>CM060982.1:57840253-59104003 GCA_030765065.1 Deroplatys truncata
GAACACTATGCCGGTTTGGGCGCGGTCAAGCCCCTTCGAAAGGCCACGGGTGCGTCTAAGGCGAACATCGAGTCCTTCCTTCGAACCCGGGACAGTTACACTCTGCACAAACCGGTCAGAAAGCGGTTCCCCACCAGATGTTATCACGTGACGAATATGGACGATCTTTGGGAGGCCGATCTAAACGTCATGAACAGCGTGAGGGAACATAACAAACCTTACGTGTACATTCTGACCGTTATCGACGTATTTTCCAAATATGCTTGGGCCGTACCCCTGAAATCGAAGCTGGGTACCGAGGTTGCGCAAGCGTTTCGCTCCATATTCTCCCAACGCGTCCCCAGGGTCCTCCAGACGGACAAGGGAACCGAGTTTACCAACAAGACTTTTCGCGACTTTCTGAAGAAACACGACGTGAAACATTACACAACCAAAAATAACGTTAAAGCCAGCGTCGTGGAGCGCTTCAACCGCACCTTTAAAACCAAGATGTGGAGGTATTTCACGCACAAAAACAGTTACAGATACCTGGAAGTCCTTCCGGCCTTAATCGAGTCGTACAATAGCTCGCATCACAGGTCCATAAAAATGGCTCCGAAGGACGTGAACGAATCCAACATTTTACGAGTGTACCGCAATCTCTACGGAAATAGGACCCTACCTCGCGCAGGGAAACCCACATTTTCCGTCGGCGATCACGTGCGCATCTCTAAAGAAAAAATGAAATTCGACAAGGGCTACGAGCAGAATTGGACGGACGAAGTATTTCGGATAGGCGAGGTGGTGCGCGGTCGGCCGGTGGTATATAAGTTGAAGGATCTGGCCGGAGAAGCCATAGACGGCACATTTTACACCCAGGAGCTACAAAAGTTCGCGCTACCTCGGACGTTTAAGATCGAGCGCGTTTTACAGACCAAGGGCCGAGGGCGCCGCAAGCAGGTCTTGGTAAAGTGGAAAGGGTATCCGGCAAAGTTTAACTCGTGGGTTCTGGCTTCGACCATCGATTCGACATGATTAAGACCGAGCCCTTCTCCATCACTCTGGTGAGCAACGCTTCCATGGAACACTTTACCGACAACACCACGGCCAGATTTTCTAACATCTTGCCCGAGAGAATCGTTCTGCAGGGAGAATGGGAGGTCGCCCTGCAAAAGGTCAGGTATCCGGTGAAATTTTATAACCTTTCGCCAGACGATGCCCGTCTGGCTGGCACCAAGTACACCATGACACTCTTCCCCACGCATTCCAAATTCAGTTTGCAAATGCCGCAAGGCATCGTGCACAATCCCAAAGACTTGGTTAACCTCGTCAACGATGTTCTACTCGAACACTTGCACGTGGAAAACTTCTTCCTCTTCGACGAGCGCAAGCAGACGGTGGGCGTGAATGCCGCCGTCGCCCATCCCGAACCACTACCCGACATTCCGTTCAACGGGTTTGTGGAAAATGTCGCGCGCACGGTCGTACCGTACGCGGTCGGCGAATACGAAGCTCTCAACGATGCGCCCCACCAGAGACCCAAGCAGAAACCGAAACCGAAGCCCCGGGCTTCGGGGCAGCAGAAACCCGCGGCGGCTCGTTCCGTCAGACCCAAACGAGACGTTTCAAAATCGGAGGACCCTCCGGGACCTCTACACCGCATCCACAGTTTGCTATGGCAAAAATGTTGGGTTTCCAGCCCTACGTCAACGTCATTCTCGAAAAAGCTGCTAAACACCCCGTAGATCCTTATATGGGGTTTCCTTACGAAATGTTCGTCTACTGTAATCTAGTGTCCCCGCAAGTCGTGGGCGACACCTTCGCCCAAGTCATAGAGAGTGCGGCCGTGGAATACGAAAGAAGCAACAACACTTACATGAGCGACGAAAAGACGTTTTTTCCCCAAAATTGGGTACCCTTGATTCAGCAAGACTTCAAGACGGTCAACATAGATTTAAGGAACGGTTACGGCGATCTCTTGCCATTCGCCGACGGATTTTCCTCTACTGTAGTTCTCGCTTTTCGTCCGAAACAGGCGTAATGGACGTGCACGCCGTAACGCGGTACTACCTCAATCAGACCGGCGGCGCGTTCCACCATCGCGATTTCACTCTCTACAGGGGCAAGCGCTACCAAAGAGGCAGCGGTCTCTTTTCAGCCCTCGGAGGACTCTTCAGAAGGTTGCTACCGTTTTTAAAGAGCGGAGCAAAAGCAGTCGGAAAGGAGGCCTTAAAGGCGGGCGCCCACGTTCTGTCCGATGTGACTGTGGCGGGAGCAGCGCCGAAGCAAGCGCTCCAGCGGAGGCTCAAGGAGTCCGGATACAATTTAAAGCGAAAAGCCGACGAAAAGCTCGATGCCATGCTCGGTTCCGGCGCCAGGCGTCTCAAGAGAATAAAACCGAGCAAATCCAGAAAGAGCAAGCAGTCCAAGCTGAAACGCGGTAGGCGCAAGACGTATTTGCGTAATGGCAGACGCGACCGTCCACATGAGTTCCGAACTGCTGCTGACCCGATGGTGCCGGTTCAGATGAGCATCGAGGAGTCACGGTTCCTATACCTAAACCCTCAAAACACTTTAATGAAAAATGCCCCCATCACCTTTCATTATTCCGGAAATGCGGACGATTACCTAGACTTGACCTACGTCGTACTCGAACTCATGGTGCGCGTTGTAGATGACAAAGGAGAGGCCTTAAACGCTGACGCTAACGCCACTCTGGTCAACAACGCCTTAAATTCCCTGTTTCAACAGATGGAGGTAACCCTCAATAACGTCATCGTCTCCATGCCGCAAGCCGGTTACCCCTATAGAACCTACCACGAGACGCTTCTCAATTACTCCGAGGATGCCATGAACACCAAACTAGAATCTACCCTCTGGAGAAAGGACACGACAGGCATCATGGACACTTTTATCGCCAATGCGGGTTTTCAGTGGCGTCAGGGGTTTACCAAAGGGGGCAACGTCGTACAGCTCATCGGTCCTCTGTCCAACGCTCTTTTTAGACAGGAGAAGCTGCTTTTGAACAACGTTAGCATGACCGTCAAGCTCACTCCCGCCTCTCCCCAGTTTTATCTGTTTTCCGACGTAGATACCTTTAAGGGGTACGCCGACATCGTGTCTGCCACGCTGCGCTTAAATTCGGTGCGGCCCTCGCCGACCATAAAGCTCGCGCACCAGGCCGTGCTCGCAAAGGGCAACGCAAAGTACCATCTCAAAGATGTCAGCTTTCACGCTCTCAGCATCCCAAAGGAGTCCAGGGCAATGACGTTTAGCGACGTGTGCGTAAGGCAAGTTCCAAGGAGAGTGGTAGTAGCCATGGTCACCGACAAGGCCTATTCCGGCCATTTTAACTCAAATCCGTACAACTTGAAACATTTTAAAATGAACTTCTTTCAGCTCTACGTGAACGGGCAACCCGTTCCCTCCCAAACTCTGCAACCCGACTTTACAAAGGGACACTATTTGCAATGCTTTCAAACCCTGCAGGACGGCCTAGGCATTCATTTCAAGGACGAGGGACACTCCATCTCCAGAGAAACCTACCCGCAAGGGTATACGATAATGGTTTTCGATCTCACTGCAGACATGAGCGCTAACGAGTCTCACATCTCGGGTCAGCGCCACGGAACCGTCTCTATAAGCATCGGTTTTGCCGATAAATTGACAGAACCGGTCATACTTCTGCTGCTAGCGGAAATACATCGCACGGTCGAAATCGACGCGAACCGATCCATTTTGGTGTCATGAACACCTTTCAAATTCAACGGTTTCTATCGACATGCCCCTCTACGCGCTCTCACTTTTTAGGCGTCTACCCCTGCGATAAACTACCCGTACTTCACGGCATTCGAACGCCTCCCTTGGCGCTAGTGGCTAACACCGACCCCGGCACCAAATCCGGGCAACACTGGGTTTGCATCTTTGTGGACAAAAACTCGCATGCAGAATATTTTGACAGTTACGGCATAGGACCGCTTTCGCCCCATTTTCTCCGGTTCTTAAATTCGGTCTGCGGGACGCGTTGGTCCACCAACGCCAGAAGGCTGCAAGGTTTCGACAGCACCACTTGCGGTCATTACGTCATCGCCTACCTCACCCACCGCTGCTCCGGCTTGCCTAAGCATACATTTTTCTCAAAATTTCGCGTCAGCAATCACGCGCATAATGATGTCGTCATTCGCAAAACGTTCAAAAACGCATGCCGCGCAAAGTGCTCTGACGCTCAGCAAACTTGTCAACCCTTGAAGGTGAGTACGTGAGTGTGTGTGTGTGTGTGTGTGTGTGTGTGTCACTATTCAGCACATCTAAGCTAATCCATCGTCTTGCACGTGCTTTCAGAAGACGCTCCTGCTCATATAAAAAGCAACGTCACGGTGCCGCTCGCCTCATTCAGAGTGTACCATGCAGCACGCGGATACAGTCCTGCTGCCATGCAGCACGCCGACCAGGTAGGTCCGCACCTATGTATTAGCTTGCTTTTTTCTATCCCGTTTATCTCTCTATCCCTCACATTATTATTATTGTTTTGTGTGTTCCAGTATAACCGGATGTCAAACCCCGACCACCTCAAAACCCGGGGAAAAAAGGAAACTACCCATCTTCGACCTCCAGCAGCATCCCGCCAGCCCTGCTCCGCCAGCACAGTTCCAACACAGTGCAGTTGTGGGTCCTCTGGCGGATATCTACTTCCTCAACCCGCAACAAACTAAATTCGTCAGTGTGGGATTCTCCCCCCAGCCGCCTCACCATCTCGTCGTCACCATTGCCAAATGTGGACAGCACAACACAGTCGTCATGAGTTCCTCGCAGTGGCACAAACTCGTCGAAGCCATCCCCATCATTCACAAACGCTTGAATGACCCGCAGGGACGTCTACAGCAATTTCAGTTCAGCGACAGCGTCACCATCGTGTTTAAGTTTGTGTTCGGAAAGCTAAAGCTCGTTTTCAAAGAACCGCAAGGCGCATCCGTTACGCTCAACCAACAAGAATGGCACGTGTTGCATACCCTGCAGCGCATCATTACCGACATCATGTATCACAAAAAGAAGGAAGAGACGGACGTGCAAAATCAAATCATGGCATACCACAAGTACATGCTTCACAACCATGCCTCCAACGTTCCCTTACATGACATGAATTTCACGCAGTTCACCAAGTACATACTGTGCGCCAATTTTAGAACATTCCTCGAGGTTCATCATTTCCTCAACACCCATTTCGCACTGCGCATCTCACAAAATAGTCCTTAGTGCGCATGTATTTCTACCAGCGTTCCAACCGCACCTCACCCAAACATCTCGCGCCCTTCGCTCCCGCATTTGGGTCGCGAAGCATCCTATATCATACCCGATCACATTCACGGCGTTTGCATGCTCAGCACCGTTTAAAACAGAGTTCTCCTCCAAGTCGGAAACCGTTAAATCAACGGACACAGTGTTTTTCCTGCGGATGTTGTGCAATAATCGCTAAGCGCTTCCGGCGGATGTAGTGAACCTCCAACGAACGTTTCCCCACCAGTGCTTCCCCTGATGTGGTAATTCTCTAGCCAACTTTTCCCCCACCAGTGCTTCCCCCTGATGTGGTCGTTTGCATGTTCAGCACCGTTCAAACAGAGTTCTCCTCCAAGACGAAAACCGTTAAATCAACGGACACAGTGTTTTTCCTGCGGATGTTGTGCAATAATCGCTAAGCGCTTCCGGCGTATGTAGTCAACCTCCAACGAACGTTTCCCCCACCACTGCTTCCCCTGATGTGGTGTTTCTCCAACGAACTTTTCCCCCACCAGTGCTTCCCCTGATGTGGTAAATCTCCAACGAACTTTTCCCCCACCAGTGATTTCCTGCTTCCGGCAGTTGGGTTATATTTATGCACGCGCATTCTTTACCCCTTCATTCGGTGCTAGCCAGCCGTGGGGAATGCCAGGACCGTCGTGTAAAGACTTCCACTGCTCGTTTTGCTTTCACCAAACGTGCAGCTGCGAACTCAAGCACCGTCTCACCCGCCTGTGCACGCAGTGTCAACTCGGTTTCTACGAAGACCTCGATCATCTCAACAAGCAAATTCAACAATTCCTTCGAAGGTACTCCGCTAGAAACACCACATGAACTGCTTCATCGTGCACTTTCGGTATCTCGATAACGGACGAAGAATCCACCTGCTACTGCCCAGGGAACGCCAAGTGCTGCTGCAGAACGGCATATACATCTTCGAACGTTATCCCCCAAGCGACGTCGACCTTGTGTGGAACCAACTTCCCGCAGACGCACAGGTATTTTGCGCACCTTATCGCAGGTGTAAACTACACTACAACCTTCCTCATCAAACCACTCATATAGACGGTCCTCCCCGTTTATCAAAAACTGCCATCTGTGCCGTCGGAATGTCACAGGACGTCCTTAAAGAGCTAGAAGATCTTTCCAGCAGCACCCACACTCTCAGCGTATCTACGCTTCAACAGCACGTACCATATCGTGTCGTCGGCGTCAAAACAATCGACACCGTTCACGGTACAAAGCTCGTCGCCAAACTCAACAACGACACAGAAGTTTTCCTACCAACAAGATTTGCAAAAGCCTCTCCAGAACTCATCAACAAACTCAACTCTACCTCATTCTGCATCATATACGCAGGCGAGGAAAAACTACGCAGCGGTTTCAAACGTCACATCGTCACGTTCTCCCCATATAACCCTAAATAATGTCCGACGAAACCTATCCCGTCCCCGTGGGGAACAATCTTAACCTACAACTCATTCTCAACGCAGCTTCACCTATCCGTATCCTCTGCATCTCCAACTCCTATTTCCGCAACAGCAGAGTTGTCACCATCACACTCGACGTCCAAGGGGCTCACGCCGTCCACGTCAAATGCGTACCTACCAAAGTGCACCAGCATAAACAAGACGCACTATGCGTCATATACCCCTGGCGACAATAACATTCCTGCTCTAACCAACAAAGTCACATCCGCAGGATGGTTCTCAACCAGCTATTACAACGAATTTACCATCCCCATCTATATACCAACCTTCACCGAGTTCGTCAACGAAAGTTTCTCTCACCTGCTCGTCACCTGTATCACCAAACCTATCCACCAATTTACCGCCGATAGCAGCAGCAGCGATGACGAGGACTCAAAGTGCACCACGTACTTTAAAATCATTGTTGTGCGCGAAATCTGTGTCCTAGTGCCTCAACAAAAACTATGAATTTTAATGTGCTTTTTTTCTCCTAATATTGCTTATATTGTCCATTTATTGTATTCATATGTTAATTTCCTGTAATCAAATAATCCATTATGTTATTCTCAAACTATGTATTTATATGTTAAGCAAATAATACATCATGTTAATCAAAACTATGTATACATATCTTTATCCAATGTACTGTATTCAAAGTATAAATAAAGAAAACAGTCCCGGATGAGCCAATTGCAATAACGATAATCCTACCGCTCAGGGCGCTTTTCAAACTTACCGCCGCCGCCGTCGCACGCAGCGACACTAGCGACACGAGCGCCCCCTAGCGGCAGGATTATCGTTAAAACAATTGGCTCATCCGGGACTATTACTACTGATGCTGTCACAATTTTGATTAACATACCATATAAGAAATATTTACATGAAAAATAAAATGTATATCTTGAATTTTCTGGGAATAGCCTGTGAAGTCCATTTCATTCGGAAGGAATTCTATATAATCTTGTATAATTGGTAAACGTTAAGCGATAGACGAAAATGCACTACACAAAAAATGTAGATCTCTTTAAAACCGCCATCTATTTCAAAGATTTTTTGTGGCGTAAGTCATTTCTGAGATATCCGTTATTAATTCTTCGAATTGTGTATTACTTGGTCATTCTCTTAAAGTCCTGTCAACATTCAGTTGTTTCTGGCGATTGCATGGAAATTATTGAATTTTAAGGCCAGCATATAGCGTCGGTTCTTAAACATTTGACTATCGCTGTTCTCTTCGTATCTATAACGAAATGTGCACTGTAGCTATTTCGCAAAGGTTTATCTCGATTAGAATATAGTATACAGAATAATAAGATTTAGTAAGAATAATTTGTATACCCACCAATAAATGATTTGAATGTAACACAACAGATCTTTCTCTGTTGGTCTTGCAAATTTAGGAATTTCAAAATCACCACATAGTACCCTGCTTTATTAAGATTTGACTCGCTTAAGTCTCCTTTATACCCTTGTACCTGCAACAAAGTGTGTAATAAAACATTTCTATAAACGTGTATGTGCATTAAGAAGATTTAGATAGAACAATAAGCCTTTTTATCAATAGTTCATAAAAGATTGGCTAGTAAAGTCATTTAAACGTAACACATCACTTGGTTTTTTTGCGTGTCAAAGTGTGTAAATCTATGATATATCTCTCAATCACTGACTGACCTAGTAGCAGTAGCGGCTCGTGAGTATACATTTTGGGTGTTCACAATATTTTAGTCAAACAGCCCTGAAAATCTGAAATACCATCTACGCATAATAGTTATGACTAAAGACAAATAAATACAACACCGATAATGATGGTAATAATAATAATAATAATAATAAAAGCAATACATAACTTGTTTGACAAAAGAAAAGTCTTTTTTGTGAATATTTGTTGTTGTGGACATAATCAATTACAGTGTTTTAGGGAAAGAACGAAGTAATATGCGCATTAAATTGTGGTTGAGATTATGAATGGTATGGAGAAGCAAGGAGAATTTTCCATGGTTGCGCATTTACTTATTTCTGCTACGGTAACTCTAACTTCTGCACGCAGAGTGCTACCACCTAGTGGCATTGACGTAGAACTGTAATGATATGGAAGCAGAGTGCGAGAAAGCTTCGCCAGCTCGTGCACGTCTTCAAGTGCGCACGGCTCGTATGTATTTGACCCCATAAGGTAATCAAGTCATGCCAGTTGCGCATGCACAGAAGCTCCTTAAAACATGCACAAGTTGTGCTAACGACCCTGATGGCATGTTTAATCGAGTTTAGAGGAGTAGCGAGGTAGATTTAAAAGCCGTAGATTTTAAGTTACCGCGTATATGTTACGTTTAATAGTATTGAAAGAAAAAATAACTAATAAATCCGCAAGGTGTCAAAAGTTAGTGTGTTCACGTGGTCTTATGCAGCAGCCACTACTGCCTAATAGTGACAATTTGTGGAGCCCGGGACTTAAAGAATGTACGAGATTGTAAATCGCCGTGGGGGTATATGATGTCAAAATGAATTTGAAAACGCCTTGACGGTGTTAAAGGGAAAAATTTGAGTTAGTTGAGGCTTTGAATGTCGTGCCGGTATGTTGCCACCGTAGCTCAATTGTTTAGAGCATCGGATGATAAGCCGAAGAGTCATGCTTCAAATCCCGACTATGGCATTGAATTTTTCAGCCTGATTCTACCTTTCCAATCCCTCAATCTTCTATCAGTAAGTAGTATAGGTGTATGTTACAATCCTTACTTGCGTTTACACCCTTTATCAGTGATGTTTAAATTTTAGTTAACAATAGCTTCCTTGAATTTTATTCTTCGTTTATACTGGGAAATTAACAATTATTTTCGTTAATTGTGGAGCTAGCAAACACGATTTCAACATGGAAAAACCAACAGAACTAGAAAACTGACTTAAAATTTCAATAAAAGTGGAAAATAAATCAGGAGTCACAGAAGCAATGGAAAACAAAGCTTTATGTTTTCTATGCATTTTATGTAAAACATAATTTTGAGGGAAAAAGACATAAAACTATTTTATTACCGAGTGAAGAAGGAAGAGTTAATTTAAGAAAAAGTCTATCAATGAATAAAGGAATCAATAAGCAAGCTTTACCTTTAAATCCACTAGAAACACTGTCTTGTTTATTCTTAAAATTATGCTTTAATAAATGTGTTAGGATTAGCATCAAGAAATTATTATTTTTTAGCTATACTATAGATAAAATACCAAGATATCGTTTTTTTCTTTTAAGTATAATATTCTAATGCAGTTATTAAGTGTTTGAAAAATAAATTGGAAACGTATTTACAAATAATACAATCCAGTAATGAAGGAGCACGTTAAAGGTTAAATTTGCAAAATGGAAGTGAAAGAAGCGTTTCATCGTGATTGTTCTTAGAAAGTGACAGGCGGCAGACTAGACAACTGACAGCTGAAAATCATAAATATCACTTTAGCTTTCACCCGCGGCTTCGCCCATGTGGATATTCGTGTCTTCCGTGACTTACTGTACTTCCTGGAAACAAATACGAACCGGCTCATTTTCTTATATATTATAAAACCCGATTCTTCTTGCACAGACGCCTTCAGAGACAAAGTTGATCAGTATTCAAAATAAAATAAATTATTTAAAATGTTGGCGATTGTAAACAAGCAACCAAATACCAAACTTAGCCTTCAATTTTAAAAGAGATCATAACTTTTGAAGAACGTACACTCGCTTCCATTTATGCCGTCATCGTAGCTTTGGGAGGCATTCTACTGGCTTCCACAGGTGGAGTATGTACAACAAGGAGAAAGTGTGAGTGTCTGTTCGCGCAGGGAGTGACGTCCTCTTCTACGTGTATAACTCTAGATTATCTACATATGAATATATAACTAAGTAATAGCATTACTTGTCACCACTTACAATAACCATGTTTAAATATATATTTACTAAATAAAACACCGTTTTGCACTATATTGTCTCGGTCCTCAGTATTCTGGCCGTGCATTCCATTTAAAAGGGGCTAAATGAAAATGATGATGAAATGTACACTCGCTGCAAGAGGAAGCTGGTTATTATAAAATACGAATGTGAGGAAGCTTATCTATATTAATAAACCCTACAGTTACTCGCCATGCTTTTATTTATCTTTACATAGATTAGGCGATGAGAGGCCTGTCGCTCGCAAATACCGCTTTGATTTCCATTCACAATCAATATGGAAATCTCTTTCCTTTTACAAAACAAAACTTTTCTAACATAGCAACCGCCGACTGAATCCGAAGTACGCCGAAATGAGAAGAGGCTTTAACAAACACTCGAGGGCCATGGTAACAGCTCACGGTGCTTAATATATGAATGGTTGACATTTCTCACCCCCTAGAAAATAATCCGCCTACAGCTTACAAATGAAAATTGAAAATAATGAAGCAAAAATATATTTAAGTTAAATTTACTGAGCAAACCATCTTCCTTCTTGAAGTTAAAGTTGAAGAGGTAAAAAAAAAAAAAAATTAACAGGGTCACACTATTATTGCTGTATATGTTGAAGTCCATCCTGTAAGGAGAGTCCATGCCCATGACCATAGCGTTAATACTTATCCCTAGCCCACTCATGTTGCCCACTGGTCACCCCTGCGAAATGCAGAACAGAAAAATAACACAAATAACGTCTTTCTGCTGCTACTCATTTGTGGATGTACGTTGCGCACACAAAACCAAGCTGGGGCAACGGGCCCTGTCAGCCCCAGTGGTAGTAGGTGATGGGTGACAGGATATTCTTCTTGTGGGCTAGGCGAAGAGAGCAGCAGCGCCACGCTACTGAAGGTAGAGGTCTGTGGGCAGGCATTCTAGGTAACATCTCCAAAAATTCGATACCGATATTTCATCGGAAATACATGCTTTGAGGCCTCCTGAATCCAAAAAAAAAGTATTTTTGGAAACATATCCGTGTGTGTGTCTGTCTGTGAACAGCATAACTCAGAAACGAACAGTCGGATAAACACCAAACTTGATATTTAGGTTCAGTATCTTCCAGAGATGCGACACGAAGGTTTTCAAGAAAATCCTCTTACTCCAGATAAACCTTTACATGGAACATTTTTCGAAAATTTTAATTTTCTCAAAAATGGCTCTAACGATTTTGATTAAAATATCATATATACTTTCCTGGCAAGTAAAGTGTATATCTTGAATTTTCTGGGAATGTCTCCAAAAGTGTTCTTCATTGTGAACGACGTTTGCATAGATCGCGTAAAAATACACTATTTATGTCATATAATTTTTTGTTGAGTGAACAATTTTCGAGATATTGCTTGTTATTCCCTTAGATTTTCCAATATTTTTTCTGAAATGGGAATTCGTTATTCATTTTTTTTTGTCCTGGTAACGCAAAGAGAATTGAATACTCTACATAGCAACCAGCTCTTAAAATACTTGACTATCGCTTAAATCCTACCATATTCCCCTTGCATCTACAAGAAAATTAGCAATAAGATTAACATCTGGATATCTCGATTGACATGAAGCATATGGAGAATAAACGTTTGTAAAAATAGTTTGTACAACAGTAGAGAAAGTCATGTGAGCGTAACACATCAGATTTTTTTAATTGTATTTATGCTCTTCTTGTATAGCATTACGGCTATAAGCAACAAACATGACAGCAGCAGCGCTTCCCGCCATTTTTTCGCTTGGTATTGTAAATCATGTTGCTGTTATTATTATAATTATTATTATCGTCATCATCATTGTCATCTAACGGTGATGTTATGCCAACTTCGTTCATTGAATAGGTATTCGAAATTTTGCCCCTGTTGATTGATGTGATGATCCAATCCTTTCGCGTATCCTTATAGACTCCTGAGAACCGCTGGTGGTGGTGGTGGTGGTGGTGGCGGCGGCGGCGGCGGTGGTGGTGGTGGTGGTGGTGGTGGTGGTGGTGGTGGTGGTGGTGGTGGTAGGGTTTGGGGGCACTAATGCACCAGTTCCCCATTGACCTGTGTTTACTTGGAATTACCCCGTTGCGTTCTGCAACCCTTTTAACGCACGAATAGTTATCTGCACAATTCAAGTGCGGCGAGGTTGGGCCACCTCGTACAACGGCGACAACACTTCGCGCACTGTAACCTACAGGTGGATGCTACCCTCTAGAAGGAAAGGGTGAAGTGAAGGAAGCACTGGAGGCTAAAGACCGTAGGCAGACAGCGTACAGAGACGCGCGGAATTCCCTAACAGTCCCTGATTCGTAGACCTGTTCCACTACTAGAGCTGCCCAGAGAGGGCGATGGACGATCTGTCCTCTAGTGTTCATAGAGAAAACATTTCCTTTGAGCAAGCATCCACGCCATCGTTTCGGTACCGCATCACGCCTCGAAGCCTAGAAGCACAGCTTAAAAATGACGAGGAAACGGAATGAAGGGGAAATAAAGGAAAGGAAATCGTGGTAGATTCAAAATAATCTCAGAATTCGGTTACCTACAAGGAAAAACCAGAAAAAACCTAAGATTAGAGTGGGCGGAAGACGGGCATCGAACCTGAGACCTCCTGAGTGCGAGTGTTACATGATATTATGGAATCTTCTCACTCGGTAACTCCAGTGTTTTTAATTATATAAGGCAGTTTTATACAATTTTCTCCATTCTGAACGCTGTTTTACACGGATGACCATCATTGCTTTATATTTTCTTAAAAACAATCTAAGGGTTTATATTTAAGCATAGAAAACAGCCATGTTAGATATTCGCATACCAAAATAATCTCTTGAATGGACTGTCAATAACCCGCGTGTTTCTCTTTATTGTGTTTGAATATTATAAATGGAAGGGATATAGAAGCCCATTATATTGGTATTTAAGTGCCCAGGAACAGAAAGTTGGAGAAAAGAATTTTTAATAAGAAGTGGTTGAAGGGAGATAGAAATGCGCTTATGATCGAAATGATGTGCAAGGACGCTAGAAGCATTGGACAGCTTTTGTGTAAAGTAAAAAATAAATGGCTTTGGACAGTGGATAGAGAAAAGTAAGAGGTAGCGTATCTTACTTTGAATGGAAAACTATAGTGAATGTGTGATGGTTAACTAATCAATAAGTGAAAAGTGAAAAACAAGTGGAAATGGTACATGAAAAAACTGAAAAAACAAGATAATTTATTGACGAGAAATAGTAAAATGTAAATAATCTGTAGTTATTGTCTGCAGAATGCGTTGACGGGAAATTGTAAAATGTAAATAAACTGTAGTGATTGTCTACTGAATGAGTGGCCAGGATCGAAGTGCAGTAGACAATCAAATTGTAAAACTCTTAGCACAAAAAAGTACAATACAATACAATATAAGGGGTGATTCTACTTGATACACTGAAATGTTATAGCAGGACTTGTTTCTCTGAGCACTAAATTAGCCACACAAATTAGTTTGTATTGAAAATTCGCATTACTACGCTCAGATGTGTAAATATAAAATCTGATATGATACATTCACATGGTCTTCTCCACCATCTATCTTTTATTAGAGAATATACAAAGTATTCTTACTAAAGCACATTTTTCAATTTACTGCGTTTTAATCCAAATACACCTTTGCAGAAATAGCTTTACACACTTCGTTATAGATACAAAGGGAACAGCGATAGTGAAATGCTTAACTGCACGCTATAAGTTGACCTAAAATTCCATACTGTTACCATCAATTACGAGAAACAATTGAATGTTGACAGGACTTCAAGAAAATAGTCAAGTAATGAACAATTAGAGTCATTAGTAACGTATATCTCAGAAATGGCTTATGCCAGAGAAAAACGTATTTGAAATAAACTGTTTTTTGAAGAGATCTATATTTTTGTGTAGTAGGTTTTCGTCTATCACTTAACGTTTACCATTATTCAAGGTTATACAAAATTCCTTCCAAATGAAGAGGACTTTATCGACGACTATTCCTAGAAAATTCAAGGTATAAATTTTATTTATCATGTAAATACCTTACTATATGATATTTCAATCTTTATAGCCATAAAATACAACATTTTGAAAAATTTGTCATACAAAGGTTAGTTTGGGGTGCAGAAATTCCTTTAAAATCTAATCTTTGTGTGGCATCTTTGGAAAGTAATGAACCTAAATACTAAGTTTGGTATTTATACGATTTTTTAGTTATGCTGTTCAGAGAAAGACTCTTTTGGATTCAGAGGGCCTCAAAACATGTATTTCCGGTGAAATCTCGATATTGAATTTTTTAGCAGTATGTAATGCCTTCTCTGTTTGCTATGCACACACGCAACGTTTAAAAATCCACACGACTACCTTGCCTGCATCCCGTTTCTTATCGTTTTACGGGGACTTAGTGATATCAGTTCATTGGCTAGGGTATGCCCTTGCAGGTGGAGTTCCCTCTTCAGCTACATATCACACCGATAAGTATACATTCGTTTGTATCGCTTAGAATCAAATAAAAGGTTTCACGTTCTGTCAAAGCTTTGGCTAATTGATAAATGTGTGACTACAAGACACCTCTTCTACAAGCAAAATGCTGGCAGCTAATCACTTCATGCTTGTATGGAAAACAGCACAGCATGGTTTTTTGACGTTGTTTACTAACATTTGTGTTTATAAGTTAAAAGGCCTTTAACCGCACACGAGACAGCGGCTAACGTGCCCATAACATTAATTTACGAGTATAAATTATTGTTCGATTTGATTTTTGTAATTTTTATGTATTTTAATGATACGGGTATACCACACAATAATTGGATGAATTAAACAATGCGTGGAAAATGAATGGAATGAAATTAGTCAGCGATAATTTAACTCAGTCCGGGACTTAAACTGTAACATAGGTTATATTATTAAGCCACTTAATAGGTGCATAAAAACAGACTCGCTGCAACCTATTTCACCTGTTTTACGAGTGATTGATTCAGTCTGAAGTGCACTAGCATAAACGTTAGAAATGTTTTATTCGTCAATGAAGCTATATTGCGTATTCCTTATTCCATAACGAGTGTTATTGTAAACGTTCGCTTTTTGCGTCAGAAATATACAGCTATGGTATCCAGTGTTTCCCAATAAAATTATGAATCACCAAATTGGATCGATTTGAATACTTTCTTTATATAATATCCTGAATTTAGGAGCAAGTATTAGTTGCTAAGCAAGTTACGGCTTATATCAAAGATCTGTCAGTTACCATTCTATCCCTCTCTCTGATCATTAGTATAAATTATATCAAACGTTAATATATCGTAAAATGTTTGTAATTACATTGTCATACTTTGTTTGTTTTTATATTGAGTAGGCATTCTTTTATAGTGTTTTCAGTAACATTGTACATTACGTATATGAATCTTATGTTGCTTGAACGCAATTTTTGAAATATAGATGTTTGAAACAGAGTTAGTATAAAAGGGGACCTTAGTCTTCAAATATAAACACATATCTTGTTAAACGACAAACAATATTATGCCTTTTAAACCATGCATAAACTTTACAAATACATGGAATAATATACCTAGTGTCCCTTTTTACAGTAACGAATTCAATTAAAAAGGCAATGAAATAATTTCTTTCTTCTACTTTAAGGTTGAGAAACGCACTTTAGATTTAAATATTGGGTCCACTACTTATTGTTGTCTAAGATTGCATTCAGTGGTTTATTAATTGATTTCACCAGGGTCTTACATATACTGGATCTCATACTCATACTTTTCCATACTTCAAAAGCATCTCTAGTTCGTTCCTTAAGTGGTTCCAGTCAAGTCATTAAGTTCCAAATATGCTCATTTGGGTTTAAACCGGAACTCTTCTGGGTTCGCTTTAGCAACCAATATATGGACACTGCTGTTGTCCTGCACGAAAATAAATGGTAGCATTTCGCAGCCGGATACTCAGTTCGAACGCTAGGAAGCATACACTCCTCAAGAACATGTATATATTCTTTAGAATCCATTTGAGATAGTATCTGGATTATCTCTCCTGATCCTGAAGAGAGATCCAGTTCTAAAATCCCAAGCTTATCCGGACACTTCTTTTTTGGGCAATAATATGCTCCGAGGCATTACGCGTGTTGTTTGACTGCCACAGATACATTTTTCCCATCCTCATGAGATGAAAAAACCTTTTCATCAGAAAAGATCACAAGCTCCCAATAGCTGTCTAGTTGACCAAAGCCCATTCGACTATTGCGGTGATATTCAGTCGTGTATTTTTCTTGGCTGCCTTTCTATGTTTGTTGGATGAGGCTTCTTAATGCCTAAATGGTACAGGTTAACTGGAAATCGCAGCGTAATATTGTAGCAGGTCTGAATGGAGAACTCTGCTAGCATTTACAATAGAAGCATCGACTTTTTCAGTAATCTTACGGGGTTGGTCTGATTTCGGATGTCATCATATTAAGCCATCAACTCCTTGTTCTTGGAATCGGTTAACCCAGTACTTGACCACGAATCTACTGGTTTGCACAATATTTACAATTTCCGTAACTATGCGTCCTGCTTCCTATAACCCAGCAACACGCCTCCGAGTCACCTCGCTTGTATAAGATATGTTTAGCTGCCGTCAGATACCTCTAGGTTGTAGAAAACAAACTGAAGTATACATAAACCTATTTCCCCCTACTCTCGTTACTCGATGGATTACATGACAATTGGCATATATTCTAGAATGCGAGGGCACGGATAAAGGAAGAGAGAATTTAATACTATAGAAATACAAAAATTTACCAGTAGAGCTAAATGTTAAACATATTTTTAATATAAGATCAAATGGAGAAAGCAGGAAAATATATAGGAAAAATTAGGTTAAAGTGGTTAAAAGAGTTGTGAAGCAAATTGGAGTAAATACGGAAAACGTGTAAAAAGGCAACAAAGTAAATAGTGAAAAATTATACTTCCCCATTATACCGGGTGTTTCAGAAATACTTTTACAAACTTCGGGTATGAGTTTCTCACACCAAAAGAAGGAGAAAAGTTCATATGAAAATATGTCCCATAATCCTTAGTTTTCGCGTTATTCCTGTCACAATGAAAGTGTGAGTTCAACGGCCTTCGGGGTCCAACCTCAAAACTTCATTTCTCAATGCATTCATAGAAGGCGTTGACCCATTGTACCACATACGGTAAATGGCGAAGTGTTTCCATGGAGACTTGTTTACGTTTGTCATTTGTCATTTCAAATGTGTACATGTAGTGAGTTAACTGCACGTGTTTCATTTCGTGAACAGGCAGACATGATTTTTATGTATGGTCGCGCGAATGGTAATGGTCGCGAGGCTGCACGGCTCTATCAGATGGAGTTTCCAGACCGAAGACAACCGAGTCATCCAACCTTTGTCGCTGTTTATCGTCGCCTTGCTGATAAATGAGATAAATGCCTGGCTCCGGCACATTTTAGTCACATTGTTCGAGATGCACTGACTGGTATCTACCATGACCGATGGATAGGCAGAGGAGGACCAGTTCCATGGCCTGCACGTTCTTCCGACCTCACTCCTGTGTATTTTTACCTCTGGGGGCATCTTAAATCATTGGTTTATGGAGCAGCCATCCCAGATGCAGAAACGCTTCATCGACGTGTCATGGAAGCCTACGAAACCATTCGACACAATCCCGGAGTTTTTGACAGGGTGCGACATTCCATGATTCGACGAGTACAGGCATGCATATAAGCAAGAGGAGGACATTTCGAGCATTTATTATGAGTTTTGTGTGTTATAAATGTACCACTGCGTTGAACACCTCCTAACGAGAAAACAAAGGATTAGGGGACATATGTTCATATGAACTTTTTTCCTTCTTGTGGTGTAAGGAATGTTAAATATAAGGGAAGCAGAAATAATAAGCAACTCCACTGTATTTTAAACATTGTATAAATTGTATGCAAGTTCAAATTAGACAATAAATTATTCATTCATTCATTCATACTCGAGATTCCGAGAACAAGGAGGTATAATATGGCACGCCCGCAAGTCCCCGACAGATGATCGAAAATTCGATGTAGGTTAGTTCTTGTGGCTTGTGTACGTGGTAGAGAAAGTAAAAAGCGCTTAAGGCTTTAAACAATTTAAAAAAATCTGATGTGTTACACTCACATGACTTTCTCTACTCTTGTACAAACTATTTTTACAAACGCTTATTCTACATGCTTCATGTTAATCGAGATATCGAGATGTCAATCTTATTGATAATTTTCTTGTAGATGCAAGGGGAATATGGTAGGTTTTAAGCGATAGTCAAATATTTTAACGCTGGTTGCTATGTGGCGCATTCCATTCTCTTTGCATGTCCAGGACATAAAAAAATGAATAACGAATTTGAGAAAAAGTGTAAGTATTGGAAAATTTAAGGGAATAACAAGCAATATCTCGCAAACGGTTCACTCAACAAAAGAAATGTATATGACATAAATTGTGTATTTTAACGCGATCTACATTTTTTGTGCAGTAAAATTTTGTCTATCTCTTATGGTTTACCAGTTATGAAAAAGTTGTTCATAATGAAGAATACTTTTGGAGACATTCCCAGAAAATTCGAGATATACATTTTAATTATCATGACAATATCTTAAACATATGATATTTTAATCAAAATCGTTAGAACCGTTTTTGAGAAAATTAAAATTTTCGAAAAATGTTCCATGTAAAGGGTAGTCTGGGGTGGGGGGATTTTCTTGAAAACCTTCGTGTCGCATTTCTGGAGGATACTGAACCTAAATACGAAGTTTGGTGTTTATCCGACTCTTCGTTTTTGAGTTATGCTGTTCACAGACACACAGACACACAGACAGACACACAGACAGACACACAGACACACACACACACGGACATGTTTCCAAAAATGCTTTTTTTTGGATTCAGGGAGTCTCAAAACATGTGTTTCCGGTGAAATCTCGGTATCGAATTTTTGGGTGGAATACAATACTTCCCCTACTTACTATACGTAGTAGAGAAAGTAAAAAGGTGAACAGACTTATCCCGTACATTGTAATCAGTGAATTTCGCACAACTTTAATTGCATTCTTCACATAGGCGTTGTTTTTTGATGCGCCACATTCTGTCAATACTTCAGAATGACTGTCCGCTCGCCTCAAATCATCCAAGTGTGTAAGTCGAGTCTGAAATTAAGCTAGAATAGCTGACGCGAGTAGTTGTAGTAAGCTATAGTGAGTTGAACAACTAAACATAGGAAGTAAATGGAACTTTACACAGGTTACATCTAATTACAATATTTGATTTATTAGAAACTGTAATACAGCGCTGAGGATGCACTTAGAACTTAATTATCCTAGCAAAGCTCTCCGAATTGTTGGATCGCTAATAATAAAATAAATATTTTGTTTGTTAATTACACTATCAGTTACCAGGAACATATCAGCGCCGCCGGTGTGCTGGAATTTCATCCCGCTGGAGTTCTTTTACATGTAGTAAATCTACTGTAATAGGGTTGTAACTTTTAAACATACTTAAAAGCTATCGGTCTGAGCCGGGTTTGAACACGCGACCTTTGGATCAGATGTTGGATCGCTAGTCTTCAACATAATGGGAATTTTGTTCTTCTCTAGAATTGAGGTGCATTTAAAACTCTGGAAGGTTTACGTAGCCGATGCACTAATATTCGGAATGTACTAACAAAAAATAAATACAATATAAGTAGTTGATTTTGCGATTCTTTTTTCTAAACAGCCGTTGTCCCAGTGAAACGGATGTGGAACCGCAGGTACAAATTTTCCCTGGGTGACGTTTAAGGTATGTTTCATAAAACATGTTATCTTCCCTTCTTTTTACAACAAACAATATGTAATAGGAAAGTATAAACATTAAAAGAAAATGCATTTTCGAGTAAAATCAAGCCTGAAGTTTTGTTTTATATTACAGCACATGTTTTGTGCAGCATATTTATGATAATTACTGTAAACACTTGATACACACAAACCATTTCTGTTTCTCGACCCAGAGTTGGCGAATGTATTACCAGTATACATCGGTTATTCACTTCGCGAACTTATTCACAATTACCACGTGATCAGCACGTGATTTCATGTAGCAACATGAATTGTAGGAATTACGCTGAAAACCACTTTTTATGATTCATTAACTTTTTTCCTTATAATGAATTTTCTTAGCAGTTTAAAGATAGTGTCTTCAACTCTGTAATTGGGATAACCATAAAAATGGCTACAAGAAACTTTGAAAAATACAAAGAGGTACAAAGAATATATCATTAATATACCATTTTATTACATAACCTTTAAAATAGCATACGTTGATTTCGATGTACAGCATAACCTCAGGTATATTTTTCAAAAGGAGACGGTTAAAATCTATATTAATATAGAAAAAATTGTGTATGTTTGTATATGTGGGACAATTTCAAAAACAACTCAACCGATTTTTGTTTTACAACTGAAAATCCCAATTTGTTGTAATTTCATTTCATACGTTACTAAAGGATTACAAATGATATACAAAGCCCTTGCACTTGAGTACGAACACATGCTTGCGATAAGGCCTTGTCTTTTAGTTGAAAATGCCTTGGGGTGGAGAAAGTAGTTGTTACTCCACTGAATCTAAATAGTTGCTCCACTCTGCAGAGTATAAACACGAAAGCATATTACATTTTATTGCAGCGAATATACATAGATGGCCATGATGTAACACTTCAATAAAGAAACCAAGAGTTTAAAAAGCGAAAAAAAAAAAAAAGAACAGCCCTAGTCTCTGGATAGATGTTGGTCTGGAATTTCCTTTTCTAGACGATTCCGAACTAAGTCGTACCTCTTATTCCTCGATGTTTTAATCCCGTTGTTGCTCTTGTTTATTATTTTGTTTATGATCTTAACTAATTTGTTTTAGTTTACCTTTGACGATCAACTGCTGCTCTCGCCTACGTAGCGATGAATCTCTCTTGTAGCTTATTCTGCTGTAACAAATTGCATGATGGCCTCAGGAGTTCATTTGGGTAGCACATGGGTTTCACGGAGATCCAGGGTGGCGGTTACGCAAGTGTAAATATTATTAAATAATTACAGAAAGGGTAAACTTGCTAAGAGACTAATTTTATAGTCTCCGCCTTATTGTTTGTTGTAGAAACACTTGTTTAGAAAGTATTAAGAAACTTGCACTTTATAACAATTTTTAAGTCCTACTACTGCCCATTCCAAACCAGAGTGCCTTTCCCTGAAAACAAACTCTTTGTATTATCCGCGCGAAAGTAGTTCGCCATCCCCGCCCCTAATGGTTGCTTCTTCCCCTCTCACGTGCTTGTTGAACATTGTTTAAATCTATAAAAACGCGCGCGGTGTGAAAATCATAGTTCAAAATGCAACCCGAGGTAACAATCGATTTTATAAGTATGCGGTAATGAATATTTTACTTCCGTTAATCACAATCCTCGAGCAAAAGTGCAACACCCAAATCTAATCCTCCAAAGATGATTCAGCTGCCATATCAGAATCAGAACTATTCCCCAAAATAATGACAAGCTTATTCACACTTCCACAGCACTGTGGCACTTAAAACAAGTTCCCACATATATATATTCTTATATGTTCTATTACGTCTGTTTATACTCCTTGCTCGCTTTGGTTACACTTCTCACTGAAACGCCTGTAACATCCCATATTAGTTTCGTAATATGGACTAATGCAAGTGTCGGGTATTTTTCTAATAGTGAGTTGAATATATGAAGTATTGTTTGTTTTTCGCCACTTTTTAACTGTTTCCCTCTTTTGGGTTTAAACAGTTTATTCGCACTACATCAAAATAATTTTATAACAGAAATATTTTGCATATATATATTTAAGCGGTGTACCACTTAAAATATCATTAAATTAATATAAATTGAAATACGAGGGTAAGACAGTAAGCATCCGCACACTATTTTTAATTTTTTGTAGGACGGACCTTCCTCTGCCATGTGAACTCAAATACCAACTGACTAAATCACAAGATTTGACCTGAGCTGAGCATGTGTGCCGCTCAAAAATGCAGCCCTCCAGGTTGCGCACACCACGGTACCGCCGGACACGTATGCGGCCATCACTGTAGGATACGTTGAAGCGAGACTCGTCCGAAAAGACTACATTTTGCCACTCAGCACCCCAGTGACGGTGTTCACGTGCCCATTGCAGTCGGAGCAGCTTGTGGTTTCTGGACAATGGAAGCCGAGTCCAACCTGCAGCAACCAGTCCAACCTGCAGCAACCAGTCCAACCTGCAGCTGACGGCAACGAACCGTTAATGCAGACAATTCACACCTGCTGCAGTGCTCCGGCGTCAAGGCTACACTGTGGATGAAGCTGCTATGTCCATGCGGACAAGATGACGGTCATCCCGTGCTGTGGTCTTGTTCCGTGGTCCAGTACCCGCTCTTCGCACGTACGACCTTCATCTATCCACTGCTTCCACACACACACACACATCGCTGTCGCAGCAGCATGCCCTGTAGAGTCGTAATGTCACGGTATGACAAACCAGCTTCCCGAAGACCAATCATTCTGCCCCGTTCGAACTCACTCACATTCCGATATGGCTCCTTTTGATGTCGACGAGGCATACTGGCACTCACTTATTCTTTCCACCTAGTTTGACAGCTCTGCACTGACTACACTGGGTGCAACACTGACCTTGTCGGACCAACATGAGAGGGCTCTGCCTACGTGTACCCCATCTCTCTGCAAACCTAATCACTTATTGCTTGCACACTGTTATACACTTCCACCGTGTTTGGAGTTATTCGGGAAATTCTTTCTTTGTGTTACAATTTTCAAAACGGTAGTGTATAATACATTCCAGCAAGTTATATAATACACATTATAAATGCAATAACATGAACGACACTTAATGAGCAAATAACATTTTTTAAAACTCTTCGTTACAAAGTAACTTTACAGATCACACACGAGGTATGTGTCCATTTCCGCTGACAACATTCACAATACAAACTAGAGCTGGTGGGAGTGCAGCCAACATCTCAAATGGAAAGAAAAAAATAGATTTAAGCGTAGCCGAAGGATTGGGGGCCCTAAGCCGCATAGCATAGCAGTGGGATTTTTTTATAAGAAGAGGACTGGAGCAGTTAAGGCCACAACTGCGATGACAGAGCTTAGCCGCAGATCTACAAGTGCAAATGATCAATTTTAGCTACATTCTTACCTTTTTGTGGAAAGAGGGCAGCTAATCTGATGTTCAGAGCTGCTGCATATCATTTTTAACTCACACTGTAGTATTACGCTTATTTCCACAAATTTTAAAATATGTTCATTGTTGACATGGCTTTTGCTGCGTTTTCAACTGTTGGCGACATTGAGTTATCGACTTCTTACCGATTGTTTTAGCGGCTACCACCTCAAAATGGCGTCGGTTTCTGCTATATAAGTGTCATCGTTTAAAAGGGCCAATGGGTGGGTCACGTTTCATTCAAACAACATCTGTGATTCACCCCTTCCTTTAACATCTAGATTATTCTATCTGCATTTTTACTGAATTTACTAACTATTTTTCTACATAGTTGCAGACTACATATGGTATTTCCCAAAGAGGTTAACTTAGTGGTGTGGAAGCTCGGTATACTATTTCATTGTATATGTTAAGGATTTCTGTCTTATGTGAAAATTGTAGCTTTTGCTGTTAAATAACTATGGGACCAAGAAGAAGGTACAAGGGTTTGAAAGTTAACCTACTGCAATTATCTAACAAGTTATTCCACCATTCCGAAATAGGATTCTTCCACCGCCAAAGGATTCGTGTAGGCTATGCAGCATATTTCCATAACTTAGAAGACTGTCAGAGAAGGGAAGGAGGTTAAGGAAGTCAGTCATTCCGCCGATGTTTCACATCTTTTTGCGTGAATATGAGAGGGATGTTTCATCCGTTATTAGGAATAGCTGGGGGTGCACAAAATTACTATTATAAAGGATAATGTGGAGGATTTACTGTAAAAATCTTATAGATCACTGTACAACAATTTTATAAAAAAACAGGGGAAGGTAAATTAAATTAATTCATCACTCGAGTTTAAAAAGCTACCCGTGCAACTCGGCTAAGCCAACTGTAATGTACAAATGAGACAACATAAAAGTGAATTTTTTGTGGAACTGAAACTGTTTTATTAGATTATTACTTTATGACTTTAGCTAATGAGACATTTTAGTATAACGAAGCAATAACAACGCATAATTAATAAACATAAAACACTATTATGTACTTATATACATGTGGATATTCATAATTCAAACTAAAAGAAAAAAAAGGAAAGAAGGAAATGATTCTGAGTACTGGTGCTTTACACAAATCGTCAGTTTTTATTTTTCCATTCCGTCATACATTACTCGATTATATGCACTAATAAAGGAAGTGCTGTCATAATTTAGGTTTTGCGATGATAGAAATAGTTTATAATTTCTAATCTGCCTCTTGTACACCGACACACTTTTATTGTTTAGACCTATTTCTTCATTATCATCATCATCATCAGTACCATCAGACACAACCTGGGCACAAGGACCTTGCTCGACTGCGCAGCAAAATTTGTTCCGAGGAACACTGATGCCTCACCCAACATGCCTACTGTTTTGTGCAGCAACAGCAAAGATATAGTGTACTGAAATCAAGCATAATATATCTTAACATAGCATAAGCACAACGTATAAATGAGTTAGTAAATTAATATATTTCGTGCATGGTGACCAGAAAATGTGATGTATTAATGAGAAAGCATATAATCGAAAAACGTATAACTGAGCTAAATATTAATGTACAAAGTTCGGTATACATGCGAAAAATGTAGAAGTGAAGTTCAAATGTATTTGTTTTTGAGTGCTTCGCTTTTCGCAGATTGAAGTTTATTGTTTGTTCAGGGTCTTTGGAGACAGTGGAGAGGGGAAGGTAGAAAACAGGTTGCTCGTGCCCAAGTAAGCTACGTGTGGTGGCTCTTTGCCTTATTTCCCCCTTCCACTGTCTCAAAATACTCTTAACAAAGTATCCTTTTAAAATCTTTGAAAATGTGAGATTCTTTGTTTTGTTTTGTTTTTTTCTCCTAAGTACGTCACCAACAAAAATCTATTGGCAATTTGCACACTTCAGTGTAGTTCCCGAAACTTACATATATCAAAGTACTTATCTGAAACCTGTCAAACCTCTATCATAATAAATTAAAGTAAATAGAAGAATCATTTTCTATATGAACGCTATAATGGGGATACCTATGTTGGATACAGAAGGTTGAGTGATTAGGTTTTTGAAAACTCCTTAGGAAATGCACCTACTTTAGTTTACAGTTTAAGGACGTCACGCTATTTCTATGCACATTATTTAGTGCGAACGGCTGTACAAACTCCAGGATTTCTGTTCCAAACACAGTAGGCAATTTTTTATTTATATCTCCTCTCTCCGGCAACTTTGTTCTTCCCCCCAAAAATTCTACTATGTTTGGAAATCTGTGCCTATCGCAGGAACAGGCGGCATAATTGCCCACTGAACAATTAATGCACAACTACTCGGGCTCAAACCTACACCTGTCATCGAGTGCTGATTGAATAATTCACCTTGTCTCCATCTCTCTCTCTCCCCCTCTCTTCCTCACACATACACACACCTGATGACTTCGCCACTACCCATTCCATCGTAACACTCTTCCACTTTTAATAATATATAGCCGAAAGTTGTCGGTTGTTTTCAAAGTGAGGGTAGAGAAAAACGCTTATTTTGGGATGTCCATCGGTGCAATTATTAATGTTTCATAAAGACCGTTGAACCAGGAAAATTGACAGATGCAACCTGAGAGATGTATAGGCTGCTCACGGTAAAAGGGAAGAAAACTGAACACTAAGGCAAAACGCAACATTTCTGGTTTAAAAGATATTTTCCGCTACCTAACTCAAAAGTATATCATTCTTGAACTGATTTGAGTTACCAAAGTTTGTCGTTTTTTCTCGCTATTTAAAAAAGAAAGTAAACTAGGTTACAAACATAGATTCAACATAACATAAAACAGAATTTTCATTTATTTAACAAATTGATTTTTACTGTACTGCTGATTCCAGTAAGTTGTGTTGAATAACATTTTTGTCGCTTTCCAAGCTCATGGTCTTTAAATTTTAATTTAAGGAACTCGGACGTTACAATAACTGTAAAATGGCTAGCACACAGAACGTAAGTTTATTTACAAGTATTTCCACGGTAACGGGCTCTATCAACACAGTTTTTTACTAACTCCACCGCTAATTATCAGCAGACCTTGATCATTAATTCGTTTGCATCTCCACACTTCAAAAATGACAAACCATGAAGACATTGACATATTCTTGTAGTAGGTAGCGGGAAAAATTATGTATGCAACCTTTATAGAAAGCTTTCTTTTTGAATTTGGAGTTTTCAGAACTCGCCTAGCGGATCGTTCTGGAAACGTTTCGCACGTTAAAAGATGGGTCGCTTTCTATACTCTTGAATAAATACCTATTTTAGATTCTCCATTACTTACCTATAGTAGATATTGTACTCCGTCTAAAAATTGGATATCTAGATTTTACGGGAAATACGTTTTGAGGTCCGTGTGTGTGGGAAGGTGTATGTGTAAAACGTCTAACTAAGAAACGAAAAATGAGAAAAACACCAAATTTCATATTTCAGTCAGACACTATTTAGGCCTGTCAAGCGAAAAATGTTAAGAAAATCGCCCACCATTTACTACTATATAAATGGAAATATCTCCCTTATTTTTATATTTTTCTAAAAAAATGGCTTTAATATTGTGATAAAGTATGTTCCGATAAAGTATATACCAAGTGGCCCAAATGCACCGTATGTCATGTGCAAATATTCCTTCTTGTGTTAAAAAGTTGCAGAACTCAACAGGGCAATTCCAAGTAAACATAGGACGGTGGGGAATTGACGCAATAACGTGAGCGACCTTTGTTATATTTCTCTTGCTTATCAGCGAAGACGATCGCACGTATTGAGAGGTAGTTTCCAGGCTTGCATAGAGTGTAGTCAGTGATAATAGACAAGAACAGAGTAAACATACCCATAAGGTCTTAGAATGTTTTCCACTTCGGTTACACCTACTTATTTTCGAGGGAATAAATTCAATTTTTAGATCAACAAAATAATACAAATTTCTTTATTTGACCTATTAGTATCCGCCCATAGCTATTTTTTAACTTTCTTTACGCTGTTCTTGTCTAACATTACGGACTACACCAATTGTAGAGTTAAATGAAAACATTAAAGCGCCGTAAAGAAAACCGTACAAGCATGAGAGCACTAGTGTGTATCATTGGCATTGGTTCACCTATTATTATTGTTAAATATTTATTTATTTATTTATTATTATAATTATTATTTCGCACTCTACTCATTGAAGCATAAATCAAAATATTAAAACGTTTAACGAAAACCATGCAAACATCACTGGGATTTGTTCACTTATTGTTATATTATTAATTCTTACTATTATTATTATTATCCACTCTACGCATTATTGTATAAATCATTACATTAAAGCGCCGAAACTAAAATCCTGCAAATATGAGTGTACGTAACGTGTAACACTGGTATTTATTCACCCATTAATATTCTTGTTGAACCAGCAATATCATCATCTGATCAAGAGTGTTCTCAACTTCATGACCAATCCGTTTGCTTCGTCTGAAGTAAAACAACCTTTAATGACGTCATGGGCTGTGATGTATAGAAGACGGTCATTGGGCGGATCAGACAGTGCAACGTAAGCCTGGCACGATAGTATTCCTCTTTGCATTATGCTCTGTCAAAATGCCAAATGCGTATTACGCGAGTGACATGTGTGTAAAATCAAAGTTCATCATTCATTAAACAAACAATAGGTCCTCAGCTCTAATAAGGTTGAGTAAAACAAAACAGCAGAGTTAGCAAAGCAACGGTAACGTTGTTTACATTATTAAAGATATGAACTGCGTAAGCACTAGTTTGCATCCCATTCTGTTTACCTGTAGCTTACGGCGCAGATCTGGTGCTTTAAGGGTTTCATTTATTCTGCTATGCATAATAATAATAATAATAATAATAATAATAACAACAACAATTTGGGAACAAATGCCCTTTATACACATTACATGCTTCCATGTTGCATGATTTTCGTTACGGTGCCTTAATGTCTTTATTTACTTTACAATGCATAATAAGAATAATGATAAGAAGAAGAACAGGTGAACAAATGCCAGTGATACACATTACATGCTCTCATGATTGCATGGATTTCTTTACGTCGCTTTAATGTTTTGATTTACTACCACCACTACCACTACTACTATGCATATAGTGCGTAATAATAAAAATAATAATAATAGCAAGCGAACAAATGCCAGTGATACACTTGCAAGCTCTTATGGTTGTATGGGCACATTAATGTTTTCATTTAAGTGTAGAATGCGTATAGACCGTAATGTTAGACAAGAACTGCATAAACACAGTTTAAAAAAGAATAGCTATAGGCGGATACTGATAGGTTAAATAAACACATTTTTATTTTTAATTTATTCCCTCGAAAATAAAGTCTCTATAACTGAAGTGGAAAACATTTTAAGACCTTTGGGCGTGTTTATACTGCTCTTGTCTTTATAACTGACTGTACACTCTAATGCAAGCCTAGGAACTGCGTTTCAATGAGCGCTATCCGCTAATCGTCTTCGCTCATAAGCAAGAGGAGCAGAACGAAGGTCGCTCATGTTATTGTGCCAGTTGTTCACTGTCCTGTGTTTACTCGAAATTGCCCCGTTGAGTTCTACAACTCCTTTACGCACGATGATATATCTATACACACGACGCTGTTGGGCCACCTGGTATATTGAATTTTCTATAAATGGCTTGGGAAATTCACTCCATTTGAATTTTATGCAAATAGGAAAACCACGAGAGATAGAAGAGAGCTCAGTTCAAGAATAAGCTGAGCTCATTACAGCACACAATTTGTGTCAAGTATTACTTAGCGTAACACTAGGCGCTGTATGTTTCAAATAAAAGAGCGTGATATAATTGAAAATACTTGAAAGTTTCCGATTCCTCCTTTTAATTTTACTTCGAAAGAGATAACTTATTTCTTTGTGCTTTCGATAAACATTCGAACGCAGTTTCCGAATGTCATATATAACTAAATACTTATTATTAAAGCCAATAGTGTATGATGAATAACATAAGGTCATAGAAGAATCACTTTGTCTATGAATGGTCTAATGCATAAGCTATGGTGGCGAATCTGTAGTGGTTAAAGAATATCTCAACAGATATTTTGTTTTTATTTGAATTTTCTAGAAGGTGTACTAAACGTCACTTTTACGATCCATTCCCTTGCCGGCACACATACTATAAATGTACCACAGCAACATTAAGGTAATATTTTAAAAAGAACAGTGCTATTCGAATGTAGAATGTATGACTTAGCAATTAAACTCCTATTATACTGAGGCCTTCAAAAAGAATCCTTGCAGCAGCTCATGTGTCAGTACTTTGTCTTCTTTGGTCTTAGTCTCACTGCGTTTCAAAAAGACAGTAACATTTATAGATTCAGAGTTTGTGAATGTGAACGACATGCATGACTAATACGTGTAAAACTACACACACCACAGTGAACGTTATTCGTCTTCCAATTATATTCCTTTAAGATGAATTACGACAGGCAAAACACGAAGTTTCATATTCTAAACCAAAATGCCGTGGGAATCAGGATATTTATGATCTTTAGTATGCAGAATACAATTTGTATGTTCAAAGATGTAATATTTCACAACAAAATGTTCACATTCCTTTAAAATCTTCATGTTTCGCCATATTTTATAAATTAGTCTACACATTGCATTTCAAAACAAGATATTTTATATTCATATTTTGCCAATTTCCATTTCCTTCGTCACTGTTATATCCGCTAGCAATGAATTAAAGCTTCCAGGTATCGTATCGAGACAGTTTTCGAGAAAAACTGCATACTTCCCTACGGTGTGTACAAAGATGAATAAAAGAAATGGTTGAAGTTACCGGGGATTTTGAAAACCAGTTTTTGCTGGTAAAACGTCTGTCGTGCACTACTTTTATAAAAAATAAGGTAAGAGCAGTGGAATACTACGAAATATTAAGTTATTAAATCTATGCCCTCATTTCATCACGTGATGTGGAACGAAGCTTTCATCAAACTCATTCTAGCTGACAGAGAATACAACCTTTCTTCACCTAATATTAAAATGCTAATAAAATTTGAAGAAGATATTGTCTTTACGTTGGAGTTGTTTATTTATTTAGCTCCACGTATGGACGCCAATTAGAAGTAGTTAGTTGCTGTATTGAAAGTCAGTTTGTAAATGCTGTATTATATTTCAACTGTTGGGGAATCGAACTTGAAGTAGTTGCAACCACACGTATAGTAAACAGTTTCCGGTAGCCTTCGCCCCAAATGTATTTTCAGGTGGCCTTTGCCCCAAGTTTAAAAAAAAAATTAACTTTGTAATTTGATTGTTTCTCTAAGCATTAAATATTTATGTTTGCCTGGGCTGCGTCAGTATTATTGTTAGAGACATGGAAGTCTTGGCAGGGCGTGATGCGACTAGAATGTAGGCTTACACAGCTTTTAAGTTTTAATTCACTCCTTTTTATTAATCCTTGACACAAATTAAATAGCACTTCACTGATATCGAGAGCTGTGAGATTCTTTTATTTAATACTTGCACTTTTTAATACGTATACTAGTTTCGTCTCACACGAATACGTATTGTTTCTCAAGGACACATCTCGCGTCTGATTATAACACTGTTTGCAAACAACTGAATAGATTTCAACCGTCTAAACTTGTAAATTTCTGTATTTCAAGTCTCTGATTGGCTAATCCTACTCCAATAGAATACCTGCATTTAACTAATGCTTTTTCTGGTTGTTGATTGGCTATTTTATAAACTGTCACTAAAATTACATTATTGTTACTCCAAGAATCACAAGTAGTACTGTTAAACTTTCTTACTCCTTATTGACTCAAGGTTACCTCATTGTTACGTCTTTGTTAGCAACTTTTGACCTATTTCTCACAGCTTCTACATTATTAAATTACGTAATGCATTCACATAACATTATTGAATATGTTTACAATAATATAAGCATACGCAATGACTGTTGCATACATTTTACAAATTATTACATACACATATTTCTTCAAGGCGGGCTGTTATTGAATTTACATATTATATAATTTGACTGAAATAATTTAAGTGTTAAAAACACTGCCTCAAATTAACATAGCGCAATCACGTTATCTCCAGGTAAGTAACTAATGATTTATTAGTTCTCTCCCCGTAAGGGTTGCACAATGATTAAAGACTAAAATGGTTACAAATTACTGCATTAATTTGGTATTTTTATTACGTATGTACAAAACTTTATGTACAAATGTTTATAATTATTTCAAATAACTATACACCTCCTCTAAATTATTTAGACACAAGGATTATTTTTGTAATCAAACGTTTATGTACTTGATATTTCGGAATTTATCTCTTATATTTTTGCAAGTATTTCTCATTTTGTTCATGTTTCTATTTATGACTGAAATTTATAGACACAGTTCCAAATTAATTAACTGTTGTAATATAACGGGAATTCCAGTCCTTATCTTTAGATAATCCTCTAGTTATATTTATTTTTATTATTTCAAGAAGAAAATTATAAAAATGCAATGGTTTTCTCATGAAGAGCTTCTAAGAATTTAATAATTACAAAAACTCATTGACCGTTATGAATATCCTATCCAGTTTAAGCTATTCACAGTATAATTGTTTGTTGCTACGAAATATCCTTGCACTCTTTGATGAAACAATGAAAACAATAAAATTAAAACAATAAAACTAACAGGAGAGACAGCTGTGTTTGGTGCAAAATCATTTCTAACTCGGATTTTTTCACTTCATATGTGAGTGAGTTAATCATCTAACAGGTCCCTTTCACCAGATTACACTGACTTACCTGAACGTTGTGGAAAGTGCCCTCGGATGAGTATAAAAAATCATAACAGTGGGCTAGCCCCGTAGCTCAGTCGGTAGAGCAACTGCCTACTGTGCGAGGGGTCTCGGGTTCGATGGGGATGAGAATTTTTCTCTAGCCAAGATTAACCTCTATCCTTCCCAAGTCTGGAAGTATGAATGAGAGTATGAATGTGTGTGTGTGTGATCTAATGATTAAGAAACCCCAAAGTTGGAAACCCAACGACTAGAGAATACGAGTTAACACCATTGTCATTAGGCAAAAAGTTCCAAAGGAAAGGCCACCGATAAGACCAATGTTGTTAAAGGCGGGGCATTAATTTAACTAAAAACACGTTGCACTGAGTTTTCAATCCCGTTTCCCTCAAAAAGCATTTACATAATTTTCAGATTGATAAAAGGATAACCATTACTTAAAAATGCATTAAAATGCACAAAACAAAACCCAAGTACATAAAACTTCCATAAAGTATATTCCTCTAAAACGTACCTCTAAAACGTTTAACTTATCTGAGTTAATTATTATGCAAGGAGAACATTATACGAAGAAAAATGTGGAAAAATAACTCATTGGGAACAAACTAAATCATAATTATTTAATCGCTCATTTTAACAAGTTTCATAAAATTAGAATTAAATCCACCTTCAAATTATTTTAAAATAAATTTTCATAATAAATATAATTTATTGTAGTCCATTATTTAACTGAACATAAACCATGAGCAATTATTAAAACAAAAGTTATATACAATCCTCAAATATTTAATGTTATTAAACCTACTACAACTAATCCCATATGAGCCAGCTAGAATTGCTCATGCAGGGCTTGCAGTTGATTTAACAATTTTCTCTCTACACCTTAAATTTGTTCACATTTTAAAACGTAGTTTAATAATTGCAAGTAAGTAAACTCATACCATTTTGACAGAATATAACATGAAAATTTATTAACGGCAAAACTAATTAAAATACAATTTTCGGAAGTCTCATTCCTCAAATAATTTAAATGCCCGTTTCTCGAACTCTCCAGAATTAGGTTGTCTTAAATCCCTTTAACATGTTTTAAAGTATTGAATGGAGCAGTTCCTATATGTTGTCAAGAATGCTTCATTTAAATGTAAACCAACTCGTGATTTTCATTTCCCGTGCCGTTGCTAGGATACAGAAAGTGATATGTTGCATCATCAGAATTATTTTAAGGAAAACAAAGGCGAAATCAACAAATCCTATATTGCATAATTTCATTAAAAAGTGTGTCTAAATGTATGTGCTAAAATGTAGAGCATGAAAAAGTAGAAAAGTATCGAGTGCTAGTTTCTAATATGGAAGCAAAGATTGTAATTTCAAGAGATACTAATTATTGTCATAATAATTATGTCTGACAAATCTCTGTTTGTAACCTGTTAAATAACTGACATTTTTCAAAGATGAATCATGAGGCAGTATTTTTAACACTTAAATGATTTCAGTCAAATTATATAATACGTAACTTCAATAACAGCCCGCCTTGAAGCAATATATGTATGTAATAATTTGTAAAATGTATGTAATAGTCATGGCATATTATTATATCATTGTAAATATGTCCAATAATGTTATGTGAATGTATTACGTAATTTAATAGTGTAGGAGCTGTGAGAAATAGGTCAAAAGTTGCTAACCATCAGGTAACAATGAGACAAAAATGAATTGGTAAGTTTAAATGTTACTCGTGATTCTTGGAGTAACAATAATGTAACTTTAGTGACAGTTTATAAAATAGCTAATAAACAACCAGAAAAAGCTTTAGTTAAATGAAAGTATTCTATTGGAGTAGGATTAGCCAATCAGAGACTTGAAATACAGAAATTTACAAGTTTAGACTGTTGAAATCAGTTCAGTTGCCTGCAAACAATGCTCAAAACCAGACGTGTTGCTTCTAGACAGTGCTCATAACCAGACGCGAGATGTGTCCTGGAGAAACTAATTACGTATTCGTGTGAGATGAAAATAGTGTAAGTGTTAAAAAGTGAAAGTATTAAATAAAGGAATCTCACAGTTTTCGATATCAGTGAAGTGCTATTTAATTTGTCAATGATTAATAAAAAGGAGTGAATTAAAACTTAAAATCTGTGTAAGCCTACATTCTTAGTCGTATCACAACCCTGCGAAGACTTCCATGTCTCTAACAAGAATATTGTGGCAGCTGAGGCAAACATAAATATTTAATACTTAGAGAAACAATCAAATTACAAAGTTATTTTTTTTAAACTTGGGGCAAAGGCCACCTGAAAGTACATTTGGGGCGAAGGCTACCGGAAACTTTACTATACGTGCGGTTGCAACTACTACAAGTTCGGCTCCCCAACAGTTGAAATATAATACATCATCTTCAAACTGGCTTTCAATACGTAGCAGCAACTACATCTCAAATTGGCTTGTATATGTGGAGGTAATAAAATAACTTTCTAAAATTTGGCTTCAAAAACGTGAGGCTAATAAAAATAACGTAAAGATACTAATTCAATCAAAGAACATGACATAGCACCCTGCAAAAAGTAATAGTTTGGTACGTAAATTAATTTTTGGGAACTTTTCAAAAGAAATGGTAAAACATTTCTCTGAAACCCTGAGGCCCTTGATGGAATGTGCAGTGATCAGAGATGTTATGAAGAAAGCAAAATTCATTTGTGCAATAAAATAAAACATTTTTGACCGAAATACACGTAAGGTGATATTTTATTGGAATCTGCTTGAAGTAGTTTATTACTACATTTTACATTACTGGAAACGCCAGTGTCAGTTTTAATTGACGTTTATTGATATTTTCATCAACACTAATTGAAGTGCGAATTTAACGCTAGTCGCCAAGCGAAACAGACGTGTTACTATCAGTGATTATTTATGGTAGTTTTAACATTTAATTGATACATCAATGGAGCGCCGAATAGTGGTGACATGCTTTATTGAGCGCAATATTCCGAAACCGGATCCTAATGTAATCCATGAATGGTTAATCCAGGAACTTCGATTAACAGAAAATATGCTGGTAAAAATTCGATTGAATGGTATTATCCGACAGGTTTCCTTCGTTACTGCTCCGTGCCTAGGCAGATGGCCTTACTCTTGTAGTTACTTTCGACGGCGACCTGCAGAAATTAGATGCCTGTGTCGACAACTTGCCTGCTCTGTCTGAGTAAATTACGTCAAATCAAAAATGTTGGCCTTCTTAAGTTGAGCTGGACCAATCCGGATATATGTAAGGAGAATAGGAATGGGCTCAGTATGGCAAAGAGCTGAAACAAATACACTATGTGATCAAAAGTATCCGAACACCTGGCTGAAAATGACGTAAAAGCTCGTGGCGCCCTCCATCGGTAATGCTGGAAGTCAATATGGTGTTGGCCCACACTTAGCCTTGATGGCAGCGTTCACTCTTGCAGGCATACTTTCAATCAGGTGCTGCAAGGTTTCTTGGGGAAAGGCAGCACATTCTTCACGGAGTGCGGAACTGAGAAAAGGTATCGATAGGTCGGTGAGGCCTGGCACGATGTCGGCGTTCCAAAACATCCCAAACGTGTTCTATAGGATTCAAGTCAGGACTCTGGGCCAATCCTTACCGGGATGTTATTGTCGTGTAACCACTCCGCCACAGCCCGTGCTGTATGAACAGGTGCTCGATCGTGTTGAAAAATGCAATCCCCATCTCCGAATTGCTCTTCAACAGTGGGAAGCAAGAAGGTGCTTAAAATATCAATGTAAGTCTGCGCTGTGATCGTGCCACGCAAAACAACAAGGGGTGCAAGCCCCCTCCAGGAACAATATGACCACACCATAACACCACCACCTCCGAATTTCACTGTTGGCACTACACACGCTGGCAGATGACGTTCACCGGGCATTCGCCATACCCACACCCTGCCATCGGATCGCCACATTGTGTACTGTGATTCGTCACTCCATACAACGTTTTGCCACTGTTCAATCGTGTAATGTTGACGCTCCTTACACCAAGCGAGGCGTCGTTTGGCATTTTCCTGCGTGATGTGTGGCTTATGAGCAGCCGCTCGACCATTGAATCCAAGGTTTCTCACCTCACGCCTAACTGTCATAGTACTTGGAGTGGATCCTGATGTAGTTTGGAATTCCTGTGCGATGGTCTACACAGATGTCTGCCTATTACTCTTTACGACCCGCTTCAAATGTCGGCAGTCTCTGTCAGTCCACAGACGAGGTCCGCCTGTACGCTTTTGTGCTGCACATGTCCCTTCACGTTTCCACTTCACTAGTACATCAGAAACAGTGGACCTAAAGATGTTTAGGAGTGTGAAAATCTCGCGTACAGACTTCTGACACAAGTGACACCCAATCACTTGACCAGTTCGAAGTCCGGGAGTTCCACGGAGCGTCCCATTCTGCTTTTTCACGATGTCTAATGACCACTAAGGTCGCAGATAATGAATACCAGGCAGTAGGTGGCAGCACAATGCACCTAAGCTGAAACGCGTATGTTTGTGGGGGTGTCCAGATGCGTTTGATCACATAGTGTATGTAAAGGTGTCAAAAGAAGACTAAGAGACATCAACCAACAGGAAATAGAATCGGATTGTAAAATTAAAGCTTCTGTATGTCTAACAAATGTAATAAAACTTAATTGGGGTAAAGAGGCATCTACACTTAACTCAGGAATAGCATGGTTTAGACTGGGGGGCTGGAGGACACAGAAAATGACCGACGATTCTGGCAGGAGGGTCTGCCCATTCTGTGATTTGGATGAGAACTGGGTACATATTTTGGCGGAATCTGCACAGTGGGAGAACAAGCGAACAATTAAACTCAAAGAAAAATTCTTAACCCGTCAAGATAGAGATTGGCATGTTGGGATCTACTGGCTGATCAGAGAAATTGGCAAAACATGGGCAATTTTTTGGCTAAAGTGCGCAAAGCTAGATCTAATTTGTTGAGTTAGACAAAGGTTATTTATCTGTATTTTGCTTTTTCTTGTTTTTTTGTTTTGTTTTCTTTTTCTCTTGGTTATTTTGTCACCATACTTAAATATGCATGTACATTCAATGACCCATGCATTAAATACTTGTGCAATAACTTCAATAATTTGAAACCAAGATACCTGATCTATCTATCTATCTATCTATCTATGTATCTATCTATCTATCTATAAATTAGTGGACTCTGATACTTGGTATCACCTTTGCTCTTTTATTGCAAGAAACTATGTTAGTTGAATTGAAATGCCAAAATCAATCATTTACTTCACCGTTTACGAGATGCAAAAGTTAAAAGCCTTCTACTACAACGAGATTGGTATCTCCATAGATATGGTATGAGGACTTTGTGATATATGACAGCACTTTTACCCATTGCAGCTCGTATTCTCAAATGATTGAATACAATATTAGAGATTACCACTGATATAAAAAGTTTGACAGCGTTGCACTACTGCAATTTCGACTATATGTAGCTGAAGGTGTCAATATTTTGTGTGTGCGGCACTGCTATCCAAAAAATACAGCACGTGTGCTGTTTCGTCAAGGAGATCAATTTTCTTTTACAGCATTTCGGGATCACCACACGAAACCGTGATCATCTTCCATCTGCTCCATATTTTGTATTGCGATCGTTAGAAGGAATCCCACAAAGGATTTGCGATCTAATGCAGCACGGTAGAAGATTTATATCGTCTGCGTATTTCGAACCATAATATTGTCGTAGCCTCTCTTTAAATTACTTCATAAGAACAGATGGGAGCTACTCGCTTGCAAGAGGTACGGGCAAATTAAACAAAAACTTCACATGGCGAGGCTACGACGAGGGACGCAGCTAACGAAAGTACAGAAAATAATGGCTATCTCAACATAATACCTGGCTTTAAAGGAGAGGAAGGACACTACACTACCATAATTAAGACTCCAAAAGAGTGGATGCCTAAGGGTTTAATGAGTTAACAACTGGTACAATTACTTACATTCTTTTCCCATTGTCTACCGACGAGGACATCGTGCTTTAGCAGTCGCACGTCTTTCCTGCACGAATCTTAATTACTGACTGACTGTTAAACCAACGCTAAACTCAGGCGTCACTGACGCTATCCCCTCCCTAACACTTAGTTCCCCTACTCCCAGGCAGACTGCTGTCACGGATCTCGGTGCCCAGAGAGTCGTGTATCTTATCATCTTAGGCATACGCCACATCTCCCCCTGGCCACCGAGATCGACGCCCCCGTCGACACAAGGCAAACAAACAAAATAAGACATTAAAATAACAAAAAACGACATACAATACAGAACCAAACACATGTGTGATAAACACCCAGACGACGACAAAGAATATTACCGGGCGTAGTGGAGTCTCGAGAATCTTGAGTTCTATCGGATAATATTGTTGGAGCAGTAATGCTCGAGCACCCCGCACACGCACACACACCACGCTGCCTCTGTTCACCCGCACACTACACTGCACAAGATATTGATGGTCCGCTGGAACTGTTTGTGGGTATATTTATAATGTGCCCACAACGACGACTTGTCTTGGCTGTAGAATTGATATTCGTGCAGGTCTCTGGTGATGACAACGGGATGGGCAGTCGCTGGCTTGGACTGCCCCCCGACATGGTGGCTCCTCATGCCACGGCAGTGTAGTGGCTGCCCGACAGCTTCCTTGTGGTGTGTCTTGAACTTCTGGTGTGCCACGTGGGTTGCTCGCTTATCCTTTCGAGCTCCGCCACAGCAAAATACTACAACAAAACCACCAAAGAATAAAAAGGGTGCTCCAACAAACAATCACACATAAAAAGAACGGTATGTCATGTATAATCAGATATTTGAAAGATTTGCACTAAAATTCTTTTGACATGGGCAAAGAAAGAGAAAAAAATAAGTGCAAATTGGCATAAGAACTAAATTTTATAGAGAGTTGCCATCCAAAATGTAACTCACAATGCTTCACAATCCAAATAGAACATTACAACAGACTCAGAATACATTAACATTATATCAAGAACAGTGACTTTTCATACAATAACATGACAGAAAAACATAACCTTATTTGGGATCCCAATATTAAATCTTAATGACCAGCTGGTATCACTAACAAAAGAAAATAAATGCACTTACAAGACAATCACACATGACAATGAAATGAACTCATTCACACTGACCATGGTCCAAATTACACACAACACTCACTTAGCTAGCTACTGAAAACTACTGTATGCATTACTACAAACTACAAAATAAATCCACAATACATCTCCAAACTACGCCACGTGACATGCTTTCAACTACTATTGTCATACTCTGTCACTAATACAGTTTCTCCTCCACATTACTATCTTCATCTCATTATTATCATCAACTCAATCATCATCATCATCATCAGTATTTCAATCAGCATCATGATTTCAGTCATTATCATCTTTATCTCAACTTTCAATTTTCTCTTCAAAAACAAAACATTTTCACTGACGTATCTCATTTACCATGCTGTAAATTCAAAAACATCTAACATAGGCATAACCTTCAAGAAATCACATTACAATTTCAGGAATGACACAAATAACATGACATTATACTGTTGCATCCACATCCTCCAAATCAAAAGTAAGTTGGAAAACAGTTGGTATTAAAATTTGCTATCTAAGATGGTAATAAACTTGTTGCATAAACAGAGAAAAAAATTATTCACATTACAATCACTTCCATCCATTTAATCTCTCGTGTGAATTCATCACACACGCTATACTGGGCACGTTACAGCAACACCAAGAAGCCAAAATCTCTGAAATCATCACATCACATCAACTTTCCAGGTACATGTAGCCCTCCTGAAAATCAACACATTCATACACTTCAACTATCGGGGTTACTCTTTGGCACTTCCACCGAAGCTGACATCGTCTCATCTCTCCTCATCTCATCTCTCACATTAGCACCGTCGGGGTTACTCTTACGCACATCCACCGAGGCAAATCTCAACTCATATTTCTCACATAACCTCAAATACACACATACATACACACACTATTCATGCAACAATTTTCTACAAATAAAAATCACAGCATCATTATGAAACCCAAAATCAAATCCAGTCAAATCAGATCATATCAAATCGAATGCAACAAAACAACATCACATCATTACTCAAAACAATACTGTCACATAACATTCCTGAAAATGAAAGCTCAATTAAGCACATAGTACACATGAAACACATTCCTGCAGCATGACACAACAACAAAACAAATGATTTGCAGTTCCCAAAACATAATTCAAAATTTAAGTTACACCAAAAGAATAATACACTTTTAATTTAGCAGAGACATTCATAGCACATATTATTCCTGAAAAGCAAAGCTTAATTAAGCATCAGCCAGTGAAACAATACAAATTTAGCATACCTGTATGAGTCGTACAACTGTTTCATTCGTCCAACTTTAACACTCACAATGTTTACATACTTACAGGTTATATTTTTTTTTCTTTTCTTATTCTTTTCTTTTTACCACAAAATTCCAGTGTAAATTTTCCAAAATCTGGTAACACACGTACAGCTGGTTCATCAACATCCACATCGTACTGGTCCATATTAAGGGCACATCAAACCTAATTAGGTGAAGATACTGGCAAGGCTGGTAGTAGCTCCTGAAACGTTTACTTACATGAGTAACTGTGAAATATTTCTCCCTAAAAATATGCATTGCGGAATTAAATAAACCAAACTTGGCAACGGTGAAGCAAAATTATCAGCATTATCATTTCCTCAGAGCAGCCATTAGCAGTAGTAGCGAACATTTCAAAATTCTGACGTAACTCATACGCCGCCAACTTGCTGGAATTCTCAACGTGAGAGGGGTCAATGACCGGGCGACACACAGCTGACTGCATTGTACTGGCCACAACAGGCGGATTAGACATCACTGATAACTGAGTAACAACTGGCGTTCTAATACTGGACTTAGATTCCTCTTCACTATGCTCGCTAACTGGAGCAATTGCCATATCAGATTTCTGCGTAGTACGTCGCTTAGGCATGATTGCAGCACAAAAAATAACACAACCAGTAAATAAACAATATGACAAAGCGATACAGATTACACCACACGAAACACTTATAGCATCACATGAATGTAAGTAGCAAGATCAGAACATAGCCAAATAAAACAGTACCAGAAGTATTACAATTAAGCGCCCACGGCGAAATATCAGAAAATTATACCAACATACGTTTTACACAAGCATGACACGCAAACCACTTGGACACAATACCAAGATTTTTTTAAACAGAATGAACACATGGAAGAGAAACCAAAATGATATCTTCAGTGAGAAACCTCGAACTGGAAGTTAAAAAAAACCACGTCACACCTACCGTGACCACCGCTAACATTATCTCAAAAGGAGCAGAATACAGACTTGCAATTTATACGTAGCACAAAAAAAATTCCTTCTTTTTTTTCCCTTTAAAACAAATGTATCTGACCTGATATACACACGCAAATAAACGCGCCAAAACACGTGCTGATGAAGACTGGTTTCACAAGCTAGAATTAGTGCTGAAATGCATGACCACGCGGAAATTACATAACACACGTGCGTACCTAAAAGTTACACGAAAAATGTACCACAAAAGTATAGTAAACAGTTAGAAATCAAAATCAATGGAATATGAAGTCACAAGCTTACAGAACCACTGCTAATAATCACAGAAAACAATATTTTCACCTAGATCACCAACACGTGACGAGCACATTTTCATTATTCTGTTCGAAATTCACCCAATGCTCCAATTTTAGCACCAAATTAAGCAGAATGTTCTGGAGTTTCGATTGCCTGTCACAAAACGCGCAGAAGTTCATGTTTTATTCGTAATTGTTAGTTTTATTGTCGGCAGCTGTTTTTGAGATTTTGTTCTAGTCAACGTGAAAATGGAGTATACATTAAATGAACGACTCCTCCTTGTAAAGCAATACTGGATTATGAATTCAATTACAGCTACTCAAAGGGCATACCAGAGAAAATTTGGTGTTCGGAATCCTTACCAAAGAAACACAGCACTGGGACTGGTAAACAAATTGGAAACCACTGGATCTCTGGTGAGTGAAAAAGGCAAACCTCGTTCATCTAGGCTTCCCACGGTTGTTGTTGACGTAAGAGCACGACTGGATCAGTCACCCCAAAAATAATTAAGACGTTTGTCGCAGGAGACAGAGTACAGCTACTCAATGTATCAGAGAGCTGTGAAAAGTGCAGACCTAAAGCCGTATAGGATTACGGTTGTCTATCAGTTACAGAAAGCAGATAAGCATAGACGACTGAATTATTGTCGTTGGTTTCGGGCGTTCATTGTACAAAATTGTGCCATATTGTCCATCACATGGTTCACAGATGAAGATGAACTCAAATAACTCACGCTATTGGTCTAGCGAAAATCCACATGTTATTCAGGAAGCACCTATGCACCGGTTAAAATCGGAGTTTGGTGCGCAATATCCGCACAGAGAATAGTGGTACCATTGTTTTTAAACAATGTGAACACTGCAGAGTACCGACGGATTTTCATGGAGTTTACTGAGCAACTAGACGATGTAGGTTATTTTCAGCAGGACGGCGCTACATGCCATACATCAAATGAATCCATGACACTAATTGCAAGTTTCTGTGGCCACCTAGATCTCCGGATTTGACATCGCTGGACTTCTTTCTAAGGGGTTACTTAAAAGACAGGGTTTATGCCACACGTTCCCAGACATTAGACGATCTGTAGCACAACATTACACAGGAGATTCAAGCTATTGACAGCAGAGTCCTCCAACGAGTGGCCAGTAACATGGAACGACGTGTTGAGTTGCGCCTTATGCAGAATGAAGGACATTTACAACATTTACTATAGAAGTAAATAATCTCCCAAAATTCCTCTGCATTTCAGGTATAATACGTTGTCACTGGCATAACTCGTTTTGAAACAATTAAAGAAATAAGTGTGTCAGTTCTTCATAAATCACCCTGTATTAGCTGACCATGTAGTAACTTTACAAATAATGAAAATTATATGAAAAATTTGTGAAGATTATAATTTTAAAATACGAATGCCAGATTTATGGTTTCTGTGGGAAATGTTATAGAAGATCCAAAATTTGATACAAAATTAAATAATACAACAAGTATCTCAATGCCCGCCCCTATGGCGTCGGAAAGTGGTTTTATGTTGGGTCTGGACTAACCGAGAAGTGAGCGATTTAAAAAGGGTGAAAGGCCGTACGAGGCCAGACAGAACTCGAAATCAAGAAATGAGCTAAAATGTACACATTAAATGTTAAAATATATGTAATTAGAAGAAAGGGAAGGAACATATTGAAAGAATGAAGGACAACAGTATTCCCAAGAAGGCAGCAAAGTACACACTTAGAAGAAGCTCATCTCTGGGACGTCCAAGGAAAAGATGAAGTCGGAGGCAGTACTGCCTACACCATCAAAAGCAGAAGAAAAGGAGGAAGAAGAATACTATCACTGTAGACAAATATTAAGTACTCAAACGCAACTGTTGCTTTAAATTTTGTTAACATATTTGATCTATATAAAGCTTAAGCAATACAAAGCAGAAAGCAAATGTTTGGTTAATAACATTGCACATATACTTTCATTATTGAATAGTAAATAGAGTAGATAAAAGTTCCACTAATTTTGCTTCTCTTTTCACAGGTTTTGTGAAATGTAATTTCTAAAACAACAGCTTTTAGTGCTATTTTATTTCTTTTCACCTTTACTTCTCTTTTTATGCTTTTTATTTTCCTTTCTTTTCTTTTTGCACTCTGTATTTAGAAAATTCTCAAAAAAGTGGTATAAAGTTATGGACATCGATAATTTTGAACATTCTAAAGTTCGAAAAAATATTGAGCAACATGCTATTTATAATTAATTGTGCATTTCTGTACCTTGGACAGTGATATGTAAATGGCCATTAGTAAATGGCATTAGTTATGAATTATATGACCAACTCATAAAATCGGAAATAGAAATATGCTTTAAAATATTTTGGCATAAAATAAAGCCTAAACACTGCCATATGCACTAAAATCCTTATTCTGGGAAGTCTATAAAGAACTGCATTTTTTATTATATAAGGTTCATCCAGAAGAGCAGATACAGCCACAGGCACAACAGTTGTCGACTCCACATTAAATTTTAGAGAGACTTGGTTGATACCCACGAGCTGAGCATGCCTTATATGGCCATGAACTGTCAACTGTCATTTGCAATTATGGTGCGTCACTAGGCTACACTATTGACCACTAGTGTGGTCCTACTGGGCTCTCTTGGGAAGACAGGGATGTGCAAAATGAACTGAGCTCCAGAAAACTGGCTCTATGAGAGACAGTGGTTGCCAACATCAAGCCATGACTTTGACGAGAGATAGCTTTCTAATCACAGGTTTCTATTCCGGGTATAATCGCAGATATTCGTCATTTGTTTCTCAGACCATTGTTGAAGGCGTCTAAAATAAGCAAATGTGCTTCGTAAAAAATGGAGAAAAGTGAATTTCGTGTTGCGCGGTAAGATGGTAAAGGATACGGAAGAAAAGCTTAATAAGCATTATGGGGACTCTGCTCCATCACATGGCATGGTTCACAAGTGGTTTACACAATTTTGATGTGGCCGTTCGAGCACAAGAGATACCGTGCGACAGGACGGCCGGTTGAGGTCACAGCAGAAGAAAGGTGAACAAAGTTAACGATATTGCGTTGGAAGACCGCCGAATGAAAATCCGCGAGATAGCCAAGACCGTAAATATCTCAAGTGAATGGGTGTATAACATTCTGCACAAATTTTTGGGTATGAGAAAGCTGTCAGCCGGATGGGTGCCGCGACTGCACCCAGTTGAGAACAAGCGGAATCGTGTGACCATTTCACAGGGATGTTTGAACATGTTCCAGCGCAACCCAAATGAGTGTTTACGGCGTTATATCACGGTTGATGAAAATTGGATCCATTACTATCAAACCGAAACCATACAACAATCAAAGCAGTGGATGTCCTTCGGGGAACCTGCTCCAAAGAAAGCCGAAAACCATTCCGTCGGCAGGTAAAATCATGGCGGTTGTCTTTTAGGATTCACAAGGGGTGATAAGACATCCAGTACCTGGAAAAGGGTAAAACGATCACAGGCTCATATTATATCGCAATGTTTGAACAGTTTTACAAGGTATTATTTAAAGAAACGACCCCATTTGGTGAAGAAAAAGGTACTCTTTCACCAGGATAATATACCCGCACACAAGTCAGCCATTGCCATCCCAAACTTTGTGGAATTGGGATACGAACTGCTACCTCACCCACCGTATTCTCCAGATTTGGCTCCGAGCGACTTATTCCTCTTCACAAACCTGAAAAACTGACTCGCTGTGAAGAAATATAATTTTGTATTTTTGAATAAATATAAATGCACTGCGAAAGTACACACAACGAAAGAATATTTCAGCTTCACAATCATTTTAAGAAAGTGCATTAAAGAAAGTAAATAACTTGTTAATCCGTGGTAATTATAACAAAGAAATCCGAAACCTGAAGTTTTTCACTTTATGTCCCCACAATACGTAAAAGTTAAATCTAACCTCTCCATCGAGATATTACTTTCTTGTCCGTGTTCGTAATATCAGCAACATCCTAGAGGAGCAATCGGTACGACCCTTCAAGATATCTTGATGAAACCCAACGGAGCAGAAGCAATGTTCACTTTGTTGAAGACCTAGCCAGCGACAGGAAAGCAACACGCCCAAAGAAAAGGCCAGTTTATTTGTTTCTTGCTCGATCCTCAGTCTGAGCGTCGCCAGGCAACGGGAGCGGAGCTCGGTAGGCACGTAATGTTCATCGACGAAACGGTGTCATCTGTTTGGAAAAAAATCTAATGTGTTACACTCACATGACTTTCTCTACTGTTGTACAAACTATTTTTACAAACGCTTATTCTCCATATGCTTCATATTAATCGAGATGTTAATCTTATTGCTAATTTTCTTGTAGATGCAAGGGGAATATGGTAGTATTCAAGCGATAGTCAAAACTTTTAAGAGCTGGTTGCTATGTGACGCATTCCATTCTCTTTGTATGTTCAGGACACCAAAAATGAATAACGAATTCCCATTTGAGAAAAAGTATTGGAAAATTTAAGGGAATAACAAGCAATATCTCTAAAATGGTTCACTCAACAAAAAAAATGTATATGACATAAATTGTGTATTTTAACGCGATCTATATTTTATGTGCAGTAAAATTTTGTCTATCTCTTATGGTTTACCAGTTATGCAAAAGTCGTTCATAATGAAGAATACTTTTGGAGACATTCCCAGAAAATTCGAGATATACATTTCATTTGTCATGAAAATATCTTAAACATATGGTATTTTAATCAAAATCGTTACAGCCATTTTTGAGAAAATTAAAATTTTTGAAAAATGTTCCATGTAAAGGGTAATCTGGGATGGAGGGATTTTCTTGAAAACCTTCGTGTCACATATCTGAAAGATACTGAACCTAAATATCACGTTTGGTGTTTATCCGTCTGTTCGTTTCTGAATTATGCTGTTCACAGACACACACACACACAAAGACACACACGGACATGTTTCCAAAAATGCTTTTTTTGGATTCAGGGGGCCTCAAAACATATATTTCCGGTGAAATCTCGGTATCGAATTTTTGGGTGGAATACAATACTTCCCCTACTTACTATACGTAGTAGAGAGAGTAAAAAACATCTAGTTTCTAAAGCATGAAAATTAAATTTATTAAAGACAGACAGCATAGTCTTAAATGTGAACAGAGAAATACGTAACTTGTCATTAAGGGTCATGCACAATGAAAATTAGACATAAACGTAACTTAAACACTGAGACTTGTTTCATATATCTTAAGTCAAGCATTTACATTGCCTGCCTCTAATCGTAGCCCTATAAACTTAAACACAGAACTTTGGAAGCTCAAGTATTTTATGTTTAAGCAAAAAAAGGAAATTATCAGAGAACACATCTGTGATCGCTGTACTATCCCACTTCAAATTAGCCGTCAGCATGTGCAGACTCGCCGACTGTATTTCTGTTAAAGGCCACAAGACAGGAACGACCGAGATGTCTAAAAATGTCGGAAGTATAGATCTGCAGACAACAAACAGCGGCGGTAGCAATTTTAACTTAATGTAATAACTGAGAGTTCATTTTGATGTATACAGGGGTGCAAAAAAAGCGGCTCATTCCCCTAGATCGCGTTTTTCTTTGTAAGCTTACCATATTTATCTAACCAAACCCAGCCCCTCTTACGTCTCTGTGAGTGGCTTGAAACAAATAAACAGAAACAAACGTGAACGATATATGGTCATGTCCTCTCTTAAGGAATTACACCCTGATTCGTGTAAACAAATATAAATGGCCATTCCAGTATGGCATAAATAGCGATTTGAGCTTTTAGAGAAAGGAGTGGATGAGGAATGAAATATCTGAGGCACTGAAATTAACAAAACCCATGAAGTTTATGTCGAACGTACCTTCTGAAGTATGTACTCGTTTGGAAACAATTGGAATTCGTAGCATTTATTAATTTTACAGGGTTGTCTCATAAGTTCGTTCGTTTTGCTCGAAAGTTCCATCTATAGCACCTGAAAACCCTGAACTCAAGTTATAACAGTTGCTTAACCACTCCTACGACTTAGAGGTCAACAGCCAGACTTGCTATTGGATATGTCAGTGTGTGTTTGTGACTGACGTGGGATGGAACAGCGTGAACTTGTGTTTAGAAACTATGAAAAACATAAAGAAACATTTCCGACATCTTATGCTGTTTTACTATCGTAAGGTTAAAACCGCCTCAAAATGCCGGCAGAAAATTTGCCCTCAGATTATTCTGACGCTTATACATCATGTAATATTTTATCATCAATAGAAGCAATAACTTCTTTCATTGCCATTATTATATTTATTTACATTTTATGAGAAATAACTTGTTCGAATCGATCTAGCTGTCTACGGGGGAAATGCAGTAACGAATCGAGCATGTCAAAAGTAGTTTAGTCAATTTTGAGCTGGGAATTTCTCCCTAAAAGACAAACCTCGATATTGACGGCCAATGGTTACGGACATGGAAATAATTCTGAAATGGTAGTCAACAATCCACGAATGACAACTCGAGTATTGGCATTGAAGTTCAATTTAGATCGTGCTCGTGTAGCCAAGAACTTGAAAAATCTTGGTTACGTAAATATCCGCGATGTATGAGTTTCTCACTAACTGAATGAAGCGAATTTGATTCAGCGCGTTTCCACCTGTAACTCCTTATTGAGACACAATCAGAATGATCATTTTCTGGAACGGCTGGGAACTGGAGATGAGAATGGATTGTGAACAAAAGCGCCCGAAAGAATAAATTATGGCACAAGAAAGTGCAACCACCACTATCGTTTCCTAAGCCAGGGCTGCATCGGAGAAAGGTTATGCTATGCATTTGGTGGGATTGCAAAGGAATTCTATATTACGAACTTCTTCCGAATAATCAGACTATCAATTCCGAGAAATACCGTTCTCAGTTGGATCGTCTCAGGGCTGCCATTGAAAAGAAAAGACCGGAAGTGGGAAATGATGTCTTTCACAACGCCAGACCACATACCTCTATGGTGACCCGTCAAAAGTTGTGTAATTTTGAGTGGGATGTATTACCCCTACCACCGTATTCTCCAGATATTGCCCCATCCGACCTTCATCTGTTCCGTTCCCTGCAGACGTTCCTGGATGGCAAACGGCTCACTTTCTTGGAGGACTGCAGACCGAACCTCGAAGAGTTCATCAACCAGAAAACCTCGAAATTTTGGAGAAATTGAATTTATAAGCTTCCAGAGAAATGGCAATATATTGTCGACAATAATGTTGTTTGCTACAGAAAATAAATAATTCGCTTACAAAACCAAACTCCGTGGTTATTTATCTTTTGAACGACCTTGTGATTAAAGTTTGTGAACAGAAAGTTCGGCAACTACGCTGCGGTAGCTGTGCTGCGGATGAGGTGTCTTCCCAGGCGTTCTTAGTAATTGAAACGTAATGAAAAGCGAACGAACTTATGAGACAACACAATACCAATCACTTTGGCACGTAAGGTTTTACACACCAGTAGAATAATAATAATAATAGTAATAATAATAATAGTAATAATAATAACAACAATAATAATAACAAACACTAACATTGAAATAGTGTTAAAATTTGCCATCTTCAAAATGTTAAAACAGGTCCTGCCTTCCGGATAAGGGTCTTCTCCTATCCAGGTTACTTTGGTAACTGTCTGTTGGTATGTTTGCCTAATAACACTGATATGCCCCTAGCGTCGTTAAATGAAAGGACAATTAATGTCAGCCCTATTAATATTATTGTGGTTATTTTTAAAGATAATCAAATGCATGGACATAGACAACTCGATTAATAGCTCCCATATTTTGGGATAACATAAGCAACTTGTCAATCAAGTGCTAAGAATTATGTTAGAGGGGAGGCAGAAAGAAGACCTTTGGAGAGGGCGGAGCTAAACATGTCAATGCCAACTTAATGTATTCTGGTAACCACCTCGCAGGCAACCACACTTACACGCAAGGGAGCTGTTTACACGCTTCCTTGAGATTGGCTGCTGTTTAAGCTTCCGTCTGTCGCTGTGAATTTTATGCTTAACTTTTTGGTCGTTCTGTTAAAGCTTAAGTTTCATTGTGAATGGCCCTTAACTTCCTTTTGTATCTATATTGACAACAGCCCTCAAGAATGGATAAATGAAAATAATGCTTTTATTATTGAACGTAGATTGATTGAATTCTATTAGCAGATGAGCAAAGGAAAACCCAAAATGTTCTAATGTCGGGTCGTATGTGTAAGTGGGTGCGCTCGCGAATAAGATAGAGAAAGGGAGGGAGTGAGAGAGAGAGAAACCGAAACTTAGTAGGTATTTAAATCCAGTATTTTCCTACGATGTTAGTTAAAGATTCTCAAGACATTTCTCACTTTTACATGCATGGAACGTTATTTTTTTGTATTCTTAAAACCGCTTTAAAGATGTGGATTAAAATTGCAAGTGTATGTAACTTTGAATTTAGCAACTGAAAACTATATATACAAAAGCTTACTTTAGAAAACGTTTCAGATGTCAACGTGTAAAACGTATCTCATATGACTTTTTGCACAGCATTAGTCACTTCCGAGATATTTGCGAACTTGTTTGAGTGGGTATTTATATCAATTTTAAAATCTATTTATCTATTCGTTTATTTGTTTATTTTATGGTTTTTTCATTGTTTAAAGCCCATTGTGTTCTTTGCCCATTAACATAAAAAATAAGCGTTTGTCGTGCCTCTTCGTTCCGCATAAATTCATGACAAACAAAAATGAATGTGATGCTGTTTGCGTATATTGAATGTAACCTAGTCCATATTCCCTAATTTTATTTTTATCGTGCTTAACGGACAGAAGAAGAAAGGTTAGAGAAAATGCCATACTTTAATGACATTTCTTTTATTAATCTAGATTAAATCAATCTGTTGAAGCATGAGATAGATGTAATTTGTCCTAAGAATGATTTAATCTGGAGTAGAAATTTGATACTTTTGTTGAAAACGACTTTACATGCATAATTATGAAGTTCTCTGTCAGCTATTAAGATATGTAATAAGTTAAAATTGCAGACCTTTGCTGAGATAACTGTTAACTTTTTGTTTTATGAAAGAATTATATTGGTAGAGGAAACAGCAAAATGTATTCCCTTGATCTGAAGGGTTCACAGATATCTCCAAGTTTAAAGCAAGTACCAGTTCCCCCCTTTCTATTTGAGTAGTCGAACCAAACCGCTAGAAGCTTCTGAAATTGACTCCAACATACCAGTTTGCTTTCTCGGAAAAATAATAAAAATGAAGAGATTTTCTGCTGAATTTGGACTTGAAAGGGAACTTAAAAGCCCAGTCATACTGCAGACGCCGACCTTTTCTGTTAGGGGTGGAACGAACATAAAGATTAAAGGAGGCAGTCAACGGTGAAATGAGCAAAGGGTGTGTTAGAGCAACGAGTGTGGGAGGCATAAGGGACGTTGTGTAACAACTCCTGGCTCTTTGTATCTTGCAACATTTGCTTTTAATGTGTCTGTTCTAGAACAGTACCTTGCCCGTGAAATGAATGCGTCAACTTTTACGTAAGTGCCCATTTCTCTTTAACTTTCACCGCGTCTATACGAAGAGCAGAAATATCGCCTCTTTTGCAGCGTTTTAAGTTATTTTAGCTCTATTAAGAAGTTCCTTGATTTTATCCCAAATATGGAGAGATATTTTACTCAGAGCATTAATTTTAGTACAACTTCATTAAGGCATTAATGAAGGCGTGTCAAATTCAATCAGATAGTTTTCTTACACAGCCATGACTCCTTGTGCAAAGAGCTCGAAGGTTTGCCTTGCCTATGTCACCGAGTAGAAGTGTTCTAGTAGCATCTGCACATTCTTTAACTATTTAAGGAAATTCAGTTACAATACACAAGTGATATCAATTCTATATCATTTTTAAAGGAATCTCTAATCAGAAGTCAGTTGCTGGAAAAATGAAAAGAACGTCATAATATCTATCAGAGAATTCAGAACAGAACAACCTTTAATAGTTTATTTATTATACAAGATTCTTATTTTTACCGAAGGTGTTTATTTTTTGGTAACCATTTACTTGTTTAGTATATAGTACGGTATATAGGATTATATATCCTACATTATAGGATTAACAATGAATGTTAAAATATTCGTAATAATTTCAAATGTGTAAAACCAACTTGTAACATAGCTGTAATTAGAACAGGCGAGCTAGCAAACGAGAGTTGAAAGTCCATCAACACACACGCTAATGCGCACAGGGTTCAGGCTAAACCTCAAAAAATAGAAAGAGGGGGTAGAGAATTGAAAGAGACAGAAATAGTGGTCCATTTCCCGGAACCGACGGAATTTGTAAAATAAAAACGGAAACGTGCTTAAAAGGAGGACAGAGACATTGGTTTTTGCCGAATAAGTCAGCAGGACACCCGACTTCCGAAATTTGGCACATTTTATTGTCATAGCATGCTCTGTAACGCTACTTATGAACCAATGGAAATTGTTGTAACAAATAAAGGCGCGAATTCTGGCGTCATAGGAAAACAGATAAAAGGGGAGGGAGGCTCCAAGTTTAGACGTCTCTCTGAGGTAATCTTGGCATTAGTTTGCGTGCTACTACCGTAGCGACCGATATTAGAGCCACTGACGTTATTAAATTGTGCAACTAGGTAGAAGACGAATTAGATAGTTCCACAGGATAACATAAAATGATAGCGGGAAGGTTTAACCTATAACATTTAAAAATCATTTCATAAGGAAAAATTGCTAGCCGCCTGAATAGACATAATTCTCTTCAATGTATCACGTTATGGAAAAATCAGTTTATTATTTTGAGGCAGTATTTTTAACACTTGAATAATTTCGGTCTAATTATATAAATATGTAAATTCATTAACAACCCGCCTTAAAACAATATGTGTATGTAACAATAATTTGTAAAATGTATGTAACAGTCATTGCATAGGCTTATATTATTGTATCCATGTGTAATAATGTTTTGTGAATGCATTACGTAATTTAATAATGTAGAAGCTGTGAGAAATAGGTCAAAGTTTCTAACAATGAGGTAACCTTGAGGCAATAATGAGTTTGAGAGTTTAAATGTTACTTATGATTCTTGGAAGCAATAATGTAATTTTGAGACAGTTTAAAAATAGCCAATCAACAACCAGAAAAAGCTTTAGTTAAATGCAGGTATTCTATTGGACTAGGATTAGCCAATCAGAGACATGAAATACTGATATTTACAAGTTTAGATGGTTGAAATCAATTCAGTTGCCTCCAAACAGTGCTCATAACCAGACGTGTTGCCTGCAGACAGTGATTGTGACCGGATGCAAGATGCGGCCTCGAGAGATTTAATATGTATTCGTGTGAGACGAAAAATAAGTTTATGTGTTAAAAAGTGTAATTAATTAATAAAAAGAATCTCATGGCTCTCTATATAAGTGAAGTGTTATTCAAATCATATCAAGCATTAATAAAAGGAGTGAAAACAAAAATTATAATCTGTGTAAGCCTACATTCTTGTCGTATCACAACCCTGCCAAGTTATCCATGTCTCTAAAATAAATACTGACGTAGCCGAGGCAAACATAAATATTAAATATTTAAAGAAACGGTTTGATTACAAAGTTAATATTTTTTTAAACTTCGGGCAAAGGCCACCTGAAAGTACATTTGGGGCGAAGGCTACCGGAAACTGTTTACTATACGTGAGGTTTCAACTACTACAAATTCGGCTCCCCAACAGTTGAAATATAATACAACTACTTCAAATCCGCTTTTCATACGTAGAAGCAAACAACGCAAAGACAATAACAACTTCAATTTCACCCAAAAAGTCCCAGAGATTATTATCCAACTAGATAGGATAGGAATTCTTTCCTCAGCTCTTCGATTGACAGCCGGCAAGAACTCTAGAAATCAACGGAGATCCAGGAGGTACACGAGCCTACGCAACACGCAACTGATGGTGCATGACGCGTTCAAGGCTACATTTATTAGCTGTGCTTCAGTCGTGCTTTGTGTTTGCGCTGTAAAGAGAATTGTGCATTTTGCATCTCAAAGGTGAAAGTTTATTCAAGACATCGTGTTGTGTGTGATTTGCTTAAGAGTGTTAAAGTCTTGTTATTAGTCCACTGTAATACCTGCCGACAAATTTACGCTTGAAAACCGAATTCTTATGTACGATGTATACCCAAAACGAATCAAGTAGTCGGGTGTATAGACAGTTTCAGGAGAAATTTCCTGGTATTCCAGTTCCAGGTAGAGAAACTGTTAAAGGCTAGGTTTATAAGTTTAGAACAACGGGATCGCTAAACGCTAAACCTAAGAAGCAAAAACGAGAAACAAATTGATGAATATGGTGTATTTATTTGTGGGGAACCCTAAAAAATAAAGTTCCTAGGAACAATCGCCACACCATAGAGAACTTGAGGACAATATAAAAACAGAAGTTATGAGCATTACGCAAGAATAACTTAAACCTCGGGCGTAAAAATCCTTAGCATGGCTTCCTTCGGAAGGGAGGTAAAGCCGGTGGTCATAGATTTACGGCACGTAAAAGAACCTCAAGCTTGATAAAGAGACCTCTGAGCAAAATTTCCCATCTTTCACGCCCAATATAATATGCGACGCTAAGAACCATAGTAGTTAAAAGACCGTCCATAAATAACAAAAACTCAAAAATTATTTTTAGGTCGTGATTTCACTTTTAATATCATTATGTTTATGTATTACAGACTTTAAATACAGCATACAATAGGCAAATTCATATTGGTGGGTACATATGGTCAAAATTAAAATATACGACATTCTACAAATTAATTAATGCTATAAAATGAATTATCACACATCCATGATTTGCTTTACATTTAAAGTTATATTCATTCAGTTCTTTTGCATACGATGGCAATCTATTATAGAATGATGCTGTCAATTAAATAATTATTTAACTTTTATTAATCTTGAAAACGGTATATATTTTGCATATATTCTTGGTATTGTAATTATGAAGATCACTATTCGGTGAATAATCATCAATATTATTGTGTACATACAACAGAATTTCGAGTATAATTATAATGGCGATATGCTGTTCAAACTCCCTCTTGTATAAACAGAAGTTTACAGGATGTTCTTGAAGGTACATTGGTGATAGTATGAATAGCCTTTTTTTTTTTTTTTGCAAAAGTAAAAAAAGTAAAATATCCTTTAGTTTACTCCTATTGCTATAAAACAATAAACGATGTTTATAGACGCTTTCAAATAATGCACCATATATTTGCTTAAATGCATTATCAAAATAACATAATAAAACAGGTTAATGCGTTCATTTATATAGTTCATAAAATAACATACACAAAGAATAACGATTTGTAAATAAAACTAAACAGATATAGATACCTTTGTGGTACGATAGTGCATGCATGGAAAATAGCTTTAGGAAAAGAAACTATAATTAAGTTATTTACCCACCTCGCTATAATGAAGTGAATGCTGTACATTCATCAAAGATCAAATGAGAAGAACAGAGTGAACATAAATGATATTTCTTAGAACTATAGCTAGATAAACACTTCTAGACCTCATTAGAAATGAAGCCAAGAGAAAATTAAAATCAAGTATGGTGAAATTATTAAACAATATGGAGAAAAATACAATAGCCATACATTAAGAATGTCCGGGGGAAGAATAACCAAAATAATTTTTAACTACAAGCCAAAAGAGAGAAGAAACCTGGAAAGACCACTAAGAATGATGGTGATGATGACGATGATGATTATATTTGTTTCAATAATTCGCCAGAATTATATTGTAAATACTGCTCAACAGATACACTACTCGTGATAGTCTTTTGCAAACATAACCTACGTGGTCATTCCAATTTAATTCTGGGTCTAAAATATTCCTAATAACTTTACATTTCGATTAGCCAAGAAGTAGAAGTAGGACTAGGCAGGGAAGGGGACTTAGAACCTCGACCTACAAGATCGTTTGTACCTAAGCCCCTGACGAGATGTCCCCGTGAGGTGAGAGAAGACAGAGGGTGATCGTACCAGGAGTCACGACAGGGCAGAGGAGAGGGTGCCGGGACTCGGAGACCGCTTCATTCGGGGGACAAAGGATTACATAGAGCATCTTTACCCTGCGATGTAACGCGAGAATCTCGCCGACACTTTCAACCCTGAAACAGATCAAGCAGATAAAAAGTGAAGTGTAATGGGAATGGAGGTGAAACGGAAAGATGTAATTCGACAGGTGCAATGAAATTTCCCAGCATTTGACTAGCGACCCGGGGAAACCCCGAAAAAGGAAGTTCGACCGCGGGAATCGATCCCACAATCTCCCGAATGTGGGTCGCAGACGTTACCGCCGAGCCAACCCGCTCGGTTTGATTAGCCAAACTTTCTGGAACTTGCCTAGGACTGAAAGCTTTCGGTTTGGTTAGGTCTCTCTTAGTGTGAGATTGACTAGCCTGGAACGAAGTGCGATCTGAAACGTGTGTTCATTCAGACCATCTTTTGTGGCGTAACTCATACGCAGTTCTTCTTTTCTCTCTGACACTGAAACAGCGTTTAAATGTAGAACACTCATTCCTTGCTTGAATTGCGCTCTCTTCAATGGAAATTGGAAAGTTCTTGCAGCATTTCTCATAGACTTCAGTATCTTTATTTATTTATTTAACAATACGTTTTCCTGTCTTTTACTATTAAAATACTATAGTAAAGTTTACTTTATGTGAAATACTTTTTATGTGACCCAACATTCGGAAGTACCAGTTAGAAGAAGAAGGGAGGGAGTGTAATTTCAATCACAATTAAGGCATATATCCCCCAATGATAATTGCGGAGCTGATTGTTTTTAATTGTTGCCTAACCAATCAATTGGTTTATATTATTTATGCTTTTTCTATTAATTTCCTATAATATGTACAGGAAGTACCGCATTCACCCAAAAATTTGATACCGATATTTCACTCGAAATACACGTTTTGAGGTTGCCTGAATAAATAAGCATTGCTACAGCAGAAATGCCTGTGACTGCGTGTGTGTATAACGTGTGCAAAAAATTGGTTAAATACTAAACTAAGTTCAGCATCTTCCAAGGATGAGACAGGAAGATTTGAAAAGAAAATACTCCCACTCCAATCTTATCCTTACAGGATTGTTTTATATTATTTTTGATTTTCTCAATAATGGCCAATAGTTTTGATTAAAGTGCCATATACCTAAGATATTCATTCATGATAAATAAACTGCATATTTTAAATTCTCTGCGAACATCCTGTTAAGTCCCCTTCCTATGGAATTAATTTTTATAACTTGTAAACCGTAAGAGATAGACTTACAATACAGGAAATGTAGATCTCGTTAAAAGACAGTGTTTCTGTTAAATAATTTCTCGACATTGAGTATTTCCGTTATTGATTATTGTTTTAAATTTTCAAATAGCTTATACTTTTTCAACGTCTAAGTTGCTTTCTATTTCTCTCTCTCTGTTCTCGTGATCAGAAAGATAATAGAATCTCATAGTGATCCGCTTTTATATAATTTGACTGTGTCATCCTTGTACCTACAATGAAATATATAATAATGCGACTCTGCAAATGTTTATTTCGATTAACATGAAGCAAAAAGAAGAGTAAGCTTTTGTAGGAATAGTTTGAAGAAGACTGGGTAGAGAATTTCATGTGAATGCAATACTTTAGATCTTTTTCTACATAATTACATACTTAAATCTAGAAGAAGAGTCCATCCCTTCAATATAGTGATTGAGATGAATTCACTTGTACCGAGTTTTCTCGGATATCGTAAGATTATCACAGTGTGTCATTTCCAACACTGGGTAGATTTTCAAACTCAGCCAAATGGATCATTATTAGTCTAGAAAAAGTGATAATCAAATTGGATCAAGTTGGTGGGGTAGATTGTTTGTCAGAACCTAAAACCCTTACCGTCATCCTCCTCCGGGAATTAGTCTCCTCCTGTGTTCATATGCGAGTTTTCTCCTACGTTTAATACAGTTGTGTTCTCGTTTCTATGTGGTTAATGTTGCCCAATACTGTCACCGATCTCTGTGAATCTCTGCAGCGTTCACGCCTTTATCCAGAGAGCCTTGCTCTGGATCACTCTCTAGAGTCCGCCTGACAGCGCCTGGAAGAATGCCCTGTAATGTATTCAGATCGAATCATTTGTCCTGTTCTTTCACTGGGAGCTAGCGCAAAGCACTAGCTACCGGCGCCTGTGATTGACAAACGTAGTGGGATATTATGGGTGGTTGGAATCAATATACTACGCCTCCCTACAACCGTAGTAAATGTTAGAAAGTTTGCCATAAAAGCAAAAAACAAGCACATGAAAAGTAAAAGAAATGAATCTAATGAGAAACCTAAAGAAAATAATCTGATGTGTTACACTCACATGACTTTCTCTACTCTTGTACAAGCTATTTTTAAAAACGCTTATTCTCCATATGCTTCATGTTAATCGAGATATCGAGATGTTAATCTTATTGCTAATTTTCTTGTAGATGCAAGGGGAATTGGTGGGCTTTAAGCGACAGTCAAATATTTTAAGAGCTGGTTGCTATGTGCAGTATTCCGTTCTCTTTGCATTACCAGGAGAGAAAAAAAAAATGAATAACGAATTCCCATTTGAGAAAAAGTATGATTATTGGAAAATTTAAGGGAATAACAAGCAATATCTCGGAAATGGTTCACTCAACAAAAAATGTATATGACATAAATTTTGTATTTTAACGCAATCTACATTTTTGTGCAGTAAAATTTTGTCTATCTCTTATGGTTTACGAATTATGCAAAAGTCGTTCACAATGAAGAATACTTTTGAGACATTCCCAGGAAATTCAAGATATACATTTTATTTGTCATGAAATTCTCTAAAATATATGAGATTTTAATCAAAATCGTTAGAGCCATTTTTGTGAAAATTAAAATTTTCGAAAAAACGTTCCATGTAAAGGGTAATCTGGGGTGGGAGGATTTTCTAGAAAACCTTCGTGTCGCATCTCTGGAAGATACTGAACCTAAACACCAAGTTTGGTGTTTATCCGATTGTTCGTTTTTGAGTTATGCTGTTCACAGACACACAAACACACACAGACACACACACGGACATATTTCCAAAAATGCTTCTTTTGGATTCAGGGGGCCTCAAAATATATATTTCCGGTGAAATCTAGGTATGGAATTGTTAGGTGGAATACAATACTTCCACTACTTACTATACGTAGTAGAGAAAGTAAAAAGGGAACAGTTAAATAAAATAAAAATCTTATGTGATACATTCACATGAGTTTTTCTATCCTCTATCTTTATTGATGGGTATACAAACTATTCTTACTAAAGCTTATTTTTCTACCTACTAAAATTTAAACCAAATTTAACCTTTGCAGAAATAGTGACATTACACATAGAAACAACTGAATGTTGACAGACAAAGAGAATGACCAAGGCAGAACGACCAACGCTTAAACAAAGAATGACCAAGGTTATACAAACAATTGGAGTCATTCACAACGGATATCTCAGAAATGGTTTATGGTACAAAAAGGTATTTAAAACAAATTGTTCGTTTTAAGGAGATCTACAATTTATCTGTAGTCTGTTTTCGTCCATCGCTTAACGTTTACCATTTATACATGATTATACAAAATTTCTTCCGAATGAATGGGACTTCAAAGGTTATTCCTAGAAAATTCAAAATATATATTTTATTTTTCATCTAAATATATTTAATATATATGATAATTTAATCAAAATAATTATTTCCATTTTTGTAGAAAATAAAAATTTGCAAAAAGTTTTCTATGTAAAGGATAGCAGGGGTGGGGGATTTTCTTAAAAATCGTTTCGCATCCTGGGAAGATCCTACTTTTCGGTTTTGAGTTATTCTGTTTACAGACACACACATAAACCCATTTCTAAACATCTGATATGATACATTCACATGAGTTTCTCTGGCCTCTATCGCTTATTACTGGGTATTCAGGATAGTCTTACTACGGCTTATTTTCATATCTACTACATTTTAATTCAAATAAACTTTTGCAGAAATAGCTACACTACACATTTCGTTATAGATACAAAGGGAACACGACAAATGTTTAAGAACTGCAAAATGTTCATACTGTTTCCATGTAATTGCGAGAACAACTGAATGTTGGCAGGGATTTATAAACATTAAACAATTCGAACCATTAATAACGGATATCTCGGAAATGGCTGATGTCACAAAAAAGTGCTAAAACGCAGTGTGCAGTGTGTTTTCATCCATCTCTCGTTTACCAGTTATACAAAATTATACAAAAGTCACTCCAAAGAAGAGGACTTCAATGACTTCAATATATAAATTCTATTTGTCATGCAAATGTCTTTAATATATAGTATTTTAATCACCATCTTAGTCATTTTTAGAGAATAAAAAATGTCGAAAATTGTTCCATATAAAGGGTAGGTTGGAGTAGGGAGACTTTCTTCAAAATCTTTGTGTAGCATTTTTGGATGTACTGAATTTAAATAGCAAGTTTGGTATTCATCCGATTTTCTGTTTTTGGGTTATGCTGTTCACAGACATACAGACAGGTACATCACAGAAATACACACGGAAATGTTTCTAATCCATTTTTGTATTCAGATAGCCCTCAAAACATGTATTTTGGTGACATCTCTGTATCGAAATTACTGTGTCTACTACTGAGAAAGTAAAAAGTCCGATGTGTTACATTCACACTGTTGATTATTAGTGGGTATACAATCCATTCTTACTGAAGCTTATTTTTCTATCTACTTTATTTTAACCCAAATAAGCCTTTTCATAAACAGCAACATTACACATTTCATTATAGATATAAAGAGCGGCGAGAGGCAAATATAAAAGAACTGAACGCTATATGCTGGCCTTAAAATTTCATACTGTTTCCATGCAATCGTGAGAAAAAACTGAAAATCGACGGGACTTAAAAAGAATGACTATGTATTGAACAAATCGAAGCATTAACGCATATTTCGGAAATATCTGATGGCACAAAAACGTTATTTGAAATAAATTGCTGTTTTAAATATATCTACATTTTTGTGTAGTGCGTTTTCGTCTATTGCTTAACGTTTACCAGATATACAAGATTATACAAATTTCCTTCTGAACGAAGAGGACTTTAGAGGGTCATTTCCAGAAAATTGAATATATACATTTCATTTGCATGTAAATAGCTTTAGTATACGACACTTTAATCAAAAACATTACAGCATTTTTTAGAAAACCGAAATTTTCGAAAAGTTTCCATATAAGGGACAGTTTGGGATGAAGGAATTTTCTTGAATGTTCGTGTCGCATCTTTGGAAGATACTGAACCTAAATACCAAGTTTGGTGTGGATCTGACTTTTAGTTTTTGAGTTATGATGCTCACAGACACACACACATGCACAGACAGGCACATACACGAGTATTTGGAGATACTTTCATACATGTGACGCGAGGGACGCAGGAAATTTTCTAAGTCCGAAGGTTCTCCATTACGCATGCGCAAGCTCACAAACGACCAATGACTATTAATTTTATTGCTTCTCGCATAACAGCCAACATATACTTCATTTGTAACAACCATAGTCAACCTCTGAAAAAAATTTCCCATACGTGTGCACAATAATCTGGAAGCGATTAGCATCCGGTCATTTTTGAAAAGTCCTGACCATGCTTTCTCTCGGATTTTATTGCTTTACAACCATGTCACGTAGTGAAGGAGGATTTATTGTAGCGTGAGGAGCAAAGTCTGTATGTTCTTGGAGATATTCTTGTAAATAATAAAACTTTTAGAAATGGCTTATTTGATTAATAAGACGGATCTGTCGGTTTACCTCAATGATACAGAGAACACCTAGATGCTCAAATTTGCTTGACACCAAGAACCGTTCAGCAGACCCTTTCCAGGAACTAAAGGAAGACATTAGGTAGTTCTAACTTGAGGTGTAGTGAATTGAATTGAGTTTTATTTATGGACGCTCTTTAACGGCTGTAGTATTTAGCGTCCCATTCTACATTGGGCTTGAAAGACCGCTAAGACCCTCTTTATCAGGCTTGAGGCTCTTTTACATGTCGTAAATGTACGACACGGGACCACCGGCTTTACTTCCCTTTCGAAGGAAGACATGCTAAGGATGTTTACGCCCGAAAAAAATCCATCGCCCTCCTCCGGGTTTAAACCCACGGTAGCATGGTAACCACTACACCACGGAGGACGACATTGAGGTGTAGTGATTAGGTTTAGTTAAAGTATAGGCTAGGCGAAGTTAAATTAACGAGTTAGTGTTTAGTGACAATAAAGAGTGTTAGCTGCATTACTTTGAGTGATGCAAGATGGAGAATTTGGCTGCCCTGCATTCTTCTATATGGCTTCATGCGACGTAAGTAAATAAATAAAAGGCTTAAATTATGTTAATAAACCATTTTACAACACGAAATCGTCCAACTAAATAATTCTAAATACATATTATACCAAAGAATGTGAAGCTGTACTTCAAAAAATATATGCCACAGACGTTGGACATAAAAAAATCTCGCATCACATGTTATAAAGTTGGGCCGAACATTTTTCTAAAATTCAGGGTCCTCAAAATATGTGTTTCCGGTGAAATTTCGGTATCGAATTTTTGGGTGGAATGCAATACATTTTCCCTACTAGGTAAGTGGCAGAGAAAGTAAAAATTGGAAAGTTGATTCAGACCCCGGAGTTGGTTTGCAAGTTACATACTAGTACAAGGCTTGTGTGAAATGATTTTGAACTATTAATTAACCCTGGCAAAGGTTAGCTATGAAGCCCGAAAATTAAAAACACTTGTAAGATTGCTAGTCTACTTTGTAGTATAATATCTCTAGTGTTTGAGATCGCTTTAAAGGTTTATCGATGAGAATATTTAATGCGTATACAGGAATCTTGTCATAGCAACTCAATTAGTAAAACATCATCAAGGAGAGGCAAAGGTCTATTGTTCAGGTTCTGGCGCGATTTTATTTAGTAGCGTCAATCAATTTTTATATATTCCATGTTGCAAGTATTTAAATTTTCCAATATGGAGTGTATCAACTGACAGGCTTAAAAGTTTCCTTCTTTTGCCCCCATTTTTCCTTTCTTGTTAAAACGAATAAACATTTGAATGCTGTTTCCGCATACCAGGTACTTCTTGCTTAATTTGAAATTATTCCTAAGCAAAAATTTAGTTTGTGTATTAGACGTGTACAGAAGAATCCCTTTTTATATTAATACTATAATATATAACGGATATATCTGAATGTGTCATTAGTATAGAAATTTGTGTGAATGCATCACATCAGTTCTTTAAGTAGGGTGCAAATATAAATTCGTATTAAATAAAACAATATGCAATTATAGTACTGACTATTCAGTGGCATTTTAGCTAGTGGGGTGAGGTGAGATGCCTTGCCTCTCAGGTAAAGCTTTGGCTGGTAGGAGGGGTACACAGTATGCTGAACTCCTGCTGCGCGTTGAAAACAACCAACAGTCTTCATCATCGTGCGTCTTTGCCCCCACTTGTCTCATACCAAGTAAACAGTAGCCAACCTGCTTGAAAGGGCCACCCCATCCACTAGCTAAAGTGTCACTGAGCAGACACTTATGGAAAATTGAAACTAAATTCAAACTGATATTGTGAAATTATGATGTATGTTTCAAAATATATTTTCGATCGAAATTGTCACATTTTGTTATACTTAAAGTAAATAATATAGGCTTAAATTGCATCTTTAACTCAATACTTCCAGAAAGAGAAAGAGACAGAGAGAGAGAGAGGGAGAGGGAGAAATCTAAGTCATACGTCTCGGGGATCGAAATCATGCCGTCACAAAAGGAACTCTAGAAACATTCGCAACAATGGTGCTTTTAAAGAGAACTGGAACATTTTTAGGGCTCCTGTACTACAACCATCGTTAACACAAAGGTCACCAATAAAACGTTATTCAGCAATGGGTCTTTGCAAAATTAAGGTCAGGTTGCGCTAGCTATTAGAATTAATATATTCCTCCACCAAACACAATTTTAATTGCTGGTCATAAAATGTATACACGTGACGGTTAAAAGCATTTACTGCTTGCCGTAAAATGACTGTTTTCTGAAGCAAATGGCTGGAGTCATCAAGGATATCAAAGTTTTATCGAAGGTACGTCAATAAAAGATTGGATTAAAAAAGCGGCTATTCTGTAGCAATTGATTCGCAAGCCAATCTACTAATCTCCATTAAACCTTGAAACAAGTAATTTCATTAGAGAATGGGGGATCCAAGACATTTAAGTAGATACACTGGAATGAGTACTCCCCTAATGTATTCAATTGGTCATTACTTTCTCCTGGATTCTGACTATTAGTTTTAAACTTTTGCCAAAGGTAATAAATATACTGATTACACTGATAAATTAAATTAAACTGAGTTTTATTTATGGACGCTCTTTAACTACTGTGGTCCTTAGCGTCCCATTCTATAGTGGAAGTGAAAGACCAGTAATTTTGCTCAGATGCCTTTTTATCAGGCTTGAGATTATTTTACGTGCCGTAAATCTACGACACGGGAGCACCGGCTTTACTTCTCTTCCGAAGGAAGCCATGTTAAGGATATTTGCGCCCTCCGCTGGGTTTGAACCCGCGACTTTGGAAACTAGAGGTGGTAACATGGTAACCACTACACCACGGAGGACGACAATTTTGGCTCTACCTACATATTATTCCCCCACCAACATCCTACCTTATACGTTTACAAAACTCTTAGTATCCGAATGTGACACCAGGGGCTTAATTCTCAGAATGCAAATGTCTTTCTCTTTTTCAGAATTTCTGCCTACGTGGCTGCAATCGTACTGAGCTTATAAGCCAACAGCGTTCCCAGCTGCTGTGCACACTACTTCGGCTCACAATGACTCTGGCTAACCTGACTCCTATTACCATTTTCCGGACAAACATTTCAGTCAAACTTGTTACACTATACACTGATTTAATATACGGAAATTATTTATTGCAATTATTTCTCTATCATACTGTTATTTCTTTATCTAATTTTACATTCGTTTATTATTGAGAGCAACTTTCATACAATATTTTACAAATTTCTGTTTTTTCACTTACAGTTACCTCATATACATAAATACAATACTCTTTATACTAGAGTTATTGAGTTATTTTTCTTGGCATTGTTAATTTCTCTTCTGACTTTATATAAATTTCCAAGAGTCTGTTATTTTTGCATTTAGTTTTCAGTTTGTCTTCGAGTATTTTGGTCGAAGCACTGATTCTAGTTTTATTAAGTTCACTGCCTTCACTTTTATTGTGTTCTGCTTAAGCGTAATTTTTGCAATTTTGCACATATTACCTATTCCAGTTTCTCTACTTCTGCTTGTTTTCTTTCTTTCCTTTTGAACCTACTTTTTTCTCGTTTGTCTTAACTCTTGCAAAAGCAATCCTAGCTCTATCTTTCTCATTTGGCTGAACTTTATCACGATTTCTATTTCTATGAGACGGTGCTCCTTGCCCGAAAAAAATGTGAACTTTTTTTCAAATTTTCTAGCCTGGCTTCATTTTCCCTTTCTGTTTTTTATATATACCTTTACTTTCTTGTCATTGTTTTCTGACTACTTCCCTTTCTATCTTCCATTTCTTTGCTACTTCCTCCTTCAATTGTCTACTTTCTAGGCGCTTCCCTAACCTGTTGCATTTCTTTGTTTACTACTTCCTTTTCTGATTCAAATTTCCGTGCTGCTTCCCCCCTTATTTCCCTACTTTTTTCTGACTTTTCACTAACGTGTTTGCAAATTTTCTTTTCAGATTTTCCTATTTCTTGGCTAATTTCCTTTCTAACACTTTCTATTTCTTCCCTAACCTGTTCCTTATTTTCTTTGACTTCACTTCTACATGGCTCACCTCCTCTTTAATTTCCTCCACGAATAATTCTAACGCTTGCTGTTAATTTTATAACTTCTTCCTAATATTGTTTATCCTTTTCTAGCTCCTCTTGCTTATTTTCTAACCTCTGTTTGGTATCCTCTAACTGCTTTCCTAGCTCTTCCCCTAATTTGTCTCCTAGTTCTGGTTGACTATCTACCTTCTGTTGACTATTTTCCTTTAATTCCTTTCCTAGCCCCTATTCTAATGTGTGTTGAAACTTTTCTATTTTCTCTTCCAGGCTTTTTAAACACTTTTTATCATTTCCATTAACACCCCCGTCAATACTGAATTATTTTTTCTTTCTCCTTGACTTCTATTGTTTCCTATTTCTGAGCTATCCTGCACACTTCGACAGTTTTCTTCTATTTCTATTACCCTATATTTTACAATTTCTTTCCTACTACTTTCTCATTCCTGAACATCCACTACTTCTACTAAATTCTTTTCTCCTAACATTTTTACAATTTGTAGCCACATTTACAATAAAATCATTCAAAGAAATAAATTTACACGCAGTACCTTGTTTGTTGATGTACGCACTGTTGTTTACTGGCTATTCTTGATTGTCTTCCTTCCTTCTCGTGCTGTCGGTTACTGGGTTTGATTCCCAGTGTAGCCTCCTCATCTTCTAGTTGTCCTCAATTCAAATCCCCGCAATGACGTGCCATTTTGATATGGGAACGATGGTCGTTACAGCTCCGCGATGGTCGCCAGTTTGAAGTTGCTGTTTATTATTCCGCATGGTGCGACAGTTTGAAGCAGGAATGTAGTTGCTATCTTTTTCCATTGTCTCCAATATCTGCTGTTGCTTCTGCTACCGGCTGTTCCATTGGTTGATCCTATGAGCACTTTCACTCAGGGTATGCGTGGATGTATTGTGAAGGACAACACCAGCCTAACTTGACTGAGAAATTTATTGTGAACCAATATTGGAGTTCTTGGAGCGAGTTGCTGACCGTTTAAAATAAAGAAATGGACTCTGCTTCTGAATTGTAGTACTCGAAACTATAACGCTTGAATTATTATACCTGCTAACTACTGCAGGTTTGAAATAACTGTTTCCGCAATAAAAGAAACTAGAAGTAGGTATAACCTGCCACGAGTCCTAAAATGTTGACCGGCAAGATCCCTCACGCTAGCCGCTACTCGCATAAGCCCGTCACTGAGCAGTTAAAATATCACACGAACAAGTACCGCTGGTGGTACCAGAGAACAGTATATGTGTGCACAACTGAGCCCACAAACGTCGATCCGTACCAATGATGGTACCAGAGATGAGGATAGTCCTCGGATTTAAATGCACAAACATTTATTAATTTTAGCTCCGCCTACATATTATTCCCCAACAACATTCTACCTTATACGTTGCCAAATCTCAAAACTCTTAGTATCTGAATGTGACACTGACACTAGCTAAATTATCTTAATGTAAATGCCTAAAAGCTTATAACATAACTGCGTTCCCAGAAATCTTTAGGTTACTTCGGCTCATAATGACTAACCTGACTCCTAAACATTTCAACTAAAACGTGTTACATTATACAGTAACTTAAGGTAAGGAGATTATTTATTTCAATTATTTATCTACCTTACTGGGATTTCTTTCTTTAATTGTTTGCATATTCCCGTCAGCAATTACGGTAACACCGTTATAGACGTTGACATCAGTTACTCATTCAACACCCGAAAATATTCAGAAAATGTTGCATATAGCTAATTTAAGGTATAAATTACACAGTGTATTACTAAATTTTTTGCTTCATAAACAGCTTCGAAATAACGCATGAAGTTATAAATGAAATACACAATATAATTTCGAATCTCTCCATAGTTTTCAATACAGGAACTAAAATGCTATCAGTTTCAGAAATAAATTATACCTACATTTAGCATTTTATAACATTGTGAACAAACCTCAACAACTGTATCACGGCTGATATGTTCTGTTTCCCGCTCTAGGCTTACACCGCACATTTTCTCCTGTTTTCCATTTGCAAATCTGTTTCGCAGATAGTGAAAAAGTAATGCGTAATGCGATGTTTACATGGTTTATTGGGAATGAAACATTTAAACAACTGCGGTTTCCCTGACCGTATCTAACCCACATCGAACATGTTACTGCTATGCCCTAGGCTGCAGGTATAACACGCTAGTGCGGATTTCACGCTAAAACTCACGTCTTTTGTTTTCTACAACCTTCGGATACACTGTAACATAGCAACAGATTTTTACTGCGTAAAAGCTTCGTAGACGCCAGAAAACTATTGTCTAACAATGGACTGCTCCTTCTTCCTCTTCTTCTTTGTTGAGCGATGGTATTTTGTCATAAACTTAGCATTCTTGATATGTCTGGGAAGTCGCTTTTCCCGCATTCGCTGCAGTCAATCTACTCTTCCCATCTCTTTTGCGGTTTCTTTTTTTTTATTTTGTTTTTTGTTGTTTGTTTTTGCAGCCTATAAAGGCTATTCATATCGTTATATATCAATTATAATCTTTTAATGTTTATGATTATCATCGTCATGGAATATACTCATATTTGTAATTAAAGTTTCACCATTTTAGCCCTTCCTCTGGCTTTCGTTATGTCTTATTTCTTAACAAGTATTTAATTTGCGCATACATGTTGAATTCCACATTAGTAAACCAGGCGAAACAGCCATAAACTTTATTTCATTTTTTTCTATTAACCCCTTTCTATTATTTAATTTGCTCACCATGTTGATTTTTACATTAGCAAATCCAGCGAAAATAGCCGAAGGATTTTATTCATTCTTCTGACTTAACCACCTTTAACTTTCTATTACACGTATCCAGTAGGTAATGGAAGTACCCAAAATTCGATATCGAGATTTTCGCCGGAAATATGTTTTTGAGGCCCCCTCAGTACAAAACAAAAGAATCTTTAGAAAAAAAGTCTATATATGCATGTATGCGTACGTGTGTAAAGTCACCAAAGAAGATTAAAACAAAAGTCCGTCAAACATCTCCAAAATGGGCACATTTCTTCTCCAGCAAAATTTTAGTCCATTTTGGACCCAGCATGAATATTTAATTCTTCTAATTGCCTCCCAACATCCAGATACAATTTGTCTGCAATAAACTAGTTTTAAACATGAGTAGGTTACAAATATTATAGAATACTATGTTATAAAAAGCGTTCCAAGCTGATATTGCAATTGGGGACATAATCACTTAAGTATATACGGAAAGGCGCACTGTTCCAAAAGAAAAAATATATCTTGGCACACTTTGAAGCAATTTCAATACAGCTGTTTAACCTATTGTTGCTAGAAAATATACAGAGTGTATCATAATTAATGGCGGTAATGTAACGGTTGAAAGTAAGCGATAATAGAAGCCAAAAAGTACCAGTAAACATGTGTCCGCAAATAAGCCGTGTGCGAGATTTATTATTGCGAATGTATGGTAATGAGCTGCCACTGACGTGAATTGCTTGAGGATATTCCCCTAGAGCAACACGGAGTATATGGTATATGCATGATGAAGCACCGGCACATTTTGCTGCTACTGTAAGAAGACATCTAACGTGGAGATTAGGTCCAAGATGAATGGTCGAGGAGGACCTGTACCTTGGACTCCACGATCACCCGAATCTCAATCCTTTGAATTTTTCTGTGTATTTCTGTACATTTCACCTCAAAAGTGTAGTTTACAGTACTTTGAAACCATTGAACTACTGGAGCAGAGAATTGTACGTGCTTGTCAAGAATAGATGATCCGGGGGTGTTTGAAATAATTCGAAACTCACTGCAGAGACGAGTGTAGTATTGCATCCAGATGCAAGGACGACGCTTTGAATACCTCGTTTAACAGGGAAGGGTGTACAGTATTAATAACCTGTAACATATTACAGTAGAATTGTATTCCTTCTTAAGTTAAGCTATGGATGAATTTTGAGGCCACCTAGAAGACAATTATTAAACGAAAAGCCTACTTTTCAAATTAATTTGTACTAATTAGGACGATTTGCTTAATGAAGTCAGTGGTGGCTTGTAATCAACATTTGCAGTTATCTCGCACATGGCTCCTTTGCGGACCCATGTTTACTAGAACGTTTTTACTGCTACTATCGTATACTAACAAACGTTTTAGTTTGCGCTATTAATTATGATCCATCCATATATATATATATATATCTGCGTGTGTGTGTGTAAGTTATATATTTACATAACAGTCAGAACAACCATCTCTGCCTCTAGGTCCCGAGGTCGAAGGTTCAAAAAATCCTTAATATGGCTTCCTTTGGATGGTAAGTAAAACCGGTGGTGCCGTGTCATAGATTTACGCACGCAAAAGAACCTCAAACCTGATAAAGAGGCCTCTGAGCAAAATTACCGGTCTTTGACGCCAAATATAGAATGGGATGCTAAGGACCGTAGTAGTTAAAGAGCGTCCATAAATAGAACTCAATTTAATTCTTAATTTCAACTATCTGTCTACCCTATGTGCACTAATCGACAAAATATCAAAACCTTTCATTCTTATGGGCGACTTGAATTTGCACAACTCGGCATGGGGAATTAATTACTCATATCAGGGAAAAATACACTAATAAGGGAGAGAATATGAGAATCATTCATAAACAAAACAGGACTAGTTAGATTGAATTCCATAAACCTACAAACCACAGTAACAGACATAACAGTTTTAGCAATATTGACCTCTATCTCAGCAAGCCAGATACAACATTGACGTATGATTGGTTTGTTTATGACACCGTTCTAGGAAGCGACCACTGCCCAACCATGTAGAAAAAATAAACCAATAAACAAGTATAAAGGTAACCGTCAAAATACAAGTCAGAATATCAAATCTACACCTATGCACAAATGAATTTCACACCTGTACAGTCACAACCAACATAGACCAATTCACAAATACAATTATCAGCTCTGCAAAAATGAATATTCCTAAACACAGTATGAAGAGTGAAAATTAGCAGTTAAAAATAAAATCAAGGTATTCTATAAATACAAAGAAATCCAGGCACAAAAAAATAATAAACTGGGCTTTAAAAAATTAGGAGTGCTTACTAGACAAATTGTGAAACAAAGCAAAATGATATCGTGGTTACATGCTCTTAAAAACAACACTAGTTCATACGTGAAAAACTGAAGTAGTAGTATCTTTGAAGGAGGAGGAGTTGTATTTTAGTTCCATTGTTGGGGAGCCAAAAACTTGATGAAGTAACTGCAACCACGTATGGTACAAAGTTCCGGTGGCCTTTGCCCCCAACGTTCACTTTCCGGTGGCCTTCGCCCCCAACGTTCACTTTCCGGTGGCCTTCGCCCCAAGTTTAAGAATCAACTTTGTATTTTTTGTTTCTTTAAATATTATAGGTTTGCCTCGGCTGCGTCAGTATTAATTTGTAGAAACATGTGTATCTTTACAGGGGGTGATGCGGCTAAGGAATGTAGGCTTACACTAATTATAATTTCTGCTTCACTCCATCTATTAATCCTTCACACGATTAAATAACACTTCACTTATATAGAGAGCTCTGAGATTATTTATTAATCACTTGCACCTTTTAAACACGTAAACTTTATAATATCCTCGCCGTAATGATTTTTTGTCTCACACTGGATGCGTATTAAACTTCTCGAGAACGCGTCTCGCGTCCAGTTAGGAACGCTGTCTACTAGCAACCGATTTCTACCGCCTGAATTTGCAAATTTTATCTATTTCAAGTCTCTGATTGGCTAATCCTACTCCAATAGAATACTTTTATTTAACTTTCAGGTTTTCTGGTTAATTGGCTATTTAAAAACTGTCTCAAAAACTGCATTATTATTGCTCCAAGAATTACTAGTAGCATTATTAAACCTTCGAATTCATTATTGCCTCAAGGTTACCTCATTGTTACCTCTTTGTTAGCAACTTTTGTCTTATATTCTCACAGCTCCTACATTATAAAATTAAGTAATACATTCACATAACATTATTAAACATGTACATAATAATATAAACATATACAATGCGAGTAATATACACTTTTTATATATATTGTTACATACACATATTGCTTTAAGGCGGACTGTTATTGAATTTATATATTATATAATTAGACTGAAATCATTTAAGTGTTAAAAATACTGCCTCAAAACCCAAAAGATATTGGTAACTGCCTAACTGAAACTTTCTCGGAGATATCAAGCAATAGCAGTTATGAAAAAGATTTCTTTAAACTTAAAACATTTTCTTAATTAGATACAAGTGATGCCACCAAAAAAAACCACGAAAGTCTCGACAAGCTAACTCCAAACGAGCTTGACATGCAACAAATGATAGTAATAGGAGCAGTCCGGGACTTGACAAAATTCCCTATGAGTTCTTAAAATAGTTCCCACAGAAGCAAAGGCCTATTTACTCGAAATTTTAACTACCTCTATCTGGGGGGATGTATTCTCGGACCAATGGAGCAAAATCATTACAATCCAATTCTTAAACCTAAACAAGGAGCATCAAATCCCAATAAACTATAGACTAATTGCCCTGACTTGCACAATGTGCAAAGTACTAGAAAAAGCCATAGATAGTTGAAGAAAATGGTATCTTTAAAAAGAAAATAACACCTTTCTTTATTAGAGTAAAATTTATTTTAAGAATACTATTTAACAAACGATAGCTTGATAACTAGAAAATGAATTATAATAAATATTCCTAAATAAACATTTCATACCAGCGAGCTTAGACATACACACAGGTATGACATGGTTTGGCATACCACTTGTTGAAAAAAATATTAGAAGAAACATTCAAATTTTTTTAAAATACAGAATAATGCAAGTGAGAATAACAAATGACAAGTCTGAAGAGGAATGGAAAATGATGTTCCACAAGGATCAATAATTATGGATTGTTATTGATTAACGTAATACTTTTCTGGTAGCTAACAGCTAAACATCAAGCATCAGGCTCCCTGTGAAGGCATCTCATCTACTGAGGAGGCAAGACAACAATCACAACAAATGAAAGCTGTAGATGAAATGGAGGTGGAGATGAAGGTGTAGGTGAAATGCAGGTGATCCAATTCTTTTTTTTAAATTTACCCATTGCGATACCCCCAAAAAGTAGCATTATTGTAAAAAGAGTTTTAATGCGCTCATTTGTGTTCCTATGAACTCCAAAAACGTAAGGTCGGATAACCATCAAATTAAAGCTTAAATTTGGGTTCATTTTAGATTTTAGGAAGTCCTAAAAACATATTTAATATACACCACGTGACCAAAAGTATCCGGACACCTGGCTAAAAATGACGTATAGGTTCGTGGCACCCTCCATAGGTAATGCTGGAAGTTAACATGGCGTTGACCCACACTTAGCCTTGATGACAGCGTTCACTCTCGCAGGCATACTTTCAATCAGGTGCTGGAAGGTTTCTTGGAGAATGGCAGCACATTCTTCACGGAGTGCGGAACTGAGGAGAAGTATCGATGTAGGTCGGTGAGGCCTGGCACGAAGTCGGCGTTCCAAAACATCCCAAAGGTGTTCTATAGGATTCAACTCAGGACTTTGTGCAGGCCAGTCCATTACAGGGATGTTATTGTCGTGTAACCACTCCGCCGCAACCCGTGCAGTATGAACAAGTGCTCAATCGTGTTGAAGGATGCAATCGCCATCCCCGAATTGCTCTTCAACAGTGGGAAGCAAGAAGGTGCTTAAAGTATCAATGTAGGTCTGCGCTGTGATCGTGCCATGTAAAACGACAAGGGGTGCAAACCCCCTCCAGGAAAAATACGACCACACCATAACACCACCACCTCCGAATTTCACTGTTGGCACCACACACGCTGGCAGATGACGTTCACCGGGCATTCGCCATACCCACACCCTGCCATCGGATCGCCACATTGTGTACCGTGATTCGTCACTGCACACAAAGTTTTGCCACTGTTCAATCCTGCAATCTTGACGCTCCTTACACTAAGCGAGGCGTCGTTTGGCATTTCCTGCGTGATATATGGCTTATGAGCAGCCGCTTGACCATGGAATCAAAGGTTTTTCACCTCACACCTAACTGTCATAGTACTTGGAGTGGATCCTGATGCAATTTGGAATTCCTGTGTGATGGTCTGCATAGATGTCTGCCTATTACTCTTTACGACCCTCTTCAAATATCGGCGGTCTCTTTCAGCCAACAGACGAGGTCGACCTGTACGCTTTTGTGCTGTACATGTCCCTTCACGTTTCCACTTCACTATACATCAGAAACAGTGGACCTAGGGATGTTTAGGAGTGTGGAAATCTCGCGTACAGACTTCTGACACAAGTGACACCCAATCACCTGACCACGTTCGAAGTGCGTGAGTTCCACGAGCGTCCCATTCTGCTGCTTCACGATGTCTAATGACTACTGAGGTCGCGGATAATGAGTACCAGGCAGTAGGTGGCAGCACAATTCACCTAAGTTGAAAAACGTATGTGTGTGGGGGTATCCGGATACTTTTGATCACATAGTGTATTTTTTTTTTAGTTAACTCAAAAGCTATTTACGGTTTGATTAAATAATGTTTGAGATATTGAAATGATAAATAAAATATACACAAATGTACAACTCAACGTAAAGCAGTTGAATTTTTCATTCTCAATTACATTCATGGTGTTCGGAAAACCTCGGAATTAGCGTGGCTGCTATCGAATCTGGATAGCCCGAGTTTGAATGTGATTTGGGGCGCGTTACATAGATAAATGTTTTTGTGGGGTTCTTCCTTAATCTCTAAGGTAATAACTTAAATTATATAATAGCTTATCAGATAGCATAAAGCAACTATCGCTACCTGTGTTTAAAACAAAATTCAGATTAACATTGATCTCAAATTTTTTATATAGCCTAAATTAGTCCTATGCTAACATAAGGTTTTAAATTATAGTATTTTTATGTAATGACGTTGCTTATGTCCTGGCAATAAATATTATTAACAAAGGATCCTAGCCTCATTTGTGCATGATTTTGCGCATTTCATCCATCGACTGTGTAGACTTGAGTATTTAAAATGGACATTAAAACTTAAGGAAAAGCAGATAATAGACAAGCAGCTTGTTCAGGTGTACTATTCATTGAGACAGTATGTTTAACACTTAAATGATTTTAGTCAAATTATATAATATAAAATACAATAACAGCCCACCTTAAAGCAATATGTAACAATATATAAAAAGTGTATATTACAGTCATTGTATGTGTTTGTATTATTGTATACGTGTAATAATATTATGTGAGTGTATTACGTAATTTAATAATGTAGCAGCTGTGAGAAATAGGTCAAAAGTTGCTAACAATGAGGTAACCTTGAGGCAATGATGAATTTTAAAGTTTAACAATACTAAACTCTTGGAAGTAATAATGTAATTTTTGTGAGAGTTCATAAAATAGCCAATCAACAACCAGAAAAAGCTTTAGTTAAATGAAGGTATTCTATTGGACTAGGAATAGCCAATCAGAGACTTAAAAAACAGAAATTTAAAATTTAGGCAGTAGAAATCAAGTCAGTTGCTTGTAGACAGCGCTCATAACTGGACGTGTTGGTTGTAGACAGTGTTCCTAACCGGACGCGAAATGTGTCCTCGAGAAATTTAATACCTATTTTTGTGTGAGAAAATAGTTTACGTGTTTAAAAAGTGCAAGTGTTTAATAAAAGAATCTCACAGCTCTTTATATCAGTGAAGTGTATTTAAATTGTGTCAAGGATTAATAAATGTAGTGAAGTAAAAATTATAATCTGTGTAAGCCTACATTCTTCAGAAAAACCACGCCTTGCAAAGAAATCCATGTCTCTAACAATAATACTGACGCAGCCAAGGCAAACATAAATATATAATATTTAACGAAACAGTCAAATTAAAAAGTTAATAGTTTCAAATTTGGGACGAAGGCTACCGGGTACCATACGTGCGGTTGCAACTACTTCAAGTTCGGCTCCCCAACAGTTGAACTACAATACAACTCCTATTTCAAATTGGCTCCCAAAGCGTGGGGCAAATAACAACGTAAAAAAATAACAACAATACAGCAATAAAACTTCATCATATAGAGGTTTATTATCGCTAAAATATTTGCTATTGTGCGTTTGAATTTCTCCACATTTTAAGCAGTAGAGACGTGTAAAGGCATTCGTCTTTCGTATCTCATTGGCTAATGCAAATAATCATAATATCATGCCTATTATATAATTATCAACCTGCCTCTTAAACATTTTAGTGTTGTCTCAGCCTAATATATATATATATATATATATATATATATTGGATTAACATATTACTTAATGGAAACCTTCATCACGCACATTTATCATGATCAATATGAAGTGTACAGGAAATAAAGTTTATATGAATTTGTATAGTTGACGTAATTTAATATAATAGTTATACAAAGTGCACTGATAGTTGCACATCGGGTTACGAGCTACGTGAGAAATGTCACTGGAGTGCTCAATCTTGGAATTTTAATTTGGTTACCTTGTCGCCCTATCGTTATGACGGTATTCTTCGCTGACCGTGGCAATGTTTTCTTTCCCTTTCCTTAACCAAAATCCTTCTGTTCCTTTGTATCCGCAAGCAGTGACAGATGGGTGGAGGATTGAAGGAAACGGAATCCTAAGCCTCGGTTTTCTGCAATACAAATGGAAGCCCTGTAGAGCTGCAGAATTCGCACCTGGGATCACGCACCCGTTGCCTAGGAGATGACAACGGTGCTGCAGGCTGGGGGTATCTCTCTCTTAACTGTCAATACTACAGCGTTTTAGAGGCAGCTTTACGATATTTCCAGTCCATTACAGCGTAAGAAAGTAATGCTTCCCATGTCTACTTGTTCTACTACTTACCCGAAATTGTAGAGGATATGTTTTGTTTGGACTAAAAGTCGATATCGACATTTCATCGTAAATACAGGAATTGATGTCGCTTAAATAAATTAAATGCATATTTTGGGGCTGGTTTATTAGACACAAAACTTCACATTTAAGCCGGACATCACTGGGAAGATATTTTTAAGTGTTTTTTTTTAACTTTAAAAAAGGATACACACTTTATTTCTTAAAATTATATGTAGATGGTGCATTAGCGCCAGCTAGAATGAAAACACAAACAACCAACCAAATAGGGGAGGGTCTGAAGGATTTTCTGTGTTCAATGGGCAATATCACTGAAGCTTCCACTAATGAAAAGAAACTCATTACGGCTTTAAATTGGTTAAATGTTTAAAATAGTCAGCACGATGAAAATTATCCCAACAACTGCTGACACAGGTAGGACTTCCGGTATATTGAGAGGACATTTTAGCTATTTAAATATGGGTTTCCCATAAGTATACCCTGAGATAGAAGAAACCTTTAAATGCAGCCTCCTGTAGCAGTGGTTTTTCAAAAAATCCAATGTGTCACACTCACATGAATTTCTCTACTCATGTACAAACTATTTTTACAAGCCCTTATTCTCCATATGCTGCATGTTATTCGAGATATTGAGATGTTAATCTTATTGCTAATTTTCTTGTAGATGCAAGGGGAATTGATAGGCTTTAAGCGATAGTCAAATATTTTAAGAGCTGGTTGCTATGTGGAGTATTTCATTCTCTTTGCATTACCGGGACAAAAAATGAATAACGAATTCCCATTTCAGAAAAAGTAGATAGATAGATAGATAAGTATTGGAAAATTTAAGGGAATAACAAGCAATATCTCGAAAATGGTTCACTCAACAAAAAAAATGTATATGACATAAATTGTGTATTTTAACGTGGTCTACATTTTAGTGTAGTAAAGGTTTGTCTATCTCTTATGGTTTACCAATTATGCAAACGTCGTTCACAATGAATACTTTTGGAGACATTCCCAGAAAATTCAAGATATACATTTTATTTGTCATGAAAGTATCATAAATATATGATATTTTAATCAAAATTTTTGAGAAAATTAAAAGTTTCGAAAAATGTTCCATGTAAAGGGTAATCTGGGGTGGGGAGATTTTCTTGAAAACCTACCTGTCGCATTTCTGGAAGATACCGAACCTAAATACCAAATTTGGTGTTTATCTGACTGTTCGTTTTTGAGTTATGCTGCTCACAGACACACGCACATACACACAGACACACACATAGATATGTTTCCAAAAATAATTTTTTTGGATCAGGAGGCCTCAAAACATGTATTTCCGGTGAAATCTCGGTATCGAATTTTTGGGCGGAATACAATTCTTCCCCTACTTACTATACGTAGTAGAGAAAGTAAAAACGGATATGCTGATAATCTACCTACTCTGTATTTTCAACCATAGATCTATATCGTAATTTTTAAACGGTATTCATATAGCATGAATATTTAATTTTAAAATTGTATTGCACGTTGTATCTTTACTACAATTTTGCTTTGACAAATAACCACTAGATCGAAATAACGAAATAATTAAGTTAAAATTGTAGAATGTTAATGCATAATGTTTAACTGACAACGCTAGAAATTAATAAAGGTATTTATATATCTGCTGCACAAATTGCTTTCCATCCTTAATCACTGAATAGTGTATGTAACAAGCTACAAATACACAAACTTTGGATCTAACATTAGTTGTGTTTTGAAGAAGCTAAGAGTTAAAACAATCTTGAAACTATACAGATTTTCACCCATATCACTTCCCAGTGTCTTACAAAATACCCCCATCCTAAACAATGTTTATGTGGAATAGATTTGGTTGTTTGTTATTTTCTCAAAAATACATGTATGTATTCCACAGCAGAATAAAGTAGTCCAAGATAAACTTTATCGTGAATTCTCTGCTTAATTGCTCTGCTACTGTGAGGGATTAAAACAAATATATATTTATTGACACAAGGAAAGTTCTGTTTGTCCCATAGGTAAGCTGTTAATACAGCTCCACATTGTAGAACTATTCAGATTCCCTTGTTTAATTTTATATTATTTTTTGTATTACTTAATGGTGACTTTAACAATGATGTCTAATCGCTTCGATCTATAATGATTTATGAACACCATTGTAACATTAAATCACACTAGTGGTTCATAAGACATGTATACTATAAATGGATGAATATAAAATTGGATATTCGTTTCATTACATGTTGTATTATAAGTTTGTGTTGTGTAGATAATGCAATGGGTTTGTAACCACACCAAGGGTTTTGAGCATTGGATAGAAGGTTAATTCAGGTTTCTTGTCTCCATTTGTTGCACAAATGACAGTTTCATAGAATATGTTTCACAGTAAGTAATATCTTGCAGATGGTACAGACCAAGAGTGAATCATGAGTATTAGACAGTGCGTAATCCCTTGGAGTCTAGTGAGGGATGTTTTACTTGACATTTATTTAAAAACAGGTTTCATAAAAACCCTCAACTGCTGAGTGCAAACACCTGGAATTTCAAGGACAACCTTTTGATTTCGAAGACAGAGTGGCTGTACAAGGGGCGTTTTCTAATAATTCTTGGCTGTAAACATGGCTACATTACTGTTGCAGTTGTTAATTAACATTATTTAGATGGCGCACCATAAAGATTCAGACGCGCATATTCAGCCATTTGTTCGCGACGATTGAGTCAACGAAACTAGTGTTAACATTTTTTTTTTACAAATTGGATAAAATTGAAATATGGGCTGTGATAAATGCACTTCATTTCGAGAGATTTAACCCAAAAATAAATTCAAATGAACTTAGATACATCATTAAAGCATTCTTGCCCCTTCATTTTGGACGTTAAACAGTGGTTTTATAAATTCAATGCATTTAAAATGAGCGCTCAGGGTGTCCCTAAACCGCTATGATTGCGATTGAGATTGTTATAAAACTACGCAACGCCATACTCACTTACTAGCTGGCATTTCAAAGACCTCGATAGAGGTTTTCAATATATTTTAATTGCAGTTTATGGTATGGGAAAGATTTCCTCTCGATAGGTGCCGCGTTTGTTATCAGTGGACAAAAAACTCATTCGTACCAACACTTCTCAAGAGGGTTAGACTTATTTAAACACAATCCCAGTGAGTTTTCCCAAGGTTTCATAACGGTATATGAAACATGCTTTCATCACTACACGCCAACGACGAAAGAGCAGTCCAAACAGTGGGTGGAAGCAAGTAAAAGACAACCAAAGAAAGCAAAACATTTCCATCTGCAGGAAAACTCATATCCGTGGTTTTATGGAAATCTCATGGTGTGGTGCCTACAGAACTACCTCCAGAAGAGCAGAACCATTGCTAGAGAGTATCGTGCTTCACTAATGGAACACGAAATATACCTTTACACACATCTGCGATTACTACTGCAAATCTGAAGATCTTTCGCTCGCTATATTCGCCGAGTTTTGCTACCAGCGTGTACCTTTTCTTCCCAAGACTGAAGAAGCCTGATAGCTGAAGATTTACACCAAATAATAAGGTTGAAGCTGAAATATGCGCTTATTTGCACAGTTGGGCAAATATTCTTTTACTGAGAATATTAAAAGTTGGAAATGTACAGAATCACAAGGTGAATATTTCGAGAAAGAAAAACATTTCTCTTAAATGTTGTGCTGTGTTGTACTGATCCACAAGGTGACTTTTTTTTAGGAAAAGGTACATTTCTCTCAAATATTGTGCTTTCTTGTACTGATTTACAAGGTGACTTTTTTGAGAAAAACATACGTTTTTCTTAAATATTGTACTTTCCTGTCAAACCAAAAACTTTTAGAATGTCGTACGATAGAATATGGGCACCTTCAACCACCTGATGATCTCATTCTTCGTTTTACTTTGAAAATTAGTATAAATTATTTTTCAAAATACAAATAAAGCAGATATTTATTACTTTAGATCTGTTCCTCCTTTGTTTGCTTCTTCTTTAACGCAGAGTTAGTAACAATGTTGTGTTTGCTAATAACACCTTTGTCAAATTCATTCCTGTACAAAAATCATCAATTAGTAACTCAAAAGCTTTTAACAAGATTCGGTTTCATGTAACAGAATTAAAAAATCTGATGTGTTACACCCACATGACTTTCTCTACCATTGTACAAACTATTTATACAAACGCTTATTCTCCATATGCTTCATGTTAATCGAGATATCGAGATGTGAATCTTATTGCTAAAGTTCTTGTAGATGCAAGGGAAATTGCTAGGCTTTAAGTTATAGTCAAATATTTTAAGAGGTGGTTTCTAGGTGGAGTATTCCATTCTCTTTGCATTACCAGGACAAAAAAATCTGATGTGTTACACTCACATGACTTTCTCTGCTCTTGTACAAACTATTTTTACAAACTCTTATACTCCATCTATTTCATATTAATGAGATAAGCATAAACGATCTTGCCACAGATTAATACTCTTTGCATATCCAAGACAAAAAAAATTAATAACGAATTCCCATTTGACAAAATAAGTATTGAAAATTTAAGGGAATAACATGCAATATCTCGAAAATGGTTCACTCAACAACAAAATATGTACATGACATTTAGCGCGATCTACATTTTTGTGTGGTAAAATTTTGTCTATCTCTTATGGTTTATCAGTTATGCAAAAGTCGTTCACAATGAAGAATACTTTTGGAGAAATTCCCAGAAAATTCAAGATATACATTTTATTTGTCATGAAAATATCTTAAACATATGACATTTTAATCAAACTCGTTAGAGCCATTTTTGAGAAAATTAAAATTTTCGAAAAATGTTGCATGTAAAGGGTAATCTGGAGTGGGGGGATTTTCTTGAAACCTTCGTGTCGCATTTCTGGAAGATACTGAACCTAAATACCGAATTTGGTGTTTATCCGACTGTTCGTTTCTGAGTTATGCTGTTCACAAACACACACACACACACACACACACACACATACATACACACAGACACACAAGGACATGTTTCCAAAAATGCTTTTTTGGATTCAGGGGGCTCAAAATATGTATTTCCGGTGAAATCTCGGTATCGAATTTTTGGGTAGAATACAATACTTCCCCTACTTACTATACGTAGTAGAGAAAGTAAAAATAGTAATCAGAACAGTCGCATAAATGTCTCTAACCATTACAACTTCGCAGACATGTTATTTTATTACAGCGTTTAGTAAAACGTGATTCTTCTGCTACGGTATTTGCGAAACGTTACTGCCTAGGATTGATTTCAACTTTAGCAATAAGTACTTAGTTAAATACAATAGACAGAAACAAGGTTTAAATGTTTATTGGCAGCATGAAGACATAATTTCAGAAGAATTAATGACACCGTGCGAAGGATAGGGAAAGAAATAAAGAAAAATCAGAATCTTTCAGGCATCTTCCATCAGATGACGCTCTTAAATTTGAAACAAACAAATTACATCGAATACCACTAAAGCTACAAAATAAATTACAAGCTGTAGGAGTATACTATATTGTGCCCTGCATTTTCCTTGAAATAAGTTTTTCTTTATCTTAAATGTTATTCTAGTTATGCAAACTTATGCAAAATTCGTACAGAATGTTAAGGATTTCACAGAGTATTCGCAGGCAAATTTCCTATACCATTTATTATGCATGCAAGTATCTTAACTTTGTGGTACTTAAATAAAAACTGTTAGATACATTTTTGAAAAAGAAAAGTAACGATAATTCTTGCGAGTACAGGGTAGTTTGGAGTGCGTGATTTCGTTGAATATATTCACCTAGCGTGCTTAAACAATGTCTGACTCAAGTATGAAATTTGGCATTTTCCCGATTTTCCGTTCTAGAGTTCTCTCTCTCCCCTACTCAGTTAACTCGCACGTCAATATTGAATTTTTTGGTGAAACACTAGTTCAGCAACCTATTGTAGGTAGGGGATAAAATAAAACTAATAATAATTGACATTTTATTTAATTGAACCTCTGCACAGGTTGTCTATTATAGTCATAAAGGCTTACCCGATCAGCAGGCGCGAATATCATCACACTTTGGCCGCAGTAAAACCCTTGTTTACTGCCTGATGTTTATGTTCAGTGTCAGTGAACCAGTTCACGGCCAGCATGCCGGTCTACAAAATTCTCTCCCTGATCGCCTCAAGGAGCAGAATGCACAAACTTTTATGATAGTATATAACAGATGTCCTCTATCCCATGCTGTGTTATTTGCACTCTGATCAGGTAGGCGGTTGTACAGGTTGCTGTACTGTGCCTCATAATATGTTTGCTTACTGGACGGAGGTGTAGAAAAGCTTTGTGAATTCTAAATGTTAGAAGATAAATTTAGTAAACAGAAATATTGACAAAGAGGGTTTTACACCAAATGTTTGATTTTTCCTTAAACCCGGAATGTTTTCCAGGGTATTTCCCTGGAGACAGTGAGGTTTTAGTCTGAATATTAGCTCTTCTGAGGGGAACAAATGGGTGTCGGCGAAAATCAAGTACTGGAAGAAAGGAAAGGAAATGAAGGCAAGTAAATCATTCGTCAAAGGAGTCGGTGTGAGGGTGGTAGAAAAGGAATAAAGTGAAACTGATTAAGCTTTAGAAGGGGAGGGGGTAAAATGCGGCTGCATAAGTACCAGGATTTTGGTAATTTAATTTTCTCTTCGTTTTAAGTGTGGGGACGAGTGGGTGGGGCAGAAATTGCAACGGGGGGATGTTCCACAATTTTTCTATATTTTATTCTCCTCCCTTAGCCATTTAGTACCGCCCCCTCATTTCCTTGCTGAGGCAAGCAGAAGCTGTGGGGAAAACCCCTACCTCTCTACATAGTTAATACAAGAAAACGGCTGGATTCAAAGTTAACCATCAAATAACTTAAGCCAATTTTATTAATTTAGTTAAAAGTGTTTGAGTTTACGTGCGCGCGCACGTTTCCCTTATCTCTTCAGGTCCTCCCCATCAAAAGCGCCGCTCTTGTGAGAAAGAGACAGGAATACACGGCTCTGATTCTATTACAGGAAAGCTTTCTAACAGAGGAGCTTCTGTCTCTCGTTTAACTGTTTATTTATTGTTACTTTAACTACATTTACAGTTCCTCAATCAAGTATAGGGAAGTGCTTGTCAAACATTTTGGAAAGACATGATTACACTCCAAAGTGTACAATTATTCTAATGCAGGAGAGGAGAATAAAGTGTATGAATGATATTCTTACTCAAGGGGGCGTTCGAGAGGATGTAAGTATTTAATCAATTAACATAAACTTGATACTAATAAATGTTAAAATATTAGAACACTTCAATTATCTAGGATGTAGCATTACTGTTAAATGTGGCAAACACATTGAGATGAAAGTTAGTAGGTTTCAAGCCATTTGTGGAACGATCAGAAGAAATCTAGGAAGTAAAACTAGAAAAGAAACACAAATTAAGTTCTATAAGATTATGGTTTTACCTACGGTGTTATATGGCTCCGAGTCGTGACTATAATAAAAAGAGAGAGATCACGCATTCAGTCCGCCGAAGTGAAAATTTTAGGTATGTAAGACGATGTATTAGAGCTGACAAAATAAGAAATGAACCAATAACATCAGATTTGAATATTGTATCAGTAAACGATAAGATTGATGAATATAAAAGAAATTGTAAAGAACATGTTGATAGAATGGCAGATGATAGAATACCAAAAAAGATAAAGATACCAGCCGTCAGGGAGGAGAAGTTTAGGAAGACCACGCAAGAGACCGCTAGAGGCCAGAACAGGTGATATCACCTAATCCTTGAAAGGAGAAGAAGAACATAAAATTCCTCACCATAGAAGTTCACAACATTCCTGACTCACGGAGTCTCTTAGGCCCACTCCTATGTCTTATACGCGGGCAATTAGAAAAATAAGCTCCAGTCTCGACATTGAAGAGAAGTAGCGGCGATATTCTTGATTCCCTGTGTAGCTTGGTTAGGTACGCTCCTGGCAGTGTCAGTGTAAAGTTGCATTCGGCTGCTTTCCCAAGACAGGCTCATAAAAGGTGTGTAGCAATACAAGCTCCCACCCAGTGCAGGTACATATAGTGATGCGGTTGCTTTCGGAAGAAATAAAAACGGCAGTCGTGAGATTATTGCAGTGTACGGGGATATGATGAGTGAGAGTATGCTCGCGCCGTTGAATGTTTGGATTTGACACTTCGTGTGGCTTCGCGTAACATTGGCTATATTGTGGATGCGATGTTGCCAGATTGGTTAGTAAACAACAACGGATTGTTCTCCTTTCTATCATGTCTAAATTAAATTAAATTGAGTTTTATTTATGGACGCTCTTTAACTGCTATGGTCCTTAGCGTCCCATTCTATATTGGGCGTGAAAGATAGATAATTTTGCCCAGAGGTCTCTTTGTCAGGCTTGAGGTTCTTTTACGTGCCGTAAATCTACGACACGCGACCACCGGCTTTACTTCCCTTCCGAAGGAAACCGTGCTAAGGATTTTTACACCCGGGTTTGAACCCGCGACCTTGGGAACTGGAGGCTAGCACGGTACAACTAGAACACGTAGGACGACGAAATAGCCGCATACAAAAGTGCAAGTAAGTAGCAAACGTCAATGAGTAATAACCATTTCGTATTACTATAACTGTTAATTGAAAATAACTCAGCATAAACATTGCAAAGTATGTGGAATAAATTAGCACTTTTGACAACATATAAACAAAATAATGTAAACAATGAGGAGAAATAAAAGAAATTATAAATTGCGATCACAAAGTAATTTTCACTCACGGTGCGTTCCAGATGGTTCAGGAATTTTGTTCTCTTTCTCTTGGAGTTTCATTCCTTCGTAAATAATAATTCTCTGGTTAGTTCAAGAGCTGCTACAGTTCGTTGTATAGCTCTATCAGCAGGTATAGAGGGATGTACATGAAACTTCATGCACTCCTACTGTTCAAATAATTACTGGTTCCTTCTTAACAGTTGCGATGCCTGACTATTAATTGGCACATCTCGACGCAAAGGATTTTCACTTCGTGAACTATCACTCGGTGATCGGCGCCGTTTTTGAGACATTGTCGCACTTCAAATCTTGTATAAATAATGAGTGAAGTATACATAAAAAGATAAATATATATATATATATATATATATATATATATATAAGCGAACACCAACAATAACCACAAATATGAATAACAAAGTATAATATTAGCTTGCAACGAACAACTCGACGCACCTGCTAGAGATTCACAAACTGAAACACGTGGTTGGAAATAGCTACGCCTGGCAACAGAGCCACTTCGTCATAGATCACCCGAAATGCTGCCTTGTAATTGGTTTAGGAAGTCTAACGGTTAAAGCTCTTCATCTGTTTGTTTACGAGTGTACCAACTTCATCGCTAGCTGTCCAGTGCAACGTTTCAACGGCGGCTATAGGTAATTGTAGCGGGAAAGCGTTGTGCATCATTTGTAGCTGGAAAACGTTGCTCTGGTTGATGCCCTCTGCTGCAGTGTTCTTGTCTCCGGCTATTGCTGTTCGTCGGCTGCTCTATTCTCCATTCCTAATCATTACCTATCTAGCTAATTTCACGGGTCTCAGGGTTTTCGTAGGTGAGGTGAATTAAAATACACTGCATTTCCCTTAAGAATGTGGTTTATTATCCAACAAATATTTATGGGCGGCTAGCTTTTCCCATTGTACAATTCCCACCATTATAATAAATTAGGAGCCTAGTCTAACTGCGCAGGCTTCCCAACCAATGCACACACGTGCATTTGTCGTTCAGAGAGTATCACTGTGTGTCGATGATATACTATAAGAGAGTGAAAACCTGGGGATTTCTTCCCCTTTTATACCTAAGCCTAGTGATGCTTACTCTGCGCCTCAAAATGTAACGACATTTCTATTGGTCCTCAGGCCGCGTTACCTTATTATGTATCAGAATATTCTGTTCCAAAAGATTTCGCATACGCGTCCTAGTGACGCGACCGGAAGCAGGTTCAATATCTCTGTCTCTTTCCTTTCTATATCTGTCTCTTTCTGTTCCTCCTTACTGCTACCAGTTCCCTGCTCATTAGCTTGGAGAAAAGTGGGATCTACCTAGAATTATCTAGCTCGCCCGTTCCTTACTTATCTAAGTTACAATCTGCTTTTGTACAATTCTTGGTTGTTAAATATTCTAACATCTTTCTTGGTGATTTATATTATCATGTACAATTCTTGTTTAACATTTATTTATATGTCTATATGTGTATTTATGTGTGTGTGCGTATGTGGTATATCTCCTTTCATAATGTTCGACGTTGGTGTCATATGTTTCAAAATGGACGCACTAGCATCCATGATAAAGAACGAAGAGGCAATCGTCTATTGCGAACAACAAACTTATTGTAAATGTGATGTTATGGCCAGACAAAATCATCGTTTTACAGTTTCAGAGCTCCATGAGCATTTTCTGCTAATCACTAGGACTGTTCTGTAAGAAGTGGTGACGCAAAGGTTAGACTATCGAAAGCGTTGTGCTTGGTGGGTGCCGAAAGTTCTGAAACCCAAAAAACACGAGCATGGGAATAGCACTGGCATTCCTACAACGCTACGAGAGTGAAGGTGAAAGGTTTATCGACCAGATTGTCAAGGGAGATGTGGCGTGGTTTCGGTACATGAACGTAGAAACAAAACGACAGTCAACTGCATGGAGTCACATCAACTCCTCTTCGAAACCACAAATATACCTCCAAAAGTTTCAACAAAGAAGCTCAGTGCAACCTTTTTTGAGGGGGGGGCACGTAAGGTATATTGTTGGTGTACTTCGTAGAACGAGGCACAACAATAAATTCATAACAATTCATAACAAATGACGTGACATTTTGAGCTCTGGGGTAGTTTTCTTCCAGGATAATGCTCTGCCGCATACTGCTGCACACACATAAAATGTTCTACAACAGCTCAAGTAGAAGATTTTTTATTATTGCTCCGAGAAATTATCACTTTGAGGCTAGTTCTCTGACGCCTCACTTAGAAGCCTACGTCTGAAAGGGGCACGGCTGGCTCTGCACGCTGCGGTCCGTGGTTCGTAGCTCGCACGGGTACAGGTCACCTCAGAGCGTACCTATCTGCAGGCACGGCAGATGTAATTCCACAGTTTCCAAGTTAACGTACCTGTTTTGAGGTCCTCTCATCGGATCTTCTTCTTCTGCTGCTACCTCCGTCGACAGATGATGTGCTTGTAATAATTTAGTTTGTTGTTTGCCTTTGCTAGGTTGATTCTCAGTGGAGATATGTGCATGGACTCCACCTGTCTGAAAAGGATAAGCTTTGGTGATACAGGTTGTGGGATAAAGGAAATTTCAGGTGTGAATTTAAGAAGTACCACGGAGTTCACTTGAGTGAATTTAATTAGCACTAATAAAGACAGTAGATAATGTCCCTGGTCATTGGGAGCTGACAAATTTTTCGCGCGTCTCACGGCCCTCTGTCATTTTGCTGCGCGTGCGCATCACTGATTCTTCAACACAGCACTACAGTTACAGCGACGATGTATACCCTTAATCCGGAATGTACTTTGGCACTTTGGAGAAACTACCATGCTTTCCACGGGCCATATTTGCGCGCCCACTTCTGCTTACAAGTGACGTGGAGTCTGTGTCCGGGATTACATATCGACTGCCCCATTTCTGAGGTGAACCTGGGATATTTATACAATCCTATCCCCCACTTTAAGTTTATGCTATTTTATTGGAGCATTTTTGGCGGGATAGTAAGCATCAGTCTAACATTTCGTCATTTATCGAACATCTCATTGGTTACTTATTCCATCATTTGACTTTTTCCTCGTGTCACAGATGTCTTCCGCATTACAAGTCAAAATCTAGTCTCCCATATTCTGAATAGAAGACCCTTGCAGAAATACATAACCCTTGAGGGTTCCCACATTCTAGCGCTCGTAGGCAGGATCCTTTTCGACGAAACTGTAGGATTTAAGGCATCTACCAAGTAGTGGGCCAGGAACATTGTACACAGGCTAAACATTACGCTGTACTAAAACGAACAATTACACATGATCCACATTACCTACATATACAATCTATACATGATAATGATGGGTAAATAAGATGACATAATACAAAATAGATTTGGGTGCTATAGCTAAATTCTGCCTCAACCTGTTGCCAAACATGAAGAAATGGTATAGTCACTTCGGTTTGAAACGGATCATAAGCTCATGAAGAGCGTCACAGGACACAGGACTTGTGTGTAATAAACTTTCCAAAAACAAAGTGGTATTCCTTAAAAATTATGAACGGAACTTATTTGCCAAATTCCCCTAGTACATCAAGAGTGTTTAGGACTAGAAAATTTAGAAAAAGTCCAAAATTCTACTTGGCAAATTTTTGTTCAGTGTTATTTTTTTAGTTTTCTTGTTTTAATTCCTTTTACTTTTCTATACTTAGTTTAATTCAAGCTTTATTTATCTTATTTTCTGAAGCGTCCGCAGAACCCACAAGAAATCCACATGAAGCTCTAGGGGTTCCGCGGAGCAGAAGTTTGGAATTACCTGTTTTACACTGATGACCTATTTTCAAACCAATAGAGATGCCAAACTTTTTTAAATTTTAATCTACTGTTTATTTCCCAACTTCCTTCATATATTTATGTTACAGTGACAGTAGGAAATGCATCTAATGTTCACAGATACCGGTACTTGTTAACATTTATCTTTTTCCTTGGTAGATGTACGTGTTAATTGATTTTGCCTTACATTTTTGTCCCTGATAATTTAGAATTTTGCAACGTAACTTCCTAATTTTTGGTGGGATCAACTTTCAATCCAAATTTTACAACTAACTTATTGGCTAAGTTGCATGAATTATTAATGCTTGAGCGGTTGAATAAAGTACATTAACGATTATCCGAAAACCCAACGAAATGCATCTGTTTATGGAAAAACCAGAAGAGTTTTCCAAATGTTCACTGTTTAATCTGTTATACAGCCATTCGTTCACATATCATTCCACCTATAGTAAACTTGTCCCATGTAGTTTATTATAATGAACTATAGATACCTAAATCGGTTAGCAATTCAGAAGTTGTATAAACAGAAAAGTAATACGCATTTTCACTTTCTCTACGGTTAATCATGAAAGATATGATTTATCTATGAATTTACATAAAAATAATATAACGAAATTTCAAAGGAAAAACAGGCTCTGACATCGCCTGCACCCTCCCCTCCCAAAAAAGTAAAAACAAAGGTCTACGTTCAAATCCATTTCTTACCTTTCACTGAAGAATAGCCAAACCGACTGTTATGAACCATAAGATTTAACATATCAAAGGTCGCATTTTAAAAATAGTCTATACAGCATCTTAATTACTTTCTCCAAATGGACGAAAAATAAACAAGCCGGAGTATATATATATATTATTATTATTATTATTATTATTAATATTAATAATAATAATAATAATAATTTCTAGTGCCAAAACTTCCTACAACCAGTTATATTACTTTTCATAGAAAGCATTTGAAATTTAAAACGTCATAAACAATAGCTAATTGTTTTTGCTATATAAGTGCTTTATGTATGAGGGGCATTCAAATGAAAACTGGTCAGTGCGTCTATCTTTGCATTACACGTAAGGTGGCACCATGTAACTGCATGTATGGTGGCACCATCTATTGGTAGAGTGACTACAGTGTGTGCAACGTTTGACGTTGCATAGCGACAGTGTGGTTTCACGCCGAAGAGAAGATGGTCACACAAGTTGTCGTCCACTACTGAACATGAAGGCGAGTACGCAGGAACAACGAGGAGTGAGTCAGAGCAAGCAGTGGAAACATGCGACTTCATCACCTCCAAAGAAATCAAAGGACGTGCACACCAGTTCTGGTAAGGTCATGATGTCCTTTTTTGACCACAAGGGCCCACTGCTTGTCGAGTTCCTGGAACGGGGATCCACCATCAATGCCCAGCGTTATCAAGCCACTTTACAGAACCTTAGACGAGCCATCAAGTCGAAACGCCCAGGCATGTTGTCCAATGGCGTTATTCTCCTGCATGATAATGCCCGCCCACATACTGCCAATGCGGTGAGGACGACATTGCAGCAGTTTCGATGGGAAACGATGGAACATCCACCGTACATTCCAGATTCACAATGGACGACGAAGTGTGTGAATGGATCCAGGTCTGGATCCGACAGCAGCCTACCTGCTTCTTCAAAGATGGAATCGACCGGCTAGTGTCGCAATGATATAAATGTGCCAACAGTTTTGGCGACTGTTTTTGAGTTAATAAAATCGTTACCGTTACTTTACACAAGTGACTGGGTTTCATTTGAATGACCCTTATATAAGCATGATCTGATACATTCCTATTATGTTTCGATTCACAGGAGGGATAAAAAGTTTGTTAAAAACTGGCTTATAAATTTTTTTCGTGAATTCTGTGAAACATTTGAAGTTAAGACAATACCCCTACTATAATAATAATGTATTTACTTATCAGCAATTTAAAGAGTATCCCTCATTTTCAACAACTCGGTCACATACAATTGCGTCTGTTATATACAAAGCATCATAGATTGTGATTCCGTCTGGAATATCAATGTGCTGAAGGAGGTGTCAGTATTCTTGGAGCTTCACCCTTCGTTTCGACCTGAATGTATTACTCAGCTTAGTGAGATACCCCATATTATACAGGAGGACGCTGGACTTTGTCCTTTGAGGATTTCAAATGTGATGATCACAATGGTGGACTTTGTTTTGGAAGGTTTCCGCGGACGAACACAGCATCTCTTCATTGCTCTTATAAAACAATTTTACTGCTGTGTCACACTGACCACATCTCCATATTAACAGCTATGGCATAAAATGGGCGAACAATTAAAATCGATTTTCTGTTGCTGACATTACCTCACAAAATGTTCTAAAGTAATGAAGAAATTTAGTTTCATTGAGATAATCTGTAGCATCCGCAGGTGCTAAAAAAAGTAAAAACCAACAGTCTATTTTGATATTCTGGTATGTTTCTTCCGCACGTGTTGCATACATTTTTTTGGCCTACGAAATTGTATTAATTTTTAGCACCGTAGTGATTTTTATGGAAGGTTTATTTTGTTACTAAATATTTTCTATTTCAAAGGGGATATAAGTTTGATTACCATTTCGTTAATATTTATCTATATTTGCTATGTACTGCTTTTCTTCACAATAAAATTGCAATTTTCTTGAATTTTCTATATATCTAGAATTACGCTGTAAAGCCTGTTTCCGTTTCATCTTTTCCTCGGTCTCCCTATGCTCCTTCTATCCATCTGAGCACATTTTAAAATTTGCTTTGGTAACCTTTGTGCAAGTACACGCAAAATATGTTCTTTGCATCTAGGTTATTTTCAGTGTATTGCTAATTCCTTCCTTAAACTCTCATTTGTTACTCTATCTAGTCTGATGCGGATCTCAAACCTTTTCATTCCTGGTCGTATTTTCTTTTTCTTCTTTTTTTTCCTCTCTCATCCATATAACAAAGCGGTGGCTTCTATAACTTTGTAAAATATTACTTCGTTCTCATTCCTCAAAACCTTGTTTTAAGTATTATACTTATAGTACGCATATTTTTGATAAGTATTAATCTTCATAATTTCGTCTTTATCTTCGTATTGGTATTTCATTACCCAAAAATTGGAAATGTGTAACTTTTTCCGGTGTCTGTTTATCTACAAGGATTTCTTCTTGTTGTTAATATTCTAAGAAACCCATAGTTTTATTCTTTTGTGTCTGAAGTAATCACGTTCTTGTGAAGGCACGCTTCATGAAGTTTAAACGTCGTATTTGTAAACCATTCTCAGAAAATAGCTGATCATCAGCATTTAATGATATAATTTGAGGTTAAAGTTATTAATTTTTATACCCATGGGTGGTTCTGACTTTTATTACCTAATTAAATCGTCTATTCAAATATTGAACAGAGCTTGTGACACACTTGTGATACCCTACTTCACCTCTTGGTGTATATAAATTTATGGGGAGTATTAATCTCTTATAATTCCAGCTCTCCATGCGATCAAAATCTCTCTTATAATCGATTAATGCTAAGAATGTTTCTAAATTACTTCCTTATCTTGTCTGCATTACGGAAAGCAGTTTGTTGTATTAAGGCTGCATAAAATACTATTAGAAATATTTCATTAATTGTTTTTCTATGTATTTTACAGGTATCGTTTAATAGCTTCACAGTTCTGTAATTTTGTCTATTATTTCTTTCGCCATTTTCAACGCTTTAAATTCTCGTATTTTGGTAATTCCCCAGTATTTAGGGGCATTATATCATTCGCAGCACATATTACATAAGTGTAGAAATCTAAGTTAGTTTACCTCCACAGGTCAACAGTTCTAAGTTTTTTCCTGGCTACTAACGGTTTTCCATTCTTAATTTTCGCCAAATTGTATTCAAGTTTTTATATAAAAACTAAATTTCGTGACATATACACCGATATATGCCTATATAGTAGAGGCTTGAAAAACAGGTTGTGTTTCACTGATTGCATAATAGTCTAAACGAAGGTATGAGTTTCCTTGCCTGTGTTATTTCAATTCCCGCGCGCCAAGAGGGAAATAATAAAAACAGTATTGTTTTTAGAAATGGCGTGGGAATGTTAAGTTCCCTGGATGAAACCACTCACAGAAAGTAAATGTTTTTGGCGCACATGCGTTTTTTTAACACACAACAGCAAATATTTGGAAAAAGATAAATGCTAAAAAACGAGCTTCCGTTTTTTGTTGAACACACAAGAGCAAATATTAGGGAAATGGCAGCTGTCACAAACGACTCATTGTTAGAATGACCTGCAGCTTTCCTGCACTACATTTTAATGTATTGTATGTATAAAGAATTAAAAGTATAAGAAGACTTCTCTATTTATATACAGAAAATATAAGATTTACTTGTTGTCAAACCCCTACTTCAGACATGAATTTTTTTCAATCCTCAGGGACACCTTTTCCAAAATAAAACAAAAAAACACACACACACAAGCAATTGTTCCATGTAATGTGTTAGCTGCTTTTGCATATTTAAAAGCAAATATTAATACAGGTGAGAAAATTGTATTTCATGTTACTTCTCTCTCTCTCTCTCTCCCTCTCTCTCATCTATAAGTGCACACGTGTAGCGCAAGTGAAGTTGGCTAGTAAATACAATAAATTCACAACCACAGGTTTTTGGTAATTTTTGATTTTGGACAAGTATTAACATGTATTATGGTCTACAATGAAGCCAAAAACCACATTTTTCACTTTCTCTACCGCTTACCTATAGTAGATATTCAATTATTATATTCCACTTCCAAATTCAACTTCAAGTCTCATCGGATTCACGTTTTGAGGTCCGCTGAACCCAAGAGATTATTTTTACTTTCTCTACTACGTATAGTAATTAGGGGAAGTATTGATTCCACCCAAAAATTTAATACCGATATTTCACCAGAAATATATGTTTTTAGGCACCCTGAATTCAAAAAAGAATTTTAGGAAATATGTCCGTGTGTGTGTGTGTGTGTCTGTGTGTCTGTGTATGTGTCTGTGAACAGCATAACTCAGAAACGAACAGTCGGATAAACAAAAAACTTGGTATTTAGGTTCAGTATCTTCCAGAGATGTGACACGAAGGTTTTCAAGAAATCCCGCCATCCCAGATTACCCTTAACATGGAACATTTTTCGAAAATTTTAATTTTCTCAAAAATGGCTCCAACGATTTTGATTAAAATACCATATGTTTAAGATATTTTCATGACAAATGAAAGGTATATCTAGAATTTTCTGGGTATGTCTCCAAAAGTATTCTTCATTGTGAATGACTTTTGCATAACTGGTAAACCATAAGAGATAGACAAACGTTTACTACACAGAAAATGTAGATCGCGTTAAAATACACAATTTAAGTTATATACATTTTTTTGTCGAGTGAACTATTTGCGAGATATTGCTTGCTATTCCCTTAAATTTTCCAATAGTTATACTTTTTCTCAAATGGGTATTCGTTATTAATTTTTTTGTCCTGGTAATGCAAAGAGAATGGAATACCCCACATAGTAAGCAGCTCTAAAATATTTGACTATCGCTTAAAGCCTACCAATTCCCCTTGCATCTACAAGAAAATTAGCAATAAGGTTAACATCTAGATTAACATGAAGCATATGGAGAATAAGTTTGTAAAAATAGTTTGTACAAGAGTATAGAAAGTCATGCGAGTGTAACACATCAGATTTTTTATCAAAAGGTCCACCTGTCCATGTCTAACTGTGAAAAGCATGACTCTAAAACGAAGAGCAGCATAACTACCAAAGTTCATACTTGCGTCAGACTTGTATGAGCAGGCCAGATAAAGGTGTTCAGAAAAGAATTTCTGCATCCTAAACCACCCTTTACATGAAAAATGGTTCTAATGATATGTTTAAGATATCTACATGTATGTTAAAATGCATACAGAATTTTCTTTTGAGTAGCCTCTGAAGTCCTTTCATTCTGTACCGATACACAATAAGGAACTCTGTAATATTTATAATGTAGTAATTATTAATAATTAATTACCATGCAACGTGATAAATTTCCATAATTTTAAAGCAATCTGATATAAAACTGCATCAATCGAAAGCCCTTCTGAAGTTGTAAATACGTTTTATGTTTCAATACTTTTTTCAAATAAATAAAGGCGTAATTACCTAAGAAAACTGCAAGATTTAGGCAAAATAAGAGCAGCCTCTATCCATTATATTTTCCCAGCGTGGGGCCATATAAATCGAAAGCTTCGTTTGTACTTCGAGGGGATGAGGCAAGTTTTAAGAGTAAACAGACGCTATGAGGCAACGGAGTTTTCTTACGGTTAGGCTTTCAATTTTCAACCAAGGAACCAATAAACGTAGAGGATAAGGAATAGAACCAATGAAAAGATGGGAAGACGCAGTGACATGTACAAAATTTGGAGGCGGGCAGTGACGATATATGTGAAATCAAACTTGGATTTGAGACAGTCTGGCATGATTCTCCGTTAAGAAACCCGCATCACATCGAATCAAAAGATAAGCACAATAAGCTCTGAAATTTACAAAATGCCGCCCTATGGGTTAATCAGAAAGTAATGCGTGCGGAATAATTATATAGTGTTTTACAGTGTTCGTCGAAATTATTTATCCATGACCATAAATAACTTAACTCAGTGCAAGTAAGTAATTCAAGTTCGCGAGAATCAAAGGAACGGTAATAGAGCGCCTTATATAATAAATAATTAGCCGGAGCAAAACGTTAGTGGACCAAAAGGTGAAGATATTCTTAGATAAGAACCGTACGGGTTGAAAATAAAACAAGAATCGTGCACGTTTTCTGATAGGAATACGCGTTTTAGTGAGGAAGTGAAAACGTGTTTTCTTCAAGAATAATATCCCAGTGTCACCACTTCCGCAGTCCCACCCTGATAATAGTAGAGAATTTCAGACCGATTCGCCGACAATTGACCCTGAGATGCGACGACGATAAGTGCTTCCTGACTGACAACGACGCAGAGACGAGGACGATGCAGGTAAGATATCCCAAAACGAAGTAGCGGGGGAAAACGCTACAATTCTCAGTTAAGTGTATATAATGTTGCACAACTGGTAAGTCTTCAGATATACATAAACATCCACCACACTGTGAAATGTAGAGCTAATATAATATACAATTTATGTTAATTAAATGTTCTGCTATTACCGGTTAGGAAAACTTCAATCTTTTCTTCAATATCTACAATATTATAACTGCACTGCTGCATCTGTAATATATCTTAAGAGATTTTTCTTTTTTCCCCTTGGGTTTATTAAAAACAAAAACTCGTTGACAATATGCGAACATTATGTTTGATATTCTCATCGTGCTTGTAATATTTTCCTCAACATTTATCATGAATAATATATTTTTTATATTTATACTATAAATTATCTACTATATGTTTATAGTAAAGTATATAAAGTTGTAATAAGTAGAGAAACCCATGCAAGTACAACGCATAAGATTATTAAATGTTTATGTTTGTATGCTATATGTTTTATCAATAATGATCCAAGCCTTTATTACAGCACTTAGAATATAACACAATTTACATACCAGTTAGAGTGGTCTGATTGCATAATTAATTCCTCCTAAGGGCGAATTTTCATAAGGTTTGAAGTCAAAACTCATTATGGTAAAAAGCTGTACATAACAAATATAAACAATCATAATTATTCTAGCCAATTTGATAGTTGCGACATTTGAATTATGAGGATTTAAGGAGTTTTACCAAGTTTTCTATTATTTTTGGGACACATATATTAGTGTTTATTCATCCCTAGTGTCCATATTTCAACGATACGCTACAACATTCCGTCTGTGACTTGGTTTTATGTAGAAAGAGAACGTTTACATTACCTCTTACCTCCTACCAAGCCTTATAGACATGGCAATATATTGAACTACTGTTTGTCGTCCTCCGTGGACTAGTGGTACCGTGCTAGCCTCTAGTTCCCAAGGTCGCGGGTTTAAACCGGGCGGAGGGCGATGGATTTTTCGGGTGTAAAAATCTTTGGCATGGCTTCCTTCGGAAGCGAAGTAAAGCCGATGGTCCCGTGTCAAGTCTGATAAAGAGGCCTATGAACAAAATTACCGACCTTTCACGCCCAATATAAAATGGGACGCTAAGGACCATAGTAGTTAAATAGCGTCCATAAATAAAACTCAATTTAATTTAAACTACTTTTCAAAGATCGGGCATGGAATCATAGGATGTACAATCGACAAATAATTTAGGCATACAATTTTTAACATAAGTTGCGTCTTAAATGAAAAATCTCTCATTATTATCAAAATTGAAATACAGAGTTGTAGATATCACATCATTCATAACTGACTCCGTATCCTGCCAACGGAATTATATTATTCAAAGCTTTGCAAACATTGCTTATTTCTCATCTGACGATTTTTCTGTCAAAGTGATGTTTCAGTGTCGACATGTTGACTGACAGAGAACAAGTGTTTCTCTCCTTCATTCTGCATGGATAATCCAGGCGTTACACAGGATCTATTCTACACCAGCTTTAATCAACATTTGAAGATATATTTTCAACTATAATCTGAGAACGGATACGTTTCCTAAGCTGGAGTAAATTGTTAATTGTGAGCTTTATTTTCGTTTGCATTCAAACCAATACGTCTACGTTATGCAGTTCGAAAACAGGTGTTTACAGAATACTATTCGTTTCAGTAGCAGGAAACCTTGTCTTATGTTTACCTAGTTCCGCAACCATAGACTGGTAGGACCCTTTGAAGTAAACATTTCTTTTAGATAGCTGGCACTAAAAGTAGAGGCGAATTATTTGAATGACAATACTTCCTCTGCACAAAGAATTAAAATTACAAAGCGTAACAATTGCACAATCAACATCGCAATTGCATAAAAGGAATAACAACAATGTTAAATAAAATATATATACTTCTATATATACTTTGTAAGGGATACTATTATCAGCACTGGTGCTATGAAGATCATACAACGAAAAGGACAAACAACAACAGTCTAGAGATCACCATTGCGCATGTCCGAATGTATATTGCTATTTGCATACAAATTTCAGCTGAATACTTTGTAATTTAGTACTGGCAGATGTCTAAAAACAGTATGTTCCGTAAATATTAACACTCACAAAATAAACTCCATTTTTAATTTCGCTAACACGTACATGGTAGGTAACCACGTATTCGATACCATATTTCGCCGGAAATACATGTTTGAGGCCTCTGAATCAAAACAAAGCATTTTTAGGAAAAGGTCGTGAACGCCGTAACTCATAAATGAAAAGTAAGATAAATACCAAACTTGGTATTTCAGTCCAGTATCTTTCAAAGATGCGACGCAAAGATTTTCAACAAAATCTCCCCACCCCAACTATGCTTTACATAAAAGATTTTATGAAAATGTTTATTTTTATTAAAATACCGGAAATTTTATTGAAATACCATATATTAAAGTATTTACATGACAAATTAAATGTATATATTTAGTTTTATGAGAATAACTAGTGAAGTCCTTTTCATTCGGAAAGAAATATGTATTATCTTGCATATTTGGTTAAGTTAAGTGATGGACGAAAACGTACTACACAAAAGATGTAGATTTCTTTAAAACATACAAATTATTCTAAATAACTTTTGTAGCGTCAGGCGTTTCCGATATACCATTATTAATGGTACGAATTGTTCAGTATCCATCGCTTAAAGCCCTGTCGATTTTCAACTGTTTGTTGTGATGTCATGTAACGAATATGGCATTTTAAGGCCAGCGTGGTGTCTGCTTCTACAATTGACTATCGCTATTCCTTGTATCTATAATGAAACGTGTAATGTGGCTATTTCTGGAAGGGTTTATCTCAATTAAAATGAAGTAGATAGGAAAATATACCTTCGTAAGATTAATTTGTATACCCACTAGTAAGCGATAAAGGGTAGAGAAAGCCATGTGAATGTAACATATTAGATTTTTAACCCTTGTATCATAAATAACTATGTATTTACTTACCACTTTTACTGTAAACTTGTATCTCCCTTACTCTCTCCTTACTAATCGTTAGTGAAACATTGACAAGTTGATATGATCTTCCCTTGCTAGTCCTTTGTCTATATGTGTTCGCCTGCCAGCTAGAGTTATGTTTCTTCTTCGGCAAGTTTTTCCAGCTGATATACGAAGAATGAATCCACCAATTTCAGATGATTCATAACAGCTAACTAAAATGTTGTGATCTTAATTTTTTTTCTGTTTCCAAACGGATAGCGAACCAAAATCTTGGAACTTCCCAAAGGAAAACTATAAATCATTAACAAAAACGCCAGAGAAACAAATGACACAAAAAATGAAAAACAGAGAAGCAAATGTATAAGAATTATGTGATGTAACTAATTATCACTATAACCATCTTATAAGATGAAACAGTATTTCATGAACTAATGAAATAGTATTTCTATTGTTATATAAAAATAGAGCTTGCACTTAAGGAAAAAACAGAATAACAACAGGGACGAATGGAATTCTCACATAGGTAGCTATACATATACCAGGTGTTAAAAAAAACTATTCCATGTTTTGAGAGGTGGTAGTGTGAAGCAAAACAAGAAAAAAATGTCCAGTAAACACGGGCTCTAAAATGCACACCTTAAGAGCTATGTGCACTCGTTCATCTTCACTACTGTGAAACATCTCTTCCACTGCAAGTTCTTTGCTATTACCTACGACCTATTATTGTGGATGGTTACAGCATGGAGAAAATATCTGTTAGTGTTATTACTGTAAACCCTACTCGTAGTTCTGGGTATGTACACGCATATTCTTATTAGTTCCAATGGAATCAGTTTGTATTTTGACAAGTTTTGAAGTGCTTTTACTTTGTAGTTTTATCTTTAAACCTTTGGTGCATGAAAGCCCCATTAATGATGTACAAACACTACAGGAAGGCATCACCAATGCCTGCCAGAACATCCGTGACCAACCCGGAGTTTTTGAAGAGTGCATGATTCCATAAGACATTGGACAGAAGCGTGCCTTACTATGAATAGGCACCTCGTTTAGCGGTGGTTCATAAATGCAGGTGGTATGTAATTGCAAGCAGATTACATTAGAAGCTAAGCTGTTTCACAGCAACAAAGTAATGTGTCCTCATTTGTTTACTCCATTCCGTAGGTCATACGTAATAACAAAGAGCATGCAGTAGAAGAGATGTTTCACAGTAGGGAAGATGAACAAGTGCTCATAGCTCTTGCCCATGTAGTTTAGAATCCATGTTTGGTGGCTATTTGTTCTTGTTTTGGTCCATACTACCACCTCTTAAAATATGGAATGTTTTTTCTTTAATATTCTATGTGTGCATGTATATATGTATATGCTATGGCGTATATACAGTGTGTCCCGTTGAATTAAAACCAGTAACAGGTATAATTATCTCCTCATTCAGTTAATTCGTCATATGATTTTCATCTCTTGTTTGGACACTCCTCAAATGTTTGTAGCAATACAAATTAGGACTCTAGAGCGCCTGCGGGTAGTATGACACCATATAGAGTTAAAGTGGTGGAATTCTAGCTCTGAATGCATATTTGGAGTAATTTTATTAATTTATAACAATCAAAATTCAGGCGCACAGAAGCTACAGAGACTCCCGAAAGTATTTGTCTCCAATTTGAAAATTACAAGCGCCTAAATTAATGGGGAGAATATGATGGTTAAGGTGCAGAAATAACAAACGATATTGCGATCTCTATGTTATGAAATGTTTTCAGATTTTGAATTTTATTGGCTTTATAATCTTTGTGAAATTTTCACAATTTTTCAACTTCTTCGTGTCTGGATTTTGCAAACTTATTTTGCCTGTATTTACTAGAGCAAGCGTTTTGGTATAAAAATAATACATAAAAAGCTTTATATATTATTTTATGGTATAATAACAAACGTTAACTGAACTCTGAAACATTATAAGTATAACAATTTCCTATATTCCGAATTTGCCCTTGAATATTCATCACACAAACCTACACTTCTTATTATACTATACCATGATTGACCCAGATAAAAACGACATTCATGAGCATATCAAGTGGGGAAAAATACAATGCGGTCATTTTACAGTGTGCCACGATCGCGCGTATGCGTGCTCCACATACTGGAAATTTTTCATTCCTAACTCCCGCATTACTTACTCACGAGTGATAGTAATATGCACATAACGAGTACTAACCTTCTTATAAGTTATGTTGGAAGTGCTGTCCATCTGCATGAAGACATTCCTGGTATCTTCGATTGAAATTTCCATTTACACCCATAAGTTCTTCTTGTGTAATATTCATAATTTCCGTTTTTATATTGTCCTTAAGTTCGTGCACAGTGTGGGGATAGCTTCTATAAACTTTATTTTTTAGGGTTCCCTACAAATAGATACATGAATTTCGTCAATGTCTTCCTCCGTTAGAACATTTCGTTTTCCCTTCTTAGTTTTAACGTTTAGCGACCCGTTGTCCTAAACTTGTTAACCAGACGTTTAACAGTTTCTTCTAGTGGAACTGGAATATCAGGACATTTCTCCTGAAGTTGTCTACACACGTCTACATGATTCGTTTTCACGTATGTATCGTGCATTAAAATTCCTTGTTCAAGCGTGAATTTGTCGGCAGCCATTGCAGTGGACTAAAGACATAAACGCTTTTAAGAAAATTCCACATAAGATGTCTTGTATAAACTTTCACCTTTGAGATGCACAATGCACAGCACGAACACAAAGCAGTGACTGCAGTACAGCTGATAAAACTAAACTTGAACGCGTCATGCACCGCCAGTTGCGCATCAGAAAGGTACGCATATAGCCGGTCTGCAACCTTACTTTAAACTGTACGTTTGGCTGCCGCATATGCACTTCATGGTTTAACTTCATTCTCGTGCAATTTAAATATCAATGATGAGGCAGTATTTTTAACACATAAATGATTTCAGTCCGGCTATATAATGTGTAAATTCAATAACGGCCCGCCTTGAAGCAGTGTGTGAATGTGGTAGTTTATAAAATGTATGTAACTGTCATTGTATATGCTTATATTATTGTATACATGTTCTATAATGTTATGTGAATGTATTGCGTAATTTAATAATGTAGGAGCTGTGAGAATAATAAGTTAAAAGTTGCTAATAATGAGGTAACAATGAGGTAACCTTGAGTCAATAATGAGTAAGAAAGTTTAACAGTGCTACTTGATTCTTGGAGTAACAATAATGTAAATTTTGAGACAGTTTAAAAATAGCCAATCAACAACCAGAAAAAGCTTTAGTTAAATGCAGGTATTCTATTGGAGTAGGATTAGCCAATCAGAGACTTGAAATACAGAAATTTACTAGTTTAGAGGGTTTAAATCAATTCAGCGATAGTAACCGGATGCAAGATGCGTCCTCGAGAAATTTAATATGTATTCGTGTGAGACGAAAAATAGTTTTACGTGGTAAAAAGTGTAATTAATTAATAAAGAAGAATCTCACAGCTCAGTGAAGTGATATTTAATTTGTGTCAAGGGTTAATAAAAAGGATTGAATTAAAACTTAAAATCTGCGTAAGCCTACATTCTTGTTGCAACACGCCCTGCCAAGACTTCCATGTCTCTAACAATAATACTGACGCAGCCGAGGCAAACATAAATATTTCATACTTAAAGAAACAGTTTAATTACAGCGTTAAGTTTTTTTTAAAAAACTAGGGCAAAGGCTACGGGTATAATACGTGCGGTTGCAACTACTACAAGTGCAGTTCCCCAACAGTTGAAATATAATACAACTCCTTCAATACAAACTACTTCAAATCGGCTTTTCATACGTAGCAGCAAACAACGTAAAGAACAATTCTACTTCAAATTGGCGTCCATACGTGAAGCTAAATAAATAAACAACTCCAACAAAACAACTTCTTCAGTGATAATAGCTTTTTGTATCATTCCATTGTTTTCGAAGGCAATAAGGCATTCATTATTTGTGCTTTTTAAATGCCAAACCGATTAACTCCAACGTTTTAAATTTTGCTACTGGTTATGTCTGCAAGCCTACAGAATTTTTACTTTCAGCTACAAAAGTGACTATCTCTGTAATTTATTATTAAACCTACTTGAGCACGAAATTTCAGTTTAATAGTTTTCAGGAGACAGTGTGACTCACTGCATTGATATTATCTCAGTTATATGGGTGTATATAGTACAGAGCTATGGACTTAATTAAAGCGTAACTATCAAAGAACTATAATATTCCATAAACGATAAATTAACAAACAAAGAATACGTATGTCTAAAAATTTTTAACACGTCTTTCACTATTATATTCAGCGGATTTTCATTTTGCAAACTTCCAGCATATCGTAGTCAGTCTACTTTCATGATGGCGCTAAGTATTTCCGTAGAGTTGTCATTTGCCTGTATTAATTCTAATACAGCGTTTCCTAATTTTGCACTTCTAAGAAATATTTCTAACCGCTAATATTCTTTGTTTCTTAAATTTATTTTGAAATATTGTACATTCCAGCTAATACCGACATGTGTAACCGAGGTCGTTACGCACGAACTTGCGAATGGAACATCTGGGATACTATTATCGTCAGGACAGTACTTCCTGAATGAGGTCCTTTCTAGATTCTCCTCAGTTCTCATATGCCGAGGAGATATCGGCTACCCTAAACTTAGGCCTTAAACGTTACCTTCCCTCAATTATCGTTCATGAATCCACCGCCGTATGCAGTAAGAATGGGCATTAAACACTATTAAAAGAAATACCTCAAATTTGTTAGTTAAATTTTCACGAAGTCCATAGCTTTGTGCAACATTACATAGCTGTAATTACTTATATAAATCCAGCACTGTTTAGACAACACTATAGAGCAAGTTTAGCTTTAGCTTTAACGAGGGTCAAAAGTACAAATGCGTGTGCTTTTATTTCGGTGATACTTCGAGTCCTTCACCATTTACACTATCGTCATTGTGTACAAAATTCCCTTTGTTCAAACAGAAAATAAATACCATAGGAATGCGTATCCCACATTTTCCATTAGGAAAACAAACAAATACCATTTAGCAGAATCCGTAACTTCAGGAGAATTCAATTTAGATACCATCGTGTGCTGCGCACCTTTAGGATATTATTAATATAGTAACGGTGTAACTGCACGCTGTGTTATATACAGTCAATACGGACGCATTTTATCAGCTACCAATACTTCACAAAACTCGCTGCGTCTGTCCATATGTCAAATCGTCACTCTCCATTTCGGCATTTGCGTAAAAATTCATCAGCAGAAAGCAGGAAAACCAAGCAAAATAAAAAATTAAATTAGTACATACTTCTGAAAGTATTCAATATGTTTTGCTACCGGTTTTCCTCTTTCGTGACGCAAAAATAAAAATGGAGGTGGTGGGGAAATTACACGTTTTCAGGCGAAAGTAAATTTTAGTTATATCGGCGAATCACCTAAAATGAGCACTGCGATTGTATCGGAAACGAAAAGTCACATTTATGTGCTGCATTTACAGTACTGGAGTTACAGCAAAGTTATATAAGAGATAATTCTATGTCCTCCAACGTAGCTTTTACCTATGTTTGTGTGCGTGATTTTTTTACGTACTTTTGCCCAAAAGTAGTTTATACTCATATTTCAGTATTATTTCCCAATAAACGCAGTATGAAGCAGTATGTTTTGAGTAGTAAAATAAAATTAAGATCATAGGGAGAATAAATATCAATAACAGTAAGGATAGTGTTAAATAAAACTGGAAAACAAATGTTACTGTAAGTGGAAATAAGGGTTGAGAGAGACAAGGCCATCAGCAGCCGGAAACGGGTGGTTTTTCCCTCTATTGTTAAGTGTTCCGTTAGGTTGCTGGAACGCAGAGGTGTAGAAAAGAGTCAATGTGCGCCAAAAGACAGATAGCCTTAGACCTCCAATGAAAGAAGCTAGAAATCAGGTGATAGTGGAATGGGGAGACATAGAACGTTTGAAATAGAGAAACAGGAGATTTTAGAATATACACTTGGCCGTGGTAGTTCCTTGGAGATGGTTGTTAGAACATGTGTCGGCGGATAGGTGCGATGATGTGAAACGTAACAATAAGGAAATGCGCGTGTGTGTGTCGAAGTAATAGCAGGAATCAAATGTTTAAACGGTGACGGTAAATAAACGAGCAGGAAAACAAACAGTATTCACCACTAACCCGAGATCCAAGATCCATGCAAAGAACGCTGAGCTAGTACCGAACCCGGGACCATTCCTACAAATCCCGTACCGCAGAACTGACATACCACTACAAATTGCCGCCTTACGTGGGGCCTACAATCAACAAGAAGACATACCACCGCAAGTAACTACAATTTTAATTAAATTTCTTGACTTTCTTACTTCTTACCTTCTCTAGTACCTACGAGGAGTAGTTATTGTATTCAATAAAAAAAAATTATATCGAGATTTCACTGCAAATACACGCTTTATATCCCCTTAAACGAATAAAAAACAACTGAAAAAGGTCCGTGTTAGAGAAATTGAGAGAAGGGGAGAGAAGCACCGAACTTGATGTTTTAAGTTCAGCAACAATTCTAAGAATGCGCCACAACTATTTTTAGGAAAATAACTCCACCAAATTGCCATTTACACTGAAAAATGTTTGCTATATTTTTATTTTCTTAAAAATAGCTCTAACGATTTTGACTAAAATTCCATGTGTTTAAGAAATGGAATAAAAATAAAATGTTGTATCTTGAATTTTCCTCGAACGGTTTATGAAATTCTTTTTCTTGTGAATGACTTTTGTATTACCGATATTTATATGAGATAGGCAAAACCTGTTGCAAAAAATGTAGATATCCTTAAAACGCGCAATTTGTATCAATAAAGTTATAGTATCATTAACAAATTCCGAGTATTTGTTATTATTGGTATGAGCTTTTCAATATTTAATCATGTTTTTTTATGTACTAAGTCTCAATCAGTTGTTTCTTCTGATGTCATGAAAAGAGTATGGAATTTCAAAGAAGTAAATTTTTAAGGATTTGACTGTTTTCTCAGCCTCCTGCATGCCTTGATAGCCAAAACGTATAATGAAGTTATTTCTACAAACTTTTGTCTACATTAACGTGAAGTAGATAGATAAACATGCCATTATAAAAGCAGTTTGTAGAAGAGAGACAAAACTTCAATGAGAAGTTAACACATTAGATTTTACCAGTTTAACATTGCTTAAATATCTAGGTCACATCGTAACTTACCCGTAGGTTCTTTGGTACTTATGGAACAATAGGTATGGTATTCAATACTGAGGCAGTATTTTTAACACTAAAATGATTTAAGTCTGATTATATAATATAAAATAATAACAATATGTGTATAATATAATACATAAAATGCAAGCAACAGTTATTGTATTTATGTTTATATTATTGTGTACATGTATAATAATGTTATGCGAATGTATTACGTAATTTCATAATGTTGAAGCTGTGCGAGTAGAGCCGAAAGTTGCTAACAATGAGGTAACCTTGAGCCAAAAATTAATTGGAAAGTTCAATAATGCTACTAGTAATTCTTAGAACGATAATGTAATTTTAAAACAGTTTATAAATAGCCAATCAACAACCAGAAAAGCTGAAAGTTAAATAAAAGTATACTATTGGAGTAAAATTAGCCAATCGGAGACGTGAAATAGAAAAATTTACAAATTTAAGCGGTAAACGCCAGTCGCTAGAAGACAACGTACCTGAGCAGTTCGTTCGCTCGGTACGTATTCAGTGTGAGACAAAAATTCATTACGGCAAGAATATTATAAAGTTTACGTGTTAAAAAGTGCAAGTAATTAATATATAATCTCACAACTCTCTATATCAGTGAAGTGTTGTTTAATCGTGTGAAGGATTAATAAAAAAAGTGAAGTAAAAATTATAATTTGTGTAAGCCTACATTCTTTAGCCGCATCACCACCTGATAAGAGATACACGTTTCTACAAATTAGTACTGACGCAGCCGAGGCAAACAAAAATAAAAATAATATTTAAAGAAACATAAAAATACATAGTTGATACCTAAACTTGGGACGAAGGCCACCGGAAACTTTGTACCATACGTGGGTCAGTTACTTCATCAAGTTTGGCTCCCCAACAGTAGAATTACAATACAACTCCTCCTAAAATAAAACCTTCTTCAATATCCAAGCCGGTATTTACCTAGCAGGGGAATGACCATCGAAAACAAACAGATTGACTAGTAAGCGTGATTTTAACCCATGATCTTCCGAATGCAGGGTAAGGACGCTAATGCCTGAGCCGTCTCGCTCGTAATCAACGATTGACGAGTTCAATATTTCGGTGTCAATCCCGGCCAGTAGCAATCCAATTTTAAGGGATACTGGTACTGATTTTCCAAATTGTTTTTTAAAGTTAAAACTATTTACTTGGAAATTTTCACACTTAATATAAGTAAATAAATATTCGACAGTGCAAAAGTTCAAACCTTAATTCAAATAGCTCCTCATATAATATAATTAAATATATTTAATTAGTGAAAAAATGCAAATTTTCTAAAAGTGCCCTACATATTCAAATTTTTCATAAAAGTATAATTAATATTCTATATTAAGTCATCAGGTTTTAACCAAGAAACTAACTAAAATGACCATCACAACGTTCTCCAAACAAAACACGACTAATGGCTTCTACTTTCCCACATAATGTCAAGCAACTTTTATTCAAGACATTTCTTTCTACAACGCTTAATTTTGGAGATATTGTACAGTCTCAACTTAAATGGTCCACCCTGTACAATGACCACGATTTGGCAACAACGACACAGCAAAGCGAAACACAATCGAATCTGCTTATCCTTATACTATACGCATGCAATACCAATGCCAGCATATACTAATAACCCTCAAGTACAGAGGTTGCAATATACGAGAGTTTACTAAAGCACAACTTTGATATTTTCCCACCATTATCACTAGAATCTGGTGTTATTCGGGTTGTTAGGTTCCATTCATAACCGGCACATCCTTCGTAAATACACACCTCCTACATGTATTGAGAAGTTTAGTTATATTGTGTGGCAGTATTTTATATCACAACAATGTAAATGCCAGAGTGATTATAGTATAAATAAGCATTATTGTATGACAATGAATTGAGATGTTTGTTAATTATAAGCATTGTTAGGAATTAAGTTTACACGGCCTCACTGAAACTGACAATAAGAGCGGACAACAATGTAGCGAGGGGGTGAGTTGTTTATTAATTAGAAGAGACAAAAAAATGACGTCAGAGTAGCGCACTTTTCTTTAGAAATGGAGGGGATATCTTCCCTAGAGCATATGTGTTCGTAATTTTGATTCGATATAAAAATAGACGCTAATGTTAACGCGTTTTATTAACCAATAGCAGCTCTGTTATAATGTTTAGGCATATCGGGTGAGGGAATATAAAAAGCTAAAGCCAGAGGCAAAACAGAATCATTCACGCATTACACGTCACTCAGTCCAACAGAAGCATTCACGGGTAATACGTCATGCAGTCCAACAGAATCATACAAAGGTTATACGTCGCTCAGTTCAACAGAAGTATTCGCGGGTTACACGTCGCACAGTTTAACAGAATCTCTCGCGTCGTAAAGTTAGTTATAAATGTGAAATACGCGAATTAATAATGCATATAAGTGATTATAGTAACATAAAAAAATATAACAGTTTCAGTCGGGCGTGTATCAAGAATAATTATGTGAAATGAATAAAGTGTGACGGCAATAAAGTGTAAAAACAAATTCTTTTATCAGTGTTATCTTTCAGTAATAAATCCTTTCCGTTTACACCCCTGTTTAAGAGATATGCTCGACTGAGAAATAATAGCTAGCCGGAGGACAAAGAACCCAAAATTCGAACTAGTAATACAATAACAGGCGCTCAGCAAAAAGATAACACGAAGTTACCGCGATAATTGTATCTGTTACTTTGGCGGACTGTTTTTGTGTTCGGAGATGTTGAAACGGCAACTCTAGGCCGAGCCCGAGACCTGTAAATATAGATAATTTATTAATTAATTTTTATTCATGTTAAATCATACTATGTACATATCTTTTTCTCATACTGCTTGTATAGTTTAAGAAGGGTGATTTAACGTTATGTATGTATGTATCTAGGTTATTAATATTATAATATTAGAAGAGTTATAAATCGTTTAATGTAAATAATTTAAGCGCTATGTTAAAATACTGTCCACGATGAAATGTTTTAGCTACAGGAATACTGCCTTCGAAGGCAGAAAATCTAGTTTTATGACGTCTCTTTGGTCGCAGAGCCATTATTCCTACAGCGAAGGTGTAACGCCTTTGTCCCTTTATTTGATAATTCGCCGTGACCAAGTGAGAGAGACAGATAGCTTAACGGTAAATGTAGGAAAAGACGCGATTTATATTAAACTTGGACCAATGAGAACCCTGGAAGCTTATACAAAATAGTGAGATCCGTCTAGTGGCGCTAAAAATGGACCAATAGGAAAGGAAGCAGCCCCAGAAGCCTGCGACTATAAATGGATCTGTTTGGAGCAAATTCGAGGCAGTTTGGCATTGTAGTTTGGCAGTTGGTCATTTCAGTTTGACATTTCATGGCAATTTGGCATTGCAGTTTGGCATTTCATTTCAGTTTGGCATTTTGTCATGTGTGGTCAGGGAGAGATGCTGCAGGATGTGTGAGATATCGGGCCAAAAAAGGGAATAAAGATAATTTTAGAAACATACCTAAGAACCGCTACTCATAAAGAGATAATAAGCATATTTAAACTTCGTGTCATATCCGCGCCGCATTTTAACAGCGGTGGACAGTTATTTAACAGCGGCAATACCAGTGTTGTATACTACGTGGGTTAGTAAAATAAAAACAAACGGCAGTGCCATCTATTCATAACCAAAGCACGTCTATGTCTTCCTATATCACCACCCGAGATCTACGCTTCCTTTACCGAGGATAAGTCCATGCTCCCATATAGTTTAAAGAAAACTACTGCAGCTAGCCGAGGATAAAATTGCAGAGTACCAGCACACTGCGAACTTCTGGAATTAACATGGGAGATGCATCAAGGTAAGCCTACAGCAACGGACGGAGGAGGTGGCTGCCGCAAACTGGCGCCCAACGTGGGGCTCGAAGGGAAGACCAGCACGAAGGGAAGACCAACTCAAACGGAGGACTAGGAAACAACGAATAGAGGAAGAATCTTTAGAGGAAAGGGGCACAGCAGAACAAAATTACAACGCGAACTTCTAGTCTACCTACGTGGGACAACAAAACAGCTGAGAACATCGCTTTTAGAAATTCACCAGGATTCGAACCCGGGACGCATCAATTAACGTAGGAGAAAATACAGGTTAGAACATTTATACAAAAACTAACAAAAAGGCATGCAGAGTAGTGACTCAGTTTTGTGAACACATGTTATTGAGAGGGGGTAAAGTCATTACTAGGGAGGTAGAACTTGCTAACGGAACCATGAGTAGGTCAAGGGAAGATTTGGAAGAACTGAATGGGGAGGCCATTGTCAGCATAACACCAGATGGAAGAAATAGGGGGAAGCAGAGGTAGAAGTTAGACTGGAAAGGCAACCACCAATTGAGCGGGCCATTGACCCAGGTCAGAACCAGCTGATGATATTCCTCCAACAATTGAGCACAAAGATAGAGGGGAAATTAGGTGAGCAGAGTAAAAACTTAGAAAAATTAAGTGAACAAAGTAAGAATTTAGAGGGGAAATTAGGTGAGCAGAGTAAAAATTTAGAAAAATTAAGTGAACAAAATAAGAATTTAGAAGGAAAATTAAATGAGCAGAGTAAGGAGTTAGAAAGAAATTTGAGTGAACAAAATAAAAATTTAGAAGAGAAATTAAATGAGCAGAGTATACAGATAGGCGAATATGTCAGAGAGGAAAACAGGATGATGAGAGGGAAATTAGCTCAGGAGATGAGGGAATATTTAGGTGAACAGGTCGCCCGATTACAAAGTCAGTTGGACTCTAAATTAGGTAAGCAAGGGAAAGTAGGCAAGAAATTCAGGCAGGACAACTAGGTCTAAGAAACGATGTAGAAAAACTAAGGAAGGATGTAGAAACAGAATTAAGTGTTACCAGCTTATCCATAAAGGAGCAATTGGATGATGACTTAAGAGCTGTAAATGTTTCATTAGAAAAAAAAACAAAGTACCTCGGAATATAACATCCAAATGGAGTTCAGAGAACTTAGAACAGTGGTAGAGAAGGATCAGGGAATGAACTTTCGTCAAAAATGGCTGAACAGCTTTCAAATCATCATGAAATCGTGAAAAGGGTTGAAGAACATGAAAATTGTGTAAAGGAGTTAAAACGCTCTATTGGTAGACTTGGGATCAGTGTGAGACAGAGTGATGATAGTTCACCCAGTGAAACTAGCACCACTTTTAGGGAGGCAAATGGAGGTCAAAGTTCAGCTGCCGACCCATATAATTTCAATTCAGGGTACCAATGTACATCTAACCATGCAAGTAATGCAAACTACCATTTGTTAAATGAGATAGAGGTACCTACTTTCGAGGAAAATTCGGCTGATAATCCTAAACAATATCTAAATGACCTTGAGGAGTATTTCCGTTTGAAGAAGATTCCTGACGAGCTAAAGATGTTAATCGTTCGTAAAGGTTTACGTCAAAGGGTTCTCCAATGGGTAAGATTAACTTTGGGAGAGAATAATAATTTTGAGTATTTCAGAAGGACATTTTTGAATATGTATTGGAGTACTAATACTCAGCACCAGGTGAGATCTATCCTAGTTAATGGCAAGTACGATGAACGCGGAAACCTAAGCATGGGAGATTATTTACTAACTAAAGCACAAAGTAGTAGACTAATCGAGCCACCCATAAGTGAGAGGGATTTCATCAACATGATTGTACCCCATTATCCAGAACGCATACACCATTACCTACTCATTGCGAAGCCAAATTCTATTCCCGAATTGTTTGAGTTGGTATCATCATTCGAGACAAGTAGTAGGAACCACGGACAAAACTATACAGTTCGACCAATACCGGATAATGCAAGGAATGCGAACTGGAGAGGAAACGCGAGAGGGAACTATAACCCCAGAGAGAGATACTGGAACGACGTGCCTCAATCCGGGAACAGAAACTGTCAAAATAACCGTTTCAGGAGGGAAGGTGATAACCAATATCACATAAATGCTATACAAACCAGACCAAGATACATGGGGCCATTTTAACTATAGGAGAGGCAGGTACAATGAAAACAGATCCAGGGAACATTATTTTTCTGACCGAGGGGAAAGCGTGTAGGAGAGATGTATGACGAAAATTATTCAGAAAGAAACGAAAGAAGAGAGAGACCTTCCCGGGGACATTTCAGAGGAAGCAGAGGAATCTATAGGCAAACCCAGAGAGAGAGGGAAATGTGGAAGAGACTAGCGGAGCACCAAATAACCCGGAAAACTAAGACAGGATCCAATCAAGAGCTCGGAGCGGATTCTAAGCGCGCAAAATTTTCAAATAAACAGCAAATGTGAAACAGGGCTCAAAAATGACTTTATACTAGGAGAACTGATGGGTGAGATTCAAAATTATTTTGAAAAGGAATAAATTAGAGGAGGATAATTAAAGCGTCAAAACATTTAAGTCAAATAGAGAAAAATGCTTCGGTCACCGAATTAGAGATCTGTGCTGTGTATTACGCACTACAGAAATTTAGATCATATATATATCTACAGAAGGTTACTATATACACAGATCATGTATGTCTTTCATTTATGAAACGTTGTCGGCTTACGAGTACTAAATTATCTAGGTACATCCATGAGATTCTTTCGTATGATGTTGAGGTGAAACACATTCCAGGAAAACCAAATGTCTTTAGCAATTTGCTGTCTAGGTTACATAACAACAGTGAAATACCGGAGAGAATAGAACGCCCTAAAATGAAGTATCCTTAATGAGTATTGAAATACCCTTGAGTAAAAGATTGATAAAAGAATTAAAAGGAATAGGGGACCAGCAGCGACGAGATGAGAAGTTAAATAAATTAATAAATAAGACCCCAGAAATAGCTGAAAATATCAAGGGAAACATAGGGGTAAAAGGGGGCGTGTTATATAAACTACATGGCAGCGAAATACAGAAATGGAAGACGTATATACCTAAGAACATGGAGAATGAACTCATAAACACGTTCCATCAAGCTCTAGCACATTCTGGCTCAGAACGCACCGCTTTAATGATCCAAGAAAATCTGTATATTCCAGAATTACATCATAAAGTAAGGAGAATAATTTCGACATGCTTACAATGTCAAAAAGCAAAGCCATTGAATATACAATACGAATACGAGACAACCTCCATACTAAGAGAAAAACCAGGCATGTTATTGACCTTGGACTGTCATGGTTGAGATGCCTTGTAGTAAATTTGGATTTAGGTATATAGAGGTGCTAATAGATGTATTTTCCAAATTCGTGAAAATTTACCCAGTCAGGAAGATTACAAGTGAAACATGCCTAAGGAAGATAATGAAGTCGTATGTTCCACAATTTGGAAAGATGAAGGCAATTTTATGTGATAATGCTTCAGTATTTACCAGCAGAAAATTTGTAGACACCTTAAAAGAAAACGAAATCACATTGTATCGTTACTCAAAATACCACCCACAAAGCAATCCCTGCGAAAGAATAATACGGGACATTTCGTTTTATTTGAGAATTTTGGCAAATAAAGAACACAGTGATTGGACCAATCACTACCAGCGTATCGAAAGTATTTTAAATGAAAGTGTGAGTCCTACTACCGGTTATAAGTCCATCGAGCTGATGAAAGGGAAGTTAATGGAAACACTTGAAGGGAAATTACCACAGACACTATAAACTAAAGATCCGAAAACACTAACGGAAGAAGAGATGTTTAGGAAAGCTTTTGAAAGAATGGCAAAGAAGGCGCAAGAAAGAAAAGAAAAGTTTAAACAAAAGAAGCGAAAACACTGGTTGATCGAATTGGCAGACTTAGTATTGGTACGGGACAAGAAAAAGTCCAGCATTCTGAACAAAAGGTATCATAGAATGGAAAATTTATTTAAAGGTCCATACCGGGTGATTAACATTTTTGGCTCGAATACATTTGAGTTACAAGAAATAAAGAATTCCAAGATCGTAGGGAGATATCATAAACAGTTGCTCAAACCGTACAAATGTTTAGAGAATGAGAAGGGTGAAGAATGTAATGAAAATAATCAGGTTAGTTTTACTCGAAATGAGGTAGCAACCCTATGAACAAGTAGTAAAGGTAATACACCCGATAAATAAGAATGTAAGGAAATAACTAAATACCTAATAATTATTATGTACCAGTATTATGTAAATAGATTTAATTTTTAGAACTTAATTTGGGTATTAGCGTATTTGTCTGCACTACAAGTTATTTGTGTGAGTGGAAGTGTATTGTGCGTCAGAATGCCTCTCGGAAAACCTGTTTTTAAAAGGAGAGGGGGATCAACCATAACAAAGGGTAAGAGTGAATGACCCAAGTGTAAACACCACTGGTTTGTCAGAACCCTTGTGAAGGAATAGGTATAGCGAAGGGTCTCTGTAAACGAAACAAACCAACAAAGACCATACTCAGAGGAAGTATTCTAAAAAAAATTATATCAAGTGCTGAAAAATTTATTCTTTTCCAGAACAGGGCAATTTGAAACGGCAACTCTAGGCCGAGCCCGAGAACTGTAATTATAGATAATTTATTAATTAATTTTTATTCATGTAAAATCATATTATGTACATATCTTTTTCTCATACTTCTTGTATAGTTTAAGAAGAGTGATTTAACGTTATGTATGTATGTATCTAGGTTACTAATATTAGAAGAGTTATAAATGGTTTAATGTAAATAATTTAAGCCCTATGTTAAAATAGTGCCCACGACGAAATGTTTTAGCTACAGGAATAGTGCCTTCGAAGGCAGAAAATCTAGTTTTATGACGTCTCTTTGGTCGCAGGGCCATTATTCCTACAGCGAAGATGTAATGCCTTTGTCCCTTTATTTGATAATTCGCCGTGACCAAGTGAGAGAGACAGATAGCTTAACGGTAAATGTAGGAAAAGCCGCGATTTATATTAAACTTGGACCAATGAGAACCCTGGAAGTTTATACAAAATAGTGAGACCCGTCTAGTGGCGCTAAAAATGGACCAATGGGAAAGGAAGCAGCCCCAGAAGCCTGCGACTAAAATGGATCTGTTTGGAGCAAATTCGAGGCAGTTTGGCATTGTAGTTTGGCAGTTGGTCATTTCAGTTTGACATTTCATGGCAATTTGGCATTGCAGTTTGGCATTTCATTTCAGTTTGGCATTCTGTCATGTGTGGTCAGGGAGAGATGCTGCAGGATGTGTGAGATATCGGGCCAAAAAAGGGAATAAAGATAATTTTAGAAACACACCTAAGAACCGCTACTCATAAAGAGATAATAAGCATATTTAAACTTCGTGTCATATCCGCGCCGCATTTTAACAGCGTTGGACAGTATTTTAACAGCGGCAATACCAGTGTTGTATACTACGTGGGTTAGTAAAATAAAAAGAAACGGCAGTGCCATCTATTCATAACCAAAGCACGTCTATGTCTTCCTATATCACCACCCGAGATCTACGCTTCCTTTACCGAGGATAAGTCCATGCTCCCATGTAGTTTAAAGAAAACTACTGCAGCTAGTCGAGGATAAAATTGCAGAGAACCAGCACACTGCGAACTTCTGGAATTAACATGGGAGATGCATCAAGGTAAGCCTACAGCAACGGACGGAGGAGGTGGCTGCCGCAAACTGGCGCCCAACGTGGGGCTCGAAGGGAAGACCAGCACGAAGGGAAGACCAACTCAAACGGAGGACTAGGAAACAACGAATAGAGGAAGAATCTTCAGAGGAAAGGGGCACAGCAGAACAAAATTACAACGCGAACTTCTAGTCTACCTACGTGGGACAACAAAACAGCTGAGAACATCGCTTTTAGAAATTCACCAGGATTCGAACCCGGGACGCATCAATTAACGTAGGAGAAAATACAGGTTAGAACATTTATACAAAAACTAACAAAAAGGCATGCAGAGTAGTGACTCAGTTTTGTGAACACATTTTATTGAGAGGGGGTAAAGTCATTACTAGGGAGGTAGAACTTGCTAACGGAACCATGAGTAGGTCAAGGGAAGATTTGGAAGAACTGAATGGGGAGGCCATTGTCAGCATAACACCAGATGGAAGAAATAGGGGGGAAGCAGAGGTAGAAGTTAGACTGGAAAGGCAACCACCAATTGAGCAGGCCATTGACCCAGGTCAGAACCAGCTGATGATATTCCTCCAACAATTGAGCACAAAGATAGAGGGGAAATTAGGTGAGTAGAGTAAAAACTTAGAAAAATTAAGTGAACAAAGTAAGAATTTAGAGGGGAAATTAGGTGAGCAGAGTAAAAACTTAGAAAAATTAAGTGAACAAAATAAGAATTTAGAAGGAAAATTAAATGAGCAGAGTAAGGAGTTAGAAAGAAATTTGAGTGAACAAAATAAAAATTTAGAAGGGAAATTAAATGAGCAGAGTATACAGATAGGCGAATATGTCAGAGAGGAAAACAGGAAGATGAGAGGGGAATTAGCTCAGGAGATGAGGGAATATTTAGGTGAACAGGTCGCCCGATTACAAAGTCAGTTGGACTTTAAATTAGGTAAGCAAGGGAAAGTAGGCAAGAAATTCAGGCAGGACAACTAGGTCTAAGAAACGATGTAGAAAAACTAAGGAAGGATGTAGAAACAGAATTAAGTGTTACCAGCTTATCCATAAAGGAGCAATTGGATGATGACTTAAGAGCTGTAAATGTTTCTTTAGAAAAAAGACAAAGTACCTTAGAATCTAACATCCAAATGGAGTTCAGAGAATTTAGAACAGTGGTAGAGAAGGATCAGGGATTGAACTTTCGTTAAAAATGACTGAACAGCTCTCAAATCATCATGAAATCGTGAAAAGGGTTGAAGAACATGAAAATTGTGTAAAGGAGTTAAAACGCTCTATTGGTAGACTTGGGATCAGTGTGAGACAGAGTGATGATAGCTCACCCAGTGAAACTAGCACCACTTTTAGGGAGGCAAATGGAGGTCAAAGTCCAGCTGCCGACCCATATAATTTCAATTCAGGGTACCAATGTACATCTAACCATGCAAGTAATGCAAACTACCATTTGTTAAATGAGATAGGGGTACCTACTTTCGAGGAAAATTCGGCTGATAATCCTAAACAATATCTAAATGACCTTGAGGAGTATTTCCGTTTGAAGCAGATTCCTGACGAGCTAAAGATGTTAATCCATCGTAAAGGTTTACGTCAAAGGGTTCTCCAATGGGTAAGATTAACTTTGGGAGAGAATAATAATTTTGAGTATTTCAGAAGGACATTTTTGAATATGTATTGGAGTACTAATACTCAGCACAAGGTGAGATCTATCCTAGTTAATGGCAAGTACGATGAACGCGGAAACCTAAGCATGGTAGATTATTTACTAACTAAAGCACAAAGTAGTAGACTAATCGAGCCACCCATAAGTGAGAGGGATTTCATCAACATGATTGTACCCCATTATCCAGAACGCATACACCATTACCTACTCATTGCGAAGCCAAATTCCATTCCCGAATTGATTGAGTTGGTATCATCATTCGAGACAAGTAGTAGGAACCACGGACAAAACTATACAGTTCGACCAATACCGGATAATGCAAGGAATGCGAACTGGAGAGGAAACGCGAGAGGGAACTATAACCCCAGAGATAGATACTGGAACGACGTGCCTCAATCCGGGAACAGAAACTGTCAAAATAACCGTTTCAGGAGGAAAGGTGATAACCAATATCACATAAATGCTATACAAACCAGACCAAGATACATGGGGCCATTTTAACTATAGGAGAGGCAGGTACAATGAAAACAGATCCAGGGAACATTATTTTTCTGACCGAGGGGAAAGCGATGTAGGAGAGAGGTATGACGAAAATTATTCAGAAAGAAACGAAAGAAGAGAGAGACCTTCCCGGGGACATTTCAGAGGAAGCAGAGGAATCTATAGGCAAACCCAGAGAGAGGGAAATGTGGAAGAGACTAGCGGAGCACCAAATAGTGTCGATAACCCGGAAAACTAAGACAGGATCCAATCAAGAGCTCGGAGCGGATTCTAAGCGCGCAAAATTCTCAAATAAACAGCAAATGTGAAACAGGGCTCAAAAATGACTTTATACTAGGAGAACTGATGGGTGAGATTCAAAATTATTTTGAAAAGGAATAAATTAGAGGAGGATAATTAAAGCGTCAAAACATTTAAGTCAAATAGAGAAAAATGCTTCGGTCACCGAATTAGAGATCTGTGCTGTGTATTACGCACTACAGAAATTTAGATCATATACATCTACAGAAGGTTACTATATACACAGATCATGTATGTCTTTCATTTATGAAACGTTGTCGGCTTACGAGTACTAAATTATCTAGGTACATCCATGAGATTCTTTCGTATGATGTTGAGGTGAAACACATTCCAGGAAAAACAAATGTCTTTAGCGATTTGCTGTCTAGGTTACATAACAACAGTGAAATACCGGAGAGAATAGAAGGCCCTAAAAATGAAGTATCCTTAATGAGTATTGAAATACCCTTGAGTAAAAGATTGATAAAAGAATTAAAAGGAATAGGGGACCAGCAGCGACGAGATGAGAAGTTAAATAAATTAATAAATAAGACCCCAGAAATAGCTGAAAATTTCAAGGGAAACATAGGATTAAAAGGGGGCGTGTTATATAAACTACATGGCAGCGAAATACAGAAATGGAAGACGTATATACCTAAGAACATGGAGAATGAACTCATAAACACGTTCCATCAAGCTCTAGCACATTCTGGCTCAGAACTCACCGATTTAATGATCCAAGAAAATCTGTATATTCCAAAATTAAATCATAAAGTAAGGAGAATAATTTCGACATGCTTACAATGTCAAAAAGCAAAGCCATTGAATATACAATACGAATACGAGACAACCTCCATACTAAGAGAAAAACCAGGCATGTTATTGACCTTGGACTGTCATGGTGAGATGCCTTGTAGAAAATTTGGATTTAGGTATATAGAGGTGCTAATAGATGTATTTTCCAAATTCGTGAAAATTTACCCAGTCAGGAAGATTACAAGTGAAACATGCCTAAGGAAGATAATGAAGTCGTATGTTCCACAATTTGGAAAGATGAAGGCAATTTTATGTGATAATGCTTCAGTATTTACCAGCAGAAAATTTGTAGACACCTTAAAAGAAAACGAAATCACATTGTATCGTTACTCAAAATACCACCCACAAAGCAATCCCTGCGAAAGAATAATACGGGACATTTCGTTTTATTTGAGAATTTTGGCAAATAAAGAACACAGTGATTGGACCAATCACTACCAGCGTATCGAAAGTATTTTAAATGAAAGTGTGAGTCCTACTACCGGTTATAAGTCCATCGAGCTGATGAAAGGGAAGTTAATGGAAACACTTGAAGGGAAATTACCACAGACACTATAAACTAAAGATCCGAAAACACTAACGGAAGAAGAGATGTTTAGGAAAGCTTTTGAAAGAATGGCAAAGAAGGCGCAAGAAAGAAAAGAAAAGTTTAAACAAAAGAAGCGAAAGCACTGGTTGATCGAATTGGCAGACTTAGTATTGGTACGGGACAAGAAAAAGTCCAGCATTCTGAACAAAAGGTATCATAGAATGGAAAATTTATTTAAAGGTCCATACCGGGTGATTAACATTTTTGGCTCGAATACATTTGAGTTACAAGAAATAAAGAATTCCAAGATCGTAGGGAGATATCATAAACAGTTGCTCAAACCGTACAAATGTTTAGAGAATGAGAAGGGTGAAGAATGTAATGAAAATAATCAGGTTAGTTTTACTCGAAATGAGGTAGCAACCCTATGAACAAGTAGTAAAGGTAATACACCCGATAAATAAGAATGTAAGGAAATAACTAAATACCTAATAATTATTATGTACCAGTATGTATGTAAATAGATTTAATTTTTAGAACTTAATTTGGGTATTAGCGTATTTGTCTGCACTACAAGTTATTTGTGTGAGTGGAAGTGTATTGTGCGTCAGAATGCCTCTCGGAAAACCTGTTTTTAAAAGGAGAGGGGGATCAACCATAACAAAGGGTAAGAGTGAATGACCCAAGTGTAAACACCACTGGTTTGTCAGAACCCTTGTGAAGGAATAGGTATAGCGAAGGGTCTCTGTAAACGAAACAAACCAACAAAGACCATACTCAGAGGAAGTATTCTAAAAAAAATTATATCAAGTGCTGAAAAATTTATTCTTTTCCAGAACAGGGCAATTTGAAACGGCAACTCTAGGCCGAGCCCGAGAACTGTAATTATAGATAATTTATTAATTAATTTTTATTCATGTAAAATCATATTATGTACATATCTTTTTCTCATACTTCTTGTATAGTTTAAGAAGAGTGATTTAACGTTATGTATGTATGTATCTAGGTTACTAATATTAGAAGAGTTATAAATGGTTTAATGTAAATAATTTAAGCCCTATGTTAAAATAGTGTCCACGATGAAATGTTTTAGCTACAGGAATAGTGCCTTCGAAGGCAGAAAATCTAGTTTTATGACGTCTCTTTGGTCGCAGGGCCATTATTCCTACAGCGAAGATGTAATGCCTTTGTCCCTTTATTTGATAATTCGCCGTGACCAAGTGAGAGAGACAGATAGCTTAACGGTAAATGTAGGAAAAGCCGCGATTTATATTAAACTTGGACCAATGAGAACCCTGGAAGTTTATACAAAATAGTGAGACCCGTCTAGTGGCGCTAAAAATGGACCAATGGGAAAGGAAGCAGCCCCAGAAGCCTGCGACTAAAATGGATCTGTTTGGAGCAAATTCGAGGCAGTTTGGCATTGTAGTTTGGCAGTTGGTCATTTCAGTTTGACATTTCATGGCAATTTGGCATTGCAGTTTGGCATTTCATTTCAGTTTGGCATTCTGTCATGTGTGGTCAGGGAGAGATGCTGCAGGATGTGTGAGATATCGGGCCAAAAAAGGGAATAAAGATAATTTTAGAAACACACCTAAGAACCGCTACTCATAAAGAGATAATAAGCATATTTAAACTTCGTGTCATATCCGCGCCGCATTTTAACAGCGTTGGACAGTATTTTAACAGCGGCAATACCAGTGTTGTATACTACGTGGGTTAGTAAAATAAAAAGAAACGGCAGTGCCATCTATTCATAACCAAAGCACGTCTATGTCTTCCTATATCACCACCCGAGATCTACGCTTCCTTTACCGAGGATAAGTCCATGCTCCCATATAGTTTAAAGAAAACTACTGCAGCTAGTCGAGGATAAAATTGCAGAGAACCAGCACACTGCGAACTTCTGGAATTAACATGGGAGATGCATCAAGGTAAGCCTACAGCAACGGACGGAGGAGGTGGCTGCCGCAAACTGGCGCCCAACGTGGGGCTCGAAGGGAAGACCAGCACGAAGGGAAGACCAACTCAAACGGAGGACTAGGAAACAACGAATAGAGGAAGAATCTTCAGAGGAAAGGGGCACAGCAGAACAAAATTACAACGCGAACTTCTAGTCTACCTACGTGGGACAACAAAACAGCTGAGAACATCGCTTTTAGAAATTCACCAGGATTCGAACCCGGGACGCATCAATTAACGTAGGAGAAAATACAGGTTAGAACATTTATACAAAAACTAACAAAAAGGCATGCAGAGTAGTGACTCAGTTTGTGAACACATGTTATTGAGAGGGGGTAAAGTCATTACTAGGGAGGTAGAACTTGCTAACGGAACCATGAGTAGGTCAAGGGAAGATTTGGAAGAACTGAATGGGGAGGCCATTGTCAGCATAACACCAGATGGAAGAAATAGGGGGGAAGCAGAGGTAGAAGTTAGACTGGAAAGGCAACCACCAATTGAGCAGGCCATTGACCCAGGTCAGAACCAGCTGATGATATTCCTCCAACAATTGAGCACAAAGATGGAGGGGAAATTAGGTGAGTAGAGTAAAAACTTAGAAAAATTAAGTGAACAAAGTAAGAATTTAGAGGGGAAATTAGGTGAGCAGAGTAAAAACTTAGAAAAATTAAGTGAACAAAATAAGAATTTAGAAGGAAAATTAAATGAGCAGAGTAAGGAGTTAGAAAGAAATTTGAGTGAACAAAATAAAAATTTAGAAGGGAAATTAAATGAGCAGAGTATACAGATAGGCGAATATGTCAGAGAGGAAAACAGGAAGATGAGAGGGGAATTAGCTCAGGAGATGAGGGAATATTTAGGTGAACAGGTCGCCCGATTACAAAGTCAGTTGGACTTTAAATTAGGTAAGCAAGGGAAAGTAGGCAAGAAATTCAGGCAGGACAACTAGGTCTAAGAAACGATGTAGAAAAACTAAGGAAGGATGTAGAAACAGAATTAAGTGTTACCAGCTTATCCATAAAGGAGCAATTGGATGATGACTTAAGAGCTGTAAATGTTTCTTTAGAAAAAAGACAAAGTACCTTAGAATCTAACATCCAAATGGAGTTCAGAGAATTTAGAACAGTGGTAGAGAAGGATCAGGGATTGAACTTTCGTTAAAAATGACTGAACAGCTCTCAAATCATCATGAAATCGTGAAAAGGGTTGAAGAACATGAAAATTGTGTAAAGGAGTTAAAACGCTCTATTGGTAGACTTGGGATCAGTGTGAGACAGAGTGATGATAGCTCACCCAGTGAAACTAGCACCACTTTTAGGGAGGCAAATGGAGGTCAAAGTCCAGCTGCCGACCCATATAATTTCAATTCAGGGTACCAATGTACATCTAACCATGCAAGTAATGCAAACTACCATTTGTTAAATGAGATAGGGGTACCTACTTTCGAGGAAAATTCGGCTGATAATCCTAAACAATATCTAAATGACCTTGAGGAGTATTTCCGTTTGAAGCAGATTCCTGACGAGCTAAAGATGTTAATCGTTCGTAAAGGTTTACGTCAAAGGGTTCTCCAATGGGTAAGATTAACTTTGGGAGAGAATAATAATTTTGAGTATTTCAGAAGGACATTTTTGAATATGTATTGGAGTACTAATACTCAGCACCAGGTGAGATCTATCCTAGTTAATGGCAAGTACGATGAACGCGGAAACCTAAGCATGGTAGATTATTTACTAACTAAAGCACAAAGTAGTAGACTAATCGAGCCACCCATAAGTGAGAGGGATTTCATCAACATGATTGTACCCCATTATCCAGAACGCATACACCATTACCTACTCATTGCGAAGCCAAATTCCATTCCCGAATTGATTGAGTTGGTATCATCATTCGAGACAAGTAGTAGGAACCACGGACAAAACTATACAGTTCGACCAATACCGGATAATGCAAGGAATGCGAACTGGAGAGGAAACGCGAGAGGGAACTATAACCCCAGAGATAGATACTGGAACGACGTGCCTCAATCCGGGAACAGAAACTGTCAAAATAACCGTTTCAGGAGGAAAGGTGATAACCAATATCACATAAATGCTATACAAACCAGACCAAGATACATGGGGCCATTTTAACTATAGGAGAGGCAGGTACAATGAAAACAGATCCAGGGAACATTATTTTTCTGACCGAGGGGAAAGCGATGTAGGAGAGAGGTATGACGAAAATTATTCAGAAAGAAACGAAAGAAGAGAGAGACCTTCCCGGGGACATTTCAGAGGAAGCAGAGGAATCTATAGGCAAACCCAGAGAGAGGGAAATGTGGAAGAGACTAGCGGAGCACCAAATAGTGTCGATAACCCGGAAAACTAAGACAGGATCCAATCAAGAGCTCGGAGCGGATTCTAAGCGCGCAAAATTCCCAAATAAACAGCAAATGTGAAACAGGGCTCAAAAATGACTTTATACTAGGAGAACTGATGGGTGAGATTCAAAATTATTTTGAAAAGGAATAAATTAGAGGAGGATAATTAAAGCGTCAAAACATTTAAGTCAAATAGAGAAAAATGCTTCGGTCACCGAATTAGAGATCTGTGCTGTGTATTACGCACTACAGAAATTTAGATCATATACATCTACGGAAGGTTACTATATACACAGATCATGTATGTCTTTCATTTATGAAACGTTGTCGGCATACGAGTACTAAATTATCTAGGTACATCCATGAGATTCTTTCGTATGATGTTGAGGTGAAACACATTCCAGGAAAAACAAATGTCTTTAGCGATTTGCTGTCTAGGTTACATAACAACAGTGAAATACCGGAGAGAATAGAACGCCCTAAAAATGAAGTATCCTTAATGAGTATTGAAATACCCTTGAGTAAAAGATTGATAAAAGAATTAAAAGGAATAGGGGACCAGCAGCGACGAGATGAGAAGTTAAATAAATTAATAAATAAGACCGGGGCGGCGCCGTGGCCGAGCGATTAGACCGCTCGCCTCCCATCTAGGCGGCCCGGGTTCAATCCCAGGGACCTGCATGTGGGATTTGTGGTGGACGAAGCGGCGTCTGGGCGGGTTTTCTCCGGGTTCTCCGGTTTCCCCCGCCATTCATTCCACCAACTGCTCCATCATCACCTTTCCTTTCATCCATTTCACCAACATTTCGTTTCATCTACTTCCTTCATCCCATACCAGGCATCGGGCTGATCACCCATCCTGGATGCTCTGTCTGATCCATGAGTGTCTGCTCCTCGACGGGCCTCTGACCCCAGGCACCCGCTTGTAAGTCCTGGGGGGTGTAAGTCCTACATAAGAGGAGGGTAAACAGATAATGAATGAATGAATGAATAAATAAGACCCCAGAAATAGCTGAAAATTTCAAGGGAAACATAGGATTAAAAGGGGGCGTGTTATATAAACTACATGGCAGCGAAATACAGAAATGGAAGACGTATATACCTAAGAACATGGAGAATGAACTCATAAACACGTTCCATCAAGCTCTAGCACATTCTGGCTCAGAACGCACCGATTTAATGATCCAAGAAAATCTGTATATTCCAAAATTACATCATAAAGTAAGGAGAATAATTTCGACATGCTTACAATGTCAAAAAGCAAAGCCATTGAATATACAATACGAATACGAGACAACCTCCATACTAAGAGAAAAACCAGGCATGTTATTGACCTTGGACTGTCATGGTGAGATGCCTTGTAGTAAATTTGGATTTAGGTATATAGAGGTGCTAATAGATGTATTTTCCAAATTCGTGAAAATTTACCCAGTCAGGAAGATTACAAGTGAAACATGCCTAAGGAAGATAATGAAGTCGTATGTTCCACAATTTGGAAAGATGAAGGCAATTTTATGTGATAATGCTTCAGTATTTACCAGCAGAAAATTTGTAGACACCTTAAAAGAAAACGAAATCACATTGTATCGTTACTCAAAATACCACCCACAAAGCAATCCCTGCGAAAGAATAATACGGGACATTTCGTTTTATTTGAGAATTTTGGCAAATAAAGAACACAGTGATTGGACCAATCACTACCAGCGTATCGAAAGTATTTTAAATGAAAGTGTGAGTCCTACTACCGGTTATAAGTCCATCGAGCTGATGAAAGGGAAGTTAATGGAAACACTTGAAGGGAAATTACCACAGACACTATAAACTAAAGATCCGAAAACACTAACGGAAGAAGAGATGTTTAGGAAAGCTTTTGAAAGAATGGCAAAGAAGGCGCAAGAAAGAAAAGAAAAGTTTAAACAAAAGAAGCGAAAACACTGGTTGATCGAATTGGCAGACTTAGTATTGGTACGGGACAAGAAAAAGTCCAGCATTCTGAACAAAAGGTATCATAGAATGGAAAATTTATTTAAAGGTCCATACCGGGTGATTAACATTTTTGGCTCGAATACATTTGAGTTACAAGAAATAAAGAATTCCAAGATCGTAGGGAGATATCATAAACAGTTGCTCAAACCGTACAAATGTTTAGAGAATGAGAAGGGTGAAGAATGTAATGAAAATAATCAGGTTAGTTTTACTCGAAATGAGGTAGCAACCCTATGAACAAGTAGTAAAGGTAATACACCCGATAAATAAGAATGTAAGGAAATAACTAAATACCTAATAATTATTATGTACCAGTATTATGTAAATAGATTTAATTTTTAGAACTTAATTTGGGTATTAGCGTATTTGTCTGCACTACAAGTTATTTGTGTGAGTGGAAGTGTATTGTGCGTCAGAATGCCTCTCGGAAAACCTGTTTTTAAAAGGAGAGGGGGATCAACCATAACAAAGGGTAAGAGTGAATGACCCAAGTGTAAACACCACTGGTTTGTCAGAACCCTTGTGAAGGAATAGGTATAGCGAAGGGTCTCTGTAAACGAAACAAACCAACAAAGACCATACTCAGAGGAAGTATTCTAAAAAAAATTATATCAAGTGCTGAAAAATTTATTCTTTTCCAGAACAGGGCAATTTGAAACGGCAACTCTAGGCCGAGCCCGAGAACTGTAATTATAGATAATTTATTAATTAATTTTTATTCATGTAAAATCATATTATGTACATATCTTTTTCTCATACTTCTTGTATAGTTTAAGAAGAGTGATTTAACGTTATGTATGTATGTATCTAGGTTACTAATATTAGAAGAGTTATAAATGGTTTAATGTAAATAATTTAAGCCCTATGTTAAAATAGTGTCCACGATGAAATGTTTTAGCTACAGGAATAGTGCCTTCGAAGGCAGAAAATCTAGTTTTATGACGTCTCTTTGGTCGCAGGGCCATTATTCCTACAGCGAAGATGTAATGCCTTTGTCCCTTTATTTGATAATTCGCCGTGACCAAGTGAGAGAGACAGATAGCTTAACGGTAAATGTAGGAAAAGCCGCGATTTATATTAAACTTGGACCAATGAGAACCCTGGAAGTTTATACAAAATAGTGAGACCCGTCTAGTGGCGCTAAAAATGGACCAATGGGAAAGGAAGCAGCCCCAGAAGCCTGCGACTAAAATGGATCTGTTTGGAGCAAATTCGAGGCAGTTTGGCATTGTAGTTTGGCAGTTGGTCATTTCAGTTTGACATTTCATGGCAATTTGGCATTGCAGTTTGGCATTTCATTTCAGTTTGGCATTCTGTCATGTGTGGTCAGGGAGAGATGCTGCAGGATGTGTGAGATATCGGGCCAAAAAAGGGAATAAAGATAATTTTAGAAACACACCTAAGAACCGCTACTCATAAAGAGATAATAAGCATATTTAAACTTCGTGTCATATCCGCGCCGCATTTTAACAGCGTTGGACAGTATTTTAACAGCGGCAATACCAGTGTTGTATACTACGTGGGTTAGTAAAATAAAAAGAAACGGCAGTGCCATCTATTCATAACCAAAGCACGTCTATGTCTTCCTATATCACCACCCGAGATCTACGCTTCCTTTACCGAGGATAAGTCCATGCTCCCATATAGTTTAAAGAAAACTACTGCAGCTAGTCGAGGATAAAATTGCAGAGAACCAGCACACTGCGAACTTCTGGAATTAACATGGGAGATGCATCAAGGTAAGCCTACAGCAACGGACGGAGGAGGTGGCTGCCGCAAACTGGCGCCCAACGTGGGACTCGAAGGGAAGACCAGCACGAAGGGAAGACCAACTCAAACGGAGGACTAGGAAACAACGAATAGAGGAAGAATCTTCAGAGGAAAGGGGCACAGCAGAACAAAATTACAACGCGAACTTCTAGTCTACCTACGTGGGACAACAAAACAGCTGAGAACATCGCTTTTAGAAATTCACCAGGATTCGAACCCGGGACGCATCAATTAACGTAGGAGAAAATACAGGTTAGAACATTTATACAAAAACTAACAAAAAGGCATGCAGAGTAGTGACTCAGTTTTGTGAACACATTTTATTGAGAGGGGGTAAAGTCATTACTAGGGAGGTAGAACTTGCTAACGGAACCATGAGTAGGTCAAGGGAAGATTTGGAAGAACTGAATGGGGAGGCCATTGTCAGCATAACACCAGATGGAAGAAATAGGGGGGAAGCAGAGGTAGAAGTTAGACTGGAAAGGCAACCACCAATTGAGCAGGCCATTGACCCAGGTCAGAACCAGCTGATGATATTCCTCCAACAATTGAGCACAAAGATAGAGGGGAAATTAGGTGAGTAGAGTAAAAACTTAGAAAAATTAAGTGAACAAAGTAAGAATTTAGAGGGGAAATTAGGTGAGCAGAGTAAAAACTTAGAAAAATTAAGTGAATAAAATAAGAATTTAGAAGGAAAATTAAATGAGCAGAGTAAGGAGTTAGAAAGAAATTTGAGTGAACAAAATAAAAATTTAGAAGGGAAATTAAATGAGCAGAGTATACAGATAGGCGAATATGTCAGAGAGGAAAACAGGAAGATGAGAGGGGAATTAGCTCAGGAGATGAGGGAACATTTAGGTGAACAGGTCGCCCGATTACAAAGTCAGTTGGACTTTAAATTAGGTAAGCAAGGGAAAGTAGGCAAGAAATTCAGGCAGGACAACTAGGTCTAAGAAACGATGTAGAAAAACTAAGGAAGGATGTAGAAACAGAATTAAGTGTTACCAGCTTATCCATAAAGGAGCAATTGGATGATGACTTAAGAGCTGTAAATGTTTCTTTAGAAAAAAGACAAAGTACCTTAGAATCTAACATCCAAATGGAGTTCAGAGAATTTAGAACAGTGGTAGAGAAGGATCAGGGATTGAACTTTCGTTAAAAATGACTGAACAGCTCTCAAATCATCATGAAATCGTGAAAAGGGTTGAAGAACATGAAAATTGTGTAAAGGAGTTAAAACGCTCTATTGGTAGACTTGGGATCAGTGTGAGACAGAGTGATGATAGCTCACCCAGTGAAACTAGCACCACTTTTAGGGAGGCAAATGGAGGTCAAAGTCCAGCTGCCGACCCATATAATTTCAATTCAGGGTACCAATGTACATCTAACCATGCAAGTAATGCAAACTACCATTTGTTAAATGAGATAGGGGTACCTACTTTCGAGGAAAATTCGGCTGATAATCCTAAACAATATCTAAATGACCTTGAGGAGTATTTCCGTTTGAAGCAGATTCCTGACGAGCTAAAGATGTTAATCGTTCGTAAAGGTTTACGTCAAAGGGTTCTCCAATGGGTAAGATTAACTTTGGGAGAGAATAATAATTTTGAGTATTTCAGAAGGACATTTTTGAATATGTATTGGAGTACTAATACTTAGCACCAGGTGAGATCTATCCTAGTTAATGGCAAGTACGATGAACGCGGAAACCTAAGCATGGGAGATTATTTACTAACTAAAGCACAAAGTAGTAGACTAATCGAGCCACCCATAAGTGAGAGGGATTTCATCAACATGATTGTACCCCATTATCCAGAACGCATACACCATTACCTACTCATTGCGAAGCCAAATTCCATTCCCGAATTGATTGAGTTGGTATCATCATTCGAGACAAGTAGTAGGAACCACGGACAAAACTATACAGTTCGACCAATACCGGATAATGCAAGGAATGCGAACTGGAGAGGAAACGCGAGAGGGAACTATAACCCCAGAGATAGATACTGGAACGACGTGCCTCAATCCGGGAACAGAAACTGTCAAAATAACCGTTTCAGGAGGGAAGGTGATAACCAATATCACATAAATGCTATACAAACCAGACCAAGATACATGGGGCCATTTTAACTATAGGAGAGGCAGGAACAATGAAATCAGATCCAGGGAACATTATTTTTCTGACCGAGGGGAAAGCGTGTAGGAGAGAGGTATGACGAAAATTATTCAGAAAGAAACGAAAGAAGAGAGAGACCTTCCCGGGGACATTTCAGAGGAAGCAGAGGAATCTATAGGCAAACCCAGAGAGAGGGAAATGTGGAAGAGACTAGCGGAGCACCAAATAACCCGGAAAACTAAGACAGGATCCAATCAAGAGCTCGGAGCGGATTCTAAGCGCGCAAAATTCTCAAATAAACAGCAAATGTGAAACAGGGCTCAAAAATGACTTTATACTAGGAGAACTGATGGGTGAGATTCAAAATTATTTTGAAAAGGAATAAATTAGAGGAGGATAATTAAAGCGTCAAAACATTTAAGTCAAATAGAGAAAAATGCTTCGGTCACCGAATTAGAGATCTGTGCTGTGTATTACGCACTACAGAAATTTAGATCATATATATATCTACAGAAGGTTACTATATACACAGATCATGTATGTCTTTCATTTATGAAACGTTGTCGGCTTACGAGTACTAAATTATCTAGGTACATCCATGAGATTCTTTCGTATGATGTTGAGGTGAAACACATTCCAGGAAAAACAAATGTCTTTAGCGATTTGCTGTCTAGGTTACATAACAACAGTGAAATACCGGAGAGAATAGAACGCCCTAAAAATGAAGTATCCTTAATGAGTATTGAAATACCCTTGAGTAAAAGATTGATAAAAGAATTAAAAGGAATAGGGGACCAGCAGCGACGAGATGAGAAGTTAAATAAATTAATAAATAAGACCCCAGAAATAGCTGAAAATATCAAGGGAAACAAAGGATTAAAAGGGGGCGTGTTATATAAACTACATGGCAGCGAAATACAGAAATGGAAGACGTATATACCTAAGAACATGGAGAATGAACTCATAAACACGTTCCATCAAGCTCTAGCACATTCTGGCTCAGAACGCACTGATTTAATGATCCAAGAAAATCTGTATATTCCAAAATTACATCATAAAGTAAGGAGAATAATTTCGACATGCTTACAATGTCAAAAAGCAAAGCCATTGAATATACAATACGAATACGAGACAACCTCCATACTAAGAGAAAAACCAGGCATGTTAGTGACCTTGGACTGTCATGGTGAGATGCCTTGTAGTAAATTTGGATTTAGGTATATAGTAGTGCTAATAGATGTATTTTCCAAATTCGTGAAAATTTACCCAGTCAGGAAGATTACAAGTGAAACATGCCTAAGGAAGATAATGAAGTCGTATGTTCCACAATTTGGAAAGATGAAGGCAATTTTATGTGATAATGCTTCAGTATTTACCAGCAGAAAATTTGTAGACACCTTAAAAGAAAACGAAATCACATTGTATCGTTACTCAAAATACCACCCATAAAGCAATCCCTGCGAAAGAATAATACGGGACATTTCGTTTTATTTGAGAATTTTGGCAAATAAAAAACACAGTGATTGGACCAATCACTACCAGCGTATCGAAAGTATTTTAAATGAAAGTGTGAGTCCTACTACCGGTTATAAGTCCATCGAGCTGATGAAAGGGAAGTTAATGGAAACACTTGAAGGGAAATTACCACAGACACTATAAACTAAAGATCCGAAAACACTAACGGAAGAAGAGATGTTTAGGAAAGCTTTTGAAAGAATGGCAAAGAAGGCGCAAGAAAGAAAAGAAAAGTTTAAACAAAAGAAGCGAAAACACTGGTTGATCGAATTGGGAGACTTAGTATTGGTACGGGACAAGAAAAAGTCTAGCATTCTGAACAAAAGGTATCATAGAATGGAAAATTTATTTAAAGGTCCATACCGGGTGATTAACATTTTTGGCTCGAATACATTTGAGTTACAAGAAATAAAGAATTCCAAGATCGTAGGGAGATATCATAAACAGTTGCTCAAACCGTACAAATGTTTAGAGAATGAGAAGGGTGAAGAATGTAATGAAAATAATCAGGTTAGTTTTACTCGAAATGAGGTAGCAACCCTATGAACAAGTAGTAAAGGTAATACACCCGATAAATAAGAATGTAAGGAAATAACTAAATACCTAATAATTATTATGTACCAGTATGTATGTAAATAGATTTAATTTTTAGAACTTAATTTGGGTATTAGCGTATTTGTCTGCACTACAAGTTATTTGTGTGAGTGGAAGTGTATTGTGCGTCAGAATGCCTCTCGGAAAACCTGTTTTTAAAAGGAGAGGGGGATCAACCATAACAAAGGGTAAGAGTGAATGACCCAAGTGTAAACACCACTGGTTTGTCAGAACCCTTGTGAAGGAATAGGTATAGCGAAGGGTCTCCGTAAACGAAACAAACCAACAAAGACCATACTCAGAGGAAGTATTCTAAAAAAAAATTATATCAAGTGCTGAAAAATTTATTCTTTTCAAGAACAGGGCAATTTGAAACGGCAACTCTAGGCCGAGCCCGAGAACTGTAATTATAGATAATTTATTAATTAATTTTTATTCATGTAAAATCATATTATGTACATATCTTTTTCTCATACTTCTTGTATAGTTTAAGAAGAGTGATTTAACGTTATGTATGTATGTATCTAGGTTACTAATATTAGAAGAGTTATAAATGGTTTAATGTAAATAATTTAAGCCCTATGTTAAAATAGTGCCCACGACGAAATGTTTTAGCTACAGGAATAGTGCCTTCGAAGGCAGAAAATCTAGTTTTATGACGTCCCTTTGGTCGCAGGGCCATTATTCCTACAGCGAAGATGTAATGCCTTTGTCCCTTTATTTGATAATTCGCCGTGACCAAGTGAGAGAGACAGATAGCTTAACGGTAAATGTAGGAAAAGCCGCGATTTATATTAAACTTGGACCAATGAGAACCCTGGAAGTTTATACAAAATAGTGAGACGCGTCTGGTGGCGCTAAAAATGGACCAATAGGAAAGGAAGCAGCCCCAGAAGCCTGCGACTATAAATGGATCTGTTTTGAGCAAATTCGAGGCAGTTTGGCATTGCAGTTTGGCATTTCATTACAGTTTGGCATTTTGTCATGTGTGGTCAGGGAGAGATGCTGCAGGATGTGTGAGATATCGGGCCAAAAAAGGGAATAAAGATAATTTTAGAAACACACCTAAGAACCGCTACTCGTAAAGAGATAATAAGCATATTTAAACTTCGTGTCATATCCGCGCCGCATTTTAACAGTGGTGGACAGTATTTTAACAGCGGCAATACCAGTGTTGTATACTACGTGGGTTAGTTGACGCTGACCTCTGACACATCTGTGTTGTTCCTGGCAGTTGCTTCAGTGGGCTCAGAGTCCCGGGTTCGATGGTTGGATGGCAGGGATTTGGATTTTGTTTTGGTAGAGCTGAGGTTCTAGTTTTCAGGGGTGGTGACACTGCCTTGATAATATTAATAATACTGCCGGCGAAGTTTGGTTATTTCTTTATTTGGTTACGTAGATTCCTATCTGGTCGACCCGCCACCTTCGTCGTCGAAACCACAGTTATTCTTATCACTTTCGAAGTCGCTACTTATGTGTTTCTCCGACTAGCCCTCGAATTGCCTAGATTTCAGAACTTCATTTTGACACTATAAACTTTCTGATTATTTTCTTCTAATTTTGTTTCGTCGACCGTCCTCGTGGTTAGTTTGTACAGGAATGTGTCTCGGCGTTTCTTTTCCTCTTTCACGCCTTTCGCCAAACTTAGAATTTTCCCCCACCTTTCTTATGTTTCGTTCCGTTTTTAGTTCAAACGTATCATGTGATGTATACGCGATCTTTTGATTTGCTAACATTTTTGTTTCACGATTTTATTATTGGCTACCCCCACTTGACAACTTTCACATCTGCTTCTTACAGGTTATTTTGAGTTTCAAAATCTTCCCACGATCGTAGATAAGGCATGTATACTTCCTGACCCTTCTAAGCTTTGAAACCGTTGTAAATTACCCGTCCAAGCCAGAGTACAAAGCGAGACTTCCGGTAGCTTGTTGTCGTCCACGCAGGTAGATACATCCTTGGAGGACAACAAACCTTGTTTCCTGTCTTTCCTACAAAACCCATTCCTAATATGAATTCAGCACATTTTTGTCGTTATGTTCGATCGTATATTATTATTATTATTATTATTATTATTATTATTGTTGTTGTTGTTGTTGTTGTTGTTGTTGTTATTATTATTATTATTATTATTATTATTTCTCCTGGGTTTCGATAACCAGCTTCATAGTAAAATAAAAAGAAACGGCAGTGTCATCTGTTCATAACCAAAGCACGTCTATGTCTTCCTATATCACCACCCGAGATCTACGCTTCCTTTACCGAGGATAAGTCCATGCTCCCATATAGTTTAAAGAAAACTACTGCAGCTAGCCGAGGATAAAATTGCAGAGAACCAGCACACTGAGAACTTCTGGAATTAACATGGGAGATGCATCAAGGTAAGCCTACAGCAACGGACGGAGGATGTGACTGCCGTAATGTTCAAACTTTGTACTCCGAAAATTTAGTCGCAACTGACGCACTGAATAATTATATTAGATTAATTATATTGCTATTTATAATAGATTAGTTATATCTATATGAATTAGGCTAATTATAAAAGCATTTAACTATTAACTGATATTAGGTTAGGTCATTGAAATATTAGGCTATTATTAATTATTACTTTTGCCTTTGAGTTAACTAGAAATTCGAATTCTTTATATGGGTCGTGTGTAAGCGTTGTCTATATGTCTGGGGTTTTATTTTTAGAGGAAAATGGTCCGCGTAGTCGAAAATCAAGAAATGTAACTGTTTGGTTCAGTAAGTACGCCAAAATCATATTAAAACGTAACAATAAGTTGATTGTCATACTATTACAGTATAGTAATTTGCAATGTTTAATAACATAAGCATGTTTTATAAATTAAGTCCATAGCACGATTCAGTACTTAATTTAATACTTAAGGTGCGTCCAGGTTATAGGTTATAAGTAATCATCTATTATGGCGGAGAAGGAAGATGATACCAGACCTTCGCTCCAAAGAAAAGAATATTACAGAGCAATATGTACACTATGTGATCAAAATTATCCGGACACCACACAAACATACGTTTTTCATCTTAGGTGCATTGTGTTGCCATCTACTGCCTGGTACTCATTATCCGCGACCTCAGTAGTCGTTAGACATCGTGAAACAGCAGAATGGGACGCTCCTGTGGTCAGGTGATTGTGTTAGAAGTCTGTTCGCTAGATTTCCACACTCCTAAACATTCCTAGGTCCACTGTTTCTGATGTGATAGAGAAGTGGAAGTGTGAAGGGACATGTACAGCACAAAAGCTCACAAGCCGACCTCGTCTGCTGACTGACAGAGACCGCCGACGTTTGAAGAGGGTCGTAAAGAGTAATCTATCCAGACCATCACACAGGAATTCCAAACTGCATCAGGATCCACTCCAACTACTATGACAGGCGTGAGTTGAGAAACCTTGGATTCCATGGTGGAGCGGCTGCTCATAAGCCACACATCACGCAGGAAAATTCCAGACGACGTCTCGCTTTTTATAAGGAGCGTCAACATTACACGATTGAACAGTGGCAAAACGTTGTGTGGAGTGACGAATCACGGTACACAATGTGGCGATCCGATGGCAGGGTGTGCGTATGGCGAATGCCCGGTGAACGTCATCTGCCAGCGTGTGTAGTGCCAACAGTGAAACTCGAAGGTGATGGTGTTATGGTGTGGTCGTCTTTTTCCTGGAGGGGGCTTGCACCCCTTGTTGTTTTGCGTGGCACGATCATAGCGCAGAGCTACATTGATATTTTAAGCACCTTTTTGCTTCCCACTGTTGAAGCGCAATTCGGGGATGGCGATTGCATCTTTCAACACGATCGAGCACCTGTTCATACTGCACGGGCTGTCGCGGAGTGGTTACACTACAACATCCCTGTAATGGACTGGCCTGCAAGAGTCCTGACTTAAATCCTATAGAACACCTTTGGGATGTTTTGGAACGCCGACTTCGTGCCAGGCCCCACCGACCTACATCGATACCTCTCCTCAGTTCCGCACTCCGTGAAGAATGTGCTGCCATTCCCCAAGAAACCTTCCAGCACCTGATTGAAGGTATGCCTGCAAGAGTGAATGCTGTCATCAAGGCTAAGGGTGGTCCAACACCATATTGACTTCTAGCATTACCGATGGAGGGCGCCACGAACTTGTACGTCATTTCCAGCCAGGTGCCCGGATGCTTTTGATCACGTAGTGTATATGGCAATGACTCATAATACTACAAAAGATTGAAATAGAACATCTTCTGTAAATAGATTGTTCGGTGACTTATCTGGTTATATATCTAGAGACTCAAGCTAGAACGTTCACAGTTATAACTGTGCATCAGCCATCTTTGGTTTTTAGTAACCTGAGTTAGACAGCGTCCCCTATATAAGCGTTTTGCCCTATTTTCTTTGCATGTTATAACCAAGACCATTAGCAGGGTATGCTATATCACTATTGTATAATGAGAGAAAATTGTGCCCGGCTAGCTTAGAAATTATTCAACCGATATTTTATGATTGACAACTCAAAATGAATCCTTTAACTTGTGGCCTGTGAGTGGGAAATCTTCATCAGTTTCATCAGCTTCATCTGTTAAAATTCTAGGTATGTATTATGTGAGAAGTATGTAGATTTATAATTAAAACGTTTAAATGTCACCTACTATGCTTACCTAAGATATTACTCGACCATTCCGACTGATAATTGTTCTAACGCCAAAGGGTACTTATTAGCTATGTAGCATTTCCAGAATGGAAGACTGCCGGGTGGAGGTTAAGGAAGGCAGACTTCCGCCGATGTTTCACATCCTTTTCTGTATCAGGAGATTTTTCATCCGTTGTTAGTAATAGCCGGAGCTATACAAAATTACAATTATAAGAGTTAAAGAGGAGGTTTTCTCATAAAAATCTTCTACTTCTTTGTAAAATAATTTCATAAAGAACGGGGGAAACAACTAAAATTAACTCGTCATTCGATTTACAAAGCATACCTGAGCAAGTTGGGCAGCGATTATTATAAGTACCACAATTTTCTTTCGGTTTAGTGCTTTAAGTTTTGCATTGCGTATGTGCAAGTAAGAGATACTGAATTATCGACAAAATTTCGAGAGAAAAAAGCAGGTTTAAAGTTTTTCATGAGAACAAATCTTCAAATGCTTTAGAACCAGAATAAAATTATGCTTTTGACTTCTGGTTATTTAAATGTCCAAACACTAGGTTTAAACGGGCGTATGTAGCCGTAAGCAAACAGCGCGTGAAATTTTAAAACTCTCCGTGATTTACTAATGTTCAATTTCTATCAGATCTTCAGTGAGTGATGCTTGAAGGATGGTGAGCTTTAAAGACCTTTTCTTGAAACCAATTAAAGTTTTGGATTTAGGTTTTTAAAAATTTAATATATGATTGACTTTTTCGCAATTAAGGTGTTACACATTGTGTAATTTTTCCATGAAAAGTTTTAATATTACATAACATATAATCTTTGATTGCAAAAAACTTATTAAGTAATTAATATACAGCAATTAAAATTTTCAACTTTCCACAGTTTCACTAAGTGGGGAATTTCACATTCTACTCGATTTTCATTTTAAAATTTTTTTTGGAAAGTTAGATGCATAAAGCCATTAGGATTTATTTTATTTTGTAATTATGCACGCAAATCTGTGGTAAAAATTTAATCTAAATTGGTCAAAATTTGTAGAAATTAGCAATATCAGTATAGAAGTTAAACAATAAGTTATACTAGCTACTTTTCGTTTGCTCGGACAATATGAAAACCGATAATAGAACTATTAACCTTAGATTCCTCGAGAAGGATTTAAAGTTAAATAGCTTAAGCTCATCCTACAGCATTGGAATGTGGTTTAATACATTTCTAATTACATAATCATACTTATAATAAGGGTGCACTTCTTAGGCGCACGGTGAATAATTAAAATAAAAAGCACTTAACGCATGAAGATAGAACTATTGGTTTTCAAGTTAATATCATAAAAATATAAATGCAGGCCTTTCCAAAATTTCGAAGTTAGTATGAGACGAATCAGGAAACAAAATGATCCCTTGTTTCATTTTAGGTGAAGGAATGTAGGCTATTAAAATAAGCTTTCGGTTTACAAAACCTGATGAGGCCAATTTAATTTACTAACTACCATGTTACCTAACAGAAAACAAGGCATGAAAACAAATTAATGATTGCGAGCGAACGGAAAACTACATTGCCAAAGGTCATTCACATAGCCTTAAGCAGAACTTGTTTTTAACTTTATTAACCAAATATCAGCTATTTGGTCATATACAAAAATTCCCTTTGTGCATATATTTTCATGTACGCTTAAAAAGAGAAATTATCCCCGTCTGCAATTTCAAAAGTTCAAAGTTGCAATTTTGGCTCTACAAAACATAAAAATATAAAACCTAGAAACGTACTCACAATTTTAATTCACATTTTCATACGTTCTTAAATCTTTATACTTTATCTTTGTTCCCATAGTTATTTAATACGAGTATCTATAATAAGGTTACACAGTTTTCATATAGAAATCCCTGACATCAATATAAAACGAAATAAGGAGAACCTGAGGAATGTAAAGATTTTCCACTCTCGGACCAAAAGCTTAAAATCACGCAAATAGCACGGAGTCTGTAACGATATTTATAACCAATGGACATAATTTTCTCTTTTTATATAACTATTTAACATATATTGGTAATGAACTCAATTACAACATGCAGGGAAAATACAACAAACTATCCTACCTTAGATTACGTATTAGAATATTTTGGCATAAGGATCGCACCGTTGTAAGCACATATTAATGTCTTTTCGTTTGCTGTGTCTTCTATTTCCTTAAGTGCTAAATTCTGAGGACTCCATTTCATTTATATACTTTTCAACAACCACAATAAATTATTGTCTATTATGGTTTCAAATTAGTTGGTAATATTCTTATATACACCTTGCGAAGAGAAACTTGAACTGCTTATGATCAGATTTGGTTTATCATGAACTGATCCCACGACACATTTTCAAATATGTTACATACAAAGTGCATCGAAGTAAACCTTAACATAGAGAAACCTTGATCATTTCGAACACGACATATTGTTATACACCGGGATGAGGCCGAAAGGTTTTGCAGCTAAAATATTAAATTTAGTTACTCCGGCATAAACATTTGGGGACGTAACTCGAGGCGCCGAGAGATACCAAGAATTTACTGTACAAAACTAAAGCGGGATCTTTATAACATAAAAATACATAAATTCACATGTATCTCTGGTTTATTATAATAAACAAGGTGCCCTACATTATACGCAAAAGGTTACAGACGACACTGGGGGAGATCGCGCGCGCGCACGCGCACGCACACGCGCGCACACACACACACACACTCAGAAAACCTACAATAGACTTGACAGCACTGGTAATGCCAAGCACTCGAACAAAGAGGGTCTTCCCTCAATTGCCTTCACCCCCCCCCCCGACTAGGAATTGGAGGGAATCGCCACGTCGGACAAGAATTCAAAGTTACAAACGAAACAAACAGTTCAACAATATATCATACACAGCAATAATGTGTCCGAAGCGACAATGCATACACATATACTATACAATATACTATACAAAAACTTTTACATTACTCTTTTCTTTCGTGTTCTGCGTTTCCCATAGTTAAGTTTTTGTTATTATGCTATGGTTTCCCAGTCTCATAACATTGAGTGAAAATAGGGAGATTTATAGGAAACTGAAGATATACGTTTCAATACCCATGCCAATATCTCAAACTTGTTCTTAAATTAAAATCTTCAGACGTTTTATCGAAATTAAACTTTTTCTTCTGTAAATTTTAAACACGGAAGAAATCCTATGAAAGCCATCTTGATACACTTTTAAAAGAATATGTACACAGTTGGGTGTTCACTTTTCGGTTTTAAGTTATGCCTCTCTCTCTCTCTCTCCCTCAGCCCCACACACATCATCTCTAATTCAGATACCCTTCTGGCGATATATCTGCATCAAATTGGTTTGAATACAGAGTTAAGCGGCAGGGAAAGCAAACATCTAGTGTGTAATACTCATAAAGTATAAGATTTTGAAAATAATGTTTGTTTGGAAATGGTATATGTAATAACCTGATCGTATTTTCTACTTACCATTCGTATTATGCAAACCTTAGCACGATGACAACTTTAGTATTCGCATTACAACAGCGTATGGGCTTTTTTTATAGCCTACGAGCTTATGCAAGTGCTTTCTTATCTTCTATCTTGCACTTATGTGGCAAGCCTCGACCCGCAGTTTCAGACTTGCAGACGTTTGTCGTAAAGCGAGAGAGATAAAAAGCAGTGTGTACCAAAAAGTAAATCTACAAAAAAAGATGACTCCCTTTGTACCTGAGCATGTCTTTTCAAACATTTCCTAATAAGGTAACACTCTTGTGGTGTGTCTCGGGCGTCATCGGAACCTACAGTCAAAACCATCACCGTTTAGTGGCAGGTAATCTGCCGTGTAGCAATGACAACGCAGTTTTGTATGCGTAAGTTGGAAGTTTATAAAACTATGATGTTCTAGTTCCATATTGTTTAATGTTTCTATAAATTTGATACCGTTCCACCAGGATATTCACATATTCTACGAATTATTCATATGAAAGCTTATATATGTCCTGTCAGTCATGATAAACATACGCTTTGTTATAGGCATATTCGATAACATGGAAGGTTAAGTGTGTCAACTATTTAAAAATCTGATAGATAAATCTAACCATGCTTTTTCATCTACGTATGAGATCGTGCAAAACAAAGCATATAAAAATATATAAACATCAAACGAGCAAAATATGATTAATCCTACCAAAAATGTTGTTTAAATAAAATCTACACTCTAGTAAGCTCTACGCATTTCCTATAGTGCATTTCATAAGAGAGAATGAAGGTAACTTCACATTTATTTATAGGTAAGTAAAGATCTTTTCTGTTCGTAATGAAAAATATCAAACATATAGTTGAATCAAAAGACGTACAGCAATTTTTGAAAGAATAAAAGCTAAGAATTTTTCAAGTATGTATTTTTTCCGTTGAGCGAAGTCCTTTAAAGTATCAGCTTACACCCTTAAAGGAATCTGACTTAAGGGGACCATCAGTGAAATTCCTAAATTCTCTATTTCATGGGCATGCTTTCTTTCACCTCATATTTGTGATATATTGTGAGGAAGCCGAACTTGCAGAGCCGAACTTGAAGCAGTATGGTACAAAGTTCCGGTAGCCTTCGCCCCAAGTTTAAAAATATTAACTTTGTAATTTGACTGTTTCCTTAAATATTATATATTTACGTTTGCCTCGGCTGCGTCAGTATTATTGTTAGAGACATGGGTTTCCTTGCAGAGTGTGGTGCGGCTAAGAATGTAGACTTACACAGATTATAATTTTTACTTCACTTCTTTTATTAATTCTTGACACGATTTAAATAACACTTCACTTATATAGAAAGCTGTGAGATTATTTATTAATTACTTGCACTTTTTAACACGTAAACTATTTTTGTCTCACACTGAATACGTATTAAACTTCTCGAGGACGCGTCTCGCGTACGGTTAGGATCACTGTCTACAAGCAACTGACTTCTGAATTTGTACATTTTGTTCTAAATCGAAAACTACCATAAAATGTTCTGTTGCAGTTTTAGTATTTGTATTGATCATCACATTTTACAAAGTGATAGCTGTTCCAGTGTTAACGTATGGATCCGAATGTTTGACAATAAACAAACAAATGGAAAGAAAGATAGAAGCAGCAGAAATGCGCTTTTTAAGACATGTAGCAGGATATACTTTAAAAGACAGAAGGAGACGTGAAGAAATACGTAAAGAATTAAGTATTTTCAGATTACTAGAAAGAATTAAAGAAAATCAAAACAACTGGAAACAACATGTGGAGAGGATGGATGATAACCGTTATACGAACTTGGTTTTAAGATATACACCAAAAGGCCAAAGAAACATGGGAAGTCGTAAAAGAAGATGGACGGAACACTTTAAATGATGAGACCGGAACAAGCCAAATGGCTTAAACCATGAAAGATGATGATGTATAGATCATCATTGAAAACAGATACATCATGTTAGTTAAACTTCATAAAACACATGTCTCACATCAATGAAGAGCCGCTGGAAGCAATGAACAAATTAAAGAATAAAGAATTTGACTAGAGCTGACCATATCAATGATGAATTGATAAAAATGATCATTAAAATAGCATACTTTAGACTGATTTAATATGTGGTGGAAATTTCAGCATATACCAGAGAATTGGAGAGTAACAAAACTATATCCAATATTTAAAAAAGGAGATAGAAATCTACATATCAACTATTTGAGTATATGCTACAATCTACATGCGGAAGTTACAAAAATCATGTAAATGTAATTACATAAAGTATCCTTTTAGACATTCAACGTATCACACAGATCGTGTGCTTATATATAGTAACAAAGATAATTGAGAAAAAATAATTCAATATATAAAAATGTATGCCATTCATAAATTTTGAAAAGGTCTTTGATATAGTCAACTGAAATAAATTCAAAGCCTAATGAAATTTTAAAGTAAATCGCAACATTTAACAACAAGGGTAATAGGATTAATGCATTGAAAATAGTAAAGATTGGATAAAACATAAGCAAGAATATAAAGATTACAACCAAATTCGCGAAATAAGGATATCTTCTTTTATCAACTGTCTTAAATTTACAATTGGACCATAATAGCAAATAAAATTAGAGACTCGTTTTAATGTCAAGATGACCCCTTAGACGAACAACCTGGACGACCTATTGTAAATGATGATGATTAAGAAGAAGGAGAAAAAATCAGTAGAACAATTAAACTGTTTTACATATCTGGGCTGGGATTAAATCTCTGACATGCTACATTCACACACTTCTCATCCACTATCTTTTATCCCTTATCTCTTCTATAAACTATTCTTACAAAAGCTTATTTTCTTATTCCTTTAGTCTAAATTAATATTTGCAAAATAATTTAATTACACATTCTGTTATAGGTGGAAGCAGAATAGAGGAGCCTGTTTAAAATACAAGAAGCAAAAGAATGTTGACCAAGTAGTTTCAAAGCATATAAAGTATTGGAAAATTCAAATAAAAAGCATTGTATTAACGAAATCTGCATCTTTCATGTTGCCTATCTCTTATGGTCTCGTAATACAAAAGTATTCAAAATGCATTCGGAATGAAGAGCTCTCTACAGGCTATTCCTAGAATATTAAAGGTAAATTTTGTTACCCACGAAATATCTTAAAGGTACAGACTTTTAGTCAAAACCGTGGGGGCCATTTTGAGAAAATAAAACAAAATCTGATGTGTTGCACTCACATGACATTCTCTACTCTTGTACAAACGGTAATTCTCCATTTACTTCATGTTAATCGAGATAAACATCTGCAGGAACTACATTATTGCTAATTATCTTGCAGATGCAAGGGAAATATGGTAGGCTTTAAGCGATAGTCAAATCTTTTAAGAGCTGGTTGTTATGTGCGGCATTTCATTCTGTTTACATGTCCAAAACATAAAATAACTAATAACGAATTCCCATTTGAGAAAAAGTATAAGTATTGGAAAATTCAAACAAGTAACAAGGAATATATCGGAAATGTGACAACAAAAATATGTATGACATAAACTCTGTATTTAACGAGATCAACATTTTTGTATAGTAAAATTTTGTCTATCTCTTACGGTTTACCAGCTATGCAAAAGTCATTTAGAATGAAGGGGGCTTTTGGAGACATTCCCAGAAAATACATGATATACATTTTATTTGCCATAAAAGTATCTTAATCATATGATATTTTAATCAAAATCGTTAGTCATTTTTGAGAAAATCAAAATTTTTGAAGAAATGTTCCATGCAAAGAGTGTCTGGGGGAGGGGATATTCTTTAAAATCTTCGTGTCGCATCTTTTAAATATACTGAATCTAAATACCAAGTTTGGTATTTATCCGACTTTTCGTTTTTGAGTTATGCTGTTCACAAACACATAGACAAACAGACAGACAGACACACACACACACGGACATGTTTCAAAAATACCTTTTTTTTATTCAGGGACTTCAAAACATTTATTTCCGGTGAAATCTCGGTATCGAATTTTTGGGTAGAATACAATATTTCCCCTACTTACTATACGTAGTAGAGAAAGTAATAAAAATGTTCTATGTAAAGGGTGGGGAAATTTTCTTGAAAATCTTCATGTGACATTCTTGGAGATATGAACTTACAAGTTTAGTGCTTATTCGATCGTTTTTTAGATATAGTGTTCACAAACTCGTAGACATTTTCTAAAAATGCTTTTTATTTTATTTTTTCAGGGGTTATTAAGTAGTATTTACGGCGAAATTTTTAAACACAATGTTTGGTTGGAGCACAATACTTCTCTACCTATATTAGGTAAGTAGTAGAGAGAGAGAAAAAATGAACAATAACGTGTGAAGCAATAAAATAATATTTTAACAATAACACCAGTAAAAAAGCAGTTATCTTTTATAAAGTCGTGGCAATCTCGTTGCTATTATATGGCGATGAATTATGGACACAAAGGAAAAATGAAGAAAGTACAATAAGAGGCTGCGGGGATGGGGTTTTTAAGGAGCATTGCTGGGTATATCTTACTCGATAAGAAAGGAAATGAAAACATTAGGAAGGAATTAAATACTTTAAATTTAACGGAAAGAATATGACATTACAGAATCAAGTGGCGAGAACATGCAGAAAGGATGGAGAACTACATCATTGCTGAGCTGATGTTAAATTATTATCCTGTGGGTGGGAGAAGTGGTAGCAGACCATGAATATAATGGATATAGCTTTTATTGTTTTCAAATGTTCTTAAGTGTTTTTGCAAAGGTAGATGACAAATTTTAAGACTATAAATTATGAATTTTCATTAAAATTTAAACTAATTTATGAAAAAAAGCATCATCATAATTTAGTACGTAAACATGTGGGCATTTCTAAATCTTTTTCTCTCGACTGTAGTATTAAGACATTTTTCAGAATTTAGAATGATTCTTGGGTTTAATTTTTAAAATTTTTTGTGAAAATTGCAACACCAAGAAGGAAACGCCTGAATTCAGTGAATTTAATACCACAGGTAAGGTACATGACAAGTAACAAACGATAAACTTTTCAAATCTATACATGACCTTTGAACGCTAATATTAGTATTTGGTGTGGCCTCCTGCGCTGCAATTGGAGCTGCTATACGAGGCATACTGGCACTCACTTTATTGTCTCTACCTTGTTAGACAGCTCTGCACTGACTACACTGATCTTGTCGGACCGACACGAGAGGGCTGTGCTCGGCCTATGTGTACCCCATCTCTCTGAAAATGTAATCACTTATTCCTTGCACACTCTTTTACTCTTCCACCAAGTTTCGAGTTATTCGGGAAATTCTTTCTCCGTGTTACAATTTTCACAAACGGTAGTGTAGTTTCTCGAATACACTAAAATGTAAGTCGTGTGCTACAAGGTCACCAAATCCGGTTAGGATGTATTTTTAGCAAATCTTGAAACTGACGTTTAAACCAAATTTATTCTTAAAACAACTTAAAGAGTTTGTTTCTTAATAAATATATTTTCTAGGTCAAAAAGGAGCATAAATCTGAAGTTTTGTACACAAGTTATGAAAATGTACATCATAAGGGATACTTTTGTTGTAAAATAAATTAAAATTTAATGTTAAAACGTATAATTCCGAAACGACTGAGAATTAATGCACAGCCTTTGCAGCAACATTTCTTTAAGCAGCTGTAACGTTATAACATTAAGTAGCTATACCATGTGGTAAAAATATGAAAAGAATCAGTGGAGTACTTCAGGTATACACGGATGTTGTGGTGTGTAACATAGCAGTTCCTAATTTCCACACCAAAAGATGAACTGAATCGCCTCGTATGGGATGCGAGAAATCTGTTTTAAACACTTTGGTAACATTTTACTGCAGCTGAAGGCTAAGTGTAGAGGGTTAAGTGAATGTTTGTACATTTAGAGAAGCTGTTCATTATGCTGAAAGCTCACTGGTAATCACATGAGTTGCTCGGCTAAGTGGCTTTTTGGAGATGAAGCAAAGGGACGGCGACTCGTATCTTTGAGAGGATTGACACCGACGCTTGCCACACACTTCATCAGCGTCCACTCAAGTCAAAGTGTTACTATCATAATAAACAACACGTTTACGTCACATGAGCAACCTTGAGATCTTCCACTAATCACCTTCCATTCTGAATAAAAAAATCTGGTGTGTGACTCACATGGCTTTCTCTACTCTTGTACAAACTATTTTTAAAAACGTTTATTCTGCTTCATGTTAATCGAGATATCGAGATGTTAATCTTATTGCTAATTTTCTTGTAGATGCAAGGGAAATTGGTAGGCTTTAAGCGATAGTCAAATATTTTAAGAGCTGGTTGCTATGCGGCGCATAACATTCTCTTTGTATGTCCAGGACATATAAAAATGAATAACGAATTTCCATTTGTGAAAAAGTATTGGAAAATTTAAGAAAAGAACAAGCAATATCTCGAAAATGGTTCACTCAACAACAAAAAAGTATATGACATAAATTGTGTATTTTAACGCGATCTACATTTTTGTGTAGTAAAATTTTGTCTCTCTCTTATGGTTTACCAGTTATGCAAAAGTCGTTCACAATGAAGAATACTTTTGGAGACATTCCCAGAAAACTCGAGGTATACATTTTATTTGTCATGAAAGTATCTTAAATATATGACATTTTAATCAAAATCGTTATAGCCATTTTTGAGAAAATTAAAAGTTTAGAAAAATGTTCCATGTAAAGGGTAATGTGGGGTGACGAGATTTTCTTGAAAACTTTCGTCTCGCATCTCTAGAAGATATTGAACCTAAATACCAAGTTTGGTGTTTATCCGACTGTTAGTTTCTGAGTTATGCTATTTTTTGGATTCAGGGGGCCTCAAAGCATATATTCCCGTTGAAATCTCGGTATCGAATTTTTGGGTGGAATACGATACTTCCCCTACTTACTATACGTAGTAGAGAAAGTAAAAATTATGCATATCCTACATATTACAGAGTTCAACCTGTTAGGTCATATAGTAATGAATCAAACGGATAAAATGATACCCATTGGGTTCCAAGAGGTTCACCCGACAGTCATCTTCTGAGCAGAGGCGTAGCTAAGGGGGGGTTGGTAGTTAGAACAACCCTTTGTTAAAAACAATGTAAAAATTAATAACAAAAATAGCTTCCTTAAAACAATAGCATCTTTGTAGGTTGCTGGGAACGAGGTGCTTCGCAATCAAATCACTGGTAGCATTATTTTTACGCTGCGTGTCTTGGAGAATGTCGCCAAAGGTGACAACAACAGAAACTGTAGTTTAGACGGCTTTGGTTAAGATATCGTCCGCCGCTAAATATGAGTGCTTTCCAAATGAGTGCAGTATCTCCTAGTTTAGAACTTAACAGAAACCCTATTTTGTAAAGAAATAAAATGGCCTGCAGCGGTAATATAAAATACTTCACAGTGGTCATTAATTCTCATGTCACGAAACTGCCCGCTTAGAATACGCAAAACATTCTATGCTTATTTTAATTTCAATTTTAACAGTTTAAACCGAGATAAACCGATTTATTTGCATATTTAAACTCAGGATTAATTCATATTGACCATTTGAAATTATACAAATTGTTTAAAAAATGTATACCTATGCATAACACCCCTCTTAATATTTTTCTGGCTACGTCACTGCTTTTGAGGATAACGAAAATGCCAGAAAAGTCTATATAAACAAACACAATTCGTGATTTGAAGACCAGACTATTGTGTGTAAGGTAGGCACGCTTCCAGAGGAAAGATGGATATCTATCTACACTAATTTTTATGTACATGTATATAGGGCAATCTCGAAACCAGCCAAACTATGTTGATAACTCTTTCATATTTGAAAACTACCGTTCTTCCAGACGGACAGAAGCTATAAAATATTTCCAAAGAATTGAAAACTGGGAGGGGTTTAGGCGGGTCGCCAAATTTCAATCACGTTTCCTTGTCTATGAATATTAGAGCATACCTTTTTGGTATGCTATTGTAATATTGGCAGACTTTTAATGACTTCCAGCACAAGGGGGTAAATAGGGAGGCTTAAATCTTTTAAAACTGAGTTAATGAAGGGGCATTTGCATATCATTTTTCTCGCCAGGCTTCATTATCAAGGAGCATTTTCGGTGTGATTTATATAAAACTTGGTACTTTGAGATGTTAGAATCTTGTACAATTTCAAAAATATTTGTTATCCTTATTTTCAACATCTATTTGTTTTAACCCCTAAATATATAAATCATTGCTTTTTGGTCTATCTATACAAACCTTTTGCACATACTACAGAAACCCAAAGAAAATTAAAGACTACCTTGTAACTCTCAAACACTACCTTTACTACTTATTAAACCCTTTATGTAAAACTGTGCACCATTTGACCCATCCGGTCAAAGTAGTGTACAATTATATAGCAGAAATTTGTAAAAATTAGAGTTTGCTTTACAACTCCGAAACTTCCTAGCTCATTTTCAGTCGTACAGTAAATTTTTTTCGAGTGGAGGGGTAAATAATTTAATCACTAGTCCCAGCCCCGATGGAAGTCGTGGACAGAGAGTGTCGAACTCGCCAAATGTCGGCATACCCACTAAAAATTCCTCCACCGGATTAGGAAAGGAGAAGGTTTATAGCGGTACCGCCTTAAGCACCCGCGCATTCTGAGGTGGTGGTGTAAACTGGGCCGCAGTGCGGTCACTAGGGGAGTAAGGATCGAGTGCTGGGAGACAGGCTTGACCAAGGCCCAGCCTAGCTCCTGGCGGAGTTTAGGTGAGGGTTAGAGGGAATTCCTGGTGATAGTGGATAGGATTAATGGCGATAGAGTTTTCTAGGATTGGTTTTAATACAGGATTGAAGGGAGTGCGGCATCACATGGGTTTCAAGGAAGTTTCGGATGAAGTTGAAGTGTGACTAAAGTTCCTTGAAGCTCTTAGTGCCTCAAAATGCTTAATAACCACGTTTTTAGACAGACTTCTAACACAGTGCATACGAGCTAAAGGCTTTGAATTAGCGCACTATTGCCATAATCTTCATTGTGATCAACTTTGCTTTCTAGTACAATCACATGGCAATTACCCTTTGTATTTGCACGTGTTTAATAACTCGACTAGGTTTGATTAAGTTTTACTTTTCATTGCCTTTTTATATAATTAATTTCTCATGGTGTTCGCATTATCTGTTCACAATACAAATCGTTATACTTCAATTTATCCCAATTTGTTGTACAGTAAACCTATACGTTATATTGGCAACCTTCTGCTGATCTAACACGTTATTCTTTTATGTATCTAACATGCATAAGGATTGAGTGTCGGAAATTATGAATTCAGAAGAAACGAATGGTGAAATTACGGAAACAGAAAAAAAATTATGGTGTGTTACACTCCCATGACTTTCTCTACTCTTGCACAAACTATTTTACAAACGCTTATTCTCCATCTACTTCATGTTGATCCAGATATGGAGATGTTTATCTTATTTTTCTTGTACATGCAAGGGGAATTGCTAGGCTTTAAGCGATAGTCAAATATTTTGAGAGCTGGTTGCTATGTGGATTATTTCATTCTCTTTGCATTACCAGGACAAAAAAAAAAGTGAATAACAAATTCCCATTTGAGAAAAAGTATAAGTATTGGAAAATTTAAGAGAATAACAAGCAATATCCCGAAAGTGGTTCACTCAACTAAAAAATGTAATTGGCATAAATTGTGTATTTTAACGCTATCTACATTTTTTGGTGTAGTAAAATTTTGTCTATCTCTTATGGTTTATCAGTTATGCAAAAGTCGTTCACAATGAAGAATACTTTTGGATACATTCCCAGAAAATTCAAGATATACATTTTATTGCCATAAAATTATCTTAAATATATGATATTTTAATCAAAATCATTAGAGCCATTTTTGAGAAAATTAAAAATGCTTCATGTAAAGGGTAATCTGTGGTGGGGATTTTCTTGAAAACCTTTATGTCGCATCTCTGGAAGATACTGAATCTAAATACCAAGTTTGGTGTTTATGCGACTGTTCGTTTCTAAGTTATGCTGTTCACAGACAGACAGACACACACACACACGGACATGTTTCCAAAAATCCTTTTTTTTTGGATTCAGGGGTCTCAAAACATGTATTTCCGGTGAAATCTCAGTATCGAATTTTTGGGTGGAATACAATACTTCCCCTACTTACTATATGTAGTAGAGAAAGTAAAAATTCAGAAAGCAATATTATGTAGCATTTAATCGCTTCATTGGTGTAAGGCAAAACATATTGGAAATAGTTTCACTGAAAATGACTGCAGTGAATCAAACATCTCGCTTTTTAATGTCATTTCTCGTGTTTCAAGAACCTGGTTCTAAACCTGATCTCGTTAGTTTCAGAATAAATATAATATTATTGATATTTTACAAATTCGAGCACTGTCTAAAATATAGTAAATGTCACAGGTGTTAAAATTGTTTCATTTTGATAATATAATTGCGAAACGAACAAACATTCCTACTCGCAAAATAAAACAGCTACCCCTTGTATCATAGTCTATTATTAGCCTTTATTTTTAATCCTTTATAGACAAAACTGCACTGCTTGACCAATTTGGGCATCCATTTGTGTACCAGAGCTACATGACTTTTGGAAAACTATAGGGCACCTTACAACTTCAAAAACCTACCCTTACTCTATTTGCATCAATTATATCAATTTTGCCCAATTTGACAATCTGGACAAAACTTTGGATACTTACACTTTAGGCACAAGTGAAAATTGTAGGCTATCATTACTTAAAATGAAACAGTGTATTAAAGTGACCCCCTTGCTTACATGATCCAGTGACAGCTGGTAATAAATACATATACTGTACGGAAATCACTTATCCTTTCTCCCTGCAATTATTGTGTTCACGACGCTCATTAGGTTCACATGCGGCTTATACTTTTTTCTGGGCCCATTATTCTTAAGACATTGGTACAATGTGGATGGTCTTCCTTAAAAAATTCTTCTCTAAGCTTGTAACTGCATGCCTTTACAGTTGACAGTTACATATTAGCTCTATATGGAGTATAAGTGCATCATTGCCACATTTTTTCTCATTATTCTAAACTACGCAGTTTGTGTCTTTGCACTAAGAGCTGCAAAGTACGACGAATAAGCAGCGTTTGAGGCACCCGCCGCAACGTAATGAGTGCGGTGATAAGCGCTCTGTCACGAAGGACCTCAGAAAAGTAGCGTTTGTGATAGGCACGCAGCAGCGTATTCTACACGATGGGGTTAGCCCAAGGACAGGGGTTGACTAATTGATTACTACAGGCATGATAAAGCAAGAACATTGGTGCTCGGGCATGTAATAACAACCTACTGTAGCGGTTTTCACGTCATAAAGCACAATGGATCTTATGGAGAATCCGCGCAGCGTTGCCACGTAAGTTCCGTCGCCACGATTACCGTGCTTTCGTTCACAACTAGGTTTATTATTATTATTTAGTCATTACATTCATTATTGTACTATTACCAGTTGATCAGATTAATAATTAGTTTATTATTTTGCATTCAATTCCTAACCTCAGTTTATTACATTCTCTTAATAATTGTCAGCAATTTACATTTTACCTAAATATAATACAGTTAATAATTTGTTACCTTAAACGGATATGGGTTCAACACCTAAAGAGGAGTCCTGGTTGGCTATTCACTGCCCTCACTGCCCTAACTTGTTGCAGGGACTGATGCTTAACCTAATGATTAGAGGTTTGGTGTTATCCTGCAGCTGATCTGTTTTCCACATCGTCTTCTATCCCTTTAATGTTTTTGCAATAATTTAACCACTGATTGGATGACTGATTCAAAACCATGATCAATTAAACTTCCACCTCATTTTGCTTGAATACAATGGTATGTCACCCAACATATCCCCGTTTATCTGACTCCATACCATTTCTATAGGGTTTAATTCACATGGTAGGAGGTGTAGCGGAAAATCGTTGCTCAGTAGCATCTAGAAAGCGTCGTTCTTCTGGTTGATGCTATCTGCTTCAGTGTTCTTGTCCTCGGCTGTTGCTGCTCGTCGGTGGCTGTGTTACCATTCCTAATCTTTATCTACATAGCTAATTCTTGGGTCTCAGGGTTATCGTAGGTGAGGCAAATTAAAATATACTTCATTTCCCTTAATAAATGTGGTTTATTATCAATTCAAATATTTATGGGCGGCTAGCTTTTCCCAGTATACCCATTCCCACCATTTGAACAAATCGGGAGCCTAAACTAACTGCACACGTGCATTTGTCGTCAAGAGCGTAGCACTTTGTGTCGACGAAATTCTGGAAGAGAGTGAAAATCTGGGGCTTTGTTCCCCTTTATATACCTGAGCCTAGATATATACCTGAGCCTAGTGACGCTTACCTCCGCGCCTCAAAATGTAACGACATTTCTAATTTGTCCTCAGACCGCGTTACCTTAACATGTATTAGAATATTCTACTCCAAAGTTTTGCCCATACGCGTCCCCATGACGCGCCAGGAAGCGGATTCAGTTACTCCGTCTCTTTCTGTTCTCTATCTTTTTCTATTTCTCCTTACCGCTACCGGCTCCCTATTCATTAGCTTGGTGAAAGGTGGGCTCTACCTAGAATTATCTTTTACCTGGAATTTGCTAACTCATCCGTCTCTTACAATCTGCCTTGTACAATTCTTGGTTGTTACATATATTAACATACTCCTTGGTGAATTATAGTATTACTATGAACAATTCTTATATATGTGGTATATCCCCTTTCAGAGGCAACCTACAAATTGTTACTTCAATCTCTTCTGGAATTGAGTCTATAACAGTGGTACTAAAATTATCTCGTACAGAATTTACAATGGTCAGCAATTCTCTTTAAAGTCAACCGTCTGCATAGGGAATGTGTTTTGATACCAGCCAATGTTTTATATATTTTTTTCGAGTGGGGAGAGTCTCTACTTTTTTACCGTGGTATGACGCATTGTCCATAACAATGACCGTTCTCTGTTTTATATTGGGCAATAGTTGCTTCCCGTCCATTTCGTCATGATAATCAGCAGAACCTTTTTTCGCCAAGAATAGTTTTGCATTTGTACAAATCCCATCGTACCATTGGCATTCAATATTATAAATGGTGGTCCGCGAGCAGTAGGTGATTTAAGACCAGTAGATAATCCAGCCAAAAGCACTTCTTTAGGAGTTTTTATAGTCTTATCCTTCCAAACTTTTGACACGCTGTGCCCTACATTTACCCAACTTTTATCAAAGTACACAATTCTCCTTTCCTCTTTCCTGAATTGTTTTATTTTCCGTAAATAGGAACGTCGCCACACTGTAATTTCATTTCTCTCAATCATAAGGGATTTATTTATTCTCTCTTTTCAAAATCAAATCCCATTCCTCTCACCAAGCAATAAAAGGTTTAATATTTAAAATTTTGTAAATCTACATCATCATTGACCTTTTTCAACACCGACAGAATTATAGGGAACATTTTTGAAACAGAAATTCAAGCACTTTGCGTCGTATGGCACTACGCGCAAAATAATTATATTTCACCTCCCTGCTGGTTTTGTATGTATCCTCCGTTTGTCTTTTCTTCTGCGGCGTAGTGGTGGGACCTTTTTTACATTTTTTCTTAATCTAAAAGATGTATGCCTACTCACGCTAAACGCCTTACAAATTTTACTAACAATGAACGAGTTATTGCGTCCGAAATTCTTTTCCTTTAAAGAATCACTCTAAGAATTTTTTTCTCTTGCCACTGTTAATAGTTTCACCTTTTTTTCGCGATCCAGTGTGCTCTGATCACTTAATAACTGTAATGCACGCGATTACCACAGAACTTGTAAAACTCACGCATGCCTCAGATTCCCAAACCTAGAAACTGAAAACCTCCACTGAAGTACGACCCCTTATCGCCCCTTAAACTGCCATACCACATCTGGTCTATATCGTCTCTCCAGGACACGAGAGATTTGATTGCGCTGTGAGCCTTGCGCGCTAGAAACATTTACCTTAAACTTATTCATGGATGCGTTGGTTCTGCAGACCTTCTGTATGTAGATAAAAAATCTGATGTGTTATACTCACATGACTTTCTCTACTCTTGTACAAACTATTTTTACAAACGCTTATTCTCCATATGCTTCATGTTAGTCGAGATATCGAGATGTTAATCTTATTGCTAATTTTCTTGTAGATGCAAGGGGAATATGGTAGCTTTTAAGTTATGGTCAAATATTTTAAGAGCAGGTTACTATGTGGAGTATTCCATTCTCTTTGTATTACCAGGAGAAAAAATGAATAACGAATTTGAGAAACAGTACGAGTATTGGAGAATTTAAGGGAATAACAAGCACTATCTCGAAAATGGTTCACTCAAAAAAAATGTATATGACATAAATTGTTATTTTAACGCGATCTACATTTTTTGTGAAGTAAAATTTTGTCATCTCTTATGGTTTACCAGTTATGCAAAAGTCGTTCACAATGAAGAATACTTTTGGAGACATTCCCAAAAAATTCGATATACACATTTCATTTGTCATGAAAATATCTTAAACATATGATATTTTAATCAAAATCGTTAGAGACGTTTTTGAGAAAATTAAATTTTTTTAAAAATGTTCCATGTATAGGGGATTCTGGGGTGGGGAGATTTTCTTGAAAACCTCCTGTCGCATCTCTGGAAGATACTGAACCTAAATACTAAGTTTGGTGTTTATCCGACTGTTCGTTTCTGAGTTATGCTGTTCACAGACACACACACGGACATGTTTCCAAAAATGCTTTTTTTTTGGATTCAGGGGGTCTCAAAACATATATTTCCGGTGAAATCTCGGTATCGAATTTTTGGGTGGAATACAATACTTCCCCTACTTAGTATGCGTAGTAGAGAAAGTAAAAATATTTTCATTATTTCCTAGACAACTTTGTTGCTGGAAGCTTTTACGTGGACTTGTAGAACGAGAATTAGCCAGGGATGACGTTTCCCACTGTGCGGAGAATAAATGAAGAATCCAGATACTTTGTTTTAAAGTTAATTTTTGTAATTAAGTATCTTCAGATGCGTTGATATAATCTAAATAGCAACGTGGCCTATGAAATCAAACGAATAATCCAGATTTCCTAATTGCAATTGTTTAGATTTAAAGCCATGTTTTAACGTCTGAAGCGAGAAAGACGTTAAAAATCTGCTTTCAGCAAAATTTTAAGTTTTATTATTTTAAAAATTTACGATTAAATTAAAGATTTTTCGTGCATATCATCGTATTCTACAAAACATTCCATACCGAAATGCACCTTCTTATTTTACCTAACCGCATTTGAAAATACACACATTTGGCAACAGCGCACTTAATTCTCCCATGAGAAAAACATGGTCCATAAGAGCCTGTTGTACATTCATGAAGTGAAAACCGCTATAGAGCTGAGGACTTTATCACTAGAAAGCCAGAAAAATACGAGGGTGGTCTGAAAAGTTTCCAACCTAATAAAGATACCAGATATTTTTATGATTTCTTTTTTATCTTTCAATATATACTCCATGTAACTCTACACATTTCTCCCAGCGATGCTCCCATCTCTGTAACCCGTCCAAATAATACTCGGCGTTTTTCTCTGCAAAATAATTGTTCACGAAGGTGATTGCCTCTTCATTTGACGAAAATCTCTGTCCTCCGAGCGCGATTTTCAGATGAGGTAACAAAAAGAAGTCGCTTGGGGCTAGATCTGGTGAGTAAGACGGATGGTCAAGCAGTTCAAACCGTAATTCGTGGATTTTCGCCATTGCAACCGCTGAGGTGTTGTCTTGGTGAAACAGGATTTTCTTTTTCTGCAAATGTGGCCGTTTTTCCGCAAGTTCTGCCTTCAGCTTGTCAAGTAATGATGCGTAGTATGCTCCTGTAATGGTTTTTGCTTTTTGAAGATAATCTATTAAAATAACTCCATGACTATCCCAAAAAACAGCCGCCATCACTGTCCCAGCCGAAAAAACAGTTTTCGCTTTTTTTGGAGCCGGTTCCCCCTTTGCACTTCACTGTTTGAACTGTATTTTTGTTTCGGGTGTATAATGGTGTATCCAAGTTTCATCTAAAGTAATTAATTGGCGCCAAAACTCGGATTTATTGCGCCTAAACTGCGCCAACAGAGGGTTGGACATGTTCATTCGAACACGTTTTTGGTCAAACGTGAGCAAACGCGGCACCCAACGCGCGGACAGCTTTCTCGTGTCTAAATGTTGATTTAATATGTGACAAACACGTTCTTTTGACATGTTCATAGCCTCTGCTATCTCTCTCACTTTAAATCGGCGGTCGTCTAGCACCATTTGATGAACTTTGGCGATGTTTTCGTCGGCAGTTGCAATTTTTGGACGTCCCGAACGTTCATCGTCTCCCATCGTCTCTTACGGTCACGTTTAAATTCAGCTGCCCAAAATTTCACTGTGGTAAATAATGGTGCAGAGTCTCCATACACAGAATCCAACTCATCTTTGATTTGCGTAGGCGTATTGCCTTTCAAAAACAAATATTTAAGGACAGCTCGATACTCGATTTTGTCCATTTTCATAAAAACACTCACATCACCTCACTCAAACGACTGTTACATAACAACTCAGCGTCCAAAATGGCTCAAACTTTGGTGAGTAACTGTCAACAGATGAACTACGAAATTCACTAGCTTTTATTTACGAGTGCTGCCACTTTCATGTTGAGGTCAGAAACTTTCAGACCACTCTCGTACATTAGAGATGAGAGGGCACGGACTGGGTGATACAAAGGGATGGAGTAGGCGAATACCATGGTTAAGGGAAGAGAACATAAATCTAATATCAATGTTTAAACGCTTTACCCTAAATAAAGAGTGAGAATGCCAAACGCAAAAAACAAAATACATATTAAGACTTTCTCCAGTTTTCACTGTCACGTCACTAAGTTCTTACTGCCACTTCACTATTGTGTTCTAGTTCAATTTTTCCTTTCAGATCACTATTCTTCGCGACGTGCAGGCGTAATGAAATACGCCAGACGCAGCCTCTTTTTCGATGATTCACCGGTAGGGGAGCCGAAGACAAAACCTATCTCAAACTCTCGCAGTTGTAGCACTCACTGAACGACAAAACTATGGTTGCAACATCACTCGGAGAATGCACTGAATAAGCTAGCACTTTATGTTGTATCAAGAAAAACACTATATCACTAACTGGCTCACTCGCGAGCACCCTCACCTTTATAACCGTTGGAGTTTTCCAGAGAGTTCTAGAATATTCGGGAGGCGGATAGAAAGAAACTCCCAGAACAATCCCGTTATCTCTAGATAGCATTTCTAGTGTTTGCCCTGGATGAGTGCGCTATGCCGTACAATTATCACTTCAACCGGCCAGTCGGTCAGTGCTTTCTATGCGATAACAGGCCCATAACCTCGTCACAATATACTAAAAAATCTGATGTGTTACATGACTTTCCCTATTCTTGTACAAACTATTTTTACAAACGCTTATTCTCCATATGCATCATATTAATCGAGATGTTAATCTTATTGCTAATTTTCTTGTAGATGCAAGGGGAATATGGTAGGCTTTAAGCGATAGTCATATCTCTTAAGAGCTGGTTGCTATGTGCATTCTCTTTGTATGTTCAGGATAAAAAAAGATGAATAACAAATTCCCATTTGAGAAAAAGTATTGGAAAATTTAAGGGAATAACAAGCAATATCTCGAAAATGGTTCACCCAACAAAACAAATGTATATGACATAAATTGTGTATTTTAACGTGCTCTACATATTTTGTGTAGTAAAATTTTGTCATCTCTTATGGTTTGCCAGTTATGCAAAAGTCGTTCACAATGAAGAATAATTTTGGAGACATTCCCAGAAAATTCGAGATATACATTTCATTTGTCATAAAATATAATATTTTAAATAAAATCGTTAGGGCCATTTTTGAGAAAATTAAAATTTTCGAAAAATGTTCCATGTAAAGGTTAATCTGGGGTGGGGGGATTTTCTTGAAAACCTTCGTGTCGCATCTCTGGAAGATACTGAACCTAAATACCAAGTTTGATGCTTATCCGACTGTTCGTTTCTGAGTTATGCTGTTCACAGACACACACGGACATATTTCCAAAAATGCTTTTTGGGATTCAGGGGGTCTCAAAACATATATTTCCGGTGAAATCTCGTTATGGAATTTTTGGGTGGAACACAATACTTCCCCTACCTACTATACGTAGTAGAGAAAGTAAAAGTACAATTGATCGCACGTTCAGTCGTTGTTTACGTGATGGCTTGAATCAACGTAACAAACAAGCCGGAGACAACTGCTACCCGTGGAGCTAGTTACTAGTCGGCCATCGATATGCGTGCGCGTGGTGGGAAGAGGAACTAAACGGTTACGAAACAAGTGGGGGGCATTCGAAGGACAGTCAGATAAAGAAAACATCCGCATTTCCAAGTTGGATTTACTGGCGAGGCTTTTTCCTGCAAATGTATTTTTTTAAATATGCGACTGTGCATTTCCCTATGGTCTTACCCCTCATTACTCTCCGATCTCTACTCTTGATTGTCAAAAAAGAAAAGCATTAGCACCCTCCTTCAAGTGCATTCTTATCGTGAACGACTAGTACGTAGGTCTATATTTAACCTGAAAACGCGCAATCTTTTAAATATAACGTTACATTTAAAGACAGACGAATGTGTTATTAACTAAATTTACACATTATGTTGTCTTTTTGTTATTGTTTCAAAGGATGAACCGTATATAAATTACAACCCACATAACCAATTCTATGTACTTTACTTAAATTAACATAGGGAATACTAAATGAATAACGATTATCTTAAGTCAGTGGTATCACTAGCTTCTGCCGGCAGTATCTCACTACATATTTTAAAATGAGGGTAATTCGTATGTAATTAATTGTTTGCACCTAAACCAGTATAGAAAATACTAAATATGTACTGTAATTGTTTATATCAATGGACTGTTTCATTTATTTTATTGTAAACGCAGTTAAAATATCAAAATTAGGACTTTTTATGAAGAAATGTTTGGGCTGAGTATACTCTTTGGCTTTAGAGCTCCACTTCAGAATTCATATGGATTTCTTTTGTAAATTCCTCAACTTTCCAAACACAGCTGAGTTACTCACAGCCTTGAATAAAGCATTGTTGTTACTGGTTATGTTTAAGCAAAGACAGGCAGAAAGAAGTAATGTAATATTAGGTCAACTTCCACATTCCGTTTAGGTTTTGTACAGTACTGTATCTATGAGCATGTATCACTGGTGCTGATAGCTTGCAAGTGTTTTGAAGTCTGATTACTCAATATACAAACATTAGAAATAGACCGAATACATGGCCGAAGAGAGCGAAGCGGAAGCGCTTAGAATGCTCTGTTTATTTCTTCAGCAAGGGAGTCATGACCGGTTATACAGAAGGTGTTATAGCTATCCAGTAGTTAACCTTCAGTTCCAATACTCCAATCGGTTCTGTTGTTGTAGGGAGAGAATAGAGGAGAGAGAAACTTCCAGTTTGGGTATCATCTATTGGCTATCATATGAACCAGTTTTCATTGATTTTGAGTTATCTAAGCCTTACAAACAGAAAACTATGTAATCCTGTGGGATCAACCGACACATCTCAACGTTGATGTCATCTGCGAGTTGCAAAATAATCGTGGCGGAGTACCCAGCTTAGGGTGTGGTCAGTGGAAGACAATGGATGAGAGGGTGTTGTCACACTTCACCCCCAGCAGTGATGTGCCGCGCCCACAATAGCTCAATCCCTCCCTACCAAATCAATTTAAGCCTTCCCCTTTTTGTTTCACTGCAATTGCAAAACAAAGGTCCTGTAATTTACATACCATCTGCTTTCTATCCCCTTTCCTCTAAATGAAAGGGAATATTTACCTGGCGGGTTAAGTGAATCGAAACAGAGAATGCTAAATAATGCCCGACTTCATTCAGGCATTTCAGTTAAATACAACTACGCCATAAATAGCTTCGACATTAAATCTTAAAGCAGCTCGAAAAGTATTTGCTCATTAACATTGTTTTAATTCAGTTACCTTCAAATTAACCAAATTATCCCATTTCAGACAAACTATTTATCAATTAAAACTTTCTGTTAAATGAAGGGGATACTCTGGAATTGAATATCTTTTATGGATGCTTAACGGTTTTTATTGTTTCCTTACTTCAATTTTGAAAATGTACTCTTCTTTTTCCCAAAAAGGACTAAGTCCCATGACCAGTTCCGAAACTAAACCGTGCCACGGCTGGTGCGTAAACCAGCCTCTCCATCTCCTTCGAGGTCTACCTATTCCGCTACTTTCTTTCGACTTATACAGTGTGTAAATAAATACATGTGGCTCTGTGGCAAGTAGATGGATACCACGTGATCATACCTTGTTAATAAAGAAATGTTCCAAAGCGCTTTGTGTTAGGATCTCTGAAGTATGGAATAGTACGTAGGCAGTACGAATCGCATAATTTCAGTACCGCAAGAAAACGTTTTAATCAATTATTAAAAGGGATCAAAATGACTGCAGCCAAATGTGATACATTTTGTGCATCGCCTGGTTGTGTGAAAACTCTGGCGTAGTCTATAAAGGTGTTTGTTAGGACGTAAGCTGATTGTTTTACTGAACGCTTTTCTATCTTGAAAACATGGTATGGGTGATGCCTGTTGGGGTAACGTCGTTGATATAGCCAGCAAGCCTCTCTAAACACTACAATTAGCTTAGGTCTGGTGAAGGACAGCTGATGCAGTATAATTCTAACTAATGACATCGATGTCTACTGCTTGTCGCGGGTTTATCGTTTGCTGACCTATAGGCATCCCCTTCCCATTTTTGAGGATCTAGCGCGCAAAAAAATAGTTTATGGATATGGGTTTATAAACAACATATGATTACATAGCACAATGTATCACTGAGCCTTGTAACGTAAGTTTACCGTCTGTATAAAAGTGCTTACTACAGCTCTACATTGATACGTGTTCAGTCCTATTATTGATCCAGGAAAGTGTACATGAGCTTCTAGCTTTCACGTTTTAATGTATATATTTCAGATCGTTATGTAATTCTATTTTATCCTCTATATGTGCCAGAAAATTAATCGCGCTATTGCCTCAATGAACGTTTTAATTTTCCTATCATTGGCATTACTTATGATGCTTTACATAATCTCTCCATGGTCCTTCATTACTTCATTATTTTAATCCAGTTACCGATTTTGTCATTTATAATATTTATTTTAGATGACATTATTATTCCTTTTGGGGGTAAACTTCTTCGTCGATTTTCAATGCACTTTTCACAATAAAATAAAAATAAAAGGTAGATCCAATAGCGCACAATATTGTAATCGCACTAGATCTACATTTGTCTCTACATATAGTCAGTCAGTTGTCAGGCATTACTGGAAAGGGCATAGACGGGAGGATGAGACGTAACTTTTTACTGTTAGTACAAACCTTTTTAAGACGTCTTTTGTGGATACGTCGTTCTCTTCATTTATGTACCAAAAGAACTATGGGCCAGTATTTTGTAAACATGACACTCTGCAGAGGTAGCTATAAGTTTTCTTCTTTCGCATCAAATTTTTATCCTTAATTTTTTAGGTTATTATATAAGTCCCCATGATCGTTAACACTTCCAGGCACCAGCACTCACTCATACCATTCCTGGTTGCACTGTGAACGCCAGGAACCTAGTGTCTTCTTATGTGTCTCATATCACTTGAGTCGTCTATCTCCTGGTTGCACTGTGGACACCAGGCACCTAATGCCTTCTTATGTGTCTCATATCACTTAAGACGCTTATCTCCTGGTTTCACTGTGGACACCAGGCACCTAATGCCTTCTTATGCGTCTCATGTCACTTAAGACGCCTATCTCCTGGTTGCACTGTGGACGACAGGCACAAAATGTTTTCTTACGTCTCTCATATCACTTGATTCGTCTATCTCCTGGTTGCACTGTGGACGCCAAGCACCTAATGTCTTCCTATGTGTTTCATATTACTTGAGTCGTCTATCTCCTATCTCCAGGTTGCACTGTGGACGCCAGGCATCTAGTGTCTTCTTATGTGTTTCATATCACTTGAGTCGCCTATCTCCAATCTCCAGGTTGCACAATGGACGCCAAGCACCTAATGTCTTCTTATGTGTTTCATATCACTTGAGTCACCTATCTCCTATTTCCAGGTTGCACTGTGGACGCCAGGCACTTAATGTCTTCTTATGTGTTTCATATCACTTAGTCGCCTATCGCCTATCTCCAGGTTGCACTGTGGACGCCAGGCACAAAATGCTTTCTTACGTCTCTCATATCACTTGAGTCGCCCATCTCCTATCTCCAGGTTGCACTGTGGACGCCAGGCACAAAATGCTTTCTTACGTCTCTCATATTACTTGAGTCGTCTATCTCCAGGTTGCACTGTGGACGCCAGGCACAAAATGCTTTCTTACGTCTCTCATATCACTTGAGTCGTCTATCTCCTGGTTGCACTGTGGACGCCAGGCACCTAATGTCTTCTTATGTGTTTCATATCACTTGAGTCGCCTATCTCCTATCTCCAGGTTGCACTGTGGACGCCAGGCACTTAATGTCTTCTTATGTGTTTCATATCACTTGAGTCGCCTATCTCCTATCTCCAGGTTGCACTGTGGACGCCAGGCACAAAATGCATTCTTACGTCTCTCATATCACTTGATTCGTCTATCTCCTGGTTGCACTGTGGACGCCAGGCACCTAATGTCTTCTTATGTGTTTCATAGCACTTGAGTCGCCTATCTCCTATCTCCAGGTTGCACTGTGGACGCCAGGCACTTAATGTCTTCTTATGTGTTTCATATCACTTGAGTCGCCTATCTCCTATCTCCAGGTTGCACTGTGGACGCCAGGCACAAAATGCATTCTTACGTCTCTCATATCACTTGATTCGTCTATCTCCTGGTTGCACTGTGGACGCCAGGCACAAAATGCTTTCTTACGTCTCTCATATCACTTGAGTCGTCTATCTGCTGGTTGCACTGTGGACGCCTGGCACAAAAGGTTTTCTTACGTCTCTCATATTACTTGAGTCATCTATCTCCTGGTTGCACTGTGGACGCCAGGCACCTAATGTCTTCTTATGTGTCTCATATCACTTGAGCCGCCTATCTCATATCTCTTGATTGCACTGTGGACGCCAGGCACCTAATCTCTTCTTATGTGTCTCTTATCACTTGAGTCTCGCCTATTTTCTCTCTCTTTTGGTTATCTAGTTAGAAATCAATGAATTATAGAAAATTCAAGATAATTGAAAGCAATAAAGAACACTGAAAAGTAAACTTGCAGAGAATTGAAGACAAACACCTTGTTCATTATTAAAGTGTCTCAAAAACTGTGACTTGTTAATCGAATCTTAGAGGTATTTTTGAGAACGTAAAATATAAGATAACAAATAATGTCCTCGAAAAGTATCGTATGAATTTGGAGGAAAACGCTGAAAATCCTAATGACCCAGTATTGCGCCGAAAGTCAATTTCCATAAGTAAACTGTGTAATGAGGTCATTGGGGAGGATTAAAGCGTTTAGACATAAACAAGTTTGGTAGATTGGTGCGGAAAGTGTTCAACTCAGTATTCACAAATATGTTTAGATATATTTGTTCAAATTCAAGACGTTTTTAATTACATTAAAATGTAGATGAACATATTCACAGAATTTTTAGTAGTGTTAAACGCCCGTTATTACTACTCTACATACGGCACCACAAGCGTCAAATACTGATAACTCATGAAAGTAAATGGTAATCGAGAAAGGAAATCTGGGAAGGAAACATTCCAGGCCCTTGCCAATTCGGAATAAGAGAAACTGGAAAAACCTCAATCAGGGAGGATGGTCCTGGTGATATTTAAATCCCGGACTTCCCGTTACAAGCTCATGCCTTTATGACCTTGGTTGTTGGCGTCGGTATATATACACCATTTAATTATATTAAACAGCTAAGATAACTTATCCCTCATAACATTAATGTGAGACTGTCAACTGAGCTAAACAGCTTGTAGATTTCAGTACGCAAGAAAAAGGTTTTCATCATTGAAATCAGTGCTATATATGTATTTCCTTTGTCAATGAATAGAAACTGCACATAATAATTTCCAGAATAATACAATATAGTTCTTATTTTATTACATATAATAACTAAACGTATGCAAGTATTCTTATATCTTCTAATTGTTTCCTCTCAGTATTTGATGGCAGCTTTGTAGTAACAAAGAATAGTAGCCAGCTTCGTATACAAAAAGTTTCCAGTAAAAGAGCATAGAAATTGAAACGACACATGCCTCAACTTTAACCTATATAAACTCTGTTTATGTATATACCGTAATGCCCAAAGAGAGAGAAAATGTATGCTCCCTTCATGTAATTTATAGATGTTTCTTAGATATTATTATTGATGAAAAGAAAGAATTTTTTTTTAAAAATCGTTATAGCACTCCGCAAATTCTCGCTTCGTACACACAATCTCTCCACTCACAGCATAAAGATGTCGTATGTGTATGTGGGTCTGGATCTACATGTTTTCGATGCACTTTCAGTGAAGTAGTCCCCAAGTGATAGAGTGGTAATATCAACTCTTAGAGCAAATTATATTAGTTACTTCCTTGAGTACATAGCTGAGCTTCTTATAACAACAAACATAGCATGCGGAATGATAATAAAGAGACCACGACACATTTTGCATGAAAATATTTTCCATAAATTTGAAGGAAATAACTCAGATGGTTGAAATAAGGTGGAATACTAATAGAAGTTTTTTACAGAGTACAAAAGTGCAATCTGCAAGTACCATATTCGTACTGATACTTCGTACTGTTTGATGCCGAAAACTTAATTTCGTTTTTCTTCTAGAAGAAAAATCAAAGAGATGGTCACGTATAGGCTTAGAAATTCTTAAACCTTTGACTTCAGGTTATCTACACTCAAGCCATTATGTTTGTACAAAGAATATGAACAGTGACCCTGAGTCACTGACGCTCAGGTAAACACGGTTTTGAGTGATGGCGCAAACACCAACAGACTGTACGAAAAATGGGGTCGGTTTGCAACCTGCGACGTCACTGCATGAAGTTCAACAACAGTTCAACTTAAATTCCTTTCGTCCTGGCTTTAATGCTTAGAAATTACTGCTAATAATTATTTTCTTAGTAACTTCATGACCTGTTATTTATTTCCTGCGCTGCTGTCCTCTCCATGCCGAGGAGATGAATTCCTGAGAAATTCTTTGTTTTGGAGTGATATTATATCTCCCATGAAAAAGTTTTTACACTTAATGGAATCTCTGGCCAACCAGTTGAACTATCTGATATTTGGAACTTACTGTCTGTTATGCATACGAAACATTGATGTGCTATATCTTACACGATTTTGTAGGTAGATGGAGTTTTGAATGGAACTCAAATCACCAGACCATACTTACCTCAAGAATAGAAGGAATTTGTAATTAATAACCAGTTTCCGGCGTACCTAACAAGTTCCTGACGAAAAGGGTTAGGCAACCTACAGACTATCGGCATCAGGGACATATGCAAGGGGACTCAAGCCCCCCAGGTATCCAAAACCGTTATATTGAAGCAGTGAAAATTCATTTTTGTTTTCTGTAGCTCATGTACTTACAGTTTTAGTATACCAATTAATAAATAAATAAAAATACTATATGCATTAAAACAGTGGTAAATATTGGGGATGAAGAAATTTAGTCTGTTCTTTTGGAAAATTATCATTCAAACATACATTTGTTACAACGTTTGTTAAACGGCTCGCTCCGTTCATTTTACTGTCTGCACACGTTAAGTCACAAGTAGCCAGTACTGGTGGTTACAGAGCACCTCCTGTATTTATATATGGTGAAGTGAGTGGGTCACCCAATAATCTAGTGGTTAACACTCCTGACTGGGTACGAGTTCTGGCTAGGAGGTTGTTCCCTATGTACTCCTGTTTGATTTTTGGTGCTATAAATACTTACAAATAGTTTGTTCGTCATGCTGATCCATCAAATTCTTTATTTAGTCAATATACCCTGTTCAGTGATTCAGTTAATATCCTCCTCAGTTGGATAAACCTCTAAAAGTAACCACGGGAGAGGATATGTCTGACATCGTGAATTTCAATCATTCCTATTTCAGCCACCCTCAAATCCACTCTCTGCGTACGCCCTTGTTCTGCGCAACACCCTAATACTCAAAACTCTTCGCCTTGATTCCTAAAAGATTAACGTTACCAGCTGATCAATTCTACAAGATTATAAAAACTTCCTTCCGAATGAAGAGGGCCTCACAGGCTATTCTCAGGAAATTCAAGATAGTGTACATTTTATTTTCATCTTTAATGCAAGACATTTTAATCAAAATTGTTATAGCCATTTAACAAAAAATGAAAACATTCTAAAAAATTTCCATGTAAACAGTAATTTGGGATGGGGAGATTTTCAAGATAATCTCCCATTCCTTTCTCATTTTTTCTAAAGAATTGTTTTTTAGTGTTCAAGGGTGTCAAAACATATATTTCCGGTGAAAATTCGTCATCAAATCTTTGGGTGGAATACAATACTTCCCCTACTTACTATACATAGTAGAGAAAGTAAAAAGATGCAGATAAATAGACTATCTCAGACATATTTTTCATTCGCACACATTTTTCTGATAGTATTTTTTGATGCCTTAGCACTTCAAAATCCGTATTACCAGTAAATTCCTAATATCCAATGCCAATCTTCCTCCGGCTTAGATAACTAAGAGATAAAAAAGAAAAAAATAGGTTATTTACTTTCCTACCGCCTCTTGAATATGCTAAAAACAAAATTTACGAAAATGTCACGTTAATTCATCCCTGATGGAACATGGAGGAACACAACCCGTTTTATCACAATTATCCGAAAATTATAATAATGTTAAAATGCGGAGAGCGGTGCAGTAAATTTTTCCACAATTGCGTGGAGATCAATCAGCATCATGACAGAATATTTATGTACATCATATACTGCCAGAATAGATAAAACAAATTCAGAGGATTGAATTACGCAATAATAATTAAAGCTTTGTGCACAGCGATCTAATTATAATTACAGAATCGGTTGACAAATTATCAAAATTAATTTACAAGAATAAAACAGCCGACTGACGTATTATGAGTATATCCGTTTTAAAATTAAAATAATAATGATAATGAAACAGTAAAACATTCGCAGATATATATTTAAACCCTGAATGGGTAAAAGTCACGCAATTCCTTTATCTGCAACACGTGCATAGCTGTTGTACAAATAATTCGAATAAAATCTTGCTTTTCTATCTGCTTTAAAACAATCACATTTGCACGAGGGCGATACTGGACGTTTTTAAATGCCATATTTCTATAAACAAATGGAATTTGTTTGTATTTGCCAGCTACTTTCTAATGTATAGCGCATTTATTGTCTGTAGTTTGTTCGATTTGCTCATTTAATTTGTTAATTATCATGATTTAAAGATTTTGTGTTCAACCAAAAATGAATTTGATTAAGGATCATTTCCGGGCTATAACTTTTTTACAATATTAATTTATCATTAATGCCTAAACAATGCTAAGATCGGCTTAGAAATGCATTTGGCGAAGAAGCCCCATATAAGGCAACAATTTATAATATTGGTGCAGCGAAATCAAGGAGATATGTTTTTTCTTAGTGATAAATTTCGTGAAAGACGCCGAAGAACTGCTGTTAGTGATGAAAATATTTCCATTGTTTGAGCAACGCTTGAAGAAGATCGACGGACATCTTATGCATTTATTCGGGTGACATTGGGTATCGGTATGGGTCAAATCCAAAACATTTTACATTAACAGTTAGACATGAGAAAATTTTGTTGTCGATGGATTCCAAATAAACTGAATCCCGGTCAAGAATAACAACGCATTGATTGTTGCAGAAAACTGGAACAATTCCAAGACAGCAGCTCAAAATTTTGTTTGGTATAACGTTACTGGTAATGAACTTGGATTTACTATTATGATCCTTTCGAACAAAACCTAAGCCTACAAACTTCCGACGAATTTGAAGTGCTGGTAAGAAGATTATTGCTATTTTTGCTCTAAAACAGGCCATATTACTCTCATAGCATTATAAGATAGACGTATCCTTACTTCCAATTGGTACACAATGTCTGTTTACGGCAAAGTTTTAGAAACAATCGTGAAAAACGCCTAGAGGGAAAAATATTATTACATCATGACAACGCATCGTCACATATAGTGGTGTAGTGGTTACCATACTAGCCTCTAGTGCCCAGGTCGCGGGCTCAAACCCGCCGGAGGGCGATAGATTCTTTTTGGGCCTAAAAATCTTTAGTGTGGCTTCCTTCAGAAGGGAAGTAAAGCCGGTGGTTCCGTGTCGTAGATTTACGGCACGTAAAAGAACCTTAAGCCTGATAAAGAGGTCTCTGAGCAAAATTACCAGTTTTTCACGCCCAATATAGAATGGGACGTTAAGGACCACAACAGTTAAAGAGAGTCCATAAATAAAACTCAATTTAATTTAATTTGTCACATACAGCAAAACTAAAAACTGAGTATCTGGATGGCCTAAAGGTCAGCACTATAGGCTCTCCACTGAGCAACCCTGATTTATTTTTGCTTCAAAAATTAAGGATAAAATACGTGGTATCACTTTTTCGTCATCAGATGAAGCAGTGGAAGATAATAAATACCTGGTTTCTGGTGCCTCGGGAAGAGTGGAAACATTGCTTTAAGGACTGGTTTCATCAAATGTAAAAATGTATTGACGTTAAAGGAGAATACTTTTAAAAACAATAAAATCATTTAAATTCTTTAAAACTAATCCTTGTTTGTTTTTCTAAACTGCATATCAAAAGGCTCGTACATCTTAGTATAATCAGACCTATCTGGATGTACGGATGCTCAATTTGGGGCTCAGCTTCCAAATCATTCTTCATTCATTCATTATCTGTTTACCCTCCTCTTATGTAGGACTTATACCCCCCAGGACTTACAGGCGGGTGCCTGGGGTCAGAGGCCCGTCGAAGAGCAGACACTCATGGATCAGACAGAACATCCAGGATGGTTGATCAGCCCGATGCCTGGTATGGGATGAAGGAAGTAGATGAAACGAAATGTTGGTGAAATCGATGAAAGGAAAGGTGATGATGGAGCAGTTGGTGGAATGAATGGCGGGGGAAACCGGAGAACCCGGAGAAAACCCACCACAAATCCCACAAGCAGGTTCCTGGGATTGAACCCGGGCCGCCTCGGTGGGAGGCAAGCGATCTAACCACTCGGCCACGGCGCCGCCTTCTTCCAAATCACAAGTCAACAAAATTCAGACCTTCCAAAATCGGCCTCTCCGGATCTAGCGGATACACCTTGGTACATCCGCAATTCTTCACTCCACAAAGCTCTTCACACTCCTACAGTTGAAACTACTCTTTAATCTTGAGGCAGTGTTTTTAACACTTAAATGATTTTCAGTCTAATTATATAAATATAAATTCAATAACAGCCCGCCTTAAAGTAATATGTGTATTTAACAATATATAAAAAGTGTATATTACAGTCATTGTATATGTTTATATTATTGTATCCATGTGTAATAATGTTATGTGAATATATTACGTAATTTAATAATGTAGGAGCTGTGAGAATAATAAGTTAAAAGTTGCTAACAATGAGGTAACAATGAAGTAACCTTGAGGCAATAATGAGTTTGAAAGTTTAAATGCTGCTAGTCATTACTTGAGCAACAATAATGTAAATTTAGTGACAGTTTATAAAATAGCCAATCAACAACCAGAAAAAGCTTTAGTAAAATAAAGGTATTCTATTGAAGTAGGATTAGCCAATCAGAAACTGAAAAGGAGAAACATTTACAAATTTAGAAGTCAGTTGCCTGCAGACAGCGTTACAAACCAGACGCAAAAAGTGCCCTCGAAAGAAGCATAATACGTATTCGTGTGAGACGAAAAATAGTTTACGTGTTAAAAAGTGCAAGTATTTAATAAAAACGTCTCACAGCTCTCTCTCTCTCTATATCAGTGAAGTGTTATTTAAATCGTATCAAGCATTAATAAAAGGAGTGAAGTAAAATTATAATCTGTGTAAGCCAACATTCTTGTCGCATCACACGCTTCTAAGAGAAACGTGTCTCTAACAAGAATACTGACGCAGCCGAGGCAAACATAAATATATAATATTTAAATAAACAGTCAAATTACAAAGTTAATATTTTTTTAAACTTGGGGCAAAGGCCACCTGAAAGTGCATTTGGGGCGAAGGCTACCGGAAAATGTTTACCACACGTGCGGTTGCAACTACTACAAGTGCGGCTCCCCAACAATTGAAATATAATACACCTCCCTCAATACAAACAACTTCAAATCGGCTTTCCATAAATGGTGCAAACTCCTACAACAAAATAACTTCTTCAATCTTCATATACTCAACTATTCAATCCTTCATTGACTAACAGGACTCCTTACTGAATGAAACTCCCCAGAACATGTCCGAAGAACGACATTCACGCAGGCTGAAGAAAAAAATCATACCGATTTTCTCCGTTTTTAAACCGTTGTATTATTTTCCCTTTTAAAAACTATTATTATTCTATTTTCTTAGGTTCTGAGGGCAAACATTGGATTCTATCCTCAATGCAAGTGTTGTAATTCTTTGGAATTGTTTTGAATGCTATTAGCTCAACTATAAATACCCATTTTGTATAGTAAAGTTGACTAAATTAAACCAAAAAGCAAATTTTGTAACATGCCGAATTCAATACAACATGAAGTACCGATAATTTAAAAAAAAATAGCAAAACATTGTTTTCGAAATATTTAGCATTCATTACCTTACACCTTACACTACTTCTCCACATAGCCACCGCGGTTTTTCAGCCACCAGATGTAACGGGAAACCGGTTTTTTATCCCTTCATCAAAGAATGATGCCGATTGTGATGAAAGCTAAGTCTGCACTTCTTGTTTCACTATTATATCATCGTCGTTGAAATGTTTTCCACAAAGGAATTTCTTCAGATGAAGAAATAGATGAAATCGTTTGGTGCCAGGGAGGGTGGTCGAATTGTTTCCAACCCATGCGATCAGATCTCGAGTTTGTTTGGCGGTGTGTGGCCGAGCATTGTCTCTCATTATTGTTTCCCCATAAACTTCACACAATTGGCGATGAATGTTTGCTAGGGTAACATTTCTCGCATTCAAAAAACCAATCACTGATCTGACTTCACACCTGGCTCGTCGTTCGATTGTTTTGATTTCGAAACGATCCAGCAACAGGAAAACACAAAGTGACGATCGCTCACAGCTGCGTCTGGCCTCCTAATGAATGGAGGAAGTGATCGCGCATGCTCAAAATCGCTCCTGCAGCGCTGCAGCGGCAAAACATTAAAACGATACTTACTTTAAAAACACGCCTCGTATTTTATTATCCTGCAGGGTTTTTGAATATTTAATAGAAATTGGAATATTAATTAATTTATTTTGACTATCTGTTAAGATTGATTCTACGGGTAATAAGCAAACAAAGTATTATGAATATGGAGCACAGGGAAGTCCACGATTGTATTGGTGTACTGCAGAGTCAGAATATTAATAGTTCTTATTCTCTTCCATGCCAAATTTCCTCTCTCCCCCTCTTGCCTTTTAGAATTAAAATTATAGCAACACATCCCATCCCGCCCTTTAAAGGCCATGACACTGAGCTTTAAAATAAAACTACCTACAGTCAACCCATTTACATCCTTTCCTAGCAAAACTTGATATAATACTCTTTATGTACCTACATTTGCTGACGCAACGATAGAGGTGCATGCGATCGATTTTCCAGCGCAGAAGGCGGAACGATTACTACGGAACGTATGTATCAATGGGAAACGAGGAAGCAGTATCGGCGCGCTGACTATAAAGTCAGGCAGTATTTTCAACACTTAAATGATTTCAGTCTAATTATATAATATATAAATTCAATAACAGCCCACCTTAAAGCAATATGTATATCTAACAATATATAAAAAGTGTATATTACAGTCATTGTATCTGTTTATATTATTGTACACATGTGTAATGATGTTATGTGAATGTATTAAGTAATTTAATAATGTAGGAGCTGTGAGAATAATAGGTTAAAAGTAACTAACAATGAGGTAACAATGAGGTAACCTTGAGGCAATAATGAGTAAGAATGTTTAATAATGCTACTAGTCATTATTGGAGTAACAATAATGTAAATTTTGAGACAGTTTATAAACTAGCCAATCAACAACCAGAAAAAAACTTAAGTTAAATAAAAATATTCTATTGGAGTAAGCTTAGCCAACCAGAAATTGAAATATAGCAAAATTTACAAATTTAGAAGTCAGTTGCTTGTAGACACTGCTCATAACTGGACGCGTTGCATAGACAGTGTTCCAAACCGGACGTCTTCGAGAAATTTAATACGTATTCGTGTGGGACGAAAAGTTTTACGTGTTAAAATGTGCAAGTAATTAATAAAAGAATCTCACAGCTCTCTATATGAGTGAAGTGTTATTTAAATTGTGTCAAGGTTTAATAAATGTAGTGAAGTAAAAATTATAATCTGTGCAAGCCTACATTCTTCAGTCGCACCGCAACCCTGCAAAGACAAACATGTCTCTAACAATAATACTGACGCACCCGAGGCAAACATAAATATATAATATTTAAAGAAACTGTCAAATTTCAAAGTTAATCTTTTAAAACATTTGGGGGGGGGCAAAGGCCACCGGAAAGTACATTTGGGGCGTAGGCTACCGGAAACATTTTACCACACGTGCGGTTGCACCCTACTTCAAATTCGGCTCCCCAACAGTTGAACTATAATACAACTCCTTCAATACAACCTACTTCAAACTGACGCCCAAAGCGTGGTACAAATAACGTAAAGATACAACTTCAAAAGGTGACAGTATGATGAGCATGAGTATAACCAGGGCACTGAGAGGATACCTCTCACCTTGACCCAGTGGTATCTTTTGAGTTTACCACATCCAGCAGGAACCAATGAGGTGAAGGAACCGCAGAAGGGTATAGGCTGACAGAAGCCGGCTTACAGAGATACGTAGAGGTCCCTAACGATACCAAGCTTGATGACACATCCACATTGGCGGGCTCCTCAGAGGAGGCTTCTCTTTGGCAGGGCCGAGAAGGATTTTCCAACGAGCAAACATCTACGCCATCTGTCCGACGCCGACCAACACTACACAGCACCTAAGCCTACCAGAAATATGAAAGGGTAAACGAAATGATAAGAAATTAGGGAAAATAATTCGTGGTGGAAGAGAAACCACCCCCAAGGCATTCGCCTTGCCAACCAGAGAAAACCACAACAAACATCTAATCGAGCACATGACCTCCCGAATGAGAGCCTCATACATTACGGCGGATCCATCTTGCTCGGTAAAAGTTTAGTGACAAGTGACAAGCGCAGGGAATGTTGTAGCGGGAAATCGTCGTTGGGCGACATTTGCAGCGGGAAACGGTGCTGTGCGCTATTTGTAGCGCGAAATCGTCGATCCTTGGATTGTTGTTGCCTGTTGCAGTGTTCTTCTTCCTCGTCAATTGGTGCTTGTCGGTTGTTGCGTATTCCATTCCTAGCTATATCTAATTATTAATTCTCAGGTTATAGTGGGTGAGGCAAGTTTAAGAAATACACTGCAATTTTCCCTTAATAAATGAAGTTTATTCACTATTGAAATAATTATGAGCGGCTAGCTTTTCCTATTATTATAATCCCACAACTTTAAATTAGCCAGGAACCTAGCTATCTGCACACGCACTCCCACCCTTCTGCATCTGTAGCACCTCGTGTCGACGTGAATTCTTGAAGATCAGAAGAGAGAGAGAGTGGGCTCTAAGGCCTTGCCTGCCCTTATATACGGGAGCCTACTGACGCTCACCTCTGCGTTTAAAATGTAACGACGTTTCCTATTGGCCCTCAGACCGCATTACCTCAACATGTATGAGAATGTGTGGCTTCAGATCCGTGCGCTTAAGCGCCATCTTGGAGCGTTGTGAAGCTAGTTCCATATCTCCGTCTCTTTCTTTTCTCTATCTGTCTCATTCTATTTCTCCGTATCGTTACCAGTTCCCTGCCTGTTGGCTTGGTGAAATGTTAGATGTTGAATATTTTAACATGTTAGTGACTTAAATTATTACTGTACAATCCTTATATGTATGATTCCCCTTTCATATGTACAATTCCTATATATATATATATATATTATATATATATATGTGTATAATATATCCCCTTTCAAAGTGACAAGTGACTCGTACTCCCAGCTCCTTAATAGCAAGCTTAACACTCATTAACCATATCACCTTGATAATTGATATAGATGGAAAGTTGCGCAAATGGTCCCGGAGTCCATAAAACTTATGAGTGCTGGACCTCGTTGTCTTAAAATATCGGAAAAATTAGGGGAAAAAGAAATATCCAATAATTAACACTCTACAATGAATTTAGCACGTAATGCGTCTACTTGCTCAGGTAGTGTACTTCCTACCTGAGCAAGTTGACGCATTACGTGCTAAATTACATTTAAAGACATTTTTGAGCGTGAAGTTTGGAAATCACTTAGTCTAATTTAGCTATAAGTAAACTAATTTTGGCCTTTTATAATAATAACTACAAATAGATTTTTTCAGACGGGTAAATGGTTTGTATATGAATGCACATTGTTTAAAAATAGTGCAATTTTTCTTTAAAATGTTGTGAAGTTGTTATAGTTTTCGTGAGGTTCAATAGCCTGAATATAGTGTAGGTCAAGTAGTGTAATGTAGGTAAAGGTTTTTAAATAATGAAGGAGGTTGAGACACATTGTGTTGGGTCCTAAACTTTTACCGAATCAAATAATTCTCTCTGAGAAAGGAGTATTTTAGAAGGGTTGTATCGTATTTCAACTGTTGGGGAGCCGAACTTGTAGTAGTTGCAACAGCACGTATAGTAAACAGTTTCCGGTAGCCTTCGCCCCAAATGTACTTTCAGGTGGCCTTTGCCGCAAGTTTAAAAGAAATTTTTACTTTGTAATTTGACTGTTTCTTTAAATATCATATATTTATGTTTCCTCGGCTGCGTCAGTATTATTGTTAGAGACATGGATGTCTTGGCAGGGTTGTGGTGCGACTAAGAATGTAGGCTTACACAGATTATAATTTTACTTCACCCTTTTACTTGATATGATTTTAAATAACACTTCACCGATATAGAGAGCTGTGAGATTCTTTAATTAATTACTTGCATTTTTTAACACGTAAAACTATTTTCGTCTCACACGAATACATATTAAATTTCTTGAGGACACTTTTACGTCTGGTTAGTAACGCTGCCTGCAAACAACTGAATTGATTTCAAAAGCCTAAACTTGTAAATTTCTGTATTTCAAGTCTCTGATTGGCATTCCTAATCCAAAAAATACCTTTATTTAACTAAAGCTTTTTCTGGTTGTTGATTGGCTATTTTTTATAAACTGTCACTAAAATGACATTATTACTTCCAAGAATCACAAGTAGCATTTAAACTTTCTAATTCATTATTGGCTCAAGGTTACCTCATTTTTACCTCATTATTAGCAACTTTTAACCTATTATTCTCACAGCTCCTACATTATTAAATTACGTAATATATTCACATAACATTATTACTCATGGGTACAATAATACAAACATATACAATGACTGTTATATATACTTTTTATATATTGTTACATACACATATTGCTTTAAGGCGGGCTGTTATTGAATTTATATATTATATAATTAGACTGAAATCATTTAAGTTTTAAAAATACTCCCTCATCTCATATCAATATTCAAAGAAATCAAGAGTAATTTGAGAATATTAACATGAATAAAGCCTCGGAATTAAGTTTAAATACTTTAAGATTTCTTGGCATAGAATACCCTAAATGCGGATTTAGTCATGTTGAACTCAGATGTTTCATACTTCTTGGTTTAGTTTTATATATTTATATCTATTTCTAACTTTTCCTATGATTTTTACATTCATCTTTATCTCTGACTTTTGCTATGATATTTAGATTTAACTTTATCTCTGGTGTTTGCCATGATATTTTGTACTGATCTTTATCTCTGCTCTTTTCCATGATCTGTTTTAAAAGGACGCTAATGACCTAGCAGATGAGCGCCCTTAAACATAAATCATCATCATAATCATAGTAGAATATAAGCTATATTTACAATATATGATCAAAACAATATTTCAATATTAACAGTTTAGGAAAAAGCCGTGCAACAGGGTGCCCGCGTCCTAAATAAATGGATCGAATTCCATAACCTTCTCTTTGTTTAGGTCCTATGTTTGAATACCTTACATTATGCTAAGATGTTACGAAATAAAATAAGAAGAGTAAGCAAAATAATGTATACGTATAGAATGAGATCATCTACGTATTTTAATAAATTTATAATCCGAAGGGAATGTTTTAAGTCCAACAATAATTACAAATTATCTAAAAGTAATTTTGACTATGTTTTCAAGAAATTCTAAAGTATAATGTTTTCTATTTGCTCGGAAACTCCAACGAATCAGTAGTCCCTTAAAGGTTGCAAAGACGTTAAGTGAAAGGAGAGAAACTACACTGATGTCAGTTTAGAAAATCTGACCCTCCTCTACTCACACGTCCACAAACTATACTGCCAAAAGATTATACTTCTTTCTAAGTACTCCTTGTGGACTGAGATAAAATTATATTGTATGTCGTTAAGGGTATAAGGAGGATACAGGAAACTAAAACGCTAATCATATTTTCAAAAAGCGAGTAGCTATGTGATGGCTTTGATGATCTTTGCCCTTTGCATGACCATGAAAAAAAATACGACTTTCCACCTGAGAAAATTAGAAGTACCAATAACAGAGAATATCTCAGAAAGAGTTAACAGCAAAACGAATTTTGATATAAATTGTGTGCCTTAACGAAATCTGCATTATTGTGGAGTAATATCTCTTATGATTTAGCAAGTATATAAAAGCCATTCAGTATGTAGAAATCTTCATAGCCTATTCCTTATTCAAAATTTACATTTTATATATCCTTGAAAGATTTTAAACATGTGGAACTTTAATCAAGATCGTTATAGCCATTTTTAAACAAATAAAAAAAGATAACCAAACTTTCTCCATGTAAAGAGTAATTTGAGGTGAGAGGAATTTTCTTGAAAATCTTCGATCACATCCTTGGAAAACACTGAACTAAAATACTAAGTTTGGTGCTTAAACGACTTTTCATTTTTGAATTATGCTGTTCACACACACGGGCCTTTTTCCAAAATTTTGTTTAATTCACGGAACTTCAAAACCTGTATTTCGGTGAAATCTCGTTATCGAATTTTTCTATAGAATACTTCCCCTACATGCTATAGGTATGGACGAGCGGATAGGCAGCGAAACCAGGGAGAAGCACCTGAAGTAGGGCACAACAGTCCTTTTTTGCTTCTATCGTGATCCCTGGGAAGAACGGGGTCCGTAACGTTTCCTGATCGAAAGAAAGCTACGCCACCCGGGCCCACCCATAAGCCCCTAACGGCCGAGAGAGGCGGATCCTAACTGAGCAGTTCCGCAACGACGCTAGTGAAGAAACCTCTACAAAGCGCACATCAGAGCCCATCCGTGAGGCAGTATTTTTAACAATTACATAATTTCAGTCTAATTATATAATATGTAAATTCAATAACAGCCCGCCTTGAAGCAATATGTGTATGTAACAATGTATAAAAAATATATGTAACAGTCATTGCATATGCTTGTGTTATTGTATGCATGTGTAATAATGTTATGTGAATGTATTACGTAATTTAATAATGTAGGAGCTGTGAGAAATTGATCAAAAGTTGCTAACAATGAGGTAACAATGAGGTAACCTTGAGGCAATAATGAATTTGAAAGTTCAAATGCTTCTAGTCATTATTGGTGCAACAATAATGTAAATTTTGAGACAGTTTAAAAATAGCTAATCAACAACCAGAAAAAGCTTAAGTTAAATGAAGGTATTCCATTGGAGTAGGATTAGCCAATCAGAGACCTGAAATACAGAAATGTTTCAAGTTTAGGCGGTTGAAATCAATTCAGTTGGTTGCAGACAGCGTTACTAACCAGACGCAAAAAGTGTCCTCCAGACATTTAATACGTTATTCGTGTGAGACGAAAAATATGTTTGTGTTAAAAAGTGCAATTAATTAATAAAAAGAACCTCACTGCTCTCTATATCAGTGAAGCGTTATTTAAAATCGCATCAAGTATTAATAAACGGAGTGAAATAAAATTATAATCTGTGTAAGCCTACATTCTTGTCGCACCACAATCCTGCTAAGAGAAACGTGTCTCTAACAAATACTGACGCAGTCGAGGCAAACATAAATATATAATATTTAAAGAAATAGTAATAATACTTTTCAAACTTGGGGCAAAGGCCAACGGAAAATACATTTGGGGCGAAGGCTACCCGAAACTGTTTAGTATACGTACGGTTGCAACTACTACAAGTTCAGCTCCCCAACAGTTGAAATACGATACAACTCCTTCTAAAATACTCCTTTCACATCCGCAACCCGCGGACATCGTCGCCTAGTTCTACAACACTGAAACAGATGATAATTGCTAGGAAATGAGGGGTAACGAAGCCGTGATAGAAGATTAACTACCCCAGCATTCGCCTGTCGATTCGGAGAAACCACGAAAAACACATAGGTTAGAGTAGGCAGTCGTTGGTAATCGAATCCGAGACCTCCCGAATGCGATTCTCACACGTTACCGCGGTACCATCTCGTTGGTACTTACTATGGATAAATATTAAAGAAAGTAAACATTCTAGCAGTCAAATAAACAGAGAGTAAATTCTAATTTTTAAGAACTGAGATATTGCAGACTTTAATGCAGATGTTTCATTTTATTCCTTTTGTAACTTTTTTTTAAAAAAATTGTACCATTTTTTTCAACTCTCTCACGTGTGGTATTTACACAATTATTTTGCATGCAATTAGTAGAGAATTTTTATGAATAGCGAAAAGTGTCACAAACATGTTCTTTTAACTGACGGAGAAACTTATTTATGAAGTCGTAAAAACTATGGCAACAATGCGAAAGTTCCATAAGGACTTTGATAATTCCTGAATTTGATATCTTTGTTCTCATTCAGATCAAAAGCTATTTTCGCCACAATTTCAGACACTAAAACAATAAACTTGCATTACACCAAGCAATTTTCAAAAAAAATTTATAAATATAAAAAATGCAAAATCTTGATACCCAGAACTCGTAAACTGCAATACCGTTTGTCCTTTCTGCATATTAAGAATTAGATTTTTCCCTCCATTAATTTGAGCGCTGAAGTTTCTGCTTTCTCTGCCACATACAGAATGCACTCCATCCAAAAATTGGATACCGAGATTTGACTGAAATACATATTTTGAGGCCCCTTGAATCCGAAGAAAGCATTTTTACTTTCTCTACTACGTATAGTAAGTAGGGGAAGTATTGTATTCCACCCAAAAATTCGATACCGAGATTTCACCGGAAATATATGTTTTGAGGCCCCCTGAATCCAAAAAAAGCATTTTTGGAAACATGTCCCTTGTGTGTGTCTGTGTGTGTGTGTATCTGTGTGTGTCTGTCTGTGAACAGCATAACTCCGAAACGAACAGTCGGATAAACACCATGTATTTATGTTCAGTATCTTTCAGAGATGCGACACGAAGGTTTTCAAGAAAATCCCCCTACTCTAGATTACCCTTTACATGGAACATTTTTCAAAAATTTTAATTTTCTCAGAAATGGCTCTAACGATTTTGATTAAAATATCATATGTTTAAGATATTTTGATGACAAATGAAATGTATATCTCGAATTTTCTGGGAATTCTCCAAAAGTATTCTTCGTTGTGAACGACTTTATAAGAGATAGACAAAATTTTACTACATAAAAAGTAGATCGCGTTAAAATACACAATTTATGTCATATACATTTTTTTAGTTGAGTGAACCATTTTCGAGATATTGCTTGTTATTCCCTTAAAATTTCCAATAATTTTTCTCTAATGGGAATTCGTTACTCATTTTTTATGTCCTGGACATACAAAGAGAATGAAGTACTCCACATAGCAACCAGCTCTTAAAGTATTCGACTATCACTTAAAGCCTACCAATTCCCCTTTCGTCTACAAGAAAATTAGCAATAAGATTAACATTTCGATATCTCGATTGACATGAAGTAGACGGAGAATAAGCGTTTGTAAAAATAGTTTTTACAAGAGTAGAGAAAGTCATGTAAGTGTAACACATCAGATTTTTAGAAAAGGTCCCTGTGTTGCTGTATCTTTGTGTGCGCTTGTGAATAGCATAGCTCCAAAAAGAACGCCAACCATGGCATTTAAGTTGCGTACCTCCCAAAGATGCGACACGAATATCTTCAAGAGAATTTCCCAAGCTACACTTTACAGACAGATTTTTCGAATTTTTTTATTTTCTAAAAATGGCTGTAGAGATTTGATATGAAACACCATACATTAAAGGTTTTTACATGACAAACAAAATGTATATCTTGAATTTTTGAGAAAGCTTGTGAATTTGTCTTCATTTGGAATGAATTTTATATAATCTTGTACAACTGGTAAACATTAACTTATAGATGAAAACGTACTTCACAACAAATGTACATATCTTTAAAACACACAATTTTTAAATGACTTTTTATGGCAAAAACCACTTCCGAGATATCCGATATTAATGGTTTGATTTGTTCAATACTTCCTCGTTTTTTAAAGACCTGTTGATCTTTAGTTGTTTTTCGCGATTGCATGGAAATAGATGGAACTTTAAGGCCAGCGTTTATTGTCGAGTTCTTAAAACATTTGACTATCACTATTCTCTTTTGATCCTAATAAAATGTGTAATGTATCCATTTCTGCAAAGTTTATCTCGATTATAATTAAGTAGATAGAAAAATAAACTTTCATAAGAATAATTTGTATACCCACTAAAAAGGTTAGAGAGTAGTGAATGTGAACATCCGAATTTTTAAAGTGGAGACCAATACTTTGTGGAGTCGCTGTACGCGCTGAATAATTGTTTCCATTGTTGCATGACGAAGTCATATCATGCATCCGGTCAAACATGCAGTAAACGCATGCTGCAGTAATTTTTTGGATACCTGCAATCTAAACAGTCTTGTGTTAAACTTAATGTATCGGCACATTTTAAACCTTCTTTTCTGTCAGTCTATATCCTTTATATACGTTCTTACTTCCTTTGTAAACAGAATAATTCACAAACAATGCTAAAGTGAATGGGAGTAATGGTTGTGCTGTGGTATATCCTGAACATACAATTTCTTACAGTCTTCCGAATTACCTATCTATATTCTCTTGTGAACTTTTTGCCATAAGATTTGCCTTGGAATACATAATGAAAGCTGAACACCGTTGTTATCTCATCTTCACTGACTCCATGAGAGCAATTCTAGCTCTACAACAGAAATCATCCAGAAACTCTCTAGTGCAGAACATTTTACAGCTGTATAATGAGATAAAAGCCAACAATAAACGTGTGACGCTGGCATGGATACTATCTCACATGGACATATCTGGAAATGAAAAAGCTGATGAAGCAACTAAAGAAGCAACGTGCCACTCTCCAAGCCTGGCCGACCTCAAGGTTCCACATCACGATTTCCAAAATTTCCTCAAGTATAAAATATGTAAGAAATGGAAGCTACACTGGAGTTCCACATCCAATGGCAAACTAATCGCCTTAAGCTCCAATCCTAGTTTCAGTTACCCAATAAAACGTCTAGTTCGTCGTGTCCAGGCTACGTATCGGACATACTACAATTACACATTCATATCTCCTTGTAAAAGATCATCAGCCTACATGCAAGCACTGTCACTCCATTCTCACAGTTCAGCATATAACTGCAGAGTGCCCTATCTACGATGTTCATCGGCTTCAGTGTGGTATTCCTGCTAACCTCTCGGTGGCCTTGAGTGATCCCACCATCTGCCACAACATGTTAAAGTTTTTAAAAGAAATAAAATTGTATAATGTTATATAATCAATGTTGTAATTTGTTTCAAAATATTCTAATTATTAAAATTTATTGTAGTCGCGTTATGACTTTATTGTTAAAGCGACAATAATAAATTAACAAATAAAAAAAACAAGGCTACACATTATGTATCTATGTGCCCCAAATTCCCTTATGATTCATCATAGCTAGGAAAGGGAGAAACGCAGTGTATTTTAAGAAACTCGCAAAGTTGCTGCCAGCAAAACGCTGTTTTCGCTTCTCTTTTTATACAGTCTCTCCTACAATCTTGCAAAGGCGAGGCGAGACGAAGCCAGTAGCAAAATTCAGGTTAGCTGCTGTATGATACAAGTTTTCGAGTGCAGATTTTGCACCTGATGGTGTGGAAGTTGGAAGTTAGAAACCCGTCTCTTGGGCAGTTTAAGGGGAACTGCTCGCTGCAGTAACTAATCCTTAGACCAGAGTAACTTGTTTGCCATTCTTTGGCAAAACACCCTTTCGAGGGAAAAGTTTGTAGCAAGTTTGGAGGTAAATGCCCAGGGAATGCTGTGCCAGTCAGACTCGGTATCAGATCGTAAATAAATTAAGAACTTCTGTTGTCCCTTTGGGTCCAGATCTCCCACAATCGTTGTAAGATCAGATTAAATCACGTAATAAACAGTGAACTTATGAACAAACTCGCAGGAGGAAAAACTTCTGTACGCATTTGGAAAGTAAACTCCAACTGTCCCTCTACAAACAGGTGTAGGAAAAAAAATGAAAATAGGAAAATAAAAGTATTACGTGGTGATGGAGTATTTAAAAAAACTGTTTTGAGCCTGATAAAAGTTTAGAACTATATTTAAATGAATTACAGATTGGACAAGAAACAAAATTTCTCTTGGATGTATAGCATCGGATATCTCAAAATACTCACAGGAACCTGCATTTATATGCAGGATGTTTTAATAAATTGGAAGAATTGGAAGAAAACTGATGTTTCTGGTGTATTAGCAAAATTATGGGAAATTACCGTAAGACTATGTTTGATCTTTGTAAAATGAAATAACAGTAGATTTCATAATTGATAAAAAATATGATGAAGTTTAATGTTCAAAACAGAAACACAATAGTTTTAAATAATAGAGGTAATGATAATTGTTTGTACAGGCAAGTCGTATGTATTACAATGTTTTGGAAAGGTAGTCAGATGAAAAAATTCATTGCATAACCGGAATTTGAACCACGGATCTTCGGTTTCCGGCCGGCAACTTGTCGGCTTGACATAACTGGGGAATTTAATGTTACCACGTTAGCTCAGTTAATCAGAGCAACCGACCGGAACCAAAAGATCCATGGTTCAAATCCCGGCTATGGGATTTCATTTTTCAATCTGATACATCCTTTCCAAAGCCCGTAATAATTCAAATCGAAACAATTCCACAGCCTTTAGCGTTTAAGAATTATATACGAATATCTGCGGTTCTCCACCAATTGTAACGTTTAAGAATTATACACGAATATCTGCGGTTCCTCCACCAGTTGTAACGTTTAAGAATTATACACGAATACCTGCGGTTATTCCACCAATTGTAAAGTTTAAGAATTATATACGAATACCTGCGGTTCCTCCACCAATTTTAACCTTTAAGAATTATTTACGAATACCTGCGGTTCCTCCACAAATTGTAAAGTTTAAGAATTATATACGAATACCTGCGGTTCCTCCACCAATTTTAACCTTTAAGAATTATTTACGAATACCTGCGGTTCCTCCACAAATTGTAAAGTTTAAGAATTATATACGAATACCTGCGGTTCCTCCACCAATTGTAACCTTTAAGAATTATTTACGAATACCTGCGGTTATTCCACCAATTGTAACGTTTAAAAAATATATACGAATATCTGCGGATTTTCCACCAATTGTAACGTTTAAGAAGTTGTAAAGTCTGCCTAAAAGTGACGTTATCAAGGACATAGTTCAAAAGGCAAACTTAAGTTGGCGTATGGTTGGAAACTTTTAATTAAAAAAAAACTTCAAATTTTACTTAGAATTTATTATTGTTAACCACATAAATTTTAGACTTTCTTACAATTTACTGACCAGGAATACTCCACTCGTTAGAAACTGGAATTTCGCTCGGGTTGCAGGTTGCAAGGTTAGCTGGCTGAGGTGTATACTTCATAGAAACCGAAATACTTTTGGCCCAAAATGATACTTAAGACCGGTTTCGAGCGTTAAAGTTTGAGCGGTCGACTTTTGTAAATGGATTTGGAAATAACGGCGATATCAGAGAGTTCAAAAGGATAGCGTTGTGGTTAGAACTGAACACGCTAAGCACCAGATCGATTGCTCTAAACTTCAAGGCTCAAAAGCGCCCGTGTCGTATGAAGTAAATAACTTCGCATACGTATTAAGCGCATCTACATTAATACCTAATTATGAATTACTGAAAAAAGTTCTACGTCAGAGGTATGCCGTAAAGCAAAAGTAAATACCTGCTCACGTTAGAATTAACGTACACTTTGCGCGGGAAATGAAACATTGGCATAAATTGCTGTCGGACTATTTTGAAAATGCACTTGAATTAGGCATGTGTATTCTCATTTGTGCGCTTAGGATTACTGTATAAATTGAAAATATCGCATTTTGCATAGCACGCGGTATCTATCACTAGCATAGTGATCCTTGAGGCACTATTTTTAATACTTAAATAATTTCAGTAATTATATCATATATATAATTCAATAACAGCCCGCCTTAAAGCAATATGTGTATGTAACAATATATAAAAAGTATATTATAGTCATTGTATATTTTATATTATTGTGTACATATGTAATAATGTTATGTGAATGTATTACGTAATTTAATAATGTAGGAGCTGTGAGAATAATAGGTTAAAAATTGCTAACAATGAGGTAACAATGAGGTAACCTTGAGGCAATAATGAATTTTAAAGTTTAACAATACTACTTTTAATTCTTGGAAGGAATAATGTAATTTTTGTGACAGTTTAAAAGGAGCCAATCAATAACCAGAAAAACTTTAGTTAAATGAAGGTATTCTATTGGACTAGGATTAACCAATTAGAGACTTGAAATACAGAAATTTACAAATTTAGGCGGTAGAAATCAAGTCTGTTGCTTGCAGACAGTGTTCCTAACCGGACGTGAGGTGTGTTCTGGAGAAATGTAATATGTAATTTGTGTGAGAAAATAGTTTACGTGTTTAAAAAGTGCAAGTATTTAATAAAATAATCTTACAGCTCTCTATATCAGTGAAGTGTTATTTAAATCGTATCAAGAATTAATAAAAAGGAGTGAATAACAAATTAAAATCTGTGTAAGCCTACATTCTTCAGTCGCATCACCTCCCTACTAAGACATACATGTCTCTAAAAGAATATAAACACTGACGCAGCCGAGGCAAACATAAATATGTAATATTTAAAGAAACAGTTAGATTACAAAGTTAATATTTTTAAATTTGGGGACTAAGGCTACCGGGTACCATACGTGCGGTTGCAACGAATTTCAAATTCGGCTCCCCAACGGTTGAACTGCAATACAACACCTACAACAAAATAACTTCTTCATTCTGCGTTGTGATACTGTAGTCATTGTCATTTGTATCCTAGGATGGAATTCTCTATCTTAATGTTGTAGTCATTAACATGTCTCAACCATAGTTTAGAATTCCCATCAATGGAATATGGCGCACGTTCGTAATGTTAACGAGTTTATTGCGACATGTTTATATATTCGAAAACTTGATGGTTCTATAGTAAAGAAGTTATCTAACATACTATTTCGTTCCATATGTCACTATAGACAGCAGAATATATATTACTTTCTCTACTACGTATAGTAAGTAGGGGAAGTATTGTATTCCACCCAAAAATTCGATACCGAGATTTCACTGGAAATATATGTTTTGAGACCCCCTGAATCCAAAAAAAGCATTTTTGGAAACATGTCCGTGTGTGTGTTTGTGTGTGTGTCTGTCTGTGTGTCTGTTAACAGCATAACTCAGAAAGGAACAGTCAGATAAACACCAAACTTGATCTTTAGGTTCAGTATCTTCCAGAAATGCGATACGAAGGTTTTCAAGAAATTCACCCCACTCCAGATTATCCTTTACATGGAACATTTTTCGAAAATTTTAATATTTTCAAAAATGACTAACGATTTTGATGAAAATATCATATGTTTTAAGATATTTTCATGACAAATAAAATATATACCTTGAATTTTTTGGGTATGTCTCCAAAAGTATTCTTCATTGTGAACGACTTTTGCAAAACTGGTAAACCATAAGAGATAGGCAAAATTTTACCAGACAAAAAAATGTAGATCGCGTTAAAATACACAATTTATGTCATATACATTATTTTTGTTGAATGAGCCATTTTTGAGATATTGCTTGTTATTCCCTTAAATGTTTCAATACTTATTTTCTCAAATGGAAATTCGTTATTCATTTTTTGTCTTGGATATCCAAAGAGTATTAATCTGTGGCAAAGAGAATGGTGCTGCACCTAGCAACCAGCTATTAAGATATATGTCGATGCTTAAAGGCTACTGCATTTTTATATTTCCCTTGCAAATACAAAACAAGGGGAACATAGTACGCCTTAAGCGATAGTCAAATATTTTTAGAACTGGACGCTATGTGTAAAATGTAATTCTCTTTGCATCTCAAAAGATCGTTTCTGCAAATATTTATCTCGATTAATATGAAATAGATGGAGAATAATAGTTTGTAAAAATAGTTTGTACAATAGCAGAGAAAGTCATAGGAGTGTAACACATCAGATTTTTTTTCTGAACAAATTATGTTTAGATGGTGCTTCGTCTTAAAAGGTAAAATGATAAATTATAAATGCATCTCAATTCCGTAACATAATTTTGTAAGTGTCATCAACATGAGAAAGAATTCATAGTTTTTACGCCGCTCTCTGACATACTTTCACCGCAATTGAACTAATTGTAAAATTAAGCCTTCTCTAAGCCTAGAAAATGAGAAAACCGACATAGATACTTATGAAGAAAGGAAGGAAAGATCAGGGATGGCATGCTTTAGACTACGAGGCTGGAGGACACAGAAAATTACTGACGATTTTGGCAGGAGAATCTACATTCTGTGATGGGATGACGGCTAGATAACATATTTTGGCAGATTTGCACAATGGTAGAAGCAGAAAAATTAAATTTTATAAAAATTCTTAAGTACAGATAGAAGAATATCTACTGGTTGACCAGAGGAACTGGCATAACATGGCCAATTTCCTAGCCTTAGTGCGCGAAGCAAGGTCAAATTTGGTTAGTTAGTCAGACACAACCTATTTATCTCTACTCTTATTTCTTTCTTTTTCATTTTTCTTTTCTTTGTTTTGTCACCTTCAACTTGTGGATACCATAAATATGCACTAAGATTAAGATTCAACGTGGAGGGGGACTTAGCACGTCGACCTGCATAGATCTTTAGTACCTATGTCCCGAACGGGACGCTCCCAGAGGGAGGGATGAGGTGAGAGGAGACAGAGAACGGCCGGATCAAGGGTAGAGAACAGGGCCCCTACCATTCATAGATTTAAATTCCCTAGATGGGCACTGGTGCAGCCGGCCTCTCTCCCCTCCCCCTATGGGCTGACACTATCCCTGGGGGGTCCGGAACCCGGAGACCACCCTCATTCCGGTTTCCACAGAGCATCCTTTTCCCCTGCCATGCACACGCCGAAACCTCCCGCCGACATGTACAACCCCGAAAGAGACCAACCGGATGAAAGGTGACGTGAAATGAGAATAGAGTTGAAATGGAGGGTCAGGAAATTCGGGCGACTTAATGGTCCTTCCCAGCGTTCACCTAACAACCCGAAAACACCCATGAGTCAGGAAGGTCAGCCACGGGAATCGAACCCACGATCTCCCGAATGTAGGCCATAGACTTTACAGTTGAGCCATTCCGCTCGGTATCCGTGCACTAAGTTTTTGTCTAACTACTTTAATAATTTGACGCCAATAAAGATGCTTTGTCTGACTCTGTCTCTCTATCACCTCCGTACAAAGTACACCGTTGTTAACTCCAAGTACAAGCAGCGAGACGCATGTCATGGCGAGTCGTGTACGCCTCTCTGACGTCAAATGTAGCACACCGCTTATGAGGAAGCTAAATGGCGAATTGTACGAAAAGTGTTACTTCTACAATGAAAAACAATTATTCAGAACTGATCATAGACTTAATATGCATCACACAGTAATAACGTGATAAATCTTTCACACAAATACATTTTCACAGCGAATCTAGTTCTCAAAGAAAACACAAACGCTACTATATATTTATTTATAATATTTAATTCAGTGTAACATGTAGAATAACCAATTTGACTATTGGCATTAATTTTCCCTGTTTGTGAGAAGCTTCAATCTTTCATGACAAAGCTGAAAGTCATACATATACTATGTTGCACTCAGAATTACATTCTGCGATCTAGTGCTCCCGAGATAGATTCCTGGGGATTTTTACTTTCCCTACTACGTATAGTAAGTAGGGGAAGTATTGTATTCCACCCAAAAATTCGATACCGAGATTTCACCGGAAATATATGTTTTGAGATCCCCTGAATCCAAAAAGAAGCATTTTTGGAAACAGGTCCGTGTGTGTGTGTCTGTGAACAGCATAACTCAGAAACCAACAGTCGGATAAACACCAAACTTGGTATTTAGGTTCAGTATCTTTCAGAGATGTGACACAAAGGTTCTCAAGAAAATCCCCCCACCCCAGATTACCCTTTACATGGAACATTTTTCGAAAATTTAATGTTATCAATAATGGCTCTAACGATTTTGATTAAAATATCATATGTTTAAGATATTTTCATGACAAATGAAATGTATATCTCGAATTTTCTGGGAATGCCTCCAAAAGTATTCTTCATTGTGAACGAATTTTGTATAACTGGTAAACCATAAGAGATAGACAAAATTTTACTATACAAAAAATGTAGATCGTGGTAAAATACACAATTTATGTCATATACTTTTTTTGTTAAGTGAACCATTTTCGAGATATTGCTTGTTATTCCCTTAAATTTTCCAATACTTTTCTCAAATGGGAATTCGTTATTAATTTTTTATGTCCTGGTCATACAAAGAGAATGGAGCGCTCCACATAGCAACCAGCTCTTAAAAGATGTGACTATCGCTTAATGCCTACCATATTCCCCTTGCACCCATCTCGATTAACATGAAGCATATGGAGAATAAGCGTTTTTAAAAATAGTTTGTACAAGAGTGGAGAAAGTCATGTGAGTGTAACACATCAGATTGTTTTCATTGGGGTGCTTATATCACATATAATATGGAAGTATTAATGAGAGTGCGAATATATGTATGATTCAACATTTAAAAGCTAAGTAAAATAATCTATGTTTAAACCCACATGTAAACAATTGCTGATGAACAATAGCTTCCAAAAGTTAAGCTGGTGATATATCCATAAAATATAAACGAGCAAGTGGACTAATAAAAAAGAATTTATAACATTAGAAATAACAGGAATACGCATTATAAATTACGGAATTTTTATGGGGGAAAACAATAGAAAATGGCATAATCTCTTAAATAGTTCTTGTATCATACTTTGCAAACACCATAATTTACCAGAAAACAGAAAATGTTATTCAGTTATTTTTTGTCATCCAGTATTTTCCTCAAAATTAGCGATATGTCAACTACTACGAAAATGTTGCATTGTGATACATCGCAGTTCCTTCTGAGAAAGTAATATATTGCAATATTTGGCTGGTTGTTTAAATGCATTTAAGTCGCACAGTTTGTGTTTACGTTAAACACCGTTTGATGACCAATGCACGAAAAAAGTAAACGTTTTGATATTCATATTAGTTCCTTTATAACGAGATATTAAGCGTACTCATATTTGGAATTTTGCAATCAAAGTAGCATTTTCTGACAATGTTGTAGTTAAAAAATTACGATACAATGAATATGTAACGAGTTAATTTTATTTTTCTTTATCGTCTTAAATCATAATTTTATGTTAGTGGATTTATTCCAAATTCGATGTTTTAATGCCTTTCACATGCCTTGAAATCTAATTAGAAAAACACTTGTTTTATCTATCCTTCGTGCATATTTTAAACATGTGTTAATGAAACATGGCCCCGTTTGCGGGCCCATGTTTACTCGAACCTTTTGTTTCTATTAATCGTATACTTTCAACCGCACCAGTTTGCGCTATTAATTATGATACACCCTTATAATGATATACATTGAAAGAAATCCAATGTGCTACATTTAATTTACTTTCTCTATCATCCATTTTATGCTGGTTATTAAAAAGCTAATTGTTATGTCCAACTCATACCAGTTGAGATAAACGTTTGCATAAATAGCCTCATTACACATTTCGTTGTAGGCACAAGAATGAGGCCGGAGGCTTTAAAAGACGAGTCGCTATACGCTGGCTTTGAAATCCCATATTCTCTGTATTACACTTCGAGAAACAACTGAATGAAGACAGCAGTTAACATCATTTGAAAAATTTGAAACAATCACAACGAACACGTCGGAAATGGTTGATGCCACAAATAAATTATTTCAAATAAATTGCGTGTTTTAAAGAAATGTACATCTTTTATTCTATTCTGCTTTTGTTTTGGAAAATAATACAAAAATTATTTAAAATGAAACCAAGTGGGATGGCTCAAGCGGTTGCGTCTGTAGCCCGCATTCTTAAAGTCCTGGATTCGCTTCCCGGCAACCGCCCACTCGGGCCTTGGGGTTTTTCGTGGTTTCCCCGGGTCGCCAGGCGAAAGCTGAGATGATTCATCTTCTACCACGACTCTCCTTCCTCTCATTTCTGTACCCATCACGTTCCTTGCCATCTGTTTCAGGGTTGAAGGACCAGGCGGTGCACCAGTTGCGGCTGGGCAGTGTCTTGCCATCTATAAAGGTTTCTTCCCTGGCGTCGCTGCGGTACTGCTCAGTTAGGTCTCTCCTCAGCGTGGGAATCCGCTCCGGGGACCCTGGATGTTGGTGGCTTGTGGGTAGGCACAGCGCGGCGTCGCATGCGTTTTATCTGGAAAACGTTAGGGACCCCGTCGACATCCGGATCTGGTCGCACTTCGGGTCTCTCCCCTCACCCTTCCCTCCCAGGTGTCACGTTTGGAGTACAATGGGCCAAATGGCCTGCGTGCAGTGCTCTGCCCTGGTTCCAGGGGCCCCTCCATGATACGTACCTGTACCTGTATTCAAAACGAAGCCCTTCCCCAGCTTTTCCCAGAAAATTCAAGATACACATTTTGTAATTTACGTGAATCAAAATTACTGAAGTTGTTTCCAATTAATGGTCGGTTAGAAGCGGAGGATCTTATTATAAATCTTTGTGTCGTAAGTTTGGAGCAAGCAGAGTTTAAATGCAGAGTTTGGTGTCTATCCACTTTTGTACACATATACTGTCATATACATATACACGCATTTTTCTTTGTTTATTTATTTATACAAGGAACCTCGAAAGATTTTGAGTCATGCTGTCCATAGACAGAAGCATTTATACACACTCGCGCGCACGATCCTTTTTTAAAAATCTTAAGCATAACATTCACATGATATTTTAAACCTACTCTTCTATAAACTATTCTTACAAAGGTACATTCTGTTAACCTCATGTTAATCCAGATGATATTTGGAGGAATGATTTCATTACACATTTCGTTGTTGATACAGGAGGCTAAAGCGATAATCGTATCTTAAAATAACGGATGCTATATGATCGCTTTCAAATTTCACTCTTTGCATGACCACGAGAAACAATGGAGACAACTATAGCACTTCAGAGAAGCATCAGTATTTGAAAATTCAAAACAAATAACAAATATCTCGGAAACGATTAATGCTACAAAAATTACTACACATATATTATGTGTTTTAATAGTGTGTATGTGAAACAAGCTTATGTGTTTACCATACAGTTTACCAGTTTCACAAAAAAATAGAAATTTCGTCAGAATGAAGAGGATCATAGGCTGTATGAAGAAAATTCAACACACACAGTTCATTTTTCGTACAATTTTAGACTGCGTATCTCATGGGTATAAATGATACGTTCTTAATGCTCGTTTAATTAATTGTAAACAGTTTTTATGATGTTTAATAATTTATATATTAAAAATCTGATATGTTACACTCACATGACTTTCTCTACTCTTGTACAAACTATTTTTACAAACGCTTATTCTCCATATGCTTCATGTTAATCGAAATATCGAGATGTAAATCTTATTGCTAATTTTCTTGTAGATGCAAGGGGAATATGGTGGGTTTTAAGCGATAGTCAAATATTTTAAGAGCTGGTTGCTATGTGGCGCATTCCATTCTCTTTGCATGTACAGGACATAAAAAAATGAATAACGTATTTGAGAAAAAGTATAAGTATTGGAAAATCTAAAGGAATAACTAGCAATATCTCGAAAATGGTTCACTCAACAAAAAACTGTATATGACATAAATTGTGTATTTTAACGTGATCTACATTTTATGTGCAGTAAAATTTTGTCTATCTCTTATGGTTTACCAGTTATGCAAAAGTCGTTCCCAATGAAGAATACTTTTGGAGACATTCTCAGAAAATTCGAGATATACATTTCATTTGTCATAAAAATATCTTAAACATATGATATTTTAATCAAAATCGTTAGATCCATTTTCGAGAAAATTAAAATTTTCGAAAAATGTTCCATGTAAAGGGTAGTTTGGGGTGGGGGGATTTTCTTGAAAACCTTTGTGTCGCATCTCTGGAAGATACTAAGCCTAAATACCAAGTTTGGTGTTTATCCGACTGTTCGTTTCTGAGTTATGTTGTTCACAGACACACAGACACACAGACAGACAGACACACAGACAGACATGTTTCCAAAAAGACCTTTTTGTATTCAGTCTCAAAACATGTATTTCCGGTGAAATCTCGGTATCGAATTTTTGGGTGGAATGCAATACTTCCCCTACTTACTATACGTAGTAGAAAAGGTAAAAAAGCAATGTAGTTTTAAAGAATTTAAAACATTTGCAAATCATATTTTTAAAATATTCCTTAGTTTAATTACTTGTGTGTTTAGTGTATAATTGCATGTATTATATTTGTTTACTTCTGAATTTTGAGATTTCTTGTATTTTTACGTAAATTACAATATCTTTAGTATGGAAGTTACTTATTTTATTTGCTTATTTTTAAAATTTTAGGTGTCCTGTGTCTCTAATGCACTTATATTTTAACTGCAGCCACAACATACCACTGTAAAATAGGGGATTATTCTTGCAGATTTAATAATAGCAAAGTATTTTAAATCTATGTATTTTCATCAATATCTTTAGATCCAATATTGAGAAAATGAAAAATGACGAAAATGCTTACATGTATAGTGTAGTTTGAGTGGGGGGTTTTCGTGTCGTATCATTGGAAAATGTTGAACTTGAATACTAAGTTTTGAATATATAGGTGTTGTTCATATACCTATACATACTTTCCAATTCTTTTATTTTGAATTCAGGGAACCTCGAAACGCGTTTTCCGGATAAATGTGAATTTCTAATTTTAAAATGGAATAGAATATGTGATAAAACTATTTCTATTTGACAAAAGTATATATTTTAAAGAAATATACATTTCTCCTCCTACAAATGTTTGTCATTTCTTCGCTGTTTTGAAGTTATACAAAATTCGGAATGAAAAAAGATAACTTCAAAGCAGAGAAATTAAAATACTGGGTGGAACAAAGAAATCTGATGATTTAAAGTGAAATATTATAGGTAGTTCAAATTTTCTTTAATGAAATATGCTTCATGACACTAAGTATTGTATCCTCAAAGTATTAAGTATTTTTTCATCCAAAAAAGTATAGCTCTAGCACTCCAAAGCAAGCTATCCTACACCATACCGTAACTCTTTTGGAGTGAAGAGGTTGCTAATGAACCCATCTGGGATTTTCCGGTCTTCAATATCTGAAGTTTTTCTTATCAACACTTTCTGATAAATGAAAGTGTGCTTCGTCGGTCATCAGGAGATGACTGACATTCTCTCCCGCAAGAAGGACAAACTATTCCGCGAAATTCCACCTATGTGCACAATCCTGCTCCTTTAATTGGTGAACAATCAGCATTTTGTAAGGTTGGAAGGGTAGATCTTGGAGATGAATTCTATGAAGACTTCGCGATCACAAATCCAGTGCTGTGGGCTGTCCCTTTGCAGACCTTTGTGGACTTCTAGTAGTAGCTTTCGTTGCATTTTTAATATTCTCTGGTGTTCGTGTTGTCCGAATGAATCCCGAAGATTTCTTCTGTGCAGAAGCCGTTCCACGTATGTTTCTAATTCAGAACTTTATTGTGTTGAGATTAGGGACCGCAGTGTGGCGTGGAACAGAAAAACGCCCTTCGAAATAGACCACGAGTTGAATAACAGAATCTCCACTTTTGAAATGTTGTCCAAAGCTCTGTTACAACTAAAATGACATCATTTTGCTTCAACAATAACGTTAACACTGCTTTCTTTTACTCCCACATTCCATATGAAAATGACAATTGAAAACCGTCAGTTTCCTCTGCCCCACCACCCTATATAAGGAAAATTGCTCCATGTAATGAGTTGTTTGATGTTGTGGTTAAGTTATCAAAATATTTTTTTCATTGAAGGCTTATAATTTTCTTATACTTATTTAGAAAGTATTGGTATTTGTATCCCACGAACTAGGAGAGGTTAAACTCAATAAACCAAGAGCGACAATACTGACAGAGTAGCCCAGGAACGTGGTGTCTGCGTTTCAAATACCGACAGGACTGTCCTCTCTGACTGAACTTTTCTTTTTTTAGGTCTTCTTCAGTCCTGATTACTTGCAAATACTGGGCAGGTGCCCTAAATTAGGCCTGCAACGTTTCCTTTTTCAATTTCCTTTATCGTTTACCGAGCGAATTGGCATCGCGGTACGCGTGAGATCGCATTCGTGAGGTTCGGGTTTTTTCGGGGTTTTCTCGAATCGTCAGGCGAATGCTGGAGTGGTTTCTCTCATCCCCATTTTCGTGCCCCTCCATATCGTTCAATTTATCATTTCATTCATTCTTCACCCTGTTAGGTCCATTTTAGGGTTGGAAGTGTCGGCGGTGGTGCTTCGGTGCGGCAAGGCAGGGGAAAAGCATGCTCTCTGTGAACGTTTTCCGTCCCTTGGACTTCGGCTGATTGCCGGGGTATAAGAACCGCCTCATGGGGGCAGCGTTGGATACTGTGTGGGGCGGGGTCTCCGGTGTGTCTTCCTGACTGCGGGGGCGCCTCTATCTGGTATCTGTAGGGACCCTGTGATTACTATGTCATCACTTCTGGTTCCGGCCGCCCGGTGTCTCCTCTCACCTCATATCTCCCTCCCGGGGCGCCCCCTCGTGGGGCTAGGTACAATATCCACATTCCCTGAATCGGTACCGAGTCCCCTCTGATACACATTTCAAATCTGTATCATCAGCATCCATCGCCTGTGGTGCCTGTGTAGCAAGAACGGGCTTAAACACTACTAAACAAATAAATTCGCTTGATTATTTTATAACGGTTCTTTCACACTAGCCATATAGGCAGTAATTTGGAAGTTAAATGAGACCTGAAGAATTCAATGCCATGGCCGGAACTCGAACCCCGATTCTCCTGCTCTCCATACTCTCCGTTGTTGCTATTCCTATAGACAAGTCAGGAAATCTGTGCTCCTACCCTCAGATGAGACTTCCAAAAATAGAAAGAAATCAAATTGAAAGAGAATATCCTTCCAGAGGTGTCAAAAACCGAAAACGTATCCATGCAGGTTCACCTAATTGGGCAAAATATTCTTGGTTATCTTGACATCTTACTGTATAAAATATTAATGTTCAGAAAAAACTAACCTCCAGAGGGAATGGCCGAGATGTTTTATATGTATAGCTAGTGTAAATATAAAGAAGTCGAGCATCGTCCTGGAATTATAGGTTTTTGAAAGCTCCTGACTTTTGATGACAATCCCAAATGACGTAGCAGCAGGATGTGTTAATCGGGAGGGGTCACCTCGCATACCATTGTGATCTATTGTGGCTACACCCCCCCCCCAGGAGGCAGAGATGAAGTGAAGGAGACATAGGAAGTCCCAGGCACACAAAGATGTGCAGAAGTCCCTAATATTTCCAGGTTGAACACCCACGCACCAGTGCCGAGAAATCCCAAGAGGGTGACGATCCTAAGGGCAGAAATCTTTCCAACGCGCATGCATTCACGCCATCTGCTCGGCACCGCCAGCTTGAAATGGAGATGAAATGAGAGGAAACGGGAGAAGGAGAAATCACGGCAAAACACACCGCCCCGGCATTCGCCTTTGAGCCAGTATTTTATATTGCTTAACTCATATCATTTTGATTGTGTAATATAAAAAAATCTGATGTGTTGCACTCACATGACTTTCTCTACTCTTGTACAACCTATTTTTACAAACGCTTATTCTCCATATGCTTCATGTTAATCGAGATATCGAGATGTCAATATTATTGCTAATTTTCCTGTAGATGCAAGGAAAATATGGTAGGTTTTAAGCGATAGTCAAATATTTAAGCGCTGGTTGCTATGTGGCGCATTCCATTCTCTTTGCATGTCCAAGACATAAAAAAATGAGTAACGAATTTGAGAAAAAGTATAAGTATTGGAAAATTTAAGGGAATAACAAGCAATATCTCGAAAACGGTTCACTCAACAAAAAAATGTATATGACATAAATTGTGTATTGTAACGCGATCTACATTTTTTGTGCAGTACAATTTTGTCTATCTCTTATGGTTTACCAGTTATGCAAAAGTCGTTCAGAGTGAAGAACACTTTTGGAGACATTCCCAGAAAATTCGAGATATACATTTCATTTGTCATGAAAATAGCTTAAACATATGATATTTTAGTCAAAATCGTTAGAGCCATTTTTGAGAAAATTAAAATTTTCGAAAAATGTTCCATGTAAAGGGTAGTCTGGAGTGGGGGGATTTTCTTGAAAACCTTCGTGTCGCATCTCTGGAAGATACTGAACCTAAATACCAAGTTTGGTGTTTATCCGACTGTTCGTTTCTGAGTTATGCTGCTCACAGACACACACACACACACACACACACACACACACACAGACACACACACGGACATGTTTCCAAAAATGCTTTTTTTGGATTCAGGGAGTCTCAAAACATGTATTTCTGGTGAAATCTCGGTATCAAATTTTTGGGTGGAATGCAATACTTCCCCTACTTACTATACGTAGTAGAGAAAGTAATAATAGCCTGCCTATAAGCATCAATAATTACTATAAAATGTATAATACACCAATTTTATTGTGTGTATTTATTGTATGTATATATGTATAAATTGTTAGATGAATGTATTTCTTAGTTTTAGTAACACAGGAGCTGTGAGGGTAAAAGTAAGCTGTCTTTAGTACCAAACGAGGTAATGAAATAGAAACCTAAGGGTGGCTAACAATAAGATGTAACCTTGAGAGAGAGAGCAATAACTAAGAAAGCTAAGAAGGTTGCCATAAGGCGATGGGAAAATACTGGTGTATCATCCAAAACGTTTGTAAATACGAGCCATTCAAAATCATACTAAAGTGTTCTGCTAGAGTAGACTTAGCCTACCAGAAACTAGGAAGATTAAATTTGAAATTTTAAGCTGTGGACGCTAAAAGGTAGCATGCCCAAGCAGTTCAGTCCAGTGAATGTAGCTCCGAGAGGGCAGATGTGAGAATTTAGTGCAGGCGAAAAAGCCAGATTTAGATCTTTAAACATGTAGTTAGGAACATCTTACAGCTCCATACTTAGATACGTCAGTAAATTATTTGATATACATATATTATTCAACTGCCGTGAAGGAATAAAGTAGTTAGAATTTACAACTATAATTGGTGTTATATGTGTAAAGTTATTCTGCAGCCGTACCACCCCTATTTGCTCTACCATGAAGATGAAGGTTAGTTTGTTGTATTGTATTTCGACTGTTGGGGAGCCGAACTTGAAGTAGTTGCAAGCGCACATATGGTAAAAGGTTTCCGGTAGCGTTCGCCCTAAATGTACTTTCCGGTAGCCTTTGCCCCAAATGTTTAAAAAATATTAACTTTGTAATTTTGACTGTTTCTTTATATATTATATATTTATGTTTGCCTCGGCTGCGTGAGTATTTATTTTTAGAGACATGAATGTCTTAGCAGGGAGTGATGCGACCGAAGAATGTAGGCTTACACAGATTATAATTTTACTTCACTCCTTTTATTAATGCTTGGCACGATTTAAATAACACTTCACTGATATATATTAGAGAGAGAGAGAGAGAGAGAGAGAGAGCTGTGAGATTTTTGTATTAATTACTTGCACTTTTTAACACGTAAACTATTTTTCGTCTCACACAAGACGTATTAAATTTCTCGAGGACGCATCTCGCGTCCGGTTAGGAACACTGTCTACAACCAACTGACTTCTGAATTTGTAAATTTTGCTATATTTCAGTTTCTGATTGGCTAATCCTAGTCCAATAGAATACCTTCATTTAACTAAAGCTTTTTCTGGTTGTCGATTGGCTATTTTATAAACTGTCTCAAATTTACATTATTGTTGCTCCAATAATAACTAGTAGCATTATTAAACTTTCTTACTCATTATTGCCTCAAGGTTACCTCATTGTTACCTCGTTGTTATGAACTTTTAACCTATTATTCTCACAGCTCCTACATTATTAAATTATGTAATACATTCACATAACATTATTAAACATGTATACAATAATATAAACATATACAATGATTGTAATATACACTTTTTATATCTTGTTACATACACATATTGCTTTAAGGCGGGCTGTTATTGAATTTATATATTATATAATTAGACTGTAATCATTTAAGTGTTAAGAATACTGCCTCAACCAGATACCACTGACGGTGGACGGTCATCGAAAGTGGAACCCGGGACCTTGCGAATGCGGAGCTCTTCTCCGACCTTTTGTTTTTAAGTTATGTCTTTTGGATGAAGCCGCCGCCCCCCAAGAAAAGCTTACTTCCAGTCTGAATTTAGAAAAGGAATAAGGGTTTTTCATTTGTGCTACTGTAAATTTTAACCGCGATCAGCCTGGCCAAAAATAAGAAATACAATTTCTCCTCATTAATGAATCACATAACCCAATCTGTATGTATCCTATCAAGGAAAACCAGACTAAACTCCATTTGCATCAAGAACGCGGAAGTATCGAGAGTTATACAAAACTGATAAAAATATTTTTCTGAAATTGTCTTCTGCAAATGTTTATCTTCCATGGAAAGAAATATAATGAGTTTTCAGAAAGCTAATTAGTTTCAATCAATACTGGATTTTTGAGTGGAATGCAATGCTTGCCATATCTGGAGTAAAAGGTGGCGAAGGTAATAGGGAATCATTTAATAACAATCCAGTACTTTCTGCCAGCTTTCCGTATTCCTCAAAAGTCACATTATTTTCCTAAAACGTTTAATTTAAGTGGATAATACCCAGCTGTTTCTATAAAAGTGACTGATATTTACTTTAATGATACATTTTTAAACAGGTTAATTACTTACTCCCTATCGGGATCGAACTCGAATCCCTTTTGCTTGGTGGAGCATCAGCCGTGCTAACTGCTCGCATCATGGTAATGTCCTTTGGGCCTTCATGGTAATTTACTAAGTGCAAACGGATTAAGTCACGTGATTATCAAACACCAAGCCATCATAGAGATTTCCTTGCCGTAGTAGTAGTCTAAGTAAATCACGCGAAACTGCAATAATTCCGAGCGTGCACTAAGAGCAAGATAATGCCAAACTGCAAAAAAAAAATATTAAAACGTAGCCGCGTAATTAACGAATTGTCCCCACGCGCGGGATAACACAGCAGTGTTAACTTGCACGCATGCGCAGTAAACACACCGAGGACATGTTCCTCTGAGTGGCTTCCGGTGTTAGTTGGCACAAGACTTGGCTGTATTTTGGGGGAAAGTTGTTCCATGGCCGACATCGTCCAAAGTTTACACGGTAAAGGACAACGCCGGAGGAGATTTAATGTAGGCCCTGGCATCTCCGATAGAAACAGGCTCGTGTAAACATGGCAGACTGGTTTAAACCTTTTCGCGCCTGAAACCCGGAAGCTATAAAAGAGATTTAAGTACTTTGGGAAGAAATATGGCGTTCAATACTCCTCTAGGAGACCGACTATGTAAATGGTGGAAAATTCTGAAAAATATGGTTTTAGTGCAGTAATAAATTTCAGTAGCCCACTTAAGTGACATGGGGATAGCGAGTTTGCCCCATATTCAAGAAGTTCCGCGTTCGAACCTTTGTTGGGTGAGTTGCCAAGAAAGTTTTTTCTATGGGTTTTTCTAAGCTCTATGGACACCGGGCTCATTTAAGCATCATTTCATCCATTGTCCAATCTCACCTGGCTAGTTAAAGGACGTTAAATAAAAAAATATCAGTTTTTAGAGAAATGGGTATATAACGGTACATACATAAAAGTCATTAAGAACCAGCCAATACGGGAGTGTAGTTTTAAAATCTAAAATTCCCTCTTTACAATTAAAACTATTTCAGTTTCTTCGGGTATTTTTAAGAGCTCATTACCACTGAAATCGCTTCTTGCACAATCTTCCCCTACTTACGATACGTAGATGCTAGAGAAAGTAAGCAAAATCTGAAGTGATACATTTACATGACTTTCCCTATCCTCTATCCTCTATCCTTTATTAGAGAATATACAAACTATTCTTACTAAGCTTATTTTTCTATCTACTACATTTTATTCCAAATAAACCTTTGAAGGAATAGTTACATTACACATTTCGTTATGGATACAAATAGAACAGCGATAGTCAAATGTTTAAGAACTGGACACTATATGCTGGCCTTAAAATTCCATACTGTTTCCGTGAAATCGCGAGAAACAACTGCAAATCGATGCAACTTGAATGGCAAAGTACCGAACAAATAGAAACATTAATAACGCATATCTTGGAAATGGCTAATGCTACAAAAAAAGTTATTTGAAATAAATTCTGTGTTTTAAAGAGACCTACATTTCTTGTGTGGTACGTTTTCTTCTATCGCTTTATGTTTACCACTTATATAAGATTCTTCAAAATTCCTCCCAAATGTAAGGGCCCCAAAGGCTAGTATCTGAAAATTCAAGATATGCATTTTATTTGCCATCTAAATATCTTTAATGTACTATTCTTTTGAAACACACTAAAGCTATTTTTATAAAAAAAATCTGATGTGTTACACTCACATGACTTTCCCTACTCTTGTACAAAGTATTTTTACAAACGCTTATTCTCCATCTAGTTCATGTTAATCGAGATAAACATTTGCAGACTCTATCTTATTGCTAATTTTCTTGTAGATGTAAGGGAAAATATATTTAAAAGGGCAATATAGAAAAACAGTAGCCTTTAAGCACATACATATCTCTTAATAGCTGGTTGCTAGGTGCAGCACCATTCCCTTTGCCACAGATTATAACTCTTTGCATATCCAAGACAAAAAAATCTGATGTGTTACACTCACATGACTTTCTCTACTCTTGTACAATCTATTTTTACAAACGCCTATTCTCCATATGCTTCATATTAATCGAGATATCGAGATGTCAATCTTATTTGTAATTTTCTTGTAGATGCAAGGGGAATAATGTAGCTTTTAAGCGATAGTCAAATATTTTATCGCTGGTTGCTATGTGGCGCATTCCATTCTCTTTGCATGTCCAGGACAAAAAAATGAATAACGAATTTGAGAAAAAGTATAAGTATTGGAAAATTTAAGGAAATAACAAGTAATATCTCGAAAACGGTTCACTCAACAAAAAAAATGTATATGATATAAGTTGTGTATTTTAACGCGATCTACATTTTTTGTGTAGTAAACTTTTGTCTATCTCTTATGGTTTACCAGTTATGCAAAAGTCGTTCATAATGAAGAATACTTTTGGAGACATTCCCAGAAATTTCGAGATATACATTTCATTTCTCATGACATTATCTTAAACATATGATATTTTCATCGAAATCGTTAGAGCCATTTTTGAGAAAATTAAAATTTTCGAAAAATGTTCCATGTAAAGGGTAGTCTGGGGTGGGGGGATTTTCTTGAAAATCTTCGTGTCGCATCTCTGGAAGATGCTGAACGTAAATACCAAGCTTGGTGTTTATCCGACTGTTAGTTTTTGAGTTATGCTGTTCAAAGACACACACACACACACAGACACACAGACACACACACACACACACACACACACACAGACACACACACGGACATGTTTCCAAAAGTGCTTTTTTTGGATTCAGGAGGTCTCAAAACATGTATTTCCGGTGAAATCTCGGTATCGAATTTTTGGGTGGAATGCAATACTTCCCCTACTTACTATACGTAGTAGAGAAAGTAAAAATGAATAACGAATTCCCATTTGAGAAAATAAGTATTGAAAAATTTAAGGGAATAAAAAGCAATATCTCGAAAATGGTTCACTCAACAAAAAAAATGTATATGCCATAAATTGTGTATTGTAACGCGATCTACATTTTTTGTGTAGTAAAATTTTGTCTATCTCTTATGGTTTACCAGTTATGCAAAAGTCGTTCACAATAAAGAATACTTTTGGAGACATTCCCAGAAAATTCAAGATATACATTTTATTTGTCATAAAAATATCTTAAACATATGATATTTTAATCAAAATCGTTAGAGCCATTTTTGAGAAAATTAAAATTTTCGAAAAATATTCCATGTAAAGGGTACTCTGGGGTGGGGGGATTTTCTTGAAAACCTTCGTGTCGCATCCTTGGAAGATACTGAACCCAAATACCAAGTTTGGTGTTTATCCGACTGTTCGTTTCTGAGTTATGCTGTTCACAGACACACACACACACAGACACACAGACACACAGACAGACAGACACACAGACACACACGCGGACATGTTTCCAAAAATGCTTTTTTTGGATTCAGGGGGTCTCAAAACATGTATTTCCGGTGAAATCTCGGTATCGAAATTTTGGGTGGAATACAATACTTCCCCTACTTACTATACGTAGTAGAGAAAGTAATAATCTAATAACGTTCGAATATAAAGGGTAGCTTGGGGTGGGGAATTTTCCTTAAAATCGTGTCACATTTTCGGAAGGTGCTCAGCCTAATACTAAGTTTGGTATTTATCCGATTTTTCGTTTTTGGATTATGCTGTTCACGAACACACACAGAGACAGACTGACAGACTGTCAACTCACCCACTCACACACACGGACCATTTTCTAAAAATGTTTTTACTTTCTCTACTACGTATAGTAAGTAGGGGAAGTATTGTATTCCATCCAAAAATTCGATACCGAGGTTTCACCGGAAATATATGTTTTGAAACACCCTGGATCCAAACAAAACATTTTTGGAAAATTGTCCGTGTGTGTGTCTGTGTCTGTGTGTGTGTTTGTGCCTGTGAACAGCATAACTCAGAAACTTGGTATTTAGGTTCAGTATCTTCCAGAGATGCGACACGAAGGTTTTCAAGAAAATTCCCCCACCCCAGATTACCCTTTAAAAGGAACATTTTTCGAAAATTTTAATTTTCTCAAAAATGACTAACGATTTTGATTAAAATGTCATGTTTAAGATATTTTTATGACAAATAAAATGTATATCTTGAATTTTCTGGGAATGTCTCCAAAAGTATTCTTCATTGGCTTTTGCATAATTGGTAAACCATAAGAGATAGACAAAATGTTACTACACAAAAATGTAATGTAGATCGCGTTAAAATACACAATATATGTTATATACATTTTTGTTGTTGAGTGAACCATTTTCGAAGTAATGCTTTTTATTCCCTCAAATGGGAATTCGTATTCATTTTTTTATCTTGAATATGCAAAGAGTATGTGGCAAAGAGAATGATGATGCATATAGCAACCAGCTCTTAAAGGATTTGACTATCGCTTAAAGGCTACCATATTCCCCTTACATCTACAAGAAAATTAGTAATAAGATTGACATGAAGCATATGGAGAATAAGCGTTTGTAAAAATAGTTTGTACAAGAGTAGAGAAAGTCATGTGAGTGTATGCATCAGATTTTTTTATTCAATCTCAAAACATGTATTTTCGGTGAAATCTCGGTATCGAAATTTCGGTGGAATGTAGTACCTTCTCTACCTACTATGTACGTTGAAGAGAAAGTAATGCTTGACCACCAATGACTACATCACTACTGCAGACATTTCGCCATAAAGACGCTGCCTGACCTCTCCTGAACATTTTATTTTATTGCCTACGTAGCGTAGACTGTAATTATTCAAGCAGCCCAAATCAGCATAAATTTTATACAGTTTTGACTAAACTTCAGGTATACAGTACTGCTACTGCTACCACGTCGCCGCTGCTGAAAACTTTCGAGTTTCAAAGTAAAGATTTTTGCATTCTTTGCACGCATTATACAAGCCGCTCCAAATCGGCTCTGTTTCCATTAATAATGTCCTTCCCTAAAATGTTATACATTTTGATGCTGGAAGCGAGAGAGAGAGAAATCCATTTCACACTGCTTCAAAGGGTAGGTACCCCTGTGTTTTAAGAATGCATAACAGGCACGTGGGTTTTCCGGAAGGGTGCATGGCTAATGACAGATGTGCACGTCCAAACATAACCACATGTAAACCCGCAAAAGCTGGGTATTATTGAGAGGCGTTCTGTACTTAGGAATAGATGTGTGCACAATGGGGGAGAAAGTACATCAAAGTGCGCATCTTCAGTTCTTGTTAAAATAATGGTTTGCTGCCTTTGTGGTAAAGTTACCACACGGTAGGGCAGTTTGAAATATTTAATAAACATACTCCAAGTAATTAACATTTCTACCATTTCATCTTCTTTTTACTTTTTCTACCAAATGCCTAGTAGATAGAGGAGGTGTTGCATTCCACCCAAAAATTTGATACCAGAATTTTACCGGAAATCTGTGGCTTGAAGCTCCCTAAATCCAAAAAAAGCAAACATATATTTTTAATTTCTGTACTACGTATAGTAAGTAGGGGAAGTAGTGTATTCCACCCAAAAATTCGATACCGAGATTTCATCGGAAATACATGTTTTGAGGCCTCCTGAATCCAAAAAAGTATTTTTTGAAACATGTCCGTGTGTGTGTCTGTGTGTGTGTCTGTGAACAGCATAACTCAGAAACGAACAGTCGGATAAACACCAAACTTGGTATTTAGGTTCAGTATCTTCCAGAGATGCGACACGAAGGTTTTCAAGAAAATCTCCTCTCCCCAGATTACTCTTTACATGGAACATTTTTTGAAAATTTTAATTTTCTCTAAATGGCTGTAAGGATTTTGATTAAAATGTAATATATTTAAGATACTCTTATGACAAAATGTATATCTTGAATTTTCTGGGAATGGCTCCAAAAGTGTTCTTAATTGTGAACGACGTTTGCATAACTGGTAAACCATAAGAGATAGACAAACGTTTACTACAAAAAAATGTAGATCGCGTTAAAATACACAATTTATGTCATATACATTTTTTTCTTGAGTGAACCATTTTCAAGATATTGCTTGTTATTCCCTTAAATTTTCCAATACTTATACTTTTTCTCAAATGGGAATTCATTATTCATTTTTTTTGTTCTGGTAATGCAAAGAGAATAGAATTCTCCACATAGCAACCAGCTCTTAAAATATTTGACTATCGCTTAAAGCCTACCATCCCCTTGCATCTACAACAAAATTAGTAATAAGATTAACATCTCGATATCTCGATTAACATGAAGCACATGGAGGAAAGGCATTTGTATAAATAGTGTGTACAAGAGTAGAGAAAGTCATGTGAATGTGACATATCAGATTTTTTAAAAAGTGTCCCTATGTATGTGTAAATAGCATAAGTCAAAAACGGAACAGTGGGATAAATACCCTAAACTATCCTTTAGAAGCGAAAATGTTCGATATTTTCTATTTCCTCAAAAATAGTTCTAACGACTTTGATTAAAATACCATGATTGTAGGGCACGCGCGCGCGCACACACACACACATGTATATATATATATATATATATATATATATATATATATATATATATTTAATAAATAATATTGTGGCATATTAATAATTTGGGGGTTTCATTGTTCATTACTAGACGTATTATTTTCGTGATGTCACTCCTGGCTGGGAGCTTTTGCTAGCCTCTAGTGGTACGGATATAGCGTCTGTCTTGCTGAGGATTTCGTGAGAAGCGGATCGCGCGTGCAAGTCGGCCCTTTGGATCGATGGGCATCTCCCTTCACCTTTCATATTTAATAATGTAGGTACCCCAAACTGTTTGGAAATAAATCTAGGAATATGTAAGTAGATTAGTGTTATGGATTTTGTGCAGTGAAAAACCCACGCCTTCCTCTTAACCTCCGCAGCCAAGTGAGTATATGTCCCCTCAATGTACGTGCTGGGCATTCAAAATTAATGTAATTTTTAATGTGAACCTCTAAGCCTATACCCAGCATGTAACATTTTATATCTTGCATTATCTGTGAATACCCTGACAAGTCCTCTTCATTTGGAAGGAATTTTGTATCACGGACAAACCATAAGAGATAGACAAAAACGTACTACACAAAAATGTAGATCTCTTTAATAGACATAATTTCTTTCAAATAAATTCATTTTTAACGTCAGTCTTTTTTGAGATAGTCCATATCTTTACCTTTTTAAACAATGAATAGCGACAGCACCTTAAAGCAAAACACTAAAACATTCAAACCAATAACCATCTCGGAAATGGTACCTACCCCAAAAGGTTATTTGAATTAAATGTTGTACTTTAAAGAGACCTACACTTTTTGTGTAGTACGTCTTTGTTTAACTCTTTACCAGTTATACAAAATTCTATAAAATTTCCTCGAAACGAAGAGGACTTTACGAGCTATTCCCAGAAAATTCAAGATATACGTTTTATTTGGTATGCAAATATCATAAACATATAGCACTTTAATGAAAATCGTTAGAGCTATTTTTGAGAAACTCAAAAATTGCGAAAAATCTTCCATGTAAAGGGTATTTTGTGGATGGGAAAGTTTTCTTGAAATGCTTGCATCTTTATAAGATGCTAAGCTTAAATATGAAGTTTGGTATTTATCCGAGATTTCGTTTTTGTGTTATGCTGTCCACAGGCACGCAAACGGTCTTTTTCTAAAAATAATTTTTTGGGGAGTTAGGGGTCCCAGAGCGTGTATTTCGGGTGAAATCTCAAATTCAAATTTTTCGATGGAATACAATACTTCCTCTACTTATTTTAAGCACGTAGTAGAGAAAAAAAATAAGGTAGGTTGCTGCCACACGTGCATGGTAATATGCGATCTGTAATTCAAGTGTTCAAGTAAATCTTCTGTAGGAATACGTTATACACGTTTTTAAGTCCAACAATGTATCCTAAAATATTTTATTGATAGTTCTAATCTTTACAGAGAGGGCATTGATTCTAACACGTGTTTTTCTAACAAATCTATAAACATTATCAGTTTTATCTTTAAAAAGCGAACCAAATTACCGCTGAATATTTCGTATTCATTTTTTTCGAATGCTTGTGGCAAATGGTGCAAAAAACAAGGAAGGCAATGAAACTTATTTACGGGTTTGTCAGGTGCCTAGCTGCCAGCCGTGACTTGTTATGTTATTCGGAAGGAAAACAGGAAGCAAACAAAAACAATAAAAACCGTTTATATCATATTAATAGCCGTGTGTCCAAACAGAACTCATCCACCTGCTCTGAAATGCACAGTTGAACGGCTCCGTGATACAATAAAAACCTGTTTATTCTGCAGTCTCACCAGGTTTTGTTTCAACTGACCATGTTTTTCTTTTTCCTCGGCCATATAATAAAAATGGAAATTGACCGGGCGACCATTATGTGCACAGCAGCAGGGGAAGGGGTGCCTCCAAATGTGTATATATTCCACGTGTGTGGGTAATTATGTGTTAATAATGAATCCGTTTATGAATGAGTAAAACCGTGCCTGCGGACGCCCGCTGCGTCCGTTTTGGCTAGTTGAACAACAGGGTACCAAACGTAAGGTTGGCAGATCTGTATTTTATAAAAATTGCCGATCACTGACAGGTGTTTAATATTAATTAGCGAGGATAGAAGAATTTTCAGGATTCCTTTCCCTTTGCTCTCGAAACGTAGCGTATCGGTTGCTAACAACGAGCGTTCATTCCAAGTAGTGGCTATATGAGATGGTTATATGTTGACAACGCTTATATACCTATGACCTCGTCAACCATTTTCAGGAATATTGTGTTTCCTCAACTCAGTGCTTCTTCAGATAGGCCATGCACCTCCCATTTTCCGTAAGCTAGACATACCAAAATAAAGGCTCTACCATTTTCAAACTTATGTCACTTTGGAATTTAGTTAACGTGTTTTAGGCATAATATTTACATTACCATTTACACAACGACTTCCTCTCTCCCTTACAAAGGAACCCCGGGATACTGTCGTTTCAAAGCTCCCTCCAAAAATAAACGCCACGATACCTAGCTAATGATATCAGACGTTGATTCCGAGTTATCACAAACTTTTGGGACATCTATCAATTGACATTTCTTTCTCGAGTTTCTCCCCTACTAGCGCCCGGGACATATGCAACCCAACATTCACCAATGAAGTGGTTTGGAAAAGCTTTGAACTATCGAAACGGAAATATTCTAGTATCGACATGGAGTATACAAAAATGACCGTGACATTTTTGCAGTTTTATATATCTTTCGACAGTATGTCTTGTTTGCAAGAAGTTGTAGAATATATTAGTTGAGAAAAGCAAGCACCAAATATTTGTGATTGGATATTTATCTTAAAAATCTGACGTGTTGCATTCACATGACTTTCTATACCCTCTATCGCTTATTAGTGGGTATACCAACTATTTTTACTTTAAGTTTATTTTTCATCTATTTCATTTTAATTCAAATAAACCTTTGCAGAAATAGCTACGTTATACCCATTACGTTATAGAAAGTACAAAGGGAATAGCGATAGTCAAATTTTTAAGAACTGGACCCTAGATGCTAGCCTTAAAATTCCACATTTTTCCCATGCAATCGCAAGGAACTACTGAATGTTGAAAGCACTTTAAAGAATTACCAAGTAAAGAACAATTCGAACCATTAATAACGGACATCTTGGAAATGGCTGATGCCACAAAAAAACTTATTTGAAATAAATTGTATATTTTAAAGAGATCTACATTACCTGTGTAATACGTTTCGTCTATCGCTTAAGGTTTACTAGTTACACAAGATTATACAAATTTCCTTCCTAATGAGGAGGGATTCAAAGGCTATTCCCGTAAAATACGGATATACAGTTTGTTTCATGTAAATATCATAAATATATGTTGTTTTCATCAAACTGTTCCTACCATTTTATAAAAAAAAAATCAAAAATTTATAAAAACTTCCGTGTAAAGGATATTTTGGGTTGGGGAAATTTTCTTGAAAATCTTCCTGTCACAACTTTAAAAGGTACTGAACCTAAATATCAAGTTTGGTGTTTATCTGACTTTCCGTTTTTGAGTTATGCTGTTCACTGTCACACACACAGACAAAAACACAATGATAAGCCGGCGATCCCTTGGTTCAAATACCGGATATGGCATTGAACATTTCAGTCTAATTTTACACTTACAGATTTAGTCGACACACGGCCTACAGGGAAGAACAATCAGTTAACAACGAGAATGTCCTAACTTCACTTTTAGAGAAAGACTCCTAGTGCACCCTTGTCTAATATTTTCGTTTCTTAAACCTTGAGCATTTCTGTCACCACCACCAGAACCCGAAGCTCTGCTGACGTTGTTGCGTTAAGACAACACTATGCTGAAGTTTTATATATATATATATATATATATATATATAAAATTCTTTTCCTTGAAATTTTGAGCGTATGCTAGGATGATTAACACATAATGCTATACTAATTTTCATGTTGTATCAAACAACTTATAGTCGTAGTTGTACTTTGAAAAAGGGGTGGGTTTTATGCCCAAGCACTGCGACCTTAAATATCTATTGCGCATCCCCCCTTTTATCAGTTAAGTAGTCTGTTGCTCGTTATGAACTTAACCAGACTGCTAACTGAGGCTTTCGATAGTTCATCTATCTTTGGAAAGTGATTGCCAAAAATACTTGCTCTTTGATTCGTAAGAGCAGGGCAATCACATAGCAGATGAGTAACAGTCTCATCTCCTTCTAGACATCTACTACAGATAGGGTTGTTAAACAATCCCATTCTGTATAGATTAAACTTAAGGGCACAGTGTCCTGTAATGAATCCTGTTGCCCTGCAAACCTTCTTCTATTAAGAGCGCGCAGGTACTTTGCCCTGCTGTTATCCAGGTCTGTAATAAACAACTTGGAATGTCTGCAACCCTCAATGGAGAGTCAGTAGTTCTTGTGTTCTGCTTGAGCCCAGTACTTAATAGCCTGTTTCACTGGTCTGTAGGACACTCCCAGTACAGAATCCGGACCCAAAAATGGGATTTCGCTGCCAATCTTGGCTGCTTCATCTGCTTTCTCATTGCCTGGTATACCTGTATGTGCTGGCACCCACATAAGTTGAACCTCATTGTGTTCAGCCAGTGTCATTAAGGATTCCCGGCATTCTGAGACGAACTTTGATTTTACTGATGGTGATTCAAGTGCTTTAAGAGCAGCTTGACTGTTTGAGAGGATAAGAACACTTCTATTCTTATCGCTCTTTTTAATGCTTTCCATAGCACTGGCTAGGATTGCATAAACCTCAGCCTGGAAAACTGTAGCTAAGGTACCCAGACTATAGCAAATATTGGTGCCATTACCGTAAAGCCCAGTCCCCGTTCATGATTTGGTTCTAGAACCATCAGTGTACCAGATTAGGCCTCTCATCATCAAACAGTTTACTAGCTATTAATTACTTTAAGATATCTGTTATTATTTAAAATGATCCATGCGTTAAATTATTTGAGTAGAATTTTGTTTTCCTCTTAGAAGCTTTAAGTATTGTTAAAACATTCAAACTCCTTGTTTCTATATGTGTTTCATAGTTTCAGAAAAAGCTTCTTTCTTGTGGTTCTACAGAAAGAAATCTGATGTGATAAAATCATATGACTTTCTCTGCCCTCTATCTTTATTACTGGGTATACAAACTATTCCTACTAAAGCTTATTCTTCTATGTAAGTACTTCATTTTAATGCAAATAAATCTTTGCAGATACAATTAATTATACATTTCGTTATAGATATGAACGGAATAGCGAAGTCAAATGCTAATAAACTGGATGCTAGCCTTAAAAGTCCATGTCTTTCCTTGCAAGCGCGAGAAACAACTGATGTTGACGGGCTTTTAGAGAATGCCAAGTAATGAACAATTCGAACTATTTCAATGCATATCTCAGAAATGACTTATGCCACAAAAATTTATTTGAAGTAAAAAGTGTGTTATAAAGAGATACACATTTTTGAGTGGTACGTATTCGTCTATCGCTTAACGTTCCAGTTATTCAATATTATACTAAATTCATTCGGAATAAAGAGGACTTCACAGGCTATTCCGAGAAAATTCAAGATATGCATTTTATACGTCATGTAAAAATCTTTAAAATATGGTATTTTAATCAAAATATTAGAGCCATTTTTAGAAAATGAGTATTTTTGAAAAATTGTCCATGTAAAGGATAGTAGGTGATGGGGGAATTTTCTTTAAAATATTTGTTTTGCATCCTTGGAAGGTACTGAACCTAAATACAGAGTTTGGTATTTATCCTGTTTTCGTTTTTGAGTTATGCTATTCACAAACACACACACACCTTTTTCTAAAGTTCCTTTGTTTTTTATTCGGGGCCTCAAAAAATATATTTCCGGTGAAATCTCGGTATCCAATTTTTGGGTGGAATGGAACACTTTCACTACCTTCATACCGTAATTATCGACGGGAAGATATAAATAACTGAATAAAGAAATGACAGTAAGATAAAGAAATGATGGTAATAAATAATTTCCGAATATAAAATCAATGTATAATGTAATAGGCTTGAGTTGAAATGTTTGTCCGAGAAACACGTTCATTAACAAGTCATGTTAACCAAAGTCATTAGCGACAGCCGAAGTTGCGAACGCATTAGCGTAAAGATTCTGGAGAGTTAGTAAAGTTATAACCTCAGTACGTTTGCAGGGTCACGTAAGCGGAATTCTGGAAAAGAGAAAAGCACTTAAGTTCCGAGAATTTAGCCAAGTCCCATGGTAGTAAAGTTACAAGGCATACGTAAGAGTTTTAGTATTGGCCCGAGCGTAAAATTATGTCGATGGGATTAATTCTAATTTAAGCGGAGTTGAAAGTAATAAAGGCGTGCAATATTATCTGAGTATCACTCGGATCGATCGGGTACTGATTGACATTGTTCGTGCACACCTCCTGGCACACATTCGTGCATAATCTGGTGATTACTTGTGCTATTTTTTTAATCGCCCAGTGACTCGCTTGTATGAGTAAGATTTAGCGGCCATCGCGAGAGATTTCGCCGGTAACCATTTTAGCGACTCACGGCAAGTTACACTTCTAGTTTCGTTTAATGGAAACAGTTATTCCAAACGGTAAATTTGATATTGCAGAAATTAGCAGGTGCAATAATTCAGTTTTCACAGTTTCGAGTGCTACTATCCATAATCAGTTTCACTCTTTATCGTCAAACGTTCGGCAATTCGCTTCAAAAGCTTAAGTATAGTTCACATTAAATTTCTCAGTCAATTTAAACTGGTGTTATCCTTTAACAATACGCCCACGTATACCCTAAGAGAAAGATCTCACAGGTTACCACTGGAGCAACTGGTGCACGAGACAACAGAACGAGCTACGAGATCACGGCATCAGAATCAAAAACTAAGCAGGCAAAAAGTAAGGCTTCAAAAGTGACAACCAACGTTACTGCTTAAAATATGCAACCATAGCGGGCTGTGACGACCATCATGCTGTCTGTCGTCTTGTATCAGCCTACTATGTGCGTGGTAGAGAAAGTAGAAAAATCATAAAAAGTTTGATTATTCTATTATTCACGTGTTATTATTTCTAAACATTTACATACTTAAGAAATGAACTAATTATAACTCTTTGTTCAAAAAAGATTTTAAGTAATTTGTTTGTAATTGTAATTGTAATTTATATCATTGATTTAAACCCTCTAACTTTATCAAAATATAAACTAAATTTTGTGTATCAAAATATTCTCACAATGTAACATATTTAATTTAATTCAACCCAATTCTTAAGATTTTCTACATTTATATTTGTAGTTTCAAAAATTGCATATTTGATACATTTTATATCCTGAAAATGTAGACTTTTGGTTTCAGCTTTAAAGATAGGCAGGATGTTGTTGCAAGTCTATGTCAATCTCAATCTGAGGTTAAATGCAATAACAAAAATGGAATCCATTCAGAAATATGAAAAGAAGCAATACAAAATGTTAAACTTTTGACCAGAATATGCTTAAGATTGCTTAAGAGAGACTCTTCTCTACCTTTCTCACTCTAACTCTCCATTGTCCTAAGCTATCCTCTGTTTCTCCATCTCTCTCTTTCGCCCTCGTCCCCGTTCCCATTCTCTTTCCGATTTTTTAACTTTCCCCATCTGTCTCCTTCCCTCCATTCTTTCCACCTCTCTCTCTATTTTCGTAATGAGATCGGAACTATCTTTTTTTCTCCAGGCGATCAGTTTATATAAACGTGTAATGTTAACGAAAATTTAGTATAACATCTATTCGGACTATCCAAATTATCACTTAAATACTAAGATTCTTCTCTGTCTCTCTCCTCTCACATTTTTCTGTCTCTCCCTTCTTTTTCTCCCTCTCCCTCTTCTCTCGTTTCTCTGCATTTATTTAATATTTTACAACCGATAATAAAACTACTTGAACGTCATTTATAAAAATTAAAACTTAACTGACAGTTTAACGACATACAACCGAGCGGAATGGCTCAGGCGGTAACGTCTGTGGTGGTGGGTTCGATTCTCGCTGCCAACTTCTTGAACCATGGGTTTTTTGGGGGTTTTCCCGGGTCGCTAGGTGAATGCTGGGAAGGTTCGTTACATCCCTCAAACTTCCTGTACCTCCTTTTCACCTCATTCTCATTTCACTTCACTTTTCATTTCCTTGGTCTGTTTCAGGGTTGAAAGTGTCGACGGGATCTTGGCGCTGCATGACAGGAGGAAAGGATGTTCTATGGGGGTCCTCCGAGTGCCGGGCCGTCCAGTGGGAAGTGCAAGCCTGCATGGGGGAAGGGAGTCGGTTGTACCAGCTGCCATCCGGGAAGTTTCAATCTGTAAAATGTAAGGACCCCGACCTCTGCCCTGTCATGTTTCCTGGTCGGCCGCCCTCTGTCTCCTATCACCTCATCCCTCCTCCGTCAGGGGCATAGGCACAAAAGATCTTGTAGGTCGAGGGGCTAAGTTCCCCTCCGTACCTAGTCCTGCTCCTACAACATACAACTTGCGTCTCTCCCTTACCTTTGCATTGTGACCGGTACTGTTCAGTTTCTCGTGGTAAGTGTTTACGTACACGAATAATGGTAATAAAGAACTGCAATAATTTGTTACCTATTCACCCTGTCAAAAGCATACAATTAACAAAAATGTCAAAACATTCTATTTATAAGCTTCTACTATGTGATATTAAAAAGATCATAGTACGTGGGTTATTTCGTATTTTTTATCTTATATCCCCTTTTAAAGTGATGAAATCAGCAGCAACAGAACGTTTAATAACGAATCCGTGCATTTAGTAGGGCTGGTGTTTTGTATAACATCTGCTAATGTCACTAACATGGTTTACATTGAGGAAAAATAAACGCGTGTTGTGAAAACTGTGGCATTAATAAACAAGAGCAGAAAAACATTGATAATTTCAAACTTTAACTTTGTTTTCATCCGTCAGATCAAAATTCATCTTCAGGTTAATTTGACTGTAGTTATCCTGAATTCTATATTAACTGTAATATGCATAAAACATACAGCATTCCTGAAAAAATAACAGCCAACAGGAGCGGTCTAAACAGGTTCATTTCTGCCACATTTTCAACAGCATTTTCTAATCAAAGCAACAGGTCACTGAAAAGGAAGACTGCAATGCTTTCGAAACTAGAATTTAGACTTATGATACTTAAGATGTACCCTAAGCCATAAAACACTTATATTATTTACTATAACAGTTCCCCAAAAGCCAGCAGCATGTGTGGACAAAATGGTGAAACATACTCAAGAAACCTGGCATACATACATCAGACTCTTGGAATATCGGGAAAAATGATTTAGTTAAAGAAAATGCTCTCAATCTAACCAGGAATTGAACCCGGGACTCCTCGCACGACAGACAGCTGCTTTACCGGACCAGTCTACACAGAAACGCTTAGTAATTGAAACTCTATGTAACCGCTAATGGTGTGCTGCCCTTGCGCCTTATTCCCACGCAGCCAGCAATACCGTCTGCAGTGATTCGCTTTAATCTTGGGACTCGAGCTTGTGAGTGATTTAAGAAATGCCGGTCTCCAGCAGTAAATCTCACAATACTATTATTTATTTTGTTCGCCCGGATATAGCTGAGGAAGTGAGGAAGTTTCCGCCACTGCGCACGAAATGTATTAATTAGCTTAGGTTGATGCAGCCATACGGTTTTAGCTTCCTACCTCTTCTCGTGTTTGCAGAACATTTACTCCTTACGACAATGACGAACGAATCCTGTCAAAACAGGAACGCCATGTTAAGGTGTACCTTACAAGAAGCAGGATAGGCATTATTTGCGAGCGAGGTGTTTGGAAACAATGGAATAGCGCCGCTTGGCAGTTGTTCGCAGGTAAGGTGGGACAGGGTTTGTTTGAAATATCGCAGGGCCTGTTGTCAGCTACAGAGGTGGCCATGGTTCCTGACCACACCTTTCGTTAATTTGACCGCCTGCCGTCCGTGGCACTAGGGTCGCGAGAACCGCGTTCATAAATCGCCTCGCAACACCGAATTAATTCTCTCTGCTGAACTGTCACTACAACCCCTCCCTCTGACTGTGGCGCCATCTTTCAGCCACGACTTGAAATTAAAATAGAAAAAAATTCAAGCATGTACTGGATAGTTATTAATATTCATAATAATCGAAGAGCCAGTTCAATAAATGTGTTGTTTTCTGAAATGGAAATGTCCAAATTCTCTGCCCCGCATTCGTTATATCTGCATATAAAATGAATAATATATATGGAGAATGTTACACTTCACGTATACTCGCTTTCTGTTAGAAGTGATACTCTCTGCCAGAAAGCAGAGTTGAGTATGTTTGTTTTTTGTTTTTTTTTGTTGTTTTTATTATGGACGCTCTTTAACTACTATGGTCCTTAGCGTCCCATTCTATACTGGGCGTGAAACACCGGAGGCATCTTTATCAGGCTTGAGGTTCTTTTACGTGCCGTAAATCTACGACACGGGAATACCGGCTTTACTTCCCTTCCGAAGGAAGCCAGAATACCAATTGTCTAAATAAAAGACATCTATGTTGTTTCACTTTAAAGCCTCAATAATTATAAAAAATTTCTTGTGTTACACTCACATGACTTTCTCTACTCTTGCACAAACTATTTTTACAAACGCTACTTCTCATATACTTCATGTTAATCGAGATATTGAGACCTAATCTTATTGCTAATTTTCTTGTAGATGCAAGGGGAATTGGTAGGCTTTAAGCGATAGTCAAATATTTTAAGAGCTGGTTGCTATGTGGAGTATTCCATTCTCTTTGCATTACCAGGACAAAAAATTTGAAAAATGTATCTCTTATGCCCAATGAAAACTTTCAGGGGAATTTCCACTTGAGAAAAAGTATAACTATTGGAAAATTTAAGGGAATAACAAGCAATATCTCTAAAACGGTTCACTCAACAAAACAAATGTATCATTTTTCGTCTAGTAAAATTTTGTGTATCTCTTATGTTTTACCAGTTATCCAAAAGTCGTTCACAATGAGGAATACTTTTGGAGACATTCCCAGAAAATGTAAGATATACGTTTTATTTGTCATGAAAGTATCTTAAGTATACATTATATTTTAATGAAAATCGTTAGAGCCATTTTTGAGAAAATTAAAATGTTCGAAAAATGTTACATGTAAAGGGTATCTTGAAAACCTTCGTGTCGCATCTCAGGAAGATACTGAACCTAAATACCAAGTTTGGTGTTTATCCGACTGTTCGTTTTTGAGTTATGCTGTTCACAGACAAACACACACAGACAGACAGACATACGGACATGTTTCCAAAAAAACTTTGTTGGATTCAGGAGGCCTCAAAACATGTATTTCCGGTGACATCACGGTATCGAATTTTTGATTGGAATGCAATACTTCCCTTACTATACGTAGTAGAGAAAGTAAAAATTTTTAAGAATGTCAATATAAGCATAAGTTATAAATATAGAATAGAGAAGGGCAGAACAAAATATAAGTCACCTCTAAAATGTTAGAATTAGGTTTTTCCTGTGCTTCCTTATCAGATTATATTAGTCTTCAAATAGCTATTGAACGTTCAAAATTTAACCAGACACCTTCAATTCTTACCAGAGGCACTAAAGGTTACAGTGAATTTATGAACAGAAATTTCAAACCAAATTATAGTTTTTAGGGTTTTAGAAATTATTTTAAAATTAAAAATCAAAAAATACCAGCTCTCTAATTATTGTAAAGTAACACTTCATTTGAAAAACGTATCTCTTATGCCCAATGAAAACTTTCAGGGGAAAGAAATACTAAATATTTATCCAAGGTCACTGTAATAATTCCGAGTCATCTGAGATTTTAATGTATAATTTGGTTATCCTTCGCAATGTTCATGAATGTAAGAAATTAATGCTTTATCCCGTCCTACAAATTTTGAAATGTTTTCCTTATCTCAGATTAAGATGACAAATGTGTGTTTTCCTTTAACTCATTAGAGGGCAGCAGTTATACTTTTTCTGTCATGTGCTCACATATATACAATAGACAAGGTCACTTAAGTACGAAATAAAGAAAATAAGGAAAAAGAGACACATTTCGACCTACAAGATTTTCACAACAGACTGACGTAACAACTGCAGTAGAAAAATATATACGGACCGTGAAATTTTGTTCAAGTTTGAAAACCGCACTTCAAGGAACTACTTAATGAACTTTTTGGAAATATTCAGAATTTATATGTAAGAAGACAAATATATGCTAGGGCTAAAATTAATTGCTTAAGAAATTGGATATTTTAATTTTTTTCTGGATATCAATAAAAACAGACACAACAGATTATATACATAAAAAATAAAGGACTTAAATTATTGGGATATCAGGGTTGTTATGGCATGGCTGCATATGAAAAAAGATCTGATTTGTCGCAATCCATAATTTCTATATTCACTCCTCTACAAGCTATTCTTATACAATCTATTATTCCACTCCGGTTTTGTTAATCCAGATAAATTTTGAATTCACATTTTGTTCTGGAATACAGTAGTTCATGCAACAGTCAAATTTTTAAAAAGCGTGTCGCTATGCATGGTTTCGAAATTAAATGCCCTTTCACACAGTTGAAAAAAATTACAGGCATTTTAAAATTCAAACCAATAACTAGAAATATCTTGAAAACGGTTAACTTCACAAAAAAGTTACATAAATTGCGTTTTTAACTATATCTACAAATTTTGTGTAGTAGGACGTTATCTCATATGGTTTAATTACACAAAAGTCATTCAGAATGAAGAAAACCTCGGAGACTATTCCCAGAAAATTCAAGCTTTTGGTTAGTTTGTAATGGAAATATCTTAAACAAAGGTATTTTAATCAAACATGGTATTTTCCATGTAAAGGGTAATTTGGGGTGGGAGATTTTCTTGAAAATCTTTGTATCACGTCCTTGGAAGTTTCTGAACTTAAATCCAAGTTTTGTATTTACCGACTATTTGTTTTTGAGTTATTTTATTCACGGATAGACAAACACACTCCAAAATTCTAAAAACGTATTTTTCCAGTAAACTTTCGTATAAAATGTTTGGGTGGGGTGCAATACTTTATTTATTATAGGCAAGTAGTAGCAAAAGTAAAAATAGGATAACGATTTTTATTACAAAACTAGTTGGCTTTTCCGCCTTTACATGGGTGGCTTTTTAAAGGTTGAAATTCATTGCCTCCTCGTGTATTCTTTATGAAATTACTGTACAATGATCTAGAAGATTTTAATGGTGAATCTTGCCATTACACACTTAGAACTTTAAAATTCGCAGCCACCGTGATATTCCTGATAACGATTGAAAACATCCCCTGATGTTCACTAAAATGGGCATGAAATATATGCGGATGTTTATTTCCTTAACCTCCAGCTCCCAACAGAGTTCAAGTTATGGAAGTGCTGCATTACCTGTAAGTATTAGTAGTGAAAAAGTTGCCAGAATTGTCAAGTAATTTCTAGAATCACAGAATAAGAATTTTTAAAAGTTTTTCTGTGTGGTTATTCCATAACTTAGAGGCTACACAGTTTTCACATAAACCCCTGAGTGCAATATTCAACAAAGTAGGGATGAAGCGTATGACGTTCTTCCCACTTCTTGGTCCCAAAGTATAATATTTTAGAAATACCACAATTCCATAACCAACAATTTATAAAACTCCTATCGGGCGTACCGTGCTAGCCTCTAGTTCCCAAGGTCGCGGGTTCAAACCCGGCGGAGGGCGATGGATTTTTTCGGGCGTAAAAATCGTTAGCACGGCTTCCTTCGGAAGGGAAGTAAAGCCGGTGGTCCCGTGTCGTAGATTTACGGCACGTAAAAGAACCTCAAGCCTGATAAAGAGGCCTCTGAGCAAAATTACAGGTGTTTCACGCCCAATATAGAATGGGACGCTAAGAACCATAGTAGTTAAAGAGCGTCCATAAATAAAACTCCATTTAAAAAAAAAAAATTAATTTCCTATCGGGCAACCAATGGTGAATCTACTGCCAAGCATTCGAGAGCTGCCAATACTCTTCTCAGCAATAATATTTTCAGGTGTTATTTATAAATATCGCCTGACAAACAGCTGATGTTACGCTGCTAAAGCATTTATCCTTTTACTATCTGTTCAGCGACGTTTTAGCTAGGAATGGGGGTGCCTTCCAAGTAGGTAGGGTTTAGCTAGTGGAAGGAGACAGTGTTTGCTTGTCTGAGGCAAATGAGGGGTAAAGACGGGCGGTTGTTGGCTGTTTTCCACTGTAAGCGCCGCGCGCGGCACGAATTCAACACCCCTTCCACCAGCTAAAGCTTTACCTGAAAAATAACCCACTCCACCCCACTAACTAAAACTTCGCTGAACGGGTTCAAACCTGGCGGAGGGAAATTTTTTTGGCGTAAAAGTCCTTAGCATGGCTTCCTTCGGAAGGGAAGCAAAGCTGGTGGTACCGTGTCGTAGATTTACGGCACGTAAAAGAAGCTCAAGCCTGATAAAGAATCCTCTGAGAAAAACTCTGGGTATTTCACACCAATATAGAATGGGATTTAAGGACCACAGCAGTTAAAGTGCGTCCATATTTAAAACTCAATTTAATTTTAGTCGCTGAACAGACAGTATATAATTTTTTAGCACAAATAAACTTGATTACATGCTACGGAGAAAATACAGAACGCCATTACTGCATAATAATTAAAAGGGACTGCCTCTGTGGTCTAGTGGTTAGCACGCTAACTTCCAAATCCAGAGGTACCGGGTTTGATTCCCGGCTGGAAGATGGGAATTTTTATTTAGCCAGGATGGGGATCCTGATGGAGATGCTTGTAGCCCCACTTATGGAAATCCAAACTTGAAATTGTTTAGACCACGCACGTACGATACAAACTTTCTGGTGGCCTTCGCCCCACGTTCACTTTTCCGGTGGACTTCGCCCCCACGTTTAAAAATCAACTTTGTATTTTCAATGTTTATTTAAATATTATATATGTATGCCTCGGCATAGTAGTAATGTGCAGAAACACGTATCTATTAGCAGGGGTTGTACGGCTAATGAATGAAGGCTTACACAAATTATAATGTATTTAGCTTCGTTTTATTAATCTTTCACGGGATTAAATAACGCTTCACTGATGTATCCTACTGTGCGATTATTGTTAATTGTATTTTTAACACCTAAACTTTATATTATTCACGCCGTAATGCATTTTTTTATGTCTCACACTGAATACGTACAACATCGAACTGCTCGTGAACGCTTCCTTGTAGCGTCTAGCGCCTAAATTCGTACATTTACTCTATTTCAAGTCTCTGATTGGCTAAGCCTACTCCAATAGAATACTTTTATATAACTTAAAGCTTTTCTAGTTGTTCATTGGCTATTTTTAAAGTCTTTTAAATATTATATTACTGTTCCAAGAAGGATTAGTAGCATTTATTAAACTTTCTAATTTATTGTTGTCTCGAGGTTACCTCATTGCTAGCAACTTTCGCTTTTACTTTATAATTCTGATTGCTACGGAAGGTATTTTGCTTCACAGCTTCTACATTGGTGAATTACGTAATACAGTCACATAACATTATTATATATGTACATAATAGTATAAACATAATACTATGACTGTTACATACATTTTATATATTATGTACATATTGCGTTAAGGAGGGCTGTTATTATATTTTTATTATATAATTAGACTGATATCATTTAAATGTTAAAAATATTGCCTCAATCCTCATTAGAGTTTGGAAGTATGAGTGAAATTAATTTTAAATAGAAAACCCAAAGTAAACAAACATAAATATTAACACGAAAGTAGAGCAACATCATTGCCGAAGAGTAATTGTTCCAAAGGCAAAGCTGCCGATATGACTTTAGATTGAATATCCGTTAAATATTCAGAAACTTCACAAAACGCACACGCCTTTAGAACCAGAAAGAAGTTATCTAAGTTTTTAACGCTAAATACGTCTGCAATATATGAATCAAATGTGGAGAAAATAAGTAACGTATTATCAGTAGGATCAGAGTGTCTGTTTTGTCGTGTCGGCTGTTTTATTACTTGCTGAACCGTGATCATCTATGTATTTAATTAAATATCCATTGCTTTTACCTCATTTTAGCCGCATTTTCTATGGCATAACGATTATTTTAATCCCTTACAACTTCAACGATAGGTTAAAACATTCCTCTAAATCAAGGTTGGCGAAAATGCCTTCCTCTCGCGAGTCATCAAATATGCAACACGCACTACACCACTCAGCAGCATATGGGAAAGCAAATAAATAGACAGGTGGAAAAGGAATTGCGCCTGCGAATCACAGTGCCTCGCGAGTCGCGCTTTCGCCACCACTGCTCTAAATTATCTTATTTTATGAACTTCGAAGTGTTCATACTCAAATGTTCAGGCATTTATAACATTTTAGTCATTTATACGTAATTCGATGTTCATCGGAAAGAACATAACAAATTTGCTGTCTTTATTATATTAGTATACATGTTGGGTTAAAGTTTTGATTCTAATTTCACATCAGTAGTGTTAGCGCTTGTAGACGGATAGCACTCGCCAGGTCTCATAACCAACTGACGCAGCCACGCTACGTCCTCCATCCACTGAAGCACTACCTTTGCCTCACGATTGCTCCTCCTAGTTGGTTTTTTTTTTATACTTTGCCACGGCTGCTCGAGCATGAGATCTTAATCACTGGGTATGCGTGAGTGTATGTACAGAGAAACACGAACGCTTTCTTGGAACACTTTTATTTCCACCATTTAAATAAAACTTAAGGTTTGCCGATCACTTTTAAATGCATACGATGCTACTGTGTCTTTACCAAGACCGAAGATTATTAACTACAGCTGAACGTTCTATCCTCTTGCATGTTCGCCGCCAATGTTCACAACTCGACGAGAATGTCGTCCCGCTTTCACTGATCGCTCAGGACAGACTGACTTTACCCACGCTGCACAAGGAAAAGCAAGCTACTTACTTCCCCTACTCTCCCCTCAAACGCTCGTCACAACTCGGCGTCATGAAGCCTCGAATGACCTTCACCAGGCTAAATGCAGCTGCACCCAATAATTCCAAGAGAAGCTTGCTTCAATGGTATTTTACCCTTTATATCTGGGTCTGGTCCCTAATTAGCTAAACTGTGCCTGTCTGGTCTTTCTGTCGCTTTTACAGTCAACAATTTTCACAATGTTTCTCCTTTTTATACATACACTGATTTTAAATATATTATTACTTATTTTATATCGCTATCCTCAGAATATTACGATAATTATTGCCTTTATAATTCCGGCTTCACAACAAAAGGTACAAGGCAAACCCTGATACTAAAGGACATTATGTGATCATTGGTTGCGCCTAAACGATGTTAACAGCAGCAATAAAGGGAATGCATCGGAAAATAATTTGGTTCTAATGCACAAACAATATTTTTATGTCCAAGCAACGAATCACAACAAATTAGGAAAATAAATCAAACCTCAGGTAATTGCCTGGCTATATAGAGTTTACAATCTAACAAACAATAACACATAACATTAATTAGGTCACCAATTTTGTATGGATAAATAAACAAGTAAATAAGTTACTTCCTACGCATCAAACATTCAGTGTAAATCAACACGGCATTCGCGCTGCAAAACAATGCATTAGTTATCGCAGCTCTGTGCAATTACATTTTAATACCAATAATTCAACATCGTCATTACCTTAGGTGTTCATGTATAGGCCATTTACTTTCTTCGTTCTCCAACATATGTTCAATTATGTAATAATCTACACTGTTGAATGTGGGAGTGACTGCAAGGTGTTTCATGATAAAAACTGTTAAATTCAACGTTAAAACCTACACTTTAAAGACTTAGTAATACCATCATTTGTTTCTCAAGCCAAAACTCCGTTAAAGGGGGAAACACAAATGAAAAAATCTGATGTGTTACACTCGCATGACTTTCTCTACTCTTGTACATACTATTTTTACAAACACTTATTCTCCATATGCTTCATACTAATCGAGATATCGAGATGTTAATCTTATTGCTAATTTTCTTGTAAATGCAAGGAGAATATGGTAGTATTTAAGCGATTGTCAAATCTTTTAAGCGCTGGTTGCTATGTGGCGCATTCCATTCTCTTTGTACGTCCAGGACATAAAAAGAAGAATAACGAATTCCCATTTGAGAAAACGTATTGGAAAATTTAAGGGAATAACAAGCAATATCTCGAAAATGTTTCACCCAACAAAACAAATGTATATGACATAAATTGTGTATTTTAACGTGCTCTACATATTTTGTGTAATAAAATTTAGTCTATCTCGTATGGTTTACCAGTTATGCAAAAGTCGTGCACAATTAAGAATACTTTTGGAGACATTCCCGGAAAATTCAAGATATACATTTTATTTGTCATGAAATTATCTTAAATATATAATATTTTAATCAAAATCGTTAGAGCTATTTTGAGAAAATCAAATAACAAAAATGTTCCATGTAAAGGGTAATCTGGGGTGGGGGGATTTTCTTGAAAACCTTCGTGTCGTATCTCTGGAAGATACTGAACGTAAATACCAAGTTTGGTGTTTCTGAGTTATGCTTCTTACAGACACAGAGACATACAGACACACACACAGACACACACACGGACATGTTTCCTCAAATGCTTTTTTTTTTATTCAGGGTGTCTCAAAGGATGTATTTCCGGTGAAATCTCGGTATCGAATTTTTGGGTGGAATACAATACTTCCCCTACTTACTATACGTAGTAGAGAAAATAAAAAGAACAAAACGCATCACTCGTAATAATTGGACTGAACTCGATTTCAATCAGACCCGCACTGTCAGCGGATCTAATTGAAGTCGACCTTTGACTGACCGCCACTGACCTTTTTTCCGGCAGCGGCGGCTAACACAGGTGCACACTGCAAGTTGGTTCATACTTTAATGTGCCTCGGTACAGTATGACTTCCTTGCACTACTAAATTATCCCTAAAATAGCGCTTCTGTACACTAACAGTAGCGAAAGCTTTATGGAGGGACATAGTTCTCTGAAGTCAGGCGCCTGCTTTCTGCAGATTAGGAGAGCTGATGAGGTTATAATAACAAGAAAGTGGCTTTTTAAAAGGATAAATTAGGGTAAAACTACGATGCATATAAGCTCACATTTTCCAATAAGGTTTACGGACATAGAGAGAATTAGATAGTGCGACCACCACAATCTATTGATCCATGCATCTATGCAAATTAGTACCGTCCAGAATGGAATGTATAAATAGTTTCTATGACGGTACCGTAATTTTGTTGCTGATTTATGCAGGTTTTACGTTCATAATGGAGCATTTCTTATTCGGCGTTCTTAATTACAAAATATACATATTATTTTGGAATATATAAGCTATCATTCTAAGATTTAACCAGGAAGTATGAATCACATGGCCTGTACATGAATATATAAGGACAGATAAGTTAAAAATTATAAGGGAATCAGTGTATTAAAAGTAATATATAAAATGTATGCTCCTATAATTCAATAAAGCTCTACATAATTTATACAAAGAAACGAAAATAGTGATTGAAATAAATGGAAAATTAAGAAAAGAAATACAAACTAGAGTTTAAATCGGGCTGTAGGCTATCCTAATCTAAAAGAACTGAAAGAGTGGGCTCACGAGGGAATTAAATTGCAACAAAGTATAGTATTATATTTTCTTTTGTTTACAGATATAGTTTTAATTTTTGACAAACACGTTAGGCTGCAGAAAGCATTACCTATATCATTTGAATAAAGTATTTCCGCAATATTAATGAAAATCTCTGTTAATATAAGAAAAGTAAGCATATTACAGGGAAGATAATACGTTTGAAAGAGGGTCACGTTAGAATAGAGCTTGAGTATTTAGGTTATGATGAAACTTACGATCTAGACCAAGAAATAAAAAACAATAAAAGAACTCCAAACTGTTTATGGAACAATTAAATGAACCGTTAAGACTAAAGTAAGATAAACACATCCAGGATTGTGGTCGGTCATAGTAGTAGCAGTAATATAAACCGTCAGGGAGAAAGATAAACGCAGGATACGAGCATCAGCTGAAATGAGATTTTTACTTTCAGTCAAGGTATATACCAGAGAAGAATATATTATAATAAAGAAACATATAGAGAAGAATAGCAAATAGAAAATATTCGAGAATGCCAAAACAAGAGTACCTGAACAGTGCAAACCAAGAGGACGAATATTGATCGGAAAATCTAGACAAAGATGTATTCAACAGTTACGAGACCGGAACAGGCAAAGATGTAAACGGTAATGGAAGAAGAATAAAAAAGGAATATTCAAATTAACCCGAAATTTACAGAGTTTGGGCTGTCCGATACATACGTTTGTCGTCTCAGAATAAAGGAAAACCCGGACAAAAATGAATTCTGCTAACCGATATGAGAACTTAGGCGCTCCAGATATGAAGGAGACATACTTCTCCAGCATCGTCGAGCGATAATGAACTGACTATCGGCGTGTTCTAGAGGCGACAGTGTCTGAAGAAGGAATAAATATGGTATTTCGAAAGAGGAAGAAAAAGGAGGAGGACGCAAGGCAATGCGGATAAGTCCTGAAATCGGTTGGAGGGATGGTGTCCTTTGAAACTGTATGAGGGTAGTGACCCAAATCCTGTATTTTCGAAGAAGCAGAAGCGGGAAGAAGAAGATAAAGAAGAAAAATGTGGAAGAGGAAAGGGCACAAAGCAATATCGGCAAGTTCTGAACCGCGGTTGTATGTATGATATTCTTTGAAACGGGAACAGCGCACGCCTAAATCAGTGTTTCTGCAGAAGAGGAAGAAGAAATGACATAAAGCAATAATGGTAAATTCTGAAACTGATTGGTTGGATGTATCCTTAGAAACAAGAACAGTGCACGCTTAAATCACGTGTTTCTGAGGAAGGAAGAAGAGGAAAGGACACAAAGCAATATTGGCAAGTTCTGAAAGCAGTTGTATGGGTGGTATCCTTTGAAACAGGAACAGCGAACGCTAAATCACATGTTCCTGAAGAACAAAAACAAAGAGAAGAACAACAAGAAGAAGGAAGAGGAAAGAACAGACAGAAAGCAATAACGGTAAGTTCTGAAACTCTTTTGTATGAATGGTGTCCTCTTAAACCGAAAGAAGGAAATTCTAAATATTGTGTCGCTGAAGAAGAAGAAGAAGAAGAAGAAGAAGAAGAAGAAGAAGAAGAAGGAGTAAGAGGTTTTACATTTGTAGCGTTAGGTGATTTACGCTGTAAAATGTTTCGCAAAATGTGTTAGGTAGGTTTGCTGGGGCAGTCTAATGTTGCTTCTCCTAAGATCCCAATATAGGCCTGAGAGGCGTAAAATACAGGCCTATAACGTATTCCAAACAAACGGACTCCCAGTTTCTGAGAGAGGTTCCGCAGAGTGGTAATGTATTAATTCCTCCCCATGCAGCCGCTTCCCTTGATCCTCTTTGGCAAAGCGCCGGTCTTGCTGGGGTTTGATGTGTAGTAATGGGCTGCATCATGTGATCATCATCTCAGTCTATCACATGCCGCATCCTCCATACTTCTCACTCACTTAGACGCAAGACGTGCTAAAGTTCGTAAAATGGAATTCTGCCAGTCAGAAAAATCCCTACAATATTATTTTAAAGACTGAAATTTTTCTACATCTCAGGAAAAGCTTCTTTGTTTGAACTTAGGGAATAGCTTACTGTTACGAGGTGTATGATGTACACAATGTCCTGAAAGCATAAACAAACAACATCACTGAAGATCTAAGGAGAAATGCGGGTACAAGCAAAAGGTCACCGAGATAGTGCTGCTGTCTGCATGTGTTTACGTGGTAGTTTCGAACTGATAAGCTTCACGTAGTCGCCTGCTTGCAGCTCGAGTCAGATCAGTCAGACAAAAAGGTAACGTTCACCAATAACGAACACACGGATACAGTTCCGATATGTGCGAAGACATACGAAAATCCAGCTGAGGCATGAAGGCTGTGTTCTGAATTTTGCAGACGCGGCATCCGTCTTCTGTGCACTTTTTTTTTAAGTAGAGAGATAAATTAACAAATGATGGATCATTCCAGGTAGAACATGGGCCTGAGAGCCACTTATATTAATTCGTCCATCAAGAGCCGGGCATGTTATTTCACATGCTTATTATGAATAACGCACTAATAGAAAATAATTTAATTTTAATGCGCCTTTAAACGTACATAAATAAAATAAAAATCTGATGTGTTGCACTCACATGACTTTCTCTACTCTTGTACAAACTATTTTTACAAACGCTTATTCTCCATCTACTTCATGTTAATCGAGTTAATGAGATGTTAATGTTATTATTACTAATTTTCTTGTAGATGCAAGGGGAATTGATAGGCTTTAAGCGATAGTCAAATATTTTAACTGCTGGTTGCTATGTGGAGCATTCCATTCTCTTTGCATTAAAAGGACAAAAAAATGAACAACGAATTCCCATTTGAGAAAAAGTATAAGTATTGGAAAGTTTAAGGGAATAACAAGCAATATCTCGAAAATGGTTCACTCAACAACAAAAATTCTGATGTGTTACACTCACATGACTTTCTCTACTCTTGTACAAACTATTTTTCCAAACGCTTATTCTCCATATGCTTCATGTTAATCGAGATATCGAGATGTCAATCTTATTGCTAATTTTCTTGTAGATGCAAGGGGAATATGGTAGGTTTTAAGCGATAGTCAAATATTTTAACGCTGGTTGCTATATGGAGCATTCCATTCTCTTTGCATGTCCAGGACATAAAAAAATGAATAACGAATTTGAGAAAAAGTATTAGAAATTTTAAGGGAATAACAAGCAATATCTCGAAAACGGTTCACTCAACGAAAGAAATGTATATGACATAAATTGTGCATTTTAACACAATCTACATTTTTTGTGTAGTAAAATTTGGTCTATCTCTTATGGTTTACCAGTTATGCAAAAGTCGTTCAAAATGAAGAATACTTTTGGAGACATTCCCAGAAAATTCGAGATATACATTTCATTTCTCATGACAATATCTTAAACATATGATATTTTAATCAAAATCGTTTGAGCCATTTTTGAGAAAATTAAAATTTTCGAAAAATTTCCATGTAAAGGGTAGTCTGGGGTGAGGGGATTTTCTTGAAAACGTTCATTACGCATCTCTGGAAGATACTGAACCTAAATACCAAATTTGGTGTTTATCCGACTGTTCGCTTCCGAGTTATGCTGTTCACAGACACACAGACACACACACGGACATGTTTCCAAAAATGCTTTTTTTGAATTCAGGGATCTCAAAACATGCATTTCCGGTGAAATCTCTATATCGAAGTTTTGGGTGGAATACAATACTTCCGCTACTTACTGTACGTAGTAGAGAAAGTAAAAATCTGATGTGTTGCACTCACATGACTTTCTCTACTTTTGTACAAACTGTTTTTACAAACGCTTACTCTCCGTCTGCGTCATGTTAATCGAGATGTTAATCTTACTGCTAATTTTCTTGTAGGTGCAAGGGGAATATGGTAGGCTTTAAACATAGACAAATCTTTTAAGAGCAGGTTGCTATGTGGAGCCTTTAATTCTCTTTGCATGTCCAGGCAAAACAACGAATAACTAATTCCCATTTGAGAAAAAGTGTAAGTAAAATTCAAACAAATAACAAGGAATATCTCGAAAATGGTTCACTCAAATAACACAATGTACGTATGTATTGTGTATTTAAACGAGATCAACATTGTTTGTGTAGAAACATTTTGTCTATCTCTTACGGTTTACCAGTTATGCAAAAGGCGTTCAGAATGAAGAGGGCTTTTGGGACATTCCAAGAAAAGTTAAGATGTACATTTCATTTGTCATAAAAATGTCTTAAACACATGATATTTTAAACAAAATCGTTGGAGCCATTTTTGAGAAAATCAAAATTTTCGAAAAATGTTCCACGTAAAGGGTATTCTGGGATGGAGGATTTCCTTTAAAATCTTCGTGTTACACCTTTTAACGATAATGAATCTAAATACCAAGTTTGGTATTCATCCGACTTTCGTTTTTGAGCTATGCCTTTCACAGACACACGCACGGACTTTTTTTAAAAATGTATTTCCCGTGAAATCTCGTTATCGGAGTTTGGGTGGAATAGAATATTCTCCCTACTTACTATACATAGTAGACACAGTAAAAGTAGAATTTCGTTTAATCTTGTTAATTTTGCGGCACCAATTGTGTCATATAGTCGTACTGAGTGTAGATTAACTGTCATAGAATAAATGACTTAACTTTTGTGCTCAGGTTTGCATCAAGCGGCAATCCTGAATTCTCGTTAATGTGCGAAATGGTTATTAAATAACCAACAAACCCTCCCAAACACACATGTTTCTGTTCAGACAACTTTCTGGAGCCCAGCCGGGAATCGAACCCGGAACACCTCATATAGCAGGCAGTTTCTCTACCAAAGGAGCTGTGGGACCAGCAATAACAGATAAAGTGTTATTTTCAAGCATTGGCATTCCACTTAGCGGTCTTCTCTCTGTCCGTATGGAGTCCCCTTTGCAGTTCTGCTTAGGCAAACCTTTAGGCATCCGCGCTATTCGGTATAAAGTAACTTCAACTAAGCACGGCTTGTGTGGGCCACCTTGTACAATCATTCTGGATTTCTGGTTTTTCTTTGGGTTTTATTCATTAGATCACACGACATTCACACTTTCATTTATACTTCCAGATTCTGCAGAGGATAGGGTATAATATTGCCTAGAGAAAAATTCCCACTCCCCAGCCGGGAATCCAACCCGGAACCCCTCGTACAGCAGACAGGTGCTCTACCGACTGAGCTACTAGGCCAGATCATTCTGATAATTGTTTCACCATAGAAGCTACATACAGATTTTACATCATTCCCACAATTTAGAAGACTGTCATTGGGATGTTAAGGAAGCCACATACATCAGCAGATATTTCATACCTATTTGAACGAATTTATATACATTATTAGGAATATCACGGGCTGTTCGAGACTACGGACAGAGAAATGCAGGTCTAACCCATTATCTCTTTCTCGCAAAGTTCCATTTCTCTCCATATGCGGAAACCTTTATGCAGCGCCGGTAAAGCTTTCTTCTCCCAGAGTATAATCTGCGAAAGCCTGGTGCATTATCTGCGTTAAGTCTTCCAAAACGTAGAAAGCTACTAATTATAATGCAACTAACACTCTCCCGGCCTCGAAGTATAGGCCTAATGTTCACAGGGTTATGGAAGATTATCTTGCAATGTGCTTGTACAATATCAAGAGGAAAATAAAGGCACTATGTATGTGGTTTAGTACTTTAAATAGAACAAAGGATAATTCTTAAAGAAATGGTTACTAAAAATCCAATACAACATTAGACAAAACTTGAGATATTGATCTAAAAATCCTTTCCTGATCTTTTTACTTTCTCTACTACGTATAGTAAGTAGGGGAGGTATTGTATTCCACCCAAAAATTCGATACCGAGATTTCACCGGAAATATATGTTTCGCGGCCCCCCTGAATCCAAAAAAAAAAGCATTTTTGGAAACATGTCCGTGTGTGTGTCTGTGAACAGCATAACTCAGAAACGACCGTCGGATAAATACCAAACTTTGTATTTAGGTTCAGTATCTTCCAGAGATGCGACACGAAGGTTTTCAAGAAAATCCCCCCACCACAGATTACCCTTTACATGGAACATTTTTCGAAAATTATAATTTTCTCAAAAATGGCTCTAACGATTTTGATTTAAATATCATATGTTTAAGATATTTTCATGACAAATGAAATTTATATCTGAAATTTTCTGGGAATGTCTCCAAAAGTATTCTTCGTTGTGAATGACTTTTGCATTACAGGTAAACCATAAGAGATGACAAAATGTTACTGCACAAAAAATGTAGATCTCGTTAAAATACACAATTCATGTCACATACATTTTTTGTTGAGTGAGCCATTTTCAGATATTGCTTGTTATTCCTTTAGTTTTCCAATACTTATACTTTTTCTCAAATGGGAATTCCTTATTCATTTTTTCTTTGTCCTGGTAATCCAAACAGAATGGAATACTCCACATAGCAACTAGCTCTTAAAATACTTGACTATCGCTTAAAGCCTACCAATTCCCCTTGCATCTACAAGAAAATTAGCAATAAGATTGATATCTCGATTAACTTGAAGCATATGGAGAACAAGCGTTTGTAAAAATAGTTTGTACAAGAGTAGAGAAATTTATGTGAATGTAACACATCAGATTTTTTATATGATGTATATTAATGGTACATTTAAGGCACTTTTTAGCTCTGGTTTTCTTAAACAGGAATTCTCATTTTGAGGGAAATACTTTACTATTATAACATTTTTTTAGTTCAAAACACAGTATTGCAACACTGATTAAGTTAAATTTCGTACCTAAAGATGCAATTTTTCTTGCATCAATGTCAGTTATACCACTTATGGTAACCGAATTGCAAGAATGTTATATTTTCTCCATGATTTCGCTATTTCTTTTGACCTTCTGCATACCAAGGTAAAATGTATAAATAAGTAAATATATATATATATATATATATATATATTTCAGCATGTGGGGTAATAGGAAACCTAAAATAAAGTTCTATTAAGCGACGCTTTTGATGTACGTAAACACAGTAATCACCTAAAATATAAATGTAAGACACAATTGCAATTACAAATATAAGCCTGTTTATGTTTAATTTCTTCATAGCAAAATTATTTAAAATTCATGTTTTAAATAAAAATTGTTTACAATAAATTCTCCATGCTTAAATACTTACTTTACTTTACACTGTATTCCCTTAAGATACAACTTGCAACCCACCAACAATAGCCTTTCTTTTCTGCGATTCCACTAAACTTGATTGTAATACTGATCTTCATAATTTCCTTAATTAATTCAATATGCTGCTGCATTTTTTTATTTCACAGGAGGCTTTCAAGTGAAGGGTCCAGGAAAAAAAACAGGTTTTTTTTCTTTTTTCTAAATTAGTTTGATGTGCCTTTGGATACTCTATGGAAAAATCCATCTTTTAGGTATATGAAACGGGGAAAGAAACTAGTTAGTCATGGATTTGTTTGCCGTTTAAGTTTTGACGTACAGGAAAAGAAGCAGGCAAGTCAACTGTTCCAACGAAAGAACCAGGTAAGTCATCTGCCTACACCTATCCCACAATTTACTTTTGTTAATTTTATTGCATTTTGCTAAAAATGTCCCAATGCCGAATATAAGTACCAATGACGTGCACTGCAAGCGTCAGCTGTCAATGCATTCATTCAACACCCACATTCTTCCTACAGGTACGTCAGCTTTCTGTGTGTATCACGAGGGTATTGGAAAGAAAGGTCCCAACGAAGTAGCCTCGTTTCTCTTTCATTTCATTATGAACTATCTTGATGAGCTTGAACAGCTTCAAGTGTTTTGTGACACAACTTCGCTGTTTTTCGCTTCATGTATTACCTGGTTCATAATATCATCTATGGCTTGATAAACATCAGGATCACATTTCCAAAACGAGGTCATTCATACTTAGAATGTGATAAGAACGTTGGTCGTTGGAATTTGAAACAAAGGATGGAAACTCCAGAGGAGTTCAAAAGAATGATTGCGAATTCAAGAAACAAACCATCGCCTTTCATTGTTATGAATGTCAGGAAATGGTGTATGATTGGAAACATTTTAGATCAAAAAAATCTGATGTGTTACACTCACGTGACTTTCTCTGCTCTTGTACAAACTATTTTCACAAACGCTTATTCTCCATCTACTTCATGTTAATCGAGATAAACATTTGCAGACTCTATATTATTGCTAATATTCTTGTAGATGTAAGGGGAATATATATTTACAAGGGCAATTTGGAAATACAGTAGCCTTTAAGCACATACATATCTCTTAATAGCTGGTTGCTAGGTGCAGCACCATTCCCTTTCCCCACAGATTAATACTCTTTGCATATCCAAGACAAAAAATGAACAACGAATTCCCATTTGAGAAAATAAGTATTGAAAAATTTAAGGGAATAACAAGCAATATCTCGAAAATGGTTCACTCGACAAAAAAATGCATATGGTTTACCAGTTATACAAAAGTCGTTCACAATGAAGAATACTTTTGGAGACATTCACAGAAAATTCAAGATATACATTTTATTTGTCATAAAAATATCTTAAATATATGATATTTTAATCAAAATCGTTAGAGCCATTTTTGAGAAAATTAAAATTTTCGAAAAATCTTCCATGTAAAGGGTAATCTGGGGTGGGGGGTTTTCGTGAATACCTTCGTGTCGGTTCCTTGGAAGATACTGAACCTAAATACCAAGTTTGGTGTTTATCCGACTTATCGTTTATGAGTTATGCTGTTCACAGAAAGACAGACAGACACAGACACACACACACACACACACACACACACACACACGAGCATGTTTCCAAAAATGCTCTTTTTGAATTCAGGGGGTCTCAAAACATATATTTCCCGTGAAATCTCGGTATCGAATTTTTGGATGGAATACAATACTTCCCCTACTTACTATACGTAGTAGAGAAAGTAAATATGTACTGAAATGTCGTTTAAGACCCAGCCCTTGAAGGAAATTGGAGCCTCATCCGTCCACCCACGTCTACTGAACTGGAGAGCTACATATAACGGAGCGATGGTATCGAGTATCATAAGAATGCCTGACAAAGGTGCTTCAACTCAGAGGTCAGGAGAGTTTGAGCTGCTTTCTTTGGCCTATTCAGGTAATTTTAGTAGAAATATTATTCTATCCTTCAAATTTTCTGATAAAATTGTTTATATGCAATATATGTAACAAGTTTTTGTATTGTACGCAGATCTACATATCTCCAAAGCTAAGTACCAAGATATGAGTCTCATGAAATTCTTTGGTCAACCAGCAGTGAAGGTTTTCCAAGGATTGGCACATAACTGATAACCTGTGAGATAAGTGAGAGTTTCCACGTCTGTAATAATAGTAATAATGAATAGTATTTACACGATGGTAATACAATCTTAATTACAAACAAAATATCGGATAGCTGACATGCCTGGTTCTCTTTCTGTTTCAGGTGACATTCCTGGTTTGTTTCCTGAAAAAGTGCTGTTGGAGTGAATCTTTTTTTGTTTTGTATGATATTATTGATATAAGATACATTAAGCACCATTTTATTTGCTTCACTACATCTGAAAATTCAATATTTCACTTTTTAAAGAAGTATTTTGTATAGGAATCACCCATTCCGTTTTATAATTAAAAATTTATTTTCTGGGTTTCTTGGAAAAACTTAACTTACCTGATTTTCTTCCTGGACCCTTCAAGTTCTTTCTTAGATCACACAATCTTTCTCTCCTTTGCTATTTGCAAGATACCTCCGACTGACATTTAAAATTGAGTTGACAATTACGCATAACTATCACAGACAGAGTAACAGCGCAAATAGTTACGCCGCCATTACTTGCTATAGTATGCCAAGTAAGTAAATAGTATACATTTATACTTCCTTGTCACATTGTATCCCAAAGGAGGGGACAGTTCAATAGCCCAAGATGTGTTTCGATTATTAAGACAGACAATTTATTTTAAAATAATTTTTCATTTGGTGGCGCTAGTAATTTTCGAAATATTTTATATTGTATGTTTCAAATATCTGACGGAAATCAGATCCGTTATCTGACGGAAGATGTTTGAAGGTTTTCAGTTATAACTTTCTTTATTTTCTTACCATGTACCTAGTAGAAGCATTGCACTCCACCCAAAAAGTCGATACCGATATTTCACCGGAAATACTTGTTTTGAGACGCCTAAAACCATAAAACGGCGTTTTAGGAAACGGTTTCGCCAGTTAGAGTGCGTGTGTGTGTGTGTGTGTGTGTGTGTGTGTGTATGTGTATAATAAAAATTTGGTACTTCAGTACAGTAACTTTTTTTATTATTTCATTTGTACAGCCACCGTTAGTTTCTTTGATCACATCAGGGACTCTGACTTGAGAAACAATTGATAGTATTAGACGTAAAAAAACTGATGATATTATCTTCGTTGAATTGTTAGGTTTCTTAGTGTTTATTTTATCAGTATTTGCATTTAAACACAATTTCACTCTGCCAGACACTAAGGGGGATAGGGAATAATTCCTGTTAAACAAAAATTTCCTGGGCCAGCCGTAAAGAACCTGGGACCTAGCATTGAGAAGCCTGAGTATAAAGTATCTTCCAAAGATGCGACAGTTAGATTTCCAAGAAAGTCTCTCACCCTAAACTATCCTTTGCATAGAGAATGCTTCGTTATTTTTTATTTTCTCAAAAATGGATAACGATTTTGATTAAAATTGCATATATTGAAGATATTACATGACAAACAAAATGTATATCTTAAATTTCCTGGGAATAGTTTTGAAGACCTCTTCATTCGAAAGGAGTTTTGTATAGTGCCTTCGTTTTATGCCAAGGCCACAACCGCTATATATGCGTACCGGCCGTGACGGTATTGACCTCGGTACTATGACACTGCGCAGCAGCGGCGCAGGGTGTGTCAAGAGTACGTTTATCAGCTGTGAGCGTCTCGGTCGTTGCTTTGTCTTCGTGTTGTGAAGTGTTTCGATAATATGTGTGTTATGTGTGATTTCCTTAGGAATGTTATTCTCTTATTAGTCCACGGAAATACCTACCAAAAAATTCACGCTTGAACAACACGTTTTCATGTACGATACATAGTGAAAAGTGAATCATGTAGACAGGTGTGTAGACAATTTCAGCAGTAACTTCATAGTTATCCAGTTCCAGGTACAGACACTGCGAGATTTTTGGTCACTAAATTTAGAACAACGGGGTAGCTAATGTTTATACAAACAATCCCCACACCATAGACGAACTTAAGGACAATATAAGAGCAGAAATTATGAACATTACGCAAGAAAAACTCATACGTATGAATGGTAATTTCATCCGACGATGTCAGGAATGTCTTAGCGCAGATGGACACTATTTTCAATAACACTTATAGCAAGGTTAGTACTCATTACATATACACTATGTGATCAAAAGCATCCGGACACCTGGCTGAAAATTACGTACAAATTCGTGGCGCCCTCCATCGGTAATGCTAGAAGTCAATATGGTGTTGGCCCGCCCTTAGCCTTGATGACAGCGTTCACTCTCGCGGGCATACTTTCAATAAGGTGTTGGAAGGTTTCTTGGGGAATGGCAGCCCATTCTTCACGGAGTGCGGAACTGGGGAGAGTACCGATGTAGGTCGGCGAGGCCTGGCACGTAGTCGGCGTTACAAAACATCCCAAAGGTGTTCTATAGGATTCAAGTCAGAATTCTGTGCAGGCCAGTCCATTACAGGGATGTTATTGTCGTGTAACAGCTCCGCCTCAGCCCGTGCAGTATGAACAGGTGCTCGATCGTGTTGAAATATATAATCGCCATTCCCAAATTGCTCTTCAACAGTAGGAAGCAAGAAGGTGCTTAAAATATCAATGTAGGCCTGCGCTGTGATCTTGCCACGCAAAACAACAAGGGGTGCAAGCCCCCTCCAGGAAAAACACGACCACACGATAACACCACCACCACCTCCGAATTTCACTGTTGGCACTACACACGCTGGCAGATGACGTTCACCTGGCTTCGCCATACGCACACCCTGCCATCCGATCGCAACATTGTGTACCGTGATTCGTCACTCCGCACAACGTTTTGCCACTGTTTAGTCGTATACTGTTGACGCTCCTTACACCAAGCGAGGCGTCGTTTGGCATTTTCCTGCGTGATTTGTGGCTTATGAGCAGCCGCTCGACCATAGAATCCACGGTTTCTCACCTCACGCCAAACTACCATAGTACTTAGAGTGGATTCTGATGCAGTTGGGAATTCCATTGTGATGGCCTGGATAGATATCTGCGTATTACTCTTTACGACCCTCTTCAAATGTCGGCGGTCTCTGTCAGTCAACAGACAAGGTTGGCCTGTACGCTCTTGTACTGCACATGTCCCTTCACGTTTCCACTTCACTATCACATCAGAAACAGTGGACCTAGGGATGTTTAGGAGTGTGGAAATCACGCGTACATACTTTTGACACAAGTGACACCCAGTCACCTGACCACGTTTGAAGTCCGTGAGTTCCACGGAACATACCATTCTGCTGTTTCACGACGTCTAATGATTACTGAGATCGCGAATAATGAGTAGATGGCAGCACAATGCACCTAAGATGGAAAACGTATGTTTGTGGGGGTGTCCGGATACTTTTGATCACATAGTGTATGTTACTAACACTCGTGAGTTACGAAACGGAAAACCCCCACAGTGTAGTAGATTGTGTGCGGAGCAAGCATTCGCGCGATCCGCGGCCTTGGCATAAAACGAAGACACTGTATAATTTTATACAACTGTTACGCGTTAGAAGACAAAAACTTATTATATACAGATAACTTTAAAACACACAGTTTATATAAAATAACTTGTTGTGGCATCAGCCATTGCCTATATATCCGTTGTTATTGGTTGGACTTTTTCAATTTTTTTGAAGTTCTGTTACCATTTAGTTGTTTCTCGCGATGTCATACAAAGAGTATGAAATTTCTTGGTCAGCTTTCAAACGTTTGACTATCGCCTCGGCTTCCTATATTCACATATACCTGCAACGAAATGTGTAATGAAACTATTTCTGTAAACGCTTATCTCGATTAACATAAAGCAGACGGGAAAATAGTAAGCTTTTGTAAGAATAGTTTGTAGAAGGTATATAAAAACAAACGATAGTGGCTAGAAAAATTCATGTGCCTATAATATATATGATGTTTGGGGTGGCTTTTCCTTCGCAAGAGGTTATTACTAGACTTCTGAATTTATTCCTCTATGCTACTAAAAGAATATTTGAATGTTGTATCCGCATCCTATATATCACTGCTTCATTTTAAATCATTTCAAAACAAAACTGTATCGTAAATAGTGTTACGAGCATAGAATAATCAGTGTTTACTTTCTGTACTAGTGCACTAAATAGGGAAAGTTTTGTATTTCAACCAAAAATTTGATATCTAGATTTCACCGGAAATACATATTTTGAGGCGTCCTGAACACAAATAAAGCATTTTTGGAAACAGGCCCATGTGTCTGTCTGTCTGCCTATATGTCTTTCTCCTCTGTCTATCTGTCTTTGTGAACGCATAAAATAAAAATGAAAAGCGGTTAACTACCAAATTTGGTATTTTGGTTCAATATATTCCATGGATGCGACACAAAGATTTTCAACAAAATTTTTCTACCCCAAACTACCCTTTACATAGAACATTTTTCAATTGTTTTTATTTTCTAAAAAAATGGCTCTTAACGATTCATAATAGCCTATAAAGTCCTCTTCATATGGAGGGTATTTTGTATAATTTTGCATAACCGGTAAACGTTAAGCGATAGACGAAAACGTACTACATAAAAAAATGTAAATATTTTAAAACACACAATTTATTTAAAACAAGTTTTTGTGGTATAATCCGTTTCTGAGATATCCGTTGTAAAGGTTTCTTGATCACTCTCTTAAAACCCTGTCAACATTCAGTTGTTTGTCGCGATATCATGGAGAGAGTGGAATTTTAAGACCAGCATATAGCGTGCAGTTCTTAAACATTTGTCTATCGCTTTTCTCTTTGTATTTATAACGAAATGTGTAAGGTATATATTTCTGCAAAGGCTTATTTAGATTAAAATATAGTAGACAGAAACATTAACTTTAGTAAGAATAGTTTGTATACGCACTAATAAATGACAGAGAGTAGAGAAAGTAATCTAAATATATCACATCATATTTTTTAATGAATGCTAAACTATGCATATGAATTTGTAATGTGTAGAGAAAGTTGTCTGACTGTAACATGTCAGCTTTTTAAAGCTTCATTTAACATCGAACCTTCTAGCTGCACTATGGAAACTTGTATGAGAAGAGGTAGAGATGGTGGTCATTGCGTCGCAACAAATGCTCAAGTCTATCGCTCTAGCGAGCGCGCAGTTCTCTAGAGATTAGAGAAATCCCCTTTTCTGCCGTTAATTCTAACCTTACAACTCCTCCTTTGTTCCAAAGTGCTTTGCTGGTAATGATACGGTTTGTAGTTATCTCTAGTTTGCAGTCTACACATCGTTATAGGAATGAATACGCGATGAGACATCTTCTCTAGGTTTCTTCAGCAATATTCTGCTAACTTGCTTGTTTAAATCAGCACAACACTTTCCTTTATGTCTGTCCTCAGCTTGCAGTTTGTACACCAAATAGTCTAATAGTGTCTTATAATTCTCGAGACATACTACACTGCAATGTTCCCAATTATATTAGGTCAATACTGCTTTCTTTCTCCATTTTGGTAGCCACGAAAATTCATGCTTTATTTAATAACAGCTACTAGCATTTAGAAAACATGAGATTACTATCTACTGTTGCAATGCATACAACGTTAATATGATGAAAACAATAGTATCTAAATGATTGATACAATGCTTAACGAATGCTTTAAGCCGGGGTTAGCCACACTTTTCATTACGGGCACCACATTCGCCGTCAGAGAATAAATCGCCGGCAAGCCACATAAGTTTAAGATAGGAACAATAAAGTCTCAGGCACGAAGCATATACATAAGATTTGTTTTCAAACAACGTTTTACTTAACTAAACAACCTATACTTACATATTGAGACATTATCTAATATTATATATATTATATTAATAATAATATAATATGAAATAATTAATAGCCCTTCTCAAATAAATCATTAATATAGGTAACATAATACTAATAAGCAAGATATTAAGTATATTTTGTATACATGTGTAGGAGTTTAGTTGAAGCTGTGGGACACTTGTATAAAGCAGACAAGCAACATTTTGTCAGAATTAGGGTGCAGGCGAACCGACCTGTAGAGGATGACCCAATAGCAAAACCTTGAGTCACAAGCTAGCTCAACGTATATTTTTGAAAAGAGGTCACATGTCTAGAAACAGCCTGTTAAGTATTTCGAGAATGTTCCAAGCTGAAGGAAAACGCAGCCAATAAGACTTTAAGAGAATATGTTTAAAGGTTTAAGTTCAGGAAAGTTGGTGATAGCGTCCCGAAGCCTAAACCAGTTGGGTGTAAAGTGCGATGATGTAAGAACATACGTGTAAGCTCCCCGAAGTCGGAGTTACAAACTACCTCACATAGGGCCAGTTTCATCAACCGATGTTAAAAATACTCTAACATCTAGTTTGTTAACAAGGTGTTCAAAGTTTAACATAAGGTTAAAACTTTTGCGTTTCATCAAGCATTTACAGCAAATTGTTAGCTAACATTCTGTTAACGGCAAAGAGAACTGCAAACGCTAGCTTTCGAGAAGGCGGTGGCCGAACTACACTGCTTCTGAACGCACTCCGATGCACTTTTGTCTACGTATCGCCGCGCTCTCTGTGTCAGTAGCCGACAACTATTGAGATAACTATTTCCCCGGTTGTTTGAGGTTAGAATCACTATGTAAACTGAAATAAATGTTTCACCGTTTTAAACGCCTTAATTAACATCTGGTTAATACGTATAGACGTATTGTCAAGTGCGAAAAATGCGACGGTCTTACATTAAAGGATAAGACTGCAGCCTGGGACAAAATCCACGAGTAATTTAATTTGAATGAACGCGTTGCTCTTAAGCCCAGTAAGCAACTATGGAAATTTTATGCTAACATAAAGTGCTGCACCAGAAACGTTAGATGAGAAGAGCGTTTAAAATGGTTTAAAACTGGTGGTGGACACTGCATTGATACTAATGTGGACGAAAACGTGTTATCGCTGATTAACCAAGCAGACTCGAAAAAAAATAGTTTGCTTCTTGAAGCAATTGCTTTGAAAACTTTTCGGATAAACCCACAAACGGTAGTTTTTGAAATATCAACATTATCACAAGTAAATGAAAAATCTTAGTAGCATAAAATCTAAGTACCTAATTAACTCTCTTCTATTGGTAGTATTCTAACCTCTCGTATAAAACCATGCACATGACCCCTTGGACAGTCTATTTGCTTTAAAAATTCCTCCTTTTGCAGGGTTTCAAATTTATTATGACGTACGACTACTCCTCTATTAGGAATGCCATTAAAAATGCTAGTTGTAGCAAACTCTAATCAACAGCTTGGTTTGCGGCTGCCATTTTCCAATTTCTAACATTTGTTAAACGCCTTAATACAGGGATATGGTGATGTTAACTTAACACCGACTTTAACATATTGTTAAAGTTAACATTGGTTGATGAAACAGAATTTGTGTTAACTTCAGTATTAAATCAGTTTAACATTGTGTTCAAATTTAGCATCTGTTGGTGAAACCGGCCCAAAATGTAGTGGAGACGTTTAAAATCTCTATATTGAAAAGTGCAAGTTATTACAAGTGAAATGAGGTATAATTTAGTCACGTGTAATAAATAGTTTCATTATTAATCGCGCACTTATAAAAATAAGCCTTTGAATGCTAGGCGAGCTAGCTAAGGAATTTTCTACAGCTCCAACAAACTCAGTTATTACAAAAGTAATAGAGTAACGTATTATCATAGCATATAATACGTGTGTAATGAAAGTATTGTGTTCCTCCACGGACTTCTCATGTGTTAAGTATTGTTATTACATACTTTCCTTCCCGTACTACGATACATGCTCTATCGTAAACCCATACAACAGCAGGCCTGGCAAGAAAGAAACAGAACATCAGTGACAATTTATTTGTAACAACCTAAAAACTAAGATAATCATCAGAGAACCTATTGAGAGTTAGGCTACCAACTACGAGGAGTCTCCCCCAATATTAATAACCGATGCAATTAAACACTTAATATATGAAACTTTCATCCATATCCTTAATGACAATGTAACTCATACATAATATATACCACGTTAATACCTGTTACATGAAGTATGTTCATGGCAGTTAATGGCAATTCATATTCAATGAGAAGAATGAAACTGATTATTCTTCTGCTATAATTGAGACATTTTCGGTTCCAGTTTTGTGCTATCATAAAAACGACTCCAAATGTTCATCAGTCATAGCAGACCTATATTTTGATTTGATATATTTCATTCTTTAAAATGTCTTCATAAATATACATTGATGCGAACATTGATATTAGTTATCGTGGGCCGGGCTCTGCACCCGTGACGTAGTTGGGCAAACCTTGCTTTAAGCCACGAAAAAAAGCCACAAAATTGGTATTATCTGCAGAAGTGGAGAGAATATTCAGGTACGCCCTAAGGCTGAACTAAACATGGGCTCTTCGGTTTGATAGTAACCTATTCTGTCTCGTGTTCATGGATAATGGGAGTGAATGGTTCAAGTTCACCCCTATTACGGACTGTCATATTGTTCCATTGTTAATACTGTGTATTGGAGGAACGGAAATTGTCGTTAACGCTCATACGATATAACAGAGTCTAGAAAACTGATGTGATGACTTGCTGGCTAAATTACCGTTCAGTAAAACGTCACATGGTGACTGGGTACAAAGAGACGCGGAGTTGACTACAGCCATTACCAGAAATCTATGTAGAGTTTGCTGAAAGGAAATTATGTGCAGTTACGAAAATTGCAACAATGGAAACCACGTGGTAAACACCGCCTACAAGCGCGGACCCTACCGCCAATTCAGCGCTTCGGTACACCCATACCATGGACCAACACTGCAACTTACTTGGGCATTTCCATGTACCAGGGCCTAATCTGGAAAGAACAAGTGCTCAACGTAGCAGATAAACCAACGCACAATTGTGTAAAATCTATCAGCTCATCAACTACAACTACGCATGGAATTCACACTTTACAGGACGCTACTCCACCCATTTTTCACCTACGGGGCCCCCGTCTGGGGTATGTAGCAAAAAAGCCACATCAACACGCTTCAATTCCTCCAAAACAAAATCCTCCGCATAATCACTAAAGTACACAAAATTTCGCCCTCAAAACTCCTCCACCAGGAACTCCAATGCACACCATTGATCATTTCATGAAAAAGCTTGCAGCCAACCTATACGATTACTGCGCCAAAAACCAAAATAATTTAATACAAAATCTGGACACCTACGAAATCACAATTAACAAGCATAAAAGGCCTCTCAGCTTTTGAACGGAACATATCCGATGAAATACTTAATACCTAAACCGCCTCGTACCGTAATAACTCCCTCCTGCTAACCCAAAGGCACTAAATTGCACCTTGAGTTTCAGATACACGCACCGACAGGTCTCCACTAGCAGTCAATCCTCTCAAAGCAACAGGGAGCATCACGAGCAGTACTACACCTATTCTACAACATCAGTTATCTGATCATGCAGCTCACTGGCCACATAATCACGGACGGCCGGACCAGCACCACGGCAACCGACGTAAACCCACGCCTCACCATTAATTTTGTACATGCATGATATTAAGACGCTCGCGCCATCTCATTTAGAATTAAGCCGTAATTCCTAACGTATCCCTTAACACCAACTTTATTAGCTCAATGCACGAACAAACCCCTTGGTGCCAGTCACCTTAACACGCTCGCATGAGTATAACTAGCCGATACTAACCGGGGTGCTTCTGCGGAACCCGAACACCATTCTCACTTCTCCTTCCCTACGCTGATGCGCGCTTACTGCTAACAAAGCGCCCCCTTTTGCCTGCATGTTTAGTTACTAACAGCATGTGCATGGGGAAACGATGTAGCCTCTGAGAATGATCTTCACTGGGGGCGGCGGGTATAGGGCAGTCCCTTAAAAAAAACAAAAAATGATGCTAGGACTTACTAACATGTACCACTTGCTGAAAGGCATGATTCAGTAATTTAGTTAAAAGTATATTTTCTTTCAGTTTTTATTCGGACGATTTCGCCTGCAAGTATGTGCCAACTTGTAGTATCATTTGTTGAAAAGCTAGTTCCCGCAACATGCCGCTCCCGAGAGGTATACTACGTTATTTTCTGAAGAAGCACATGGACTGCCGCTTCATTTCGGTGCAAAAGTGGTTTATATCGCTAAATTGGTCGATCCTGCAAAAAGAATTGAAGCGCTTGGGTACGCGACAATAGAATGCACAATGCTGCAATTATTCAGTTTGTTGACCCAAATATGTTGAAAAAACAAACAACATAAACCTAAGGGAAAGGGAAAACAGTCATTTCAATTTTAAATTCAAAGTATGGAATAACAGGTGCTGGAACACGCGTCCATTGAGTTAGAGTGCATCGACGTAGCTTACTTTGTCATACACCTTTCAAAGAATCCAGAAATTTTCTTTATTTCAGATGCTGCACTGATTACTCGTTCTACCAAGTTGCTCTTAAGAGCCAAGAGTAGTTTCATAAACCACATATATCATGTGGTCCCACAAAAATAAATCTTGTGTTACGCTTAGGTGAGCGCCCACACCGATGTATCACTGAGCACGCATGCAACAGACAGACAACAATGTTCCCAAAATTAGCTGCATGCTGTTCCTGGTCTGATACTAAACGGGTGCAGTAGCTCAGGCGGAATGTCGAAAATGTAACATGTTTGCAATATATTTTAATCTCATAAAAAGCCTCCTTTCTGTGGTACAAAAAATATATGAATCTAAATATCTATGAATATAAAAGAAAGAACTAGATAATCCCTAATCTGGAAGTCTGGATGTGTATGTGTTCCATAGTAAAAATATATAAATCTGTATTTCAACAAGTGATAACTCAGTTCTTTCTCAAGTCAAAATAATTTTTTTTAAAAAAAAAAAGCTTGTATTCATTCTGATATTTTGGTTCTACATCAGGTAAAGACTAAACGAAGGTAAAGGGAAAATAATATTGATTGTATAAAATGCGTAATCCATAGTAACTATGCATCTTAATGTAATACAAACTGGAACACAAAATTAACTGCAGCGTCAAATTCTTTTTTACTATCTCTACTACGTATAGTAAGTAGGGGAAGTACTGTATTCCACCCAAAAATTAGATGCCGAGCTTTCACCGTAAATATATGTTTTGAGACCCCCTGAATCCAAAAAAAAAATTTTTGGAAACATGTCCGTGTGTGTGTGTCTGTGAACAGCATAACTCAGAAACGAACAGTCGGATAAACACCAAACTTGGTATTTAGGTTCAGTATCTTCCAGAGATGCGACACGAAGGTTTTCAAGAAAATCCCCCCACCCCAGGTTACCCTTTACATGGAACATTTTTCGAAAAAATTTATTTTCTCAAAAATGGCTCTAACGATTTTGATTAAAGTATCATATGTTTAAGATATTTCATGACAAATAAAATGTATATCTCGAATTTTCTGGGAATATCTCCAAAAGTATGCTTCATTGTGAACGACTTTTGCATAACTGGTAAACCATAAGAGATAGGCAAAATTTTACTACACAAAAAATGTAATCGCGTTAAAATACAAATTTATGTCATAATTTTTTTGTTGAATGAACCATTTTCGAGATATTGCTTGTTATTCCCTTAAATTTTCCAATACGTTTTCTCAAATGGGAATTCGTTATTCTTCTTTTTATGTCCTGGACGTACAAAGAGAATGGAATGCGCCACATAGCAACCAGCGCTTAAAAGATTTAACTATCGCTTAAAGCCTACCATATTCCCCTTGCACCTGCAAGAAAATTAGCTACAAGATTAACATCTCGATTAACATGAAGCATATGGTGAATAAGCGTTTGTAAAAATAGTTTGTACAAGAGTAGAGAAAGTCATGTGAGTGTAAGACATATTTTTTATGACTGTTTCAAATCTGCAAACCAGTTTTGACTATAATATAGATTGGCTTCAATGTAAACTGTCGTCTGCGTATCTAATCTACTCCTGGTGAGAATAAACGAAAAGCTTTTACGCAGAAAAAATGTGCTCTAATTTCAGGTATTTGAAAGCGCGTATCTTTTGTTTATTTTCAATTATCTTAGAAATTAACAACCAAACCTTTTCACGTTCAAATACCTACCTGAATCATTCCCTTGTAAGCAATGCAGACCCATTTACATTGAACCACTTCTTTGGCTGATATTTTTGGACTTTTCTATAATAGTTCTCCACTTTGTGTGTTCTCTGATCAGTTCACTACAAAGTTTTATTTGTATATTTTTGACATTCCAGATTACATCATCTTCCCATCTATTTTAGATCTACCATTTTCTAGATTCAAGTTGTTTCCTTTATATATTCTTTTAGTTGTTCGCTCCTCTGAAATTTTATACACATATCTAACTGTCTTAAAACAGTTGTCCGTCGTCTAAAACTTACTGTGTTCCGAGCACTCATAAAGAATCTTTCTGCACCAGTGATTATCTTGTTGACGGAGGGACTTCTGTCGACTAGACAACCAACACAGATAATGCAATTTGAGTCTGTACGCGATTCAATCAAACTGGCACAAATTGCTACATCACACAAAACGATTCTCCTTCCCTAGAAAAGGAAGTGTCAAACCCCTAGGGGGATTGAAAAGTAAAATTGTACGTTGTGTGGGACTGTTGTTGCAGCATGACCCGGAGGGATGGGGGGTGCTAAAAGGGTTATAAATAATTACAACACCATAGCCGTATGTAAAGGGAGTTACAACAACGGCAGCTTAATCCCATTTTATTTCGCTCCGTTAAGCCCTCAACATAGGGGACATGTGGGGTGGTAAATCAGGGAGGGGGCAATATTTGGGAGAGCAGACGCCAGTAACAACACAGCTCTTGTTCACTGTCACCCATATATTCCTCATATTGTTAAAGTCAGAAGTCGTATGCTCGTATACAATAATTGTGAAATTGCATTCTGGGATCAACCAAACATCTTTCATACAGTAGTACTAAGTTTGGTGGCCATGGATTCCATCTTAAGAAGGGGTTTCTCTTCTGTGCAAATATATTTAGACAAATAAACATTGTAAATTTTTCTTCGTATTTTCTATTCTGGATGAATAATTGATACTAATGTGCCGAATTTTAAGAACGGCATATTTCGTAAAACCCGTAGATCTATTGTCATCCCAGAACAATTTTGTTTATTGTTTCATTTGTATAGCCCCGTTTAACCTTAATGGCCATAAAGGGACTCTGACTTGAGAAGCAACTGATTATTTTAGTGCTCCCTGAACTGTAGTGTTTGTTAACGTTGGTTTTATTGGTACTTTAGTATTAAACACTCACATTCATGCTTCCAGACTTTGGGCGGGATAGGGACTGATTCTGCTTAAAGAGAACTTCCCACCTTAGCCGGAAATCGACTCGCAATAAGAAGGCAGTTGACCTTCGATCACAGAGGCAGTCTTTTTACTTTCTCTACTACGTATAGTAAGTAGGGGAAGTATTGCATTCCACCCAGACATTCGATACCGAGATTTCACCGGAAATACATGTTTCGAGGCCTCCTAAATCCAAAAAAAGCATTTTTGGAAACATGTACGTGTGTGTCTGTCTGTCTGTCTGTCTGTCTGTCTGTGAACTGCATAACTCAGTAAAGAACTGTCGGATAAACACCAAACTTGGTATTTAGGTTCAGTATCTTCCAGAGATGAGACACGAAGGTTTTCAAGAAAATCCCTCCACCCCAGATTACCCTTTACCTGGAACATTTTTCGAACATTTTAGTTTTCTCAAAAATGGCTCTAACGATTTTGATTAAAATATCATATATTTAAGATACTTTCATGACAAATAAAATGTATATCTTGAATTTTCTGGGAATGACCCCAAAAGCATTCTTCATTGTGAACGACTTTTACATAACTGGTAAACCATAAGAGATAGACAAAATTTTACTACACAAAAAACGTAGATCGCGTTAAAATACACAATTTATGTCATATACATTGTTTTTTGTTGAGTGAACCATTTTCGAGATATTGCTTGTTATTCCCTTAAATTTTCCAATACTTATACTTTTTCTCAAATTGGAATTCGTTATTCATTTTTTGTCCTGGCAATGCAAAGAGAATCATGTGAGTGTAACACACCAGATTTTTATGATTAAATAGTCTTAATAAATTCCATTCGAGGTTACAAATTACACCAAATAAAGTCGTAACGACACATGCTATAACCTATGATAAATAACGGTTTCCATTATATGAACAAAGCACAAGAAGACATACGCTTTCATCGTAGTTCAGTCGGTAGAGCACCTGCCTACTGTGCGAGGGGTCCCAAGTTCGTATTCCTGGCTGGGGTGGGAATTGTTCTCTAGTCAGAATTGCTCTCTATCCTCCCCAAAGTCTGGAAGTGTGAATGTATGCGAGATCAAATGAATAAAATCCAAAGTTTACTAGGAATCCTACGACAAGCGAATACGAGTTAACACCATTGTCTATGGACAACATGTTCCAAAGGAAAGGCCGGCGATAAGACCATTTTAGTTAAAGTTGGGGTATAATGGAACTAATAAAATGCATATATACAACTTATAAGTCCTTCTTGTGTCACCACAGCAGAATTATTTCATGTTTACAGGATAAGAAATGGTTGTTAAAACTCTGGGGGATGCACTCTTTGTATTTTCACTTTAGAGGGCTTGTCAAAGCATCTGCAGAGAATAATAATGAGCCTGGAACAGCCGTCCAGCTTTATTCAAGAGACGTGTAAATCCCATTATTGAAGAGCACACGAAGAGTTTCCAATAGCGGGTTTTTTCACTAGGACTTGTAGAACGCCCATGTTTTTGCCACTCGAGCGTTCACTTTTCCTTTCTGGGCTGTTAGTATCTCGTTCTTCAAAGTTTGGGACAAGTTTAGAAAATAGGTTCACAATTCTGTGGGCCCCTTGGTGACAAACTTCAACATCCCCTGAGTCTGAGAGTCTCGTGCTATCCTGGAATTTCACATGGTAAATTTTCACATTTTCATCGGTGATGCGTAATTTGCGAGGGAAGCTCCCATTTGCAGGATAGTGAGGCAGTGTTTTTAACACTTAAATGATTTCAGTCAAATTATATAATACATAAATTCAATAACAGCCCGCCTTGAAGCAATATGTGTATGTAACAGTATATAAAACCTGTATATTACAATCATTGTATATGGTTATAATATTGTACCCATGTGTAATAATGTTATATGAATGTATTACGTAATTTAATAATGTAGGAGCTGTGAGAAATAGGTCCAAAGTTGCTAACAATGAGGTAATAATGAGTTAACCTTGAGGCAATAATGAGTTTGAGAGTTTAATAATGTTACTTGTGCTTCTTGGAAGCAATAATGTAATTTTTTAGACAGTTTAAAAATAGCCAATCAACAACCAGAAAAAATCTTTAGTTAAATGAAGGTATTCTAATGGATTATGAATAGCCAATCAGAGACTTGAAATACAGAAATTTACAAGTTTAGGCGGTTGAAATCAATTCCGTTGCCTGCAAACAGTGTTCCTAACCGGACGCCAGACACATTAATACGAATAATCGAAAGATTTAATACGTATTCGTGTGAGACGAAAAATACTTTACGTGTTAAAAAGTACAATTAATAATAATAAAAGAATCTCACAGCTCTCTATCAGTGAAGTGTTATTTAAATCGTGTCGCATTAATAAAAAGGAGTGAAGTAAAATTATAATCTGTGTAAGCCTACATTCTTAAGTCGCACCACAACCCTGCTAAGACATCCATGTCTCTAAAATAAATACTGACGCATCCGAGGCAAGCATAAATATATAATATTTAAAGAAACAGTAAAAATACATTTGGGGCGAAGGTACCGGAAACTGTTTACTATACGTGCGGTTGCAACTATTACAAGTTCGGTTCCCCAACAGTTGAAATACAATACTCCTAAACTCCTATAACAATATAACAACTTCAATGGTTTACTAGCTGTTTTATATTATTTTTATACAAGCAGCAGGGAAACCTGGTCCCAATTTCTCTGTAAAGTTAACATAATGCTACATTATTTTTGAGAAATATGGACTAAAAGTTAGATTCATATTTCAAAATAGGAGGTTATAAATGTTCGAAGCTTAAAAATGTACACTGTGCTATCCGGCCGAGTATACAATCTCTATGTCAGGAATTCAGAACTCGGAAAGAAGGGGTAGAAGAAGAATAATTAAAGCACACAGTATACGATATCCGTGTTACAGAAAGTGATTAGTAGCAAAATACAAACCCTGTGGCGTTTGGAAAGGGGTGTTTTCTTGCAACTGTATTCCAAATGCGCAGCCTGATTTATTCCCCACGTTGTGAAGAATGATTTTCGTCGCTGAACTTGTCACAGTTGCAATAGAGCCTTTTAGGTTGTCTGAAGTTCCTGGTAGAGGTGATGCAATCATGTGCTGCATATTAAGTTTCTTGTACAAACTGAGAGGCTTCACTGCTGTTCGCTAAAATATCATCATTCTAGCATGAATATCTGAAACCTTAGAATCCTCCCTTTTGTATGTTACATAGTTCACGTATATAGTTAGGGAAATACGAATGTGCTAAAATACGTCTGTGATTTCCAATTTGAGAAAGGAGCCCCACGTATGGACGCCAATTTGAGAAATTAATATTTTAGAAGGAGTTGTATCGTATTTCGACTGTTAAGGAGCCGAACTTGTAGTAGTTGCAACCGCACGTATAGTACCCGGTAGCCTTTGCCCCAAGTTTAAAAAATATTAACTTTAAATTTAACTGTTTCTTTAAATATTATATATTTATGTTTGCCTCGGCTGCGTCAGTATTATTGTTAGAGACAAGTTTCTCTTAACAGGGCTGTGGTGTGACTAAAGAATGTAGGCTTACACAGATTATAATTTTACTTCATTCCTTTTATTAATACGTGATACTATTTAAATAACACTTCACTGATATAGAGCTGTGAGATTCTTTTATTATTATTATTAATTACACTTTTTAACACGTAAACTTATTTTTCGTCTCACACGAATACGTATTAAATTTCTTGAGGACACTTTTTGCGTCTGGTTAGGAACACTGTTTGCAGGAAACTGAACTGTAAATTTGTAAAATTTTCTCCTTTTCAGTTTATGATTGGCTAATCCTACTCCAATAGAATACTTTCATTTAACTAAAGCTTTTTCTTGTTCTTGATTGGCTATTTTTATAAACTGTCACAAAATTTACATTATTGTTGCTCCAATAATGACTAGTAGCATTATTAACTTTCTTACTCTTTATTGCCTCAAGGTTACCCCATTATTTGCAACTTTTAACCTATTATTCTCACAGCTCATACATTATTAAATTACGTAATACATTCACATAACATTATTGAACATGTACACAGTAATATAAACATATACAGTGACTGTAATATGCACTTTTTGTATATTGTTACATACACATATTGCTTTTAGGTGGGCTGTTATTGAATTTATACATTATATATTTAGACTGAAATCATTTAAGTGTTATAAATACTGCCTCAAATCACACTCTAAATACAGTACTAAAATAACCAGTAAATATTTTAAATGATCACAGATTTTATTTACTATTACGTTACACTTAGACAGAGGAGAGAGATACAGAGAGAGAGACCGGGAGAGTATGTACAGTATTTCCATGGAAAGTAAACTGGTCCAATGTCTCAGTAGCCAAGTGTAAAAATGGGCAAAAGCAAATACTTTTAAGAAACCAAAGTGAGTAAACAGAGGTTTCAACCCTCAGCACATTTTATTAGTTGCTTTGCTACTTACCTAAGATAGATGAAAATAGCATTGCACCCAAAAATTAGATATCGAGATTCACCGGAAGTATTTCGAGATTCTCTGCCTTCCCGAAAAGAATACTGGTGCGATACGCACATTCACATGACAAACCGCAGACGCTGTATATTACAGTAGGTATTCATATGAAAAGTGATTCTTCAATCCCCGTTACATTACACATAATGTATTTTTGCATAGAAATGATTTCAGCAGCAGCAACAGGGCTTTTATTGAAACAGTCTCGGCCTGCACTGGTAAAATACAACAATCGCGCCTCATGGTCATACGTGCTTTTCCTGTTCCTGGAATATTACAATAAGAGTAGATATAATACTAAACACATACTCTTGGTAACTACGTAATAATGCAATGCAGAAAAAAAACAATGTGCGGAAACAGTATTCAAATGTTTATTCGTGGTAACAAACTACTGCGATGGAAAGGAAAAGAGAGGGAAGAAAATAAGAATCGCAAATTACAAGTATGTCTCTTAAGTGACGCTTAGCATGGAATATTTTTAAAACGGTAAACACTATGAAACAATTGTGTATTTTAACGATCCCTACATTTTTATTGCATTAAGTTATCGCCTATCTTTAAAGATTCATTGCAATTCAAAATCATATAGAATTCAATCATATAAAGGTGACTTGACAGCCTACTCATGGACAATTTAAGCTATATGTTTTATCTTTCATGTCAATGTAATAAGATGGTGACATTTTAAACGAAATCGTTAGAACACTTTTTGAAAAAATAAAAAAATAACAACTTTTCCATGCAGGGGGTAGTTTTTAGTGGAGAACTTTCTTGAGAATCTTCGTTTCCCTTTTTTTAGAAGATAGTAAGCTTACGTACTAATATTGATACTTAACCGACGTTTTGTTTTTGAGTTATGCTGTTCACAGACACAAATGTGTGCACACCTTTTCCTTTATCTTCTCTCGGTAAAATCTCGAAATAGAATTTTTGGGTGAAATGGAACACTTCCTCCACTTGCTATAGTTAGGAATAGAGAAAGTAATAAAACGCAATAAACAAAGCAGTTTTGGAAAAATATTCCTCTGTGAGTGCGTGTGTGGCTGCGAGGATTTCTTTAAACAGTACAAGTGGTAAAAGAACTGATGGAAAAGGCGTAACTTCATATTTGAATTCGACATATAGGACATGAAGATTTTCAAGAAAATTCCCCTTAAGGTAGGTTAACTTTATGCTGGTGTTGTATTGTATTTCGACTGTTGGGGAGCAGAACACTTGAAGTAGTTGCAACTGCACGTATGGTACCCGGTAGCCTTCGTCCCAAGTTTAAAAATATTGTAATTTGACTGTTTCTTTATGTTTGCCTCGGCTGCGTCAGTATCATTGGTAGAGACATGAATTTCTTTGCAGGGAGTAGTGCGGCTAAGAATGTAGACTTACACAGATTATAATTTTTACTTGACTCCTTTTTATTAATGCTTGACACGATTTAAATAAACTTCACTGATATAGAGAGAGAGCTGTGAGGTTATTTATTAATTACTAGCACTTTTTAACACGTAAACTATTTTTTTCTCACACTGGATACGTATTAAACTTCTCGAGGAGGTGTCTCGCGTCCGGTTAGGAACGCTGTCTACTAGCAGCTGACTTCTGAATTTGTACACTTTGACCTATTTTGGTTTCTGATTGGCTAATCCTACTCCAATAGAATACCTTGATTTATCTTAAGCTTTTTTATGGTTGTTGATTGGCTGTTTATAAACTGTCTCAAAATTTACATTATTGTTGTTCCAATAATGACTAGTAGCATTATTAAACTTTCTTACTCATTATTGCCTCAAGGTTACCTCATTGTTAGCAACTTTTAACCTATTATTCTCACAGCTCCTATATTATTAAATTACGTAATACATTCACATAACATTATTGAACATGTACATAATAATATAAACATTAATATAATGACTGTTACATGCATTTTATATATTATATTATACACATATTGATTTAAGGCGGGCTGTTATTATATTTTATATTATATAATTTGACTGAAATCATTTAAGTGTTAAAAATACTGCCTCATCCTCCATTATTTTCTACCCTTTACACAGAAAACTTAGTTTCGTAATGTTTTAAGTTGCGTTAGTGAAGTAAAATGAGAATGTCTAATCCCTTATATTTAGTTAGCATTTTACATAAAATAGCTGTAAGACAAGAACTCTGATAACAAGCATAACGTCATTCCAAATAATTGCAATGTATTCCTTCTTATAGTATTATACTAACTTTTATTGGTGCATTAGATGTAAATGCTGAGTTGGAGGGTGACTGAGAACTCGATAAATCAACTGAAGAATTTAGCTGATGTGTAATTGAATAATATTAATGAATAGGAATAGGAATAGTAAGACTAAAACGCCCGGTCGTGAAGATATTGTGTACTAACACAATTGCGCTACAAGCGACTATAATAGTGGAAATCATCAGCGTGGAGTTCAGAAAACAATTTTCATACAACTTCAGCGCTAAAGACTGAAGGCCGATATATAAAATTCGCCAAATGGATAAGCATTTAAAGGAATTTCAGAAATTTAGAATACACAAAAGTATAATATATAAAAGTAGTTTAATCGAAGTTGTTAGAGTGCTTCTTGGAAAAATAAAATGTTAAGGGTTTTTTCAACTTGACGGTTAGGGTGAGGAATATTATCTGGAAATCTTGGTCTTACATCTTAAGACGGTGTACAAATGAACTGCAAAGATTAGAGAACTTTTTTATTTATCTTTTTAGATTCAGGCGGCCTCAAAACGTCATTGTTGGAATATGATATCAGTTGGAATATTATAATATCAGAGAAAGCAAAACTCCGCATGACCGAGCGGGGTGGCTTAGGAGGTAACGTTTGTCGCCCGCATCGGGAGGTCCGGGGTTAAATCCCGTGGACCGACCAATCTGACAGGTTTTTTCGTGGTTTCCCTCAACCGCTAAGGTAAATACCGGATTGGATATTGTCGTAACCTTTTATATTCTCACATATCACGGGGGTAGAGCATGGTACCGGAGTTTAACTCATAGCAATCTACACGAGGTCCGACGGTGCGAGCTAATAAAAGTTCCTAAAAACACCTGAAAACTCTTAAAATATTCGTAGGTCATTATTGGGAAGGAAAGAAGGCTCTATCTACATTATTAAACTACATGGTAAAAGTTTAGATGGTAAGTTATATTCAAAACTAATAAAGATACATGTTACCTTCTGCTTGACGGAACGTCTACTCCCTATATCTGCACTGCTCGCTATTTTTCAAGAGACTGAGCGTCCTAGATGCTTACTGAAGATACAAGCGGTTTACCCCCACTCCTATTACGTCCGGTCTGTACTACCAACCTAACAGTCACCAAACAATGTTGCCATAAACCGTATATGTTCTTACAAAGTTGTCACAACCAAATGCCACATCATTTAATACCACGACCCAAAGTTCCGCCTTAAGTCTAAAACAATAGTAAAAATGAAAAATAGGTGGTAATAGTGAATGCTGTGCCATCTATCCACAGACAATGAAAACAGGTAGATTGGACGGCACTCTAATGCCATCTGTACGGCACGAAACAGAAGATCCGTCTACTATGCGCTAGGGTCGCTGTGGACAAGATGGCATGGTTACAGGGATAAGACTTAGAAGACTAACTGTCCGCCTTTCTATATGAAAGCGGCAGTTATACTGGACGGCACCCTAATGCCATTTGCACGGCATGAAGCAGAAGATCCGGTTGCTATACACTAAGGTCTCTGTAGATACATGACGAAGCAAAATGGCATGATTACAGGGATGAGACCTAGAAGGTCAACTGTCGACCTTTCTATATTAAAACGGTAGTTAGACTCTTATGCCATCTGCACGGCACAAAGAAGAAGATCTAGATGCTATGCATTAAGGTCTCTGGACACGTGACGAAGCGGGTGACACAGGGATGAAACCTAGAAGGCTAACTGTCCGCCACGCATCGATCTAAGATTTGGCGCCATATGTCCATGTAGTTAAAGCGACGTCATTTCCTGTGGTCGTAATATTAATGCTCAAGATAAATATTCAACTTATATATTTGTAATATATTCTGCAGTATACAAGTTTTTTTTTAGTTTATTTTTATTCAGCGCGGTTTTACTTTAATTTCAGTTAACCTGTGGCATATATATTAGTGCCAAGTACGAGGGTAATCCAGGAAGTAACGCCCGTTTGTGCATATCGCTCTCGGGCTTCTATCCAAGGAAGAATGTTTTCCTCACATATTTTATCATTGTTGTGTGAATGGCAGTCGAAGAAAATTTATTGTGCAGTCTGTTATTCAAAATTAACTGTTTGAAACAAAGTCCCACTGATTGAGTGGTGAGAGATGTTATTCCATTTTCGAATGCTCCGAAGTTGAAACTTGCATAAATTTACCGCAATTAAAGCAAGCGTATGGTGATACAGTAATAACGAAAGAAATGTGAGAAAATATGTGTGATTTTAAGAATCAAGTGAACAACCAAATCATGCAACCCTATACAATTATACATTATTTTTCTAAAATGTTCTTGTTTTTGTTTGCTGAAATTGTGTCCATACTCTTGGCTTAATGGACTGGCAACAACCGACTACAATGCGAGAATTCTGAAGCCGAGAGCAGTTATTACATTCATTCATTCTCTGTTTAACCTCCTCTTATGTAGGACTTACACCCCCCAGGACTTACAGGTGGGTGCCTGGGGTCAGAGGCCCGTCGAGGAGCAGACACACTCATGGAACAGACAGAATATCCAGGATGGATGATCACCCCGATGCCTGGTATGGAATGAACAAACTAGATGAAACGAAATGATGGCGAAATGGGTGAAAAGAAAGGTGATGATGGAGCAGTCGGTGGAATGAATGACGGGGGAAACCAGGGAACCCGGAGAAAACCTGCCCAGAGCCCACTTTGTCCATCACAAATCCCACATGCGGGTCCCTGGGATTGAATCCGGGCCGCCTTGGTGAGAGGCGAGCGGTCTAACCACTCGACCACGGCGCCGCCGACAGTTATTACAAATGATTAAATCATGAAGGTGATTATGTGGAGGAATAAAGTGAGCTTCAATTTTGTAAATCACAAGCATTTTCTAAAAAAAAATGTATGTTTTAATTTATTACAGACAAATACCCACTACTTTGTGGATTACCCTTGTAGTTTTTGCTCATTATAATGATAATGTGTCATATAATGACTATAGAACATGTATTCAGGCATCTGCCCAGCGATAGTCCTGATATAGGCAAGTTGGATATTAAATAACCGGAACACACATGCACAAATCAAAGAAAAATGTATCCCGCCTAGACGGAAATCGAACCCGCAACCGTTGGATTATCAGAAATGTGCTCTACGAACTGAGTCACCAGGTCGGCCTCAATAGGAGTAACTATAGTAATTTTAAAACTTTCTTTGTGGCCGGACACAAAAATATTGCACAATTAATTTTTACCGAATGTGAGTTATAAATGACGTTTCAATTTCTAGGTTAAAACATTATATCAAGGGCTTAAATCGACAAGTTAATACTTTAGATCGTAGGGATTGTACAAGACACAGAGGAATGCAACAATAGTTCAATGTAATAATTTCTCTTTCGGGGAAACTTAATCTTTTGATTATGCAATGTAATCTGTGATTTTCCTTCAGTTCTTAAAAGCAAAAATGGAGTATATGACAAATGAAACTAAAGTGAAGGGTGACGGATATTTCATTTTTGTTCTTTTAGTGTTCAAGCATAGGCGATATTTAATGAAATAATTACCCTCGTTGCGGGATCCTGTTACGTATATTTATGACAAAAATCTATGGCAACTGCGAAAATTAAAACCGGCTATTTTCAGTTTTAGGGTCATTTTTTGTATCCGTTTACGACCATAAAGGCATTAGGGGGTGTATTTTACTCTAATTTGAAGTCCGTAAAAATCATTAGAGCATTAAAAAGAGATACATCGCTGGAAACCATAAAACTTGGTCATTTTTATGAGTCAATGAAACACATACTAACATAAATAATCTTGAAACATCCGTTTACCCAGTAAACAAAATACTGTTTCGGTTGGCCTTTGTTTTATGCTAGTTGCCCTTTGTTTTCAGGCACGTACGATGCTCGCATCTATTAAGATTTTATCTTAAATTTAGGAGTAAAAATCGTTTAATTTATCCTTTATAAAATTTTGCATTCGTAAGAAAGAATTATTGTTTTAATCCAGGATATGGAAAGTTCCTTGTGTTTATGGAAAGCTGCGAAGCTGTGAAATATAGCGGCTGTAATTATATGTTTTATCATGCCTACCTGGAAGGTTAAAAACCGTTATTTAAACTGCAGTGCAGCACAAATAACACTTTTAAATGCTGACAGTGCTGCTGTAACGAATATCTTCGTGAAGTACACGAGTTTGAATCTTTGCTGACATAGGAGCAATAACCGTTGTCGCTACCATCACTATTACCATATCATATCATCATCATCATCATCATCTAAAAGCCTTGTGACCAAATGTTGTATCTAGAGTTTTCTTTGACTGTCAAGCTTTATTTATGCTTTCTCTACCAGTATAGTAGGTAGAGAAAGTATTGCATTCCACCAAAAAATTCGATAGCGAGATTTCACCAGAAATACATGTTTTGAGCCCCCTTGAACTCCCCAAAAAGCACTTTTAGAAAAATGTCCGCGCACGCGCGCGTGTATAAACAGTATAACACAAAAAAGGAAAATCGAGTATATACCAAACTTGATATGTAAGTTCAGTATTTTCCAAAGATGCGACATAAAGATTTTCACCACCACCTGTAAAGTAGTTAGAGAAGGTACTGTAGTCTACCAAAAAGTTCGATACCTAGATTTCACCGGAAATATATCTTTTGAAGCCCTCTGAATAAAAAAAAGATTTTTTTAGAAAAAGGTCTGTGTATGCGCGCGTGCATGCGTGCGTGCGTGCCAGTGAACAGCATAACTCAAAAACGAAAAAATACCTGAATAAATCATACTTGGTATTTAGGTTCAATACCTTCCAAAGTTAGGACACGAAGATGTTCATGAAAACATCCCCACCATAAGCTACCCTTTACATGGAACATTTTTTAATCTTTTTATTTACAAAAATGGCTCTTACGATTTTTATTATGATTTAAAAATATTTACATGATAAATGAAATGCATAACTTCAATTTTCTGATAATAGTCTGTTAAATGATATTTTATAATCTTGTATAACTGGTAAATTTTAAGGGATGTACGAAAATGTACTGCACAAAACACATAATTTATTTCAAATGACTTTTTTGTGGCATTAGCCAATTCTGAGGTAGGCATTCGTTATTAATGATTATAAATGAGTAATGCAAAGAGTATGAATTTTAAGGCCAGCGTATAACATCCAATTCTAAAACATTTGACTATCACTGTTCCCTTTGTATCTATAGCGAAATATATATAATTCTATTTCTGGAAAAGTTTATCTCGATTAAAATGAAGGCGATAGAAAAATAAACTTTCATAAGAATAATGTGTATACCCACTAATATGCGATAGAGGGTAGAGAAAATTATGTGAATGTAACGCGTAAGAATTTACATTGTAACCAACAATGTATGTATCCAAGCATTTGATGTGCAAAATTCTATAAGTGTAATAAAAGTCTTACCGAAATTTCCGTGGTAATCTTCGTTTTGAGGCAACGATATTAACACGCATAATGAACTGCCATGGAAACAGATTTGTATTTACTCAAAACGTCCTAATCGATTGTTATGAAACGTCATATACAAATACTAAGGCTCCACTTGGAGAATAGGTTATTTACACCAAAGGGTTGTATAATGCGACAATAAGTCAAATGTACACGTTTTCTTTCTCTACGTTTACTAAGTAGGTACTGTATGTCATTCCACCAAAAAGTATGTATCTTCCAGGATATGCATTTTTGGAAATTCCTGAATAACAATAATGTAATAAAAGAGCTATATGTGCGAGTGTGTGTGGTGTATGTATGATCTGTGTGTATATATGGTGTGTGTGTGTGTGTTTGTATTTGTATGTATAGCATAACTCAGCGTCCTTCAAGGATGAGATACTAAGTTTTTTCAAGGTAATATCCCGTTTCTAACTACTATTTAAATGGAAAATTCTACGTTATTTTTTTTTATTTCCTCAAAAATGTCTAACGATTTTAATTAAAGTATAGTATGTTAAAGATATTTAAATTGCTAATAATTATAATATATTTATTTCTCTGGAATTCATTCGGAAGGAAATTTTGTATAATTCTGTATAACTGGTAAACCATAAGGGATACACAAAATCTCGCTATACACTTTGCTCCTTAAAACACACAATTTATTTCAAACAACATTTACGGCATCAGCCATTTTTAAGTATTCGCTCTTACTGGTTTCAATGTTCAGTCATTTTTGAAATGTTGGCACCATTCAGTTGTTTCTCGCGACATCACGGTAAGACATTGAAATTGCAGCGCCAGCATACAAGCATCAGACTTTCACTTCATCCTCCTGTATCCCCCTTATACCCACAACGAAATGTATTAAACACCATTTCTGCAAATGTTTATCTCAATTAACAAGAAGTAGATTGACATTAATTAATAATATAATCGAACGCTTTATGAAAACGCAGTAATATCCAAACATTTGAATATGATCTTCGAGTATATTGATTTTGACTTAGTCATTATTCTTATTTGACAATCCTTGAGCACCATAGACTTGCTATTACTGATAATAAATAAAGTATAAGATAATGTTGAATCCTTTGTTTTATTTTACCTAAATACAGAACAACAAAACAGATAAGAATAAGAAGGAGAAGCAGGAGGGGGAGAAGGAGAGCTGGTATTCGTTTGTCAGTTGTGTTTTGCTTAGTTCTTTGTTAAGATACAGATGGATTTGATTTCGCTTAGTCTGGTTTATATATACAGTGCTTTTCCTTCATACTGTGGCCACCGCACTGCGGCTCGTGCGCCGGTCGACGCAGCCAGGACTCCCGCGAAACATTTATAATACGATCGAATCCCTGCAACCGCGATTTATTATCTTATCTTAGCAGTTTAGTCGTTTCTCGATTATTTCTATCTGAACACTTTCTCAAAAAATATTATCAGCCTTTTAATTAATTTTCTATGTACATTCTTTTATCAACAGATCATACATGCCCTTTTTATACATAATAATTATACATCTAATTTATTCACAATTATTTCTTTGGTTTTCTTGAAGTGATTCTGTATAAGGGTTTGTAACCATTTTCTTCTTCTTTGCATTTTGTTTTTCCTTTCGTTATTTAATTTAAGATATTACATTGGTTTTGCCCTAAATTCAGTATTATACACTAATGCAGAATTGTTATTATTCCTTATTTTTTTACATCATTTTCAGGTGTTCATAGATCAAATCCAATTTCACTCCTCATACCTTTAAACGCAATGTTTATAATGCATTTTCAAGAAATACTGAGAGAATTCCAAACCAAGAAGAAATATAGATACTGTTCAACGGAAGAATGACTTCAGAGGGTTTATAAGTCTACTATCGTGTAGCAAGGATGGGAACACATACAGAATCTCAGGTTGATCTGCTCCCAAGACTGCACCAAGATTCGCTGTGTAAATGCCAGTGAACTAGAAAGGGTTGGTATTGCATTAAAGGGAATTTAGTCTCAGAGAAATTCTGTTCTCTCTCGAACCAGATGTAAGAAACGACCTCTGGCACTCTGCCAAGAAGTCCTGTCACTCGCAGCGGACATCTATCTTGTGAGAATCGTGTATAAGAACAGGAAAGGGAAACACACAATAAATATGTGTGCTCTGCTGGAACATTACACCTAAATGATAGAGTAAAGACCGTATGAATGTTGCACAAATGTTTGGTTACTTGTGGCTCACTCGGCACAAAAACACTAAACCTCAATCCTTAACGCCGAAATGCAGTGAGAAACCGAACGTTTGTTTTTGCCACATCGTGTGTCAGAGCGGTACATTGAAAGTAGTGATTTGTTTTTGCTTTTTACTTTTTCTAGTACGTAGTTACATTAAGTACAAGAAGTACTGTATTCCACTAAAAATTGATGTCGAAATCTCACCGAAAGTATCCTCTGAATGCAAAGAAAAAAGAATTTTTATAAAAAGGTCCGCGTGTGTCTGAAAAGTATCACTCAAAAACGAAATGTCGGATAAATACCAAACTTGGTATTTAAGTTCAATGTCTTCCAAAGATGCGATACGGAGATTTTCAAAAGAATCTCCCTTCCTCAAACTACTCTTTACATGGAAGGTGATTCAATATTTTTTAATTTCTCAAAAACATCTCTACCGATTTCGATTAAACGTCTTGCATTTAAGATATAAAAATATAATAATCCTGTGGCGCTACAGCCTGCGAAAAGCCTGGGCCTGCCAACCCGACTGCCGGCCTTACGCCCACGTGCTCACGGCAGAGGTGGACAATCATCCAACCGATCCCGCAGCCGGAAAGTTGGCTCGCGAAGAGGGGACCGCTGACTATCGCAGCTTCTCACTTTCCTCACGATGCTGAGTGGGCACCGGTCCTACGCACAGGACCTAAAATCCGCAACACCATGGATGCGATTGAACCCGGGCACATTCCGTAGTCGGGAGCCAGAGCAGCGGGCTCCAGCCCACTGCGTGATGGCGCAGAGCGCATTTAAAATATTTATATAATAAATAAAACCTATATCTTGAATTTTCTGGGAATAGCCTGTGAAGTTTCTCTTCTTGCGAAATATATATAATTTCGTATATCATGTAAAACACAAGAGAGACAAGCATGAAGACAAGTCCTTACTATAGAAAAACATTTTGAGCTCATTAAACCTCACAATTCATACAGATATTTTTTGTGGGAGCGCTGGGGTAGCGCAGTGGTTTCGTTTCCGGATATCGTACTAAGAACCCGGGGTTCGATTTCCAGCTTTGGGTTGGCCCTATCCATGCATTCACCGGTGACTCTCATGTGAGCTTTTACCGTGGTTTGGAGTCCACAGTAAAAGCTGTAGGTCCTTTCATTCCACTGCCATTCCCATCATCACTCTAACATCGTAGGTAATGAATCGGCCCGCTGGGTGCCTCCATCTCAGAAATGGGTCCAGTCATCGCTTGGTTGAATGAGTATCCCCCGAAGGTCATAGGCCACACGGGGAGCGTTAGATACTACAACACTTCTCTGGCATCAGCCATATCCGAGATATTCGTCATTATTTGTTTGAATTTTTCAGTACTTGCAATTTCTTTAAAGTGCTGCTATACCAGCTGTGTGTCGCAATGTCATGGAAAGAGTATGGAATTCCAAGGCTAGCGTATATCGACATCTGACTATCGATTCTGCTTTCTGTATGCCCTAGTACCTACAACGAAGTAGGTTGATTTGTATGATTTGTAGCAAATAATAATAAACGATGATAAGCAGAAAAGGTCATGAGAATGTAACATTAGACTGTTTGTTTACAAGACCAGGCGCAGATCGATTTAGCAGAGCTATTTTCCTTTTTCTTTCCTTCCTTTTTTTTCCTGGTAGCTTTCTCTACTCCTAACACAAATATTCGTTATAAAGATTTACCATATTTTGAGGTCCTTAGAGGTCGTCTGAATCCCCTCTCTGTGCTTGTGTGTGTGTGTAGGTGTGCGCGTATATGATATATTAAAAAGAAAAAGTTGGATGTATATCGGACCTGGTATTTGAGTCCAACGTTTTCCTAGGACGCGGCACGAACATTTTTCACGAAATTTCCTAATTCAGGTTACCCTTTACGTGGGAAAACTTCCATTACCTTTCACTTTCTCAAAATCATCTACAAGGATTTTGATTAAAAGATCGTATGTTTGACAAATTCATACGGGGAATATAAAATCTATCCCGAACTTTCTGTGAAAGCCCGTGAAGTTACCGCCATTTCATTGAATTGTCTTTAATTTGTTGGAACTGGGAAACCTCTAGAGATAGGGAAAAACTTATTTGTTATATAATGCAGAGTTTATTAATATATACAACGTGTGTCAAATGTTTTGTCCTATCAGTAGCCGTTTTAGAAACATTTCATACTCTATGACTAAACTTTCTAAAATATAAGTACATCTAAGGAAGATGCTTGAGAATTTTCGTTTCTTCTTTTCCTTTGCAAGTGCATTTATTAGGCATAAATATTTCTTAATCAGTATTAGTATTTTATTCACCATATTGGACAGGGAGAAAGTAGGTGGTACGGTACGCGTGCCTCAGGAATGGATCTGGGTCCTCGTCCTTCTTAGTAGTGTGAACCAGTACAGCAGTAGAAAATGAAGCTTATTGTAAGTATAAACTTAATCCACAACATATAATAAAATTGAGTTATTAAAATTAAGGACAAAGGCACGTCAAGAATTAAAACTCAGCATAAAAGAACTTGGTTAAAATTCTTATTATCTATAAATCACCAAACACCCCCAAAACTATATGGTACAACGTTCGCAAAATAAGAGAATGCCACACAGGATTCCAAAATATTAGAATATTAAACCCAGCAACTAACGATATCTCTTTATATTCAAAAGTAGTTACAAACGTATTGACTCAATATTTTTCAGCAATTTCGAGAGAAGAAGCCATCATCAGAAAAGCTCTGTCAACTCAGTCGGAAATAGCTTACCCACAATTCCCTACTGAAGAGAGCGTAGTAGGCTATAATGATAAAATTTCTCTTATAGAACTCCAAGAAACACTAGGAAGTAGTAAATTATCCAGCCCCGACCAGATAATATTACTTACCAAATGTTAAATTTCTTCCCCAAGGATCAATTCACCTTCTAGAGATATTCAACTATCTTTGGACTAACATAACCTTTCCTGATCTGTGACGGGCTGCCATAGTAGTTCCTGTCCTCAATTGTACTATATGCAAGTTATTTGAATCAATAATAAACAGAAGATTTGTTTGGAAACTGGAGAAAACTAAATTCATATCGAATTTTCAAAACGGCTTCCATCGTTTCCGCTCCACTACTGACCATCTTCTAATACTGGAAACGGAAATTAGAAATGTTTTTTTTTACAAAACCAACATGTAATAGTAGCAACTCTTGATATAGGAACGGTATATGATAAAATCCAACATAGCCATATACTAAAATCATTAAAATGCTTTGACATTAAAGGATACATGTTCCGGTTCATCCACAATTTTCTCCAAAATCGTGTACTTAAAGTAGGATATAATCAAGCATTAACAGAAGCAGTATATCTACAAAATGGTCTTCCTCAAGGTTCAACCATCAGCCCTACACTTTTCTTAATCGCCATAAATCATGTTCTGAATAAAGTCAAACCACCAACTAAAGCTTTCCTCTTTGCAGATGATCTTACGATATTCTACAAGGGGAAAACCCCTTCAAGCACAGAAGCACTTCTCCAAGAAACATAAAATAATCTGCATGACTGGATCCAGGATATTGGACTTAAATTCTCTAAAAAAAAAACCAAATGTATATGTTTCTCAAAATCCCCAACCAAAATCCTTAATCTTAGGCTATACATTGAAAACACAAAGATTGGAGTTGTAAAAGTTGTAAAAAAATATTAGGATTAACATTCAAGCAAACAATGAATTGGAAATCACATATCTCAACATTAAGAGAGGAATGCACTAAGTGATTAAAAATTCTTAGGACTCTAGCTTACCGAAATTGGGGCGCAGACTTCAATGTACCTATACGGGCATACCAGAGTATTATCAGATCTAAACTTCATTATGGAGCCATAGTTTATGACTTTGCCTGGCAAACGACACTCAAGAAGCACAACTCCATTCAAACATCAGCTCTAAGAATTTCGTTAAGAGCATACCGAACCGTCCTATTTCTAGTTTACAAATGGAAGCTCAAGAACTACCATTAGAAGTACCTAGAATAGCACAATGTTTAAAATACGCTATAAATACTGGTGCAAGACCCATCTCGGAAGCCCATCGATACACCCTCTTTGGAAAGAGCAAAAGAGTATGCCAAAGAATACAAATCAGTCATTACCTTTTCATCTTAGATTTGAAAAAATCATACATGAACTTAATATTAAAATACATAATGACTAGAGATCATCATGATTTTCCACCCTGGAGGTTAACTATTCCTAGAATTAATATGGATATGAAAACTCACTAGAAACCACATACAGATTCTTTCACATATAAACAAATTTACCAGGAAATCCGTAACACATATGCTAAACACTTATTTATATACACAGATGGCTCCAAATCTGATCAGGGTAATGGCTGTGCTATAATTACTCCGGATGCTTAAGTAAAGCTTCCAGACTTGTTCTCCGTTTTCTCCTCTGAGCTCTATGTTGTCAAACAAGCTTCGATTTACATTACCTCAGCACAGAATAAACTCAGTGGAATTCTAACTGATTCACTAAGCACTCTTCGGGGTATCCGAGACCGTTCTACTGACTTAACATTAATCCAAGGTATCCAAAGTCTTTACAACCAAATTACTACAAATAATCAAGAAGTTATATTCTTCTGGATTCCGTCCCACTGTGAAATGAGGAAGCAGATAGAGAAGCCAAGAAATCAACTTTGCTACCTACAGTGGAAGAATTTCCAGTGCCCTACAGAGATGCTCAAAGTTATTTTTTAGCAGACCAGCTGTCAAATGGAAGCAAGACTGCACCATTAAAACATCAAGCAAACTCCACATAGTTAGGAAAGGCTCCACAAAATCATGTACATTGCAGACTATAAAAAGAATAGATCAACCGATTATATCACGTTTACGAATAGACCATTCGGGCCTAACCCATTCCTTCTTATTCACTAAAGAAAATGCTCCTCACCGCGAGACCTGCAATTGCCGTATCGCCTTCGAACACCTCATCACTAAACGCAGAAGTTATACCATAGAGAGAAGAAGACATAACATCCCTGAATTACCTAAAACTTGCACCACAAACAGTTCTAAAATGGAAAGCGCTATTGTTGTGCAGTTTTCACAGCATTGATTCGTAGTCAGGGGCTCGTACATTATAAACAGATTTTAATAATACTGAGAAAGTGTATTTCTTGAGCAAACATGCAATTTTTAAATGGAACAATGGCTACCTACATCAACAGAATAAAGGTAGGATAAATTAGAACGCCAATGGTTTTTGTTGCAGGACTATAGTGCAAGTGGTTTAAGACAATTGTTTGTCCCATTCAACCTGTTCTGTTCATTGATTACATTGCGACATTTTGGTCACTTTGTGACAGTTCAAGAAGTAAGTCGTGAGTGGAAGATGGGGTTTTCTAATGCAGAAAAAGCCGGCATGCTCATAGTGTATGGAGAGTGTAGGAAGAATGCAGTTTGTTCCTGTACGGTGTATGCCCAAACCTATCCCAATAGACGTCAACCATCTCGGCAATTATTTATCAACCCCTTCAACCAATTACGTGAAAGTGGTACTGTAACACCTATAAAACGTAACGGAAACAAACAAGTGACTGTAAAAGAGGCAGAAATTAATGTTTTAGCTGCCGTTGTAGTAGATCCGCAAATTAGTTCCCGCACAATTGCACGTGGAAGTGGCATAAGTCAGGCAAGTGTACTGCGCATTCTCCATCGACATAGGTTCCATCCCTATCACATCTCTGTTTATCAAGAGCTGCATGGAAATGATTGTGAGAATCGTGTTAACCTTCGTATATGGGCATTAAGACATGATACTCCAGATTCATCATGTACTTGTTTAGTGATAAGGCAGCATTCACCAATCATGGCCAGGTAAACCTCAGAAACATGCACTATTGGTCTGCTGACAATCCCCGTTGGCTTCGTCAGGTGAAACATCAGCGTCCATGGAGTTTAAACTGTGGTGTGGGATAGTGAACCATCAGCTCATAAGCCCTTTGTTCATAGAAGGAACAATGAACTCGCACAAGTATCGCAGCCTCCTGACAGACCATCTGCCAGAGATGCTAGAAGACGTTCCTTTGTAGACTAGGAGGAATCTGTGTTACCAACATGGTAGCTGTCCAGCCCATAATGCACGAAATACTACAGCTTGTCTTAACGGATTGTTTCCAAATCGTTGGATTGGACGAAGAGGGCCTGTACCTTGGCCGGCCCGTTCACCGGATCTCACCCCTTTAGACTTTTTTCTGTGGGGAAGGCTGAAAGACACTGTCTAAAAGGATGTACCAACTACACCAGAAGATATGAAACGACGTATTACTGCTGCCTGCTCTGAAAGTTCCTCTGAAATGCCAGAACGTGTGCAGCAGTCCTTCCATAGCAGACTGGAAGCGTGTATTGAAGCTGCCGGTGGTCATTTTGAACACAACCTTTGAAAAGCTATGTTCTCTTTACTTGTAGGAATCCACAGAAGTATTGTAATTCCCTTTTGTTTTTCTTTAGCTTGTGCTACCACAGGGCGGCGCCGTGGCCGAGTGGTTAGACCGCTCGCCTCCCACCGAGGCCCACCGAGTTCAATCCCAGGGACCTGCATGTGGGATTTGTGGTGGACGAAACGTCTGGGCGGGTTTTCTCCGGGGTCTCCGGGGTCTCATTCCACCAACATTTCGCTTCATCTACTTCCTTCATCCCATACCAGGCATCGGGCTGATCACCCATCCTGGATGTTCTGTCTGATCCATGAGTGTCTGCTCCTCGATGGGCCTCTGACCCCAGGCACCCGCCTGTAATTCCTGGGGGGTGTAAGTCCTACATGAGAAGAGGGTAAACAGATAATGAATGAATGAATTAATTAATTGTGCTACCACAGGTTGTACAAGTGTCGGTGCGTAAAAGCTTCAAAATAAGATTTCTCGTAAACCACTTGCACTAGAATCTTGCAACAAACGCACTGACATTCTAATTTACCTTACCTTTATTCTGTTGATGTAACTAGGCATTGTTTTGTTTCAAAACTTGCATGTTTGCTCAAAAAATACACTTTCTCAGTATTATTAAAATCTGTTTATGGGTTAAATGTACGAGCCCCTGACTACCAATGAATGCTGTAAAAACTACACATCAATAGCACTTTCCATTTCCCACATATTTGGGGTGAAAGGTTTAGCTGATTCAGCCTGTATTTTTAGCTTTAAACAACCCTACTCATTTCAAAAACATATTTTTTTTCTTGAAAGACATCAAACAGTATAACAAGATTTAAATATAACACATCAAATAAAAATAAATAATAGGTAATATGTTATCCTGTTTTAGCTGTGTTCATGCATTAATAATGTAAAATATGTTCATAAGAATGTATCACAATTATTGTATTACTTAATCAATGTTAAGTATACAATGTATGTACATAAGTCGCGAGTAGGATATATAGGAGAGAGCTGGGCCACTTTTTTGCGTTTATATGGGAAAGGATAGGGAAAACGAGGCTGGATGGGGTGGTTCAAGGAGGAAAATGCGTTTATATGGGAGAGATAGGGAATACGACGACCGATACTATGCTAAAGAGGGTTGAAGGAGGGAAATACGTTTATATGGAAGAAATAGTAGAGAGGTGTTAGGCTAGGAGGGTTTAAGTATGCGTTTATAAGGAGAGACGAGAAAACGGAGAGAGATCCTATGTTAGGATACACAGGTGTTAAAGTTAGGTTAGATAGGAAACCAAAGAGATACTCAGCTAGACAGGGGACAGGAGAGGAATGCGCTTTATGAGAGGTAGAGGATACGGGGAGTGGTGTTAGGCTAGACAGAGGTTGAGAGTAGAGTATGCGTTTATATGTTTGAGAAGTATAGGAACAGGAAGAGGGTGCTAGGCTAGACAGAGGTTGAGGAGTAGAGTATAGGTTATATGAGAGGTATAGGAAAACGAGGGGAGGTGTTAGGCTAGACAGAGGCTGAGTAATGTATGGTTTATATGAGCGGTATAGGAAAACGATGAGAGGTGTTAGACTAGACAGGGCTTGAAACGTAGTGCATGGTTTATATGAGAGATATAGGAAAACGAGGAAAGGTGTTAGGCTAGACAGAAGTCGAGGAGTAGAGTATGGTTTATATCAGAAGTATAGGAAAACGAGGAGAGGTATTAGGTTAGGAGAATTGAGTTTGTGTTCATAAGGAGAGACGAGAAAACGGAGAGAGATCCTATGCTAGGATAGACAGGTGTTAAAGTTAGGTTAGATAGGAAACCAAGGAGTGATACTCAGCTAGAGGGGGGGGAGGGTAGGAGGGAATGAGCTTTTGAGAGGTAGGGGATACGGGGAGTGGTGTTAGGCTAGACAGGGCTTGAAACGTAGGGCATGGTTTATATTATGAGAAGTATAGGAACAGGAAGAGGGGTGCTAGGCTAGACAGAGGTTGAGGAGTAGAGTATAGTTTATATGAGAGGTATAGGAAAACGAGGAGAGGAGTTAGACTAAACAGAGGTCGAGGAGCAGAGTATGGTTTATGTGAGAGGTACAGGGAAACGAGAGAGGCGTTAGGCTAGACAGAGCTAGAGGAGTAGAGAATGGTTTATATGAGAGGTATAGGAACAGGAGGAGAGGTGTTAGGCTAGACAGGTAGTGTAGCAGTAGGAATATGGACTTATATACAGGAGAGATAGGGAATAGGAGGTGCTAGACTTGAAAGCAACTTTAGACGTGAACTTAGTGGAAAACTGTTTGATGTCAATGTTAGACCGCTAATTCTAGACATGCCCATCACGTAACCTATTCAGGGAAAAGGTGAGTCGTTCAGGGGAAAAAGGTGACTGCTCAGGGAAAAAGGAGGCCCACAAAGGGAAAAAGTTGACTAGCAAAGGGAAAAACGTGACCAGTAAAGGGAAAAATGTCACCAGCAAAGGGGAAAATGTGACCAGCAAAGGGAAAAAGGTGAGCCATAAAGGGAAAAAGATGACCTGCAACGGGAAAAGCTAACCCACTAACACTAACAGGTAAGTAATTCAGGTAGTATTGCAAGAGGCTGACTGGATCATAGCAGTGTATGATTTCACAGGTAATTCAGCTAGTATCGTATGTATTTAGGCTAATTCGTCTAATAACACAGGATAGATTCCAGATGCTAACTGCATCATGGCTCTGCATGATTTCACAGATAATTCAGCTAGTATCGTAGGTATTTAGGCTAATTCAGCTAGTATCACAAGAGGATAGATTCTAGGGTTGGGTATAGCATAGTTTCATATTTCACAGGTAATTCAGGTAGTATCACGGGTGCTCGTGCTAATTTAGAGCAGGAATTCGTATCAGAGCTAGTTAAGGTAATTTCACATGATTCGGGTAGTGTCACAGGTATTTAAATCATTTTCACAGCCAATTCAGCTAGTATCTTGAGCATTTAAGCTAATTCAGCTAGTATCACAGGAGGCTAGATTCCAGAGGCTAACTGCATCATAGCTATGCATGATTTCACAGCTAATTCAGCTAGTATCGTAGGTATTTAGGCTAATTCAGCTAGTATCACAGGAGGTTAGATTCCAGGGTTGGGTATAGCATAGTTTCATATTTCACAGGTAATTCAGAGGGTATCGTAGGTATTTAGGATAATTCAAGTAACATAGGTGTTTAGAGTAATTAAGCAGGCATTACAGGAGGGTAGGTTCCAGGGGTTGGTTATAGCCTAGTTTCGTATTTTACAGATAGTTCAGATAATATCGTAAGTATTTGGGTAATCAGCATAGTTTCACAGATGCTCGTGATAATTTTGATCAGAGATTTGTATCACAGCTATTTAAGGTAAGTGCAGGTGATTCAGGTTGTATCAATGGTATTTGTGTCATTTTAACAGGTAATTCAGATAGTGTCTAGGTATTTGGGCGATTCAAGCATCATAGGTGTTTAGAGTAACTCAGCTAGTATCACAGGAGGCTAGATTCAATGATCAGGGTTTCGTATCAGAGCTATTTAATGTAATTTCACTTGATTCGAGTAGTATCACAGGTATTTAAGTCATTTAACGGGCAATTCAACCAGTATCACAGGTACTCATGGTAATATAGAGAGTAATTAAATTATAAAACATTTCTCATCCAACGTTACAACAATTTATATACTTTTTTCTAAATCTTACAAACTTATTATATGTTAAACAGTTATTGTACGATGCGGAGAGGGATAAACTGCATATTGGTTCACAAATTGAAAAGCTTTACGTCAACATACCTTTATTTTAGTTCGGTCTAGATGTCTCTCCCCTTTTATCTAGGCTTGAGACTAGCACTAGGATTGCTCCTAATGGCAGGGTTACCACCTTCCCTTCCATCTTCTTCTTTCTTCATCAGGCGTCAGCTATCTGCATATACAGCACACAGATAACCTTCTTTTTTAAGATTGTAGACTCGCGATAAAATCTTTATCTTTAACTTACATTCTTTTAAGCACTGTTTGTAATGGCGTAATGTCCATACGCATATGTCGTTATCCCATCCTCAGCAATAATTCTTTTATCATCAAACGGAGTCAATGCAATTTTATTCACTTGCACTGTAGCAAGAGCATGCTTTCGTGATAGGATCAGATTCATAGGTGTTCTGATGATTTCACAGGTTTTAAGACAGTCTGTATAGCTGTCAAACGAAATGTACTGCTTAATAGCGCTACGTTTTATACCTTTAATCTTTTTTATCATTGACCCTTGAATATCTAAGGCATACATCTTAGGACGTAGTCCAACAAAGCGTAGGATGATTTTGCTATTAGCCTCATCTTTAAATTTTCCCAATACCTTTTTGTTCTGAGTAGAGTAACATATATGGTTGGCAGGGTAATCAGCTGTATCGAGATGCTCAAGAAAACGTAGCTTGTCCTGGTACACATCTTCAGTTGTTACACGATGAATGAACGAATCAGTGTCCATATACATAAGCTTCAGGTTTTTAGCTCCATAATAAGGCAACAAAACGTCGTAATGATAGTTATACATTAATGTCTTGGAGATGTCCAACACACTCATACCAATGTATATAGGCTTGTTGAATACAATCTGACGAGAGGCCATATGTACAGCAGCTAGATTATCAGCATATATCGTCCTGTCGATAAACGTAGGCTTGGCGATCAGCTTCTCTAGAGTTTTTTCATTGGTCACCAGTCGTATATCCATGCGGTTACGCAGGTTCTCCATAGTTTTTCCAAACATGGCGTTGTTAAAGAGCTTGTAGAGATCCTTCTCGAAGTCATTTGCAGCTTGTTGTCGTAGCCTGTTGTTAAATTCCACATAAGGTTTCAACCACCGAGACTGTCGGAATTGTAGCACACGATGGATTTTTGTTAGTCGTAGTCCATGACTAAGAGCTTGCTTCAAAGCCATGTAATGCACTACATACTTCTTTCGAGGTCCAAGATGAGGTATCAGTTTCTTTGTAGATGCTTCCAATGGCTTCATACACTCAGGCAGGAAAGGTAGATCGTTGTGTAGATCGTGAAGTTCTACAGGATATTCGATATCAACTTCTAATATGTACCCATGAGGATCATCTTCTTGTAGTGTTTCTAAGTTGATTTCTTCAGACGAAACCCACTGAAATCCACCAAAAGGAAGGGCGTGACACATTGCCCACCCATATTGGTTATTGGCGTCCTCATATGTGATAAATTGGGTTGGTCTCGACGGATCAAACTTCTCCATATACGCGTTATTAGCTTCAGCATACCGATGGGAAACTTGACATAAACCTCCTCTTATACCTGATTCCACCATGAGTAGTTGATCGTAATCTTGTAACAGCTCCAGCTTAATTCCTGTATACAACAACATGGCGTCCCATGTAAGTCCTGGAGAGGTAAAATAATGCGCGGGGTCAACTTTGTGTGTTTTGAGGGTTTGCTCTCTGAACGTCTCAAAGACATCGGCTAGGAGTAGTACATCTGAGGTTAAGTACAGGTCGCTGTACTCGCCCAGGTTTCTCACATTAAACAGCTCCCATACATTTCTAGCATGATCATAGTCAACATCACTAATTTCTTCTTCATTTAATCTATTGTAGAAGGTGTGCTTAGGAGGCAAGCAGGTCTCGTTCAAAACATCCCAGGAAGTGACGTAATCATAGGGAAATACACCCTTACGGGTCATCAACTTCAATTTGTCTTCTCCAAAGTACTTTAGCGTTTCAGGATATGAGGTTAGATTTTTTACCAACTTATCCAAGCTTGTACTGAGGAAACGGAAGCTATCCACAAATCGAAGCTTTATATCTCCTACATACTTGGTGAATGAGATATAGCTTTCTTCAGAGTTAGGAATTACCTCCACACGTTCACTTGTACAACCCAGCTCCTTAACAATGAAATGAGAGTCATATCCGCTAAGGTTATGCATGAAGACTGGTATATATTTAGGTGTTTTACAGGCTAAATTACATTCATTATGAAGACTTCCACGATATTCACCGCTGATGTGATCATGGTCGCGTACTTTGTAGTTCTCTTCTGTAAAGCCTTTTCCACACAAGTAGCATGTCGTAGAAGACTCAAAATCCTTTTGCTGTTGATCCGTAAGTTTCAGAGGCTTAGCAGATTTGTATATATTACCAATCATTTTTGCAAGAGATGTCAGGTACAGCATAAACTTCTGAGCAGCATCAGCACCACGATACACATAGGGATGCTTAGGAAGATCAGTTTCGAGATGTTCAACACTGGATGTAGGTTTCACGTAAACACAGAAGCTCATTGGTGTGTGCTCTTGATAAGGTGTTGTATAGGAAGTTTCAGGATTGGGTGTACACGTATGGCATGGAGTGAGAATACTCTCAAAATCAGCATAGATGACATAAGGTACTTTCAGCATCCTCTCAACATTTTTAAACTGTGCAATTGCTTTCTCCTTGCTAGGCATAACAACCCTTGCAACACCATGTTGAATACAGACGGCTGCATGTTCTTGTAGTTTTTCCAGTCCACTTCGTCCATATCGATCATCAAAATGTGTAAAGCAGCGCTTACAAGTATAAACCCGTCCATTATGGTTAGTTTTCTGGCGTCGAACGAGCTTCTCAAAATTCCTTATATACACGTAGTGATGTTTTCCACTGCTATCATTCAATAGTAGCAGGTCGCGATGTTCAGGTAGTTCAATATCAGCAACCTTTATCGGATACACTTCATGCTTCTCATCCAGCCCGAAAACGTTAATAGACATATTGTTAAACTTCTCAAATTTAGGTATTTGAGAAAGTGGAGTAGGGTAGGAAACACAGCTGAAGTCGTACTTGTCTTGAAGTTGTTTGTATTTGCTGACGCGTTGAGGCTTGATGCTCACGAATTTGGCCAGTATAGAGTACATGAAACATTTCTCGTCGGTAAAGTTCTGGATGTTTATACATGCTTTCCTTGCTTCAACAGCTGACGGTAGTGGTATGTAGCTACTTCCTCGTAACGGGTTGTACTTGTTGATACGAAGTCGAACTCCTTCCACAGCAAGCAAAGCCCAGCTGCTACCCTTAAGCTGAGACTCCTCCATTTCAGTCACCAATTTCTTGAATTTCACTTCCATCGTTGACTCCAGATCAGTTTCCAGGAAAACAGCTTGATTCCGTGTTTTAAATGTTTTGTCACAGGTTTCTCCAATACTGTTAACAAATCGACACTCAGCCAGCAGATTAATTTTAACACTCTTATGAATGCTAAGCTCTTTATGCACAGCCTGGATTATACGTTGTTTTGCCTCTTGCAGATACATATTTAGGTCCTTAGCTGATTCGCATCGTATAAAATACGATTTCAATCGTCCTTCGAATGAAGTTTCGTATTCTTTCATATCACAGTCCTCCATTGTTGACAGCAACTGATGTTTAGTTGGCTCCAATCTTCTTTTCTTCTGAGGGCTGCTTATTTCACATATATCTTCGTGTCGCTGTCCCTTATAACCATCTTTGAAGGTTACATTACAATGTTTACATTTGAAGAGCTTCTTACAGCTCATCTCGTGTCTTCTCTTGTCATAACCTCGGAGGAACTTCTTCCCACATTTTCCGCATGCATATCCAGTAGCGCTTGGAATAATATCCTTATACGCTGAGTTATTCATCTTTATTCTTGATGTAATAACGTATTAATCACTGATCAATGAAATGTAGACCTCTTCACCTTGACACCACTTTAGAAAGCTGATTATTCTTGGAGAGAACACGATGTTAACACCTCAAGACTAATTAGCACAATGAAGTCCAATGCCCTAGATCACCATATTTATAGAGGGAGCACGAACCTTTTTAGATCAATCATAAACTCGCTCCATAACCACCTGTATATGATCGCTCAACGTGTACTAACCCCCCAGCCATATAACCTCAAGTCTAGAGACAGGATGTTTATGACGTCACACCCAGAGACAGGATGTCTAGCAGCATCAAACACGTTTAAACTCGTCTCATAACTACCTGCTTATGCTGTCACACCAGCAAGAGAAGTATTCCCACACGCTCATTCAGACATATATTTCAAATTCAAGCCCACCACCACCATCACCACCTATTGTACCAAGGTTAATTCAAGCTGTATTATCACAATACTTAAAAGTAAAAGCTTAAAAGGAAACCTAGAAGATTTTCCCCCTTATTTACTTAATTATTTCATGTTTTTATTCCCTTTTCAATTCTTCCTTTCCATCTTCTCACAGAAAGACCATTACATTTCACTACAATCACGAGAAAAGCAATTTTTCCAGAGTTACACAGATTCTAAGCTTCTAAATCGAACCCGGTAATACTTTAATAAATGTATTTTAGCTCCCCAATATCAGCATCTACCATTTAATCTTTACTCGAACCTGATATGATCCATAAGCTTGAAGATATATGAAATCACCCTTCAGGATTCGATCTAAGTACTTTAAAGTAATTTTTGTCACGATAACGATATTTAAGGACTAGATACTCTGTTTACGTTTACCTCGACATGTCTATCTAAATTAAATTACGAGTTATTAAATGTTTGCAAGTAAATTTCATTGAATCGGTATTCGAACCCAGAACACCAGGAACAAACTAATTTATAATATTAGTCTGACATGTTAAACAAAGTTGTATGCAGTTACATCATCGATCTAGGTGATATATTCTAGTGTACAGAGGAAAATTAAGGAAGTCATTAAAAGATGGGGAATCGAACCAAGCACAACTGATTGACAATTATATACAGCATTAATCACCAAGTACAGAACCTATCAATCATGCTTTGCTGCACTCCTCTACCTTACTTAGTTCCCGAGATAATGAAAATTTAAAAATTAAGGATCGAACCCAGGACGTCAGGTATCTAATTACACATTTACAAGATACTACCTAATAAGATAAACGCAATAAAGTTTATTGGGTGTCTTTATCTTAATTGGTTTAGGAGTTATTAAATTTATAAGTAAATTCCATCGAATCAGTATTCGAACCCAGAACACCAAGAACAAAATAATTTATAATATGAGTTTGGTATGCTCAAAGGTGCTGTATGTAGTTACAGCATCAATCTAACTGATATTTTCTAGAGTATAGAGTAAAATTAAGGAAGTCATTAAAAATCGGGATTCGAACTAGAGACAACCGATTAAAAATTATATACAGTATTAATTACACATTATAACAGCTATCAAACATGCTTTGGTCCATTCCTCTAGCTTTCTTAGTTTCCGAGATAATAAAGTTTTTAAAATTAAGGATCGAACCCAGGACACCAGGTGCCAAAATATACATCCACAAGAAGCTAGCTAATGACGTTAATGTAATAAAGTTTATTTGGCGTCTTTATCTTAATTAGTCTCTGAGTTATTAGAAGATGAATTTGCATTCACTCCTAGGATTCGAACCCAGGCATCCCGGTCAACTTGCAACAATGTCCTAATGACGCGGCGCATTCCAAAGAATTGATTAGTTTTTATCCCAATGTTCTATCTCTTGTCATTCAGGAGATATAAGCGATTAAACAGTAGAGATAATATGGGCGGAGCTTGCCGGCATAGATCAAAAGACATCTCTCTGTGCGCTCAAACATACATATTATCTCTACTGTTTAATCGCTTATATCTCCTGAATGACAAGAGATAGAACATTGGGATAAAAACTAATCAATTCTTTGGAATGCGCCGCGTCATTAGGACATTGTTGCAAGTTGACCGGGATGCCTGGGTTCGAATCCTAGGAGTGAATGCAAATTCATCTTCTAATAACTCAGAGACTAATTAAGATAAAGACGCCAAATAAACTTTATTACATTAATGTCATTAGCTAGTTTCTTGTGGATGTATATTTTGGTACCTGGTGTACTGGGTTCGATCCTTAATTTTAAAAACTTTATTATCTCGGAAACTAAGAAAGCTAGAGGAATGGACCAAAGCATGTTTGATAGCTGTTATAATGTGTAATTAATACTGTATATAATTTTTAATCGGTTGTCTCTAGTTCGAATCCCGATTTTTAATGACTTCCTTAATTTTACTCTATACTCTAGAAAATATCAGTTAGATTGATGCTGTAACTACATACAGCACCTTTAAGCATACCAAACTCATATTATAAATTATTTTGTTCTTGGTGTTCTGGGTTCGAATACTGATTCGATGGAATTTACTTATAAATTTAATAACTCCTAAACCAATTAAGATAAAGACACCAAATAAACTTTATTGCGTTTATCTTATTAGGTAGTATCTTGTAAATGTGTAATTAGATACCTGACGTCCTGGGTTCGATCCTTAATTTTTAAATTTTCATTATCTCGGGAACTAAGTAAGGTAGAGGAGTGCAGCAAAGCATGATTGATAGGTTCTGTACTTGGTGATTAATGCTGTATATAATTGTCAATCAGTTGTGCTTGGTTCGATTCCCCATCTTTTAATGACTTCCTTAATTTTCCTCTGTACACTAGAATATATCACCTAGATCGATGATGTAACTGCATACAACTTTGTTTAACATGTCAGACTAATATTATAAATTAGTTTGTTCCTGGTGTTCTGGGTTCGAATACCGATTCAATGAAATTTACTTGCAAACATTTAATAACTCGTAATTTAATTTAGATAGACATGTCGAGGTAAACGTAAACAGAGTATCTAGTCCTTAAATATCGTTATCGTGACAAAAATTACTTTAAAGTACTTAGATCGAATCCTGAAGGGTGATTTCATATATCTTCAAGCTTATGGATCATATCAGGTTCGAGTAAAGATTAAATGGTAGATGCTGATATTGGGGAGCTAAAATACATTTATTAAAGTATTACCGGGTTCGATTTAGAAGCTTAGAATCTGTGTAACTCTGGAAAAATTGCTTTTCTCGTGATTGTAGTGAAATGTAATGGTCTTTCTGTGAGAAGATGGAAAGGAAGAATTGAAAAGGGAATAAAAACATGAAATAATTAAGTAAATAAGGGGGAAAATCTTCTAGGTTTCCTTTTAAGCTTTTACTTTTAAGTATTGTGATAATACAGCTTGAATTAACCTTGGTACAATAGGTGGTGATGGTGGTGGTGGGCTTGAATTTGAAATATATGTCTGAATGAGCGTGTGGGAATACTTCTCTTGCTGGTGTGACAGCATAAGCAGGTAGTTATGAGACGAGTTTAAACGTGTTTGATGCTGCCAGACATCCTGTCTCTGGGTGTGACGTCATAAACATCCTGTCTCTAGACTTGAGGTTATATGGCTGGGGGGTTAGTACACGTTGAGCGATCATATACAGGTGGTTATGGAGCGAGTTTATGATTGATCTAAAAAGGTTCGTGCTCCCTCTATAAATATGGTGATCTAGGGCATTGGACTTCATTGTGCTAATTAGTCTTGAGGTGTTAACATCGTGTTCTCTCCAAGAATAATCAGCTTTCTAAAGTGGTGTCAAGGTGAAGAGGTCTACATTTCATTGATCAGTGATTAATACGTTATTACATCAAGAATAAAGATGAATAACTCAGCGTATAAGGATATTATTCCAAGCGCTACTGGATATGCATGCGGAAAATGTGGGAAGAAGTTCCTCCGAGGTTATGACAAGAGAAGACACGAGATGAGCTGTAAGAAGCTCTTCAAATGTAAACATTGTAATGTAACCTTCAAAGATGGTTATAAGGGACAGCGACACGAAGATATATGTGAAATAAGCAGCCCTCAGAAGAAAAGAAGATTGGAGCCAACTAAACATCAGTTGCTGTCAACAATGGAGGACTGTGATATGAAAGAATACGAAACTTCATTCGAAGGACGATTGAAATCGTATTTTATACGATGCGAATCAGCTAAGGACCTAAATATGTATCTGCAAGAGGCAAAACAACGTATAATCCAGGCTGTGCATAAAGAGCTTAGCATTCATAAGAGTGTTAAAATTAATCTGCTGGCTGAGTGTCGATTTGTTAACAGTATTGGAGAAACCTGTGACAAAACATTTAAAACACGGAATCAAGCTGTTTTCCTGGAAACTGATCTGGAGTCAACGATGGAAGTGAAATTCAAGAAATTGGTGACTGAAATGGAGGAGTCTCAGCTTAAGGGTAGCAGCTGGGCTTTGCTTGCTGTGGAAGGAGTTCGACTTCGTATCAACAAGTACAACCCGTTACGAGGAAGTAGCTACATACCACTACCGTCAGCTGTTGAAGCAAGGAAAGCATGTATAAACATCCAGAACTTTACCGACGAGAAATGTTTCATGTACTCTATACTGGCCAAATTCGTGAGCATCAAGCCTCAACGCGTCAGCAAATACAAACAACTTCAAGACAAGTACGACTTCAGCTGTGTTTCCTACCCTACTCCACTTTCTCAAATACCTAAATTTGAGAAGTTTAACAATATGTCTATTAACGTTTTCGGGCTGGATGAGAAGCATGAAGTGTATCCGATAAAGGTTGCTGATATTGAACTACCTGAACATCGCGACCTGCTACTATTGAATGATAGCAGTGGAAAACATCACTACGTGTATATAAGGAATTTTGAGAAGCTCGTTCGACGCCAGAAAACTAACCATAATGGACGGGTTTATACTTGTAAGCGCTGCTTTACACATTTTGATGATCGATATGGACGAAGTGGACTGGAAAAACTACAAGAACATGCAGCCGTCTGTATTCAACATGGTGTTGCAAGGGTTGTTATGCCTAGCAAGGAGAAAGCAATTGCACAGTTTAAAAATGTTGAGAGGATGCTGAAAGTACCTTATGTCATCTATGCTGATTTTGAGAGTATTCTCACTCCATGCCATACGTGTACACCCAATCCTGAAACTTCCTATACAACACCTTATCAAGAGCACACACCAATGAGCTTCTGTGTTTACGTGAAACCTACATCCAGTGTTGAACATCTCGAAACTGATCTTCCTAAGCATCCCTATGTGTATCGTGGTGCTGATGCTGCTCAGAAGTTTATGCTGTACCTGACATCTCTTGCAAAAATGATTGGTAATATATACAAATCTGCTAAGCCTCTGAAACTTACGGATCAACAGCAAAAGGATTTTGAGTCTTCTACGACATGCTACTTGTGTGGAAAAGGCTTTACAGAAGAGAACTACAAAGTACGCGACCATGATCACATCAGCGGTGAATATCGTGGAAGTCTTCATAATGAATGTAATTTAGCCTGTAAAACACCTAAATATATACCAGTCTTCATGCATAACCTTAGCGGATATGACTCTCATTTCATTGTTAAGGAGCTGGGTTGTACAAGTGAACGTGTGGAGGTAATTCCTAACTCTGAAGAAAGCTATATCTCATTCACCAAGTATGTAGGAGATATAAAGCTTCGATTTGTGGATAGCTTCCGTTTCCTCAGTACAAGCTTGGATAAGTTGGTAAAAAATCTAACCTCATATCCTGAAACGCTAAAGTACTTTGGAGAAGACAAATTGAAGTTGATGACCCGTAAGGGTGTATTTCCCTATGATTACGTCACTTCCTGGGATGTTTTGAACGAGACCTGCTTGCCTCCTAAGCACACCTTCTACAATAGATTAAATGAAGAAGAAATTAGTGATGTTGACTATGATCATGCTAGAAATGTATGGGAGCTGTTTAATGTGAGAAACCTGGGCGAGTACAGCGACCTGTACTTAACCTCAGATGTACTACTCCTAGCCGATGTCTTTGAGAGGTTCAGAGAGCAAACCCTCAAAACACACAAAGTTGACCCCGCGCATTATTTTACCTCTCCAGGACTTACATGGGACGCCATGTTGTTGTATACAGGAATTAAGCTGGAGCTGTTACAAGATTACGATCAACTACTCATGGTGGAATCAGGTATAAGAGGAGGTTTATGTCAAGTTTCCCATCGGTATGCTGAAGCTAATAACGCGTATATGGAGAAGTTTGATCCGTCGAGACCAACCCAATTTATCACATATGAGGACGCCAATAACCAATATGGGTGGGCAATGTGTCACGCCCTTCCTTTTGGTGGATTTCAGTGGGTTTCGTCTGAAGAAATCAACTTAGAAACACTACAAGAAGATGATCCTCATGGGTACATATTAGAAGTTGATATCGAATATCCTGTAGAACTTCACGATCTACACAACGATCTACCTTTCCTGCCTGAGTGTATGAAGCCATTGGAAGCATCTACAAAGAAACTGATACCTCATCTTGGACCTCGAAAGAAGTATGTAGTGCATTACATGGCTTTGAAGCAAGCTCTTAGTCATGGACTACGACTAACAAAAATCCATCGTGTGCTACAATTCCGACAGTCTCGGTGGTTGAAACCTTATGTGGAATTTAACAACAGGCTACGACAACAAGCTGCAAATGACTTCGAGAAGGATCTCTACAAGCTCTTTAACAACGCCATGTTTGGAAAAACTATGGAGAACCTGCGTAACCGCATGGATATACGACTGGTGACCAATGAAAAAACTCTAGAGAAGCTGATCGCCAAGCCTACGTTTATCGACAGGACGATATATGCTGATAATCTAGCTGCTGTACATATGGCCTCTCGTCAGATTGTATTCAACAAGCCTATATACATTGGTATGAGTGTGTTGGACATCTCCAAGACATTAATGTATAACTATCATTACGACGTTTTGTTGCCTTATTATGGAGCTAAAAACCTGAAGCTTATGTATATGGACACTGATTCGTTCATTCATCGTGTAACAACTGAAGATGTGTACCAGGACAAGCTACGTTTTCTTGAGCATCTCGATACAGCTGATTACCCTGCCAACCATATATGTTACTCTACTCAGAACAAAAAGGTATTGGGAAAATTTAAAGATGAGGCTAATAGCAAAATCATCCTACGCTTTGTTGGACTACGTCCTAAGATGTATGCCTTAGATATTCAAGGGTCAATGATAAAAAAGATTAAAGGTATAAAACGTAGCGCTATTAAGCAGTACATTTCGTTTGACAGCTATACAGACTGTCTTAAAACCTGTGAAATCATCAGAACACCTATGAATCTGATCCTATCACGAAAGCATGCTCTTGCTACAGTGCAAGTGAATAAAATTGCATTGACTCCGTTTGATGATAAAAGAATTATTGCTGAGGATGGGATAACGACATATGCGTATGGACATTACGCCATTACAAACAGTGCTTAAAAGAATGTAAGTTAAAGATAAAGATTTTATCGCGAGTCTACAATCTTAAAAAAGAAGGTTATCTGTGTGCTGTATATGCAGATAGCTGACGCCTGATGAAGAAAGAAGAAGATGGAAGGGAAGGTGGTAACCCTGCCATTAGGAGCAATCCTAGTGCTAGTCTCAAGCCTAGATAAAAGGGGAGAGACATCTAGACCGAACTAAAATAAAGGTATGTTGACGTAAAGCTTTTCAATTTGTGAACCAATATGCAGTTTATCCCTCTCCGCATCGTACAATAACTGTTTAACATATAATAAGTTTGTAAGATTTAGAAAAAAGTATATAAATTGTTGTAACGTTGGATGAGAAATGTTTTATAATTTAATTACTCTCTATATTACCATGAGTACCTGTGATACTGGTTGAATTGCCCGTTAAATGACTTAAATACCTGTGATACTACTCGAATCAAGTGAAATTACATTAAATAGCTCTGATACGAAACCCTGATCATTGAATCTAGCCTCCTGTGATACTAGCTGAGTTACTCTAAACACCTATGATGCTTGAATCGCCCAAATACCTAGACACTATCTGAATTACCTGTTAAAATGACACAAATACCATTGATACAACCTGAATCACCTGCACTTACCTTAAATAGCTGTGATACAAATCTCTGATCAAAATTATCACGAGCATCTGTGAAACTATGCTGATTACCCAAATACTTACGATATTATCTGAACTATCTGTAAAATACGAAACTAGGCTATAACCAACCCCTGGAACCTACCCTCCTGTAATGCTTGCTTAATTACTCTAAACACCTATGTTACTTGAATTATCCTAAATACCTACGATACCCTCTGAATTACCTGTGAAATATGAAACTATGCTATACCCAACCCTGGAATCTAACCTCCTGTGATACTAGCTGAATTAGCCTAAATACCTACGATACTAGCTGAATTAGCTGTGAAATCATGCATAGCTATGATGCAGTTAGCCTCTGGAATCTAGCCTCCTGTGATACTAGCTGAATTAGCTTAAATGCTCAAGATACTAGCTGAATTGGCTGTGAAAATGATTTAAATACCTGTGATACTACCCGAATCATGTGAAATTACCTTAACTAGCTCTGATACGAATTCCTGCTCTAAATTAGCACGAGCACCCGTGATACTACCTGAATTACCTGTGAAATATGAAACTATGCTATACCCAACCCTAGAATCTATCCTCTTGTGATACTAGCTGAATTAGCCTAAATACCTACGATACTAGCTGAATTATCTGTGAAATCATGCAGAGCCATGATGCAGTTAGCATCTGGAATCTATCCTGTGTTATTAGACGAATTAGCCTAAATACATACGATACTAGCTGAATTACCTGTGAAATCATACACTGCTATGATCCAGTCAGCCTCTTGCAATACTACCTGAATTACTTACCTGTTAGTGTTAGTGGGTTAGCTTTTCCCGTTGCAGGTCATCTTTTTCCCTTTATGGCTCACCTTTTTCCCTTTGCTGGTCACATTTTCCCCTTTGCTGGTGACATTTTTCCCTTTACTGGTCACGTTTTTCCCTTTGCTAGTCAACTTTTTCCCTTTGTGGGCCTCCTTTTTCCCTGAGCAGTCACCTTTTTCCCCTGAACGACTCACCTTTTCCCTGAATAGGTTACGTGATGGGCATGTCTAGAATTAGCGGTCTAACATTGACATCAAACAGTTTTCCACTAAGTTCACGTCTAAAGTTGCTTTCAAGTCTAGCACCTCCTATTCCCTATCTCTCCTGTATATAAGTCCATATTCCTACTGCTACACTACCTGTCTAGCCTAACACCTCTCCTCCTGTTCCTATACCTCTCATATAAACCATTCTCTACTCCTCTAGCTCTGTCTAGCCTAACGCCTCTCTCGTTTCCCTGTACCTCTCACATAAACCATACTCTGCTCCTCGACCTCTGTTTAGTCTAACTCCTCTCCTCGTTTTCCTATACCTCTCATATAAACTATACTCTACTCCTCAACCTCTGTCTAGCCTAGCACCCCTCTTCCTGTTCCTATACTTCTCATAATATAAACCATGCCCTACGTTTCAAGCCCTGTCTAGCCTAACACCACTCCCCGTATCCCCTACCTCTCAAAAGCTCATTCCCTCCTACCCTCCCCCCCTCTAGCTGAGTATCACTCCTTGGTTTCCTATCTAACCTAACTTTAACACCTGTCTATCCTAGCATAGGATCTCTCTCCGTTTTCTCGTCTCTCCTTATGAACACAAACTCAATTCTCCTAACCTAATACCTCTCCTCGTTTTCCTATACTTCTGATATAAACCATACTCTACTCCTCGACTTCTGTCTAGCCTAACACCTTTCCTCGTTTTCCTATATCTCTCATATAAACCATGCACTACGTTTCAAGCCCTGTCTAGTCTAACACCTCTCATCGTTTTCCTATACCGCTCATATAAACCATACATTACTCAGCCTCTGTCTAGCCTAACACCTCCCCTCGTTTTCCTATACCTCTCATATAACCTATACTCTACTCCTCAACCTCTGTCTAGCCTAGCACCCTCTTCCTGTTCCTATACTTCTCAAACATATAAACGCATACTCTACTCTCAACCTCTGTCTAGCCTAACACCACTCCCCGTATCCTCTACCTCTCATAAAGCGCATTCCTCTCCTGTCCCCTGTCTAGCTGAGTATCTCTTTGGTTTCCTATCTAACCTAACTTTAACACCTGTGTATCCTAACATAGGATCTCTCTCCGTTTTCTCGTCTCTCCTTATAAACGCATACTTAAACCCTCCTAGCCTAACACCTCTCTACTATTTCTTCCATATAAACGTATTTCCCTCCTTCAACCCTCTTTAGCATAGTATCGGTCGTCGTATTCCCTATCTCTCCCATATAAACGCATTTTCCTCCTTGAACCACCCCATCCAGCCTCGTTTTCCCTATCCTTTCCCATATAAACGCAAAAAAGTGGCCCAGCTCTCTCCTATATATCCTACTGTCGCGATATGACCTAGTAGTCAAAGCTACTATAAATAAAGAAAAATAACAACAACATACAGTTCTCTTGTTAGTTCTCAGGACGAGGGTATGGACAGTGATGGTTCAACAATAAGAACACATTTATGTTTCTGTTTGTTTGGTTTATTCGCTCTGGTTACTGCATAATTTCCTGTTACACCCGCCACCATTGCGTCATTTGATTTGAATATGCTCATGCCACTAACGTGGTTTATCGAGACAGTGAAACATTCTAAATCGGACGACATAGCTGCAGGCCTTGCGTACGTAGCCGGTCGCTATGCAATTTCACAGCCACTTTAAACTTCTTGCCTTCTACAGTTGAACAGTTTATGTTACTATAAAAACTCCGCCGCGCAGATGAACAGTTTTTAGGAGTTGAGAGGTGCATGTATAAAACTCGAATGTCGCCACAACAATTATATCCTACTTCCTGGTCGGTCAGGTGATTCTTTTCCTTACATTTTAACCATTTGAGCTTTTTTTTGTCTTTCCATTTGTTGTCTGGATTTCTGCATTTTGTGACGATTCGCTAACGAGTCGAAATCGAGACGCCCACAAGAGATTTCTCTGCAGGGCGAAATCGCCAGAAACATTTAAATTATCGACAAGGCACGTACGTTATCAAACCTCTTTGAAGCCTAGAAAGCGTCTCGGGATACGAATTGCTTTTTATTTGTAAAATAATATGCTTAATACTTTTAGGCATCAGACCTCACTTCAGGCATCTGGCACGTATTACTTTCTCTACTACGTATAGTAAGTAGGGGAAGTATTGTATTCCACCCAAAACGTCGATACCGAGATTTCACCGGAAATATATGCTTTGTGTTTCCCCGAATCCAAAAAAAAATTAGAAAAAGTTAGCGCGCGCAGGTGTGTTTGTGTTAGGGGGCGCGATTTTGAACAACATAACTCAAAAACGAAAAGTCGGATAAATACCAAACTTATTATTTAGGCTCAGACCTTCCAAAGATACGATACGAAGATTTTTAAGAAAATCCCCCACACCACACTACCCTTTACATCTACATCCCTAAAAAATGACTAACAATTTTGATTAAAATACCATATATTAAAGATAGTTACATGACAAATAAAACGGATATCTTGAATTTTCGGGGAATAGCCTTTAAAGTATTTTTCATTGGGAAGGAATTTGTTTAATGTTGTATAACTAGTAAACCTTAAGAACAGACGTAAACGTAGTACACAAACTATGTAGATATCTTTAAAACACACAATTTATTTCAAATAAGTTTTTTGTGGCAGAGGTCATTTATGAGATATCTGTTATTAAAGGTTCGAAATGTTTTATTTCTTGGTTCATTTCTCTTAAGTCCTGTCAATATTCAGTTGTTTCTCTCGATTGCATAAAACCAATATGAATTTTTAAGGCCAGCGTATAGCATCTAGTTTATAACATTTGACTATCGTGTTCCCTTTGTATCTATAACGATATTTATAATGTAGCAAAGTTTTATTTGGATTAAAATGTAGTGAAGCTTTAGTAAGAATACTAGTTTGTATACCCACTAATAAGTGATAAGAGTGTAGAGAAAGTCATGTGAATGTAACACATCAGATTTTATATAGCAACCTTTCTGGAAGACCCTGTTGTATACATGAGGCTGACCTGTTAGAAAAGCTCATAATGCTAGAACTTGCCTGAATCGCCTTTCCACTGTTCGTACAAATTTACTTTGCAATATTTTTATGTTTAAAACATTCCACACAATTATTGCCTTGTTTATATTGTTTCCATTTCTTTGTTTCGCGCATAGTGATTCTTGTATCTTGTATTACCCTCAATATAACTTTATTAGCTTGTTACGTAATGTAATCAGGGTGGGGGATGTGGATTTAAGAGCGTTCAATTATTAATGGCCAGAAGCGCCGCATCATATTGGAACTAACCATACATGATGATGAGATGATGATGATAATGATGATGATGATGAGATGCGGTTTAAGGACGCTAAACAGCTGAGGTCATCAGCGCCCTTACAAAGTATAAAATTTAAAATCCAAAAATAAAAGACAGACAAAAAGCCGCATAGTTAAAAACGGGACACAAACCCGCGATGTCCAAAGAGCTAAAAAACAAAACACCAAGTTCTAAAAACCAACAGACTAAAAACGTGATCAATAAAAGAGTAAAATGTGTCAAGAACTGTAGAATACGAGGGACCTGAGCGTCATATGTCCGCCGGGGAGAAGAGCCCCAGTAAAACAATAGAAAATCTCAAACCTAAAACACGCTCAGCGCATCAAATGCGCCGATTAAAACCACTGTCACTTAGAAAACGTAAAAGCAATTCTACAGCACGCGCGTCGTCTGCCAAAACGTTGGCTATGCCAACAGGCAGGCCCACACGAACGCGCAACGCAGCTAAAACTTCACACTCTGTTAAAATGTGACGCACCGTTAAGGGCGCATCACACTGCACACAGAGTGGTGCGGGGTCACCACTGAGTAGGTATCTATGACTAAAAACGCAATGTCCGATTCGTAAATGAGTTAAAAGTACCTCTTCCCGACGAGAACAACGAGAAGAGGTAACCCAGACTAACGGAAGAGGTTTAACCTCCCGCAGCTTATTCCCCCGGAGGGCCGTCCGTTCATCGCTCCAAAGCGAGAGGATGCGGCGACGTAAAATAATACACAAATCTGACGAGGAAACAACACAGGTAAAAATTCTGGGTGATAAAATCGCCGATTTGGCAGCGGCGTCGGCAGACCGTTCCCTGAGATGCCCACATGACCTGGAATCCACACGAAAGAATATCCTTACAAGATGAGTTATTACATCATGTTCATACATTTTGTACTCCTACTTACTTATTGTTTAATTTGAAATGTTTTCTGGTCAAAAAGCATCGTGAATAGCATCACTTTAATAATACTATAATATATAAGGTATGTATTTGAATGTCCTGCGCTGTGGGCTAGAGCGTGGAGCTCTGATTCCCGGCCACCTAATGCACCCGGGTTCGTTCCCACTCCTGGGAATGCGGATTGTCTCTCTTTTGTCATTGGTACTCCCTTTTGGCTATAGAATCGGTGCCCACTCTATACTCACTCTCGATGCTGTAGCGCAACGAGATTATAATTATAATTATTATTATTATTAATGTGAATGTGTAATGCATATGAAAGTTATGTGATTTTACACTTTTTGTTGAAAAGCGTTTCTTTAAATGTTTCCAAACCTACTTCTCTGATATATAAAGATGCCTCCTAACAATGTGATTAGTTCCGTTCTATTTTATAAATGTTTCTTCGATGAACATTGCATGCAAAGTTCATCTGTAACAAACCGAGCGCAAGTTTTTTTTTTCTTTCTTTCGTTTCTCGTAATCGATGTCATCGGTTAAGATGACACTGTCTTCGCATATTTAATCAAAATGCATAGAAAAAATATTTTTTGAAGAATTGTAGCTAACTTCTACGTTAGTCCTTTATTTGATTATCGTATTCTTTGCAAAAGTATGAACTAGGCATGTTGTATTTTTATTTTATTATCTTTTTTTAATTTTTCATTTGTATAGCCCTCTTTAATTTGAGAAAAACTCGTTAACTGTAGGGTCTTAACGTTGTTTATCATAAAACACACCCGCATTCTCTCCGACACACATACTTCCAGAGGATAGAGAAGCTTTCTAATTACAGATAAACTCCCCCATCTCAACTGGGAATCGAGTCCTGAACCTCTGAGTTGAGGAGTCAGAACGCTGACCACTCGAACACAGGCAGTATTTTATCTTATTGTTAACAGAGTCTACATTGAATCTACAGCTTGAACTTAGTAAGGGAACTGCCGTTGTATTCATTGGTGCTACTATACTAAAGACCCGTGCTTCCTATGCAGCTTCGACTACGAATTAGAGTATGTTTATTCTCGCATTTTCATTCTAGTGGAACAAAAAGAAAATACGGAGCACAGCTACACAAGACTCCCACTGCAATCGGGATTATTTTCGATGTCATGCACGCTATGTTGATTAAAAATCACATGCGGTAAAAGGGTGCGGTACCTGCGTTATCGAACAAAGAAGGGCAATTTTCTCTTTCATCTACTGCAATTTTTCCATGAAGATTATTTCTGTTTTATGTACTGCTTCCCTACCCAATACTTGCCTCCCGGTTTCTTCTACATTCCCAACCTCGCTCTCCCAAATCCTGACGCTGAACATAGACGCTCTGTAAATAAGCCTGAATTAGAAGGAATTATGCTTTAGAGCTTAACTAAAACTAAACTTTTACAATGATCACGATCTTGATGAATTATGAAATGTCGGTTTACGTTCAACAAAATTTGGACACCAATTCTCAATTTTGGCAATGTATCCGTATAAAAGTGCTGGAGTTAACGTTTTCATCAAAGATATCTACAGGACGCTGTTTGGTGTGAACGTTGAGACGGGATTTATTATCATAGAGTGATTACATAAATTCACATCAAGAGAAGAAGATAACATAAATGAATATAAAGAGAATGTAATAGTGCAAACAAAATCTCAAGAAAAGATATTTTAAATTTTCATGTGCAAATATAATATGTAAAATACACAACAAAGACTAGCAACGACTGAGGTCAACAATAAGTTATGCGTCGTCAAAGGAGGAGGAAAATCAACAAGCTAGAGGAAGGACGCTATTCTATATTTCGTGTAGCAGTCATATAAAAGGCACAGAAGAGAAATTATTGCCGAAGATAAAGAAAAGATGAGGCAGTATTTTTAACACTTAAATAATTTCAGTCTAATTATATATGTAAGTTCAATAACAGCCCGCCTTAAAGCAATATGTATGTAACAATATATAAAAAGTGTATATTACAGTCATTGTATATGTTTATACTATTGTATACATGTTCAATAATGTTATGTGAATGTATTACGTAATTTAATAATGTAGGAGCTGTGAGAATAATAGGTTAAAAGTTGCTAACAACCAGGTAACCTTGAGGCAATAATGAGTAAGAATGTTTAATAATGCTACTAGCCATTATTGGAGGAAGCAATAATGTAATGTTAGTGACAGTTTATAAAATAGCCAATCAACAACCATAAAAAGCTTAAGTTAAATGAAGGTACTCCTATTGGAGTAGGATTAGCCAATCAGAAACTGAAAAGGAGAAACATTTATAAATTCAGAAGTCAGTTGGTTGCAGATAGCGTTACTAACCAGACGCAAAAAGTGTCCTCAAGTAATTTAATACGTACTCGTGTGAGACGAAAAATAAGTTTACGTGTTAAAAAGTGTAATTAATTAATTAATTAATTAAAGAATCTCACAGCTCTCTCTATATTAGTGAAGTGTTATTTAAATCGTGTCAAGCATTAATAAAAGTAGTGAAGTAAAATTATAATTGTTTAAGCCTACATTCTAAAGTTGCACCACAACCCTGCAAAGAGAAACGTGTCTTTAAAATAAATACTGACGCGCCCGAGGCAAACATAAATATTAAATATTTAAAGAAACAGTTTAATTACAAAGTTAATATTTTTTAATATTTTTTGGGGGCAAAGGCCACCAGAAAGTATATTTGGGGCAAAGGCTACCGGATAGCATACGTGCAGTTGCAACGAACTTCAAGTGTTCGGCTCCCCAACAGTTGAAATATAATAGAACTTCTTCAATACAAACTACTTCAAAGAGAAGGTGTATAAGAGGATATCTGGAAGAACATTGAGCACTAGTTCATGGTATCTGTATAAACTTAACCGGGAAAACCTCCGTGATGTGGTATTTAAACGGAAATCTCCGCGAGACGCGAGTAGTAGTAAATTATCCGCGCACAGAGAAATACCTGGACTTAGATTTTCCATGATAAATGTATTGTAATTAGCTCCCCACAAATATATAAGAAGTTAATTGAAAGAAAATACTTAAATATATAAAATTTGCCTCGCACAAAACCTAATATTACAATCAGACAATAGAATCCGGAAGGTAGTAATAATTACTTCTTGATTTTTTTAAATAATAGTCAATTTAGAGAAACAGGAAATTAAAATTCTAATAACAAATAATAAAATTGTAAAATAAAATTTCATTTCAAAGAAATATAAACAGAAAGAAAGAGTCTCATAGTTCTTGCGCAAAGCCAAGAAAAGTAAAAAAATCTTATGTGTTAAACTCACATGACTTTCTCTACTCTGTGCAAACTATTTTTACAAACGCTTATTCTCCAGATGCTTCATGTTATTCGACATATCGAAATGTTAATCTTATTGCTAATTTTCTTGCATATGCAAGGGGAATTGGTAGGCTTTAAGCGATAGTCAAATATTTTAAGCGCTGGTTGCTATGTGGAGCATTCCCTTCTCTTTGCATGTCCAGTAGATTAAAAAAATTTCCGATGTGTTACATTCACATGACTTTCTCTACTCTTGTACAAACTATTTTTACAAACACTTATTCTTCATATGTTTCATGTTAATCGAGATATCGAGATGTTACGCTTATTGCTAATTTTCTTGTAGATGCAAGGGGAATTGGTAGGTTTTAAGCGATAGTCAAATATTTTAAGAGTTGGTTGCTATGTGGAGTATTCTCTTTGCATTACCGGGACAAAAAAATGAATATCGAATTCCCGTTTGTGAAAAAGTATAAGTATTGGAAAATTTAAGGAAATAACAAGCAATATCTCGAAAATGGTTCACTCAACAAAAAAATGTATATGACATAAGTTGTGTAATCTACATTTGTTGTGTAGTAAAAGTTTGTCTATCTCTTATGGTTTACCAATTATGCAAAAGTCGTTCACAATGAAGAATACTTTTGGAGACATTCCCAGAAAATTCGAGATATACAATTCATTTGTTTTGAGAAAATTAAAATTTTCGAAAAATGTTCCATGTAAAGGGTAATCTGGGGTAGGGAGATTTTCTTGAAAATCTTCGTGTCGCATCTCAGGAAGATACTGAATCTAAATACCAAGTTTGGTGTTTATCCGACTGTTCGTTTCTGAGTTATGCTGTTCACAGACATACACACACACACACACGGACATGTTTCCAAAAATGCTTTATATGCATTCAGTGCACCTCAAAACATAGATTTCCTGTGAAAATCGGTATCAAATTTTTTGGTGGAATGCAATACTTCCCCTACTTACTATACATAGTAGAGAAAGTAATAAATAACTGTTAATTGATTTAAGCAGTAGTTCGAAAATGACATGTGCCAGCGGTGAATTTCCGGAGCTCCACATAAAATATTATCACCCATATTTACAAACCGCTGCAACGAGGAAAAGCTTGTGGAGGTCTTGTGTTCGACTCCTAAATGAAGTGAATCGTCCGACATGAAAAGGTAGGTCACGAGGAAGTGAAGTGACGCGGGAACTGAACTAGTTCACTTTAGAGAAGTGATATAGTGAAGTGAACTCCCAATAAAGGTGAATTTCATAAAAACAGAACAGGACAGTGAGAACTGAGAGAGAAGCACTGGACTAAGTCACAATATTTAGCCATTTTTCGAATTTAACTGCAGTCTCAAATACTAGGAGGCGAAAAGACTGGGAAATACTGATGAGAGAATTAGCGGCATAATTAACGATTTTGAAACACTTAATTAAAATAACGTCTAAAAGTATTAAACCACTTACCTCAAATGGAATAATCTAACTAGAATGTGTGTTAAAACTACCTAGGTTTTCTTTATGAGCGTCAATTTAATCGCACACAGGCATTAAAATATAAAGTTTATTAAACACATAGTATAATGTGAGAAGAATATGGTGTTTTTAAAGTATAAGTCCCGAAGTATTTTTTTAGGGGTGAGGAGAACGGTTCCGTAACTGGAACAACTGTAGACGACACAGGATTCGACGTAAAAGACACAAAAAAGCATTTGCAAATACCTCAATAACTCCGTTGTTGACCTGTTGAACGACCTGAAGTAATACATCACAAATAAGCGCCTTGCTATGTAAGCAGAATGCTTAACCCTTATGTCATGTGGAAAACGAAACTGATCAGTTGACAAATAAGTCAGTTTTGCAAACACAAGAGGTATAACGGAGGGAAGAAGTCTTGAAGAGCACTCGTATGCTGAGTGAAAGGGCAGCATTTAAACCATATATGGGTCTGGATGAGTACATTGCAAGAGATCAGGAATGTTTTAATTCTATCTTTCATAGTTTTTCAGAAAAACGCTTTGAACTGCAGACATTTGATAACAGCGTGCTGTCCTTTGAAGTGAATGGGAAAATTACACTTGAATAGTAACGTCTCCGATGTCGCTACGAACTAGGATATTAACCTTTCTAGTATAAAGATGATTTAGCAGCCAAATTAACGGACAGAATATTCTAAAATGCATATTAAAATTTTGTTACGATTAGAGAAATTCGGATGAGTTTTCACATTGTGTAGTCTCAAAACGCGTATTTGTGGTGAAATGTCAGTATACTGTCTATTCAGTAAGTTTTATTTAGGGATTGGGGTGCCTTGTCTCTCAGCTAAAGCTTTAGGTAGTGGGAGAGGTACGCAGAATGCTGAACTCGTGCCGCGCGTGACGCATACAGTGAAAAAAGCCAATAGTCTTTCCTCCGTCGCGCGTCTTTACCCAGCACTTGCCTCAGACCAAGTAAACTCTGTCTCCTTCCAGTAGCTAAATCCCTACCTGCTTGGAGTGGCACTCTCATCACTTGGATAAAACGTCGCTGAACAGACAGTACCTATATAATGTTTGGGCTGAAGGCATTCTTGCTTAAATAAGCAGTACATGAGGTACAAAATTAGACAAAATTAGAAAATATCTCTTATAGTATTCCTTAAAATCAGAAATTTAAGTTAATGTCTTTAGTAACACCGAAATGTTTTCATCTTCATTATAAGAAAACGATAATAAGCTATCAAATTATTTTATCCTGCATAAGCAGTCCTCCATATTATGTAATGACAGCCGGAAAAATACGTTTTTAATATTAGACCCATTTGGAAAATACGCTTAAGTAAACGAGCGGTAATACTTTACGCAGAGAGAGAAAACGAAGTAATTAAAACAAGGTAGGTAACGCATGATTAACTGGCTAAGATTCCCCTGCAATATTGTGTGTAATACAGTGCACAGGAGAGTTGCAGAGGAAAAAGCTTTTCAAATAATCATGGCCTGCCAACTCTCACTTTCGAAAAAATTGCTTCCATACGTGTATATGTCCCCAGGGAGCTGTGGCGCAACATATACTCGTAGACAGAAGTCGTTTCTCGTGCAGATAGTTTTAATTATGTACGAATTTCCAGTTTAACCTCTAGACCTAAAGAGATTTAGCAGACTGGAATATTGGCATGAAACGCAGCGTCCATGACACTTTTCATATTATTTTGTTATTTTTTCTACAGGTAACGGAAGCACATGGTGTTTGTAAAATTTGGTACTTTCTTGAGAAAATCAGGTATTATTACGAACTGATATGCAAAATAGCACATAGCAACATACATCAGTTCTCTCTCTTAGCCACGTTTGTCTGTTATAGCCCTTGACCAAAATACAGATATCACTAATAAAATTAAATTAAATTGAGTTTTATTTATGGACGTTCTTTAACTGCTGTAGTCCTTAGCGTCCCATTTTATATTGGGCGTGAAAGACCGCAAATTTTTCTCAGAGGCGTCTTTATCATGCTTGAGGTTCTTTTACGTGCCGCTAATCTACGACACAGGACCACTGGCTTTACTTCCCTTCCGAAGGAAGCCATGCTAAGGATTTTTACGCCCGAAAAAACCCATCCCCTTCGCCGGTGCTGAACCCGCGATCTCGAGAACTACAGGATAGCATGGTACCCCTAGACCATGGAGGACGACACTTATCACTAGGGCCCTTATTCTGATGACATGTAAGTTTGAATTGTTGCATCATAGGCATTGATAACGTGTACACAAATTATTATTATTATTATTATTATTATATTCATTCTGTTTATTTTCTACATTTTCTGTTTTTAGGGCTTTTTTCAAGTTCACGACATTGCTTTGTAATCTTCTCACCCTCTGCGTCATTATGCAATAATTTTCTTGCATTTGAGTTGAATGTATATCTATATAAAATGATCTTTATTCCACTTAAATTATACATAAGAATTGCTTTTCAACTATCAGAAATTTCAAATGAGGAAAAATCATATTTCTATTTAATGGATATTCTGAAAAGAGTTGCTTGTGATTAGAGAGATGGCTATTGTCAGGGGAGCAGCTATCATTACATTTATGAATTCGTGTCCCAAACTAGGGATGAGACAAGTCAGTTTTCCCTTTTTACTTTGATAAGTGCCTACAGTCGAGTTGCTATTGTCTTTATTCTCATATCGTGTCACAGGCTGTGACGTCCTCTTCATTCGTTATGAATTTTGTATAATCTGAGAACTGAAACGAGTTAATGCTACGTTTGGTAAGATCTGCTTCAAACATAATTTTCTAAATCTCCTTTTCATCTTCTTCAAACAAGAGCATAATATATACCATAAGTTCGATTTATAGCCGGGCCACAGATCGCGTATATGCGTAGCTCGATAGCACTGCATTGACCTCGGAATTTTCCACTGGAGCGCTAGCGGTGAATGACCCGCTCAAGGCAACATCTATCAGCTGTGTTATGCTGTGTCAAGTTTCTGTCTTCTGTTCGAGCCGTAAAGACTAGTTTGTTCATTGTGTATCTCAAAAGTGAAATTTTATTAAGGTCACCTGTGATGTGTGATAATTACATTGGATTATTCTTATTATTCTACTGAAATGCCTACCGAAAAATTCATAGTAAAAACCGATCATGTAGATAGCGTGTAAACATTTCCAGGAGAAATTACTTGGTAATCCATTCCAGGTGGAGAAACTACTAGAGTATGGTTAATAAGTTTAGGACACTGTGATCACTAAAGGCTAAACCTAAAAGCGAAAAAGAAAATATCTTCTAACAGAGGAAATAATTGATGAAATTGGTGCATCATTCGAACGCTCTCCAAAGAAGTACCATAAACGTGTAACACAGCAAATGGGTGTTTAAAAAGCCTGTGTTCATAGAGCTATTAAATTTTAAAAATAGAAACCCCATAGAGTGACTATAGTTTGAATTACAATCTCCACTTTCAACACAATTGTAACAATATTACTGGTCATTATACTGCATGATACTATCGCTCATGTAGGTAAGTAACACGGGAGTTTTAGAATGGAAAATCCTACAGTGTAATAGACAAAGCGCGAACCGCGGTCCAGCAATATACCGAACACACTGTTTATTTTATATACACTACGTGATCAAAAGTATCCGAACACCTGGCTGAAAATGACGTACAAGTTCGTAGCGCCCTCCATCGGTAATGCTGGAAGTCAATACCTTGTTGGTTCACCCTTAGCCTTGATGTCAGCGTTCACTCTCGCAGGCATACTTTCAATCAGGTGCTGGAAGGTTTCTTGGGGAATGGCAGCCCATTCTTCATGGAATGCGGAACTGAGGAGAGGTATCGATGTAGGTCGGTGAGGCCTGGCACGAAGTCGGCGTTCCAAAACATCCCAAAGGTGTTCTATAGGATTCAAGTCAAGAGTCTGTGCAGGCCAGTCCATTACAGGGATGTTATTGTCGTGCAACCACTCCGCCACAGCCCGTGCAGTATGAACAGGTGCTCGATCGTGTTCAAAGATGCAATCGCCATCTCCGAATTGCTCTTCAACAGTGGGAAGAAAGAAGGTGCTTAAAATATCAATGTAGGTCTGCGCTGTGAACGTGCCACGCAAAACAATAAGGGGTGCAAGCCCCCTTCAGGAAAAACACGACCACAGCATAACACCACCATCTCCGAATTTCAGTGTTGGCACTACACACGCTGGCAGATGACGTTCACCGGGCATTCCCATACCCACACCCTGCCATCGGATCGCCACATTGTGTACCGTGATTCATCACTCCACACAACGTTTTGCCACTGTTCAATCGTGTAATGTTGACGCTCCTTACACCAAGCGAGGCGTCGTTTGGCATTTTCCTGCATGGTGTGTGGCTTATTAGCAGCCGCTCGACCAGGGAATCCAAGGTTTCTCATCTCACGGCTAACTGCCATAGTACTTGGAGTGGATCCTAATGCAGGTTGGAATTCCTGTGTGATGGTCTGGATAGATGTCTGCCTATTATTCTTTATGAACCCTCTTCAAATCTCGGTGGTCTCTGTCAGTCACAGACGAGGTCGGCCTGTGCGCGTTTGTGCTGTGCGTGTCCCTTCACGTTTCTACTTCACTATCACATCAGAAACAGTGAACCTAGGGATGTTTAGGAGTGTGGAAATCTCGAGTACAAACCTCTGACACAATTGACAGCCAATCACCTGACCACGTTCGAAGTCCGTGAGTTCCACGGAGCGTCCCATTCTGCAGTTTCACGATGTCTAATGACTACTGAGGTTGCGTATAATGAATATCAGGCACTAGGTGGCAGCACAATGCCCCCAAGATGAAAAACGTATGTTTGTGGGATGTCCGGATACTTTTGATCACATAGTGTATATATATATAATTTTTTCTCGTCGTTATTCTTATACCTACTCTTTCTGCTTGTAAAGCAGTTATACTCATATATAAATTAATTTACAACTTTGCATGCACTATAAATTAAATAAATGTCTGTTTAGGTCATTTTTGTAAACAATAGGTCATTTTTAAAACTTTTGGTGTCATTCAATGTCACTTTTCAAGCACTTTTAAATCATAAAAATCCGGGCCCTGGTTATCACAAATAGAGTTACTGGTTCCTTCTTCCTTATTTGATTATATAAATAGCAAGCGACTAATTTCATAGCTCAACAATTCAGCCCTGCTGATGTTTTTTTTCATGCAACTCTGATGTACGTAAGCGTCGACTCCAATTTTGTATTTGTTATCCTAAATTCTCCCTCACGTATTCAACCTTCTGTTAAAAAGGTCCAGCATGTGAAAGAATTAATGATAAAACTTGCAAAATAAATGTAAAAATATGTAATATTTCTCATGAATACGTGACTTAATTGGGAAAAGGCAATTCATTTATATACCATTTATTGGATTCAGTGCAAAGCAGAGCGCACTCTTTTGAATACTGCGTCAGACCCATCAACATCGCATTGACTGCCTCTGTAGAAGAGGGTCAGCATTGTAGCTTTTTAATCCAGAGGTCCTGAGTTCCATTATCGGCTAGACGGGTAATTTTTCTTTAATTATAATTATTCCCTATCCTCCGCAGATTCAGGAAGAGTGAATGTGGGAGTGAATTACGGTGTTTTCTAATGAATTAGTAAAAACAATGTGATACATTCACATGACATTCTCCACCCTCTATCTTTATTAGTGGGTATACAAACTATTCTTATTAAAGTTTATTTTTCCATCTACTACATTTTAATCCATATAAACCTTTGTAAAATTAGCTGCATTACACATTTCGTTATAGATACAAAGGGAACAGCGACAGCCTAATATTTAAGAACTAGACACTATATGCCGGCCTTAAATGCCATACTGTTTCTATGTAATCACAACGGCTTATGGCACAAAAATCTTGTTTTAAATAAATTGTGTGTTTTAAAGAGATCTACATTTTTATGCAGTACGTTTTCGTCTATCGCTTAACGTTCACCAGTTATACAAGTTTATACAAAATTCCCTCCGAGTGAAGAGGACTTCATGGGTTATTTCCCGAGAATTCAAAATATACATTTTATTTGCCATGTAAGTGTGTTTAATATATGGTATCTTAATCAAAATCGTTGGAGCCGTTTATTAGAAAACCAAAATTTTCGAAAAGGTTCCATGCAAAAGCTAGTTGGACCATTTTCTTAAAAATCTTCGTGTCGCCACCTGGGGAGATACTGAACTTCAACACCAAGTATGGTAGTTAGCCGACTTTTCATTTTTGAGTTATGCTATTCACAGACACACAGACAGATACACATACGGACATGTTTCCAACAAATCTGATGTGTTACACTCATATGACTTTCTCTACTCTTGTACAAACTGTTTTTACAAACGCGTATTTCCCATATGCTTCATGTAAATCTTATTGCTAATTTTCTTGTAGATGCAAGGGGAATTGCTAGTGTTTAAGCGATAGTCAAATATTTTAAGAGCTGGTTGCTATGTGGAGTATTTCATTCTCTTTGCATTACCAGGACAAAAAAAATGAATAACTAATTCCCATTTGAGAAAAAGTATAAGTATTGGAAAATTTAAGGGAATAACAAGCAATATCTCGAAAATGGTTCACTCAACAAAAAAATGTATATTACATAAGTTGTGTATTTTAATGCGATATACATTTCTTGTGTAGTAAAATTTTGTCTATCTCTTATGGTTTACCAGTTATGCAAAAGTCGTTCACAATGAAGAATACTTTTGGAGACATTCCCAGGAAATTCGAAATATACATTTCATTTGTAATGAAAACATCTTAAACATATGATATATTAGTAAAAAAATTTTCAGAAAATTAAAATTTTCGAAAAACGTTCCATTTACAGGATAATCTGGGGTGGGGAATTTTCTTGAAAACGTTCGTGTCGCATCTCTGGAAGATACTGAACCTAAATACCAAGTTTGGTGTTTATCTGACTGTTCGTTTCTGAGTTATAGGCTCACACACACACGCAGACACACACACGGACATGTTTCCAAAAATACTTTTTTATGGATTCAGGGGGCCTCAAAACACATATTTCCGGTTAAATCTCGGTATCAAATTTTTGGGTGGAGTACAATATTTCCCCTACTTACTATACGTAGTAGAGAAAGTAAAATCTCTTATTTGGATTCAGGGGTCTCAAAATATATATTTCCGGTGAAATCTCGGTATCAAATTTTTAGGTGGAATGCTTCCTACTAACTGTACGTAGTAGAAAAAAATATATATAATTGGGTATATATATATACCCAATAAGTATACAGTGTTTCAGGAAACCCACAATTACTTTCCTGTATGCTAACTTTGGGCTAGAACAATAAGTTCGTTTTCTTTCTACGCATATTCCATCCTAACTTTCAATACCTTTATTTGCTTATTTGTTTATTTATTTATTGGCATTTCTTAAGAGGAAAATGTCAGTTAACCATTATAGTTTTCTGACCAAGGACATTCTTTCACTGAAAACCCTTGTGGCAGTATTTTATATCACAACACTGTAAATGCCAGAGTGATTGTTACGTAAATTAGCATTATTGTATGACAATGATTTGAGATGTTTGTTAATTATAAGCATTGTTAGGAAATAAGTTTACATGGCTTCCCTGAAACTGTCAATAGGAGCGGGTAACAATGTAAGGAGGGGGTGAGTTGTTTATCAATTAGGAGAGACAAACAAATGACGTCAGAGTAGCGCGCTTTTCTTAGAAATGGAGGGAATATCTTCCCTAGAGCATTTGTGTTCGTAATTTTGCTTGGATATAAAAATAGACGCTAATGTTGGCGCGTTTTATTAACCAATAGTAGCTCTATTATAATGTTTAGGCATATCGGATGAGTGAGTATAAATTATGAAGCCACGAGACGGGTAACGTTCAGTCCAACAGAAGTATTCGCAGGTAATACGTCGTGCAGTCCTACAGGATCATTCATAAGTTACACGTCGCTCAGTCCAACAGAATCATTTGCGTGTTATACGTCTCGCAGTTCTACAAAATCTCTTGCGTCGTAAAGTTAGTTAAAAGATGTGAATACGCGAATAAATAATGTGCGGCAAATAAGTGATTATAGTTACATTCTAAAAAATATAACAGTCGGGTGTGTATCAAGAATAATTATGTGAAATGAATAAAGTGTGACGGCAATAAAAGTGTAAAAACAAATTCTTTTATCAGTGTTATCTTTCAGTAACAACTCCTTTCCGTTTACACACCCTGTTTAAGAAATATGCTCGACTGAGAAATAATAGCTAGCCGGAGGATAAAGAACCCAAAATTCAAACTAGTATACAATAACAGGCGCTCAGCAAAAGATAACACGACGATACCGCGACACCCTGCCTTCTCAATTCTTCTTTCCCACCTTCTTCAATGTTCCCCTACACGGATAACTGAATTTATTACTCATATTACATGTCATCTAATCTTTGATCTTTCTTCTGCTCTAAACTCACTTAGTTCTTGTGTATTCATTAACAGGCAGCTCCTCCTCATCAAATTCCCGCCAATGCCTTCCTGAACAGTTTCAGTACTGTTCATTTCTCCCATTCTTGCCAATACAACTGCGTGACTAATCTGCTTTTCTAATTCACACACTATATTCTTCCTCACATAAATGCGTCCAATCTCTTCTTCCCACTTCATCGTGTGCCAAATCCACCCTCCCAGGAGAAATATACACTACGCGACGGGCATGTATCCAAGGAACGCTGCCGAATGCGACAAAAAGACGTGAAATGATCAACGTAGTAGTTCTTCAACTAGTTCGCTACAAGAAGATCCAGCACAAGTTTGGACTCACGTAGTAGGTCACGCCACGAGACTCGTCGACTGCGCACGCGCAAAACATTCTCGATCTGCTCGACATCTGCTCCAACGTGCTGTGTAGCAGTACGAACCAGTCTGTCTTCACCGAGGGAAACAAGCAGGATCACGTCAGATTGAGGCATTCGGCACGGTACACAAAATTCTCTTTCGGCTAAATATATTTAAAATTCTCTTTTTAATTGGGTATCGGTAAAGATTTATCGTCGGATAGATATAATTATTCTTGCCGTTTAACTATTAATCTTTAAATGTGAGAGCAGGAAGCAAATTGTAAAAATTGTAATTGAATAATAAATATGGAAACTGTAAACTCTAAAATGAAATAGTGAATGAACAAGGGTTGATAATTGTAACCATTTGTGTGATATTCACGGGTTGAGTTATTAAAGTAAAGAATACGGTTGTTAATTATTTTTATGAACATATCTTCAAGCCATTATTCCTTGTACAATCCATGTGATCTTGGGTCAAAGTATTCGCTTCAATCGTAGTATCCAAAATTCTGCACAATGTTTGTCGTACTTCCTCAAAGCATTTCGCTAATGGCTTACTCACTGTTCCTTATTTTATTAAAAACTTTGGCAGTGCAATTCTCTTTTTGGTTGTTGACAACATGACAAATAAAATGTATATCTTGAACTTCCTGCGAATAGCCTGTGAAGTCCATTCCATTCTGAATGACTTTTGTACAACTGGTAAACCGTAGTATATGACAAAATTTTACTACACGCAAATGTAGAGATCTTTAAATCAAACTGTATAGGTCACACATTGTTGTAGCATTAACCACCACCGTGATATTCTTTATTACTGGTTTGAATTTTCAAATACTTACGCACTTTCAAGTCATAAGTGGCTATTGGTTTTTTTTTCTCGTGGTTATGCAAAGAACATGGAATTTCAAAGTCATCACATAGAGATCCGTTTTTTTACTCTATCTGCCATAAGCCATTTCTGAGATATTGTTCATTTGTTGGTCATTCTCAAGTAAACGTTCAATTGTTTCTCGCGATTGCATGGAACAGTATGGAATGTTAAGGCTAGCATATAGGTCTAGTTCTTAAACATTTGAATTTCGCTGTTCCCTTTGTATCTAAAACGAAACGTGTAATGTGGTTATTTCTACAAAGGTTTATTTGGATTAAATTGTAGCAGATACAAAAATAAGCTTTAGTAAGAATAGTTTGTACACCATAATAAACGATAGAGGGTAGAGAATATCATGTGAATGTAGCACATCAGAATATTTTTAATCCGACTATTGCTTTAGTCTACTATAACCAGAAGCAGATAGAACAATCGTTTGTAAGAGTAGTTTTAGAAAAGTGAGTAGAGAAAATTATGTGAATGCAACACACAAGAATTTTGAGAGAAAACCTAACGTAGCATAATAAACCTAATCATGAACATCAATAGTAAACTAGTGAACAAACATTGCCGATGAGCAATTGCTTCACATTCAAAGCCATCCATATGATCTGAGATGTTAAATGCTGATATATACCTGAAACAAACAACCAAAATGGTACCTATCCATGCAGTTTTCAAATGAATAAAACTCATATTGTTGCATGTTAGGATGAAGTCCAAAAAGGTTACTAGAAAATTATTAATTTAGGTCACACCAACACGCACATAGGGGGCCGCAACTCGGCGGCAGCAATAAGTCCGGGACCTTGTTGTGTAGATTTAAGGGGAAGGCGTGGGCTTTATATTACATGACGCACATTACCTTCACATACATGGGATTCATTCACAAACGTTTGGCGACTCTACATAATGAACAAAGGAAACAGGATGGAGGGAGATGCCACAGAACCGTAGACCGACCACACACTTCCACTGGAGTGACGCTATCTTACCTCCATCAACCGTGTCTAGTCGAAGCCAGACAGGGCTGACGTCATACCAGTTTCAAACAGATCTTTACCTTTGGCGTCATCCTAACCGAAAGGAAAGACCGTTAAGCCGAAATATAACTCAAGAGACACAGTTGAAGATGATGTTATTGTTTACGTTGTTTATTTACGTAATTTATTAGCCACACGCTTGGGAAGCCAACTTGAAGTAGTTATTGTTCTTGGAGTTTATTTATTAACTTTTTACAATTTTTACAATTTGAGAAAGTGTTCTGTTGTTGAAGTTATTTACGAGGAGTTTGCATCACGCTTTAGTAACTCAATTTAAAGAGGATTGTTACGTAATATGTTGCTACGTATGTAAAGCTGATTTTGAAGGTGCATTTTTTTTGTTACGCACACAATTTTAAAAATATTATACTAACTTTGTTATTAAGCTGCTTCTATAGATATTATTTATATTTGTTTTTCACTCGGCTGCATCAGTATTGTTTTAGAGTCGCGTATCTCTTAGACAGGGTGTGGTGCGACAAGAATGTAGGCTTACACAGATTTTAAGTTTAAATTCACTTCTTTTTATTACTCCTTGACACAAATTAAATAGCACTACACTGATATTAAGAGCTGTGAGATTCTTTAACTTGCACTTTGTTAATGCGTATACATATTTTACGATTCCACGAATACATAATATTTTTTTAGAGAACACATCTTCCATCCGGTCACTACCAAGGTTTGCAGGCAACTAAACATATTTCAACCGTCAAAACCCGTAAGCTTCTGTATTTCAAGTCTGCCATTGGCTAATCCTAGTCCAATAGAATACCTGCATTTAATTAAAGCTTTTTCTGCCTGGCTAATTTTAAACTGTCACAAAATTTACATTATTGCTGCCCTAATCATGACTAGTAACATTTAAAACTCTCAAACTCATTATTGCCTCAAGGTTATCTCATTGTTAGCAACATTAAACTTATTATTTTCACAGCTCTTACACTATTAAACTACATAATGTATTCACATAACATTATTTAACATATTTACAATAATATAAGCATTTGCATTGACTGTTACATATAGTTTTACAAGTTATTACATACATTTTGCTTCAAGGCGGGCTGTTATTAAATTTACATATTATATAATTTAATTAAAATTATTCAAGTATTAAAAATACTGCCTCATAGTAAGCTACATGTGGTAGCAACAATACAGCACAACAATGCGTCTGGTAATGAAAATAAAATTAAGAATACGCCACATCATTTGAAAATATATTCAGGTGTTGCTGGATGTGTAACCAGCTCTGAAAATTACAATACGCTCAATAAAACAGTAAGTAAGAATAAATGCCATCGAGATTTCTTTCTTCCGTTATAGCCACACACTCCGTGATTTCTACACTCGCGTCATCGACGTGTTATTTTCAGATCGAATCTTTCAATACAGGAAGCGCTTTGCGGCGTTGAATATTGTTAAATAGTGAACAAAAAACATAGATAAGAAAACAAAACTCGAAATAAAACCCAAATAACAAATACAATATAACGGACTCATTTCTATGTATTGATTAAAGCGGGCATATGTCATGTAACGTGGAGTTTAAAATCTAGCAAAATCCACACAAAGGCAAAACAAAATAAACAGATGTAGTTTTACCTTTGTTCCCTTACCTAATTTAGTGAAAATAAAAGCCTGCGGCTGGAAAAAAGCATAGTTTTATTTAATACTGCTGACAGTACGTGGTGATATTTTTGGATGCTGTAAAATTACAATTTAATAGCAGATGTCAACACGGCAGACATGTGGTTCTAATGGTTTTATTCCATCTGAGTCAGAATGCGTAGTCTGCCATCTTTGGTGAAGAATTGCTGGAAATTTAACTTAGGACTACTAACCCATTATGTGATTTTGAAATGTTAAAATGCCTTCTTCCAGACCGTCTAGCAATTTCTTTTACAGAATATTAGCCAATGCAATCCAGATCACCGCATATAAGCTGCGTATAACAGATTAATGAGGTCAGAACAGCCAATAGTTAGGTTTTCAACGTACTAAATTTTAATCCAAATAAACTTTTGCAAAAATAACTGTATTACACATTTCGTTATACATACAAAGGGACAGCGACAGTCAAATGTTTTAGAACTGGTCGCTATAAGCTGTTCCATACTGTTTAGATGCAATCGCATCGTTGTTGAGGAACAAGTAAAAGTTGATATGACCTCAAGAGAAAGCCCAATAATGAACAATTCGAACCTCGGAAATGGCTTATGCCACAAAAAAATTTTATATGAAATAAATTGTTTATTTTGAGGCAGTATTTTTAAAACTTAAATAATTTCAGTCTAATTATATAATATGTAAATTCAATAACAGCCCGCCTTAAAGCAATATGTGTATGTAACAATATATAAAAAATGTATGCAAAAGTCATTGTAAATGTTTGTATTTTTGTATCCATGTGTAATAATGTTATGTGAATATATTACGTAATTTCATAATGTAGGATCTGTGAGAATAATAGGTTAAAAGTTGCTAATAATGAGGTAACAATAAGGTAACTTTGAGGCAATAATGAATTAGAAAGTTTAAATGTTACTTGTGATTCTTGGAAGCAACAATGTAATTTCAGTGACAGTTTATAAAAATAACCAATAAATAACCAGAAAAGCTTTAGTTAAATGAAGGTATTCTATTGGATTAGGAATAGCCAATCAGAGACTTAAATACAGAAATGTACAAGTTTAGGCGGTTGAAATCAATTCAGTTGGTTGCAGACAGCGTTACCAACCAGACGCAAAAAGTGTCCTCAAAAATAGTTTACGTGTTAAAAAGTGCAAATAATTAATAAGAGAAGCTCACAGCTCTCTATCAGTGAAATGTTATATAAATCGTATCAAGCACTAATAAAAGGAGTGAAATAAAATCAAAATCTGTGTAAGCCTACATTCTTAGTCGCACCACAACCCTGCTAAGAGAAACGTGTCTCTAACAATAATACTGACGCAGCCGAGGCAAACATAAATATATAATATTTAAAGAAACAGTTAAATTACAAAGTTAATATTTGTTTTTACTTAGGGCAAAGGCCACCTGAAAGTACATTTGGGGCGAAGGCTACCGGAAACGTACGGTTACCACTACTACAATTTCGACTCCCCAACAGTTGAAATACAATACAACTCCTACTTCAAATCGGCTTTTCCATACGTGAAACAATAACCTTCTCAATTTTGAAGAAATCTACATTATTGTGTAGTACGTTTTCGTCTGTCGCATAACGTTTACCAGTTATACCAGATTATCAAAATTCCTTCCGAATGAAGAGGATATCACAGGCTATTCCTAGAAAATGTAAGAGATACATTTTATTTGTCATGTAACTGTCTTTAATATATGGTATTTTAATCAAAATCGTTTGAGCCACTTTTTAGATAATAAAAATGTTCGAAAAGTCTTTCATGCAAAGGTAAGAAGCGTGTGGAGATTTCCTTGGAACCGTGTCGCATTCTTGGAAGATACTGAAGTTAAATGCCAAGTTTGGTATTTATCCTACATTTCGTTGTTGAGTAATGTTGTTCGCACACAGACACGGACGTTTTTCTAAAAATGTTTTTTTGCATTTAGGGGGCCTCAAAAGGTGTATTTCTGTTGAAATCTGGGTATCGAATTTTTTAGTGAATGCAATACCTTCTCTACCTACAATGTACATGGTAGATAAAGTAAAACTTGAGATAAAACAGTATAGATATGTATTTTGAATGTATCAATAGCCCGATCAATCTCTTCGCTTCTTTAGCTAAAAGCTTGGGTTTTCTTATTTCAAGTCGTCTCCGTAATTGCAAGAAATACGATTCTAGCGCTATGAAAATGGGAACTATTTTGGTTTCGTTGTAAACGCTAGGTAGAGCTTAAGTACAGCATTACAATAAAATTCACCTTGCGATCAACTTTTATAAACTATAACCTAATCTCCTGTCGTCCAATACCTGGAGAAACAGTTTGCATACACACTAGAATTTTACCCAAGGGTACCCTTGATGGCAATACTCTGATAGTATGATTATGATACATTAGCTTACTAGTTGCCATATGATTACCATTGTCCCCCGCAGACATGACTTGGGTTGGAAATCCTGGCAGGTACAAATCCCTATTCCCTAACGGTTATCTCGCGGCTTATAGTTCAATGTTACTCAGATTCGCAACCCGTAATCAGTATTGATTAAGGATGCCAGATCTGCTGTTCTAAATCAGCATGTTCGCTGTATAGTATAAACTAGTAATTTTAAGTTTCCCCATGGTGCTATGCGGTCTAAATTTTAGGAGCTATTGTGTTTAAAATTAGCACACATAGCGGAAAATCCTCGGCGTGCTTAACAGCTTCTAATTTCATATCATACATGGCAAAACATTAAAATGAATTAACAACCCCTGAGTTTTAAATGTGTGAAAAGGCAAGCGGAAAAGACAATTTAATTTATTAACTTATTTGTTGAAGTACTAAGATATTACATGTATTGGACTGCCCACTGTAATTGGTCACTGTTCAGTTGGTGATGCCATTTTATGTTACAATCTATATTATACATTACTATTTTAATTCTCATCTATATACTCAGAAATTATTGTTCGCTCTCTTTTTTAACTGAACATTTCCATTTAGTTTTTACTTTTTCTAAATATTGCCCTATTTTCTTACAGTTTTTGTCTAAAGCTTTATTTATGTCAATTTTTCTATTCGTTTTTTACTACTCTCTCTTCACAAAATTAGTTTCCCTGCATTCAAATACTTGTATTGTGCTCTTCCTTTCACCCACTTAATGGTATTCACCTTATGAATCGTCATTTCGTTTACCTTTTAACCTCAATATTCCTGCTCTTAGTCATGCTATCCACTCTCTTTCTTCTTTATTGGTGTTGTTTATAATAATTTTCACCCCCACCTGTCTCTCATTGAAACATAGAAAACCTCTTCAATTTTTGTACCTCAATATCTTGACATCATCTTCTTTTGCCTCTCCAAAAATCTTTACTACAAAAGACACTTAGGAAGATTCCATTGAATTTTCGTTAAGAATGCGTACAAAATAACAAACAAACGTGTCTCATACAATAGCAAGCATTATAAGATGGTCAAGATGTAACAGATATGCAAAATAGGCAAGTGACAAGCGAAATGTAACTCCTGTTTATAAAAATAACACGTTGAGTGTGAGCGTGTGTGTGTGTGTGTGTGTGTGTGTGTGTGTGTGTGAGTGTGTGTGTGTGTGTATACATACACACGTCCTATTTCATTATCAGGTTGTCACCGAATGATCGGCGTCATCTTTTGATGACGTCTCCAATATTCGCTGTTAATTCTGCTGCCGGCTGTACAGGGTTGGCTATGGGATCTTTCTCTCAGAGTATGCGTGGGTGTAGTGTGAAAGGATAAGCCAGTATAAATTTACTGAGGAATGTAATGTGATCCAATACTTGAGGTATTGAAGTGAGTTTCCCACCGCTTCAAGTTAAAGAATGAAACCTATTATGAATCGTAGCACTCGAAAATATAAGAAATGAATTATAATTACCCGCTGACTTCTGCAGTGTCAATTTTACAGTTTGAAATAACGGTTTTTACCACAAAATAATCTAGAAGAGTAAGGTACCGTGAGTCGCTAAAACGTTTACCAGTAAAAAACCTGTGTCACCAGACCGTAAGACCTTAAGCCCCTAGGGCTGTACACCAACAAAAAGAAAGACACTAACTTTAACCATACATGCTCTTTTATTAAGTTGAGCTTCACCTACTTTAGAACTACACCACCAAAGTTGCTACATTATACGTTGCCAAATCTTATGCATCTGAAACACAACTTTTACTCTTTGACTAGCAAATTCTAAGAATTCTTTCACTTTCTAGATTTTCCGAACTGGCCTACGTGCAGCTTCACACATCTCTTACTCCTTAACGTCTTGAATTCTGTCTACCTCAACCTTGAGCTAATGGGTTTCCTGTTGATTTAAGTTCGCCGGAATGCTTAATTACCTTTGCTGCTCTACGCTTTAACTAATCACTTTTCCTGAACCCGTTATCTGCCTGGAACTGACTTCCTTATTCACTACAAAGTTGTCACCCTTTCTTCTTCAATTATGCATTGATTCAATATATGGAAATTATTTATTGTAATTATTTACTATTTTATTATCATTTCTTTATTTAAATATTTGTATCTTCCTGTCAACAATTGTGGTATCAGGTGTATGCATTAAAACTTAGGTTAGCAACAAAACGCATTCTAATGTTACAGATACATGCAGTGAAGTTACTAAATGTCCAAGCAGTTCAACAACCTTCGTAAGGTAAGACATTTCCCTTTACATTCCGTATGTAATGGTATCAATTACAGATGGATTAACCTGTTCTAAATAAGGGGGAAAATTAGGTTAACTATTGTGATCATCGGCTATGGCCCAAGCTTATCGGGAGATCGGCGTCGCGCAGTTGGAGAGGTAAACAGAGATAAGTAGACGCGAGAGCGCTCTCGCCCAGTGTAAACAACCCAAGCGCTATCAACAGATAACCAAAATCTTCTAGAAGTTTCCCTTCTTCCCGATTCTTGAACGTTTTGGAACTCTGTGGAAGGTTCCGGTCGGTATATACCGAACATTTTCGCGAGTGAGCCGGTTAGCGAGTGCGTTTCTGATGCGACATCAAGTGCGCTTCTACAAGTAAGTTGGCACGATAGTTTTGACGTGCTGCGAGTGCTGCTTCCGCGAGAGCTCAGAGACGTTTTGCGTTTGACTTCCCAACTAGTGAAGTGGGCAGAAGAAGAGGCTACATCGCGAAGAAAGTGAAGTGACAGGGAAACTAGAATGAGTTCACATTAGTGAAGTGACTGAACTAAGTGAAGTAACTAAGTGAAAATAGATCAAAACAGTGAAATGCCAATGAGAACTTAATGAAGTGACCGTTAAAAGTGGAAAAAAGTCACACTATTCAACAGGTATTTTGTGCTTTCTCTACCTTTTTGCTGCATATAGTACAGAGGAGGTATTTATTACATTTCTCCCAAAAATTCAATATCTACATTTCATCAAAAGGCACGTTTTAAGCCATGGAACTCCAAAAAGCACATATTTATGAAAACGTCACTGTAATAAGCATAATTAAAAAGAAAAACAAAAAACGAAAAAGCACAAAATTCCATATTTAAGTCGTACATTATTTAAGCATCCCAGACGAAGCTTTTCAAGAAAAATACCCCACCACGATCAACCCTTGACATGACATGGAAACTAATCGTTATCATCACCTTCTCAAAAATGCCTAACAAATTTTGATAAGATAGGTATTACATTTTTACGTTGTTTGCAAGAGAATAAAATGTATATCTTGAATTTTCGTAAATAGCCTATGAAGTCCCCTTATTATTGAATTTTGTATAATATTATACGACTAGAAAACCATAGAGAAAAATCTGACTCACATGACTTTCTCTACTCGTATACAAAATATTTTTGCAAACGCCCAATCGCATTCTACTTATGTTAATTGAGATATCGAGATGTTAATTTTATTGCTAATTTTCTTGTAGGTGCAAGGAGAATATGGTAGGCTTTAAGCGATAGTCTATCGTTTAAGAGCTGGTTACTATGTGGAGCATTCTATTCTCTTTGCATGTCCAGTACATTAAAAAAATGAATAAAGAATTTCCATTTGAGAAAAAGTATAAGTATTGGAAAATTTAAGAGAATAACAAGCAATATCTCGAAAATGGTTCATTCAAAAAAATTTATATGACATAAATTGTGTATTTTAACGCGATCTACATTTTTGTGTAGTAAACTTTTGTCTATCTCTTATGGTTTACCAGTTATGCAAAAGTCGTTCGCAATGAAGAATACTTTTGGAGACATTCCCAGAAAAGTCGAGATATACATTTCATTAGCCATAAAAATGCTATATTATTCAAAATCGTTAGAGCCATTTTTGAGAAAATTAAAATTTTCGAAAAATTTCCCATGTAAAGGATAATCTGGGTGGGGAGATTTTCTTGAAAACCTTAGTGTCTCATCTCTGGAACATACTGAACCTAAATACCAAGTTTGGTGTTTATCCGACTGTTCGTTTCTGAGTTACGCTGTTCACAGACAGACACACACACACGGACATGTTTCCAAAACTACACTTTTTGGATTCAGGAGGCCTCAAAACACGTATTTCCGGTGAAATCTTGATATCGAACTTTTGGGTGGAATGCAATACTTCCCCTCATTACTATAAGTAGTAGAGAAAGTAAAAATATAGCGCTCTTTAAAACACACAACTTATTTCACATAACGTTTTTTATAGCTTAAGCGTTTCCGAGAAATCCGTTCATTAATGATTCAAAGTGTTCAATACTTTGGCATTCTTTTAAAGTCCTATTGACATTCTGTTCTTTCTGCGATTGCATGGCAACCAGTTCTGAAACAGTTAACTAACGCTATACCCTTTGCATTTATAATTAAATGTGTAACGTAGCGATTTCTGCAACGTTGTATCTCGATTAAAATGCAGTGGACAGAAAAATATGCTTTCGTATGAAAAGCTTTTATACCCATCAATAAATGATACAGGCTAGAGAAAGTCATGCAAATGTAACACATCACAACTTTTTTTCTATCTACTTCATGTTAATCGAGATAAATGTTTGCAGAAATGGTTTTATTACATACTTCGTTGTGTGTAGAAGGGGGAGAGGAAACTAAATCGATAGCCAAGGTACTATACGATGGCCTTAAAATTACGTATTCTTTCCATGACATTGCGGAAACAACTGGATAAAGACCACAAAGTATTGAAATATTTATACCAATAATAACGGATATTTCTCACATAGCGGATAGCACAAAAAAAGTTATTTGAAGTAAATTGTGTACTGCAAAGAGATCTACATTTTTACTTTCTCTACTACGTATAGTAAGTACGGGAAGTATTGTATTCCACCCAAAAGTTCGATACCGATATTTCACCGGAAATACATGTTTTGAGTCCCCTTAATCCAAAAAAAAGCATTTTTGGAAACATGTCCGTGTGTGTGTCTTTCTGTGTGTCTGTGTGTGTGTGTCTGTCTGTAAACAGCATAACTCAGAAACATACAGTCGGATAAACACCAAACTTGGTATTTAGGTTCAGTATCTTCCAGAGATGCCACACGAAGGTTTTCAAGAAAATCCCCCACCCAAGATTACCATTTACATGGAAGATTTTTCGAAAATTTTAATTTTCTCAAAAATGGCTCTAACGATTTTGATTAAAATATCATATGTTTAAGATATTTTTATGACAAATAAAATGTATATCTTGAATTTCCTGGGAATGTCTCCAAAAGTATTCTTCATTGGGAATGACTTTTGCATAACTGGTAAACCATAAGAGATAGACAAAATTTTACTACACAAAAAATGTAGATCGCCTTAAAATACACAATTTATGTCATATACATTTTTTTTTGAGTGAACCATTTTCGATATATTACTTGTTATTCCCTTAAATTTTTCAATACTTATTTTCTCAAATGGGAATTCGTTATTCATTTTTTTGTCTTTGATATGCAAAGAGTATTAATCTGTGGCAAAGGGAATGGTGCTACACTTAGCAACCAGCTATTAAGAGATATGTATGTGCTTAAAGGCTACTGTATTTCCAAATTGCGCTTGTAAATATAAATTCCCCTTACATCTACAAGAAAATTAGCAATAAGATAGACTCTGCAAATGTTTATCTCGATTAACATGAAGTAGATGGAGAATAAGCGTTTGTATAAATAGTTTGTACAAGAGTAGAGAAAGTCATGTGAGTGTAACACATAAGATTTTTTGCTATAGTTCTCTCTCTCTCTGGTATCTTATAACTTTAACTAGCTTTACAACATTACAGAGAATTTCTTCCGAATGAAGAGAGTTTTACAGACCATTCCCATAAAATTCCAGATACTGTTATTGTGTGCGCCGGTAAGTGCCTCTTGGCCCAACACCTAGGTCCTCGGATCAATAGGCAGTGCGGAAGAGTAGAACAATACCCAGTGTGTCATAATAGCCAATTATGAGCCATTTGCTGTTCCGCCAATTCGTTTCGACATGTTCCAGTAGGTTCCTCCTCTAGACAGTTCCGCTTGGTATGCGGGGCCTATATACGGGTTGCTCCTCCCCGGACTGCAGTTCAGTCAGTTATGAATTTACGAAGTTAAAAATGGACAGTGGAAGCAGACAGCCCAGTGCAATTCAGTTGTTAATTGTGACTCAACAGTTCAGTTGTGTTGTGTTGTGTTCCAAGGTGTGCCAAAAGTAACTCAGCTGTAATACTCGTGCTAGCTAAGTGCCTGGTGTATAAATAAAGTGTGTTTTGCAGTATCTGGTGTTCTCATTTGTTAGAATATTCATTTCATTTGTCAAAACCATTTTTAAGAAAATCAGAAGTTTTGCAAGGCTTTCTATGTCAAGGCTCTTTTGTGGTGGGTGAATTTTCTTTAAAATCCACGTGTTGGATCTTTGGAGAATACTGAAACTTAAATACCAAATTTATTATTTATCCGAGTTTTCGTTTTTGAATTATTCTTTTCAAAGTAACATACACAAGCACAAAGGCCTTTTTTATAAATCTGATGTGTTACGTTCTCATAACTTTCTCTGCTCACTCTTCTACAAACTATTCTTACAAAGCTTATTATTTTATCTACTTCTTATTAATATTGATAAACTTTCGATTCACATTTACATACTCCTAGAATAAGAGCATGTCGCTATGTGATTGCTTTGAAACTTCACTCTCTTTGCAGGACTAAGTGAGGAAAAAAATAATAGCGACTTCGCGGTTAAGATGAGTATAAGTACAGGATGGCGCAGATAAAAGTGGCCCGTCTCCCGTTTTAACATAAATGCGATATTCCCGTTGTGGATTAATATAAATGTTAGTTAAAATTGGTCGTTAAAATTAAATCCAGCCACAGTAAAACAATGGGTAGTTTTATTCAATATGAATAATCGATTGTTTTCATTCTTCTGTCTAATCGATAATTGGCATTCTTCTGTCAATATTTCAGTTTATTTCATCACTTCACATAAACGTTGCTGTTCACATTCTGAAAAATGGCTTTCTCGACACAAAAAAGAATTTAAATTGTGGAAGCATGTGTAAAAACAGGTTCGATTAACGAATGAGTCCATGATGTCTTCTCTACGGAACGAACTGTTAGCAAAAATTCGTGGCCACCACGTTCCCCTGACCTAACAACGTGTGATTTTGTCCTGTAGATATATTAAAAGAGGAAGATGTATGAAAAAAATTCACACACCATACAGGAACTGAAAGACATCAGCCGTGAAGTTGCCCCAACTTTACGCCGGGTGTATCTGAATATGGTAGAGGTGCACAGCTGTGTATTGATGCTGCAGGGGGCCACTCCAACATCTTCAATAAATGCGAGTCCATTTCAGCAATTCGTTCGTCTGTATTTACTCTGTACTTACACGAGCCACCTTTCAACTATCGATTATTCGTATTGCATAAAATTAACCATTGTTGTATTGTAGCTCGATTCAATTTTAGAGAACCAATTTTAAAAGGTATTTGTATTAATATACAACGGAAATATCGTATTTGTATTCAAACAGCAGACGGGCCACTTATATATGCCCCAACCTTTATTTCAACATTCAAACAATAACAAGGAATATCTCGGAAATGTTAAACTCCACAAAAAGAATATTGTGGCATTTGGTTGTGGTAGTACATTTATAAGAACATGTGTAGTTAGATCCTTCTTTCCTTCCCCATAATGATCTAGGAATATTTTAAGAGTTTTCAGGTGTTTTTAGGAACTTTTATCAGCTCGTCTCGTCGGACTCGTGTAGATTGCTATGAGTTAGATCCTGGTACCATGCTCTACCCCCGCCCATGATAGGTGAGAATATAAGAGGCTACGAAAATATTTTACATAAATTGTTATTTCTAATGCGATCTAACTATTTGTGTAGTCAGATTTTGTCTATCTCTTACGGTTTTCCAATTACATTAACGTCATTCAGAATGAAGAGGACTTCAGAAGCTATTCCCAGAAAATTCAAGATAAGTATACATTTCATTTGTCATCCAAATATCTTAAATATGCGGAATTATAATCAAAATTGTTAGAGCCGTTTATTGAAAAATAAAAAGTAATGTGATGCGAAAGTTTGATGTGAGGGGATTTTCTTGAATATCTTTGTGTTAAATCCTTGAAAGATGTTGAAATGAAATGATTTAACTGATTTTTACTTTCTCTACTACGTATAGTAAGTAGGGGAAGTATTGTATTCCACCCAAAAATTCAATACCGAGATTGCACCGAAAATATATGTTTTGAGACTCCCTGAATCCAAAAAAAGCATTTTTGGAAACATGTCCGTGTGTGTGTGTGTGTGTGTGTGTGTGTGTGTGTCTGTGAACAGCATAAGTCAGAAACGAACAGTCGGATAAACACCAAACTTGGTATTTAGGTTCAGTATCTTCCAGAGATGCGACACAGTTTTCAAGAAAATCCCCCCACCCCAGATTACCCTTTACATGGAACTTTTTCTAACATTTTAATTTTCTCAAAAATGGCTCTAACGATTTTGATTAAAATACCATATGTTTAAGATATTTTCATGACAAATGAAATGCATATCTCGAATTTTCTGGGAATGTCTCCAAAAGTATTCTTCATTGTGAACGACTTTTGCATAACTGGTAAACCATAAGAGATAGACAAAATTTTACTACAAATAAAATGTAGATGGCGTTAAAATACACAATTTATGTCATATACATTTTTTTGTCGAGATATTGCTTTTTATTCCCTTAAATTTGTCAATACTTTTTTCTCAAATGGGAATTCGTTATTAATTTTTTTATGTCCTGGACATACAAAGCAAATGGAATGGTCCACATAGCAACCAGCTCTTAAAAGATTTGACTACCACTTAAAGCCTAGCAATTCCCCTTGTACCTACAAGAAAATTAGCAATAAGATTAACATCTCGATTAACATAAGCATATGGAGAATAAGCGTTTGTAAAAATAGTTTGTACAAGAGTAGAGAAAGTCATGTGAGTGTAACACATCAGAATTTTTTTTATTCAGGGTACCCCAAAAGTGTATATCCAGTGTAATCTCCATATCGAATTTTTGAATGGAATGCAATACTTCCTCTACTTACTATACATAGGTAGTAGGAAAGTAAAAGGAATTTTATTCAGGGCAGCCGAAATCTCCAATATTACACGTGAAATATCCATATCAAATTTTTGCGTGCAAGGCAGTAACTTCTCTACTTACTAGATACGTGGTAGAGAAAGTGAAAATGCAGTATTAGTAACATAAAGTGGATAAAAGGCTCGTGCTGTAATGAATCCTATGATATACAAGGTTTTACATTATAGTACTGTATAAGGGGAACAGAAAATTATATGACTGTACACATCTGATGTTTCACGATTGAGAATTATATTATATCTTCCCCATATTTGTAGTCTTTGTCGAAAATTCTAAAATTAGTGGATCACTAGAATATGAATTCACATCCGCCAACTTTGCTTTTATTTCATTGAATCTTGGAATCATTTTTTTTCCTTTAACATAAAAATTTTGTGACTTTTATACTATGAAATATTTAAACCTTTGGTAAACTTTCCAAATTTTGCAGAGAGATACAAACCACAACATTCTACTATTTTTCTCCCATTACTGTGCGTACACATACGGAGGATTTTTGACCCTTAAATTACGAATATCATCTGACTATAAATTTAATGGAGTCAGCTGATAGGACTCAACATAAAAGCAGTCTTCTAGATCACAATATATAGATTTCAGTATTTAAAGACTTCACGAATTTGCATGAAATTGCTTTGAATCATCACAGCAGAGGTAAATTTGCATCTGATTATTAACTAATTCCCACAGCTTGTATAGATAAACGCAATGTGATAGAAAACAAATTATACAGAAGAGCTAAGACTACTGTTAATCATGGAGTCACACAAGGGGTCTATTTTTACTCGCTTTGTTTAACATTTACTTTGTATTTGTCACCGAAGTCCAGGGTTTTAGCTAAACATTAAATAAAGTTAATAGTAAAAACTGACTTTCGTAAAGCGTTTAAGGTTCAGGAGAAGACAGGTAGGTATGCACACAGTTATGCGAAATTTCACTGTGAGATGTGAGGCAATATATTTAACACTTAAATGATTTCAGTCAAATTATATAATATAAACTGTAATAACAACCCGCCTTAAAGCAATATGTGTATGTAACAATATATAAAAACTGTATATTACAGTCATTGTATTAATGTTTATATTATTGTATACATGTGTAATAATGTTATGTGAATGTATTACGTAATTTAATAGTGTAGGAGCTGTGCGAATAATAGATTAAAGGTTGCTAACAATGAGGTAACAACGAATTGCTAACCTTGAGGCAATAATGAATTTGAAAGTTTAATAATGCTACTTGTAATTCTTGGAAACAATAATGTAATTTTAGAGACAGTTTATAAAATAGCCAATCAACAACCAAAAAAAAAGCTTAAGTTAAATAAATGTATACTTTTGGAGTAGGAATAGGGCAAATTATACAAATTCAGAATTCAGTTGCTTGTAAACAGCATTCCTAACCGGATGCGAGATGCGTGCTTGAGAAGTTTAATACGTATTCAGTGTGAGACAAAAATAGTTTACGTTTTAAAAAGTGCAACTAATTAATACATAATGTCACAGCTCTCTATATCAGTGAAGTGTTTTTTAAATCTTGTCAAATTAATAAAAGTAGTGAAGTAAAAAATTATAATCTGTGTAAGCCTACATTCTTCAGCCGCAACTACACCCTGTTAAGAAATTCATGTCTCTAACAATAATACTGACGCAGCCGAGGCAAACATAAATATATAATATTTAAAGAAACAGTCACATTACAAAGTTAATATTTTTAAACTTGGGGCGAAGGCTACCGGAAACATTTGTTTTACCATACGTGCGGTTGCAACAACTTCAAGTTCGGCTCCTCCTAAAATCAGATGATCCCTGCATTAGTGGCGTTAAATATGCACAAGTATGGACGTCTAAAAGTGGCTTGGCATACTGTTGTATTTGTTTGAAATTGTTTTGATTATATTATGTCTGTGCACATTGACCAATAATTTACATACGAGATTAATGCTTGCCATTAAAGGCCCTCACTTGCGTGTACATTATTAAATATAATTTTCAGCTCTAATCATCAATGTTAGAATTACATTTCAACGCGGAGGGGACTTAACACGTCGACGTACATAGATATTTTGTACCTATGCCCCGGGAGGGAGGGATGAGATGAGAGGAGACAGAGGGCAGGTCTCTGTCATTTTACAGATTTAAACTCCCCGGATGGGTACTGGTGCAGCCGGTTCTCCTCCATCCTGTGGGCTTACACATCCTCTGGGGCACCGAAACTCGGAGACTGTCCCCATCCCGGGGCGAAGATTTCCACAGAGCGTACATTTTCCCTGCCATGCACATGCCGAAACCTCTCGCCGACACGTACAATTCCGAAAGAGAGAAAGCAGATGAAAGGTGAAGTGAAATGAGAATGGAGATGAAATAGAGGGATTGGAAATTCGGGGACTTAATACTTTTTCTCAGCATTCGCCTAGCGACCCGGGTAAACCCCGAAAAAACTCATGGGTGAGGAATGCCGGCCATAAGAATCGAACCCACGATCGCCCGAATGCGAACCACAGACGTTACCGCCTGAGCCATCCCGCTGTTTATCTACCCATTCTGGAATAGGGTGCCAATAAATGAGACTCTATAAATAATATAAAAGCTACTCTTTCCTCTTAATCACCTAGTGGCTTTTAGAACTGATTTTAATGACACATGCTCACCATATTAACAAAATCCTAACTATTTTATTTTCAGATAATGTTTAATCAAAGTGACAGAAATAACCACAAACGTTAAGGTGTTGAAGTTTTAGCCTTAAGCACATCCATACACGATAAGGTTTCGTGTTTTATCTAGAATTTTCAAAGTTTTAACAATAATATGCTTATAATTATACTTTACTCGGTTGGTATACAATGAAATGCCACAGATAACGTAATGTTGTAGCATTTAGCTCTGCCAGATAGTAAATATCTACAAACTCGACTCATTCCATAAACGCTTAAAAACAACCTAGCTACACGTTGTAACCAAACTTAACCCAAATGTCATTCCTCTTCCCTTTATTCATTAAAAGTTAAAAATCTTTGGTCATCTTGACATCATTTGGTAAGGAATCTTATCAGTGGCTTAACAATTTCCTTTGGTTTTTATAGTAAATGGATGTTCAAAATATTCATCTGCTTCGTTTGACAGTTCTATTTGCCTATTTCAGCTGTAAAAATTACATATGAAAATTGGTCTAGCCATCCCTTAAAACCCAAATTTCTATTCCTTTTGCTTCCTGCAAGCTTTATGGTAAATGGTACGGCACACTTGCATTATCGATGTATTGAACCCTTTTACTGAAATGCAAGCCCATGGTAAATATTAATCGTCGTTAATTGCACAAACAACATAATGTGTTTATCCCTCGCAGAGAAGGCAGCTTTGTTTACCGTTAATGGCCTATGCCAGAGTAAATAACAACCAACATAGCCAACTTTTCAAGGCTGCTCTTTCCTCTAAAACAGCCTATCATCAAATACGTCGCGTACCGAGCTGTAGTTTGTGATATATAACTTTCAAATTCGGATCGAAAAGGGAGTAAGTGCACACGGGCTTATTTTAAGGTCAACTGCTTGCTTTTTTACTTTCTCTACTACGTATAGTAAGTAGGGGAACTATTGTATTCCACCCAAAAATTCGATACCGAGATTTCACCGGAAATACATGTTTTAAGGCTCCCTGAATCCAAAAAAAGCCCGTATAGAAAAAGGTCCGTCTGTGCGTATCTTTGTGTCTGAACAGCATCACTCAAAAACAAGTCGGATAAATACCAAACTACCGACAGGACACGAAGATTTTCAAGAAAATCGCCCATCCCAGACTACCCTTTACATTGAACATTTTTCGAAAATTTTGATTTTCTCAAAAATGGCTCCAAAAACTTTGTTTAAAATATCATATATTTATGATATTTTTATGATAAATAAAATGTTTATCTAGAATTTCCTGGGAATGTCCCCAGAATTCCTCTTCTTTCTGAATGGTTTAACTAGTAAACAAAATTTTAGATAGACAAAATTTTATTACACAAAAAATTAGATCTCGTGAAAACACAGGTTAATGTCACATAGAATTTTTTTTCATTTTTGCCCAGTGAACCATTTCCGAGATATTATTTATTTGTTTGAATTTTCCAATACTTATACTTTTTCTCAAATGCGAATTCGTTATTCGTTTTTTTTCCTGGACATTCAAAGAGAATGCAATGTTCCACATAGCAACAAGTCTTAAAAGATTAGACTATCGCTTAAAGCCTACCATATTCCCCTTGCACCTACAAGAAAATTACCAATAAGATTAAATATCGATATTTCATTAACATGAAGTAGATGGAAAATAAGCGTTTATAAAAATAGATTGTACAAGATTAGAGAAGATCATGAGTGCAACACATCAGATTTTTTCGGAAATATTCCCTATAAATGGTGTAAATTATACTACATTTTAAGGTCTTCTTTTGTTTCTAACGTAATGAAATGTCTGGGATGTATTGCGCTGATTACATGTGATGTAACTGAATTGTTATGGCAGAAATTATACTTCAGTGACTCATTATGACCTTACTCGGCGGCGCGCGCAGCTTTCCTATTGCTTATGACTTTTAACACCTTCAAAACACCAGTCCATTCCTCAGATAAGCAATTACATGCGCGTATTTAAAATAAAATAATTTTTTTCATTGTAATTTTAATATTTTAATCAACTGAGCTCATTTCCTTTGCTTCAATATGTGTTGCTTTCGTGTTACCTGCAAAAATAAATATATGCTGCGTGGACTCAACAGTGCTGTCGCACTACTCACAAACAAGCTCCAAGTCCTCTATCAGTGCTACCGTCTGATCAGAATTTAATTACACACAATTAACAAGGTAAGATCCTTTTGTAAAAACTCAAAATTTTGAATTTATGTTGTTATGTATCACTTGTTTCAAAAACATGCTTGTATCTTAATTACTACCATTATAGTCTTATTGCATAATAATATACTGTTTTATTTGTCTCATGTGCGCTGGTACTGAATTCTTGACAGAAGATATGAATAATTAAATAAAGAAAGGGCAATAAAATAGAGAAATAATTGCGATAAATAATTTCTATATATTAAACCAATGTGTAATATAATAAGCTTGAGTTGAAAAGACTTCTCCAAAGAAAAGGTCTTCAGACGTCGTGTTAAGCAAAGTCATTAGTAACATCCGAAGTAGCGTACGAGTTACTATGAAAGTTCTTGGAATGTATTAGGGTGAATTCAGTAGCTTTTAACCTTCGCGTGGACCAGAATTCTATAAAAGAGAAAGGGCATGAAATTCTGATATTTAAAGACGTACCCCATAGCAGCAAAGTAACAGACGCACACGTAAGAATCGTAATATTGGCTCGGGTAAAAATGAGACTTTGTGGGGTTGTTCTAAAATAGAGGGAGCTTAAGTTGACATACGTGCACGCTATCTAAGGCCGCATTCACATTGAAATGTAAGCGCTAATGTAATGCAGCATAAACGCAGGCGTGAGGGAACACCATTCACAATGCAGCCGTAGGCGTAACGCAAGAACTTTGCACGGGCTTCTAGATCCTTAAACTAATTGCGGAAATGTTCCAAGTGCACCGTAAGTTTCAAATTTAATAATATAACCAACAATACCAAACAACAAAGTTCACTCAATATTTTATAAATAAGTAGGTCACAAAAAACAAATACATACGCCCAACAGCCACCCGTAGCGTTAGTGACATCACAACTGTTTGACCAAAACATTGAAAGTATTTGATTAGATTAGATTGGATTGCATTCTGTGAGCTCACTAGCAGCCATAAAGGTTTGTGAACATACATGTCAAGGAAATGTACAAAATATACATATAAACATAAATATTACACAGAATATAGAACATTTTAAATAAAATAGAGACATACTATATGCGTGTCAAGGAAACGTACAATATAGTTACATATATACATAAATATTACAAAGAATATAGAATATTTAAAATAAAATAAAGACATATTATATACAAAATGAAACAAATCAGCTGTAATTTTGTACGAAATCTAACACCTCCTTACCGTTATAAGGTTAACATTATATTTGTAGACAAGAACAGTTATTTTAACTTTCACTAGACTTGTACCTTTGTTCGTCTCATCATTTTGTTATATTTGGTTTGTAATGCATGGCATTTACTGTCAGTTCTTAACATGCATACATTTAAATAGCTTCATTAATTATAGAGCAGGTAATTGTCATTAATATTTACTAATATTACTTATTATATTATATGTATTATCATCAGGATAATTTGTCATTCAGATAATCTTATACAGAATAATATGCTTTTGAGCATAGGTACTCTTTAACAGCAGTTTTAAAGACATTAAAATTGTCAGCTTTTCCCTTAAGATCATCAGGGAGAGTATTAAATATTTTTATGGTCTCATAATATACACCTTTCTGGAAGCAAGAAAGCTTTGCAATGGGATGATCGATGTTACCCTTTTGTCTAGCGTTTATCTCATGAATCTACATGTTTGTAATAAATGTGGTTCGATTGCACATACAGAATTTTAAGATTGAAAATATGTACATGCAAGGTAGGGTTAATGTCTTCAGTCTTCTAAAAGGATGTTTGCAAGAGTGTCTGCTATGGGTGCTGGAAATGATTCTTATAACCTTCTTTTGCATGAAGAATATTCGTTTACTTTCTACCGAGTTTCCCCAAAATAATAGAGTTGAAATGTGTTAAGCGTATCTATAGAACTGACATTTACCAGTGCTTGGATAGCATAACAGGCAGAACTGTTACGCAATGTGAGCTTTCCGATCTCAATATCTGTCTACTTGGAGGCCTAGAAATTTAATGTTGTCTATTTGTTCTAGTAACCTGTCATTAATCCCAATATCTATTGGAGTGTGTGATGATCGATGGGTTATAAATTTAACAACTTTTGTTTTGTCTAGATTTACAGATAATTTGTTAGCTTTAAACCAGTGTGACATACACTTCAAAACATAATTCAATTTAATTACACACTCATTCAAGTTTTTACTAGTCACCAGAACACTCGTGTCATCAGCAAACAGAATGATACTTGCAATATCCTTTATATAAAATGATAGGTCATTTATATACATAAAAAATAGTAAAGGTCCTAGGAGTGAACCTTGGAGCACTGCATGTGTTACTGTTTTCCATTTTGATGTATGTTTTCCAAATCCATACCATTGACTACTTAAAGCTTTGTTTTCTTTCATTTAAACATGATACGAACCAACTTAAAGTTTCATTTTTAGTCCATAGAATTCCAATTTTGCTATCAAGAATATCATGATTAACACAGTCAAATGCCTTTGCTAAGTCACAGAAAATCCCACCTATATGCATTTTTTGTTTAATGCAGTTAACACTCCATGAGTAAGTTTATAAATTGCATTATTGGTCGACATTCCTTTTCTGAACCCGAACTGATCCAAGTATGCTGTTATATTCAGGGTATTTATACAGCCTATTAAACAACTTTTCAAGATTTTGGTCTATAATTTGAAACATTATTGCGTTCGCCTTTTTTTAAAAGTGGTTTAACAATGGAAAATTTCATTCTGTCAGGGAAAATTCCTGACCTTAGTGACTCGTTGCACAAATAACTAAGGGGAGTGGAAATTTGAGATTAGCATGATTTTAAGATTTTTATAAGTGCAAGTACTATGGAAACTAGGCCATTATTCCGTATGTGAGTAGTGAGCATTTTCGCTATCAACATGTAACATACGCACGTTGTGGTCGTTGGCATTCTGCTGCCAACATTGTAACATCGAGGACCCTCAAACTTCAACGCGTAGCCGAGGGATGTTTTTAGAAGGAGAGGAGTGTAATAGCTGCGGTCTTTTACATAAAGCAGCAACTCCTACACAATTTAAGAATCCGGATATTACACAATCAATTATGCGTATTAAAAAACCCCGATTCCGTAAGTTATTAAAATTTCATACCTCCTTCCCGCAAACGGAATAATGTCTGGAAACGCAGCAAGTTATGCTACAGCTACACAAGTTATATTAATGCAATGTTCATTATCTCTTTGCGGCTTATGATTTGTGAGCCAAGAAATCTAGGCGCAGATGCCGGGTTCATCCACTAAATGAAAGAGGGTTCAGTAAGGAGACTACCATAACCTCTTGAGAGAGATGAGAGATGGTGACCCACGATTTATGTGGCACTGCCTAATGGAAGAGTGCATGCATGTGCATTAGACGACTAAAGCCTCGCATCGCGATCGTCTGCTGTTGAATAACGAGCAATGCAAAGAGAAATAAATGCAGAATTCTTCCTCTATACACGCAACCCAAGCATAAAGTTTGGAGTTTGCAAACTCTTGCGTTGCGTGACTCTATGTGAATGCTTCCATCAAATAACATGAATGCAAAGTCTTGCGCTTATGCTACGTCTGCGCTTACATTTCATTTTGAATGGACCCTTAATCAGAAACATTCTTTTCGCGCATACGTTCGTACATACATTCGTAACTCTGGATACTTGCGACGGCTCGCGTGTTATTTTAAGCGCCCAGTGACGCGCTTGTGTAAGATGCGAGAACCGCGAGGGGTTTTGCCGGAAAGCGTTTTAGCGATTCACGGTAAGTTATACTTCTAGTTTCGTTTATCGCGGAAAGAGTTATTTCAAATCGTAAAATTGATGCTCCAGAAGTTAGCAATATAATAATTCAGTTCATATAGTTTAGGGTGCTACGATTCATAAGTTTCATTCTTTATCTTCAAACAGTCGGCAACTCGCTTCAATAGCTCAAGTATTAGATCACATTTGAAGATGGTTTGTTGCTGCTTCGTATGGGAAGCCAGTTTGAAGAAGATGTATTATATTTTGACTGTTGGGGAGCCGAACTTGAAGTAGTTGCAACGGCACGTATGGTAAAACGTTTCCAGTTGCCTTTGCCCAAAATGTTTAAAAAATATTAACTTTGTAATTTTGACTGTTTATTTAAATATTATATATTTATGTTTGCCTCGGCTGCGTCAGTATTAATTTTTAGAGACGTGAATGTCATAGCAGGGAGTGGTGCGACTGAAGAATGTAGGCTTACACGGATTATAATTTTACTTCACTCCTTTTATTAATGCTTGACTCAATTTAAATAACATTTCACTGATATAGAGAGAGCTGTAGATTTGTTTATTAATTACTTGCACTTTTTTAACACGTAAACTATTTTTTTCCTCACACTGAATACGTATTAAACCTCTCGAGGACGTGTCTCGCGTCCGGTTAGTAATGCTGTCTACTAGCAGCTGACTTCTGAATTTGTACAATTTGCTATATTTCAGTTTCTGATTGGCTTTCCAATAGAATACTTTCATTTAACTAACGCTTTTTTCTGGTTGTTGATTGGCTATTTATAAACTGTCTCAAAATTTACATTATTGTTGCTGCAATAATGACTAGTAGCATTATTAAACTTTCTTACTCATTATTGCCTCATTGTTAGCAACTTTTAACCTAATATTCTCACAGCTCCTACATTACTAAATTACGTAATATATTCACATACATTGACATATATACAATAATATAAACATATACAATGACTGTAATATACACTTTTTATATCTTGTTACATACACATTGCTTTAAGGCGGGCTTTTATTGAATATATATATATATATATATGTAATTAGACTGAAATCATTTAGTGCTAAAAATAGTGCCTCACATTAAATGTCTCACTTAATTTAAACTGGTGTTATCTTTCACACTCGCCCACGGATACTCTGAGAGAAAAATCTCACTCAACCATTCTAGTAGCCGGTAGCAGAATCAACAGCAGGGGGTCGCTTCAAAAAGTGACGACAATGCCTAGCTTCAACGCCTACAGTTAAATACTACATTTAATCATAAGATTACCTAATTTTAAACAGATTTGGCGAGCATTTACAGGGAATAGAGAAATATTATGAATGATGTGTGGAATCGCGATGAATTTTCAAACGATAGAAAGCGTTTCGTGGCATTTATGCTTTAGATTTGTGTTCTAGATTCGCTTTAGATCTTAAAATTAATAAGTATTAATTATAAAGATAATTATAATAAATAAGCAGTGAAAATAGTAATTTATGGTACAAGAGTTTGAAATATTATTTCAATATTGAGTGAAAAATTAAACGCTTGCCGATAATTTTCACGAAATTTTAAATATATTTTAATTTTGTGTGACATAAAATATTTTATCCGATACCAAAACGTAAATAAGAATAATTACTTTAATTCAATATGTACATTTATTGTTGCTGGATGGAAATACGGTGGTACCAATGTTGGATGTCTTAGAGGTAATTGATGGCAAATAGTGAAAGTGAAAATTTAAATCTGTACTATGGAAAAGAGAGAAATATTTATTCCTGGGGACGTTCTAGTGGATGCTCAGAATGCAGTGAATTCATTGGCCTCTTAAATATCTGGTTTTCAATATATGATAAAGAGTATAATTAAGTACTTTTGAGTGGTGAATTCGAAGGAAATGAAGATAGTTAACGAAGATACTGTCCTACCATATAAATGCATTCCTCGTCATTGTGGTCATTTGAAGCGTGTTTTTAAAGCAAGTACTGTTTTAATATTTTGCCGCTGGAGCGCAGCTGTCGCTATTTTGAGCATGCGCGATCACTTCCTCCAATCATCAGGAAGCCAGACGCAGCTGTGAGCGATCGTGACTATGTTTTCCTATTTTAGAGCGTTTCAAAATGTTCAAAACAATCTAACAACACGCTGACTGTGAAGTCAGATCAGTGATTCGTTTTTTCAATGCGAGAAATGTTAAGCTGACAAACAGTCATCGCCAATTGTGTGAGGTTTATGGGGAAACAATGAGTGACAATACCCTACCTCGCACAGCCAAACAAACTTAAGATCTGATCACATTATTTCTTTTGAACGATTCAACCACCCATCCTACAGTCCGGATTTGGCACCAAGTGATTTTCATCTGTTTCTTCACCGGAAGAAATTCCTTGGTGGAAAACGTTTCAACGACGATGATGTTGTGAAACAAGAAGTGCAGACTTAGCTTTCATCACAGTCAGCATAATTCTTTGAACAAAACAAGATTTTCGGTTACGACAAGTGCCTGAATAACAGCGGTGACTGTGTGCAGAAGTAGTGTGATGTATAAGGTAATACTGAAAATAAATTTTTTATAAAATAATGTTCTGTTATTTTAACATTCTCTACTACATATAGTAAGTAGGGAAGGTATTGTATTCCACTCAAAAATTCGATACCGAGATTTCACCGGAAATACATGTTTTCAGACCCCCTGAATCAAAAAAAAAAGCATTTTTGGAAACATGGCCATGTATGCGTCTGTGTGTCTGTCTGTGTGCCTGTGTGTCTGTCTGTGAACAGCATAACTCAGAAACGAACAGTCGGATAAACACCAAACTTGGTATTTAGGTTCAGTATCTTCCAGAGATGCGACACGAAGGTTTTCAAGAGTATCCCCCACCCCAAATTACCCTTTACTTGGAACATTTTTTCGACAATTTTAATTTTCTCAAAAATGGCTCTAACGATTTTGATTAAAATATCATATATTTAAGATATTTTCATGACAAATAAAATGTATATCTTGAATTTTCTGGGAATGTCACCAAAAGTATTCTTCATTGTGAACGACTTTTGCATAACTGGTAAACCATAAGAGATAGACAAAATTTTACTGCACAAAAGATGTAGATTGCGTTAAAATACACAATTTATGTCATACATTTTTGTTGTTGAGTGAACCATTTTCGAGATATTGCTTGTTATTCCCTTAAATTTTTCAATACTTATTTTCTCAAATGGGAATTCGTTATTCATTTTTTGTCTTGAATATGCAAGGAGTTATAATCTGTGGCAAAGGGAATAGTGCTGCACCTAGCAAGCACCTAATAAGAGATATGTATGTGCTTAAAGGCTACTGTATTTCTATATTGCCCTTGTAAATATATATTACCCTTACATCTACAAGAAAATTAGCAGTAAGATAGAGTCTGCAAATGTTTATCTCGATTAACATGAAGTAGATGGAGAATAAGCGTTTGTAAAAATAGTTTGTACAAGAGTAGAGAAAGTCATGTGAGTGTAACACATCAGATTTTTTGAAAAAGCATCGGCACTTACTTTAAAAACACGCCTCGTAACATTCTATGTTAGAGAAGGCATTATGAGATACGAATCTAATATAGAGAATCTATTTCTGTTGACTAGTATTGCTTGAAGTTTACTTTCATAAATGAAATAAGAAGTGTAACGGGAACTCTGATATTTATTTATTATTAGGGCCTAATTAAAATGTTAATTAACAAAGCCGACCTAGCGTGGTTAATGCATTGTAACTAAAAATGTAATATATTTCTAATGCTACATTTTTGTATAAGTTTAAGATGTCATAGAAATAAGTCATGTCATGTGAGTCGTGAGGGCGAGACACGACACTTGTTTGTCACAAACACACAATGGTAAGGGAGAGAAACCCTAAGTACAAAGGAACAAGTCAAGGTCTCGTGGCTATCTCTAATAATAGTTCGAGAAAGCTGAGTGACAGTTTAGTCAACAAAGAAATAAATATGGAAGAACATTGCTGTTATTGGTTATTTAGAGGGTCACGTCACCCATAGAGCCAATCATGGTTAAACTACAAGTTTAAATTCAAACATAGAAACGATGTTACAACACTCTTACTAAAACTACTCAGTTCGTGGCTTGTTACTCTCAGTGGCAGATGTGTATAAACAGTGCTGTACAAAGATCATAACAATAGACATACATACACGTTAAAGTTCACTGTAACTCACTGGCAAGCTTCTTTAGAATATACAGCTCTATAAACGTATTCATCTTCTTGTGTGTAAACAACAAAATATGTTAATATATACGGGTGTTTCAGAAATACTTTTACAAACTTCGGGTATGTGTTCCTCACACCAAAAGAAGGAAAAACTTTCATATGAACATATGTCCCATAATCCTTGGTTTTCGCGTTATTCCTGTCACAATGAAAGTGTGAGTTCAATGGCCTTCGGGGTCCAACCTCAAAACTGCATTTCTCTACGCATTCATAGAAGGCGTTGACCCATTGTACTACATACGGTAGATGGCGAAGTGTTGCCATGGAGACGTTTGTCATTTGTCATTAGTCTGTCTTCAACGTTTCAATTGTGTACATGTAGTGAGTTAACTGCACGTGTTTCGTTCCACCATTGCTGAATATTCATTTCGTGAACAGGCAGACATGATTTTTATGTATGGTCGCGCGAATGGTAATGGACGCGAGGCTGCACGGCTCTATCAGATGGAGTTTCCAGACCGAAGACAACCGAGTCATCCAACCTTGGTCGCTGTTTATCGTCGCCTTGCTGATAAATGTGATAAATGCCTGGCTCCAGCACATTTAAGTCGCATTGTTCGAGATGCACTGGTATTTACCATGACCGATGGATAGGCAGAGGAGGACCACTTCCATGGCCTGCACGTTCTCCCGACCTCAATCCTGTGGATTTTTACCTCTGGGGGCATCTTAAATCATTGGTTTATGGAGCAGACATCCCGTATACAGAAACGTTTCATCGACGTGTCATGGAAGTCTGCGAAACCATTCGACACCATCCCGGAGTTTTTGACAGGGTACGACGTTCCATGATTCGACGAGTACAGGCATGCATAGAAGCAAGAGGAGGACATTTCGAGTGTTTATTATTGAGTTTTGTGTGTGATAAGTGTACCACTGCGTTGAACACCTCCTAACGAGAAAACAAAGGATTATGGGACATATGTTCATATGATCTTTTTCCCTTCTTGTGGTGTAAGGAACCCATACTTGAAGTTTGTAAAAGTATTTCTGAAACACTCTGTATATATCAAAACCAAAGAACAGTGTACTAGTTATTCAACATAAATCCTGTATCTTCCCACTCCCTGAGCTACCGAAGCATAGTAAAACAATTACTACACTGTAATACTCTACACCGAATAATACAAGTTACACACACAAACTGGAATGAGAAGATTATCTCAGGGTTACCACTACAAGAGATGAGTAACATGCACCAGTAGACCTTCAGAGCTTCTAACAGGTACGTGTCTTACTAGATCATCACACCACATAACAAAGATACGTGGCAGAAGATTGTAGTGTTTATTCACCACTGTGATAGACACCAGTATTTGGATGCTAGGAACGACATAACAAATGATAGTTCTTCCCTTGGCTTATAAGCAGTGATACTATTTCACTAGAATAAGGGTTAATGTGAAGAATATTAAAACAATGTTTTTGTGAAGAAAAATAATCAAGATTCACTAAAAAAAGAAGTCTATTCTCTTACATTCATTTTCCTTTCTCTATTTGAAATCAAACTGACGTATTTCCGAGTATTTGTTTTTCTGAAAACAAGCTCTCTGAATACGTTGCAGGAATACAGCAACACATTCTGCTGCATATTTCATAACACAAAGGAACGGAAGTAAATCTGCCCTGCGGGGTTCGCTGTATTAGTACAGACAGTAAATAATGAAATGTATACATTTACTGTATATTTAATTAGGCCGCATAATATCCCTAATATGGGCAAATACACTAACGTATTCCATTATCATCATTATTATTACAAAACTTACAACCACCAGACCTCATCCAAAATGCAGAAGGTCACTAGTGACCTCACTCCTTTTTGTTGTAGAGTTGCGGGTGAATGTGGACTGCGTTTGGAATAATATATTATCTCGTTAATCAGGTCTGACTCCGGAACTTTTATAAAAAAATGCCCTTATTGGCAATACACATTTTTCCGACTGTAGTGTTTTTTATGTACTTTCCGGTCATGCTATCATGTGTGGGAAGTTTAAATCCCTGTATTCCGTGCATTTTGCACTTTCACCACAGACGTTAATAAATTGTATTTAATCCTCCAATTGATAAGTGTATTTATTACTGCAGATGTAAAATATAAGGTTTGATACTTGAATTTTACCATTTAAATCTTACTGTCTTTACTTCCATTTGTTTGTTAACATTTACTTACAATTTGATTCACGTAGCATTTACATATAATTTGGTCAACACTATCAGGTATGACTAATCAATCACCATTCACATCCAAGGTAGCGGTGCGACTGACCTTGATGCTACTTTTGCACAGCTGACAATGATTAATTTTATTTTGACATAAATTTTCCTGGTATTCACTGCCGTGGAAAAAAATAGTCTGCATTACACATGTGTTATGTCCTTTGCATAAATTTGGAAGTGAAAATACTCGACTTCGTCTCTATTTCCAAACTTCCTTCTAGTTCTGCAAAGGAGCCTTACCGCACTTGTATCGTGATTTACTACTGTCTGTCTCCTTCAGACCGCAGCAGCTTAATACTATTTTTGTATGTGAGCGCTTATTTCGACATAAAAAACACTTTTCCCTACTTTTCGTCGCATAATAATTCACATACAGAACGGTAAAGACACATCTTATTAAAATAAATGGCAGGAGGGAACTGCTCTACATATTACTTTGTCTACTACGTATAGTAAGTAGGGGAAGTATTGCATTCCACCCAAAATTTCGATACCGAGATTTCAACGGAAATATATGTTTTGAGGCCTCCTTAATCCAAAAAAATCTGATGTGTTACACTCACATGACTTTCTCTACTCTTGTACAATCTAATTTTACAAACGCCTATTCTCCATATGCTTCATGTTAATCGACATATCGAGATGTCAATCTTATTGGTAATTTTCTTGTAGATGCAAGGGGAATATGGTAGCTTTTAAGCGATAGTCAAATATTTTAACGCTGGTTGCTATGTGGCGCATTCCATTCTCTGCATGTGCAGGACATATAAAAATGCATAACGAATTTGAGAAAAAGTATAAGTATTGAAAAATTTAAGGAAATAACAAGCAATATCTCGAAAACGGTTCACTCAACAAAAAAAATGTAAATGACATAAGTTGTGTATTTTAACGCGATCTACATTTTTGTGAAGTAAAATTCTGTCTATCTCTTACGGTTTACCAGTTATGCAAAAGTCGTTCACAATAAAGAATACTTTTGGAGACATTCCCAGAAAATTCGAGATATACATTTCATTTCTCATGACATTATCTTAAACATATGATATTTTCATCAAAATCGTTAGAGCCATTTTTGAGAAAATTAAAATTTTCGAAAAATGTTCCATGTAAAGGGTAGTCTGGGGTGGGGGGATTTTCTTGAAAACCTTCGTGTCGCATCTCTGGAAGATACTGAACCTAAATACCAAGTTTGGTGTTTATCCGACTGTTCGTTTTTGAGTTATGCTGTTCACAGACACAGACACACACACACACACACACACACACACACAAACAGACACACACACACAAACACACAGCCACACACACGGACATGTTTCCAAAAATGCTTTTTTTGGATTCAGTGGGTCTCAAAACATGTATTTCCAGTGAAATCTCGGTATCGAATTTTTGGGTGGAATGCAATACTTCCCCTACTTACTATACGTAGTAGAGAAAGTAAAAAGGTGTTTTGGAAACATGTCTGTGTGTGTCTGTGAACAGCATAACTCAGAAACGAACAGTCGGATCAACACCAAACTTGGTATTTAGGTTCAGTATCTTCCAGAGATGCGACACGAAGGTTTTCAAGAAAATCCCCCCACCCCAGATTACCCTTTACATGGAACATTTTTCGAAAATTTTAATTTTCTCAAAAACGGCTCTAACGATTTTGAATAAAATACCATAATTTTAAGACATTTTTATGGCAAAAGAATTGTATATCTCGAAATTTCTGGGAATGTCTCCAAAAGTTATTCTTCATTGTGAACGACTTTTACATAACTGGTAAAACATAAGAGATAGAAAAATTTTACTACAGCTAAAATGTAGATCGCGTCATTCGTTATTCTTTTTTTGTTTGTCTTGGATATGCAAATAGTATTAATCTGTGGCAAAGAGAATGGTGCTGCACCTGGCAACCAGCTATTAAGAGATATGCCAATGCTTAAAGGCTACTGTATTTCTGTATTGCCCTTGCAAATACAAAACAAGGGGAACATAGTACGCCTTAAGCGATAGTCAAATATTTTTAGAACTGGTCGCTATGTGTAAAATGTAATTCTGTTTGCATATCAAGAACATAAAAAAATATTCTGCGGTCGTAAGAGAAATGAGAACGTAATAACAGTCAAAATGATATTTGTAATACAAGCAAGGATACCGAAAACCAAAACACAGAGCAAGATATGATTAAATACGAACGGAAGTACTGATGTGTGTGGATAAAGCAAGGGGTGATTATAAACGAGCGGAAGTGCACTCGGATAAGGCTAAAATTGAGGTACAAGTGAGGCAGCACGTGTTTCCAGTAAAGCAGTATACTAGAAGAAAAAAATCTGATGTGATACATTCACATTACTTTCCCTAACCTTCTATCGTTTATTAGTGGGTATACAAAGTATTTTTACTTAAGCTTATTACTTTGTCTAATAGGTATAGTAAGTAGAAATATTGCATTTCACATAAAAATTCGAAATTGAAATTTCACCGGAAATACATGTTTTGAATCTCCATAATGCAAAAAAAGCATTTTTTAAAAAAAGGCCCTGCGTGTGTCTGTCAGTGAACAGCGTAACTCAAAAACGAAAATTCTGATAAATTTCAAACTTGGTATTTCGGTTCAGTATCTTTAAAAGATGCGACACGAAGTTTTTCAAGAAAATCCCCCATTCCAGACTACCCTTTACGTGGAACATTTTTCGAATTTTTTTTCTCAGAAATGGCACTAACGATTTTGATCAAAATATATTTTAAGAACACTTTCATGGTAAATGAAAGGCATATCTAGAATTTTCTGGGAATGTCCCCGAAAGTTGTCTTCATTCTGAATGAATTTTGCATAACTGGTAAACCGTAAGAGATAGACAAAATTTTACCACAAAACGCACAATTTATATCATATACATTTTTTTGTGGGCAGTGAACCATTTCTGACATATTCCTTGTTATTTGTTTGAATTTTCCAATACTTAATACTTTTGCTCAAATGGGAATTCGTTATTCGTTTTGTTTTTCTTTCTTTTCTTTTTGTATGTCCTGGACATGCAAAGAGAATGGAATGCTCCACATAGCAAGCAGCTCTTAAAAGATTTGACTATCGCTTAAAGTCTCCCATATTCCCCTTGCACCTACAAGAGAATTAGCAATAAGATCGTTTCTGCAAATGTTTATCTCGATTAATATGAAATAGATGGAGAATAAGCGGTTGTAAAAATAGTTTGCACAAGAGTAGAGAAAGTCATGTGAGTGTAACACATCAGATTTTTTATTATATTTTTCATTCTTAAGTACCTCGATTTGACACAAATTAGCAGTTTTTCGTGTCACAAGGCCTCGATCTGCCACAAATTTAGCATTTTTGACTTACGACATCGCAACAGCACCCAAATGATTGACCACACTGACAAGTCTAACCGCCTGTGATATCTCGTCTACTCGTTTTCGTATTTTTGGACAAAACTCATTTCTAATATAGTACTTGGCTTTTATTTAGTTTTATTGAACGTTTAAGGAAAATTAAAACCGTTTAATTTTTAGTCTGGTTTATTAAATGTTTAAAAACGATTTACTTTATTTTATGCCATTCTTTTAAATTTTCTAATAAAGTTATACATTTTACTTTATTTGTTCACCTTGAATACCTCAATAAGCACCTGTGTTGTATAGCTGTAAAGTACTAAACCTGTTTCATTTTACATACGTTTCAGTAAAATAAGTGTTTTGACTTTAGTTGGTTTAAATTGAGCATTAAAATACGCGAAATAACTATCTTGAGAATTAAACACTAATAGAAAATTCATATCGTACCCGCAATGTAGTAACCAATTATCTGCAATCGCATCCGCGACAGCGTGCATTCCACTCTGCGTGAGCATGACCTTTGTGTGGTTTTTCCACTCACCTGCAAGGGATAGCGCGCGGTTACCAAACGTCTCTGCATTTCAAATCTTTCGTTATAGATAAATTAAAGATAGAGCAAGCACTACTTGATGGTGATCAAGTAGTACAATCTATTTTTAATATGTAGACAAACTTACTGTTCATCACATAATGTCCTGTTTTCTGAGAATTGGGTTTAACGGTTTGAGAATTAAATACGTTAAACAAAAGTTTTCATCCTAAATATCGCCCTTGCATAACAATTAAAATAAGCGTAAAGCATTTAGCGCCACGTAAAATGCACACGTTTTCTTCTCCAAGTTTTCTCTCATATTATTGTAAGGTAACATCCGGCTTTAATCTGAAATATTCAAATTTTACATTTCTCGCATAAGTATGGTGGGGATGTACAATGAGATTTAAACTCTATAAATTACTGTAGTACAAAAATATAAACTGGTTAATCCTGTATTTATGATTACACTTACTTATGAAGGCTTAATAATGTGATTGACAGAGATTATTCCTAATTTCATTTTGCTTTTGGATGAGGTCAGTCTAATTTAGTAAATATATTAATTAATATAAATAATGATATTGAATTCCGTAAAATCTATGCTTCTGTATGAAAACTCCCCTTTGTTAGTAAATAGGAATTACTGATGAAACAATAATAAACCCAATTTTTTATAGGAAGCAATTGTGATAGACATGTAGAATATTAACTGTGAGAGAAGGTAGTTGAGATCTTTCAGCCTATGTTTCCCTTGCGAATTTGACAACGGAGCTATAATCAACAACATATATCCCGTACAATCTATCTACGATTATTTACCCCTTGCGATTATCATCTCCGAGAATGTTAAAATAAATGAATACATAAAAATTCACATACATATACGAACTAAGTAAAACGTGCGTCAAGGGATCAACACAGTTTCTCGACATTAAGGAAGAAATATGATTTACAGTTTCTCAAGTGGACGGTAGAAATATGAAGAAAAGTAAGGCCTGCAGTCCCAACACCATCTTGCCTGAAATGAAGAATATATCAAAAAGATCCACCAACAACATGGCCTCCTATGCTACCCAATCTTTGCGATCTCTGATCCACTAGGTTTGTTGCTCATTATTTGACCGGTGCACCCGAATAGCTGGGAACCTAAATCTCGCGGACAAATAACAGCCTCCGGGTTCTACTTATGAGGAGGAGAGCTTTACATTCTAGTTACCATATTTGCAAAATAATAAATATGTTCTTAACTGCCTTGGATATGCCAGAGTTCGGAATATTACGAGAATAAAGAAGGGCGAATATTGGATGTATAGAAGGCGGTGAAAGTACACATCCACAATCCCTGACAAGACGCAGATCGTTAAACTAAAGTCCCTTTATTTCGCAGCACGATGGAACGCGTCGCGATTGAATTTTGAGGTAATTTTCGACTCCAGTGGAGAAGACGCCTGCCTGCTCGCCTTAACAGGCATGAAGAAGTGAGGGTGCCTTTATAGAAGAACAATGAAGTTAGGGATTTCAGGAAACTACCCTTTGTACTTCATCTTATGGAGCGGCCGGGAGATTAAATGGCAGTGCTGCCAAATGCGTCATCTTTGTCGTGGAATGAACTCCTGTATAGTATTACAGAAGGTCAGGAAATACAATTAATGTAGATGTTTTTCCTTCTAGTTAAAAAAACTACCCATTGCTTTGGTATTTCACTTTTATCATGAGAGACTAAACTTCTAGGTTGAGGGCAGAATGGTAGCAGCTGGGATGGCAGCTAAGTCAATGTACAAGGATATGGCTGTTAGATTTCAAAAATACTTTTATATCACATCGATGAGCTGCAGCGGACCTTTCAGAGATTCTTCTACTTCTTCTTCTCCGGATTTTACATATTTTGGTTTTCCGTTTTGGATTGCAATAGTCCTTGGTTTGTCCCTTCTCCTTTGTTAACTCCCTTTTCTCCCATGGCTTCTTTAATATATGTTCCCCAAGTCACCACTGGGCGCTCTCTTTCACGTCTTGTTTTGGGACACCATTCCAGTACTTTATTAGGCCATATCGTTTCATTCGTTTTATATGACCATACCACTGAACTGTCCTGTTTTCTGGTCTTTTTACTTTCTCCATTACGTATAGTAAGTAGGGGATGTATTGCATTTCGCCCAAAAATTTGGGATTGCACCGGAAATACATATTTTAGGCCTCCTGAATCCAAAAATGCATTTTTAGAAAAAGCTCCGTGTGTTTGTGTATCTGTGAACAGCACAAAAAGTCAGATAAAAACCAAACTTGGTATTTAGATTCAATATCTTTCAAAGACGCGACACCAAAATTTTTAAGAAAATCCCCCAGCCAAAATTACCCTTTACATAGAACATTTATCGAAAATTTTGATTTTCTCAAGAATGGCTTTAATCATTTTGATTAAAATATCATATGTTTAAGATATTTTCATGGAAAATTAAATGTATATCATGAATTTTTTGGAAATGTCTCCAAAAGTACTCTTCATTCTGAATGACTTTCGCATAACTGATAAACCGTAAGAGATAGACAAACTTTTACTGCATAAAAAATGTAGATCTCGTTAAAACACATAATTTATATCATATACAATGTTTTTGTGGAGTGAAGCAATCGAGATATTCCTTGTTGTTTGTTTGAATTTTCCACTAATTACAACTTTTTCAAATGGAAATTCGCTATTCTGTTTTTTCCCCATTGTCTTGGACATGCAAAAAGAACGGGATGCTCCGTACTTAAAAAGATTTGACTATCGCTTAAAGCCATTTCCATATTCCCCTCGCACCTACAAGAAAATTGGCAATAAAATAGTTTCTGCGACGGTTTCTAAAAACAGTTTGTACAAGAGTAGAGAACATCATGTGAGTGTAACATATCAGATTTTTAGTTATTGAATTATCTACTTCTGAGATAATTCTAACTAATTTACAGATTCTTATCCATTTAAATAGGACTTAATAGTGTCTGTATGTTTGGAATCAAATTACGGTTAAACCAAAATCCGTCGAATTCGATAGAAAAATTCTGGTGTATTACATGACTTTCTCTACTCTTGTACAAACTATTTTTACAAACGCTTATTCTCCATCTAGTTCATGTTAATCGAGATTTTAATCTTATTGCTAATTTTCTGGTAGGTGCAAGGGGAATATGGTAGGCTTTAAGCGATAGTCAAATGTTTTAAGAACTGGTTGCTATGCGGAGTATTCCATTCTCTTTGTATATACAGGACAAAAAAATGAATCACGAATTCCCATTTGAGAAAAAGTATAAGTATTGGAAAATTTAAGGGAATAACAAGCAATATCTCGTAAATGGTTCACTCAACCACAAAAATGTATAACATAAATTATGTATTTTAACGCGATCTACATTTTTTGTGTAGTAAAATTTTGTCTATCTCTTATGGTTTACCAGTTATGCAAAAGTCGTTCATAATGAAGAATACTTTTGGAGACATTCCCAGAAAATTCAAGATATACACTTAATTTGTCATGAAAATATATTAAACATATGATATTTTAATAAAAATCGTTAGAGCCGTTCTTGAGAAAATTAAAATATTCGAAAAATGTTCCGTGTAAAGGGTAATCTGGCGTGGGGGATTTTCTTGAAAACCTTTGTGTCGCATCTCTGAAAGATACTGAACCTAAATACCAAGTTTGGTGTTTATCCGACTGTTCGTTTCTGAGTTATGCTGTTCACAGACACACACACGGACATGTTTCCAAAAATGTTTTTTTTGTATTCTGGGGGTCTCAAAACATGTATTTCCGGTGAAATCTCGGTATCGAATTTTTGGGTGGAATACAATACTTACCCTACTTACTATACGTAGTAGAAAAAGTAAAAATGTCTCAAAGTTGTACAAGATCCGAGAGGTATTCCACGAGGAACACCCTGAACTTCTCGCATGCATATAAGGTAAGATGTACAGGATAGCAGCATTTGGAGGATGCCACCGATACACCGAACAACAATGCTCCAGAGGACAGCAATAGTGACGACTGATTCAAGTAGTTGAGCGCCCTCGAGCAACGCCTACTAGGAATTCCTAGGTGGTGTTGCCTCGAGACCTGTCACCGAGTTACGAGAACAAGTCACAATCCTACATAGATATGTGATTGGATTTCTCCAGAGACTTCAGTGTGCATATTATTCCATCTCAAATGGACGAAATAGAAGCAAAATCGACCTGGCGTTTTTTAAACGAGATGAAACTTTTTGTATTTGGAGACAAGTCTGAAACATTGCTTTATGCGCAGAAAACCTGTTTACTTAAGCAACTTGAGGCTGAAATGGGATTTTTATGCTGTGCTCGTGATAAATTTCCAGGTATGCAAAGAAAACCAAGTTTCACAATTGGCGTACAAGCTTTTATTTTCAAGCAATAACAAACATTTACAATCGACAGTTTTGTGAAATCAATATTAAAATACGGTGTGATTTAAGGGGCCCATATTGAGAGATTTAAGAGACAGCGTAATCTTAAAAAGAACTTCCTATTTAACACACTTAATTTAGAAAATATGTACTTTTCGTACTTAAAACTGTTTAAATATGCTGTGGTTTTGTTATGGTTGTAAACAACATCCACAACAGTATAGTCTCGTAATTATATTGTTCAAAATCGTCGTATTTTTCTAAAATACACAACTGATATGTGTATAGTTCTGGAATCCTTTAATCAAATTATTTAAACCCAGCTTTATCTGTACACCCAAAACTTTAATTTTATTCCGATACATGTAAAACATTTGTTTTTAATTTTAAGTGAAGCAACTTCGATTTTTTCAAAATTTAGACGTTTTAGGTTAAAAATAATTCTATCATTAATATTCCGTAACTTAAATTCAATAAAAAATTATATAGTAGTGACATTTGATAAAAATTCATCTAAAATAATTAAAGAAGTGACTTGTTTTGCATGGGAGGTAGCCAACATGTGGTCAGGGTTGATCTCACACTTTGTTACTGAAGATCAAGCAAGCTGCTGACGTAACAAACATGAGAATGCTTACTATGCAGAATACGCTATTGATTGTTCCCTTGCAGGTTGGCATTACAACAGGAATAAGTGTAATATAGTTTCATAAATTACGGCGTCTGAGGAAAAGCATTATTTTTTAATTAACAGAGTAGTTTTCAACTAAAAATGTGCAGTTATAAATTTTTATCCCAATTACCCTATAATGACAAAGAGATAGCGTAGCAAGCTTTGGGGTTACTAGTGTATGTTTATATTTTCCTGTTAGTAATCAGGGTGTGAAGTAAATATGATTGATCAATACATAATATATTTACCAAGTTGTGCAGAGACAATGTCGTAAATGAGGTAAATAGGATTGCAGACCATCTGTTACGTATTTACTTCCTTTGTTTCTCATTACCTCACACAAAGCGTTTGCAACATCATAACAAGATTTCATCGATAATGCATTTATCGTGCTATCTAAGAACATAACTTGATTAAATTTTCCTTCCAATTTAATTCTCTCGCATTCATGAAAGAGTCGCAAGAAAGTAGAATTAACAAAAACATAATAAGCGCAATTAACCTTGCTAGCGCACGAAAAGACTGAAGAGAAGTAAATAATATGAAAAGCGAGCTTGTAATGTGTAACGTTGAAAATCAGCTTGACTTCATTGCAACATACTTCTGTATACGCTGCTGCAGAGCGCCTGATAAACATCGTAGATACTAACAAATCTGATGTGTTACACTCACATTACTTTCTCTACTCTTGTACAAACTATTTTTACAAACGCTATTCTCCATATGCTTCATGTTAATCCAGATATCGAGATGTTAATCTTATTGCTAATTTTCTTGTAGATGCAAGGGGAATTGGTAGGCTTTAGGCGACAGTCAAATATTTTAAGAGCTGGTTGCTATGTGCAGTATTCCATTCTCTTTGCATTACCAGGACAAAGAAAAATAATAACGAATTCCCGTTTGAGAAAAAAGTATAAGTGGAAAATTTAAGCAATATCTCGAAAATGGTTCACTCAACAAAAAAAATATATATGACATAAATTGTGTATTTTAACGCGATCTTCATTTTTTTGCAGTAAAATGTCGTGTATCTCTTATGGTTTACCAGTTATGCAAAAGTTGTTCACAATGAAGAATACTTTTGGAGACATTCCCAGAAAATTCAAGATATACATTTTATTTGTCATGAAAATATCTTAAACATATGATATTTTAATCAAAATATTTTTGATAGCCATTTTTGAGAAAATTAAAATGTTCGAAAAATGTTCCGTGTAAAGGGTAATGTGGGGTGGGGGGATTTTCTTAAAACCTTGTGTCGCATCTCTGGAAGATACTGAACCTAAATACCAAGTTTGGTTTTTATCCGACTGTTCGTTTCTGAGTTATGCTGTCCACACACACACACACACACACACACACACACACACACACAGGACATGTTAGGAAAACATTTTTTTGGATTCAGGAGGTCTCAAAACATGTATTTCCGATGAAATCTCGGTATCGAATTTTTGGGTGGAATGCAATACTTCCCCTACTTACTGTACGTAGTAGAGAAAGTAAAAACCGATGCGTTTATTCATATTTTGTTATAACTACGAACACACTAATGATGCCGCTTTACCAACATTACTTACTTGTCTTAACAATACTCGCGTTATTCTGAATCTAGTATGTTAGTTTTATCAATTTCAGAGATGCTTTGAAAAGTAAAAACTGTATGTAGCTTTTTGAGAATAATAAGCTTAAATATTATATGCTCTAATAAAATATGAATTTCTGTCTACAGAATTAAATTTGATTCACTATTCTGAAATAAAGGGTTTCTGAGTTATGATCACTTAAAAGTGGCTCAAAATGAATTAATGCGCTAAAATTGTCTTTCAATAACGCGATAACCCTTGGTGTTTAAGTGATAATATTATATAGACGTCCTCTCCTTAGCACCCTTTATTAATAGGAACATTGTAAAATAAAACCAAAAATGCAAGCTTTTTAACCATTAATAAATTAATATAAGAAGATGAATAAAACCTTTTATAAAGACGGAGAAATATACACCTAAGATTAGTCACGCAGGGCCTCGTCCGCGGAATGCCTCTAACGAACGCAATAAGGAAAGAATGGGTAACAAGATCAGGTGAGACCGACTGGTAACTGGATGAAATTATGGTAAAGCTTGGACTAGGGCACAGTGCAGTCCAGAACATGGCCAAGAGAATTTTGGCTCTATGACGTCATGCGAGGACAACACTTCCAATGCTGGAACGGGCAACTAAATTAGGGGAATTTTCAAGCTCCCAAAACAGTGGGGAAAATGTATGCAAACGCATGAAAAAGTAAATGAAATTTTAAAACATAAGATACTGTATTTGTTATTCCAAACACAAATTTTTATTATTTATGATTTTGGATATGTACCAAGTATGGAAAGTACATAATCATGTTTTGATGACAAATGCTCGCACCCAGAGGCATAACCAGGGGAGGTTTGGAGATTGGAACTCCCTTGCTAAAATATATAAAAAATTTAGCAAAAATAGCTCCGTTAAAATAATAATAGCACATTTCTAGGTTGGCGGGAATGAGATACTTCCTAATCGTATCACTGGTAGAGCTATATTTATGCTGCATGTCTTGTACAATATGACCAAAGGTGACAGCAACAGGGGAGGGAATGTCTTCTAGACTAGTTATGCCTGGCTATAGCCGACAGTAAACATCGGTATCCTCTCGAAGATCACATTTACTTTTGCGTATCCTCGTATAATTCAGTGAACCTGACTCTAGAGGAAATAAGACGAAATTACTTCCCTTTTACTAAATCTATGCAAGCGAAATAAGTTAACATTTTCTTTACATAATATGTTGTTTAAGAAGCAAACATTGCACTATTTACAGTCGTTTAGGATACATTGTTCAGTAATTTTCTTGAGAAACAAGGTTCACATAATGTATATTTTGTTTTAACGTCTACTACTACTACTACTACTACTACTACTACTACTACTACTACTACTAATAATAATAATAATAATAATAATAATAATAATAATAAGTTCATAATTACCACACAATGGACTGTTCTACGCGAACTCCAACAGCAGAGGGTATTTATTATCTTGATATAAGTTTTTTTTGCCTTTTAATCTTCATAGAGGTTGATCACAACGTTTTGCGATAAGTGTGTAATTCCATACAGTTGGAACATTCAATTCTAATAGTATTCAAGTAACGTTTTAAAAATACGGAAACAAAGGTAATATCAATGTCAAACTGTTGAAGCAGTTTGAGCACAATTAAGCGCAACATTCAGTTTTCTTCAAAATAAGATACATTTTGCGTTTACTACTAAAAAGCTAATAAAGATTGTTTTATTTGAAACGTAGTTCCCCTTACACACACTCAAAAGAGAAAGGAAGAAAACCCGTGACAACCATACAGTGGACGTAAAATAAAAACAGCTATTGCATTTAAAAGGAGAAAATGTTAGTAGATACGAGGAAACAAAGTTTAGTGCAAAATACGCAGTTTCTATATAACTGTTTTATTCCGTTAGGATAACATATAAGCTAAATTTTCAAAACAGTGACACGAAAGTGTTAATGAAAAACGGTTGATGTAGTTTTGTTGCAATTGGTTCCTTATTTGAAAGCACTCTATTCTAAAATTTCAATTGCTTTCAAAAGTGAGCTTGTTTTCAAATTGAAAATCTGAAGAAAGAAAAAAATATTGGGAAATAACATACGGTGCTAGAGTTAGATAGTTTGTATTATGATTCATGTTGTGGATTCTTAAAATGCTTCCCTTCCCTGGTCTGGAATGGAATGGAATGTGTAACGGAGGGGACCCTCCGCGTAACTTATACTGTAACTTGAAATAATTTCCGGCCTAAATTGTTGACACTATTAAGGTAAATTGCATGGAAAAATCATACTTTATAAGGATATTATGATAAATAAACATCATATGTTAGTTGATAATGGGTAGAGAAAGTAATGAATATTGAAAACCAAACCATTTTGTTCAACACTTCCTTACTATACAACGATACGATGCCTCTAATTCCCAAAAAATTAGTTTGTGTACTGCTTATGTCGCTGTGCTATAATGTTATTGCTGTTTACTTTGCACAGTCATTATTTTCTTACAGCCAAGTCTAAGGTAAATGGGTTGGAATTATATTTTATTTAGCACTATTACATCCCCTAAACTTTTAGAGCAGGTATGGGCTAAGGCAGTTGGCAATAACCTCTCGATAAGATCTTCCTCCTGGCCCCCCGGCTACAAGCACGTGGCACGGAAAATATTTGGAGCCGTCTGCACAACCATGTAAGATATCAGGGGCATGTTTTCGTTCGGGTGCTGAATTTGAGTGGTTTTCAAATTAATGCAATAACTCTCAGTTTAGAACATAACTAGAAACCCTATTTTGTACTGAAATAAAATGGCCTGCAGCGGCAATATAAAATACTTCACAGTGGTCATTAATTCTCATGCCACAACACATTTGCCTGCTTAGAATACGCAAAACACCCTATCCTTATTTTAATTTTAATTTCTGTAACTACCTTAATCCGTGAATATAAAATCTAATTATTTAAATACTTCAACTCAGAATTGATTCATGTTTAACATTTGAATTGATACAAATTGTTTAAAAAATGGACCCCTATACATAACCCCCAGCCCGTTATAATTTTCTGGCTACGTTACTGCTCTCATCAAGCCCAGAATTTGCCGAATGTAAGCACCACCTAGCTGAAAATAATTACTTCCTTTATATTCCAGCTTAGCCCTATTATTGCCCAGACGTGTCAAACATCTTCACTTCTGGAGTTTTGCTTTTGACGAAATGGACAATTTTGTTGCTCTTTTACACACTGCTCCCTCTTAAGAAATCCAAAAAGTTAGATTAATTGTTGAAGTTATACGTTCATTGACAAAAATTGATGCCTTTGTTCAAAAAGATGTACGATGTTTAGAGTTTTTATTTATCATAGATGTAGAAGGTATAAATCAAATAATATTGTCAATAAGGTGCACATTCTCTAATCACCCGCTGAATGAACCAACACTAGATTCTTCTTTATTTTTCGTACTAGTCATTGTTACTTTGCAGCTGAGAATTTGCTTGCCTGCTTCGGTACACTAAACTCTTAACGGGATCATTTCAGCGTGTTTGGCGCGTTCACTTCTACGGTGTATTTCAAAAGTCACTTCAAAAATTAAAACATTGTAATTGGTAGGTACAATAAATTAGCAAAAAAATTAAACACTTCACTATGTTGAGAAAACAAGAGAGTTTGGCTTTCATTTGTTAGTTTTGCATTCCGTAGTTATTATGTCATTTTGATTAAAAATACAATTATTAGCAGAGCATAGGTCTATCTTATCTTCACTTACGGAGGGGTCTCGACACCGATACAGAGTGGATATTGTACCACGAGGGGCGTCCCCGGGAGAAAGAATGAGACGAGAGAAGAAACCGACTACCGGATCCAGGAGCGATGGTACAGCAATGAGAAGGTCCCTGAGTTTTCAGATTAAGGCTTCCCGGCAGACGGATAGGCAGATCGGGGACTGCACTCCACAGAGGGGATCCAATACCCCTCAAAGGGGTTTCGAATACTCCGCTAGGCCATCAGAAAGCCAACAGGCGGAGAGAATTACAAAGAGCATCCTTTTCCCCTGGCACGATACACCGAACACTATCGCCGACACTTTCGACTCCAGCATTCGTATGACGACCCGAGAAAATCCCCGAAGAAAAACTTTGGTCAAGTGGGTGGTTGCCGGATATCTATCCCGGGACCCCCCCTGATGCCGCCTGAGCTATCCTGCTCGGTATAGCTCTATCACTATACGGTGAATACGGTTAGTGCAATGCTGTTATGAAACCAATATGTCTTTTTCAAGGTCTGAGAAAATTTATAACGTAGCAATTTAAGCGCAGGACCATGTTCAACTGGAGATTTAATCAGAAACTCTGAGAAATAGATCTTTGGTGATAGTGTAATCGGTAGCCACTTACTAACAATATGGTGTCCAATATGTGGGTTTTCCTTAAAGAACGAGATTTTTTAAGCAAATCAAACACCATAAAGATGCTACCTCGCAAGAAATTGGCGCTATTCCAATGCATTATTTGCAAAATATTGTGTCTGGTGTTGAAAGACTGGTGTATGTTGGACATATTCCCAGTGGTTTGTAAAATTAAAACCCCTTGTTTACCCATGACAATCCTTTTTAATAATTTATAATAATTTTTGAAGTGAAATACTTCACAATAGTTTCTGTTTATGTAGTGCTTTACACGCATATAGTAGAAAAATTCAAAGATTAGAGGCTTCGATTCCGTTTAGCTAGAGCAGTTTTCAGGCTCCTCAGGGTTATTAATCACACTTTGCCTATCCTTAAACTCGTAATATGACCTGGTGTATATCATTAGTTGCAGAAGGACTCTCTTGAATAAACTGATTTATTATTTTATCTATTCAAAACATTGCACCGTTTTCTTCCCAGAGAGCTTGAAAACGCTTACGATTTTAAACAGCCCTTTATATAATTTATATTGAGGAAGATAACGTGAAACTATTTTTATTCCCCCTCTCAGTTTTTTAAATGAGACTTACATAAATTTTGAGACTTGTTTTATTGTTTCCATAGGAAATTGCCTTGAGAGATTTAATTGTTGTTGAATGAATGGTTCCTCAAAATCTCCCCAATAATTAGATAGCTACACCTTTATTTGAACATCATGTGTAGTTCAATCCATACATTCACAACGCATTTATTACTAAAGAGCTTTTATCTTGAGTAAATGTAATTTTATTGACGAACTCACCAAAACTTTCGCTTTGCATCTTCAGCTGGCGTTTAGGAAAATGGGAAGGAAGTCTTAGGGAACTATTTCAAGTGATTCTCCTAAGACACTGAAAAAGGCTTTCTTTGTCTGAAGAATCATTCCCTCCAGATACGTTTATAAAATTGAAGTAGATATTTGTTTATAGTTGGAGGATACTTCATGTTTATCTGTACCATGTATGGAAGTCAATTTGTCGCAGTCACTTCGTGTTATCTTATTGCTGGGCGCCTGTTATTGTTTTATTATTTTGCATTTTGGGTTCATTGTGCTCCGGCTAGCTGTTATTATTATTCAGTCGAGCAAATCTCTTAAACAGGGTGTGTAAGCGGAAAGGATTTTGTTACTCAAAGATAACACTGATAAAAGAATTTGTTTTTACACTTTTATTACCGTCACAATTAAGTTCACATATTGATTCGTGATACACGCCAAACTGAAACTGTTATATTTTCTAATATCACTATAATCACTTATTTACTGCACATTATTAATTCGCTTTTCACATTTATAACAAACTTTAAGAGATTCTGTAGAATTGCGACGTGTACTTTATGTATGCTTCCGTTGAACTACGCGACGTGTAACCCGCGAACGATTCTGATGAACTGTGCGACGTATAACGCGTGAATGCTTCTGTTGGACTGACGAAATCTGCATCTGACTTTAGCTTTTTATACTCCCACACCCCGATATGCCTAAAGATTATAACCGAGCTGCTATTGGTTAATAAAACGCGCCAACATTAGCGTCTATTTTTGTATCCAATCAAAAATTACGAAAACATATGCTATAGGGAAGATATCCCCGCTATTTCTAAGAAAAACGCGCCAATCTGACGTCATTTGTTTGTCTCTTCTAATTAATATTCAACTCACCCCCTCGCACATTGTTATCCGCTCCTATTGTCAGTTTCAGTGAGGTCGTGTAAACTTATTTCCTAACAATGCATATAATTAACAAACATCTCAAATCAATGTCATACAATAATGCTTATTTACACTACAATCACTCTGGCATTTACATTATTGTGATACAAATTACTGCCACAAAATATCAACTGAGGCTTTCTTCCTAGAAGACCTGAAATATGATCAACTACCAGCAACGACAGCACGGAATCTAGCTGTTCAAAGAAGAAGAGAAAAAGCGGCCGGAATTCGGATTGTCTTCTATACAACAAACGCCTTATACATGGGTTTCACCATTGAATACGCATTCTCTATTATTCCATGAACCTACAAGAAAATTTGCGTGTGTGACCTGTACAACAGAGAGTATGTAAGATATCGCACCCAATGGTGCAAAGAAAGATCCAAATCTCTGACAACCTATAGTAAAGGTATGCGTGAAAATTATAACGGAGGCCCTTGAGCCGAAACTGTATGCACATTGTGGGCCATTCCTTTGTATTATCATGTACTTCCTTCGACTTTCTTCTTAATGGAGACATGAATTAGACGTTTACCGTTAAGTTATTGTCTGTCATGAATATTTCGCGATGTTTATTGATACCGTAGTTATTGACAGGAAGATACAAACAAGCAAGTAAGAAATAATACTAAGATAGAGAAATCATTGCAATAAATAATTTATGTATATTAAATTGAGGTATTATGTAATAAGCTTGAGCTGAAAAGACTCATTGGCGAGTCATATTAAGCAAAGTCATTAGCGACAACCGAGGTAGCGAACGTGTTAGCATAAAAGTTCTTGGAATACAGTTAAGGGATGAATTCAGTACGTTTTAACAGTCACATATACCATAACTTTGTGAAAGAGAAAGGGCATGAAATTCTGAGATTCAGAGAGGTATCCCATGGCAACAAAGTAACATACGCACACGTAAGTATTGTAATATTGGCTCGGGTAAGAAGGTTACTTGGTGGGGTAGTTCTAAAGTAGGCGAATCTTAAGTAATAAATAATCTGTATTGCTAAAATAAATGTCTTGCCGTCCTTGTTTTTCTTCATGTACAACTTTAGGGGCTTAGTCTTTTACGTGATCGGCAGTTCGCAGCGCCTAGGACCGCGCCGGTTATTAGTTACTTAGCGCTAGCCGCGAGAGGTTTTGCTGGCAATTATTTTAGCGACTCACGGCAAGTTACGCTTCTGGTTTCTTTTATTGCGGAAAGTTATTTCAAACCGTAAAATTGATACTGCAGGAATTAGAAGATACTATAAGTCAACTTTTATTATTTCGAGTGCTACGATTCATAACCAGTTTCATTCTTTATCTTAAACGATCGGCAATCCACTTCAATAACTCAAGTATAGATCAACTTAAATCGGTGTTATCCTACACTATGCCCACGCATATACTGAGAGAAGGATGTCATAGCCAACACTGTAGCAGCCGGCAGCAGAATCAACAGCAGATATTGAAGCAAAGGCTACGGCTTCAAAAATTGACGACCATCGCCGGGCTTTATTAGTTATTATTTAACGCACTTAGCATCTGTTACATTTTAATGATCAAGTAGTTTTCCTGTCATCACAACCTCACGCCTACAGAGGCCTGTAGCGAGCTTTTCTGTAATCATCTTATTAGTAGGACTTATCTGTCTACCACTAGAGCCACTGTGGTGAGCGATTTAGCTCAACACCCGCGAGTTAGCGCTATGGAGAAACAGTTGGTTGGTTGTGAAATAGGCGACAATTTCCGTATGCGTATTTTTCTCAGCGTATGAGGTTATTTAGCTGATTTTACGAATATACTCTTTAAGCCAGTTTTACTGCCACATGCTGAAATGTGTTTATCAATAACATCTCCTCTCGGCGAACACACTATAGTCCGCAGGACTGCTATCAATATCGTACGTCGCTTCCAATAACTTGGATAAAAATTATATTTCCGTACTAACCAGTAACACCGAGTTTCCTCCATACCTTCGCAATAAATCCAGAGAAGCATACTGGGAATTTCGCAGATATGCCGTAATTTAATTTCATGCTTCGTTAATAAATACGTCAATCAATCGATAAATCTCGTTCGCTCCGATCGCAACTTCCATCACATAAAGCCTTCAAATGTTCCCGAATTAGTCAAATCTGAGTTTAAAAGCGTATCGAATAATTCCAGCGACAAGAAAGCGAGACTGGGAAGAATTAAAATCAAATTATATCCGCAATGTGCTTCCTCAGCAATTTAAATGAGTGATATGTCCGGAGGGATTCAACATTACAACACTCAAACAAGGAATAATATGAAGGGCCCCTGAATAAATGTTGTGCGTTGTTCTGGAAACGCGTAAAACGGTAACTACACCGTTTTACCTTTATTGAATGTTTTGTTTCTTTTTTGTGCTTGTTTTCTTATGAATTTCAAATTATACATTTATAACATCCCGCGCTTATTCTCTATCCTTAGGCATCCGAAAAGATTTAAGCATGCTTTTGGAAAATGTTTATGGATTCATGAATATTTACTTTTCTTACCTTATGTCTCTCGTTAAAATTTCTGCTTCTGAAACCACTAAGAGTACATTATATCATAGAGTTCATTATGGAGACTATAACCAAGAGATGTTCTCAGTTAGAATAATAAATCATACACGAAATAATCATAATTATAATAAGTTACGCATTCTTTATGTCAAAATAGAGCGTTATCAACATTTGAAGTTTGGTTTATTAGGTTTCTGTTCGTTTTGAAGTAGGTGGTTTGTTACGTTATTTGCATTACGCTTTGGGCGTCAATTTTAAGTAGGTTGTATTGTAGTTCTTATGTTGGGGAGCCGAAATTGAAGTAGTTTGCAACCGCACCTATGGTACCCGGTAGCCTTTGCCCCAAATTTAAAAAAATATTAACTTTTGCAACTTTTGGCCTATTTCTCATAGCTCCTACATTATTAATATATTCACATAACATTATTACACATGGATACAATAATACAACATATGCAATGACTGTTACATACATTTTACAAATTATTACATACACATATTGCTACAAGTGCGGGCTGTTATTGAATTTATATATTATATAATTTGACTGAAATTATTTAAGTGTTAAAAACACTGCCTCAGTTTTCAAACCATACATTGTGTTATATGCAAAAATAATTCCCTCTTTTAAAAAGGAACAATGTAATTGATGTCGGCTAGACGGCTATAATTACTAAATGTTTCAGAAAGTCAAAAAAGCTGCAGAATGCTTATAAATAAATATGTTGGCATAGATATGAACGCAGAATTGTGTACAAATGTTTCATTACAAATAGTTTAAGCCATTGTTACAAGTGGACGAGTAGATTAAAGCTTCGAATCTCGCAGGCTGGACATGACGATCCCTGGTTCCATTCCCAGGTCATCATAAAGCGTATAGAAATAAACATTGTTCTCCATATTTTAGTATGCAACTTTCATTATTCCACATGATATCAGTATATTATTCTGTATTCTTCTGTTTGATGGGGCATAGAGAACCCCAATTTACTTAGCTTTATGATTTAAATATAGGAATAATAAAAATTGTATGTGCTACATCCATATGGCTTTCTCTATCCTCTATCGTTTACTAAGTGGTTATATAAATTATCCTTATTAAAGCTAATTTTTCTACTTACTGCATTTTAGTGCAAATTAACCTTTACAGAAATAGCTACATTACACATTTCGTTATTGATACAAAGGTTACAGTGATAGTCAAATATTAAAGAACTGGAAGCTATATGCTGGCCTTAAAATTTTGTACTCTTTCCATTAATCGCAAGAAACGACAAAATGTTGACAGGACTTTGAGAGAATGACCAATAATTGAACTTTTCGAACCATTAATAACGCATAACTCAGGAATGGCTTATGCTATTTCAAGTAGATTGTGTTTTACAGAGATATACATTTTTACTTTATCTACCACGTACATAAAGTAGAGAAGGTACTTGATATCGAGATTTCAGCCGAAATACATGTTCTGAGACCCCTGAAATAATCTAAATATGGAAACATATACCATGTGTAAGTCTAGAACAGCATTACTAAAAAACTAAAAGTCGGATAAATACCTTATTTAAGTTCAGTATCTTCCAAAGATGCGACACGAAGATTTTAAAAAAACTTCCCTATCCGAGCTACCCTTTACATGGAACTTTTTGAAAATTTTGACTTCCTTAAATATGACTAACGATTTTGATTAAAATACAACGTATTAAAGATATTTCATGATAAATAAGATGTATAACTTAAATTTTCTGAGAATAGCCTGTGAGGTGCTCTTCATTTAGAAGGAATTTAGTATAATCTTGTATAACTGGTAAGTGTTAAGAGAAAACGTACTGTACAAAAAATGTAGATCTCTTTAAACACACACAATTTATTTCAGATAAGCATCTTGTGGCATAAGCCATTTCTGAAATATCGATTATTAATGGTTCGAATTGTTCATTTCTTGGTCATTCCTTAAAGTTCTTTCAACATTCAGTTGCTTCTCGCGATTGCATGAAAACAGTATGGAATTTTAAGACCAGCATTGCGTCCAGTTCTTAAACATTTGACTATCGCTGGTCTCTTTGTACCTGCATAACGAAATGTGTAATGGTTTGAGGCAGTATTTTTAACACTTGAATAATTTCAATTAAATTATATAATATGTAAATTCAATAACAGCCCACCTTGAAGCAATATGTATATAACAATTTTTTAAAATGTATGTAACAGTCATTGCGTATGCTTATATTATTGTAAACATGTTTAATAATGTTATGTGAATACATTACAAACTTTAATAACGTAAGAGCTGTGAGAATAATAAGTTTAACGTTGCTAACAATGAGGTAACCTTGAGGCAATAATGAGTTTGAGAGTTTAAATGTTACTAGTCATTAATAGAGCAATGATGACATAAATTCTGTGACAGTTTAAAAATTAACAAATCAACAGCCAGAAAAAGCTTTAATAAAATGCAGGTATTCTATTGGACTAGAATTATCCAATCAGAGACTTGAAATACAGAAGCTTACAGGTTTTGACGGTTGAAACATGTTCAGTTGCCTGCAGACCTTGGTAGTGATCGGATGGAAGATGTGTTCTCTAAAGAAATATTACGTATTCGTGTGTAACGAAAATTAAGTATACGCGTTAACACAGTACATGTATTAAATAAAAGAATTTCACGGCTCTTAATATCAGTGTAGTGCTATTTAATTTGTGCCAAGGATTAATAAAAGAACTGAATTTAAATTTAAAATCTGTGTAAGCCTACATTCTTGTCGCACCACGCCCTGTCTAAGAGATACGTGACTCTAAAGCAATACTGACGCAGCCGGGGCAAAAACATAAACATAAATAATATCTATAGAAGCTGTTTAATAAAAAAGTTAAAACTATTTTTAAAAATTGGAGCGTAACAACAAAAATACATCTTCAAAAATCTGCTTCTCATACGTAGCAGCATATTACGTAACAATCTTCTTCAAATTAACGCCCAAAGCGTGGTGAAAATTCTGCAAAATACTCCAACAACAATAAAATACAACAGTTGAATAATACGTGGGGCATATCTACTTCAAGTTGGCTTCCCAAGCGTGAGGCTAATAAATTACGTAATACATTACGTAATCAAAACACCTACTTCAAGTTATTTCTGCAAAGGTTTATTTGGATTTAAAACGTAGTAGATATAAAAATAATCTTTAGTAAGAATAGTTTGTATACTCCTTAAATATACGATAGAGGGTAAGAAAAGTCACGTGAATGTATCACATCAGAATGCTTGTACAGTAAGTTTTCGTCTATCGCTTAATGTTTATCAGTTAAGCAAAATTATACAAAATTACTCCCAAATGAAGAGGACTTCACAGGCTGTTTCCAGAAAGTTCAACATGTATATATTATTTGTCATGTAAATATCTGTAATGTGTAGCGTTTTAATCAAAATCATTAGAGCAATTCTTTATAAAATCAAACATTTCGAAAAATGTTTCATGTAAATGTTTCTTGAAAATCCTGGTATTGCATCTTTGATAGGTACTGAACCTAAATAACAGGTTTGGTATTTAACTGACTTTTCGTTTTTGAGTTATGTTGTTCACAGACACACACATACACGCACTTTTTTCTAAAAATGCTTTTTTCGTATTCATGGGCCTCAAAACATGTATTCCTGTGTGAAATCTTGGTATAGAATTTTTGGGTGCAACGCAATACCTTCTCTACCTACTATATACTGGTAGAGAAAGTGAAAATACATTTTTATTTTCCGATATTTTTGTCCAACAAGTTAGATAAAGAAACGTAAGAATTAGCTGACGATAAATGATAGGCAATTTTGGAAAGAATCACCATAGAGGTCTAGAGAAAAATTTGTTTAAATTAACTGCAGCACTTGGCAACGTCTTACAGCTATTAATTTGGCAAGTCTCTCACAAAGAAGAAAATACAATTTTGCCACCTACAATTCAATTATATGAATTCCCATACTTCCTAATCTTCTTACTAAACACTATTACTTTAAGCATTTTAATAACTGATCAAACAATTCTACTACTTTTAGGAATTAAAGTTTAACAGAAGCAAACTTAAAACCAACCTCGTTTTTATTTAATTAAAAATTTTATCTTAGAAATTACTTCTAGAGCTTGCAGTTTTAATTCTGCGAGATGCTTATATTATAAAATAACAACCATAGCAACCAGCCAGGCAAGGTTACAACACATATAAGTGCCTAATGCACCAGGCCTTAATGTACACAGGCCCTTAAGATGAATCTTTATTGGCCAGAAAGCTCGTAAACGACATCCCTGCGGAGGCTCATAAAGGCGAATCTTAGCAGGTTAAGTATGCAAGATTATGTCTCTTGTCCTGAGAAGTAAACCGCAGCAGCAATGAAACAAGGTGTGCTTTCTTATACATGTACAGCGTCGTGCAAAAGTTGTACCGATTGCCCCATATCACAACACTACCCACACCACTCATCCATAGAGTTATCACAACTACCTAATATTAGATCATACCAAGCTGACTGTAGTAAACCTGGGGGAAAAATCCATGAAGAAATATTGTGGCGTATTATTAATTTCATAGTCATTACCAGACGCATTGTTGTGCTGTATTGTTGCTACCAGAAGTAGCAACTTGAAGTTTCACGCTTACAAAATAGTGTTTGGTCCAGAACTAAAGCCCAACGACCATAGGTTGCGCCGTGTATTCGCTGACTGGGCCATGGAGCAATTGGAAGCTGACCCGGATTTTTGTCGAAAAATCATCTTCAGCGACGACGAAGCCCACTTTTGGATGAAAGGTTGTGCTAACAAACAAAATTGCCGCTAGCGGAGCAATCACAATCCAATTCAGATTCAAGAACGACCACTTCACCCCCAAAAGCTTACTGTGTGATTGTCAAAGCTTTCTCTCATTGTACAAGTTTCTTATAGGAATAAACAAACGTCCAACGGGTTTACTTCCCTTCCATAACAAAGCTATATTAAGGATCCATTATCTTTGTAATTTGAACCCAAGACTATGATATCAGGATATTAGAATGATAACTAATATTCCTCCTAAATAATATTAAATTGTAAGTCGTGATATAAATATCACTGTAAAATCCCAAACGTAATGCGTAAAATACTAGTTTTAATCTAGCGTCTCTGCTCACGTGGTAAATGCAGAGCAATCGGTGTAAAGCTGTACTTTATGATGCTTTCCATCTGTATATGATGAGGTGATATACTGTACATTGTGCCAATAGAGGGATCGTTATTATTTCTCCTGCAGGGGGCCTTCCTGAATCGCTTTCTGGTGTCAAGGGTTTTGTTTAACATGTACACACACAACGTATGAATGGCTTTTGTGGGCTCTATTTCACGGGGGGAGAAAAATAAGAATTCTCTGTTCTGGCAACAACAAAAGGGAATTAATAGCACGTATTTGTCATAAACCAACTCTTTGTTGGAACCATTTCGGGCGCACACCTCCTGCAAAACTGCAGATATTCTTCTAGAAATTTTAAACTACACTATTTTTAACAAAGGGTGGGGACACAGCACATTTGGCTAAATCTTGAGACAGGTAGAATAGATTACTTACACCACTTCATTTTAAAATCCTTTATTAGCATCCGGCGAATTCTTTATATATAGTTAATATATCAAGCAGTTAAACAACAATGAAGGATTTTGTCTGTATTTAGCCATGGATCAGGCTAAAATACTGAAGTGTTTTGCAATTGGTACCCAAAAATGCATAATAAAGGTAATTAATTAACATCTTACTTGCTTAAATTTTCCGTATTGTCACCAGGTTATGGAAAATGACTTCACTTCTCATGAAGAATGAATATGTATACACATTTCGTATATGATCTTATGGCAACATATTCAATTTCACAGTTAATTAAATAATAATCTTAAAATGCATTGAAATAATGTTTTACTTTCCTATGTAATGTTATTACAAAATCACCTTTATGAATGCCTATAACAATATTGTTTTTAAACGCTTATGTAAGCTTAACTAAACTTCTGCTGCAAAATGGAAGTAAAAATGGTATTAGTATAGGAGTATTATTTAGCATATATTAAATACGATTAGAAAAAGTAACTAATTATCGGCTAAGATATGATCTCGCATCCTCTGCTAATCCATAGTCTCGGGAATTTTAGATTAAGAAAACTGCGCACCCACGCATGAAATGAGCAGGAGCGCCATCTTGCTGATAAATTATTCCAGTCGTATAGTCAAGAATGTGCCCATGTCTTTGAAGATTGTACTCTCGACGAAATTTTCACTGTGCACTAAGCGAATAAAGTAGTGGGTCGACTTATGGTGCTGCTTTTAGAGTGCCCTACACGCGTTAATATTGCTAACCTGTTTTATATTTCAACTCGGAATAGCATTTCGAGATAGTGATGCACGTTAATTTTGATTTTACGAAACCTCTTAGCAACTAGATGTTTATAGGGCTTTTCTGTCATTCATAAGGCACTTGGTACAAATTCCCATGTCTGCAAGTGGGTGATGTTTTTTACTTTCCTTTTCTTTGCTTGAATAACACTACAGTTGTTGCTTTCTGAGCACCAGTATTAATGTTAATCCGAAAAAAGACATTCACCTCTTTTGGTCTTTTATTAAACATTATTTCGCCTTAAAATACGAGTAGGTACATGTTTTAATTGGAGAATATAGTTTGTCTTTCTAAAAAAAATAACAGAAAAAGTATACTTAATATACATTATTTAAATCAGATTTCATTTCAGTGTACACTGATTTTTTCATTATTAATATTTATTAATTATGAGATTCCTCGGTGTTTAACTTACGCTTAGTGGTAGCACACGCCCTAAGATGTCTAATCGAGACATATAACACAATAAAATATCACCTTATACCACGAGTCAAGTGGCGGAAGATTACAACATATTATATACCTATTGGTTTTTACCTTAACGCTTGTTCCACTTTCAGAAATCAAATTTCTTCTCTCCACCTCTTTCTCTCCCTATCAACATCTCTTGTGCCAACATGTCGATAGTGAAATATCTGTACTGGAGCGCGGTTGTATTCATTCTCATCGGTTGTTGGTGCCACTTCTTTCTAGAAGAAGTCACTGATGATCAAGAGACTCCTATTTGTAACTCTCAAGCTTCACTTCTGGTTTTCAATCTGTAACCAACAAGCGGGTCCTGCGCCTTGGCGCAGTTGGCCGGTGCTGTCTGCTCTGGTCACCGCTACGGAATGCGCCCGGGTTCGACCCCACCCATTATGGTGCGGATTTTAGGTCGCAGGTATAGGGCCGTTGCCCACTCAAAATCGTGAGGAAAGTGAGGAGCTGCGATAGGCAGCGGTCCTGGCCTCGCGAGCCAACTTTCCGACTGGGGGATGCGTGATGCTGGCCACATCACCTCCCCGTATCGGTTGGTTGATCACCCACCTCTGCCGCGCGCACGTGAGCACACTCTCCATATATGGATGAAGGCAGAAGCCTTGATCGTGTATCACCGTATTTCTCGCCAAACCAAAGTGTCTAATACTAGACATATTAATCATCTCAAGCTTCCTTGGAATAGGAATGTATAACAGTTACTCAACATGAGGACTGACATTCTTGAACCAATATTCAAGTATGAATTGAAATGTACGGTCTCCTATCCACTTGAATCACCATCAATAAAATCAAAGCTCGTCTCAGAATACCGGGAATCCTTAATGACACTGGCTGAACAAAATAAGGTTCAACGTATGTGGGTGCCAGGACACACAGGTATACCGGACAATAAGAAAGCAGATGAAGCAGCGAAGATTGGCAGCGAAATCACATTTTTGGTCCGGAGCCTGTACCGGGGTTGTCCTACAGACCAGTGAAACAGGCTATTAAGTGCTGAGCCCAAGCAGAACACAAGAACTACTGGAACTCCATTGAGGGTTGCAGATATTCCAAGTTGTTTATTACAGACCTGGATAACAGCCGGGAAAGGTACCTGCGCGGTCTTAGTAGAAGAAGACTTGCGTGAGCAACAGGATTCATTACAGGACACTGTGCCCTAAAGTTTAATCTATACAGAATGAAATTATTCAACAACCCTATCTGTAGTAGATGACTAGAAGGAGATGAGACTGTTACTCATCTGCTATGTGATTGCCCTGCTCTTGCGAATCAAAGAGCAAGTATTTTTGGCACTCACTTTCCAAAGATAGATGAACTATCGAAAGCCTCAGTTAGCAGTCTGGTTAAGTTCATATCGAGCAACAGACTACTTAACTGATGAAAGGGAGGATGCGCAATAGATCTTTAAGGTCGCAGTGCTTGGGCATAAAACCCACCCCTTTTCAAACTAGAACTAGAACTAGAACCACTCCGCCACAGCCCGTGTAGTATAAACAGGTGCTCCATCGTGTTAAAAGATGCAATCGCCATCCCCGAATTGCTCTTCAACAGTGGGAAGCAAGAAAGTGCTTAAAATATCAATGTAGGTCTGTGCTGTGATCGTGCCACGCAAAACAACAAGGGATGCAAGCCCCCTCCAGGAAAAACACCACCACCTACGAATTTCACTGTTGGCACTACACACGCTGGCAGATGACGTTCACCGGGCATTCGCCATACCCACACCCTGCCATCGGATCGCCACATTGTGTACCGTGATTCGTCCTACTCCACACAACGTTTTGCCACTGTTCAATCGTGTAATGTTGACGCTCGTTACGCCAAGCGAGGCGTCGTTTGGCATTTTCCTGCGTGATGTGTGGCTTATAAGCAGCCGCTCCACCATGGAATCCAAGGTTTCTTACCTCACGCCTAACTGTCATAGTACTTGGAGTGGATCCTGATGCAGTTTGGAATTCCTGTGTGATGATCTGGATAGATTGTCTGCCTATTACTCTTTACGACCCTCTGTCGGCGGTCTCTGTCAGTCATCAGACGAGGTCAGTCAATACGCTTTTGTACTGTGCATGTCCCTTCATGTTTCCACTTCACTATTACATCAGAAACAGTGGACCTAGAGATGTTTAGGAGTGTGGAAATCTCGCGTACAGACTTCTGACACAAGTGACACCCAATCACCTGGCCACGTTCGAAGTCCGTGAGTTCTACGTAGGTTCCATTCTGATGTTTCACGATGTCTAATGACTACTGAGGTCGCGGATAATGAGTACCAGGCAGTAGGTGGCAGCAAAATGCACCAAAGGTGAAAAACATATGTTTGTGCGGATGTCCGGATCCTTCTGATCGATCACATAGTGCATTTTCAATAGTTATTCTTCTCCCATGACAGTCATTGTTACATAAATTGCAAAATCTGCACTACCAAGTTTATGCATCTCTATTTGTCTAAGATATTTTAATTATAGTAGTTCTAATTGTTTTAAACGAGACACCTGTGGTATACTCTCTGTTTAAAGGGAGATTTCCACAGATCACTGAAAGTTAAAACAAGAGAGAGTTTTTTAATTTCTTAAGGAAGCCCTATTACACACAAAGTTCTTTGAAACATGAACAGTTCTAAATGAGCTTGTTTGCTGTATCTAGTGCTAACAAGCTTCAAATGTAGGGATTCAAGTTTCTAAGGGACTAGTCCTCATGTTTTAAGGAAAATCAGTAGCGCTACATAATAGAATATTTTAATGTAGATTACACATAACGTCTACTCGTTTACTAAACTTGACAAACTGGTGACGCGCTCTATGAAGGATAAAATTAAGCTTTACTACGTGGAAATAACAAAAAAACAACAATTTGGTGTTCAGCGGCTACACGACATTCACTACTGAATTACACATACATAAATAGTTCATAATTTTATCCAGTTATACAACAAAGTAAGTCTACTTTCTCTAAAACATATCACATGCTTATAATAAGTAAGAGAAATATTCCAAAATATTAATTACATCATATTATATCCAATACAACAATGATAATGTATAAAAAAGTTCGATATCGAGATTTCACAGGAAGTATATGCTTAGAGACTCTCTGAATATAAAAGAAACCATAGAAAAATGTTCATCTGTGTGTATATGTATGCGTGTGTATCTGTGAACAGCATAACTCAAAACCAAAAGTCAGTTAAATACCAAACTTGCATTTGACCTCGGCATCTTGCAAGGATGCGACACTAAGAGTTTCGAAAAAATAACCGCATACCAAACTACCCTTTACATTGAAAATTGTTGTCATGCTTTCTTTTCTCGTAAATGGTTCTAACTGTTTTGATTAAAATACCATTTGTTTGAAATATTTATATAGCAAACATATTTATATAGCATATTGTTACATGCTGGGGTGAGGACCAAAAGGTTCCCAGCAAATTACTAACTTTTTATCACCCCAACACGCACATGGGGGAGCGTAGCTCACAAACAGCGAAAGGACCGGGACCTTGGTGTCTACATTCAGAAGAAGGCGGAGACTTTTTACAAAATACACAAATATTACATAACACATATCACCTGCAATTTATTGATATAACATTCGGCGGCTCTACATTACACTTAGGGAAACAAACATTAGGGGAGATGCCTCGAAATCGAGGACTCGCTATACGCAACTTGCTTCCTACACACTCACACAAAAAGTGACGGGCACATCTGACTCCGTCTGACTGCTGGCAGGCTAAGTTTTAGTCCGAGCGAATTTGTTGCCTACGCACCCTCAATAGGGTTTAACCGCAGGAAGACTGTTGTAAAGGGGATGGTGTTTAAGGATGACGGTTTTTGTTTTTGATGGCATAGAGAGAGGGGAGGTAGCATGTAGCTCCTCGACAGCTGCCTTTTAGGATGCAGCGGCCCTTCTGCACCCTGGTGTATGTGTATGTGTATTTATCAATTATCTTGGCAGTGATTGAATTTGGAGACCAATCATCACTTGGGTTAGATTACTGTGGAGTTAAGCTTTAGTAGCTGTTAGGTGTTACTCCTTGGTTATCCGGTGTGCCCGTATGCCATGCGGGAAATTCGATCACACCGAAGACGGCGAGTTCTAGGGTTGTAATCCCAAGAGATCTGACAAGGATACTCTGATGGTTTGGTAAACTTGCGTAAAATTGAGTAGCCGGCGCCTAATTTCAACTTCCACATATGGAAGAGATGAGGCTTGTGTAGTAGTCTCACGAGGAAGGCGCGGCCGACAGAATAGATGGATCGGAGTCACCTATTCTGCGCCCGTTGTAGCCATAGCAGCCAGCTGTCTGCGGCCATGCCCCAGACGTCGCAGGTATATAGCATTAGGGGGGAATATCAAAGCTCAGAAAAGATGTAGCTTTAAGCGAACAGGCATCCCGGATCTCAACATCGTATACAATGAGGCAATTTCCCCCTGCGCCCGGGTCGAGACGTCACGGATGTGCTCGCGAAAAGTTAGACCCTTATCCAACTTCACCCCAGGTATGTTACGGAATTCCTCCACTCAATTCTTCGGCATCGAAAATCAAATGTGGGGCAGTCTGTGGGGCATTTTGTTACCAGCAAGGCGTGGTTCTTGTCCGCGTTAACGGTCATGCACCAACCCCGGCACCACTGCTGGATGTGGCGGAGGTGTCTTTGAATTGGGTTGAAGGCTCTGAGTAGGTTTTTGATTTAGCAGTACAGCAGCACGTCGTCAGCATACTGGGTCATTTCGACTTGCTGCTGAGTTGGAAGATCTGCCATAAAGATGCTAAAAAGCGTGGGGGATAATACAGAGCCTTCAGGGACTCCGCCTCTGACTGGCCTAGGTGTAGATGTTTTCCCCGCGACTGAAACTTTAAATGTGCGGTGACGTAGAAAGCTGTGTATTATGTTGCTGATTTGTGTGGGTAATCCCCAGGTGGTTGAGTTTATACAGGAGACCCGTATACCACATCGTTGAGAAGGCCTTTTCGACATACAGCGATACCGCGGCGGTGAAGCAACCCTCCTGGAAACCCAGGGTGGCCGTCTCCACCACTCGCAGCAGGTGCTGAGATGTCGAATGCCCAGGACAAAATCCAAACTGGTGGTCCGGGATGGATTGAATGTCTCCCAAAAGTGAGGACAAACGGTTGAGAATCATCCTTTCGAGAACTTTAGAGAGGGTCAGAAGGAGACTGATGGATCAGTAGTTGGAAGGATGTACCGGATCTTTCACCGGCTTCAAGATGCATATCACCCGACCCTCTCGCCACTCTCGTGGAATGAGACCCAGTGTGAGACACATGTGCCGGAACATGAGGGGGGTTAGCCCGTCAGGTCCGGCCGCCTTTTTGGGGTTGAGACTCATGAGTGCGTCATGGATCTCACTCGGGTGAATGATGGATAGCCGATCGCGTCGTCCGGAGGGCCCCGAAAGTATCGTGTACCTCCCGATGAACGTGTTCGGAAAAGATGTCGTCCTGCGGGTCCTTTCTCGGACGTAAGCTACGTTCAAAATAATCGGCGAAAACATTTGTTTTGGCCTGGGGTTCATCGGCGAGGTCTTGGGTGCCTCGGAGAGGAGACGTGTATTGGCCTCGATGGTTTCGGAGGCTTTTTGCTATCCTCCACACATCGTCACCATCGACGCGCAGTCTGGCCATCGTGTCCTCCCACGCTTGCACATAGTGCTCGCGCAGGCGGATACGGACCTGTCGGCGTAGACGCTGCAAGAGCGCCCGATTTTGTGGCGTGCGGTGACCTGGTACAGTCTCCTTGCAACCCAGGAACGGCGGATGCGAACAATAAGGTGCACTGGAAGGACATCGGGATGTAGGAGAGCTGGAGCAAAGACTGTAAGGTTGAGGGCAGTTTGCGTCACTATGGAGGTGAAGGAAGAGATCGTGCCTCCAAGGATGGGATGTCTGTGATTCTTCGCTGGTACGGAAGTGCGAAGGCAATTCCTAACGCCTATCCAGTCGACTTCTCGGGTGCGAAACGAGGAGTCGTGAATGGCAACCCTAGTGTTGATTTCTGTCAACACGGGATTATGATCGGAACGTAATGCGTTGATTGACGTGAGGGTGATATGGAAATTACTTGGTGATCGCGAAGTCGATGACTAAAGACAGTTCTCCACCTCGCGGGTGATGTGTGGGTTGCCAGGGACCCTGCACTTGAAGCAGAGGGTCCACGTCGATCAGGAGAATTATTGTATTGCCTCTGGCATCCGCCCTGCGGCCGCAATGTCAACGTGGATGTTTGGTATTGAAGTCGCCGGCTAGAGTTGCACTCGGATATAGGCGTAGGAGTGTAAGGTAGTAACTGGGCGCAAAATACCTACCTGTAGGATGGTGCACGGGGACCACCAAAACCTCCGTTCCGTCAAGATCCGTACATGCTGCTGTGGCCTCTAGGCTTTGAAGAGGAGGGAGCTGGATTGGACGATGGACCACGTTCTGCCGCAAAAGGACCGCCGTGCCGCCTACCGGCCGACCCTGGCGATCCGTTCTGTGGCAGGCGTAGCCCAGAAGACGGAAGCGGTTTTCGGGACGGAGAAATGTTTCGCCGACTAAGATCACTTCCAGTGCCTGGGAGCGGGCAAAATGTAGTAACTCATCCCCCTGACCGGCTAGACCGCAAGCGTTCCAGAATGCGAACCGAAATGCGGTACGAGACCTATTTCTGTGCGCCATCCTGCATGAGCGGAATAACGGTGTTCAGGAGGGCAAGCTCTTCCATAGCTACTAGCATTTTGCCGGCCGGGTCGTTGGCGGTGAAAAACTTGCGAGAATCTCGCAGATCTGGCGGCCGTGGATCAGCAGCAGCTGTTGAAACCACCCCACCATCGCCGCAAGGTCCAAGCCGGGGGTTGGGTTGGAGTTGATTTGTGGTTGAGGAGAAGATGTCCTTGAGGAAGTAGGTGTCTCATCGGCTCTATTGACACTCTGCTGACGCTGCGGAGCGGGATCAGCGTTCCTCTTTGTTGCGTGCGCCAACTCAGGCTCCTGGACGTTCCTAGTCCTCCTCGGGCGGGAAGAGATAGGTTTTGGGCTCCGGGAGCTGGGATTGGCGTTAGTTTTGATGCTGGAGTTGTTTGTGTTTCCTGGGCTCCAGACGTCCGCGTTTCACGAGGGGGCTGACGCACAACCTCGTCCTGGATGACGTCTCCTGGTGTTGTTCCTGAGGTGGTCCTGGTGCCTCTCAGGAAGGGCTGGCTATGTCGTGGTGTTGTTGTAGGGGCGCCCCTGCGCCCTCCTAGGCTGGGTGTCCTGTTGCCTCGGTGGAGGTGGCTGTGGCTGTGGACGTCTAGAGGCAATGACGGCCTTCCTGGCTAGACATCCTCCATAGTAGGCCACATGCTCCCCCTTGCAGTTGGCGCACGTGGGCACCTCCTAGTGGGTACGTGGGCAGACCCCTTTATCACGGACTACACCGCACCGAAGGCAACGTAGGTTGCGGTGACAATAGATGTTGGAGTGATTAAACCCCAGACATCAGTGGCATTTGGGAGGACCGGCAGAGCTGCGGGATGCCTCTATTTTTATCCGGAGGTGACAGATGGTTGTGTCGCCATCTACCTTGACCTCCGGGTCGTTGGCCCACTCTACAACAACTGGGAATAGGGGGATGGGGACCTTGGCTGCATGGCCATCAGGAGCAGGCATGGTGAGCTGCTTCACTAGACGCGTACATTCAAGTAGCGCTAACTATATATCCCCCCTCTCCAACCCGTGTTCCTCGCCAAAGAGAAGGCTCGTTCAGCCGAAAGAAATAATCAGTCACCCAATAATGCTGTCGACAATGCTAAACAATAATGCGTCTGGTATGACAATACTTACTGATACGCCACAATATCTTGAATTTTCTGGGAATAGCCCGTGAAGCCGTCTTCATTCTGAATGTCTTGTACAATTAGTAAACCGTAGGAGATGACAAATTTGCACTAAGACAAAAAATGTATATCTAGTTAAAGCACACAATTTATGTTAAATAAAATTTGTATGGCCTTAAATATTTTCGAAATGTTATTTGTGATTGGTTTGAATTTTCAAACAACGTGTGACCTGTACAAGTAATACGCACAACCTTGACAAATATCTAAGTATGACATAAATTGTCATTCAGTCATGTTTAAATACTGCACGCGTCTGGCTGACAGTTAATGATAAAACTAAAGATACTGATGAACGGGGCAGAGCACTGGACGTAGGTCATCCGACCCCTTGTACTTTTACCGTGACCCCTGGGAGGGAGGGATCGGGGAGAGACCCGAAGGGACCACATGGACGACGACGGACGCAAGCAAGGACGGGGTTCCTAATGTTTTCAGATTGAGTGCATATGATGCCGCCCAAACTACCCACAAGCCCCTGGAGCGCCTGCCCAAGAGCACCCGGAGGAAATCTCTACAGAGCACACCGTCACCGCCCAACCGCAACCCGCCTAACAGCTACAACTCTGAAACAGATGACAATGAAAATGGATTCAGAAAAGTCGTGGTAGAAAATGAATCATCACAGCATTCCCCTGCCGACCCGGGGAAATCACAAAAAACATGGATCAGAGTGGGCGATTGCCCGGGACCGAATCCGGGACATTCCGAATGTCAATACAATACTGTAGAAATGAGTAAATGCAAGTATTTAGTGAAATGTATTCTATTTTGAAGAGTACTACTAAATATCGGTCTTATTTTAAAAAGCTGTTATCATTATATACAGTATGTTAAATTGTAAAACGTGTAAAACATTGGCTTTGTCAGATATGAGTTTTTTTTAAAAAACTTCTTTACTCGACAATACTTCTTCGAAAACAATTCTAGCAGTTTTACAACCGCATCATTGTTTACGTTTTGGCTGTATGTTTAGCACAAACATAAAAATCACTGAATCAACGAACTCGTGATAAAGCCACGTATAACTGTTCCGGTAAATACAATTCTGCCCTTTTAAGCGTCTGACCTTGTGCTTTATTAATAGTCATAACGAGGGCAACTTTTATTGGGAATTGTTTTCTTATCATCTGGAAAGACATGGTTGGATCAGAAAGTGTGAGGTTAATACGAGGTATGAGCACAGTTGTATCCAAAGAATTAATTTAGCAGTGATGATGTACTCGCCTAAGTGAGTCAACACTAATTTTTCTTCATTAATTAATCTCTGATTAGTTAAATATTGAGGCAGTGTTTTTAACACTTAAAGATTTTAATCAAATTATATAAATATAAATTTGAATAACACCCAACCTTAAAGCAATATGTGTATGTAACAATATCTACAAAGTGTATATTACAGTCATTATATATGTTTATATTATTGTATCCATGTGTAATAATATTATCTGAATGTATTACGTAATTTAATAATGTAGTAGCTGTGAGAAATAGATTTAAAGTTGCTAACAATGAGGTAACCTTGAGGCAATAATGAGTAATGAAGTTTAAATACTACTAGTTATTATTAGAGCAGCAATAATGTAAATCTTGAGACAGTTTAAAAATAGCCAATCAACAACCAGAAAAAACTTTAGTTAAATAAAGGTATTCTATTGGACTAGAATTAGCCAATCAGAGACCTTGAAATACAGAAATTTACAAATTTAGGTGGTGGAATTCAGTTCAGTTGCTACTAGACAGTGCTCATAACCAGACGCGAGATGTGTCCTCGAGTAATTAAATACGTATTCGTGTGAGAGAAAAATAGTTTACGTGTTAAAAAGTGCAAGTATTAAATAAAAGAATCTCATAGCTCTTGATATCAGTGAAGTGGTATTTAATTTGTGTCAAGGATTAATAAAAGGAGTGAAATAAAACTTAAAATCTGTGTAAGCCTACATCCTCAGTCGCACCACAACCTACCAAGAGAAACATGTCTCTAACAATAATACTGACGCAGCCGAGGCAAATATAAATATAATATCTAAAGAAACAGTCAAATTACAAAGATAATGTTTTTAAACTTGGGGCGAAGGCTACCGGAAACCGGGTAAAATACGTGCGATTGCAACTACTTCAAGTTCGGCTCCCCAACAGTTGAAATATAATACATCTTCTTCAAACTGGCTTTCAATGCGTAGCAGCAACTACCTACTTCAAATTGACGTCCATACGTGGTGCAAACAACGTAAAGAAACCCCCTACTTCAATATTTGTAATTAACACAATAATAGCATTTTAAAAGCAATTTATAAGGTAGTAAACCGAACAGATTTAAGGAGTTCAAGAATTTCTATGGGGTACAATTGAGCGTTGTCTATTTCTTCATGTTGGACAGAATCGAACTGAGGTAAACCTTTTCCTCTGTAGGTAACAAATTGGAAATGACATATTCATTAATTGTTGTATAATCATCGTTTTTGGAAATAAAATTGAGAATGATTAGTATAATTTTCCTGCACTTGTTCAAATGACAATGAAAATGGATTCAGGAAAGTCGTGGTAGAAAATGAATCATCACAGCATTCGCCTGCCGACCCGGGGAAACCACAAAAAAAAACATGGATCAGAGTGGGCGATTGCCCGGGACCGAATCCGGGACATTCCGAATGTCAATACAATACTGTAGAAATGTATTCTATCAACTGTGCGTAGATCGTCAAACGATTGCGCTTTTTTACGTGCAGAAGTAGTACTCGGAGGTAATATCTTTCGATTTCGGCTGGATTGACAGTGTAGATCCGTCCAAAGCACTTGGTCTTTTTCTTGCTAATATTCCAGTACCATTTAGTTCACAAAAATTTTCTGGAATTTGTGGTAAAGATACTGGCGGGCGGTAATATTTACATTGCACAATTTAAAAGTTTGAAGTCCCTATCAAGGTTATCATCAGCTCCGTATCCGGCCTGAAAGTACACCATTTATTTTTCTGGTAAGTGGACAGGGAATGGCTCGACATGAAATTGCTGGAAAAGTCGACGTTCGTGTATTCGTCATATAGCCTCTGGTGGACTCACACAACGACAGTTCAAATAAATGTTCATTTCGTCAACGGTGAGTTCTTGTTAGCCAGAATCTGAACGCAATCGTAAAGCTGCGCAGTCATGTCCTTTATACGCGTATTTGTACAAATATTTAACAGATGTTATTGAAGAGCAATGCTAGAGATTGATATGAGAACGGTATTTTCTACTGTTAAATGTATAGTATGATACAATCCACTGACTATCAATTATAAATGAACGAACTCTCTTTAAACGCCGTTGTTGTGTTGTTAATGGGGTAGCCATTAGCATTTAAATTAGTTTTCTCCTAAAATCTTTTGGGTAACTTTGATATATATTTATTCTTGCATGCATGGACTATTTGGTCCGTGTACCACACATTCCTGAATAACTTCAAAATTTTGAGGGTATGTTTATTTATCTGGAATTTCTGCAAAATTAAAAGTATACACCTTCAACTGAACGTAATTTAGCAGAATGTGTGCATGAGAGAGTCCTCTGTTTTGAAATTAAACAACTGCAATGGTTCCGCTGTTTGACTGAGTTAGGGAACCCCGGCCAAACGAAAAGGGAAGCCCTAACGAGTGCCGTAGGGGAAAACAAAAGGAAACCAGAACTCTCAAAAATATACTACTATTGATAAGTTTGTTTTTGGGTACTTTAATGATAATAATAAACAAACATTAATAACCAGAACCGTAAAGCAACCATAAAAGAATAACTGTAAAACAAAAATGGCTTAAAGAGTAAAGCAACCAAAACCAATTGAGCAGAGCAGTAAAGGCAAGTTTTAAATACAGCAAAATTAAGTAAATCCAAAAATTCAACAAACCAAATCAATTTAGAAAGTTTATGAAACAAGGCCACTATAAACATCAGACCAAAAAATTTAATTATGTTTAGCTAGTCAAAGACTAGCTAAGAATGTTGAACAAGACCGAAACAGACTTTAATGAAATTCAGGAAACCGAGAGCTTCAAAGTCCAGCTAAGCTAGATGTAGATAGCTTTACAACCCAACCGTTTTCAGTTACAAAGTTCAGCATAAATGGGTTCAGCATAACTGGGTTTTAACTGCAATTACTGCTCTCATAATTTACACAACAGAATATCTGTAATTTTGAATTAACTATGCATTTTCAAAGTGCCCAAAATATGTAAAGCTCTACTCACAAATTTCTACTTATATTGCTTCTTGCCCTCCTTTTATCAAACTATGCAATTTCAGACGACAAATGCCAAAAGCTTTTCTCACAAATTTCACACTACTGATGCTTTTTACCTTCATGAATCAAAATATGCATTTTCAAATTGCACAACTGTGTAAAGCTCTTATCACAAATTTTAAACTAACTATACACTGAAAATCACGTACTGAAAATATAACTCAACTGGAAAAGAAACAAAACACACTAAACCTATGAACAACTCCAAGAGCCAGTCACTTTACGAACTCTTATTTTCAAACACACATAACGTTTTCCGCCCCAAAATTCACTCACCATTACCAGGACATAAAACTGATAATAAAGCCTACCTTTACATAAGGTCGATCCACCGAAAATCACAAAGACGTTCCTTAAAAATTCATTACAAAAACTTCCACCATCCGCATGAGTAGTTGCCGGGCAGAGAGCTATCCCTGCAATGCGGACAGAAATCCACCACTCAGCGCGTACGGCCCAAGCACATGCCACGTCAGCAACCCACAGAGGAAAAAAAAGAGAGCACCAAAGAGAGCGTTAAGCAAAGGGGACAAGCAACGTAAAGTGACTGGCTGGATGTATAATACAGATACAAAACATAAAAAGAACACATAACAGCACAATAGCCCCCCCCCAATCTGCGAGCTTGCGAGAAGAAAAAAAAATAACCATTTATAGGAACTCGAGGAAAGGGAACAATAAGTAGCCAAAAGGGGAAACAACTAGGAAAACAGAAGGAACATGCTACACTGTAAGTAGACGAAGAAGGTAACTCCACACATACAGTCCGCAAACTTCAGTAGCTGACACTGAACACACAAAGAGAAGACCATAATTGAGGCAAGCAAACCCCAACAGTATATATCCCACGACGTAGCAACCGGGCAGCCATCCAAGGTGATGATAAAAGCTTAAGTATATAACTCCCAGGAACAGTCATAGGTGAAAAGTTGCATAATGATTTTGGCAGCAACATTCAGCGGACAAGCCGCTAACCAGGAGAATAGATTTTTCTTTACTAATAACGCCGACACTGCAGACGGTTAACGCTAAGGCAGAAGCTGAAGCGGGCCAAAACATGTATAAAGTTGTCAGGATCCGGAAGAGGAGGCACAGGCTTCAGTATATTAAACCACCAAATAGCGTCCGACGGTGAAATTCCCACGTAGGACCGCCCGGCTGCACACACCACAAGAGCAGAAGAAACTTGCACAGCAGTCAGCACATCACAACTCAGAAGGTCCAGAACGTGTCCCCACAGAGTAGCACGAGGAAGGAAAAAGGGATGGTAGCCGAGAAGGATAAGAATCTGAAACATAATAAAACAAAGCAGCAGAGGGGGCTCACAAAGCAAAATATAAACTTACATATACAAACTAAATCATCTTCAATCAATTATAATTTTATAGACATATAAATATTGAATTCTAGAATAAACCATGTGCATTTTTAAATTAGGCAAGTATAGCATTACAATTACAGAACAAGAAATAAACATGGTATACAATGAAACAACTATGAGACATAATGCACACTATAACAACTATGTACAATTAAAATAATAATTCACCTGCCCCGACCCCACACAAACTATAACTGGGGAGAGGCAGGTGAACCGGGCATACCGGCAAGGCATCACTGGTGTGGAAGCAAGGAATTTAACCCAATAAGAACAATTTAATTAAGCTGACACCCACTGAAATTAAGTGACCTTATAAATAGGTATATATAATTATAATTTAAAATATTACCCCCAAAGATTAACAATAAAAAAAACAAAGGATATTAAATTCGAGCCAAATATATAGAAACACAAAAGGTCACTCAAAATAACAGGATCAACAGCAAAGGTAGGCTCTGCGCAACAGCTAAATACCCCAGCAAGGGCGAATGGAAATGAGGCAAAACTTTCAGAATTAGATAACCATACATGTTACCATATTTATCTTGTACACTGACTTGAAAAGGAAATCATAAATTCCTCCAAAATATTCAGGAACTCGCAAGTGACTGACTCTTGAATAGCCCTAGCACACGGACATAACCATACATTTTACGGGCAAACTGTAAAAGTTGGCAAGTATGCAATAATGATATTCTCATGTGTCAAAGATCTGAAGACAAATCACTGGAGTTCTATATGCTAACATCCGAAAAGATACCATTACTGTAGGAGGAAAGGAAAGTATAATTGGGAGCTTTCATGAATATGGAAAGGATAAGAAAGGATGATTGGGAGAGGAATGGGACAGGATTTATCCCTGTTAAGGGAATGGGACAAATCAAGAGCTCGCATGGGGCAGGATCGCTAATTCCTGAAAGTAGTCACCCATCATCAGGACAATGCCAAGTGACTCACTTGCTACCCCGAGTTATACAATTTAAGCTGAGACAGGTGAGCGCGGCGCCTGCAGGAAGAAGACAATTCTTGCAAAAGAACAGACACCCCCTTATAAATTCTGAGAATCTTAAACGGGCCAAGATAGCGAGGAGCTAACTTCGCGGCAAACGCATCTGCTTTCGAGGACTGAGGATAGTTACGGCACATAACAACATCTCCCACTTTGAATGGGGAGGGACGACGGGACGCATCGTATCGCTGCTTTCTCATAGAGTGGCCTCTACGCAGATTATTCAAGGCAGCCTTCCAATTAGTACGAATGGTATGCGGAGAATTGTCAGCCGGTAATAAATCATTTAACGCCCACAAATTAGCCAAAGGAGACGCAGGTTGGTAGGCAAATAACAATGAAAACGGCGTCGTCTTATGAACCTCATGTCTCGCAGAATTGAAAGCAAACTGAAGTTGCTTCAAGTATTTATCCCAGCAATTGTGCTGCTGGTGATGATAAGCAATTAAAGCGGACTTAAGGTTACGGTTGACCCGTTCCGCTAATGAGGGGTTAGGGTAATAAGGGGTAGTAGTAAAATGCTTAATACCCCAATCAAAACAAAAGGAACGAAAGAGACGCGACTTAAATTGCGAACCGTTGTCAGAGACCAGATATTGAGGAGCACCAAAAGATCCAAATATTGTTCCAAGTTCCCGAATAGCAAGGCGAGCAGTAGCAGCACTCAGAGGTGAAATCCATACGAACTTTGAGAAAGCATCAGTAAGCACCAATGCAAAAATATTTCCCTGAATAGAACGAGGGAACGGTCCGATAAAATCTACAAATAGTTTTTCCATGGGCGCGGAGGGAACCTCCGAAGCCAAATATCCCCAATTTGTAGCCTGCGCGGGTTTGGACAATGCGCAAATGCGGCAAGACTTAACATGCTTTCTTACATCGAAATCCATGCCCCGCCACATAAACTGTTCACGAATTCGATTTCTGGTTTTGGCAATGCCTAAATGACCCCCGAAAGGAGAATCGTGAAAATAACTGAGAATCATGGGAATAGCTGCCTTCGGAACTATGACTTTATAACGCCGATCAAAACTAGCTCTTCCCATCAAAACACCCTCATGAATCTTATAATCCTGCAGTGAAACTCCTGATTTAATTTGCTCAATAATTGAGGCCAACCCAGAATCGGTAAGTTGAAGTTCAGGTATACTGACAAACATTTCAGGAAATGCCGAAAATGAGAAGCTCTCAATCTGAGTATCCGCAGGAGCATCCAAAGTCTCGAAATAAACACACTCCTCAGTAGGTTCGGAAAATACCCGGGTAAGAGCATCCGCAATACAATTTTCTGAACCTCTGATAAAGGAAGGAGTAAACTTAAAGGCACCTATCCGGACACCCCAACGCGCAAGACGACCTGTCTTCCTTGGGACAGCTAACGCCCACGTTAAAGCCTGGTTATCGCACTCTAAAAAGAAATGCACATGTTCTAAGTACACCCTATACTTCTCCAATCCAAAAAGCACCGCTAAGGTTTCTAATTCATATGTAGAAAATTTACGTTCTTCAGGAGATAAAGTACGCGAACTATAATAAATGGGACGACGACCTTCAGGAAATTCCTGCAACAAAACAGCCGCTAGCGCGCTAGCACTAGCATCCGTCTGTAAAATAAAGGGCATAGCAAAATCTGGAAAAGCCAAGACAGGAGGGTTTGAAATAGCCTCTTTTAGATCAACAAATGCCGCTTCCTGCTCCTCGGCCCACGCAAAAGTAACCCCTTTCCTACGTAAGCAATTAAGAGGTTCCGCCCGAGTAGAAAAATTTGAAATAAATTTAGAGAAGAAGTTAACCATTCCCAAAAATCGAGCCACCTCACGCTTATTCTTGGGTGCCGGAAAATTTCTAATAGCCTTAGTGCGATCTGGGTCTATGGTAATACCAGAAGGGGAAACCATATGGCCCAAAAATGATATTTGAGAGGTAGCAAAATGAACTTTAGACTGCTTAACTGATAACCCGGCGCTCTGTAGGCGACGAAAGACCTCACGTAAATGAACAAGATGTGAGTCAAAATCCTCGGAATATACTACAAGATCATCTAAGTAATGGTACAAATATTTAAATTTTATGTCCGAAAACAAATTATCCAGCAAACGAGTGAGGACTTGCGCGCCCGTAGCCAAACCAAATGGGACCCTATTGAATTCATAAAGGCGCCAGGGGGTAGCGAAAGCTGTTAGATGCTTGGAATGTTCAGCCAAAGGAATCTGATGATAAGCATTGTTCAAATCCAGGGTCGTAAAAACGCGAGCCTTCGAAAAATGATGAGCAGCTGTATGCAAATCGGGCAAAGGGGTACTTTCAATAAGGATTCTTTTGTTCAAGAGACGATAATCTATGACCGGTCTAAAATCCTGATCTCCCTTCGGTACTAGAAATATGGGGCTGCTGTAATTTGAAGTAGATGGTCTAATAACCCCTTGGTCAAGCATCTTCTGTATTTTCTCTTTTAATATAGTCATCTTCGGTGGTGTGAGCTTATATGGAGATAACTTGACCGGAGTAGAATCAGTTAACTGAATTTCATATTGAGTCAAATGAGTGACCCCTAAAACATCTGTAAACAATGAATCAAATTCCCCAACTAAATGCTCTATTTGCTTTGCCTGTTCAGGGGACAAATGAGACAGAGAAGAAGTTGCGCAATTTTGGGTTACCAAATTAATATCTCCCAAAGTTAAAGGGGGCCGAGATGGTTTAAAATCCCTCACAAAGTCCAACTTTATCCGGGGAGCAAAATGAAAAGCGATCTGCCTAGTGGAAAAATCAATAGCCATCCCAGTCCTTGACATAAAATCGGCACCTAGGACACATGCATAAGGAAGCTTGGGAACGACAAAAAAACTATGTTTCCACGTAAAACGTGGGAAACGTATAGTACATGATACCTTTTGAGTAACTTGAAAGGCCTGACCATTGACCATCAAACAAACCAACTGACACGTGGTTGCACGCGACATAATACATGGTAAATTTAACCTAAGCCAATCAAGCTGAATCAAAGAGACAGAACTTCCGGAATCTAATAACGCCAATAAAGGCAACTTCTCAAGAGAAACTTGAACTAAGGGTTTACCCGAAAACGGATAACCACAAATACGCCGAGACAAACAAATGGTCGACTTAACCTTCTGGCGTCATAAAGGTCGAAACTGTCGCCCCTGATTAGAAACACGAAGAAAACCCCGATTCACGGTCCTCCTATTGGGACAATTTCGTCGAACATGGCCTTCCTGACCACACTGAAAGCATTTAATAGTGGCTCGACGACCAGAAACCGGAACAATGGCCGAAGAAGGAGCTGATACAGTGGTATTAGGAGTTGCTAATGAGCCCGGAGGCTCTGACAGACGCAGCCTATCAACAAGCATAACTTCATTGAGTTTAGGTACCAATGCTTCCAACTGCTGCAAATTTGACGGCCGAGGTCCTAAAACCAAAGCCGACCTGACGACTGGATTGAGTCCTGATAAAATGACATCACAAATTTCCGCTTCCGTATCAGGGAGCACCAACACTAAAGCAATTTCCTTAACCCGAACCATATATTCTGTAAACGGTTCCGTTAGACCCTGAGGACGAAAATATACGTCTTGCATTATCCTCGTGCATTCCCTACGTGGAATGAACATGTCTAATAGGGCCAAATGAAAGCGAGTCACAGGCTCGGCCAAACCAGCACACCGCATTAAGAGGTCCAAAACTATCCCAGACACCTTGACAGATAATAATTCTATCACTTGAGCCGTGGGTACCAAATAACGCTTAGCCATTAGCGTCAATCGAACAAGAAAATAGAGAAACTGTAAAGCCGATGGTACATCAACAATGTCGTTTAACTGAAAGCCCTCCACGAATTGTTGGAGGGGATGAGCGAGTCTAAGTGGCCGAAACGCAGATACCGCAATCGCAGGCTGAACCATATCCGACAATCCTTGATTATACAAGGGAGACGCCCCAGTGTCATTCTGTGTAGTCCCAAAATCTTCCTCCACCTTATGGGCTAATTCCTTAAACTGATCCTTTAACTTTTGCAACGCTATACAAGACTGCAAAGTAGGGAATCTCTGTAAGACATAATCTAAATAGAACAAGTAATGCCGAATTCTAACTTGCCACCGGAGCAACTGTGCCTTAGAGGGAGAATCCTCGCGCCCAAAATCCATTAAATTATCCTGAATCTCTGCTAAGGCCAACGAGCAAGTGGACTCACACTTAGTCACTATCACGTGATCAATAGAAACAGTAATTATTGGAGCATCCTTAATTTGTCGAAAAACATCCAACATAATAGCCACTTCAGTTGTCATAGAACATTGACCTCCACGTACAACCAACTCTACCCACAATTCACCTTTCCGTAATCTGTCCACATTACTAACCGATACCGCCATCTTGATACTACGGATATGGTACAAGTAAGAAAATGAGATCCGGAGAATACAGAGCAAACAACAAACCCAAAAATATTCCCTAACCAACACAGACAAATCAATTAACCACGCTCTGCTACCAGTAATTTGCAGTGGTTCCGCTGTTTGACTGAGTTAGGGAACCCCGGCCAAACGAAAAGGGAAGCCCTAACGAGTGCCGTAGGGGAAAACAAAAGGAAACCAGAACTCTCAAAAATATACTACTATTGATAAGTTTGTTTTTGGGTACTTTAATGATAATAATAAACAAACATTAATAACCAGAACCGTAAAGCAACCATAAAAGAATAACTGTAAAACAAAAATGGCTTAAAGAGTAAAGCAACCAAAACCAATTGAGCAGAGCAGTAAAGGCAAGTTTTAAATACAGCAAAATTAAGTAAATCCAAAAATTCAACAAACCAAATCAATTTAGAAAGTTTATGAAACAAGGCCACTATAAACATCAGACCAAAAAATTTAATTATGTTTAGCTAGTCAAAGACTAGCTAAGAATGTTGAACAAGACCGAAACAGACTTTAATGAAATTCAGGAAACCGAGAGCTTCAAAGTCCAGCTAAGCTAGATGTAGATAGCTTTACAACCCAACCGTTTTCAGTTACAAAGTTCAGCATAAATGGGTTCAGCATAACTGGGTTTTAACTGCAATTACTGCTCTCATAATTTACACAACAGAATATCTGTAATTTTGAATTAACTATGCATTTTCAAAGTGCCCAAAATATGTAAAGCTCTACTCACAAATTTCTACTTATATTGCTTCTTGCCCTCCTTTTATCAAACTATGCAATTTCAGACGACAAATGCCAAAAGCTTTTCTCACAAATTTCACACTACTGATGCTTTTTACCTTCATGAATCAAAATATGCATTTTCAAATTGCACAACTGTGTAAAGCTCTTATCACAAATTTTAAACTAACTATACACTGAAAATCACGTACTGAAAATATAACTCAACTGGAAAAGAAACAAAACACACTAAACCTATGAACAACTCCAAGAGCCAGTCACTTTACGAACTCTTATTTTCAAACACACATAACGTTTTCCGCCCCAAAATTCACTCACCATTACCAGGACATAAAACTGATAATAAAGCCTACCTTTACATAAGGTCGATCCACCGAAAATCACAAAGACGTTCCTTAAAAATTCATTACAAAAACTTCCACCATCCGCATGAGTAGTTGCCGGGCAGAGAGCTATCCCTGCAATGCGGACAGAAATCCACCACTCAGCGCGTACGGCCCAAGCACATGCCACGTCAGCAACCCACAGAGGAAAAAAAAGAGAGCACCAAAGAGAGCGTTAAGCAAAGGGGACAAGCAACGTAAAGTGACTGGCTGGATGTATAATACAGATACAAAACATAAAAAGAACACATAACAGCACACAACCGAAACACAACCAATGACTACGCCTAGTAAATGTTTTTTAAAACATCTAATAATGCCTGGGAGTTTAAATGAAAAACCCTAGAAACTAAGTCAGGTCTACGTTCAACAGTTTCATGTGGTTTTAATTGAGAGGTAATTTCAATCCACTTGGGGTTGCAAGTAATTGTGAGAAATAGATCAGGCTTTCCTAAGCGGGCAACAATGGCCACTGGTCTTGATAATTTTGAAGCATATTGCGAAGGTTGCCAATATAAGTTGAAGGAGGAATAACAGAAATTCCCCCCAACTACCCCTTTTGTTCAGCATCAGTGTTAAGAAAGTCCATCAAACCTTTTAACTATCAGCTCTGAGTTCTTTTTGATGGGATCTAATGAATGCCAACATGGAACCTTCTACTTTGACATAACTGTCATTAATATAGTGCTGAAATAATTTGCCTAAAGCATGAAGTATACTGAACCATCTCTAATTGCTAAACGATAACAATAGTATTTAACTGAGTTGTGACTGTTCTCAACGCAGTAGCAGAACTTCAACATGTGGCTTACCTACAGTCCATCCAGAATTACCAAATGAGAAAAGCAATAGATAGCACATTGGATCAGAATAGGGGTTCAAGTTCTTTTAGAATAGACGACAAAATCAGCATTACCTGATGGTGTTCCGTCATCAGTGACATCAGCAGCCACCTCACTTAAGGCGTATTGGGTCTTACAGGATTCAATTGTAACTGAAAATCAAGTCTAGTGTGAGCTACATATTTTACATATTTGAACAACTGTACATAAGTGTTATGTGTATCAAGATTGCTTGTAATGTAACCATTAATTTCCTGCAATAGTTTCTTTGGCTTCATTCTCTATACGATGTTGTAATGCAGTATCAAAATCTACAATGAAAAGACCAGGGTAGTTTGGTGCAACTCCTGCAGGTTGCAAACTTCCTACCATATGATACGCCTACCTATGTGTTTTAAAACAATATGAACCTATGCCAGGAATGTCAACTGAGTCAATCTGGACTGAAGCAAATGCCAGAGCATTGTTTAATTGTCTAATATTTTCTAGATAGTTCTTAGTGTAGTCATCATTCTGTTCTTTGAGGTTTTGAAGCTCTTCAGAAACTTAAATGTGCTCTAACTTAACTCTTCCTTGTGGTAACACATTGTAGCTGAATTGTCACAGCCTTGCAGAGCAATGTACGAACATTTTGTCCATATCACTAACACTATATGTTTGCACTTCATTGTTTTTAGGGAAAAGACCGGCAGAACAATATGTTTTTGGAAGTTTATATAGTTATCTTCTTGCACTGAGCTTTGATGGAGATGAAGTAGTTAAGTTGGTGACAAAATGTTGTTGTCTTGCACTAACTGTTGTCGTTGAGCATTGAATCTATCTTGTCTGCGGTTGCGCTGAGCTTCTCTATCTTGCTGTCGAAGTTGTCTTTGTTCGTCACTTTGACGTTTCTTCTTCCGTGGTCTGTGACACGTTCCAATGATGTGGAACACCCACTGGTTGTAAGTCCCCCTTTTGGTCTGCCTGTTGTGCCCCTTGGATCGTGTAACCTGAAACACAGAAGGAAAAAGATAATAAATAAATAAATTATATATAAAGATAACAAATAAGAATATTCCGCGCAATAAATGTTTGTTTTCGTTTTGCTGTGATGCAGATCAATGTTATTGAGGTTTGAAGAAGTATAACGTAACAGAGAAAACGCTGTAAAGTAATGAAAATAATAATAAATCATAAATAAAAACAAAAACCTTAAGTTATAAAAGTATACGGTTCTTACTTGTGAGGAAAAACTGTTGTGCCCCTTGGCGGAACAGTGTTATTGAGGTTAGGAGAAGTATAACGTAACGTTTCAAACACTGTAAACTAATGAAAATAATAATAAATAAACAACAAATAAAATATTAAGTTATAAAAGTTTACGGTACTTACTCTTACTTGAGATGAGAAACGTTGATTAACTCGGTTTATTCGCGTGATAAATTGTAACAGCTGTCGTGCATGTTAGTTAAACAGATTGTCAATAGTTGGCGCCTTCTACATTCTTTACAATACGGTTTTTATAAAAAAGGGTTTTAAAATAAACGAGGTCGTGTATGATAGCTAAACAGATTGTCAACAGATGTCGCCTCGACACGTATAACCAAAATAAGGTTTCTATAAAAAGGTTTTTAAAACAAAGTTTTTCTAACGAAAACATTAATTTTAAATTATTTTTTTTATTTTTCGTCATTAGTGGTGAAAGTAATCAAAATGATGTCTCAGTCATTGATTTTGATGTAGTATTGAGGGAGATATGACGTACGATAAAAAATGCCTTTGAGAAATAGCATATAAATATATCTATTGTAAAGAAAGCCCTCAAAGTGAACTTGGTAAAAGCACAAGAAAATCTTCGAACAATAGAATGGCATAATGCCCTTTATCTCTATGACCAGAAAATCGTAAATTACAGCTATATTGGCCACGCCCATAGGTGATAATATAGTTTATAGTTAGATTCTTGTTTCAGCCCTAATTTCAACATATTCAACATAAGCTCCATTAACAGACATCAGGTTTTAAAAATTAATCCTATTGTTAACAATGGCATTAGAAGTAAATCCACAAATATAATCAAATACTCGTGTTAGTACTGGATTATTCCTTTCACAGTCTGAGCCTTATGTCATACTGCTCGGTGTCACTATTATAAATAGTTATGACAAGCGCCTGAATAAGTAATTACCATCACCAGTAACCAGTCTTACTCTAAATTCATAGTCAAACTCGTAGGTTTGTTCCCAAAGCTGTCACCATAATGTAGTTGCTCGCAAGTAACTTGTAACTGCTTCTTATTTTGTTGCTTTCTCTATCACTTGCCTATAGTAAGCAGAGGAAGTGTTTTATTCTAACCAAACATTCGATATAAAATTTCATTGGAAATACATGTTTTTAGATATCCTGAATTTAAAAAAAAACATTTTATAGAAGCAGGTGTGAGTGAGTGAGTGAGTGAGTGAGTGAGTGAGTGAGTGAGTGAGTGAGTGAGTGAGTGAGTCAGTGAGTGAGTGAGTGAGTGAGTCAGTGAGTGAGTGAGTGAGTGAGTGAGTGAGTGAGTGAGTGAGTGAGTGAGTGAGTGAGTGAGTGAGTGAGTAGCATAACTCAAATATAAATCTCTGATGATTCCCAAACTTGGTATTTAAATTTTGCATCCTCCAAAAATGCTACATAAAGATTTTCTTGAAAATCTCCCTCACTTATTTACTCTTTACATGGAAAATATTTTGCTACTTTTTTTATTTTATGAAAAATGGCTCTTGATTAAAATACACCATGTTAAGGATATTTGCACGCCAAATAATATGTATATCTCGACTTCACTGTGAATAGCCCCTGAAATACTCCTTATTCAGAATTAATTGTATATAACTCCGGTAAACCGGAACAGAAGACAAATGCTTACTACGCACAAAATGCAGGTCTCGTTAAAATACACAATTTATAAAAAATAATCGTTTTGTAGCATTTGCTATTTGCGAGATATTCTTTTTGTTGTTTTGAACTTTCAATACTTTATGTATTTTTCAACTCGTAAAGAGGCACTTGTTACTTTCTCAACTACGTATAGTAACTAGGGAAGTATTGTATTCCACTCAAAAATTCGATATCGAGATTTCACCGGAAATACATGTTTTGAGACCCCCTGAATAAAAAAAACATTTCTGCAAATACGTCCATGTGTGTGTGTGTCTGTCTGTGAACAGCATAACTCAGAAACGAACAGTCGGATAAACACCAAACTGGATATTTTGTTTCAGTATCTTCCAGAGATGCGACACGAAGGTTTTCAAGAAAATTCTCCCAACCCCAGATTACCCTTTACATGGAACATTTTTCGAAAATTTTAATTTTCTCAAAAATGGCTCTAACGATTTTGATTTATATATCATATGTTTAAGATATTTTCATGACAAATGAAATGTATATCTCGAATTTTCTGGGAATGTCTCCAAAAATATTCTTAATTGTGAACGACTTTTGCATAACTGGTAAACCATAAGAGATAGACAAAATTTTACTACACAAAAGATGTAGATCGTGTTAAAATACACAATTTATGTCAGACATTTTTTTTGTTGAGTGAACCATTTTTGAGATATTGCTTGTTATTCCCTTAAATGTTTCAATACTTATTTTCTCAAATGGGAATTCGTTTTTCATTTTTTTGTCTTGGATATGCAAAGAGTATTAATCTGTGGCAAAGGGAATGGTGCTGCACCTAGCAACCAGCTATTAAGAGATATGTATGTGCCTAATGGCTACTGTATTTCTATATTGCCCTTGTAAATATATATTCCCCTTACATCTACAAGAAAATTAGCAATAAGATAGAGTCTGCAAATATTTATCTCGATTAACATGAAGTAGATGGAGAATAAGCGTTTGTAAAAATAGTTTGTACAAGAGTAGAGAAAGTCATGTGAGTGTAACACATCATATTTTTTGAAAATGTTCGTGTCGCATTCTGGAAGATACTGAACTTAAATACTACATTGATATTTAACGTCTTTGAGTTATGATCACAGTCATACACACATACACACATGCAAACGCAGATTCAGATTCAGATCTACAAAAGTATTCTTCATTGTTATCGGCTTTTGCATAACTGGTAAACCATAAGAGATTGACAAAATTTTATTTCACAAAAAATGTAGATCGCGTTAAAATACACAATTTATCATATACATTTTGTTGTTGAGTGAACCATTTTCGAGATATTGCTTATTATTTCCTTAAATTTTTCAATACTTATTTTCTTAAATGGGAATTCGCTATTCATTATTTTGTTTTGGATATGCAAAGAGTATTACTCTGTGGCAAAGAGAATGGTGCTGCACATAGCAACCAGCTATTAAGAGATATGTCTATGCTTAAAGGCTACTGTATTTCTATATTGCCCTTGCAAATACAAAACAAGGGGAACATAGTACGCCTTAAGCGATAGTCAAATATTTTTAGAACCGGTCGCTATGTGTAAAATGTAATTCTCTTTGCATGTCAAAAGATCGTTTTTGCAAAAGTTTATCTCGATTAATATGAAATAGATGGAGAGTAAGGGTTTGTAAAAATAGTTTTGTACAAGAGTAGAGAAAGTCATGTGAGTGTAACACATCAAATTTTTTAAAGATCCGGCAATCGTTTCAGCCTGCTGCATCTGCCGTTTACCCACTTATTTTTGTTTTAAATTTTCAAATACTATAGTTTTTAAGTGCTGGGTCACCATTGATTTGTTTCTTGTCATACAAAAGTGAAATCTCAAAGGCAGCATATAGCTACCCACAATTTTAAGATTTGACTATTGCTCCAGTCTTCTGTGTCCCTGTTCTACTGAAAACGAAATATGTAACGAAACTATTTCTGCAAACGTTTTTCTCAACATAAATTAGATAGAAAAATGAGCTTCTGTAAGAATAGGTTTTTGAGGAATGCGTAGAGAAAGCAAAAGAGTACATCAGATTGTTTTAAAAAACTGTTGCCACCAAATGTTACGTTTACCTGAAAACGAACTGACAGCCTTTAATGTGGATGTAAAATATCTATAAAATAAATCCTGTGGCGCTATAACCCGCGAACCTGATGGCCGGCCTCACGCCCACGTACGCAGGCAGAAATTGGCGATCATCCAACCGATACGGGGAGGTGATGTGGCCAGCATCGCGCATCCCCCAGCCGGAAAGTTGGCTCACGAGGCCATAATCGCTGCCTATCGCAGCTCCCTACTTTCCTCACGATGCATCGGTCCTATACCCGGGACCTAAAATCCACACCCCCATGGGTGAGATCGAACCCTCGCACTTCGTGGCCGGGAATCAGAGTACCACGCTCCAATTTGTCAACTATTACAGTTGAGAATATAAAATGTGGTTGAGTCAAATAGCGTCTTGTACTTGTATGGCTAAACTAGCAATATTTCAATTAATGGTTTGTAATAAATTAGTTCACTACTTATATTTTAAAGCTGAAAATTATATCAACATTAACATAGTTTGACTACCGAACAAGATGGCTCTGCATTGACGTATGAGGCTCGTACTTTGGTCCCAGGTTCGGATCCCGTTCAACCGACCAGCCTTACCTAAGGTTTTTGTCAGTTTTGCCCAGGTGCTTGGGTGGTTCCTCTTCTACCACAAATTTTCTGTCCCTACCATTTCCTTTTCTCTATTTCACCTTTATTTGTTTCAGCACCAGGCGACGTGATTGGAGCATAGCGTTGGAATTCTGCGCTGTGTAAAGAATTTCTCCGACACTTCTAGGGAGATGGGGTCTCGTTCCCGGAGCCCTCGGGTTGATGATGACGTAGGTAGACTAGTGCCTGCTCCAGGGTTTGTGTCACTCTAGAATCGTTAGGGACCCCGATATTTCTTGTGCTTATCTATTCTCTCTTCGGTCTCCGCTTCAACCCTTCCTCCCAGGACGTGACGTAAGACAAAATGGGCCTACTGAGATGGCCTAAGTGTGGTTCTGAGCTCCAGTGGCTGGAGGATCCCTCCGTCTGACTATCCTATCCTTCATATTTTGACTAATAATTTTCTTAACACAACTTTCTGAGGATTTTTCGCTGCTTGAAATACCCTGGTCATGTATTGAAATGTGGCATAGCTAGGGATTCCTCGATAAGTTCTCCATACATCCATAAACATAGTAAATAAACCCTGGGCCAGTATTTTTAACACTTAAATAATTTCAGTCTAATTATATAATATGTAAATTCAATAACAGCCCACCTAGAAGCAATATGTGTATGTAATAATTTGTAAAATGTATGTAACAGTCATTGCAAATGCTTATATTATTGTATCAATGTGTAATCACGTTATGTGAATGTCTTACGTAATTTAATAATGTAGGAGCTGTGAGAAATGGGTCAGAAGTTGCTAACAATGAGGTAACCTTGTGGCAATAATGAATTTGATAGTTTAACAATACTACTAGTCATTCTTGGAACAACAATATTGTAAATTTTGAGACAGTTTATAAAAATAGCCAATCAACAACCAGAAATATCTTTAGTTAAATGCAGGTATTCTATTGGAGTAGGATTAGCCAATCAGGGACTCTAAATACAGAAATTTACAAGTTTAGACGGTTCAAATCTATTCAGTTGCCTGCGGACAGTGTTTGAAACCGGATGCATGATGCGTCCTCGAGAAATATAATACGTATTCGTGTGAGACGAAAAGTAAGTTTACGTGTTAAAAAGTGTAATTAATTAATAAAAAGAATCTCAAAACTCTCTATATCAGTGAAGTATTATTTAAAATCATATCAAGTATTAATAAAAGGAGTGAAGTAAAATTATAATCTGTGTAAGCCTACATTCTTGTCGCACCGAAACCCTGCTTAGAGAAACGTGTTTCTAACAAATACTGACGCAGCCGAGGCAAACATAAATATATAATATTGAAAGAAACAGTTAAATTACAAAGTTAATTTTTTTTAACTTGGGGCCAAGGCCACCTGAAAGTACATTTGGGGCGAAGGCTACCGGAAACTGTTTACTCTACGTGCGGTTGCAACTACTACAAATTCGGCTCCCCGACAGTCGAAACACGAGTCAACTCCTTCTAAAATACTCCTTTCTTGAAACTGACTTTCCATACGTAGCAGCAACAAACCTTTCTCAACCCATCCAGTGATTCTCTAGATTAGCACGTTTACAACACAAACACAAAACCAGAACGTATTGATAATTGCTCAAAAATACATTTTGGTATCGTCCAAATTTGCTGAATTTAAAGATTTCTTTGGAAATTGCTGCACCTGCGCTGGTATACAAATGGGATAAGCACCAAGCAAATGCGTTCGATATTGGCATTCTTTCTCGTACAAAAGAGGGGGAGAGACGAGGGGAGATTTCAACCTCACAATTGCACGGTAGCGGCGCCAGGGGTTACAGATAATAATGGCTATCATCATAAGTTATACAGCCGCAACCAGGTTCGGTGTTTGCCTTAATAAAGAAGCTGATAAGTCTATTCCATTTTCCTTCCAGAGGTAATAAGTAAAAACCCTAGGAAGTGAGGGGAAGGAGAGCAGAGTTAATGCTGCAATACCTAGCAACACAAAGCAACACTGGTTTATTTCATAATATTCATGCTGTGCCAGTCATGAAGCTAGCAGAATATAGCTATTTTTTTCACAGGAGAAATTGTTGTTTTGCTGAAATATGTACTATAGAAGAAGCGTGACTCCAGCAATGATAAGCCATTACCTGATGATGATGTAAGAATGTTAATAAGCCAATAACTCTGATTCATTGACAAATTAGCTAAATGTAAGCATTGTGATATTTTAACTCTCATCACTTAAAAAGTATTTCAGCAATGACTAATTACACTAGTCTGCATTTTCAAACTTTTAGTTAGTAGGTGTTCTGGAATCACGTTTTTATGCTGATTCCACAAATAACTTCCGTTTTTTCTATCACGTCAGGTTTTTACACAAAATAAGTAACGTTTTGACAATTTTATTAATGAGCGTAGAAAAGTATTCAAATACCATTTCACACAAGGTAAGTTTTTATTCAAGAAACATTTTAAGAATACTCTCAAGAATTCCACTAATTTATTTCATGACTACATTTTAACAAAACAAGAAGCCAAAGTGTTTCATTTAATTTTTTTCAAACTTTCTCTTCTTTGACTTCCTTGCAGATCCTTGAAGATGACTGTCCTTCCTCAACATCCAACAGTAGTCGGCCATCATAGTTTCATTCCATCTCCCCTGGTACCTCCTCTCCATTTCCTTAATATCTTGGTGAAAACGTTCACCCTGCTCTTAACTATAATATCCCAGATTTTCTGGAAAGTAGTCAATATGTGAATGCAGAAAATGCACCTTTACACTAATGTTAAAACCCATCTTCTTGAAATTTTCCAACATTGTTTCGACAATGCCCTTGTAATTAGAATCTTTGTTATTGCCTAAGAAGTTTTCAGTAACTGATCGGAAGGCGGTCCATGCTTCTATTTCTCTCTCATTCATTGTCTTCTCAAAATCTTCATCCTTCATCAATTTCTTTATTTGAGGGCTAACCGAAAGCCCAGCCTTTAATTTGTCGTGAAATGAAGGGAAATTTCTTGGAAAGAAGCAGGGCCTTGAAGCAGGGTCCATCCTGTGGTAGAGCCCTTACAAATTGCTTCATCAAGCCCAATTTTATGTGTAGTGGCGGAAGCAATATGTTTATATGTCTATATTTTTGAAGTAAAATTGTGAAAAAATTGTACGTTATAGAAAAAAACTAAAAGCAGTTCTGAAATCAGCATAAAACAGTGAGTCAGAATCACTTATTAGTTTTAAGTCATCCGCTATCATGCAGACTAGTGCTACATGAGTTAGGTTGTAGCGTCTTCGGCTCGCATTCGGGAGCTCCCGAGTATTTTCGTGGTTTCCCTAGGTCAATAGGCAAGGCAACTACGAATTTTACTGTACCTTATTTCATTTTCCTCTTCATTTTTCAGAGTTGCAGGACCTCGACGGTGGAAGGTGGTGTGCGGCGTATGCGGTGAATGTGCTCTGAGGAAAGACCTGTTTCTTCCATTACATGGAAAACTCTAGAGGGCATTGAAGGGGCGGCCTAGGAATTTCAATCTGGAAAGTTAGGGATCCAAAAAATCTGCTCCAATCAGATCTGGCCACCATTCTTACTTTATCGTCTTTTCCTCCAGGAGGTTTAGCAGGCACAGATCACGTTGCTGAAATCCTGCTCCGAAGCTGCTAGAGGGATTACCAGAAAAATGTATTTTTTAGATTTCCCTTTCTTTGCTTGCAAGGAAATATACACCTCTTCTTGTCCACATAGCCAGAAAAGAGTTTTGAACATAAACCAATAGGATATGATAGGATATCTCAGAGAATGGTGCCAAAACCTCATCCGGATTAAAACCCTAGGTGCCCGATCATCCTGACAAGGGATTTTTTCGTGTTATTTTGAGGCAGTATTTTTTAACACTTAAATGATTTCAGTCTAATTATATAATATATAAAATTCAATAACAGCCCGCCTTAAAGCAATATGTGTATAAATAACCTATAAAATGTACATTACAGTCATTGTATATGTTTATATTATTGTGTACATGTATAATAATGCTATGTGAATGTATTACGTAATTTAATAATGTAGAAGCTATGAAAATATAGGTCAAAAGTTGCTAACAATGAGGTACCAATGAGGTAACCTTGAGGCAATAATGAATTGGAAAGTTTAATAATGCTACTAGTAATTATTGGAGCAACAATAATGCAAATTTTAGACAGTTTATAAATAGCCAATCAACAACTAGAGAAAGACTAAAAGTTAAATAAAAGTATTCTATTGGAGTAGAATTAGGCAATCAGAGACTTGAAATAGATGAAATTTGCAAATTCAGGCGGTAGAAGTCAGTTGCTGGTAGACAGTGTTCCTAACCGGACGCGAGACGGTTACCAAGCCTTTAAATACGTATTCAGCGTGAGACATATAAAATTCATAACGGCGAGAATATTATAAAGTTTACGTGTTAAAAAAGTGCAAGTAATTAATAAAAGAATCTCATAGCTCTATATATAAGTTAAGTGTTATTTAATCATGTGAAGGATTAATAAAAGGAGTGAAGTAAAAATTATAATTTGTGTAAGCCTACATTCCTTAGCCGCACCACCCCCTGTTAAGAGAAACATGTTTCTACAAATGAATAATGACGCAGCCAGGCCAAACAGAAATATATAATATTTAATGAAACATAAAAATCCAAAGTTGGTTGGGGCGAAGACCACCGGAAAGTAAAGTTGGGGCGAAGGCCACCGGAAAGTAAAGTTGGGGCGAAGCCCACCGAAAACTTTCTACCATGCGTGAGACATTCAATCGTCAAGTTTGGCTTTCCAACAGTGAGGCAAATCACTTTTCTCAGTTTTTTTGTTTTTATTTTTTTTTTTTTTTTGCTAATGTTGGGAATATTCTTACATACATGGATTTTCTTGTCCTTCAATCCCTCTAAATTAAAACTCCACATGATACAACATAAAATAAAAGTAAATAATAACATACTACTAAAGCAATGGAAAAATATTAAAAATATATAATAAATACATTTAAAATGCTTAAAGAAACTAACACTTCACCTTTTAGGGTTGAAGGGCCAAGTGCGGTCGACATTGTATAGCGTATGTTGTAAATTTGCTTTGAGGAGAAAGCTTTTTCTACCCTGTCGTCGACACCTCCAATCGGTACTGTCCTTGTGGATACGGTTGCTCTGTCGTGATGTACAATCTGAAAACGTCTGAGACCCGGCTGCGCCGTATCTGCTGACTCAGTTTGGTACTCGCTTAGCTGCAAAGATTAAGTAGGCGTAATAGACTAAGACACTGTCGCAATGTTTGAAGAAGTTATGTTCTTCAACGTTTGGAGTTTATTGTTGTTGAAGTTTTACAGTTGTTGTTAACCACACGCTTGGGAAGCAATTTGAAGTAGTAGGTGTTGATGTTGAATTGTTTTCTTATTTATTGTCTTGATGTTAGCCACACGCTTGGGAAGCCAACTTGTAGTAGATTTTTGTATACGTAATTTAGCACCACGCTTTGGGAGTTAATTTGAAGAAGATTGTTTGTTACGTAATATGCTGCTACGTATCAGAAGCCGATTTTTGAAGATGATGTATTTTTATTGTTACTCTCCAAGTTTAAAAAATATTATATTAATTTTTTTAAACTGCTTCTATAGGTAGTATTTATATTTATGTTTGCCTCGGCTGCTTCAGTATTGTTTTAGAGTCACGTATCTCTTAGACAGGATGTGGTACGACAAGAATGTAGGCTTACACAGATTTTAAGTTTAAACTCACTTCTTTTTATTAATCCTTGGCACAAATTATATAGCACTACATTGATGTTAAGAGCTGTAAGATTCTTTAATTTAAAACTTGCGCTTTATTAACGTGTATACTTAATTTTTGTTACACACGAATACGTAATATTTCTTTAGAAAACACACCTTCCATTCGGTCACTACCAAGGTCTGCAGGAAACTGAACATATTTCAATTAACCAAACCCGTAAACGTTTGTATTTCAAGTCTCTGATTGTCTAATTTTAAACTGTCACAAAATTTACATTATCTTTGCTCTAATCATGACTAGTAACATTTAAACTCTCAACTCATATATTACCTCAAGGTTACCTCATTGTTAGCAACTTTAAACTTATTATTCTCACAGGTCTTACATTATTAAATTACATAATGCATTCATATAACCTTATTAAATATGTTTACAATAATAATAGCATATGCAATGACTGTTACGTACATTTTTTTACAAATTATTACATACATATTGTTTCAAGGCGGGCTGTTATTGAATTTACATATTATATAATTTAATTGAAATTATTCAAGTGTTAAAAATACTGCCTCATGTTGAAATCCTCCTCCGTCATCGCCATACACCCGATATGTATATACATCTTGAAAGTCTTTCATCGCTTCGTTATAAAACTCTACATGACCATTTTATATTGTACACCAATACGTATAGTGTAAATTTTAAACAAACCATTCCTGGTTATTTGATTATGTTTGTAGCTACAATTCTCGTGAACAAATACTGACTATAAAAAACATTTGTTCCCATTTAAAAATATTCTAGTAGCCATATAAATGGAAAGAAAATTCACAATTTTAATTTGCAGAAAGAACAAACGAGGTTACAGATTAGGAATTCTGGTGTTTCTTCAAATATTTTATTTATTAGTTCTATAACTTCTTTGAAAATTGTAAGCTTCTTTAAACTTTTATGTGTGATATTTACAAAATAGTTTTATTTGTGCGTAATACAGACTTATCATATAAAATAAAAGTATTTAACTACTATCATTTTTAAAGTGGAGATTAATACTCCCTGGAGTAACCGTATACTCAAAACATGCTTTTATATTTGATATAAAAAGGTGTATTAGATCTATATTTATAAAATTATTTCCCAAAGAATCGGTTACTCAGGCTATCTCACTGACGATCCTTGAAAAGAGCACATGTCTTAGGAACTCTTTAATTTAAAAAAATACGTTCTTACACAAAAGCATATTTCGGAAAAGTTTTAAAATTTCGGAAAGCCTTTCTTAAATAATTCACATAGGCGAATATGTTTTGGAACAGATATAAAACAACTTTCGTAAATAAAGTTATGTAGGATTTAACAGATGTAACAATAAAAATATCATAATATTAACAAAGCTTCAGAATTTATTTTAAACAATCCATTAATAAACATAATGCACAGCGGCGCTCGCCATTCTTTCGCCTACATGTCGCGCAAGGTGTATTATCGACCCGACTTTTTACATGACAACAAATGCAGAAAAGTGCAGATGAGACATTTTGAGCTGTTTTATTTAGCAGCCTACATAAGAAGAGAAATCATATGTTTTGGCTTCAACAAAATTCTGCAATTGCCCTGATAGCAGCGGAGTCCATGGATAAAATTAAGGAAGTATTTGAAGATGAGTGTGATTAGTCCTGGTGTATGGCCACTTGTTCATCAGATTTAATAGCGTGTCATTTTACCTGTGGGCTGTCTGAAGAACAGATAACAGACATAAACAGACAGTTTATGAGAAAAAAAACTCACGCATTGGAGGAACTAAAGGAGAATATCACAAAAAAATCACAAACATTACAGTGGCCGGACTTAAACGAGTCACTCTGAATGTGTTTTCCCGATATAATTCCTGTTTAGCCAAAGGGGAACATTTCCAGCACCTTCTTTTATATATGATATTAAGAGCGAAGTTAAAGTACGTTCTCGGGCGGCCGCGACAGGCCCAGCCGCCGAGAATTAAAACACCGCGCGAGCGGAATAGTGTTTACGTGAAAACTCTGTCTATATACATCCCCGGGGTCCAAGTGATTGTATCCATTTACCTTATGTTGTATCTATCTCAAATTATATTCCTGCAAAACATTAGTATTTCATTCTATAATTTTTCATAATAGCTGCAACAATGTGATGTCCGTCGTGAAATACTCTGAAATAGGGCGACTTAAATCATTTTGGATTACTTCGGTTCAAATTCGTTAAGTATTAAATTTCCCACCTTTCTGTAAAGACAGTAAAGTTAGGATGTCAGTTAGAGAAATTAGATGAACACATCATAACTTTCTGGTATTTATGTAAACAAAAGGAAAATTTAAAACAAAAAGTCACTGAAAAAAGAAAATTTAAATTTCTGTGTGTGTTTAATTCCAATTTTTTGCAAGTAGCGACCATTCTTTATTATTTTGGTCAATGATAGCCAACTCCTCAGTCCATCTATAAATTACGAACACCTCAGATAGTGTTAAGAGATGCTCTGCCATTAAAACATCCATTGAAACTAGCAGGAAAATGCAATTTGGCTGGTAGTCTTTAATCATTATAAAACATGCAATACTGAAGTAACTGGAAAGGCACGTTGTAGTGCCAAACATGTGTGCGCTTAAATATGGAAGTTATTAAATATTTGACGTGTAATAAGTGATTTATAGGAAAACATTATTTATTTTATTCTAATTGAATTCATAGGCTAAAATGACCTTTGGGTTTTCTGTGTCTTGATTATGAATGAAATAGTTTTTATACTTCTAACAACATGGACCACTTAGAAATTATGCGGATTTTTCATCAATAAAGCTTTGCAAATAAATGTGTATTATGCCATAGTAACAACTATTACTCTGGCAATGTTTAAGTAATGGCGGAAAGAAATATAATGGTTGGCCTCATTCCAGAATCATTTAAGAGATTGCACTGCTGTTTTCCTTACCACACCCAGGTGGTTTGTTTACTTTTATGTGTGTTCTACTGCAGCACTGACGGCCCAAATAATGTAAAGGTAAAATAAACACGCTTACCTTAGCATCACTGTCACAAACAGATGATAACTTCTGCCGGTTCAGATTTGGTCTCCTGGATGAAGTAGCACAAACATCAGGTCATTGTTACTAACTCTAGTGATAAGATACTTGATATAGACTTGAAGTCGTACCACGACAGAATTTTAAAGAAAGCGACTAGTGACTATTTTGATAGTTTTTGGAGTCATTTAGAGATAATTCTAGCAGATTAAAGTTTTTACCTTCATAAATTATTTCCTTGAGAAAGAATATGTTTACAATCCTTCTCGAATAAGTCAAATAGACAATTATTGGAGTAGCCTATATGTTATAAAATGGCAAAACATTTCCAGCACAGTGGACTTCTGATTGCGTTTAAACAAGATTTTGCAATTGCAATTTTCTCCCTTCTAAATTCCATTGCGGAGGTAGAAAGAACCTTTAATCAGTTGAAAATTGTCAAAACAAAACTAAGGAATCTGCTTAAACGCTCAACTGTGACAGCTATACTACATTGTAGAAGTGCTCTTAAGATTTTGAGAAAAAACATGGTACGCCTATGAACTCCCAGAAACATTACGTAATACGTGTACAATATCAGCGTGGCCAGTACAAATCCAGCAACCTCCAACCTCATATACCGTGGAGGTGGCTGCGAAAGAGCTATATGATAAACAATTTGCTTCTGATTAGGTAAAGGAATGTTTCTTTTAAAATTGTTATATATTATGCAAATACTGTTTAATAAATGATAATAGTTATTGTGATTTATCAAGTTTTACTTTCTCTACTGCGTACAGTAACTAGGGGAAGTATTGTATTCCACCCAAAAATTCGATACAGAGATTTCATCGGAAATATATGCTTTGAGACCCCCTGAATCCAAAAACGCACTTTTGGATACATGTCCGTTTGTGCGTCTGCGTATCTGTGAACAGCATAACTCAGAAACGAAGAGTCGGATAAACACCAAACTTGGCATTTAGTTCAGTATCCTTTTAGGTTCAGTATCTTCCAGAGATGCGACGCGAATGTTTTCAAGAAAATCCCCCCACTCCAGATTCCCTTTACATGGAACATTTTTCGAAAATTTTAATTTTCTCAAAAATGGCTCTAACGATTTTGATTAAAATATCATATATGTAAGATATTTTCATGACAAATAATGGGAATGTTTCCAAAAGCATTCTTCATTGTGAACGACTTTTGCATAACTGATAAACCATAAGAGATAGACAAAATTTTACTGCCCATAAAATGTAGATCGCGTTAAAATACACAATTTATGTCACATACATTTTTTGGTTGAGTGAACCATTTTCGAGATATTGCTTGTTATTCCCTTAAATTTTTCAATATTTATTTTCACAAATGGGAATTCATTATTAATTTTTTGTCTTGTATATGCAAAGAGAATGGTGCTGCACCTAGCAACCAACTAAAAAGAGATATGTATATGCTAAAAGGCTACTGTATTTCTATATTGTCCTTGCAAATACAAAAAAAGGGGAACATGGTACGCCTTAAGCGATAGTCAAATATTTTTAGAACTGGTCCCTATGTGAAAAATGTAATTCTCTTTGCATATCAAAAAATGGTTTCTGCAAATGTTTATCTCGATTAATATGAAATAGATGGAGAATAAGAGTTTGTAAAAATAGTTTGTACAAGAGTAGAGAAAGTCATGTGAGTGTAACACATCAAATTTTTACTTTCTCTACTACGTATAGTAAGTAGGGGAAGTATTGCATTCCACCCAAAAATTCGATACCGAGATTTCACCGGAAATACATGTTTTGAGACCTCCTGAATCCAAAACAAGCATTTTTGGAAACATGTCCGTGTGTGTCTGTGTGTGTGTATGTGTGTGTGTGTGTCTGTGTGTGTGTCCTTGAACAGCATAACTCAAAAACGAACAGTCGGATAAACACCAAACTTGGTATTTAGGTTCAGTATCTTCCAGAGATGCGACACGAAGGTTTCCAAGAAAATCCCCCACCCCAGACTACCCTTTACATGGAACATTTTTCGAAAATTTTAATTTTCTCAAAAATGGCTCTAACGATTTTGATGAAAATATCATATGTTTAAGATGATGTCATGAGATATGAAATGTAAATCTCGAATTTTCTGGGAATGTCTCCAAAAGTATTCTTCATTGTGAACGACTTTTGCATAACTGGTAAACCATAAGAGATAGACAAAATTTTACTACACAAAAAATGTAGATCGCGTTAAAATACACAACTTATGTCATATACATTTCTTTTGTTGAGTGAACCGTTTTCGAGATATTGCTTGTTATTTCCTTAAATTTTCCAATACTTATACTTTTTCTCAAATTCGTTATTCATTTTTTTATGTCCTGGACATGCAAAGAGAATGGAATGCGCTACATAGCAACCAGCGTTAAAATATTTGACTATCGCTTAAAAGCTACCATATCCCCCTTGCATCTACAAGAAAATTACCAATAAGTTTGACATCTCGATATCTCGATGACATGAAGCATATGGAGAATAGGCGTTTGTAAAAATAGATTGTACAAGAGTAGGGAAAGTCATCTGAGTGTAACACATCAGATTTTTAATTAAGTATTTGGTGACTTTTGGCTGACAACTTCTCCGGCACGGTTATGGAGCAGGTAGCCTAACTCTTGGGGTGAAAGCAAAGCCTCCTTACTTTTATTACATGCTACATTCAACCGAAAAATTCCTTATCTTAATCATGCCTAAAATAAGCTTTATGTGGTCCCCTGTATACCAAAAGCTCATATCTATGAATTGTTTTTTGCAGCATAACCAAATACGAACATTTATGCAACTGCCAAATGTATTCTAAAGAACGTAAGGCGAAGATTTTAGGGCGACCGATGTATTGTAGCTTGTACTGACTCGAAGTTCTTTACGTTGAGTTACGCATATGTAGAGGAGTAATAGTATAAAGTTTAGTGTTTTTAACAGAAGCTGTTTTCAAAGTATTTGTTACTTTCTCTACCACGTACAGTAAGTAGGGGAAGTATTGTACTCCGCCCAAAAATTCGTTACCGAGATTTCACCGGAAATACATGTTTTGACACCCCCTGATTCCAAAAAAAGCATTTTTGGAAACATGTCCGTGTGTGTGCCTGTGTTTGTGTGTGTGCGTGAGTGTCTGTGAACAGCATAACTCAGAAACGAAGTCGGATAAACACCAAACTTTATATTTAGGTTCAATATCTTCCAGAGGTGTGACACGAAGGTTTTCCAGAAAATACCCCCACCCCAGATTACATTGAACATTTTTCGAAAATTTTAATTTTCTTAAAAATGGCTCCAACTATTTTGATTAAAATGTCATATGTTTTAGATATTTTAATGGCAAATGAAATGCATATCTCGAATTTTCTGGGAATGTCTCCAAAAGTATTCTTCATTGTGAACGACTTTTGCATAACTGGTAAACCATAAGAGATAGACAAAATTTTACTACACAAAAAATGCAGATTGCGTTAAAATACACAATTTATGACATATACATTTTTTTTTGAGAGAACCGTTTTCGAGATATTGCTTGTTATTCCCTTAAATGTTCCAATACTTATACTTTTTCTCAAATTGCTTATTCATTTTTACTTTCTCTACTACGTATAGTAAGTAGGGGAAGTATTGTATTCCACCCAAAAATTCGATACCGATATTTCATCGGAAATACATGTTTTGAGACCCCCTGAATCCAAAAAAAGTATTTTTGGAAACATGTCCGTGTGTGTGTCTGTCTGTGTGTCTGTGTGTGTCTGTGTGTCTGTCTGTGAACAGTATAACTCAGAAACGAACAGTCAGATAAACACCAAACTTGGTATTTAGGTTCAGTATCCTCCAGAGATGCGACATGAAGGTTTTCAAGAAAATCCCCCCACCCCAGATTACCCTTTGCATGGAAGATTTTTCGAAAAGTTTAATTTTCTCAAAAATAGCTCTAACGATTTTGATTAAAATATTATATGTTTAAGATATTTTCATGACAAATACAATGTATATCTTGAATTTTCTGGGAATGTCTCCAAAAGTATTCTTCATTGTGAACGACTTTTGCATAACTAGTAAACCATAAGAGATAGACAAAATTTTACTACACAAAAAATGTATATCGCGTTAAAATACACAATTTATGTCATATACATTTTTTTTGAAGTGAACAATTTTCGAGATATTGCTTGTTATTCCCTTAAATTTTTCAATACTTATTTTCTCAAATGGGAATTCGTTATTCATTTTTTGTCTTGGATATGCAAAGAGTATTAATCTGTGGCAAAGGGAATGGTGCTCCACCTAGCAACCAGTTATTAAGAGATATGTATGTGCTTAAAGACTACTGTATTTCTATATTGCTCTTGTTCTTTCACAATAAAAATGAGAGGTCACATGACTTCCTGTGACCATGCAGTGACGAGGTAGACGCTCTGAAGTGAATACGTGTTTTGCAGGTGCTGTGATTTTTCCGCGTAGCAAAAATACCAGATTACGAAGAACAAAGAACGAAGTTTTACTTTAAACTCGGTGAAACTGCAACAGAATGGCGGCGCCGTGGCTGAGTGGTTAGACCGCTCGCCTTCCACCGAGGCGGCCCGGCTTCAATCCCGGGGACCTGCATGTGGGATTTGTGGTGGACAAAGCGGCGTCTGGGCGGGTTTTCTCCGGGTTCTCCGGTTTCCCCCGCCATTCATTCCACCAACTGCTCCATCATCACCTTTCCTCTCATCCATTTCACCTACATTTCGTTTCATCTACTTCCTTCATCCCATACCAGGCATCGGGCTAATCCCCCATCCTGGATGCTCTGTCTGATCCATGAGTGTCTGTTCCTCGACGGGCCTCTGACCCCAGGCACCCGCCTGTAAGACCTGGGGGGTGTAAGTCCTACATAAGAGGAGGGTAAACAGATAATGAATGAATGAAACTGCAACAGAAGCCCATGAAATGCTAAGAACAGCTTATGGGGAGGAAGGTATGGGCAAAACTCAAGCATTTGAGTGGCTTTAGAAATTTAAAAGCGGTGTGACATTAGTTAAAGATGCAGATTGTTCGGGGTGACCCTGTTCCAGCAAAACTGTTGAAAATATCAATCAGGTGAGGGAAATGGTTTTAAATGATAGGCGCATTACAATAAGAGAACTTTTTGACTCATTAGGACTCTCCTTTGGAAGTGTTCAAAACACAATTTGGACATGAGAAGAATTGCCGCCAAGTTCGTGCCCGCCTGCTTTCAAATGACCAAAAGAAAAGCCGTGTGGTTGCCTGCACAGATCTTAACGAACAGCTACGAAAGACCCACAGTTTATGTAGAAAATTATTACTGGTGATGAAACATGGATTTATGGGTACGATCCAGAAACGAAGCAACAATCTTCATAATGTAAGAGTCCTTTATCTCCACGCCCGAAAAAGGCCAGACAAGTTCGATCCAAAGTGAAGTCAATGATTGTGTTTTTTGACATTAAAGGCATTGTACATAAGAAATTTGTGTCACAGGGTCAAACAGTGAATCAAGTGTTCTACAAACAAGTGCTGCAAAGATTAATGGAGAATGTGCGACGCAAACGGCCGGAGAAATGGAGGAGTAGTGACTGGTTTCTGCATCATGACAATGCGCCCGCGCACAAAGCCCTTTCTGTTCGCCAATTTTTGGATAAAAATAGGATGAATACTGTTCTCCAGATTTGGCACCAATGGACGTTTTTCTTTTCCCGCGACTTAAAATGCGGCTCCGAGGACACCGTTTTGAGGACATTGATGTCATCCATCGCGAATCGCAGAAGGCTCTGAAATGTTGAAAGAAGGGGACTTCCAGAGGTGCTTCCAGCAGTGGCAGAAGCACTGGGACAAGTGTATCAACTCCCAAGGAGATTACTTCAAGGGTGATAGTGCAGATTAGACAAAACAAGTAGTTGTGTAGTATTTATGACGTTATTCCAGAAACTTTTTGATCATACCTCGTATCATCGTGCATTCAGAGCTAGAAGAAATCTATTGCTTGTTAAGCTTTATGTAGCCTATTTGCATTATAAAACATTTAGCAGTAATAATTAATGTTGATTAAAAATAAAAGTAAAAAATTTATAACAAAATGAGTAACAGTGTTTTATAAAAGGAGGCGATTTTTCCACGTGAACAAGCACTGGTGAACTGGATGACAAGCACAATACTTTTGTAGACTCCATGGAGTTGTAAGACGCTCATTGGTAAGTAAAAATAATGTATCTTCATTATACAAGAAGAAAGAAAATTTACTAAATAGTAATATCAAATGAATAGTAACGTCTATGAATTAATATTAGTACTTAAATTTATTAAACAGCTCTAGGTAAGAGTAGAAGCATATCAAAAATCACCGCAAAACTCTTAAAGCTCGTACTTTCCAATTGAAGTTTAGATAGCTGGAATTCCATTGTGCCTTATTCCCACCCCAAAACGAACGCACTATAAATATAATGCTATGCTTACATAGTTAATGTATGTAAGTAAGGCATATATTAAATCTATTTTACAAACCAGTAATTGTTTTCTTGCAGCCAACACATGCGACGGCAACACAGCCTCCAATATTGATCAATGGAACTTTCTCCTTTAGATTACATTGCCAAAGGCTATAAATAATTCTGTATGAATACTTCAGGAATTGAAGTGCAAATCATTGGCATTCTATCAAATCCCACTATAGCCAACACACGAAGCGATAACCATAACAACGTACAACATCAGTGCAAGCATTCAAGTGCATGATACTCTATCAGCTCGGCGTAAAAGTAGCTTATGTCATCTACACTCTCATATTCATCTGGCTGCACATGCAATAAATAACAAGAGTCGTCTCCGGTTGTTTTTTTAGTTTTATAAACTCATAAACTTTTAGATACTATGAAAATATTTTCCCTTACGATAACCAAATACATCATCATTACTATCTTTGATTAACTCTGGAAACTCCTTAGAAAAACTTTGATGTGCTTTACAGACGGCTCAAAGGAGCCTTAGAAACAATATCCGCAGTATATGGCATAAGACCAAGGTGCAAAAAGTTGTTCTCCCCTTAGGTGATTATGCTTATTGTTTCGAAACAGAAATTTATAGTATTATTCAATGCATGCACGAAAGCATAAGGAGAGCTTACATGGTAAACAGATAGCCAGGCTTCACTTGAGGCTCTAAGTAGTCGGATAATATGCCAAGTTGATTATCACATTTTTACTTTCTCTACTACGTATAGTAAGTAGGGGAAGTATTGTATTCCACTCAAAAATTCGATACCGAGATTTCACCGGAAATATATGTTTTGAGACCCTCTGAATCAAAAAAAAGCATTTTTGGAAGCATGTCCGTGTGTGTATGTCTGTGTGTCTGTGTGTATGTCTGTGTGTGTGTCTGTCTGTCTGTCTGTCTGTCTGTCTGTCTGTGAACAGCATAACTCAGAAACGAACAGTCGGATAGACACCAAACTTGGATTTAGGTTCAGTATGTTCCAAGGATGCGACACGAAGGTTTTCAAGAAAATCCCCCCACCCCAGATTACCCTTTACATGGAACATTTTTCGCAAATTTTAATTTTCTCATAAATGGCTCCAACGATTTTGATTAAAATATCATGTGTTTAAGATATTTTTATGACAAATAAAATATATCTTGAATTTCCTGGGAATGTCTCCAAAAGTATTCTTCATTGTGAACGACTTTTGCATAACTAGTAAACCATAAGAGATAGACAAAATTTTACCACACAAAAATGTAGATCGCGTTAAAATACACAATTTATGTCATATACATTTTTTTGTTGAGTGAACCATTTTCGAGATATTGCTTGTTATTCCCTTAAATTTGTCAAGACTTATTTTCTCAAATGGGAATTCGTTATTCATTTTTTGTCTTGGATATGCAAAGAGTATTAATCTGTGGGAAAGGGAATGGTGCTGCACCTAGCAACCAGCTATTAAGAGATATGTATGTGCTTAAAGGCTACTGTATTTCCAAATTGCCCTTGTAAATATATATTCCCCTTACATCTACAGAAAATTAGCAATAAGATAGACTCTGCAAATGTTTATCTCGATTAACATGAAGTATATGGAGAATAAGCGTTTGTATAAATAGTTTGTACAAGAGTAGAGAAAGTCATGTGAGTGTAACACATCAGATTTTTATATACACAACGAATGGGTAATTTGCCATTATAACTGTACCTTGTTATTACCATGGAACCATTGGGGAAATTTTCATTAGTTTCCTTATACCAACTTTCAATTTTTTTCTCCCCTTATTAGGTAATATATAGCCCAGGGTTTGTTGTAGTCAGATAAATATATGCCTCATCTAAAAAGACAACAAACATCCACTTTTCATCAGCTGGATACCATTCATAAGCTTTCTGCTGTTAGTGGCACGTTCTGCAATGTGTTTAGGCAACAGCTTATATCCCCGACTCTTATGGCACTTTTCTAGATTCAAATCCTGGATGATTATGGTGTTCACAGTAGTAACAGAGATCCCTAATCACAGTGCAATGGCCCCTGAGTTGCGGGATTTGGTCCTTCACCTTCCGAATTATCTCCGGCGACTGGTGCCCGGCCGTGGATTTCCCCGTTTCTTGCCTTTTGGAATAAGTTCTCGTGTATCCTTACCTTACGTATTCCTGACATGAAAACAGTAAAAACGTTCATATGAACATGGGTCTGAAAATCAACCGTTTCGTTGTTATAGGTCAAAGAATATGTATTCCATGACTGAACAGACGGATATGCACTACACGTATGGCCGTGCAGACGGCAATGCAGCACGAGCACGTGAACTTTATGCAGAAAGGTACCCTGACAGGCCGTTATCGTGTGCAAGAACATTCGCACGAATTCACCAACGCTTGAGAGAGAATGGCGCATTTGAGAGGAGTACTAGGGATGTTGGGAGGCCAAGAGCGGTACAAGGCATTAAGCTTGAAGAATGAGTTCTTCGTGCTGTGGATGCAGACCCATCACAAACCACAAGACTTATGGCTGTAAGGGAAAGAGTTAGCCATATGACTATCTGGAGAATTCTGCATGAAAATCTTCTGTACCCGTATCGCCTTCAATGTGTGCAAGGATTAAATGAGGCGGACTTTGAGCCAAGAAGACAGCAGTGCACTGTGTTCATCAATTTCCTAGCCTGTATCTCATTTACGGATGAGGTTGGTTTTTACTCGCGACGGCATCTTCAATTTTCATAACACTCATAACTGGAAATTTGAAAATCCTAATGAAGTACGACAGTACAACCATCAACAGAGGTTCTCTCTCAACGTTTGAGGTGGAATCATTCATGATCTCTACTTCTTCCCTCCTCGTCTGAATGGACAAACCTATCTCAGTATCTCAGAAATGAGTTGCATTACTTAACTGATAATGTGTCTCTGGACATTATCCAACAAATGTGGCGTTTACACGATTGTGCACCAGCTCATTTCAGTATGATAGTTCGTAAGTGTTTGAATGATCGATTTCAGCAAAGATGGATTGGTCGACGGGAGCCCATTGCATGGCGTGCTCGATCGCTTGATTTGAATCCAATAGATTTCTTCGTCTGGGGACATTTGAAGTCCTTGGTTTATGCGACTCCTGTACCTGATGTTGACATTTTGAGAGGACGTATCTAAACTGGATTTGACCAAATACGAAACACACCAGGAATTTTCAACAGAGTACGCCAGAGCATGGAACGCAGGCTTACTGCATGCATCGAAGCAAGAGGAAGCCACTTCGAGCAATGTTTATAACTTTCGGATTTTGTGTTGCAACTCTGAAATAAATGAATTTCAGACCCATGTTCATATGAACCTTTTTTTTTACTGTTTTGGTGTCCGAAACACGTCCTCCAGATATGACACCAATAAAGATACATCCTGTATTTTCTCAACTATTTTACAAATTATTCATACAATTCTGGTTGTTATATGCTCTTCCTATTAATGTAAATCTTCGCAAAAGTGACAGCTACTTACACTCCCTTTTCACATCACTGAGGCGGCATCGAATATATTAAAGACGGCTTTGACTACGTGTCTCCTTCGGATGCTTGTTTCGAGATATCGGAAACCGTCTAGAAAGAACCCAGAGATCCCTTCATAACCATGTCGAAAGGTTTCCGAGCGTTCTGCTACAAATCGGTCGATTCAGAGAGCTGACACATAGGAGTATGCAGGAAGTTAATCAACCTTCAACTGTTAAAAAAAATACCGATATATCTAGTGTTTCTACTGTACACTCTTTTCAAGAGCTTCTGAGAAACAAAAGAACGGTCACTTAATATTTCAAAAGCTTCGGTTACACTGAGTGGCTTTATTCGCTAGTTGCCAGCATATTTAGTAGCACGCGCACAAATTCTTTTGTGTTAATGGTAGGGTTGTATAGCCGAAAAAATTAAAGCGGAAAAATTAAGTCTTTCGTACTCCCCGTAGACTTATGCGCAAAGAAGCGGCGGTATATGGTTCGCTTTGATAGCAGTGCCAGCCATAACACGGCCAGAACTACACAAAAAACATTTTAAAAAACTCTTATGTCACATTCACCTACCCTCTGTGGCTTATTAATGGGCATACAAATTATTCTTACGAAAGTTTTTGTTTTCCTATCTACTTCACTTTAATCGGGATAAAATAGCTGCATTATACATTTTATTACGGACACAAAGCGAATAGCGATAGTCAAATGTTTTAGAACTGGATGCTATACGCTGACCTTAAAATTCAAACTGTTCATAACATCGAAACAGCTAAAAATCGACATGACCTTATAAAATAATGGCTAAGTATTGAACAACTCGAGCGATTAATAATGGATACCTTTGAAATGGCTGATGTCACCGAAAAAGTTATTAAATAAATTGTGTGTTTTAAAGATATCTACATTTTTTGTGTAGTACATTTTTGTCTATTGCTTAAAGTTTACAAGATATACAAGAAAGAACAGGATTTCACAGGCTATTCCCCGAAAATTCAAGTTAAACATTTTATTCGTCATATATGTTTAATATATGGTATGTTATCAAAATTGTTAGAGCCGTTTTTTAGAAAATCAGAAATTTCGAAATATGTTCCACATAAAGAACAGTTGGGAAGGGGGAATTTTCTTGAAAATCTTTGTGCTGCATCTTTGAAAGATATTAAACTTATATATCAAGTTTGGGGTGTTTATCCGACATTTAGTTTTTGAGTATGCTGTTCACAGACCGCGTCACACACAAACACACAATAACACTTGCCGAAACACACATGGAACTTTGTCTAAAAATGTTTTTGGGAGGTTCAGGGGGCTTAAAACATTTTCTCGGTGAAATCTTAACTTCGAATTTTCGGGTGGAATACAATACTTCCCCTACTTACTATACAGAGAAAGTAACAAATCTAAAAAACAATAGTTTCCAATTTCCTGCCTTTGCGTTTAGTACAAATGTACGTGGGTACCCAACCAAACAGATCATTAGTTATGTTAGAATAGAAAGGAGGAAAGGAATTTCTGCCCTTGTTCGTAAAGATGTTACCGTTTAAATACACTGGATCACAAAATATAGATTACAGTATACAAGCTTTATCATTCTGAAACAATAATGTTCTATAGCTAAAGAAACAAACATACAACCATAAATTTATTTCGTAACAGTAAAACTTCCTTGTATGTTGAAAAGAAATACAGCTCCTATTTTGAATAAAACTGGTTTTGTACCTCGTAATGCACAGCACTGAATTACAACAAACAATAAATGAAATAAAAACAAGAATATCTATGAATTAAAACAGAGCATGTTCTAACCTTCTTCGGAATATATTTGCATCTATATCTCAATTACATTATATTACAGTTATTGTATCCTTTTGCATTACAGCATGTAAGTTTTATTATTCTGAAATGTTCTAAACTTGAAAAAACAAGTGTAGAAACATAAAATGTTTTTCGCATCATCATATTGATCTCAACTGCAGAAAGAGTCCCTTTAAGTGTATTGGAACTGATGTTTTGTTGTTAAAGATCCATCTTGGCCAGCTCTTCTAGTCCATTTCTATTAATTTTTCAAAATCTAGTGTTGTCTCCTCCTATAATGAGATATTCCTCTACAGGTATGTGCGGCATAAAACACTTGGTATTTACAGCATTATTTTTTATTCTATTTTACTTTACGTCCCTTTAACTCCTTGGTCATATCGCGACGGATCTGTTGGTGGATAACTTCTAGAACGATATGTGATGGACAGTTAGTCTTCTCGGTCTCATCCCTGTAACACATGCTTCATGCTGTGCAGATGGCATTAGGATGCCGTCCAGTTCAACCACCGCACTCATACAGAAAGGCGGCTAGCCTTCTAGGTCTCATCCCTGTAACACATGCTTCATGCCGTGCAGTTGGCATTAGGATGCCGTGCAGTCCAACCGCCGCACTCATACAGAAAGGCGGCTAGCCTTCTAGGTCTCATCCTAGAAATACCATCTTTCTTCGTCACGTGTCCACAGCGACCCACAACGCATACAGTATTCATCTCATTGCCGTGTATCAAACGAGCTTATTTACTCCCCGGAGCTGCATTAAGACGTGTGAGAGCACGAATCCAATACGCTGAAGAAGGAGAAGGCACTGCGCCATATACCGAAAATATCTATACTCAAGTGTTACTAAATCCTCTATGACCTCTCTCCAACGTATATACCACTTTAATTCGGCAAAGATGTGACCCTAGCACAAGACGAATTATTATTATTATTATTATTATTATTATTATTATTATTATTATTATTATTATTATTAGTTCGCTATACCTGAACGCCAAATCGCTCAAAAACTCAGCTTTGGTGCTGAGCAACTAAAAGCAAACAAATTCCCCAATGTAATGGAGGAAAACTGGGCTGATTAAAATACTGAAAGTATACTAATATTTTGGAAAGACACAAAGTTTTTGTTTCGCGTAAATAATATTTTAATAAAATTAAAATGTTTTCTCTTGTAATCTTCTCTTTATCCTTGTGGCTTTCAAATGATATACACTCGCGAAAATTAAATAGTTTTATCGGCTATTTGCGCAAAATTTAAACGAAGATTACGATATTTTAATAAAATGAAAGTAACGAAACTTTTATCATGTAACCAGTACTTACACTTCCCAAATCTGAGTTAAATATCAAATTTGAAATTCATCCGGTTTTTTTAGTTATGCTCTCTCTCATTTCTAAAAGTAATATATATATATATATATATATATATATACTTTTTTTTTAGTCTCAGGGGACCTCAAAATCCGCTGAAACCTTGATCTAGAACTTTTTGTTTGAATATGACGCGTCTTTTGTCTTAACTAGCGATACAGAAAGTAGTGAGGGGCTGTTGAGTCACCCGGTATAAAAGCAAGATTGCTTTCACATTTCGGTATCCGAATATTTCCCATTATTTACATATCCATGCATAAATTTAGCGTTACTGCCTTTTTTTCAGAGAATACACCGACAAGAGAAGCTGATTTCGTTTAGAAAACTGATACTTAAAGCCTGCGATTGTGACACCATCTGGTGTTCCAATCACCTCTCAAGACATCAATGACGTCCCGCATTAGGGATTTTATTCGTTTACGTGATCTTGCATTCCAGACGCATAATGCGCGCGTGCGCACATGCACAGAAAGAGGAGGATAAGCAGGCTTAGTTTTACTCAAGCGTTTTGAACTGTTGGAAAGGAATAGAAGCTGGTACGTGGCTCGCATGGACAATGGGTGTTATATGCTTCAGTCAGGTCGATGAAAGGACACAATTTGCCTTCCGGAGATAAGGAAGAAGATCGCTCAATCCTATTACTAGGGTCTTGGTCGACTTTCTTGCTTACTTGTGTACACATTGGCTTTCTAGAAATAAAAGGGAGATCACTGCGATTCTCAAAGCTTTCGTTCAGTAACAGTATTAACAACAATAAAAGCACAAATATTATTTTCTATCCTTAAGGGTATTTCTACGTGCCTCAAAGGAAACTATCGACACAGTTTAACTACGGTGTACAAAGATAGCAGCTGTAGTTCAACGAAATATATACAGGGTGGAAACCAATATCCTAAAGCTAATTCTACATATTGTACTGAATGAAATATAATTTTAGTATCCGATTTCTATCTCTCAGCACAAAATCCGCAATAAAATTTATTGAATTTCTTCATCGAGGCGGCGCCGCGGCCGAGTGGTTAGACCACTCGCCTCCCACCCAGGCGGCCCGGGTTCAATCCCAGGGACCCGCACGTGGGTTTTGTGGTGGACAAAGCGGCGTCTTGGCGGGATTTCTCCGGATTCTCCGGTTTCCCCCACCATTCATTCCACCAACTGCTCCATCATCACCTTTCCTTTCATCCATTTCACCATCATTTCGTTTCATCTACTTCGTTTCTCCCATATCAGGCATTGGGCTGATCACCCATCCTGGATATTCTGTCTGATCCACGAGTGTCTGCTCCTCGACGGGCCTCTAACCCCAGGCACCCACCTGTAAGTCCTGGGGGGTGTAAGTCCTACATAAGAGGAGGTTAAACAGGGAAAGAAGGAGAAGAATTTCTTCATCATTACACTGCAACTTTGATGTGCGTTAAGTCTATAGACGGTATAAAATAATCCAAATAATATATGCCAGTAAAGCTAATTTAAAAATAATATAGAATGTGTGGGCCTGAATTGATAATAGATGAGTCCCTAAATGAGAAAGTCACGGGTCATAATTAAAAGACCATTGCCTATAAATATTGTAATTCCTGTGAAGTGAATCAAAGTTCTTTCAGCATTTGATAAATTAAATTCTAGCCTCCTGTGGATCTAAATGTTATCTGAGACAAATGGGGTTCTCACAGAGGCGAAATAAGAAAATCTAGTTTTCTCTGTAATGGTTGAGCTTTTATCTTCTCTGTCACTACCTATGCAAGTAGAGGAAGAATTTTATTCCACCAAAAATTTCCGTATCGGAAATAATTATAATCCTTTTAGAAAAGGGTCTATGTGAGTCTCTGAACAGTAGTACTTAAAAATGAAAATTCAGATAAAAACCAAACCTAGGATGCAATATAAAGATTTTCAAGAAAATCCCCCTATCCAAACTGTCCTTTACGTTTAATGTTTCCTTATTTTTTATTTAAATAAAATATGTTTAATATAAAAATAATAACATCTAAAGCACTTTTCCTTCACACTGCGGCTGCTACCGCGCCGGCCGCCGCCGCTTGGACTCCCGTCGAAACTGTTATCTATAATATTTGCGAAACCGTCTCACGTTCTCATATCTACAATTATAGTGACAGTGATAATAATCACATACCTTATTATAAGAGATGTTTGAAATTTTGACGTCTATCCACACATTCCTGGCATCTTCTCAGGAAATTTTCATTTACACTCGAGAGTTCAATATCTGAATTGAGTGAATTTCTCGCCTAAGGTTTTCTTTTAGTTCTTCCAACGTACGGGATTTTTGTATACACTTTATTTTTCAATTTCCCTCATAGATGAAAATCGTATACAGTTAAATCAGGGGGTCTTGAGAGCATAAACCTTTACTAACAACTGGAGCTAGGACAATTAATATCCATTGATCGAGGAATCAACATAACTACCACCTTACTAAGTACACGTGACGTCGTACTGAATACAGAGACCCAGAGCTGCGCATTCGGCAATCAGTTGTTCGCTTGCGTTACTGGTATGGCAGAGCTGCTCTGTGAACTCTGGGTTTATGTTCTGTTCTACCCCTTACCAGTTCCAGGTTACCGTGCTACTGTTGATACAAACTCGCAGCGTACACAAAATGTAAGGTAAAGGATATTTGTCCAAGCTCTGCTAATAAGCCTATCTTCAAAAATTTTCTGAGCTAAATTTAATGACTCATCAGCGGTATGCGCGGTAGCAAAGTATTTTTGGAAATATCCAGACTGACATTTAACGTCGGTCAGCTGTTCAAAAAGTGGTGTAAGTCATTCCTATTTCACACCAACATACAGTATTTAAATGCTTAGTTCTCAGGCTAATCAGACTACAATACTGAATTAGAATATATTAAAAATGTGGCTATTGAAAATGATTTTAACCCACAACTTATTAATAACTTAATTATTAAATATAAAAAGAAACATATTCTACATACGACCAGTACCTTACAGAGCCCTAATATAAAAGACCTAGTGTACAAGAAATTCACATACTATCCTGTTATGTTCAAATACTTTGGAAAATTATTTAGAAAATATAACATTCAGCTTGCACTGCAGAATATTTATAACTTCAGAAATGTGTTGAACACATACAATAGATAATATAAAAAATTAGGTATATACCAGATTCCATGTCAAGATTGCCAGGGTTTATATATTGGTAGAACTAAGCTAAGTTTAAAAACACGTTTGTGTGAACAAAAAAGAAATACTAAATTAAAACAAATAGATAAATCTGGAGTTCCCAAACACTTCTAGACTTCTAACCATGAGATAGGACGTGATATAAAGTTATTAAAACCCATGCAGGTCCCTTCACATCTAGAAATTTTGGAAAAGATCTTTATCCAGTATAACCTCAAGAATATTCTGAATTTGGAAATCCCACCAGCAGATTCCTTGATGCAGCTTATCCAATCAGCTCGCAGGATAGAAGACAGAAGACAAGCGAGTTTCCAACCTTCACTACAGATGGCAGGGATTTCAACACAACCATTATAACTTCTCCCAGCAGAGGACAGCAAAACTACCTATTGATTCAACTTTTGGGAGTCAAGGGAGTAGAGCTGAAATTAGTCGTTCTTCAGCTGAGGATGACAGAAAGTCTTCTTCCGAAAGCGCTTCTTAGTAAAGACTTAAGCGCAGATCCAATGCGAGTTAAAAACGAACCGACTCATCGTATTACATAATGAACATAACATCACAGTTAATAATACTTCTGTAAATCACAAAACCTATAAATCTCTACATTTAGTGTTTGTTAAAAAATATAGGTTCTTATTGTTTTGTATGCATTTACTGCCCACCACAGACCAATTTTCGCGTCATGCAAGGGAATCTTGTGTGTAAAATTGGGTGTGTCTGTGCTTCAGTACCTGTTATTTTATGACGGAATATAACCATGTAAATGGAATCATGCTTTGTCAGAGAAGAATATTAAGCATGGGTATATTACTCTGTTATTAACATTATACAAAATTCAATTAAAGAAATTTACCCGACTCTGATGATCATGTGGGAAAAAATCTCATGTGATACATTCACATGACCTTCTCTACTCTCTCTCTCTTTATTAATGGGTATACAAACTATTCTAACTAAAGCTTATTTTTCTATTTGCTATATTTTAATCCAAATAAACCTTTGAAAACATAGCTACATTGCACATTTCATTATAGACACAAAAAGAACAGCGACAGTCAAATGTTTAAGAACGCTGGCCTTATAATTCCATACTGTTTCCATGCAATAGCGAGAAACAACTGAAAATCGACGAGACTAAAAGAATGACAAGTATTGAAAAATTCGAACCTTTAATAACGTATATCTCAGAAACTATTTATGCCACAGAAAAACTTATTTTAAGTGAATTGTGCGTTTTAAAGAGATCTACATTTTTTGTGTTGTACATTTTCGCCTATAGCTTAAAGTATACCATTTATACAAGATTATACAAAATGCCTTCCGAATAAAGAGCACTTCATAGACTATTTCAAGAAAATTCAAGATATACATTTTATTTGTCATGTAAATAGCTTTAATATATGATATTTTGATCAAAATTGGGGGATTTTTTTGAAAACCTTCGTGTCACATCTTTGGGAGGTACTGAACCTAAATACCAAGTGCGGTATTTATCCGACTTTTTGTTTTTTCTTTTAGGTTTGCTGTTCACAAACACACATTCACACACAGAGCTTATTGTAAATAATATTTTTGGATTCAGGGGGCCTCAGTAGTAATAGTCCCGGAAGAGCCAATTGGATTAACGATAATGCTGCCGCTAGGGGCGCTAGTGTCGCTAGTGTCGCTGCGTGCGACGGCGGCGGTAAGTTTGAAAAGCGCCATGAGCGGAAGGATTATCGTTATTGCAATTGGTTCATCCGGGACGAGTTAAAAGAATTGAGGATTAGGGTAAGATGGAGGAAAACAGGAAGTGACGTGGAGTGTTTTGATTGGTAAAAATAAGACGAAATGTGATTGTTTGGTTAATTCGGGTGGAAGATGAAGGAAGGAAGATGAAAGAGTATGGAGGACACGTGATGGAGAGGAGCGGGGTGGCGAGGTGTTGTGTGTGCAGGGGTTGGGACCGAAAGAGTGAAAAGATGGCGAGCGAGCGATAAAAAGTATAACAGAAAGTGACGTGTGAAGTTGTGATTGGTGGGGATAAGAAATGATGTTATTGGTGGAAAGGAACAAATGAAAGTTGTTGATTGGTAAGAATAAGAGAGATTATGATTGGTGGAAAGAAAAAGGTGTGGGAGTGGGGTATGTTGGAGGTGATGGGAAAGGTAAGTTTTGCTAGCAACAAGATTTGCAAAAGCCTGTGGAGAACTCATCAGCAATTTTTGAACGTTGGATGGTGGTTTTGTTGAGTGGATAGAGAGATGGGGCGATATGAGATGCGGTGGCGAAAATGGGAACTAAATAAGATGGTTGAGACAAGAGGTTTAAGGACGAGAAAATTTCGAGGTTAGTGGTGAACATGGCGGTCGCAAGAGGTGGGGGCAAGGAGACGCGGTGGTGAGAATGGGAACTAAAAGAAGATGGCGGTAGCAAGAGCTTAGAAGAGCAGATTTTGAGGTTAAAATAGTGGGAACTAAAAATGGCGGAGGGTCTGCGACAAGGAGATGCGGTGAGAACTAAACAAGATGGCGAACGCAAGAGGAGGGTAAGGAGATTTGAGGTTACAGTACCAAAACACGAAAGGATATATTCCTACGCCAAGCAGGCCCGAAAAATAATTATGCGTGTGGTACTTACCTGTTACTGGTGTGGATGCGTCACCAAAAGCGCAGCAGCTTCACGCGACGCGAAAAAAATAAAAGCAAACTGTTTTTGAAAATGCTTAACCAGCTTTAAGATCAACCAACATCACTACGCACTGATATACCTAGGTTTTTTAAAGCGGTACAGACGCCCTTTGCACAGACGTAATTTAACTATACCAAAAACCTGGTACTGGACCATCGTAATGGTCGCTAGCGTACGTAGGAGCAGGGTTCTCATAGCCGGTCGAAAGCGGTCAAAAAAGTGTACGACGTAGGTGTTCACGGTAGCTGCTGTCGAGTCAACCGTCGAGGTGTGAATGAACGAGATCTGTTCTTGCCGGCAATCTGGTTCGGAGATGAGAGGCGCGGTGGTAAAAATGGGAACTAAATAAGATGGCGGAGGTATGAAGTTGAGGTTAAAATATGAGGTAAACGTGGAGAGCTTAAACTAAGATGGCGGTGGCGTGGTGGTGAAAATGGGAACTAAACAAGATGGCGGAGGCAAGAAGTGGAGGGATGAAGAGGTTTGAGGTTAGGGTCAACATGCGAAAGATGTCGAAGGCAACAGATGGTGACGAGGAGATAGAATTGAGGATTAGGGAAAGATGAAGGAAAAACAGGAAGTGACGTGGAGTGTTTTGATTGGTAAAAATAAGGCGAAATGTGATTGGCTCGTTAATTGGGGTGGAAGATAAGGAAGGAAGTTAAAAGAGTATGGAGGACACGTGATGGAGAGGAGCGGAGCGGTGAGGTGTTGTCTGTGCGGAGGTTGGGACTGAAAGAGGGAAAAGATGGCGAACGAGGGATAAAAAGTATAACAGAAAGTGACGTGTGAAGGTGTGATTGGTGGGAATAAGAAGTGATGTTATTGGTGGAAAGGAGCAAATGAAAGTTGTTGATTGGTAAGAATAAGAGAGATTATGATTGGTGGAAAGAAAAAGGTGTGGGAGTGGGGTATGTTGGAGGTGATGGAAAAGGTAAGTTTTGCTACCAACAAGATTTGCAAAAGCCTCTCCAGAACTCATCAGCAATTTTAAATAACTAGTGTTTCGGGGTTTTCTCTGGTTGGTAGACGAATGCAAGCTGTTTCTGCTTTTTCATAGGTTTTCCCTGGTTGGTAGGCGTTTGCTGTAGTGGTTGACGAAGCGCTTTCTAATTTTCGAGGTTTTTCAGGTTTTTCGTGGTTGCTCCTGCCCGGTAGGCAAATGATGAAGTTTTGCCTTGGCGGCGCACGGATACTAGGCACATACTCGCACACACACACACATTCACACACACATACATTCGCTCACAAACTCTTTTCATTTTTCGGGCTTTTAAAAAGCCATTTTTGAGAAAATTAAAATTTTCGAAACATCTTCCATGTAAAGGGTAGTCTGGGATGGGGGGGTTTTCTTGAAAACCTTCGTGTCGCATCTCTGGAAGATACTGAACCTAAATACCAAGTTTGGTGCTTACCCGACTGTTCGTTTTTGAGTTATGCTGTTCACAGACACACACAGACACACACAGGGACATGTTTCCAAAAATGCCTTTTTTGGATTCAGGAGGTCTCAAAACATGTATTTCCGGTGAAATCTCGGTATCGAATTTTTGGGGTGGAATGCAATACTTCCCCTACTTACTATACGTAGTAGAGAAAGTAATATATGGCTGTCGCTTAAGGCGTACTATGTTCCCCTTGTTTTGTATTTACAAGGGCAATATAGAAATACAGTAGCCTTTAAGCATATACATATCTCTTAATAACTGGTTGCTATGTGCATCACCATTCTCTTTGCCTCAGATTAATACTCTTTGCATATACAAGACAAAAAACTGAATAACGAATTCCCATTTGAGAAAATAAGTATTGAAACATTTAAGGGAATAACAAGCAATATCTCGAAAATGGTTCACTCAACAAAAAAATGTATATGACATAAATTGCGTATTTTAACGCGATCTACATTTTTTGTGTAGTAAACGTTTGTATATCTCTTATGGTTTACCACTTATGCAAAAGTCGTTCACAATAAGAATACTTTTGGAGACATTCCCAGAAAATTCGAGATATACATTTCATTTGTCTTGAAAATATCTTGAACATATCATATTTTAATCAAAATCGTTAGAGCCATTTTTCAGAAAATTAAAATTTTCGAAAAATGTTCCATGTAAAGGGTTGTCTGGGGTGGGGGGATTTTCTTGGAAACCTTCGTGTCGCATCTCTGGAAGATACTGAACCTAAATACCAACTTTTCCCTACCATCGACCATAAAACCGCATTTAAAACATTTTCTCGAGGACGAGCATCCGTTCGCAACTCTTTAAACGCCGCTGCTTTGTCAGCTTCCGTTCCCACGGCCTTTTCACGTTATCGCGTAGTTGGCAGTTCTTTAATCGTGGCTGCCATTTTGAAACACACATCGACTGCTCTAGCAGCACACTGTCATTCACGTACTGCGGTATTCACGGTATTTCCGCACGGTTATGTGTTTTATTAAGTGCGTGTGGAGTTAAAAACAGTACCCTGCCCCAACTTCAACATCGGTGTCAAATATTTAAAACTATCAGTGTCGTGTGTAGTGTTTTCGTGTTGTGCTGTGCATACGTGTTATGTAAAATGTAACAATTAAATGGAATCAACAGATACTTCCTTTCTAAGGAGTAACACCAACTGCAGAATAAAAAATTCTGAATTGTTACTTTCGTATGTCCTCTACCCTCTATCTCTTATAGGTGAGTACGAAAGTTTATTTTCATATCCACTTAATTTTAAGCCAGAAAAACTTTTCGGGAAATAACTGCATTACACATCCGTTATACATACAAAGGGACGCTATACACTGGCCTTAAAATTCTAAATTCTTTCCATGAACATGGCGAGCAAGAACTGAAAAGCGACATCACTTTAAAAGAATGGCTAAGCATTGAACAATTCGAACCATTTATAACACATATCTCGGAAATGGCTGACGTCACAAAAAAGTTATTTCAAATAAATTGTGTGTTTTTAAAGAGATCTAAATGTTTTGTATTGTATGTTTTCCTCAATCCTTAGCAGTTATACAAGATCATAGAAAATTTCTTCCGAATCAAGAGGACTTCACAGGCTATTTCCACAAAATTCAAGATATACATTTTATTTTTCATATAAATGTCTTTAATATATGGTGTTGTAATTAAAATCGTCAGAGACAGTTTTAGAAAATAAAACATTTCGGAAAATAGTTCATGTAAAGGGTAGTTTGGGGTGGAGGGACTTTCTTGAAAATCCCTGTGTCGTATCTTTGGAAGGTACTCAACCTAAATTCCAAGTTTAGTATTTGTCCGACTTTTCATTTTTGAGTTATGCTGCTCTGACACATACACACAGACACACACACACACGCAGAATTTTCTAAACATGTTTTTTATTCAGGGGACCTCAAAACAAGTATTTAGTTTTCCAGTGAAATCTCAATATTGAATATTTGGATGCAATGCATACCTCCTCTACCTACTATGTACGTGGTAGAGAGAGTAGAAATAGCAACCTCCTCAGCAATGGTGTTTATTGACGTGAAACGTAGGCGTAAAAGTTGAAAATATAGATCGGTGCACGCTAAATTTATAAAAAATCTGTATTCCTGGTTTCCTTAAGAAATAAATGCACAATTTGTAACAAGGAAATTTTGATACAGCAACTTAGTTCTTTCCAAATCTTTGGAAAACTGTATCTTTATTTTTTTTCGGTACCCAAATTTAACAATTTCTTAAAACAACTTGTAAAATTGTATATAAAACACTGTAGGGAAGTTTATACTAATGTGCATGTCTATGTTTATAGGATGCACAGGTCCACAGTTGTCCAGCTTAACAATATAAAAGGTTTTAGAACGAATAGCAAATTACTAAAAGCCCCTAAATCAATATTATTACATGCAGTTGTGAAAAATATTACAGCTATGATTAATAAATTCTGGGATTACGAGAAATTTGTTAATATTGGTTTAAACTTATATATTTCCTTAATCGTTTTAAAATTGCAAGAAAAGTGAGTATAGCTAGCTCGAAACTTAGCGTTGTTGTCACAAATTTGATGTTTATACATGTGATAACTATGGTATTTTTCACCGAAAGTAATTCCCTCTATTCTCACTATGAACGTTAATTACTTTGTCGAAATCTGATTTAAAGATACGGTTAGTTTAGTGCTTCTTAGAAGGCATAAATGTAACTACGCCAAACCACAGTAAATGAAATGACAAGCATTTAAAGCAACTAATAAAAGAACTTCCATTTTCGCAATCCGTTATATAAAATTAATGCAAAAAACTTGTGCCAAAAACGTATTGCCATGAAAAACAAATAAACAATACCTCTAAACCAAATGCGTTGAAAAGCAATATGAACATGAAATAAGCCGACAAGCTATCACAGCTGTGTCTGTTTGGCCATCATACGGGGAAGCACGTGCTATACACTTCGTACAATCTGCGCGCTAGCATGAAACCTGGCCGTGGGAACCATGCTGACACAGCGCGACCCAGCTTGACTGTGTGCTAACTTTCAACATGCATTTCCTAGTACACCAACGTTCAACATGCATTGCCCTAACAAACAAGGTGCAATTTATGCCTTATCAAGCGGTATCGTTTCTATTAAATGTGTGTGTGTGCCTATTTAATTTTTATTATCTTTTGCACTGCACAATTTTGTGTTAAAATATATATACATTTTCAGTTTTTGTGATTGTGTGGATTGTGTTTGTTACATTTTTTATACGCTACTATTATAGTGTGTGTGTGCCTATTTAATTTTTAAAAGCCCGAAAAATGAAGAGTTTGTGAGCGAATGTATGTGTGTGTGAATGTGTGTGTGTGTGCGAGTATGTGCCTAGTATCCGTGCGCCGCCAAGGCAAAACTTCATCATTTGCCTACCGGGCAGGAGCAACCACGAAAAACCTGAAAAACCTCGAAAATTAGAAAGCGCTTCGTCAACCACTACAGCAAACGCCTACCAACCAGGGAAAACCTATGAAAAAGCAGAAACAGCTTGCATTCGTCTACCAACCAGAGAAAACCCCGAAACACTAGTTATTTAAAATTGCTGATGAGTTCTGGAGAGGCTTTTGCAAATCTTGTTGGTAGCAAAACTTACCTCTTCCATCACCTCCAACATACCCCACTCCCACACCTTTTTCTTTCCACCAATCATAATCTCTCTTATTCTTACCAATCAACAACTTTCATTTGCTCCTTTCCACCAATAACATCACTTCTTATTCCCACCAATCACACCTTCACACGTCACTTTCTGTTATACTTTTTATCCCTCGTTCGCCATCTTTTCCCTCTTTCAGTCCCAACCTCCGCACAGACAACACCTCACCGCTCCGCTCCTCTCCATCACGTGTCCTCCATACTCTTTTAACTTCCTTCCTTATCTTCCACCCCAATTAACGAGCCAATCACATTTCGCCTTATTTTTACCAATCAAAACACTCCACGTCACTTCCTGTTTTTCCTTCATCTTTCCCTAATCCTCAATTCTATCTCCTCGTCACCATCTGTTGCCTTCGACATCTTTCGCATGTTGACCCTAACCTCAAACCTCTTCATCCCTCCACTTCTTGCCTCCGCCATCTTGTTTAGTTCCCATTTTCACCACCACGCCACCGCCATCTTAGTTTAAGCTCTCCACGTTTACCTCATATTTTAACCTCAACTTCATACCTCCGCCATCTTATTTAGTTCCCATTTTTACCACCGCGCCTCTCATCTCCGAACCAGATTGCCGGCAAGAACAGATCTCGTTCATTCACACCTCGACGGTTGACTCGACAGCAGCTACCGTGAACACCTACGTCGTACACTTTTTTGACCGCTTTCGACCGGCTATGAGAACCCTGCTCCTACGTACGCTAGCGACCATTACGATGGTCCAGTACCAGGTTTTTGGTATAGTTAAATTACGTCTGTGCAAAGGGCGTCTGTACCGCTTTAAAAAACCTAAGTATATCAGTGCGTAGTGATGTTGGTTGATCTTAAAGCTGGTTAAGCATTTTCAAAAACAGTTTGCTTTTATTTTTTTCGCGTCGCGTGAAGCTGCTGCGCTTTTGGTGACGCATCCACACCAGTAACAGGTAAGTACCACACGCATAATTATTTTTCGGGCCTGCTTGGCGTAGGAATATATCCTTTCGTGTTTTGGTACTGTAACCTCAAATCTCCTTACCCTCCTCTTGCGTTCGCCATCTTGTTTAGTTCTCACCGCATCTCCTTGTCGCAGACCCTCCGCCATTTTTAGTTCCCACTATTTTAACCTCAAAATCTGCTCTTCTAAGCTCTTGCTACCGCCATCTTCTTTTAGTTCCCATTCTCACCACCGCGTCTCCTTGCCCCCACCTCTTGCGACCGCCATGTTCACCACTAACCTCGAAATTTCCTCGTCCTTAAACCTCTTGTCTCAACCATCTTGTTTAGTTCCCATTTTCGCCACCGCATCTCATATCGCCCCATCTCTCTATCCACTCAACAAAACCACCATCCAACGTTCAAAAATTGCTGATGAGTTCTCGACAGGCTTTTGCAAATCTTGTTGCTAGCAAAACTTACCTTTCCCATCACCTTCAACATACACCACTCCCACACCTTTTTCTTTCCACCAATCATAATCTCTCTTATTCTTACCAATCAACAACTTTCAGTTGTTCCTTTCCACCAATAACATCACTTCTTATCCCCACCAATCACAACTTCACACGTCACTTTCTGTTATACTTTTTATCCCTCGTTCGCCATCTTTTCCCTCTTTCAGCCCCGACCTCCGCACAGACAACACCTCGCCGCTCCTCACATCTCCGAACAAGATTGCCGGCAAGAACAGATCTCGTTCATTCACACCTCCACGTTTCACTCGACAGTAGCTACTGTCAACACCTACGTCGTACACGTTTTTGACCGCTTTTGACCGGCTATGAGAACCCTGCTCCTACGTACGCTAGCGACCATTACGATGGTCCAGTACCAGGTTTTTGGTATAGGTAAATTACGTCTGTGCAAAGGGCGTCTGTACCGCTTTAAAAAACCTAGGTATATCAGTGCGTAGTGATGTTGGTTGATCTTAAAGCTGGTTAAGCATTTTCAAAAACAGTTTGCTTTTATTTTTTTCGCGTCGCGTGAAGCTGCTGCGCTTTTGGTGACGCATCAACACCAGTAACAGGTAAGTACCACACGCATAATTATTTTTCGGGCCTGCTTGGCGTAGCAATATATCCTTTGGTGTTTTGGTACTGTAACCTCAAATCTCCTTACCCTCCTCTTGCGTCCGCCATCTTGTTTAGTTCTCACCGCATCTCCTTGTCGCCCACCCTCCGCCATTTTTAATTCCCACTATTTTAACCTCAAAATCTGCTCTTCTAAGCTCTTGCTACCGCCATCTTCTTTTAGTTCCCATTCTCACCACCGCGTCTCCTTGCCCCCACCTCTTGCGACCGCCATGTTCACCACTAACCTCGAAATTTTCTCGTCCTTAAACCTCTTGTCTCAACCATCTTGTTTAGTTCCCATTTTCGCCACCGCATCTCATATCGCCCCATCTCTCTATCCACTCAACAAAACCACCATCCAACGTTCAAAAATTGCTGATGAGTTCTCCACAGGCTTTTGCAAATCTTGTTGCTAGCAAAACTTACCTTTCCCATCACCTCCAACATACCCCACTCCCACACCTTTTTCTTTCCACCAATCATAATCTCTCTTAATCTTACCAACTTTCATTTGTTCCTTTCCACCAATAACATCACTTCTTATCCCTACCAATCACAACTTCACACGTCACTTTCTGTTATACTTTTTATTCCTTGCTCGCCATCTTTTCCCTCTTTCAGTCCCAACCTCCGCACACACAACACCTCGACACCCCGCTCCTCTCCATCACGTGTCCTCCATACTCTTTCATCTTCCTTCCTTCATCTTCCACCCGAATTAACCAAACAATCACATTTCGTCTTATTTTTACCAATCAAAACACTCCACGTCACTTCCTGTTTTTCCTCCATCTTACCCTAATCCTCAATTCTTTTAACTCGTCCCGGATGAACCAATTGCAATAACGATAATCCTTCCGCTCATGGCGCTTTTCAAACTTACCGCCACCGTCGCACGCAGCGACACTAGCGACACTAGCGCCCCTAGCGGCAGGATTATCGTTAATCCAGTTGGCTCATCCGGGACTATTACTACTGGCCTCAAAACATGTATTTCCGGTGAAATCTTGGTATTCAATTTTTGACTGAAATGCAACATCTTCTCTACCTAGTATGTACGTGGTAGAGAAAGTAATACAGTATATGCAGAAAACCCCATACAATGGAAGAACTAAAAGAAAGCATCAGGCGAGAAATACATTCAATTTTAGATATTGAACTCTCGAGTGTAAATGCAAACTTCATGAGAAGATGCCAGTAATGTGTGGGTAGAGAAGGACACTTCCAATCTCTCTTATGACAAGGTATATGATTATTTCATTGTGATTACAATTATAAATTTTGAGAATGTGAGGCGGTTGTGCGGATATTATAACTGTTTCGGCAGACCGAACGGTAGCGGCCGGTGCGCGAGCCGTCCTGCAGTGGCCACAGTGTGAAGGAAAAACACTGTATTATAAAATCTATATCTTGTGTTTTCTGTGAATAGCCTGGAAACTCTTCTTCAATATGAATCTGTATAACTGGCAGCATATTACAGAAAAAAATGTGGGCCACGTGAAACCCACACCAGTAATGTCAACTTTTCATAAATGTTTCCGAGATACTCGCTGCTATTCTTTGAATTTCAATACTTTATCGTATTTCAAAGGTGTTTACCAAGCTGTCATGCGAAGAGTATATCATTTTAAAGTCAGCATATACCGTTTATTAAATGACTATCGCTTTAGCCTGCTGTATTTCCCTTGTACCTGCGAAGAAATATGTAAAGAAACCAATTCTGCAAAACTTTGTCTCGATTAACATGAAATACTTAGAAAAAATTCTGATGTGTTACACTCACATGAGTTTCTGTACTCTTGTACAAACTATTTTCACAAACGTTTATTCTCCATATGCTTCATGTTAATCGAGATGTTAATCTTAATCATAATTTTCTTGTAGCTGCAAGGGGAATATGGTAGGTTTTAAGCGATAGTCAAGTATTTTAACGCTGGTTGCTATGTGGCGCATTCCATTCTCTTTGCATGTCCAGGACATAAAAAAATGAATAACGAATTTGAGAAAAAGTATAAGTGTTGGAAAATTTAAGGGAATAACAAGCAATATCTCGAAAATGGTTCACTCAACAACAACAAAATTTATATGACATAAATTGTGTATTTTAACGCGATCTACATTTTTTGTGTAGTAAGCTTTTGTCTATCTCTTATGGTTTACCAGTTATGTAAAAGTCGTTCACAGTGAAGAATACTTTTGGAGACATTCCCAGAAAATTCAAGATATACATTTCATTCGTCATGAAAATATCTTAAACATGTGATATTTTAATCAAAATCATTAGAGCCATTTTTGAGAAAATTAAAATTTTGGAAAAATGTTACATGTAAAGGGTAATCTGGGGTGGAGGGATTTTCTTGAAAATCTTCGTGTCACATCTCTGAAGATACTGAACCTAAATACCAAGTTTGGTGTTTATCCGACTGTTCGTTTCTGAGTTATGCTGTTCACAGACACACACACACATACACACACACGGACATGTTTCCAAAAATGCTTTTTTTGGATTCAGGGATCTCAAAACATGTATTTCTGGTGAAATCTCGGTATCGAATTTTTGGGTGGAATACAATACTTCCCCTACTTACTATGCGTAGTAGAGAAAGTAATAAGCTTTTGGAGGAGTATTTTGTATAAAATATATAAAAATAAACGATAGTGGAAAACCTCATGCGAATTAAAAAAGTCATTTTTTGAAAAAGTTACTTAACGCAAGTTTATAAGAACGGTATATTGAAAGCTTTGTTATTTAAGCAATTTTATAGATGAATATATAAGTCGTTATACCAATTTTTGTGATTATTATACGTGTACGTAAACTGGTTACTAATAGAAACAATATAGTTCCAATCGAGGAACAAGCATATGAAATAGGTGCATATTTTGTTTCGCTTTTTATTAACATTCCCAAAAAATGTCGGTTTTCAAAACTTCGAATGATACACAGGTGCACAGATTTAAAGTGTTAGGCAAAGATATGAAGGAGAGGCAGATCAAGGTGATAGGAAGGGAGGGAGGAAGGATGTGGAGAGACACATAATGATAGAGAAGAAAGAATAGAGTCTTCAAAGCTAATACAATATCCCAAGTGAGACTGTGGATTCTGCTGGTTTAATAATAATAATAATAATAATAATAATAATAATAATAATAATAATAATAATAATAATAATAATAATAATAATAATGATAAATCTAAAACCATATTATATTCCCTTGTTTTAAAATCTACTAAGTCTGTTTGTCCTTAATACATCGTTCAAGATACTGTCTTTGGAGTTATTCTACACCTAGCCACAGTACCATCAGGTGCAATAGTTGAACTGGTGAGAAACATCTGCAATAAATGTTGAATGTGACGCACACAAATGTTAATGATGGCGAGGGTTCGTCTTGTGCAAAGTATCTGTAATTAACAAAACTATTAGGGCATGAAATCCTTAACATATTGAACCTGGAACCATGGGTCGCATGTCCACAGAAGAGCGAGCGTTCAGCGCTCCAATTAGACTGCAGCGAGTATTTTTACCCCTCCCCGCAACACTATTGAGGGCGCCATGAATCAAATCATTTGATATGGTTATCTTTCAGCAGAAACAATCAACAATGACGAATTAGACCGTGATGTCAAAGACCGTGACAGCCCTGTGATTATAGCAAATTAAACTAATCCTGAAATGCATTTATATATCGACACAAAGCAGACCATACATAAAAAGTATTCCACAATTTAGATAAATGTCCAAAACTAAAAGGTTACTTAAAATTTAGGTGACATCGAGAGATAGTAAACCAAACGTCAGTTTTCAGTTGATATGCATGTGGTTAAAATGTAACTGTCAACTGGTTTTTTAATATGTCAAACGCCTTTGAAAACAGGAATAATTATTTAAATCCGCTTTCATTATTTCAATGCAATGTAATGAATAATGACATTCACAGGCAGCGTAATGGTGATTCTCTGCACTAAACTTGTGTGCTTTAAGTTTAGTTCTCCAGTTTATCACATACCGACATACGATTTCGTTGAAACCAAGATTTCAACCTTGGTTTGAATCTCAAAGGCAACATTTTCTCCTTTATAAGGAATCTCTGAATGTTTCTCTTCTTTAGACTGTTTGTTAACGAATCAATAAACCATAGAACTGAATTTACCAATTTCTTTCATTTAGAAGTTATTTATTCTAATTTTTTTCACATGTTTCTTGTGATTAAGCGTTCAAATTTTGAATTTGACATAGTAATTAATTTCTTAGTTTATAAACTGTTTAATACAAAATATTCATAACTTTGAAGGGACTTGCACAAAATCTGAAGTAGAGCAATAAAGAAATTTTTATTATTTTTGAAACCTAACAGAATAGGACTAGCTATTAGTTTTTAAATTGTGCATTTGTTATTGACATTTTAATTTTTCAATCCTATCATATTTTTACATAAAGATTCCTAAATGTTGTATGACGGAAATTGTTTTTGTCCAAATCAAGATTATACAAAAATAATCACATAAGTTGTGAATATGCTTATGATAATCAAGCATGAATCTTTCATTAAAACTGACTCGCAACTTGCACGAGGAACAATTTATATCTTAACAAATGCATGTTGGAGAGAAGCACAAAAGAAGATAGAAATAAGCCTATTAAATGCTTATTCCAATTACTGTTTATATACCTTTAAAATTTTAGACGGTAAAAAAAATTATAATGCTACATGGCTGATCCTAACTGCATTTAATACAAAATTCTTCGTTTTTTGTTAAAAGAGCTTGTTTAATCAGTAGATATCGGTAGTAGCAGAAATTTTTCTTTGAAGATATCTAGAAACTTCTCACTTGATTTAAACCATTTCTTCACTGGTGGATTGCTTGAATTATTTTGTCGGTATAATTCAAAAAGAAAATGTAATATTAATATGAAATTTTACAGCTACCACTATTTGCACACCGATTCCAAATGCTCACGTTTCACGACAGTCTTAAGCTAAGTTGGCTAAGCTAAATTTTACACGAGAACAGGCGTATTAAAAATACTAATGTCGGTCTTGAAAATGAAACATTTTGCCCATTTTCCTCAAAATAGCTCAATTTATATAAGTCAGATGCACATGAGCTGTAATCTTTACTTTTATAAAGAATACTAAAATATAGCATGCGACTTCTTGAACTCCTAGCTGAAGAATGGCATTGTTTGGCCAGGCATTGTTTGCATTGTTTGTTTGCATTGTTTTACAGCAGAAGAACGGTGGGCGCATTAGGTTATGTGGGTTTTTGAGATCTTTAAGGATATAATACCCATTGAATAGTTGTACTTAATAGTAGTGTCGGTGAGCCAGATGAATGGAAAATTAAATAATTACTGTATATGGCAGCATGTGTTAATAGTTCAATAGGTTTATGTAACAGATAAAATGTCAATTCCGCCCTAACTTTATACGAGATCTGTAGTTCAAGATCAAAGGGAACAAATATAGTCCATAACATGTTTCCAAAGAATGTTGAACTTGTAACCGAGAATTTCTGCACGTAAATTGATTTTTCTGAGTGTTATACGTGTAGGTACTGCTGAGCGAAGGTCTACCAGGACAAGAGCCGGAGCCCAAGTCCCCCTCCTATACCCAGGGTCCAGCGCCAACCAAACCATGGGGGTTTTCCATGAGGCCAATACCTTGTTTCCTAAAAAGGCCCCCCGCTTACGCGGAGATGGAAGTGGATACGCCACTTACGCGCGTCAACCCCGAAGAGCGACTACCGATAAACCTCGGTGGGGTCAACAGCAATCTAGTACGCCATCTACCGGCTCTCCAGGACATTGAGGCGTCTCACAACCCCGGCTGCATGGAAAACCATACAGTCGTACCCAATCTCCCACGGGTATCGGGAACCACTGCCCCGTCGAGACCAACCCAATCCGAACAGCTCCCCAACAGCTCAAATGTTCGGCCCAACGTACTTCTAGTAACATCAGAAGTACCACGAGTGCTAGGGGTACGCAGCGCCCACACCACGGCAGCTGAAGGGGTCGGAACCCCTCCCTAGAAAGTAAATGTACACTTTTTGTGGGTCAGTATCATTCAGGCGTTCCGTGAGTAGGGGGTATGAAAACAAAATCAGCCGTGGTCGTAAATGTATACTGTCGTGGTCGCCATTTTAACCTGCCACTCACTTCGAAGATTTCTATGGCTATATTAACCCAGTATGGTGAAACATGAACTAAATATCACAACTCTCTTGCTGCTGAGCTATTAACTGCATGGCATTGGAGAATATGCAAGAGAACGGAAAACACGTAAAATGATGATTTTTTAACAGAACCAGCATCTATGTTTAATATAACGCACGCAGTAACATCTGCCGTCGTAGCTCATTGATAAAACGTCCGCTGTTTCAAGAGTATCGAGGGTTAACGGTTCGAAAACTCCAGCATGTGGTCATACTTTTTATTCCAACTTTTTCACCTTGTATTTCTTGCGCATGCGCGAAATGTTGCTAGATGTTCTTTATGCAGTGCATTCGAACATTTTCACTAAGGCTTCATCACAGTAAAGCAGCATGCCACGTTCATGAGGTTGTGTGGAGCTGACTACTCATGGTAGGTCGTGCTACTCATAGTGTAAACCCCTCTCAAATTCTTAGAGAATTGGTAATGACCGAAGAACAGAAACAATGGCTAGATCGGCATCACGAGGGAAAAGTTCCAACCCTTGAAACAGATGAAAGATGAAATGGAATAAGAAAGAAGATGAAATGGAGGGACAGGAAATTCTAGGGATGTAACCGACTTTCCCTGCATTCGCCTAGCGACCCGGAGAAACCCCCGAAAAAACCTATGAGTCAGGAAGGTTGGCTGCAGGAATGGCACCCATGACTTCCCGAATGCGAGTCACACACGTTACCACCCGCGCCACCTCGCTCAGTTACTTAAATGTGTAATACAGAAAGTAAAAAGAAGGAAAAATAAGGGGAAGGTGATCGATCTAATGTAACAAACACTGTGTTTCTGTAAAGTTACACTAAAAGTTTGATAGGGTGAACGTTTAAGATGTGCCAACCTTTTATAACTATTATTCGCGAACAAACGACAGTCAGATACATAATTCTGGATCTTTTAATGTCGTTTTCTGATTATAGTGAGAAGCAGCATAAGGAACAAGTTAGTTATATTTTAAACTACATTGTGATCCCCAGACAAACGGTTTTATTACACCTTTTCAAAACACCACGAAACATACACATCACCAATGGAGGCAAAGTGAGTGTGAGAAAGAAAGTAGAAGTGGGAAACGTAGAGCTTGGAAGATCAGAGAAATAAAGGTAGAGATAAAATATCCAAATTATTCGATAACGTGAGCGGAACTGCTGGTTCTCCTAATCTAGCATCAGGAGCTTTGTTTTCTGTTTTTCTTTACAGGGCCCATTGTTAAATATAAGCAAATTCATAAACAATTTATTTTATTTAATTCTATAAAACTTTGAAAAAGCCTTTGTATTTAACGTATTGCTTATTATTAATATAATAAAGTCAATTTATGTCTCATATAAACTAATGTTAGTTTACTTCCTGCATTCTCATGAATGTTAATCGATTACAATTAGGGTTTTATTGGAAACTGAGTTTTACGAGTCATACATGAGGGTAGTTTCCTTCAACATGAACGAGATTTGGATCCTATGTAGTGCATAGTAGTTCAAGAGTGAATATCTCAGTTACATTTAGCTATTTTATTCAGTAAATGTATATCCAAATACACACACCATGGCTCGGTACATACCCATTAGTTATGTTGTTCTCGAACCATTCCTGGATATACCCAGATCAGAAAGTATTCGTACACTCAAAGTAATCTAAGAGAAAAAAAATTGTGGATGTGTGCGCGGGGTGCTTTGAGAATATTGATAATATTGTTGTTGCTTATTGGCGACTATCAGTATTTTGCATTTTATGAAATTTAAAACTTTTTAAACATTGTACCAATGTTTTGCTATTTTCAAAATTCGCTTCCATGGATTTATCAGAGCATATATTTTCTGTAATAATTGCAAATGTTATCGACATATCATTTAAAGTAGTGAAGAAATAAATTCGTGAAGTCCGAAAATTGAGGGATTAAATGTGAAATTTATTAGCAACCTTAGTTATTTATAATACCTTTCTTCTTTCTTTCTGTTATTTTATATTTATGAATGAAAATACAATCCCAGCTCTTGAGGCTAGGCGTTCTGTTTGTCCTTCCTCCTCTTCTTTGTAATTTGCAGACATGAACTCGCCTTAACTCAATACAACTGCAATAACCTCTGCTGTTGCTTAGATCAATGTAAGAAGATTCATCGCTATTTAAATAAACATAATAAACAGCACTAAAGTATTAAACCATAATTCAGTTCAAGAGAAATTATAGTTAATTTCGTTGTCATTATTCAGATGAAGCGTTTGGAAGTAAACATAAAACCTTGCTGCTTTTCTTCGTATACGTAATAGATACACAGGGTGAACCAGGACTCCACCGACAAATTTCAGAAGTTGCTCAAGGATGCCTTCTGAGCATTTTGGTGCACAAGACACAAGAAGTAATCTACAGCGAAGTTTCGACCATCTGTCGGGGACTTGTGGGCCTGTCATAATACACTTTCTCGTCCTCTCTCGGACTCTCGAGTAGGGAGAGGTAGGAGAAATACGTTTTTTGTATTTCACTTCAGTTTCTCTCTCACAACCTAAAACTATCTGACGACAGATAAATATGCCTTATACAAACTAGGTGGCTCTGGGGCGTGTTGGGAAGCAAGACGCCAGTGAAAACCAGTAGGTTCATGGTCGAGTACTGCATTAAACGATTCCAAGAACATGGCTTGATGGGCTAAAAACATCCCGAAATCAGGCTAAATCCCATAAGACTACCGAAGAAGTCAACCTGCAATTGTAAATGCTAGCAGAAACGCTCCATTCAGACCTGCTACAAGATTACGCCACGATTTACAGTTAACCTGTTCCATTTCGACAGTAAGAAGTCGCCTCCAACAAGCTGGCATCCATCATAGAAAGGCAACCAAGGGAGTAGACACGACTGAATATCACCGCAATAGTTGAATGGTTTGCGCTTGAGTACCTCGTCAAACCAGATAGTTTTTGGGAGCTTGGGATCTTTTCTGATGAAAAGGCTTTTTCATCTGATGAGGATGGGAGAATCTATCCGTGGCGGCCAAACAACACGCGTAATGCCCCGGAGCATATTGTGGCGTAAGCCGACGACACGCCATCGGTGCCCTCGTCAGTTGTCATGCAAAGATGGGGGAACGTAGCACAGGATGGCCTCACGAAGGTTAGGTTGCAATAGCTGGAAGGGTGGTAAAAAGGTGACATAATAAGACATTTAATTTCTGTTCTCAATCTTTCTAATCTTTAATATGTCTAATATAATCAAACTACATTTCCAAAAAGAAATAATTAAACAGCTGGTGGATTTAACCGCGTAGCAGAGGATGTCCGGCGGTGCTTCGTCCTCGGTCTAGCGTCGAAATTGCAAACTTATACTAAATGAATCTAAAGAATCGACCAGCAAAGTTTCTTGCTAGTCACGTGGTTGATCGAGAGAGAGAACTTTGTCAAAATCTCTAAGTTTAAATATCCAACAAAATGCTCATTGATGTCTAGCTAGTTACTGATGTAGGCGTATGTCAGCAGAAATTACGTAACTCACCCACATGTCGGAAAGAAAGCGATCTTTTAGCCTAAACTGCGTGTCATTCAATCTCTCCTTACTCCAATCTCCCGGAAATGACGCGCAAGAAATTTAAAACCAAATTTCCTGGAGTTACTTAAACGAAATTTGTCCTGAATATCTCGAACTGTATAAAATCATGTTTTCAAAATGTGTTAAAACAAAATAATCATCACACACAACCGTCGGGGACTTGTGAGCGTGCATAATACATACGACACTCGAAAAAGGAGACGTAGGGAAAATAGTTTTTTGTAGTTTATTTCAGTTTCTTTTACACAACCTAAAACTATTTGACAACTAAACATACTTTATGAGAATTGTAAGTATGATGCAAACCAGTAGGTTCATGGTTAAGTACTGAATAAAACTATTCCAAAAACATGGGAGTTGATGACCTAAAAACATACCCGAAATCAGGCCAAACCTCGTAAGAATACTGAGGAAATCAATCTGCAATTGTAAATGCTAGTAGAAACGCTCCATTCAGACCTACTACAAAATTACGCCACGACTTACAGTTAACCTTTTCCATTTCAACAGTAAGAAGCCGCCTCCAACAAGCTGACATCCATCATAGAAAGATAGCCAAGAAAACAGACATGACTGAATATCACTGCAATAGTCGAATGGGTTTGCACTTGAGTACCTGGTCAAACCAGAAGTTTTGAGAGCTTGTGATATTTTCTAATGAAAAGGCTTTTTCATCTGATGAGGATGGAAGGATGTATCTGTGGCGGCCAAATAACACGCGTAATGCCCCGGATGTATCCAAATATGGTCTCAAATGTATTCTGAAGAATACTCTTATATACGCATTCTTGAGTACTGTATGCTTCCTAAAGTTTATCCAACTGGCGAAATCCTCACCATTACGTTCCTGCAGGACAACAACAGTGTTCGTACCTACTTCTAAAGCAGCGAGAATGTCGCATCTAGAAATTTCGGTATTCGAATGGCCCACCAAGAGTCCGATTTAAACCAAATCTAGCATCTTTGGGCCTTAATGACCCGTGACTAGGAACCTCATCAGGAACGAACTAGGCTTGCTCTGAAATCAATCTCAAATTTCACTCTGCTAGTGAAGTCAATGAATAAACGACTAAACGCAGTCTTAGACAACAATCAATTTGTGGTGGTGGTGGTGGTGGCGGCGGCGGCGGCAGTGGTGGTGGTGGTGGTGGTGGTGGTGGTAGTGGTGGTGGTGGTGGTGGTGGTGGTGGTGGTGGTGGTGGTGGTGGTGGTGGTGGTGGTGGTGGTGGTGGTGGTGGTGGTGGACCCAATGTTGAAATCTTAAATGCATTTCTAAACGTTAAAGTAGAAGAAAGAAGTTATTTCATTCTTTTTGTTTTAATTGTAAACACTATAAAAAGAATGCTTACTTAATATAAAGAAATCTGATGTGTTACACTCACATGACTTTCTCTACTCTTGTACAAACTATTTTTACAAACGCTTATTCTCCATATAGTTCATGTTAATCGAGATGATAATCTTATTGCTAATATTCCTTTAGATGCAAGGGGAATATGGTAGGTTTTAAGCGATAGTCAAATATTTTAAGAGCTGGTTGCTATGTGGCGCATTCCATTCTCTTTACATGTCCAGGACATAAAACAAATTAGTAACGAATTTGAGAAAAAGTGTAAGTATTGGAAAATTTAAGGGAATAACAAACAATATTTCGAAAATGGTTCACTCAACAAAGAAACTGTATATGACATAAATTATGTATTTTAACGAGATCTACATTTTTTGTGTAGTAAAACCTTGTCTATCTCTTATGGTTTACCAGTTATGCAAAAGTCGTTCACAATGAAGAAGACTTTTGGAGACATTCCCAGAAAATTCAAGATATACATTTCATTTGTCATGAAAATATCTTAAACATATGATATTTTAATCAAAATCGTTAGAGCCATTTTTGAGAAAATTAAAATGTTCGAATACTTTTCCATGTAAAGGGTAATCTGGGGTTGGAGTACTTTCTTGAAAACTTTGTGTCGCATCTCTGGAAGACACCGCACCTAAATACCAAGTTTGGTGTTTATCCGACTGTTAGTTTCTGAGTTATGCTTTCACAGACACACACACGGACATGTTTCCAAAAATGCTTTTTTTGGATTCAGGAGGTCTCAAAACATGTGTTTCCGGTGAAATCTCGGTATCGAATTTTTGGGCGGAATACAATATTTCCCCTACTTACTATACGTAGTAGAGAAAGTAACAAGTGACAAAGTAATTATAAACATTCTGCGTTTTATTAACATTTTGTGTGTTCATACTAAGGATCAGAGAGAAGGATAAAATGGTAACTGACAAGACCTTTGATGTAAGCCATAACTTGCTTAGTAACTAATACTTGCTCCTAAATTCATGATATTTAATAAAGTATTCGAATCGATCCAAGTTGGTGATCCATAATTTTATTGGGAAACACTGACATTTCATAGCTGTATATTTCTGATGCAAAATGCCTTGTTACTGCACAAGAAATTCGTAATATAACTTTATTGACGAATACAACTTCCCAAACCCTTATGCTAGTGCAATTCAGACCTAAATCAACCAATCGTAAAACAGCTAACACAGGTTGCAGCGAGTCTGTTGTTATGCACCTATTAAGTGGCTTAATAATATATGTTACAGTTTAAGTCCCGGACTGAGCTAAATTATCGCTGATTAATTTAATTCCATTCATTCTTCTATGCATTGTTTAATTTATTCAGTTATTTTGTGATATGCCCGTACCATTAAAATATATGAAAATAACAAAAAGCAAATAGAACAATAATTTATACGCTTAAACTATCTCGTGTGCGGTTAAAAACATTTTAATTTATAAACACAAAGCGTTATAAAGAACATGAGAAAGTCATGCCGTGTTGCTTTCCATACAAGCATAATGAACAGCAACCATCATTTAGCTTCTGGAAGAGGTATCTTGCAGTCATGCATTTATCAATTAGCCAATGCAATGACACAACCTGAAACGTTTCATTTCATTTTAGGCGATACAAACTATATGTATGCTTATTGGTGCGATATGTAGCTGAAGGGGTACCTCCACCTGCAAGCGGACTACCCCAGCCAATGAACTGTAGGCATGTCACTAGTCCCCGAAAAACTATTAGAAATGTGATGCAGCCAAGGTAGTCGTGTAGATTTTTAAATGTGGCATGTGCACAAGTGACCCATGGTCTCCGGCAGCAGAGTGATAATGTAATTATTATTTATTCGGTTTGTTATCCCAATCACCCTTACTTATGTGAAAATGCCTTCACAAAAGTGAAGAAGCCTGTATAATCTGCAATAACCAAAACGTACAACACACAACACAGAGTAAAGTAACATCCAGTAGACGACACACGTACACTCTTATCACATTGTGTTCAATCTGATATGCCAGTGTACAGTAAAGCACGTAACAAATGCAGAACTGTTCCCTTAAAAGTGTTGTTCAAAATGTGGACCATCCATGATCGCAGCTGAGCGTACAGCGACGCACCATCGACTGTCTTACACACTCTAACATTCCAGGAGTTTAGCGTACTACTTCCGCGGCTGCGATAATCCTAGCATCTAAGTCCATGCGAGTATGGACCGGAGTCTCGTAAACTAGGCTCTCCACATGCCCCCAGAAGAAAAAGTCCATTGGTGTCATGTCTGGTGACCGAGCTGGCCATGGAATAGGACCACCTCAGCCAATCCATTGTCGTCCAAACTGTACATCAATGTGGTTCCTAATATCGAGTACAAAGTGTGCCGGCACCCCGTCATGTTGAAACCACATAAGTTGACGAATTCTCAGCGGCACATCATCTACGAACTGTGGGAGGACATGTTGAAGAAACTTTTGTGCACGACTCCGTTCAGTATATCAGGAAGTGCGTAAGGTCCAATCACAAAATTGTTGACAATACCAGCCCATGCATTCACAAAAATTGCTGTTGATGGAATCGACACATCAGTGCGTGTGGATTTTAGTAACCCCATACACGGAACGTATTCCTACTGTTGAACATGCCTTCTCTTGTAAACTTGGCCTTGTCTGTACAACACCCCAAAGCCGGAAAATTGTGGTTTTCTGCACATTGCTACAGGAACCCCACTCGAAATGGGAAGTACGCTGGCTGCAGTGAATGCAGCTTCTGTGGATGATACGGGTGCAATTATTGTTCATGTGCGACTATCAAAACAGTTGATTGGCTTGTTTTTAGAGCTCTGTATGCGCCGACTACTAGCGGCAGGATTATCACCAATCGCATGAAGCACATTCTCTTCCAGATTGGGTGTTCTGGCATATCTCGCACGGTCAGTATCTTGCATTCTAACGCGGAAGGATTCAGTTTCTCATAGACGCCTATGTACAGATGCAAAAGTACGCGATGTAGTTACCGTCGGTGCTAGAACAGCTCAGTATAGCGTCATATGCCGCTTTTCCATTGCATTCAGTGAACCCATACTCGAGGTGCATATTGGCCAACTCTTCATCAGTAAACCTATCCATACTGCTTTGTATCACTGTTAACGCACAACTACCACTGCCGGAAAAACAAAACTCTTAGACAGAACGGAGCAGTACTGAATGCAAACTTGAGGGCAACGAGTTAAAAAGGGCATTACTGTTGTCAACAGCAGGTACCGAGTGCGGATGGAAACAATTTGTTTACAAAGAAGAATACAGCGCATAACGTGGACATTTGCACTGTTATGCAGCGTTTTCAGTACAATGCAAATACAAAGCTAATTGGGGAAGAAACCAAACGAAATGCAATTGCTCTGCAATGAGCCGCCGGAGACCGTAGGTCCCTTAAGGTATCTCGAAAAATCTCCGAAAGTTTGTCGGTGGAGTTTAGGTTCACCATGTATGGAAGCAAAAACATAATTCGTCGAGTTGAGGTGATTGTGAGTTTCCTTACTGGCTCAACTCCGATTTCAGCCTAGGCGGCACCTTAGGTTTCTTTTCGACTCTAGGGACGTTACGCTCGCTCTGACCCTGACAAGATTTGTACCTGTTAGCCAGGAGCCAATTAGTCCTGGGATCCTAAGCTGAGTTTTAGTGAGTAATCTTTTGGCCCGCTAACCACCGAATTTCCTGATGTACTATTTAGGCTTTGCTGACTCCTTGTGGGTGTGTTCTATATTCTATAAAATTCACATTCAGGTATTCATGAATTAAACACAGTCAAAGGTTTCCCTTATGCGCACTGTCGTGTCATGTTTAGCTGTCCCGTTTATGGTATTTATTGATTAAATCGTTAACATTGTAATCCCGTGTTGTGGGGAACTTTAAATTAATTCTGGTTCGTTTTGTTAAGGGTTTTTAAGTTTATATGTGTTATAATTCTTTTTGTTAGAATTTTAAAGCCTATATTGTTCGATTTCAATGTGTGTGTGTGCGCGTGCGTGTGAGTGTATGTGTGTTATTTGATTTATTGCAGGGACTAAAGTTTGAAGTTCTTTGATTCAGCTCGGCAGTGTCGCTCTTTGTGTGTGACGTGGATCGTGTGAAAAATAAGCAAAGTATTGCCCATTTAATTGTGCATGGAGAGTGAATTAAGACACTATTGTACGAAAGCCTTGTGTGATTATGTACCTGTAAATTACATATTTCCAGTGTGGACAATTTGATTAGCATCACTTGACTGCTATTATTAAATAATCTAAATGAAAGTTACCCTGCAGTAATTGTTTTGCCGTTACCCTTTTCCTGGTCTGTTCTTTAATGCAGTAAAATGGCGATTCCACCATTATGGTGTGATTAAACTGAAAGAATAAGAGAATAGTGAAGCGGTGCAGATTTTAAATGTAATAGAGGTACTCGATTTTTGGATAATATTGGATGTTATTAATTTGAGCGTCGATAAATAAGTAATTTGAATTAATTAATAAATACAGCGGCATATAAATTGTTGACCACTTAAATATGTTCCAACTGCAAGTTTATAGTTACGGCAAATGTTGTACGTAAGGGTTAGTCAGCAAGAGAAATTCCAGTATGATTAAAATAACAATATTAATTTGATTTAAATAATTACAAAAGCATTTCCTCTGCACAGAATAACCATCTGCAATATTACAAACGAGTTCTCATAATCTACAAACTAATAAGCAATATCTAAGGAAGAACTACAACATAACTTCCACGTTCTTTTTTATACATCAACCACTTGGAAGCGACACCCGAAACAGTGCTTCCGTTCATCGTAGAATAATGTTCTCTGTCACTTTGCTTATTGCACAACTTATCCCAAACCATTCCTGGGAGGAAGTTCCTATAAGTAGGAGCATTCTATATGTGTTCATTGTGCTGTTAAAGAAAGCTCTGGCCTACTAAACACAAAAACACTTGAAAGTGACAATGTTTGTTTGTGAGAACCTTAGGTTGTCAGGGCACGTTCCGAATGTACGGTTTCCTTTACAAGGTATACAACACATGAAAGAGTAGACCTTTTCCACATACTTCAAGAATGGGGACGTATTTCGCTCTAGAGACCTTGCCTTTGCTTGCCCCGTCTTCTTTCTCGTTTTGGTGTACAATCCAATATCCAGCTGGGTTTTTTCTCTTTTCGTATGCATGGGACGATTCAATAAAATGGCTCCTGGCTACTTAGCACATTCCTTTCCTGCCAGGAATAACAAGACAGACTGGATTTTCTATAGAATTCAAGTGGTATCTTCCCTTTGCCACAGGAATTCCCTTCACGTTGTCCCGCTGCTAAACAGGCAAGCTTTCCTGAGGAATTCTTTCAGACATCTGTAAAACAGAAAATGCCTTTCTCACTAACAAAAGGCATGTGGTATGAATTTTATCTTCACTAACTGGCTTTTTGAATCGAATCTTTCATAAATACATAGATAAATGTGAAATTGGCATTATGTTCCACGATCTTAATCAGCGAGTCAACACAAGTCCGCCTTCAAGCTTCTTCCGGAATGTTTTACTATGTCTTAGAAAGTCTGGCATTTTTTACAGGATACGTTTAAGCCATTTTAACTGTCTTAAAACTGAGGAATCAAAAATGCAGTGGAATTCTACAATACATTCATACTTCTATAATTGAAGTCTTGAAATATCAAAGGGACTGCATACCAAAAACATGAAATAGGGTTATTCGAGAAAAACTGTTGATTAGCTATTGAATATATGTCGTACATAGGTAACATAATAACTATTCAACATATAGCTATTCATAGAAATTATCGTAGAAAATCATATAAAACAACAACCTTTATGACAACATTAGAAATAGATTCTGTGAAAGGGACTAAATTCCACGTTCTCTTTATTAACTAAATTCCATGTTATCTTTATTAACAATATTATTTAAAGTAAAGTCAGGTATTCTGTCATTTACTTTACAAAAACGTTTCACGGAAACATGCACTGAAAACCAGTTTACGGTAAAACTCTTGATGGGGCAAATGATCTACTATAGCCAGTAAGTATCGTGATCCTGTTGCTGCCATCAACAATTCCCTTGATCTCTATGACCCTGAGATCTTGAATAGTCCTAGTGCATTTCATAGTGTTCACTCGTGACCATGGCTCCGGTTCACTGAAAGCTTTCTTGATACTTAATCATCCAAGTTCTACCCTTATTACCACAATTTAGCGGTCTTAAAGTGCTTCAAGTTCAAAAGCTCATCAGCTGCCTGTTGAATGTTATGGAAACTATGGACGTCCATTGTAACTACTTGAAAAGTCTTGGTTAGTTTTGCAGATGTAATGACATCCCATAAATGACAATGCCCCCTTTGAAACTATTACGATCCGTGGACTAGGCAGTCACACCATCTACCCATTCTGGTTTGCATGGCTTACAAGGTTCATGACATTTGATTTTATTGATATAAAACGTGCGATGGTACTTGGGCCCTCAAATATTTGAACAGAAGCGTTGTTATACGCGTATGTTTCGGCATTCAATTGCTGATCGAAGAGGGTGATAATGCTAATCATGTACTCGTGAAAAACAATGTATACTGAATATTTTAAAGTATACTTCCTGAAATCGGGAAAATTAGTAAATACCACAGCAAATATTTGGAAATATTGTATATAAGTTTCAGTTGCACTGCATCTGTACCAGAGTTTAGTGCAACTTTTAGTTTGTCCTGGCATTCAGATTTATCGTCGCTTTTGAATCGCATATTTCCTGAATTTTAAAGCAAAAGCAAAATGTAATATTTATGTGTGTATCCTTACATTATGCAGATATTCATAAAAAGGATTTTTTATTCCTTGAAAGTCTGTCTATCACATACCCAGAGAATAAAACTCGAAGATTTTTTTTACTTTTAAGTCAGGTAGGTGATATTGTGACATTTGGTTAGGGTAATGTTTGTTTGTTGGTTGGGAAATGTATGTACTAGTGTGTGGGTTGGTAACAGAGATCGTATGATGTCAGAATAGTAGTGGGGGGGGGAAACCAGTCCGTTAGAAGGTAGCGTCATTTGCCTCTCTCTCTCTCTCTCTCTTGCAAGGGAGCACTCGTGCAGCATTGCCACCAGGATTGACGCGTCGCCGATGAAAAACAGGTAATATTTTGTATCTATTAACATCCAATACATCTTGGTTAAACTAAAGCCCTGGCATGTGATTTCTAGTAGATAATTGATCCTTCTTCCCTCCCATATAATGTTTTAGGAATCTTTAGGTGTATTTAGGATTTTGTTGAGCTCGCCCCGTCGGACCTCGAGTAGTTTATTGTTTGATCCTGTTCACGGTACCTATCGCTCTACCCCCATTGAGTTAAAATATGTAAAGAGGTTACGACAATATCAATGAGATAAGAACTGTTTATTGTCTTATAGGAATACTTAATCATATGTACAGCTTTTGATTTGTGTTCTAGTTTACTCTCAAATAACCTAAATGATTTTGGTATCCTTTTTTTCTCTACTACTTAGATAGACAAAGGAAGTATTACATCCCACCCAGAATTTCTGTATTGAGATTTCTCCACAAATAGATATGAGCTCGCCTGAGGTCTACTCCCAAAAACGCATTTTTAGAAAAAAGGTATGTGAGTGTGTGTGCATATGTGTGTGGAGGAGGAGGAGGAGGAGGAGGAAGAGAGGGATATGCGCACAATGTGAATAGTCAGATAAATATCGAATTTCGTTTTAAACCCAGCACATCTCAAAGTGAAGATATTAGTCGCTTCAGAACCCACCAGACAGCAAATGTATTTTATTTCTTCAGAAGCATCTAACAATATTTTTTTGGTTAAACATCATATGCAAAATTAATTATCTTCAATTTTCTGTGGGCGGCGCCCTGGCTGAGAGCTTAGAACACTCGCCTCTATCAAAGCGGCCCGGGTTCAATCCTATGGAACCGCGTGTGGGATTTGTGATAGACAAAGCGGCGTCTGGGAGGGTTTTCTCCGGGTTCTCCGGTTTCCCACGCCATTCATTTCATTCCGCCAACTGCTCCATCATCACCTTTCCTTTCATTCATTTTACATCATCTTCTTCCTCGTTCTCATACCAGGCTTCGGGTTGATCACCCATCCTGGCTGTTCTCTCTGATCCATATTCTGTGCTCCCCAACAATTGTCATTGTCTGACCCCAGGCACCCGCCTGTAAGTCCTGAGGGTGTAAACTCTAACAATTGGGAGGGTAAACAGAGAAAGAATTTTCCGTAAATAACATTTAAAACCTTCTGCTTTAATTTTGTTCAACTGAAAAAGCATAAAGGAGCATAAAAATGTATTACAAAATATTTAATACAATGTACGACGTAATTTACATAGCATAAATTTTGTAGCGTTTACTGTTCCGAAATCTTCGTTGTTTTACGTTTAATTGTTATAATATTTAAGTATGGTGTACTGTATCTTATTAGCAAATGCAGGATGATTCTTTTCCTTTTTCTATACACACCTCACTGTTAACAAAAACCGACTTGTGACATAAGCAGCTGAGTGTTGTTTCCTAACGTTGCATAAATCCCGTTGCTTAATATGAAATCGTTTCTAGACAAACGGAAGATGGTTAGAAGAACCACTTCTAATATAAATAGTATAGGGTAGTTAAATTATATTCGAACCCACATGCGACCTCTCTCTACTGCGCGAGAAAACCGGCAGTCGCCGTGGAAATTACGGCGGCAGAGGCGGACTAAAATCCTTACCTTATAATAGATGCTGGAAATGTTGACCTTCTGCTCTCAAACAGGCAGCATATCTCGTGTAAATATTCTCGCTTACTCTCCGAAACTCAGCAGCAGGAATTCTTGTGATTTCTTGCACAATGTTGTCTCTAAGTTCTTGTAGTGTGCGAGGATTGGAACGATATACTTTGTCTATTAAAGAACCCCATAAATAAAAATCACAACTCGTTAGGTTAGGAGAAGGAGGGGCCACAAATCAACACTAATTATTCTGTCATCAAACACCTCACTTATTGCATGTAATGATTCGGCAGCGTATGTGCTGTTGCAAACCTTCCTGGAACCAACCATACGTTTTCTCTTCTTCTGTCAAGCGATTGCAAAATAGCCTCAGAATTAACCTGTGATATCGCTCTGCGTTTATTGTTTCATTAAAGAATATGGATAATAGGGCCCGTTATAAGGTACCTTATAATGTAACGTAAGGATTTTAGTCCGCCTCTGCTGGTGTAATTTTCCCGGCGACTGCTGGATGTCTCGCGCAGTGGAGAGAGGCCACGAGTGGGTTCATATATAATTTAACTACCCTATATAAAAGATACATGTAACTTTCTAAAAGGTGCATAAAGCCTTGTGGTTTTAGATTTTCCACCAAAGCTTTCACGACAGAATAAAAGTTTTAAGATCTTTGTATTTTATTATATTATAGAACATAATTTGAAAAATGAGATAAAGCAGTCCTAATTGAAACATTGTGAAGCGCATATATTTAAACATCTATAGTCTACAATTAATGCCTTGCTTAGGCCCACGGTACATTCAAGTTTTCATTATCCCTAGTTTTTGCAGTTTATTGGTGATTCATGAAGAGCAAAACTGTGTAAATTTATTCCAGTAATCTTCAAAATTTGCACATCCCATATATATTTGTTGAGCATTACGGATTTTACTAAATCCATTCCCGAAAGCACAAGTTATGAATGTTTAATATTTCCGCATGAATCGCGGTTTTAATCAATAAAATGTAAAACTCATGGATGCGCAAGAGAAGGTTTACTGCCTGTCCATTTCAATTAAGAGAGAGAGAAAGGAAATTTAAACTCAAATCAAGTGTTTGTAGATTACTTCCAAGTTATAACTTTAGTAATCTTTTTTGGGGGGAGGTTGGTTTTCGATCTTCTTTAGCTGCTTTAATTCAGAAAAGAAGTATGCTTGAATAAAAACACTCAAATTTTGTAATTGAAATTCAGCTGCATTTTTCGTTTACATAAAGGTTATCTAGAGTTTATAAACAAAATCATCACCGTTTCCAGTTATGAACAAAAGTTGAGGACGTATAAAATACTTGCCCCACGTATGGACGCCAATTTGAGAAATTTTATATTTGTTACGTTGTTATAGTTTGCCCCACGTATAGAAGAAAATTTGAAGTAGTTTGTATTGAAGGAGTGTATTATATTTCAGCTGTTGGGGAGCCAAACACTTGAAGTAGTTGCAACCGCACGTATGGCAGACGATAGCCTTTGCCCCAAGTTTTAAAAATATTAACTTTGCAATTTGACTGTGTCTTTAAATATTATATATTTATGTTTGCCTCGGCTGTGTTAATATTATTGTTAGAGACACGTTTCTCTTGGCAGGGTTGTGGTGTGGCTAAGAATGTAGGCTTACACAGATTATAATTTTACTTCACTCCTTTTATTAATGCTTGATACGATTTAAATAACACTTCACTGATAGAGAGAGAGAGCTGTGAGATGTTTTTTATTAAATACTTGCACTTTTTAACACGTAAACTATTTTTGTCTCACACAAAATACGTATAAAATCTCTCGAGGAAGCATCACGCACCCGGTTACAATCACTGTCTGCAGGCAACTGACTTCTAAATTTGTAAATATTTCTCCTTTTCAGTTTCTGATTGGCTAATCCTAGTCTAATAGAATGCCTTCATTTTACTAAAGCTTTTTCTGGTTGTTGATTGGCTATTTTAAACTGTCTAAAAATTTACATTATTGTTGCTCCAATAATGACTAGTAGCATTTAAACTTTCAAATTCATTATTGCCTCAAGGTTACCACATTTGTACCTCTTTGTTAGATATTTTTGACCTATTTCTCACAGCTCCTACATTATTAAATTACGTAATGCACTCACATAACTTATTACACATGAATACAATAATATAAACATATGAAATTACTGTTACATACGTTTTACAAATTATTACATACACATATTGCTTCAAGGCGGGCTGTTATTGAATTTACATATTATATAATTTGACGGAAATCATTTAAGTGTTGAAAATACTGCCTCAAAGTATTTCATTAAAGCCCAATGCCCATTTCTTCCCATGCAATACTGTAAATAATAATTTTGAACTCTTAGATAACAGAACAGATAATTTGCTGATGCGCTCCTTTCTCCCAAGGTATCAAACAAAATCCCAAGACACCTTCTCATAATTCCATAATTATGTCAACCAATACAGTAATGTTAGTCAATTCACTTACGTGTGATGTATCACAGCCGTATGCCGTAATACAGTTGTGGAGTTCAGAGTGAAGTAAGTAGAAGAGTAAGCTTTGCATTACAAAATCAATTAGATACAAATTATACATACGTTTCCCTTGCCCCGCTACTTCCTTAACAGTAAACTTGCCTTTCCCTTACCTCACCTCCTTTACTCTTCTCACCCAGTTTCTCTCTCAGATCCTTGAGCAGAAAGAGATTCGCTCTCTGACGTCACAGAGCATTCAGTTGCTTTACACTGTAATATAGGTATTCTGCTAGGGGAAGAGGTTAAAAGGTTCTTATGCTTCAAAGATGTTTCTTTCATACTTAAATATGTTGTTTGTTAACGCTGATAATTACCAGGATCATATCAGCGCCGCCGGTGTGCCGGAATTTCGTCCCACAGGAGATGTTTATTTCGTTGATGAGAATAATCTAGACGTAGATTGACTATTTGCAAATGAGTGAAATTTGTATCACAATATTTTACTGTCTCGTTACATTCACACATACATATACAATCACACATACATATTCATGTCGTTTCCACATGTGAATATGGTGAAATACACATGTTTCAAATGCTGCACAGTTAATTATTTACATGCTACATCATAGGCATATTCCGTCTGTTTTCGACTACAGTATGAATAAAACAAGTTCCCTATGTTGTAACATATATTAAAATTTCAGTTCCTTTTGTGCCGTATATTTCACAGTATTAATTCATCTAGAGGCCTTCGCAAACGCTTGGTTTATTAAAATAACGAAAACGACACGTATAAAATAATATATAAGCTAGCGAAATGAACATTGATATAAGTGAAGAAGTACATAAAAGGCAATGTCTTAACTTGCTCTGTTCCGTGGCGCAGGGGGTTGGAGCACATTACTACATAGAGTGCATATGGGCTTGAATCCACCCATGACGCAGTGAATTTTTGTGGCTCGTGTGAGGAATGCGAGATCCATTTGATATACAGATCATGAAAATCAGCGTTCTGGCTTGGGAGGCATGGAACTGATCTAATGAGCTTTCCTTGTCGGTTCGATGACCAGCCACCTCTGTTACTGGTTTTCTGGGACATTAAAACGAAAGCAATACGTGTGAATCTTAATATACTGTTCACTAAACATGTATATGGAATTAAGCTTGAAATAAACATAATAATTTGGGGTTTGCTGTATTTAATGTACAAACAGCATCAAAGAAAATCTTCGGCGGATTTTGTATCGTTTTGGGGGCCTTTTGAGGCGTGTCCTTCACCTTACCTATAGCAGGGCGTGGTAGCTTGATAACACAGCAATAAGGGGGAAATGTGGGGAAGTTGATGCCTTTGATTTTTCTGGTGATATTTAAACCAAAACCTGTTTATTGTCTCAGAACCAGTCATGCCGTATACTAGCGAAATTACTCGTGGACGTATCGTGGGCATGTGGGAGACTGATCGCACTGTTACAGCAGTTGCAACGGCAGCGCATAAGAGTGTTTTATAGTAAATTAGTGGATAAAAATGCTCCAGGAAAGTGGAGAAGACGGTCTACATAGCCGTCAGAAAGTGTGCAAGTTACACTTTTGTTATAATTCACTAATCATGTTTAGAAACTAGAGATAGATATGTGTATGGTTTACCGAATATGAATACACAATATGATAATAAAATTAGGTTATATTTTTGTCTGTAATCCTGTTGTACCATTTAAGCTTTAATTTGCACCCCCTGAAAATCTTCTTACACTACATATTCTACATTTCGCTAGCCTGGGCGCTGATCAAGTTTTCCCCTTAGCTTTTAACCCTTTCAAAGGCCTGTCATGCACTAACTGATAAGGTATGGGCTACCAATCACGACAAGAGGTCTATATGACAAACTGAATGCACTCGCTCTACTCTTGCCAATATGATCGAGAGCGTAAACATATACTTTATTTCTACGCCATTTTGTAACCTTTCTTGTGGTTATCGGTGTAACGTTTAACAGGAGGAGTGGCGCACACTTGCACCGTGGCCTAAAGCAACCAATGAAATGGTCATAGCTTCGGAAGACCACATACAACGATAAGTGATGTGACAAGACGGGAGGTGCAGTGAGATTTTCTTTGGCGCTCTTTGTACATAAATTTGTTTGTAATTCTGCTTTTGTTTCCTAGATTTTAATTCAGTGTCACTGTGGCACATTAGACTCGGTATATGTTCAGTGATTTTAGCAGGAGGTTATGGATTGTTACGAGATTTTGAAGTCTCTTCTTGCTCCCGACTCGGAGGAAAACCTACGAGAGGCGTATGACATGTGAAACCAGAGTAAAGGAGAAGTTTTAAGAAAACACTAGCCCTTCCTTCCCCTTCGCTCACGTTACCTTACCGAAGAATCAACGAAAGGGTATTACATGGCCGTTATACGTCACATTTAATGAGTTGGCGGACTCTGATTTAATCTCTAATGCATTGGTAAGTACCACCATTCAAATTGTGCTATTATGACCTGCCGGTTAATGAACGCAAAACTTAAGAGACAAAAACAAAGAAATAAACACAAACGAGAAAGAAAAAACAGAAAAGTTTGATCGACTTTATCTGTCTATTACCAATTCACAGCCTTTCCTTATATATAATTATATTCTTTGTGTAAAGGTTAATTTTCTGCTCATTTTACGTTAATCAATATTTATAAGTTTGCCTATAAACTGTTTCAAATTAAGAATTGTGGATTTGATTAGATGCAAAATGCAAGTAAAATATTCGGTATTCCCCAACATGATGCATAGATGACACACTAAAGCAAGCTTCATCTTACAGAAACTTATAATTTAAAGTATAGAATATTTCGCCAAAGACTATAAAATTCAATAACACTAATAATAATAAAGATGAGATGACAGAGACTGGCAGAAAATTCAATAACATTGTCTGATAGGGATATTTTAAACAAAATAATTTGAGAAAGTAAAAGATAACGAACAATTTTCCTTAAGAAAGGTTGCTTTGGTGAAGGTACTCTCTAAAGATCTTCGCTTTGTATCCATATACATTTTCTGACTTAAGTTTTAATTTTATACCCATTTTTCTTTTCTTTTACTTTGAGTTACACTACTCATAGAAGTATGCCCATATTCGTGTTTGCACTAAAATATCTTTATAGGGCGAGGTATCCAGGGAATTCAAAACGCATAACGATATTTAATTTTTGTCTCTAATACAGTTCTCCTACATTAACAAGTAGTAGAGAAAGCATTGGTTAGTTTTACTATATGTATATGTTGCACGAGTTTCTTGAATATAAAGAACGGATCCGCAATTTAAAGAAGAACAAAACCTTCTTACAAACGACGTGAACTTATAAAGGATGAAGTCTGCTTCAGCTGCTCGTATTTATTGCCACTACAACCTTAAGCAGAACGCGCGCAGATAAAATAGAGCAGAGTTTGTTCCAATATTAGTTATATCTTGATATTTTGAGAGAAAAAAAAGGAATTCACGCTCCAGCAAGTCTCTATATGAGCTTGCTTCCCGTCCTAATAAAAGGTCGAGGACACATAACATCCGGGTAAGATTTAACAAGATCCTCGTACTCGAGATTTGATGAAGATCTTGTCGAGGGACGTACACATACAAACGAGAGCATGGCCGACCTTATTACACCAATAAATCATCTTCGTAGACCGCTTCGCTTCCTGGTTACGCTCACTGGTAATCGAAGATTCCTTCGCCCAGCGATCCATGGAGACGTGAATTGGAAACCTTTCTCGTAGCTGGATTTATCGGTGTGCATCGCTTATTTTTAATGGCTGTTCTACATGTGCCTGCGTGAAAGTATTACCTTCAACAGAATCACTGAGAGCTAGCACTTTTAGTAATTTAAATGAGTCATAACGGAGTGATTCTTATTTGAATTCGCAATGGGACTTACGAAACGCCATTAACAGTATATGCCTATGCCAAAATAATTCCCATCCGAACAGGAAACATCTAGTTAGTAGTAGCCAACTGAATGATATGTGACGTCAGAGAACCATCTCTCTTGCTGTAGCTGATTCCCGTGATGGTCGCCAAGTTTGACGACGAATGAGAAGTATTATCTTCTGACGTCGTCCCCAATATCTACTGTTGATTCTGCTGCCAACTGCTACAGTGGTTTGCTATGAGTACTTTCTCAGAGTAAATGTGAGTGTAGTGTGAAGGATAACACCAGTTTAAATTGACTCAGAAATTTAATGTAATTTATAATTTAGCTATTGAAGCGAGTTGCCGACCGTTTGAATATAAAGAATGAAGCCTAATTATGAATCGTAGCACTCGAAACTAAACAGTTGACTTATTATACCTGCTAACTTCTGGAGGTCAATTTTACGATTTGAAATAACTTTTCCACAATAAAAGAATCTAGAAGTGTAACTTGCCGTAAATCGCTAAAACCCTCACCGGAAAAACCCCTCGTGATGGCCGCTAAATGTTACTTACACAAGCGCGTCACTCGGCATTTAAAACAACACACGAGTTGTCGCAAGTATCTATAGTGACGAATGTATGCACGAAGGTGTGCACGAATGAATATGTAAAAAAAATGTCTCCGATTAGAATGCAAGTCTCAATATTAACTTAAGCCACGCTTACATTAGAACTGCCCCACCAAAATTCTACCTTACACGTTGCCAAATCTTACGTGTCTGAAACACAATGTTTACACCTTTGACTACCAAATTCTAAGAATTATTTCTCTCTCTCAGTTTCCGAACTGACCTACGTGCAGTTTCTTACCTTGTTGCTCTTGATGGGCCTAGCTAACTCTCAGAATTTAAGTGCCTTTCTCTTTTTCAGAGTTTCTGCCTACGTGAGCCTGCAAACGTACTGAATTTAACTCTAAACTCTTTTCCTAACATAATTCACTAATGACCTTTTCTCCTGAAAAATCTTTCAGGTCAAGTTTGCCACATCTTACATTGATTTAATATACGGAAATTATTTATTGTAATTATTTTTCTATCTTACTGTTATTTCTTTATCTGGTTATTTATATCTTCCTGTTAATAATTACGGTATCATTGCTCACGACACAGGTAGAGTAAATCGCTGAGAAGTGTAGGGCAGATGAGATAAAGCAAACGACGAAGTGACTGATAACAAAATACCGGCAAGAGAAATGCATATTGTGCTTTGTGAATGCACGATGATTAAAATACGACGCAGCCAGCGTGACCTTACTTTCCGTCCGCACTCCTTAACCACGATACTCCAGTACAGTTTTATTGTTGTAGGCTTGTCACACAGGCTGTGCTGTGCCATGCAAAGCAGTTGATTGGCTCTGATCTGACATGCAATTGTTCCTTTTAGTGCAGCAATGTAGTTATAACGAAATGTTAACAATGTTCACTTTTTCTTTCCTTCCATATTCGATATTGGTTTCTTCGAAATATTTCCCTACTCTTTCTCTCCGAAATATTTGTGAATTATGTAAAATAGTTTTTGGAAGTGCTGTTAAAGAGTTCAAACGTTATTTGCGTAAAAGATGAAGGGAAACTACACCGAATATCTCATGGATAGCTTGAGAGTAGATGCAGCATATCTGCCTTTAAGGAACTGGTTGATATGAAATAGGTAGGGTGAGTTTTTGATTCTGAGATTGTTGGGAAGCATAAAGGTAGCTTAAAAGATTCCTAGTTAAACTTTTTTTTATTTTAAATAACTTGTAGCGCTGGAGAAACCCACTCTTTTATCCAAATCAGTTTATTACTTTTCGCATAATAAAAAGCTTTTTCTGACAATTTTTAACCACCTAATAACAATTGTCCACAGCTGCATTTCCAAATCCGTTAATAGTTTGAAAAAAACATTTTAAACAGAAAAACTTGTGAACTCTGTAAAACAAGCTACAATGTTTATGAAGCCTATATGCTCATTTTATTTTAGACTAGTCTTACCCGGCGTTGCATGGATGTAAATGTTAAGTAAGGGGTTGAAAATAAATGATTACGGTTATTTTTAAAAAAAGTAAATTTAAGACTTATATTTAAAATAGTTATATGTAAATTTGGGATTAATCGGATCATTAATATAGTAATACACAGTTCATACGTTGTATGAGGACTTTGTTAATGTATTTTATAGAGATTTATGAAATGTAAATTAACTGAAATCACTCGTGTAAATAAAAACTATTATTTTCAGGTTTTTATTTCCTCTATAGTGAAACTACTATAAACATGTAAAGCTTCTAGCATTTTTGGTATAGTCTATGCATATCGTGTATGCTAACATACCCACATGGCACCTTTTGGTTTATAATATGTAGATTCTGCAAAATTCAGTGAAGATATTTGCAAAAATATTTATATTACTTTGCACATAAAATTCTTTTATGTTTACTGACATTGTGCGCTTAATTCGCTCCCCGATGCCTGATAGGGCTGCATCTCCTGTGTAATTTAGTTTCCCAATATCCTGAGTTGCTTCAATTTCGAATCTGACATTTTTTTTATTTTTAGAGTTGCAACGTTTTCAGTCTACGAATGCGTTGTACCGAAAATGCCCATATGCCATGCGAGGAATCCGGTGACGCTGATCCGGTGTTGATGTCTGAGACGGTAATCCTCCAATAGACTAAACTTAACGAGAGTACCTCGATAATATTTCAAAATGTCGCTTGGCATGTAATTTCATTCCCCACATACCGAAGAGATAAAACCTCACACAAGGATCCCATCATCATGAAACGACAAACATCAAAATGAAACAACGGAACACGAAATCGAAGAGCGAATAATTAAAAAGTATAATAAAAATATATATTGACCTTTGGAACAGTACCATTAACTTAGATACGAACTTATTGATGTTTCCATCGATGTAGGGGCTAAGCTGTATTTGGTGTAACCGTGAATCTTAGAAGTATTCTACACCATTACACATGATACATCTCGCCTTGTCAACGTTACTTTTCGCAAACGATATATGGAAATTCAAGACTTAAAACACATCAAAATACATACTGTCGTCTAGGAGATGCCTTCACTATTGTAAGTTATGGTAACACACCACAGGCTACAGAAATGACTACCAATCCTTAGACGTGCATCGCACAATGCGGAACGACGCAACAGGACAGTATTTCAAAACAGAGTCGCAGAGCGTCTAAAAGTCCTTAATTCATGCAACAATAAACAAATAACCAACGTTAAACATCTTACAACAGATGACTTCTTTGTTTTTTAAAATTTTGAATACCTACAAAAACATAAAAATGAAAGTTTGTTTTCAAAAAGTGGGACAAACATAGGTACCACCAGGTATTTTGGTGAAACATGAGTCAAAGCTTTTCAATTCGGCATTGTCCCGCCAAAATCGGGACGTCTGGGATCTCTACTTCAATCGGCAGTTTCTTGGGAAGAGACTATTCACAGAGAAGAGGCTGTAATCCTCCATTCCGTTGTACTTTAGCCTCAGAAAACACGAAGCCTTAATTAGATAGTCATCTCAGACTTGAGCAGAGTCATGCAATGCTCAATCGTCAACGCGCTCAGCTACCACCTCCCGTACAACTGTCTGTGACTGATGTGGCCTTTCACTCAAAATCGCTTGAAGGCACGACGGGGCCACTGAGTGGGCACCTATCACCGCATGGCTCAACAGTCGTTGCACCACTCCTGGATCGGTCTTGAGGAGGCATAGGAATACCCGTCCAATATGGCACAACATTCATTATTCATGGTTCAGCGAATCCAGGATGCCCTCCATGTTTTACACGCTTCTGGCGTTAATGTGGAGTGTGCTTGGATACCGGGTCACGCTGGCTTGCCGGGGAATGAACTTGCGGATTTGGCAGCTAAGGCGGCAACCACAGAACCCAGTGTTACAATACCTCGGGTGACGTCGGAACACTTTAGGCTGCTTGTGCGGAGAGCGGTGCTGGCGTGAGGAGTGGTTAGCTCTCCGCGGAAACAAGCTTAGGATAGTCAAATACTTCCTCTCGCGTATCCCGTCGTAAGGAGGTGCTTTTGGCTCGGTTGCGTATTGGTCACTGCAATTTTACGCACAGTTATCTTTTATGGGTGACCTTGCTCCTATTTGTCCGCTTTATGGCGAAGGTCTTTCGGTCTGTCACGTGTTGCTAGAGTTTATTGCTGTAGCACATCTTCGGGGCTCTCTGCAACCGCCGGACAGTCTTGCAGAGGTTTTAGCGGATGATAAGCAAGTGGTTCATAGGATTTTTAATTTTGTTTCCAAAGTAAATTTCCAAATGCGGAATTAGTCATCTTAATAGAAGGTGTTTTATACTGATCGGTTTAGTTTTATATATCTATATTTATGTATAACTTGTGCGGTATTTCATATTGATATTTATCTCTAGCTTTTGCTTACATATTATTTATTTATTATTTATTTATTTTAAAGTTTTTAATTCAGCTTTATCTCTGGCCTTGCCATGAAATTTTCTACTGATCTTTATCTCTGGCCCTTGTCATGATCTGTTATAGAGGGACGCTAATGACCTGGAAGTTGAGTGCCCTTAAACAAAACCAACAACATTGCAGATGATCAGGTGGTAATGGCTCAGAGTCATGAGGACGTGAAATATATGACGAGAAAACTGTTGGATGCGTTTGAAGCAGGATTACGAGTAAAGATGGAAGAAAATGAGTATCTTGTAGTAGGAGGAAGCGGACGAGACATTTTCCTACCCCAAGGAACTATTAGAACTGTTAAAAAAAATCAAGTATTTAGGATCGCTTATTGATGAATCAGGAAGTCATAAAACCGAAGTAGATAGTAAGTAGTACAAGCACGAACAGCTATAAGAATGTTGATTGGAGTAGGGCCTGTTTAGTCACACGAAGAAGAGGATTTTGAAGGCGGTTGTGGAAAGTACAATGACCTATGGTGCTGAGGGTTGGACTTTGGTAGAGGGTCAAAAGTCTATGGTTTGGGCAGTGGAAATGGACGGAATAAGATGCAGTGTCAGAGTATCCAGATTATAAATAAGGATAAATAAAGAGTTAAGACAGATGATGTATATGGAGCAGACAGTAGTGGAAATAACTGAAAGACGATCTCATGTTAGAAGAATGGAGGATAATAGGTGGCCTAAGAATGTTTTGGAATGGTCATTTCATGGTAGATGGAAGCGGCAGGCCAAGAGCAACCTGGAGAGGAGAGATCCATAGATTGACTAGTGATCAGTGTCTGGAGGAGGATGACTGGTTTGATTGGAAGAATGGCGAATGAGAATACAGGGTAATCTCTGAAAAGAGCAGAAGCTCTCAAAAGTAAAACAGTAAGGTATACACAGGTGAACCAGTAGCTCTTTGTGGAAAACATAAGCTTAATACATTCGGTTCAAAAGATGTCTGCTTGTTAGTTTACGATTTGTTCATTAGCAATATAATTGGCGTGTCAGAATAAAAATATTATTAATTTATAACAAAGAAAAAACCACAAAAATGTATACATAAAAGCTGAAAAAGAGAAGCCGCAAAAAAATAACTACGTATAGTTCAGTAAACAATACAAATAAACTGACTTCTACCACAACTGTTTTAACTGTTGCATTAATTATTTCAGTCCTGAAATAGTGTAATTGAATGCCACTTAGTTTGATTTTCTGTAAATAAATCTTCTGCTAAATTTGTCACTTGTAAATCTAACGGTAACATCACAGCGTCTAGTTAGAATATTATACAGGGAGAAAAATGTTTTTCTGTGTAACAATACCACTGAAACAATTTTTATAATCCTTTTACCATCGAAAAATCCTGTTCTTCTAGACAGGCAAGCTATACAGCAGCTTTATTGTTAACTCACAGAGAGTACGTATTAAAACAAAAGTCGATTATATTTTATTTAATTAAATATATCATACAGATGGCCTCCATTTAACAGCTAATCCATGTAGGAATATTAAGCAAACAGAAGAGAATGTGAAAAAAAAGACAATAGATCCTTATAATAATACGAGGGCTGATCAATAAAGACTGAGATTGATTTTTCCTGTAGCTTTCTTGAGAGTTTCCTGTCTCTACCATGAATATTTGAAAAGAGCGGGGTTTCATGTATAATGTCCATAGGTGGCAGCAATTTCGTATCGGTAGGTTAGTAGTAATGCTGTATATTGTTGACCCTAGTTGAATTTCGCATACCACAAAATGAAGGAGAGGAGCAATAAAATTTTGTTTTCGTTTAAATCATACAGCCTCTGAAACTTTGGAAAAGCTGAAGCAAGCATACGGTGAAGATGCACTACCTCGTGCAACAGTGTTTAGGTGGTTCAAATACTTAAAAGTAGAGCGAGTCCTCTGTGCTAAGCAAGGTGGGCCTGGTGCTTCGGCTTCTACTATGACTGAAGTCAACATTAATACAGCTGCTGTGATTGTTGTTCCCACTCACACCACTGTTACAGCAGCGTACTACACGTCAGTATTGGCTACACCGAGGAAGCACATTGCAAGGAAATATCCAGAACTTATCACAACAATGTGTGGCCTCACGTTGCAAATCAAGACCAGGAATTTTTGGCTAAATTCAAAATTACCTGTATGCCCCATCTGCCTTATAGCCCAATCTTGTCCCCTATGATCTCTTTTTATTCCCATCACTAAAGGCAAAGCTCCGGGGCATTCGATTTGAGAGCACTGAAGTAGTGCTGAAGAAAAGTGAGGCGATTCTCAAAGACCTGACAAAGAAAGGCCTGGACCATGTGTTCGAGGACTGGCAGAGACGCTATAAAAAGTGCATTGAAGTAGGAGAGGACTACTTTGAAAAAGACCATGTCAACATTGAAATGGAGTAATAAATATCTGTGAAAAAAAATAGTTTGTCTTTATTTATCAGCCCTCGTAGTAATAATAATAATAATAATAATAATAATAATAATAATTATTCGTATACTATATGCAATTCCTTAATCGGCATTTTATCAAATAGTGTAGAAGTTAGAAGAGAAGTCAGTATCCAAACCTCCAAGTACTATAGTTCTATAGATGTATGAAATGAAGTTTCTGTGTATAAAAATCTTTTAATATACCTGATATACGTGAGTGAGTTTTACTGAATTTCTTTTATGTTGTAATCTGCTTCATTACCAACATATACTAAATACATAAACGGAGAAAATCGTGTCTAACGTAACATCCAAAAGCATTCAACCAATATATTTTACGACTAACGACTAAGAACCTTAATTTTTCGAGGGTTATAGAACACACGCCAGGTTCTAAATGTGTTGATTCCATGCTGGATGTGGGTGCGACATCTTCTGCTGAGCATTCGTTATTCAGCCTTGCATAAGGCTCCCTCCTGCTCTGAGTGCAGGATGTTTACATTAGAGGAGTTAGGATATGGATCAAGTTGAGAAGGGAAAAGCATTCAACAGTCAAATATGATTATCTGAACAGTTATTGAAAAGCTTTGAATAGTAACCATGTATAATAAATGTGCTTTAAGTTAAAATGTACAAACAGTAGCAATAGAATTGAAAAGCAATAAATAATTCAAATCCCTGTACGTCACCATACACAACTTAAAATAAACTTGAAAAAGTTAACATTCATTAATTCTTTGTTAAATGAAACTTCTGTCAGCAGTTTCTTGTTCTAAACATTAAATACTCCAAGCTTTATTTAATACAAAGTTTAATTCTACTAAACTCTACTCAGTTCGAGTCGCAAGATGTATGAAAAACTTGCCAAAGTGAAAGTAAATGTTCACTGAGGGGGATGGCTCAGACGGTATCTGTGGTTCGCATTCGGGAGGTCCCGGGTTCGATCCCTAGCGAGCCATGGTTTTTCGTGGTGTCCCCAGGGTCGGCAGGCGAATGCTGGGTGGTTTCTTCTCTACCACGATTTCCTTTCCGTCATTTCCATTTCGCTCACGACTGGTGGTCGTAATCGCCCTTCTCGGCGACTCCGGCGGAGACACACGGGTCCGCGAGCTTGGAAACGTTAGAGAGGACCTCTGCGGGACCCTATGGTCTGTCCGCTTACGTCCTATAGCCTTCTGTATCGTTCCTTCACTTCATCCCATTCTCCTGGGTACGCACAGGTGGTATGCACAATAGATTTCTGTAGGTCCCGGCGTCTAGGTATCCCCCTCCATTGAACAACCCATAGCACTAGTTCGGTAATTTTGAATTATGACGGCCTGGCAATTAACTGCCTTCAATACCAGGCCGCCAATAACTGCCCGCGAAAATACATAAAACAGCCGAATAATTCACCGACACCCAAGGTGAGCTATACTCCGTTCTGCAAGGTTACGCCAGGTTTCCCCGATGGTTGAGGTTATTGTTACAATGGCATGGCCCGACTGGACTCGAGCAGTTTTCCCTGATGCCTTTCGTGATATCACTGCCCCTGTTACGCTGAAGGCAGGGCAGTTACTATAGTAGTCGGTCACGATATGAGTGCGTTCGTTGAGAAGAGAAACTAAAATGTTACGGAACAAGTGGACGGAGCATCGGAAGGACAATAAAATAAAGACAACATCCGCATTTCTGAGCTGCATTTACTAGTGAGGTTGAGGTGTGCAAATGTAGTACTGTTTTTATTGTGCAACTGTGTATTCCCCTGTCATTTTGCCCCCACTCCCCTCTGGGTAGCCTTTATGACGTTACACATTATCAATAAAAACAGTGTCGGCCTCCTCCAAGCGCACCTATGTCGTGCCCGACCAGTGTATACTGTCGCTCAGGACGAAGTGAAGTAAGACGTCGGTTGGCACACTGCCAGCAAAACTCTCTATAAATCACACGAGCGTGTATCGCTAAAGTACTAGCGGTCGATTTGAGCGCTACAAGGGGAGTGGTACGGAATATTCATTTTCGCCACTTCGTTTAATTAATACTCACGTGAGGGGATTACGTCCTTCCCTAATGTAAGAATTGTAGAATTTTTGTGCCATTAAATAACATTAGGGCTAACGAAAATATTCAAAAGCTTTAAATTTCATTCTCTGTGCTCATCTAAAAGCTTTCAACCAAGTAAGATCAGTGTCGTCATAAACATGTTTTCCAGGATAGAATGCAACGGTCGAATATTAAAAATCTGATGTATTACACTCACATGACTTTCTCTACTCTTGTACAAATTATTTTTACAAACGCTTATTCTCCATATGCTTCATGTTAATCGAGATATCGGAATGTTAATCTTATTGCTAATTTTCTTGTAGATGGAAGGGGAATTGGTAGGCTTTAAGCTATAATCAAACATTTTAAGAGCTGGTTGCTATGTGGAGTATTCTATTTTCTTTGCATTACCAGGACAAAAAAAATTGAATAAGGAATTTGAGAAAAAGTATAAGTATTGGAAAATTTAAGGGAATAACATGCAATATCTCGAAAATGGTTCACTTAACAAAAAAAAGTATATGACATAAATTGTGTATTTTAACGCGATCTGAATTTTTGTGTAGTAAAATTTTGTCTATCTCTTATGGTTTACCAGTTATGCAAAAGTCGTTCACAATGAAGATTACTTTTGGAGACATTTCCAGAAAATTCGAGATATACATTTCATTTCTCGTGAAAATATCTTAAACATATGATATTTTAATCAAAATCGTTAGAGCCATTTTTGAGAAATTTTTTGAAAAATGGTCCATGTAAAGTATAATCTGGGGTGGGGGATTTTCTTGAAAACCTTCGTGTCGCATCTCTGGAAGATACTGAACCTAAATATCAAGTTTGGTGTTTATCCGACTATTCGTTTCTGAGTTATGCTGTTCGTAGACACACACACGGGTATGTTTCCAAAAATGCTTTTTTTGGATTCAGGGGGTCTCAAAACATATATTTCCAGTTAAATCTCGGTATCGAATTTTTGGTGGAATGCAATACTTCCCCTACTTACTATACGTAGTAGAGAAAGTAAAAATATGTGAACTGGAGGTTTCATTTGAAATTATGATGTATGTTTAAATTGCCCAGTCAGTTGCCTATAAGTCTTCTGAAGACGTTCGCCACAGAAGCAGTCGAAACATTGTCATCTTCGACTACATTCTATTCCCGGAAGACTTGTTTTACTTCATTATTGAACCATCTGGATATACTCTCACCGCTAAACGATGCTTCCCAGAATTTGGAATATTGTTGATGGGAGGACCGAGGGAGATGGCACCGACGTGTACTACTCGCATTCGGAAGATCCCGGGTTCACACCCCCGGGGTCGATCAACATACCGAAAGTTTTCTCGCGATTTTCTTCGGTCGATAGGCGAATGTTAGGTTGGATAATTTGAACCGTGAATTTTCCTATCACCCCTTTCATCACTACACTTCATTTCCTTCTTCGCCGTCATACCAGACATTGGGCTAATTACCCATTCTGGATATGCTATGATCCAGAGTTTTCTTGCTCTCGACAGACTATTGACATAGGCGTTGTCTTGTAAGTCCTTGGAAGTGCAAGTCCTACCAAGAGGATGATAATCCCTTAAAGGAGGAGGAGTCAGGGAGGGAGGCTAAGGGATAGAGAAATGTATCTGCCGATATTTCACTCCCATTTCCAGGAATATCAAGGAATATTTGGTATAGTCTTACGAATATCATGGGACATTAGAAAAAGTCAGTTCTAAGGGAAAAACGTCTTCTACATAAAGTAAGGAGAGTTAAATGCAATTAATTAATTGTTCATTCGAGACTGAAGACACCATTTATGAAACGCCGGCTATGTATAAAGTTAAGCAACATTTTCTTGGAAAACTCAAATGAAACATTTAGAACTTTTAATTTGTATACCATTGCAGCACTCCGCATGAAACAGTATGCCACACAGATTCGCAAGGGAATGGGACGAACAAAGAACAGACATCAACCACATATAAAAGTAATCAACAGTTCTTTAACAGTACAGAACGTCCTACATATAATGAATGTTTTCCTATTTCTTTTGAAGCAAAAGGATACCACGCGGGGAATGCGATGGACGATATTGGTACAAAAAATGTTTAAAATTCACATGGTGTTCTCTTTTTGAAACGGTGACTACAGCTTCAGCCTCCGATATCCTACTTGCATCAACAACGAAATGTGTAATGAAATCGTTTCTGCAAATATCCATCTCGACTAACATGAAGACAAAAGAATAAGCTTTAGTAAAAACTGTTTATAGAAGAGGGGGCAGAGAAAAATCATATGAATTTATCACATTAACTATTTTACTTTTCAATGAAGTTTGCTGTTTTTTACTTTCTCTACTAAGTATAGTAAGTAGGGGAAGTATTGTATTCCAACAAAAAATTCATACCGAGATTTCACCGATATGTTTTGAAACACCCTGAATCCAAAAAAAAACATTTTTGGAAACATGTCCGTCTGTGTGTGTGTGTGTGTGTGTGTGTGTGTGTGTGTGTGTGTGTGTGTCTGCCTTTGTGTCTGTCCGTGAACAGCATAACTCAGAAACGAACGTTTTGATAAACACCAAACTTGGTATTTAGGTTCAGTATCTTCCAGAGATGCGCCACGAAGCTTTTCAACAACATCTCCCCACCCCAGATTACCCTTTACATGGAACATTTTTCGAAAATTTTAATTTTCGCAAAAACGGCTCTAACGATTTTGATTAAAATACCCTATGTTTAAGATATTTTTATAACAAATAAAATGTATATTTCGAATTTTCTGGAAATGTCTCCAAAAGTATTCTTCATTGTGAACAACTTTTACATACCTGGTAAACTATAAGAGATAGACAAAGGTTTACTACACAAAAATGTAGATCGCGTTAAAATATACAATTTATGTCATATACATTTTGTTTGTTGAGTGAACTATTTTCCAGATATTGCTTGTTATTCCCTTAACTTTTTCAATACTTATACTTTTTCTCAAATGGGAATTCGTTATTCATCTTTTTTCTCCTGGTAATGCAAATAGAATGGAATACTCCACGTAGCAACCAGCTCTTGAAATATTTGACTATCCCTTAAAGCCTACCAATTCCCCTTGCATCTACTAGAAAATTAGCAATAAGATTAACATCTCGATATCTCGATTAACATGAAGCATATTGATAATAAGCGTTTGTAAAAAATAGTTTGTACAAGAGTGGAAAAAGCCATGTGAGTGAAACTCATCATATTTTTTATTGCTTTCTTTGTCTAATGGGGACCTCAAAACATGTACTCCCAGTGTGATATCAAAATCGAATTTTTCTGCCAAGTACTATTCTGTGCTTCCTCTACCCACTATAGGTAATAACTAAATTAATTAGAACTTATTCTAGTTTCTGTTGCTGTAAATACTGCAATAGATATTTGTATATACGATCCCTACTGCTCCATTTTCTCGGTGCTTCAGCTTTAAACTTGAGTTAGAATTTAATTAATGGCCTTGGGTTCGTTGGTGCGCAAGACATTGGCTTGGTCTCACACCCTTCTGAAAACATGCAGACATATATAAACGCCAAAGCCAGTCGCGCAGATTTCATTTTTTTCTGTAACGTACAGTTTCCATAGCGAAACACCTGCGGCAATTATAATTGGAAATATTGTAGTGGCATGGTCCCTGATATTCTCCCACTACACGGTACCAAAGGGATAGAAAACCTGCCAGAATTATTTTAGCGAGCTTCTATAAATTGTATCCATTTTTACTTTCTCTAACACATACAGTAACTAGAGGAGGTATTGTATTCCACCCAGAAATTTGATGTCGATATTTACCGCCAATATTTGTTTTGAAGCCCTCAGGCCCCAAAAAGGGCATTTTCAGAAAACGATCAGTGTGGATGTGCACGGTAAGCAACATAACTCTAAAACGAAAAGTCCGATAAATACCAAATTTGGTATAAGAAAGGTCCCTTACGCAAACTACCCTTTACATGAAAGATTTTTCGAAATTTCGATTATCTCAAAAAGGGCTATAACTTTTCACTCAGATACCATATACTTAGATTGAATGACAAATAAGATGTACGAAATTGACTTTCTGAAATTGAAATTAAGTTTTATTTATGGACGCTTTTTAACTATTATGATCCTTAGCATCCCATTCTATATTGGGCGCGAAAGACCGAAATTCTGTCTCACAGTCCTCTTTATGAGGCTTGAGGTTCTTTTACGTGCCGTAAATCTACGACACAGGACCACCGGCTTTACTTCCCTTCCGAAGGATGGCATGCTAAGGATATTTATGCTCGAAAAAAATTCATCGCCCTCCGCCAGGTTTGAATCCGCGACCTCGGGAACCAGAGGCTAACATGGACCTCTTAGACCACGGAGGACGATACTGAACTTGCAGGAAACCCTATTCATTCGGAAGGAATTTTGTATAACTGCTAACTCATAAGAGATACAAAAAAGCATACCACATAAAGAATGCACATTACTTTAATGAACACAATTTATTTCAAATACCTTTTGTTGCATTAGCCATTTCCGAGATGTCCGTGGGATTTATATTCAATATTTTGGCTTTAAGTGCTGTTGTAATTCAGTTGTTTCTCGCGATGTCATCTAAATAGTGTGGAATTTCTACATAATGATTGGATTTTTAAAATTTGACTATCGATTTTTTCCTCTATCCCCCCTGTATCTACAACGAAATGAGAGTCGTTTTCAGTGGTGTAGTGGTTACCATGCTAGCCTCCAGTTCCGAGGTCGCGGGTCCAAACCCGGTGGAGGGCGACGAATTTTTTCGGGCGTAAAAACCCTTAGCATGGCTTCCATAGGAAGAGAAGTAAAGCCGGTGGTCCCGTGTCGTAGATTTATGGCACGTAAAAGAACCTCAAGCCCGATAAAGAGACCTCTGAGTAAAATTATCGGTCTTTCATGCCCAATATACTCATAACATGGGACGCTATGGACTACAGCAGTTAAAGAGCGTCCATAAATAAAACTCAATTTAATTTAACGAAGTGAGTCATGCAAAATATTTCTGCAAGGTTTTATCTCGAAACATGAACAAGACAGAAAAATAAGCTTTCATAAGAAAAGGTTGTAGATTCTGTATAAAATAAATGACTGTAGTTACAGAAAATTCTATGAAAGTAATATCAATTCTTCTTTCATTACTTCTAGCATAAGGCAGAAGTTACTAAACCTTATAGTAATTTGTAGTAGTTATATTTGTGGCTTAAGTGTGAATTGATACTTATTGATTTCGTTATTTTCATATTAAGAGCACATTAAGGGCAAGCTCGTAGTATGCCTTAGCGTTTGGTAGAAGTTTGGGAACAATAGAAGTTCACTACTGGTCTTCGAAAGCACAGAAAAGTCCTAAAACTGTCAAAGCGAAAATTAAAAGGAGCAAATCACCCTTAAGTCGGATATTTATTATAATTATCATTTCTACTATTCGTGTAATCCATTACTACAGTGAATTTAAACATTTTGGGTGGAACGAGGACGGCAACCTGGAGACCTGGGCTGGATTAGAGACCGGGAAGGAGTTAAAGCACACGCTGCTTTCAAGGAGAAAGTTTGGTGATGTAGTGAACAAAGATGTCTAATACTAGTTTCAGATCAAATTTTACCAACATGGTAGCCGAGCTCATTAAGTTAACAGGTTCAAATCCCGCCATAAGTTCAAATCCCGCACTGACAGAGGTTTTACCAGATTTTCCTCAGTCCAAATGGCACGCTGTACTTAGGCCTGGAACGTTTCCTCCTATAAATTTGCTTTCGCAATTATCATTTAATTTCATATATCATCAGTATCCAACGCCTGTGGTGCTATATATATGGTAAGAATGGGTATTAAATATTATCATAAAATTTCTGATGTGATGCATTCACATGACTTTTTCTACTCTCTCGTTTATTAGTGGGTGTACAAACTAGTCTTACTAAAGCATATATATATATATATATATATATATATATATATATAGAGAGAGAGAGAGAGAGAGAGAGAGAGAGCGAGAGAGAGAGAGGATAAATATAAAGGATTCAACTTAGAAATGTTTGCGTAGTATTTAAGAATTATAGCACATTTTTATTTAAGATTATAATATATATATTAATTTGTAATACCGTAGCGTGATGTATGTGTACATTGTCGCGTCAGACACATTATTGTTTTGCAGCATGACATTGTGGAACTAATTATATCGCTTGTGAGTTGGAATTACTGCCTGGCGCGGCATTTCCCTCAATACTTCCTAGTCAGGCGGATGAGGGCAAGTAGAGGGACTGGCCTCTTTGTTCTGTTGACGTCAGTCGAGTAGTAGCCAGTGAGTCGAGTGTGTGTCTTCAGGCCGAGTGGTTGAGTGTAGGAATGCGTGTGCGCGTGCGTGTGTGTGTGGAACATCTCCCACAGGTAATATGTTAAATGTGTATTTTGTTATGAATATCCCACACCTACTTTAAATTTGTGCAGCTAAGTTCCTGGAACTCCCGCTGCCTCAGAGTCCACGTCCCCCAATGTTTATGCCGGGGTAATTAAATTGATTACCTAGGTGCAAAATCCTTTGGCCTTACCCGGGTATATAACAATATATTAACTTGTAACATATAATATCAAAAATGCTTATTTTTGTATCTATTTCATTCTAACCCTAATAAACGTTTGCAGAAATAGCTTCATTACACAGTTCGATAGATACATTGGGAACAGCGATAGTCAAACGTTTAAGAATTGGAGGTTATACGCTGTTCTTAAAATTCCACAGTGTTCAATGGAATCACGAGAAACAATTGAATGCTGACAGGACTTTAAAAGAATGGCTGTATTGAATAATTCGAACCATTAATAACGGATATCTCGGAAATGACTGATGCCACAAAAATTATTTGAAATAAATTGCGTGTTTTAAAGAGATCTACATTTCTTGTGTAATATATTTTCATTTATCGCTTAACGCTTACCAGTTATACAAGATTATATCCTTCCGAATGAAGAGGGCATCAAAGACTATTCCCAGAAAATTCAAGATATGAGTTTTATTTTTCACATGAATATCTTTAATACAGTAGGATAATCAAAAACGTTAGAGCCATTTCTTAGAAAATAAAAAATTCTCAAATATGTTCCAGCTAAAGGGTAGTTTTAGGTGGGATTTTTCTTGAAAATCTTTGTGTGCATCTTTGGAAAGCACTGAACTAAAAGTTAAATACCAAGTTTGGTGTTGATACGACTTTTCGTTTTTAAGGTTTACGATTTACAGACATACACACACGGATCTTTTTCTAAAAAATTCTTTATTTGGATTCAGGGGCCTCAAAACATGTATTTTATCATCGGTATCGATTTTGGGGTGAATTTCAATACCTCCTCTACCTGCTAAGTACGTGGTAGAGAAAGTAAAAAGGTGAAATTTTAAAAATTATCGAAAGTTAAGACTGTGATTACTCTTTGAGTCCTAGAGGACTAGAGCAGGAAAACCTTGTGTTATTTTGTTGTTATACTGTTGATTCTAAACAGACTGACTTCAAAAACTGGAGTAATAATGTCAGACTGCCACCCTTGTGACTGTTATAAAATGTTATCCCTTGCAGTTTTTAGACGTGCTGTCAACCTATGGTCTTTAAACACGCGAGACTTATAGCGCTCAATCTTGTAGGTTCATACGGTTTGTGTGAAAGAACAATGAATTATCTTGTAAATTTTTGATAACAAGGCTAATTAAAACTCCAAAACAAGAAATGCAACGAAATTAATAGTATTTTTATTTTATGTTATCTTAAAAAGAGCGCATTCTACCGCCTTCCATCCTACGTCGTCCGAAGTTTCACAGCCATGGGACCACTTCATTAGAAGCGTGTGAAAATTTGTCTGTATGATGTCGGTCTCTTTGCCACTATGCTGCAAATAGTGTCAAGCAGCACACACAAGCAATAAATAACCTAGGTGTCATGCTGATTTAGTTCTCTAAAACACAGCACTATCATTAATATTGGGATGTACGAACAGTGAAGTGTGCTACGTTGTTTAGCTTTCCTGAAACAATCAACTCTTATAACGAACCACTAATTACTGACCAGTGGTTACGTCAAATGTTTTGTCCTTGTTAATTTGCGTGCAGTAGGTACCTGGCTACGAAGTGCTACAGAAACGTTATTAGCTAATCTGTGCATTTATACATGCTCGCTATAATGTCAACAAGATTTTAATTAGTTGAGCATGCATTTCGTGTGCAGCCAGAAACCATTGCAATTTGCGGTACGGATTGCAGCATTGATCCACAATCAGGTGCTGTCCCAGAACAGAAGAACGCCCTCTGTCAGCGATTTTATGATTTGGAATATCTCATGGTCGCGTATTTTGCGAAATTAATTAATGTTTACACCATTTGGTCGAACAGTCCCATATATATCTTGTGGTATGAAGCAGTATAAAGCCCTGAGATCGACTAGGTTGGCAATGTTTTGTTCGTTCACTACACTTGGTCCGTTCCACTAGATAGTAAAATGTATTTCTTCCGTATAGTTTCTATATTTATCTAACACTAGTTCCACTCACCACTAATCACATGTATCTAATACTGTCTTAAAATAAATACCCCCCCCCAAAAACTATGAACAAATGAGCGGTGTTATACTCAGTGCGAAACGTTGGAGGGGTTAGAAATACCTCTCTAAATTAATTCTACTCTGATTCATGTAAACAAGCAGAGATGGAAATTGCAATGTAATGTTAAACAAGAATTAAAACTTTCCTAGCGCCGTGATTCAAATACATTGTGAAGAACGTTATAGCCCAAAGTTATCGGAAGGTCGGCTCCAGGCGATCGGTCTAAACACCAATAACGGTCACTCCTCAGCGTAAACACCAGACACTGTATCAACAGATAAAAAGAACCTTTTGGAAGCTTTATCTCTCCCCCCTCCTCCAAAAAGTGTGTCAAAATAGTTCTAAAAGGTTCGAGAACCTTGTGGAAAGATTACACTGACTATATAAGCGAGCGCTCTAGCAGGAGTGATTCAGTGTGCGAACGAATTAGCGACAACATTTCTGGTGCGACATAAAGAGCGCTTCTCCGAGCTAGTTGGAGAACCATCTAACAATCAGAGTATCCTGGTCAGATCTCTTGGGGATTACAACACTAGAACTCGCCGTCTTCGGCGTCATCATGTTCCCCGCATGGCATGCGGACACACCAGATAACGATGGCGTAACACCTAACAGCAGCTAAAGCTGAACTCCATAGTAATCCAACCCAAGAGATAATTGGTCTCAAAATTCAATTTGCCAAAGAAAATTGATAACTACACATACACCAGGGTGCAGAAGGGCCGCTGCATCCTAAGAGGCAGCTGTCGAGGAGCTTCTTTCTATGCTATCTAAAAACAAAACGATATTCTATATAAAAAGAAACAGTGACCGTGAGAAATGAGAAAAGTGACACTTGAAAAACTGGACAAAATCACAATATCTTCTCCTATGTTAATGATGACATTAATGAAGGGCATAAAATTAGGTTTGATAATACCACTATTGTTGGGTGAACATCGCGCATTTTAGAACAGAAGAGAGTAAAGGAATCGCAATCATAAACGAACCTAATAACATAAATCGAGATAGTGAGCTACAGCCTAGCTCTAACTGACTGGCCACTCTGCTCTTGCACAATGGAGACACAGTTGAGGTTTTCATTGGACGAACATCCGTCAATCAGCATTCAGCCTCGCTTACCGAAGATATAAGCCAAGCTATAACAACAGCATTACAAAGTGGAATTTATTTACTTTTTAATATTTTATTTGCTTATCTATCTTATATTTTGGATAAACTAAAATAGCTCAGGTCATCAGTACCCTGAAGATGAAGACAATATTAGCCTACGAAAGCTTGAGTTTTCAGCTCATTGACCTGAAGGGTAGCCCGAGGAGATATATTTGAATCGATGAAACATGATTAGCGCTCAACCTTGTAAAGAGAGGATTGGGCAAGAAAGGAGTTGCCTGCAGCGCTGAAATGCACAACAGCCACCATATCTATGTCAAAAGTTTCTTCTGAAGTGTACATGGAGGAAAAGTCTAAAATTATTGCCGATCTACCTCTCTATTTCAATAATTATTATCTGTTGATAGTTTAATGTTGCCAACTTGACACTAATGTTCTTTACGCTATACTCAGTCACAGCAAATTAATCTTAGTTTCAGTTGTGACTTTTTATGAGCAACTAGTGTAAGAATGCAAGCATTCAGTAATTGCCAACAAAGTAAATTGGAGTTTGAAATTCATATTAACACCAATGCGAATAGTGCACAAGGATTCTGGAATATTCTCATTTACAAGGCCGGGATAACGAAAAGTGGCTATGGTGAACAAATGAGTCTTGCAAATTTTAAAAAGTGATTTCGAGAAAACATAGTTCCATATTAATTGCTCTCTTCTGTTTCAGCCTCAGATAACGCTTCGTGTCACAAGTCTAGGAGTTTCTAGGAGAAATCTGCTTTGATATTATGGTTACAAAACAGAGTTTTCTTCAGTGCCACAGCTCCGTGAACAAATCAGAACTAAACAAGCTGAATTGAATAAACAAACGTAAACACAAACTGTTTAAAGTGGACGCATATTTGCTTTCTTTGGGGCAGGCGGTTTTTGCTTGCCTCCATACAGGTGATACCTGAATTCTGTAGAACCAACTAAAGCCAAGATAAAAGAATGGTTAGGTGAGGAAAAGTGACTTACCGCAGCATAAATTGTGCAATGTAACGCTTTAGGGTACACTTGTGACCGAAACAGAATGCAAGAGTTTTTGCAAACCTGTAGAGAAGGTAGAAAATTATTATTGAAGGATGATGTAGTGGAAAACATCACCGACAACACTGTCATTTCACTGGCGAGTTATAATTATTCATTTTTTTTCTTCCTCCATGTAACGGAATTATGTTGTGATTAATTTTGTTAAGTCTCATTATTTATGTTTAACGTTAATACAATAGAAAAAGAAGATGAAGAATAGAATAAAAAATCTGATGTGTTACACTTACATGACTTTCTCTGCTCATGTACAAACTATTTTTACAAACGCTTATTCTCCATCTACTTCATGTTATTCCAGATAAACATTTGCAGACTCTATCTTATTGCTAAGTTTCTTGTAGATGTAAGGAGAATATATATTTACAAGGGCAATATAGAAATACAGTGGCCTTTAAGCACATACATATCTCTTAATAGCTGGTTGCTAGGTGCAGCACCATTCCCTTTCCCACAGATTAATACTCTTTGCGTATCAAAGACAAAAAAATGAATAACGAATTCCCATTTGAGAAAATAAGTTTTGAAAAATTTAAGGGAATAACAAGCAATATCTCGAAAACGGTTCACTCAACAACAAAAATGTATATGACATAAATTGTGTATTTTAACCTACATTTTTTGTATATTAAAATTTTGTCTATCTCTTATGGTTTACCAGTTATGCAAAAGTCGTTCACAATGAAGAATACTTTTGGAGACATTCCCAGAAAATTCGAGATATACATTTCATTTCTCATGACAATATCTTAAACATATGATATTTTAATCAAAATCGATAGAGGCATTTTTGAGAAAATTAATATTTTAGAAAAATATTCCATGTAAAGGGTAATCTGGGATGGGGGATTTTCTTGAAAACCTCTGGAAGATACTGAACCTAAATACCAAATTTGGTGTTTATCCGACTGTTCGTTTCTGAGTTATGCTGTTCACAGACAGACACACACACGGACATGTTTCCAAAAATGCTTTATTTGGATTCTGGGGGTCTGAAAACATATATTTCCGTTGAAATCTCGGTATCGAATTTTTGGGTGGAATACAACACTTCCCCTACTTACTATACGTAGTAGAGAAAGTAAAAAGAAAGTTAAATAAAAGCAATATATTTATGAACATAGAAGAATAAAAACTATATAAGTTCACTCTAAATAAAGAAAAAAAAATGAATGGCAATTGAGTATTGCTAGGGGAATAAACAAGCTTAGAAAAAGTGAGAAAAGCTATAAAGCAGGAAAGGACGTGTTGAAATATTCATACAAATGTATAATATTAAATAACTTCTACTGAAATTATTAAAAAAAGGGAAGTATAAAGAATCAAATAAATGGTATTAGTATAATTATTCTTTAAAGCAAAATAAAGCAAACGTTATAGAGAGTTGAATAGTAATGTTCTGTATTATAAATATTATTACAATTTGTTTCATAATTGATGAATTCCTGTTATTATTTTTATTACCGTTTCAAAAAGGATTAAGGAATCATTATAAAAAATAATTAAAAATAAACACATTCATTAAAAATAATTGAAGATAGGTTTCAATGTCACTGTTAGGATTATCTGCTACTTATATTCATGCATTTTAGCACAGAGATTATATCGGATTAACATATGTAATATAACAACAAAACGGCAATTCAACGTGGGGTTATAGAAATCAGCCGGGAATAATATATATACAAAATTAAACGCAACCCTGTTATACAGAAAAAGTAACTGCAGTTTGGGAAATATGGGAGTATCACACAACGAACCCAGGGTTACATTTCCAGCCAACTGAGATAGTTGTACATCCTACAGCAAGAATGATGATCAACTGACCATCCTCCCAAAACCAGCCCGCAGCATCCATCAATTAAAATTACTCCAAATCCTAAGAGCCGACCACACATTGTTTAAAAGTTAAATAGAGTACAACTCGCCGGTGTATAGCCTTCACTTCTAAAATTCCTACGTCAATTAGCTTTATTAATTACCTGCTTAAGATTATAGAGTAGTGGTAGTCGTAGTGGTCGTGGTGGTAGTAGTAGAGGTAGTAGTAGTAGTAGTAGTAGTAGTGGTGGTGGTGGTGGTGGTGGTAGCCGGTGGTGGTGGTGGTGGTGTAGGTAGTAATAATTTTTTTTTTTTGCGGTAGGGAAAAAATCTTTCTAAAGACACCGCAATTTGTGGCGATTTGGATTTCCACCAACTAAAAACCCCTACCATCTACTGATATCATCCTTGAACCGCTTAAATAAGCATACTTCAGCATGATATCTGTCAATATTACTCTCCATGCCTTCTATCTTCTTTCCCTTTTATCTCTAACATTTATTTTGCTAAATCTTTAACTACATTCCTTTACACCCGATTCTTAATCATACTTGGAACTAAATTAGCCGTAGTGAGTACCATCCCTAATTTCTCATGTGCTTGTAATCTAAAATCCTCCCATTTTAGACATCGAAAGAAGGTGTGTTCTACAGAGTTCTCCTCTACACAGAACGACATTGAGCCGAGTCTACTTTACCCATTTTCTGTGCATAATTACTAAATCTATCATGTCTATGTGTGCATTGAAGCCACAAATTTATGTCTGGTATAATCTTCTTGGTCCATTGTCCCACTACCGTGGTTTCATCCCATCTTTGTTCCATTCGGTAATTATTTCTTTCCTAACTTCAATCTTCAGTTGTTTACAATTCTCAGTAACTCTTTTATATACAAGTTGTCTCTCTTTTACTTGCAGGTCCACTGGAATGGGTACTGCTATCACCTGCAGAGCTGTATTAGACACAGTTCTATAAGCGCACACAATTCTGAGGAGCAGGTAGTAGTGGTGGTGATAGTAGTAGTAGTAGTAGTAGTAGTAGTAGTAGTAGTAGTAGTAGTAGTAGTAGTAGTAGTAGCCGATGTCGGTGGTAGTAGTAGTGGCCGGTGACAGTGGCAGTAGTAGTAGTAGCCCATGGCGGAGGTAGTAGTTGTGGCCGGTGGCAGTAGTAGTAGTAGTAGTAGTAGTAGTAGTAGTAGTAGTAGCCCATGGCGGTGGTAGTAGTAGTGGCCGGTGACAGTAGCAGTAGTTGTAGTAGTAGCCGATGGCGGTGGTAGTATTAGTGGCCGGTGGCGGTAGTAGTGGTAGTAATAGTGGTGGTGATAGTAGTAGTGGTAATAGTAGCCGGTGGTGGTAGTGGTAGTAGTAGTAATGTTGGTAGTAGTAGTAGTAGTAGTGGTGTTAGTAGTAGTAACCGGTGGCGGTAGTAGTGGCAGTAATAATGATGGTGGTGGTAGTAGTAGTATTAGTAGAACCCATGGCGGTGATAGTAGTAGTGGCCAGTGGCAGTAGTAGTAGTAGTAGTAGTAATAGCAGTAGTAGCCGATGTCGGTGGTAGTATTAGTGGTCGGTGGCAGTGGCAGTAGTAGTAGTAGTAGTATTAGCCGATGGCGGTGGCAGTAGTAGTAGTAGTAGTAGTAGTAGTAGTAGTAGTAGTATTAGTAGTAGTAGGCCGATGTCGGTGGTAGTAGTAGTGGCCGGTGGCAGTGGCAGTAGTAGTAGTAGTAGTATTAGTAGTAGTAGTAGTAGTAGCCGATGTCGGTGGTAGTAGTAGTGGCCGGTGGCAGTGGCAGTGGTAGTAGTAGTAGCCGATGGCGGTGGTAGTAGTAGTGGCCGGTGGCGGTAGTAGTGGTGGTAATAGTAGCCGGTGGTGGTAGTGGTAGTAGTAGTAGTAGTAGTAGTTGTAGTAGTAGTAGTAGTAGTAGTGGAGGTAGTGGTGGCGGTAGCAGAAGGACTTTCATTGTCGAACAGTTTCAGTCTGCACTTGGAAAATACAACAATGGCATGGACTTATGGCCGTACATGCTTTTCCTATGCCTGGTGTCTTACACTAAAATAGCAATAAATAGTACTAAGTATGTATCTATATTTGGTAGCTGCCTACCAACATAATGGAGAGAAAAAATACAGAAAAAGTAATAAGAATGAATTAAAATGGAATAAAATTACAAACTAGCATCAAAATATATCTACAGCGCTCTGATTCTAAGAGTCAGTTTCACAGTTTCAGCTTAAGTAGAAGCTTTTGTAAGCTACGTACGGCGCTTAAGCTAGGCCTATGCTTTGATTTGGGCTTTGCGGGTTTCACAATATGGCAACCATATTCTGCTTTACTGAGCTGAGCAATCCAACAGGACAATGGAGTTGGTAACGGTTGCGCATGCGCATCGAGTGAATTCCCATTGTTTGCTTGTAGTGATGCTGTATCAAAATACGATTTTGTAGCTTATCCACCAAGATATACTTAAAAGTATCGAAAAATAATAGTCAAAACGTACCGTGAAATTCACATCTCAAGAAGTAAGCATTTTCCTAGAAATTGTGAAGCAACACAAGTATGTAGTAGAGTGCAAACAACCGGACAAATTACTATGGATAAGAAAAACAAACATGGGAAAAAAATTGTGATGTGAAGAGTGTTGTGAAACAGTTTTGAGAGATCTGCATGCTGTAGATTTTGAGATGCCGGACAAATGTAGACAATCTCAATCATAGAGGAGTATATTACAACAAACCTCCTACAACATTAGTACTAAATTAAAACCTTAGGCGAGAAATTCACTCAATTTCAAATATTGAACTCTCGAATGTCAATGATAATTTCCTGAGATGGAGAACATTTCCAACGTCTCTTATGATATAGTATATGCTTGTTATAATTGCAATTGTAACTATGAGAACGTTATGCGCTGTGCAAATATTGCTATAACTGTTTCGGCGGGAGTCCAAGCTGAGGCTGTGCCTTGCAGTGTCTGCAGTGTGAAGGAAAAGCAATGAATTATAATCATGCCACTACTGCAAGTCAGGCGAGCCCAACGTTTAAGTATGGGTAAATGACAGTTTATGTGTATAAGGTATATGTCGAGTCTGTGCGAATTTATCTAGTAAACAGGAATTATACAAAGTCTAACAGTATCAATAAGCTCTTTTCTGGTCTAAAAGCTACCCAAAGAATTTTGGAGAGGAAAATCTAGTCAGTTCTATAACCTGTAGTTTTGAGGCATACAATCATTAGTTATTGACAAAGGAGGAGGAGTAGGAGTAAGACAAGGTACGGAGGAGGACTTAGAACCTCGACCATCAAGACCTTTTGTGCCTAAGTCCCTGGCGAGGTGCCCCGGGGGAGGAGTGAGGGGAGAGGAGACAGAGACCGGTCGGACCAGGTGGCACTGCAGGGCAGAGGGCAGGGTCCCTACACTTTAAAGATTTAAACTCCCCGGATGGCAACTGGTGCAATCGGTTTCCCTCCCTCCTGCAGGCTTGCACATCCCACTGAGGGGGGAACTCTTAGATCGCCCCCATTACGGGAGACATGGATTACATCCTTTTCTCCTGCCATATAATACCTAGACTCCCAGCGACACTTTCAGCCGTGAAACAGACCAAGCAGATGAAAGGTGAAGTAAAATAAGAGTGGAGGTGAAATGGACGGACAGAAAATTCGGGGGATGTAATTAATCTTCCCAACATTCCAGAAAAAAAACCCATAGATGAGGAAGATCGGCCGCGGGAATCGAACACACGACCTGCCGAATTTGGACCACAGACGTTAGCGCCTGAGCCACCCCGCTCGGTTAGTTATTGCCAAATGCCTGCTAGTTATTTCCCAAATTTAAATACGACCATGAAGAAGATGGTTTGTTACGTATTTTTAATTTGCACCACGCTTTGGGCAATTTGTAGTAGTTTGCATTGAAGGAGTTGTATTATATTTCAACTGTTGGGGAGCCGAACTTGTAGCAGTTGCAACCGCACGTGTAATAAACAGTTTCCGGTAGCCTTCGCCACAAATGTATTTTCAGGTGGCCTTTGCTCCAAGTTTTAAAAAAAATATTAACTTTGTAATTTAACTGTTTCTTTAAGTATTTAATTTATGTTTGCCTCGGCTGAGTCAGTATTATTGCTAGAGACACGTTTCTCTTAGCAGGGTTTTGGAACGACAAGAATGTAGGCTTACACAGATTATAACTTTTACTTCACTCCATTTATTAATACTTGATACGATTTAAATAACACTTCACTGATATAGAGAGCTGTGAGATTCTTTAATTAATTAATTGCACTTTTTAACACGTAAACTTATTTTTCGTCTTAAATGAATACGTATTATATTTCTTGAGGACGCACAAGCAACGCATCCAGTTATGAGCACTGTCTGCAGGCAACTAACTAGATTTCAACCGTCTAAACTTGTAAATTTCTGTATTTCAAGTCTCTGATTGGCTAATCCTACTCCAATAGAATACCTTCATTTAACTAAAGTTTTTCTGGTTGTTGATTGGCTATTTTTTTATAAACTGTCACTAAAATTACATTAATGCTTCCAAGAATCACAAATAACATTTAAACTCTCAAACTCATTATTGCCTCAAGGTTACCTCATTGTTAGCAACGTTTAACTTATTATTCTCACAGCTCCCATATTATTAAATTATGTAATACATTCACATAACGTTATTACACATGGATACAATAATATAAGCATATGCAATGACTGTTACATACATTTTACAAATTATTACATACACATATTGCTTCAAGGTGGGCTGTTATTGAACTTAAATATTACATAATTTGACTGAAACCATTCAAGTGTTAAAAATACTGCCTCAACCAACTACATCCGTTCTTTAACATTCATTTGTTCACTCAAGCTGCCACATTAGAATTAATGAATTATTTAAACAGATCCAACGAGTCATTAATTCCAGCGACTCACCTCCGTTCGGTGGGCGATAAATCTTTGATGGATCATCGACTTTAATTAATTGCGACTTTCCACGCAGCCCTCACACCATTCAATTTTCAGAATAGGAAGGCGGAAGTGAAAGTTTTAAGACTTGTTAGATAATGAGTAACAAAAGAGGAAGATAAAAGCTGATTAAAGGAAATTCTATTTTAGTTTCAAGAAAAGTAACTTCTATCTTGAATATTAATAAAATATTAGTTTCTCCACAATATTCTGTACATTCTGAAACAAACTGGCTGATTTTGCTTCTCGTGAGCTAATACAAATATTTCTATTTTCGTGGCTAGTACAATATTATCTGCCTGCTTTTTTAGGCAGCCAAAGTTCGCTTCTTCCTTTGGGTACCTATGTCAATCAAAATGTTTCACTACATTGCTGCATAACAAACCATATCTGGTGTATATCTATCAGAATTAACAGGAAGAAGAACAGAAATATATGATTTTTAAGCTAATTTTCGCTTTGAGTTATGTTTTCGCACAGAGAGGGAAAGAAAGAAAGAGAGTCGCTTTTATTAAAATGCTTTTGGGCATTCAGAGAACTCAAATCATGTATTTCCAGTAAAGTACCCATATCGAGTTTTTTTTTATGGAATGCAAAACTTCCTCTACTTATGAGGTATGCAGAAGAAGAAGAAGAAGAAGAAGTAAAAGCTCTGATTTGTAACACTTACATGATCACCGCTATTCATTACCCATTACGCTTATAGGAATTCTACAACGTAATAATATTAAAGCCTATTTGTATATCAGTTGATTAAGGTCAATCGTGTGTGTGTGTGTGTGTGTGAGAGAGAGAGAGAGAGAGAGAGAGAGAGAGAGTGTGCTGTTATGTGTTCTTTTTATGTTTTGTATCTGTATTATACATCCAGCCAGTCACTTTACGTTGCTTGTCCCCTTTGCTTAACGCTCTCTTTGGTGCTCTCTTTTTTTTTCCTCTGTGGGTTGCTGACGTGGCATGTGCTTTGGCCGTACGCGCTGAGTGGTGGATTTCTGTCCGCATTGCAGGGATAGCTCTCTGCCCGGCAACTACTCATGCGGATTGTGGAAGTTTTTGTAATGAATTTTTAAGGAACGTCTTTGTGATTTTCGGTGGATCGACCTTATGTAAAGGTAGGCTTTATTATCAGTTTTATGTCCTGGTAATGGTGAGTGAATTTTGGGGCGGAAAACGTTATGTGTGTTTGAAAATAAGAGTTCGTAAAGTGACTGGCTCTTGGAGTTGTTCATAGGTTTAGTGTGTTTTGTTTCTTTTCCAGTTGAGTTATATTTTCAGTACGTGATTTTCAGTGTATAGTTAGTTTAAAATTTGTGATAAGAGCTTTACACAATTGTGCAATTTGAAAATGCATATTTTGATTCATGAAGGTAAAAAGCATCAGTAGTGTGAAATTTGTGAGAAAAGCTTTTGGCATTTGTCGTCTGAAATTGCATAGTTTGATAAAAGGAGGGCAAGAAGCAATATAAGTAGAAATTTGTGAGTAGAGCTTTACATATTTTGGGCACTTTGAAAATGCATAGTTAATTCAAAATTAGAGATATTCTGTTGTGTAAATTATGAGAGCAGTAATTGCAGTTAAAACCCAGTTATGCTGAACCCATTTATGCTGAACTTTGTAACTGAAAACGGTTGGGTTGTAAAGCTATCTACATCTAGCTTAGCTGGACTTTGAAGCTCTCGGTTTCCTGAATTTCATTAAAGTCTGTTTCGGTCTTGTTCAACATTCTTAGCTAGTCTTTGACTAGCTAAACATAATTAAATTTTTTTGGTCTGATGTTTATAGTGGCCTTGTTTTATAAACTTTCTAAATTGATTTGGTTTGTTGAATTTTTGGATTTACTTAATTTTGCTGTATTTAAAACTTGCCTTTACTGCTCTGCTCAATTGGTTTTGGTTGCTTTACTCTTTAAGCCATTTTTGTTTTACAGTTATTCTTTTATGGTTGCTTTACGGTTCTGGTTATTAATGTTTGTTTATTATTATCATTAAAGTACCCAAAAACAAACTTATCAATAGTAGTATATTTTTGAGAGTTCTGGTTTCCTTTTGTTTTCCCCTACGGCACTCGTTAGGGCTTCCCTTTTCGTTTGGCCGGGGTTCCCTAACTCAGTCAAACAGCGGAACCATTGCAAATTACTGGTAGCAGAGCGTGGTTAATTGATTTGTCTGTGTTGGTTAGGGAATATTTTTGGGTTTGTTGTTTGCTCTGTATTCTCCGGATCTCATTTTCTTACTTGTACCATATCCGTAGTTACAAGATGGCGGTATCGGTTACTAATGTGGAAAGATTACGGAAAGGTGAATTGTGGGTAGAGTTTGTTGTACGTGGAGGTCAATGTTCTATGACAACTGAAGTGGCTATTATGTTGGATGTTTTCCGACAAATTAAGGATGCTCCATTAATTACTGTTTCTATTGATCACGTGGTAGTGACTAAGTGTGAGTCCACTTGCTCGTTGGCCTTAGCAGAGATTCAGGATAATTTAATGGATTTTGGGCGCGAGGATTCTCCCTCTAAGGCACAGTTGCTCCGGTGGCAAGTTAGAATTCGACATTACTTGTTCTATTTAGATTATGTCTTACAGAGATACCCTACTTTTCAGTCATGTATAGCGTTGCAAAAGTTAAAGGATCAGTTTAAGGAATTAGCCCGTAAAGTGGAGGAAGATTTTGGGACTTCACAGGAGGATACTGGGTCGTCCCCCTTGTATAATCAAGGATTGTCAGATGTGGTTCAGCCTTCGATTGCGGTGTCTGCGTTTCGGCCACTTAGACTCGCTCATCCCCTCCAGCAATTCGTGGAGGGCGTTCACTTAAACGACATTGTTGATGTACCATCAGCTTTACAGTTTCTCTATTTTCTTGTTCGATTGACGCTAATGGCTAAGCGTTATTTGGTACCCACGGCTCAAGTGATAGAATTATTTTCTGTCAAGGTGTCTGGGATAGTTTCGGACCTGTTAATGCGGTGTGCTGGTTTGGCCGACCCTGTGACTCGCTTTCATTTGGCCCTATTAGACATGTTCATTCCACGTAGGGAATGCACGAGGATAATGCAAGACGTATATTTTCGTCCTCAGGGTCTAACGGAACCGTTTACAGAATATATGGTTCGGGTTAAGGAAATTGCTTTAGTGTTGGTGCTCCCTGATACGGAAGCGGAAATTTGTGATGTCATTTTATCAGGACTCAATCCAGTTGTCAGGTCGGCTTTGGTTTTAGGACCTCGGCCGTCAAATTTGCAGCAGTTGGAAGCATTGGTACCTAAACTCAATGAAGTTATGCTTGTTGATAGGCTGCGTCTGTCAGAGCCTCCGGGTTCATTAGCAACTCCTAATACCACTGCATCAGCTCCTTCTTCGGCCATTGTTCCGGATTCGCGTCGTCTGGCCACTATTAAATGCTTTCAGTGTGGTCAGGAAGGTCATGTTCGACGAAATTGTCCCAATAGGAGGACCGTGAATCGGGGTTTTCTTCGTGTTTCTAATCAGGGGCGACAGTTTCGACCTTTATGACGCCAGAAGGTTAAGTCGACCATTTGTTTGTCTCGGCGTATTTGTGGTTATCCGTTTTCGGGTAAACCCTTAGTTCAAGTTTCTCTTGAGAAGTTGCCTTTATTGGCGTTATTAGATTCCGGAAGTTCTGTCTCTTTGATTCAGCTTGATTGGCTTAGGTTAAATTTACCATGTATTATGTCGCGTGCAACCACGTGTCAGTTGGTTTGTTTGATGGTCAATGGTCAGGCCTTTCAAGTTACTCAAAAAGTATCATGTACTATACGTTTCCCACGTTTTACGTGGAAACATAGTTTTTTTGTCGTTCCCAAGCTTCCTTATGCATGTGTCCTAGGTGCCGATTTTATGTCAAGGACTGGGATGGCTATTGATTTTTCCACTAGGCAGATCGCTTTTCATTTTGCTCCCCGGATAAAGTTGGACTTTGTGAGGGATTTTAAACCACCTGGGCCCCCTCTAACCTTGGGAGATATTAATTTGGTAACCCAAAATTGCGCTACTTCTTCTCTGTCTCATTTGTCCCCTGCACAGGCAAAGCAAATAGGGCATTTAGTTGGGGAATTTGATTCGTTGTTTACAGATGTTTTAGGGGTCACTCATTTGACTCAATATGAAATTCAGTTAACTGATTCTACTCCGGTCAAGTTATCTCCATATAAGCTCACACCACCGAAGATGGCTATATTAAAAGAGAAAATACAGAAGATGCTTGACCAAGGGGTTATTAGACCATCTACTTCAAATTACAGCAGCCCCATATTTCTAGTACCGAAGGGAGATCAGGATTTTAGACCGGTCATAGATTATCGTCTCTTGAACAAAAGAATACTTATTGAAAGTACCCCTTTGCCCGATTTGCATACAGCTGCTCATCATTTTTCGAAGGCTCGCGTTTTTACGACCCTGGATTTGAACAATGCTTATCATCAGATTCCTTTGGCTGAACATTCCAAGCATCTAACAGCTTTCGCTACCCCCTGGCGCCTTTATGAATTCAATAGGGTCCCATTTGGTTTGGCTACGGGCGCGCAAGTCCTCACTCGTTTCCTGGATAATTTGTTTTCGGACATAAAATTTCAATATTTGTACCATTACTTAGATGATCTTGTAGTATATTCCGAGGATTTTGACTCACATCTTGTTCATTTACGTGAGGTCTTTCGTCGCCTACAGAGCGCCGGGTTATCAGTTAAGCAGTCTAAAGTTCATTTTGCTACCTCTCAAATATCATTTTTGGGCCATATGGTTTCCCCTTCTGGTATTACCATAGACCCAGATCGCACTAAGGCTATTAGAAATTTTCCGGCACCCAAGAATAAGCGTGAGGTGGCTCGATTTTTGGGAATGGTTAACTTCTTCTCTAAATTTATTTCAAATTTTTCTACTCGGGCGGAACCTCTTAATTGCTTACGTAGGAAAGGGGTTACTTTTGCGTGGGCCGAGGAGCAGGAAGCGGCATTTGTTGATCTAAAAGAGGCTATTTCAAACCCTCCTGTCTTGGCTTTTCCAGATTTTGCTATGCCCTTTATTTTACAGACGGATGCTAGTGCTAGCGCGCTAGCGGCTGTTTTGTTGCAGGAATTTCCTGAGGGTCGTCGTCCCATTTATTATAGTTCGCGTACTTTATCTCCTGAAGAACGTAAATTTTCTACATATGAATTAGAAACCTTAGCGGTGCTTTTTGGATTGGAGAAGTATAGGGTGTACTTAGAACATGTGCATTTCTTTTTAGAGTGCGATAACCAGGCTTTAACGTGGGCGTTAGCTGTCCCAAGGAAGACAGGTCGTCTTGCGCGTTGGGGTGTCCGGATAGGTGCCTTTAAGTTTACACCTTCCTTTATCAGAGGTTCAGAAAATTGTATTGCGGATGCTCTTACCCGGGTATTTTCCGAACCTACTGAGGAGTGTGTTTATTTCGAGACTTTGGATGCTCCTGCGGATACTCAGATTGAGAGTTTCTCATTTTCGGCATTTCCTGAAATGTTTGTCAGTATACCTGAACTTCAACTTACCGATTCTGGGTTGGCTTCAATTATTGAGCAAATTAAATCGGGAGTTTCACTGCAGGATTATAAGATTCATGAGGGTGTTTTGATGGGAAGAGCTAGTTTTGATCGGCGTTATAAAGTCATAGTTCCGAAGGCAGCTATTCCCATGATTCTCAGTTATTTTCACGATTCTCCTTTCGGGGGTCATTTAGGAATTGCCAAAACCAGAAATCGAATTCGTGAACAGTTTATGTGGCGGGGCATGGATTTCGATGTAAGAAAGCATGTTAAGTCTTGCCGCATTTGCGCATTGTCCAAACCCGCGCAGGCTACAAATTGGGGATATTTGGCTTCGGAGGTTCCCTCCGCGCCCATGGAAAAACTATTTGTAGATTTTATCGGACCGCTCCCTCGTTCTATTCAGGGAAATATTTTTGCATTGGTGCTCACTGATGCTTTCTCAAAGTTCGTATGGATTTCACCTCTGAGTGCGGCTACTGCTCGCCTCGCTATTCGGGAACTTGGAACAATATTTGGATCTTTTGGTGCTCCTCAATATCTGGTCTCTGACAACGGTTCGCAATTTAAGTCGCGTCTCTTTCGTTCCTTTTGTTTTGATTGGGGTATTAAGCATTTTACTACTACCCCTTATTACCCTAACCCCTCATTAGCGGAACGGGTCAACCGTAACCTTAAGTCCGCTTTAATTGCTTATCATCACCAGCAGCACAATTGCTGGGATAAATACTTGAAGCAACTTCAGTTTGCTTTCAATTCTGCGAGACATGAGGTTCATAAGACGACGCCATTTTCATTGTTATTTGCCTACCAACCTTCGTCTCCTTTGGCTAATTTGTGGGCGTTAAATGATTTATTACCGGCTGACAATTCTCCGCATACCATTCGTACTAATTGGAAGGCTGCCTTGAATAATCTGCGTAGAGGCCACTCTATGAGAAAGCAGCGATACGATGCGTCCCGTCGTCCCTCCCCATTCAAAGTGGGAGATGTTGTTATGTGCCGTAACTATCCTCAGTCCTCAAAAGCAGATGCGTTTGCCGCGAAGTTAGCTCCTCGCTATCTTGGCCCGTTTAAGATTCTCAGAATTTATAAGGGGGTGTCTGTTCTTTTGCAAGAATTGTCTTCTTCCTGCAGGCGCCGCGCTCACCTGTCTCAGCTTAAATTGTATAACTCGGGGTAGCAAGTGAGTCACTTGGCATTGTCCTGATGATGGGTGACTCACTTTCAGGAATTAGCGATCCTGCCCCATGCGAGCTCTTGATTTGTCCCATTCCCTTAACCGGGATAAATCCTGTCCCATTCCTCTCCCAATCATCCTTTCTTATCCCTTCCATATTCATGAAAGCTCCCAATTATACTTTCCTTTCCTCCTACAGTAATGGTATCTTTTCGGATGTTAGCATATAGAACTCCAGTGATTTGTCTTCAGATCTTTGACACATGAGAATATCACTATTGCATACTTGCCAACTTTTACTGTTTGCCCGTAAAATGTATGGTTATGTCCGTGTGCTAGGGCTATTCAAGAGTCAGTCACTTGCGAGTTCCTGAATATTTTGGAGGAATTTATGATTTCCTTTTCAAGTCAGTGTGCAAGATAAATATGGTAACATGTATGGTTATCTAATTCTGAAAGTTTTGCCTGATTTCCATTCGCCCTTGCTGGGGTATTTAGCTGTTTCGCAGAGCCTACCTTTGCTGTTGATCCTGTTATTTTGAGTGACCTTTTGTGTTTCTATAAATTTGGCTCGAATTTAATATCCTTTGTTTTTTATTTAATTTTTGGGGGTAATATTTTAAATTATAATTAATATATATATATATATATAAGGTCACTTAATTTCAGTGGGTGTCAGCTTAATTAAATTGTTCTTATTGGGAAAATTTTCATGCTTCCACACCGGTGATGCCTTGCCGGTATGCCCTGTTCACCTGCCTCTCCCCAGTTATAGTTTGTGTGGGGTCGGGGCAAGTGAATTATTATTTTGTTGTACATAGTTGTTATATAGTGCATTATGTCTCATAGCTGTTTCATTGCATACCATGTTTAATTCTTGTTCTATAATTGTAATGCTATTCTTGTCTAATTTAAAAATGCACATGGTTTATTGTGAAATTCAATATTTATATGTCTATAAAATAATAATTGATTGACAATGATTTAGTTTGTATATGTAAGTTTATATTTTGCTTTGTGAGCCCCCTCTGCTGCTTTGTTTTATTATGTTTCAGATTCTTATCCTTCTCGGCTACCATCCCCTTTTCCTTCCTCGTGCTACTCTGTGGGGACACGTTCTGGACCTTCTGAGTTGCGATGTGCTGACTGCTGTGCAAGTTTCTTCTGCTCTCGTGGTGTGTGCAGCCGGGTGGTCCTACGTGGGAATTTCACCGTCGGACGCTATTTGGTGGTTTAAAATACTGAAGCCTGTGCCTCCTCTTCCGGATCCTGACAACTTTATACATGTTTTGGCCCGCTTCAGTTTCTGCCTTAGCGTTAACCGTCTGCAGTGTCGGCGTTATTAGTAAAGAAAAATCTATTCTCCTGGTTAGCGGCGTGTCCGCTGAATGTTGCTGCCATAATCTTGATGCAACTTTTCACCTATGACTGTTCCTGGGAGTTATATACTTAAGCTTTTATCATCACCTTGGATGGCTGCCCGGTTGCTACGTCGTGGGATATATACTGTTGGGGTTTGCTTGCGTCAATTATGGTCTTCTCCTCGTGTGTTCAGTGTCAGCTACTGAAGTTTGCGGACTGTATGTGTGGAGTTACCTTCTTCGTCTACTTACAGTGTAGCATGTTCCTTCTGTTTTCCTAGTTGTTTCCCCTTTTGGCTACTTATTGTTCCCTTTCCTCGAGTTCCTATAAATGGTTATTTTTTCTTCTCGCAAGCTCGCAGATTGGGGGGGGGGGGGCTATTGTGCTGTTATGTGTTCTTTTTATGTTTTGTATCTGTATTATACATCCAGCCAGTCACTTTACGTTGCTTGTCCCCTTTGCTTAACGCTCTCTTTGGTGCTCTCTTTTTTTTTCCTCTGTGGGTTGCTGACGTGGCATGTGCTTTGGCCGTACGCGCTGAGTGGTGGATTTCTGTCCGCATTGCAGGGATAGCTCTCTGCCCGGCAACTACTCATGCGGATTGTGGAAGTTTTTGTAATGAATTTTTAAGGAACGTCTTTGTGATTTTCGGTGGATCGACCTTATGTAAAGGTAGGCTTTATTATCAGTTTTATGTCCTGGTAATGGTGAGTGAATTTTGGGGCGGAAAACGTTATGTGTGTTTGAAAATAAGAGTTCGTAAAGTGACTGGCTCTTGGAGTTGTTCATAGGTTTAGTGTGTTTTGTTTCTTTTCCAGTTGAGTTATATTTTCAGTACGTGATTTTCAGTGTATAGTTAGTTTAAAATTTGTGATAAGAGCTTTACACAATTGTGCAATTTGAAAATGCATATTTTGATTCATGAAGGTAAAAAGCATCAGTAGTGTGAAATTTGTGAGAAAAGCTTTTGGCATTTGTCGTCTGAAATTGCATAGTTTGATAAAAGGAGGGCAAGAAGCAATATAAGTAGAAATTTGTGAGTAGAGCTTTACATATTTTGGGCACTTTGAAAATGCATAGTTAATTCAAAATTAGAGATATTCTGTTGTGTAAATTATGAGAGCAGTAATTGCAGTTAAAACCCAGTTATGCTGAACCCATTTATGCTGAACTTTGTAACTGAAAACGGTTGGGTTGTAAAGCTATCTACATCTAGCTTAGCTGGACTTTGAAGCTCTCGGTTTCCTGAATTTCATTAAAGTCTGTTTCGGTCTTGTTCAACATTCTTAGCTAGTCTTTGACTAGCTAAACATAATTAAATTTTTTTGGTCTGATGTTTATAGTGGCCTTGTTTTATAAACTTTCTAAATTGATTTGGTTTGTTGAATTTTTGGATTTACTTAATTTTGCTGTATTTAAAACTTGCCTTTACTGCTCTGCTCAATTGGTTTTGGTTGCTTTACTCTTTAAGCCATTTTTGTTTTACAGTTATTCTTTTATGGTTGCTTTACGGTTCTGGTTATTAATGTTTGTTTATTATTATCATTAAAGTACCCAAAAACAAACTTATCAATAGTAGTATATTTTTGAGAGTTCTGGTTTCCTTTTGTTTTCCCCTACGGCACTCGTTAGGGCTTCCCTTTTCGTTTGGCCGGGGTTCCCTAACTCAGTCAAACAGCGGAACCATTGCAAATTACTGGTAGCAGAGCGTGGTTAATTGATTTGTCTGTGTTGGTTAGGGAATATTTTTGGGTTTGTTGTTTGCTCTGTATTCTCCGGATCTCATTTTCTTACTTGTACCATATCCGTAGTTACAAGATGGCGGTATCGGTTACTAATGTGGAAAGATTACGGAAAGGTGAATTGTGGGTAGAGTTTGTTGTACGTGGAGGTCAATGTTCTATGACAACTGAAGTGGCTATTATGTTGGATGTTTTCCGACAAATTAAGGATGCTCCATTAATTACTGTTTCTATTGATCACGTGGTAGTGACTAAGTGTGAGTCCACTTGCTCGTTGGCCTTAGCAGAGATTCAGGATAATTTAATGGATTTTGGGCGCGAGGATTCTCCCTCTAAGGCACAGTTGCTCCGGTGGCAAGTTAGAATTCGACATTACTTGTTCTATTTAGATTATGTCTTACAGAGATACCCTACTTTTCAGTCATGTATAGCGTTGCAAAAGTTAAAGGATCAGTTTAAGGAATTAGCCCGTAAAGTGGAGGAAGATTTTGGGACTTCACAGGAGGATACTGGGTCGTCCCCCTTGTATAATCAAGGATTGTCAGATGTGGTTCAGCCTTCGATTGCGGTGTCTGCGTTTCGGCCACTTAGACTCGCTCATCCCCTCCAGCAATTCGTGGAGGGCGTTCACTTAAACGACATTGTTGATGTACCATCAGCTTTACAGTTTCTCTATTTTCTTGTTCGATTGACGCTAATGGCTAAGCGTTATTTGGTACCCACGGCTCAAGTGATAGAATTATTTTCTGTCAAGGTGTCTGGGATAGTTTCGGACCTGTTAATGCGGTGTGCTGGTTTGGCCGACCCTGTGACTCGCTTTCATTTGGCCCTATTAGACATGTTCATTCCACGTAGGGAATGCACGAGGATAATGCAAGACGTATATTTTCGTCCTCAGGGTCTAACGGAACCGTTTACAGAATATATGGTTCGGGTTAAGGAAATTGCTTTAGTGTTGGTGCTCCCTGATACGGAAGCGGAAATTTGTGATGTCATTTTATCAGGACTCAATCCAGTTGTCAGGTCGGCTTTGGTTTTAGGACCTCGGCCGTCAAATTTGCAGCAGTTGGAAGCATTGGTACCTAAACTCAATGAAGTTATGCTTGTTGATATCTTCCATTAATAAACTCACACTTCAATAACATAGATAATTACAATTACAATTACAATTTATAAAACCCTTATCCGTTCACCATTCTTTACATTCTTTACGGCTTCAATGCTTTAAATTAAATTACAATAATTACATAATTGCTTCCTGCTCTCACATTTACCGATATATTTCTAAATTAACAGCAATAAGTCTATAGTTCAGACGATCAATCTTTTCCTGGTGAAGAATTACTAAAGAGAATTTTGAATACGTTAAGACAAAAATGAATTTAGAAATACCGTCCAGAATGCCTTCTATCTAAACGTTGTCCTTTGTTTTCCTCGTAACCTAGCTCGCCGTCGAAGAAAGACTTATGAGCCTTGTGGACAGCACATTGAAGCAAGCTGGAACTGATCCGGCGCCGGCGCAGTCGACGACCACAATCGCCTGACGTACTGCGTGACTCAAAATAACTGCGCCCTTTCTTTTTCTTGTTATCGTCTGCTTGTGAACCACTATTGTACAATCTAACGCTGCGGTAAATTCATTTCTTACCCAACTCTTCCTCTACACGATAGTGTAGCCATACATATTACGTTGGGCTAGCCCATCTCTAGATTTACCCCAATCAGAGTAGAATTCATTGAGTGGTTATCTCTCCTTTGTTTCACACTGAATGTTATATCACTCACTGGATCGTTTTTGTTTATTGGAGATTATTTCAAGCTAGCCATAGAAATGATTAGGCTGCGTGGAGTCTAGTTTTAGATTTATGTGGAAATTTTACGGAAGGAAAAATACTACTGTGATCTAGGAGAATAATTTGCTTTTTGCGCATAAGTGTAATTTTCTTGAAATATCAACTCTGAACTTTTAATTGAATGCAACACTGAATGTTTTAATTGAACGCGATCCTCTGCAGAATAGTATAAGTAGACAATATATTAAAATAAATAACTTAGGGTTGAGAAATTAGCGTAACTGTTAAGATATGATTTTTTTTTTCTTTGTCCAAAAGTATGTATAACCAGTAGAAAGCCAAACACATACTGAAAGATTACTACGGGTTTAGTTGATATTTAAAATCTCGCCTGAAGGGAACTAAATCCATGCAGAAAAAGCAGGTGGATTCTGCATACATCACAAGGGAGTTAGTGCTGGCGTTAATGAACAATCCATAAAGTTACTGGCGGACAGCGCCATTCTGCTGATGATGCACTGAGTTTTAGTGCAGTAACAAAGCGAATAAAGCAAACGTTGGCGGTTCGAAGCTCACCCAACCACCGAGTTCCCTATTACATGTGGTTCTTGGTTGTTAGGGTAGGATTGGTTGGAATGTCTGCAATCTCAATGCACAAAGCTTGAAAGCCAACTAGTAAAACTGCACCAAATCGAAAAGTAGTAGTTAAAAAAGAGTTTACATCTTATTCCTTGTTAATTTGTCCTTGAATATTCTATGCTTCTAACAGAATACTGCTAGGTAATAAAATGTGTAATCGATGGATGTTAGCATGTATAATAAACTAATTCTGAAAAGTATCCAATTCGTAAATATTTGTTTCTTGATTTGCGAGTACATACGTACTCTGTATTCACTAACAACTTCTTGTGATAATCAGATCGATTTAAAATCTTCTGGTTTTACTAACATTCACAACTTTCACTGCTCGTTACAAATTCGCATACATTATACTTGTACCTATATATTACACTACTGAAATAAAAAGTAATTCTGCTATCGACTTTACGTTAATCACAATAAATGTTCACATCAATGATATGATTTTTCAGGTGCTCATTTCACGTACCACACCAGGTGAATCAGCCGCCCCCATATGTCCTGCACTTATGGAACTCGCGAATTACATTATATATAAACGTTACCATAATTATATGTATTTTGAGCCGCCGTCCACTTTGTTCCAAGAGACAACTCAAATGCTAAAATATGTCTACTCATTTATCATTGTTTTACGTAAGACTACTTGCTTCTATTTCAGTTATTTTCGTGAAAAGAATTCTGGTATTCCTATCACTGTATTTGGTATACTAACATCTAGCTTTGTCACGTCGATCTAACTAAACACACTTTGTGTATTATGAATTGTGAACTACGCATATTATATTTTTATAATATGAATATTAATGCAATACACACCAATACATTACAATATTATAATAAATAATAATAATAATACGTCATGAATTAAACATCTGAAGATTATCTGTTGTGTGACTGCTCTGACTTACATATCCGCAACTATGCTTTGTGTACAAGTGGTTAAGGCGCCGGATTTCTAACGAAGAGGTTATGCGTTTGAATCCCGCTCCCGTCTGAAGAGTTTTATATCTGTAATATATACTATACTTTACGCAGTATACCCATACAAGCCGTTCTTCCTTGAAGTTAGTTTATCCCGAATAGGACAGATGCCAAAAGGTTTGCCTAAGCAGCTGTAAAAGGGAGGTCATACCGACAGAGAGGACACCTTGCTAAATGAATGACTAATGCTTGAAAACAAACTAACTGCTCTGACTGGTCCAAAAGCTCAGTCCGTAGAGCAGCTGCCTTCTATGTCAGGAGTCCAGGATTTAATTCACACCTGGGACAAAATTACAGTCCAAAGCAACGTGGGAAAACGATAGGGTCACGCAGTACGTTTGAAAACCGTTGTCTGCTTGATGTAAGCAATATAAACATCAGTACTTATATTACATCACTATTCTAAATATATAGCAAAGTTTTATTTAATCACGTTTCACGGTATGCCCAGGATCCGGTGTTTGAATGTGAGTGTGCGTGCGTGTGTGTGTGAGTGTTATATCGGTTATTTAATAACCATTTCGCTCATAAACCAGAATTCAGGATTGCTACTGGGAAAAAATCTGAGCACATATAGTAGCATGACAGTTAATCTACAATCAGCGCAACTATATGGCACCAATTGGTACTACAAGGTTGACAAGATTAAAAAAATCTGATGTGTTACACTCCCATGACTTTCTCTACTCTTGTACAAACTATTTTTACAAACGCTTATTCTCCATATGATTCATGTTAATCGAGATATCGAGATGTTAATCTTATTGCTAATTTTCTTGTAGGTGCAAGGGAAATTGGTAGGCTTTAAGCGATAGTCAAATATTTTAAGAGCTGGTTGCTATGTGGAGTATTCCATTCTCTTTGCATTACCAGGACAAAAAAAATTAATAACGAATTCCCATTTTAGAAAATAAGTATTGAAAAATTTAAGGGAATAACAACCAATAGCTCGAAAATGGTTCACTCAACAAAAAAATGTATAGATATAAATTGTGTATTTCAACGCGATCTACATTTCTTGTCTAGTACAATTTTGTCTATCTCTTATGGTTTACCAGTTATGCAAACGTCGTACACAATGAAGAACACTTTTGGAGACATTCCCAGAAAATTCAAGATATACATTTATTTATCATGAAAGTATCTTAAATATATGATATTTTAATCAAAATCGTTAGAGCCATTTTTGAGAAAATTAAAATTTTCGAAAAATGTTCCATGTAAAGGGTAATCTGGGGTGCGGGATTTTCTTGAAAACCTTCGTGTCGCATCTCTGGAAGATACTGAACCAAAATACCAAGTTTGGTGTTTATCCGACTGTTCGTTTCTGAGTTATGCTGTTCACAGACACTCATACAGACACACACACACGGACATGTTTCCAAAAATAGTTTTTTTTTGGGATTCAGGATGCCTCAAAACGTGTCTTTCCGGTGAAATCTCGGTATCGAAATTTTGAGTGGAATGCAATACTTCCCCTACTTACTATACGTAGTAGAGAAAGTAAATACCCTATGTTTATATATTTATGTTCCTTTAAAGCTACGCTATAATTAAATGATATGATATTCTATTAATGTATCGTTGACAATAAACATGTTCAAATGCATGATCGTTTTCGTGTATGCATTGATGCAAGCGTTTCTCAGTATCAGCATGGACACTTCTAACATTTCTGCTGATATTGAAGCAGAGACATAACATCCTTTCTTTAAAATGTTTGCATTCCTGGTTACATTTCGTAAATTCTGGCTTTGATAATATATCCCCCCTAAGAAAAAATCCAGGGCACGATCTCACTGGCTCCGAATGCAAGCAGCATTATCTATCCACCATTCGAGATACACATTGCTGAGATTTTCTTTCTCTAGAATAATGTGATGGTGTACCATTGTGCTGAAACTAGTGATTTAGAGCTAACTAAGCGGAACGTCTTCCAGAAGGTTCTCAATATTCAGGAGGAATTGCAAATAAAGCTTCCCAATATGCCTAGGAGCCTAATAAACTGGTCTAATGCTATTATCTCCCCGAATGCTGTACCACACATTAACACCCCACTGAGCCTGCATGTTAGGATTTTGTAGTGGGAATTCGTCGATCCTGGGTTGTTGTGGTCTTCTGCAGTGTTCTTCCTCAGCTATTGATGCTCGTCGGTTGTTGCGTATTGCATTCCTAAATATATCTAATTATCAATTCTCAGGTTATAATGGGTGAGGCAAGTTAAAAAAATACACTGCAAGTTTCCCTTAATCAATGAAGTTTATTCACAGTTGGAATAATTATGGGCGGCTAGCTTTTCCCATTATTATAATCCCACCACTTTAAATTAGTCAGGAGCGTAGCTATCTGCACACGCATTCCCACCCTTGTGCATCTATAGCATCTCCTGTCGACGTGAATCCTTAAAGATCAGTTAGAGAGAGAGTGGGCTCTGAGGCCTTGCCTGCCCTTGAGCCTAGTGACGCTCACCTCTGCGTTTAAAAATGTAACGACGTTTCCTATTGGTCCTCAGACCGCGTTACCTTAACATGTATGAGAATGTGTTTCTTCAGATCCGTGCGCTTAAGCGTCATCTTGGAGCGTTGTGAAGCCAATTCCATATCTCCGTCTCTTTCTTTTCACTATCTGTCTCTTTCTATTTTTCCGTACCGTTACCGGTTCCCTGCCTATTGGCTTGGTGAAAGGTACGTTCTACATAGGATTATGCTTTCTTGGAATTTTGCTAGCTCGCCCGTTTCTTACAATCAGCTCTGTACAAATGTTAGATGTTGAATATTTTAACATGTTAGTGAATTTCTCATATGTATGGCTCCCCTTTCAAATGTACAATTCCATATATATATATATATATATATATATATATATATATATGGATATATATATATAAGGATATATATATATCCTTTCAATCCTCAGGAGCCCAAAATTGGAAATTATGTTTGTTGGCATTGGAGCCAATGACGAAACAACATTTATCGCCCCAGAAAAACCTGCCTGGTAAAATACTGATTTTCGTATATTTAAGCACCTCACAGGTTCGGGATTCTGAAAATCGTTCCCATAAAGCTGTTGGCATAAGTACAGTTTACAGGGATGCTATTCTCGCTGTTTCAAAAGCGAAAGCTTGTGTCGAAGTCCTTGAACTCCCAGGTCAGCTGAAGCTCTTCTTTGTCCTAATTAGGATGAGAAAATGAATAGTTAACAAATAATAATAGCTGGAATGATACATCAGTTCTTGTGTGCATCTCTGTACGCCGAATAACGCGCGCAAAACTCAGGCGTAACTTCGGAAAATGTTTAGAATACAGCCTTCAAGCCTCAGCCGCATTTTGGCGCGTTTTCCCATCGACCATAACCATATCAGTGTATCCGTTGTTGGTAAACATGTTATCTGTTTGCCCAAATGACCTGGCTCGAACTGCAAGCAGGATACCACATGACGCTTATCAGTGTGAAACCATGAAGTAAACACATTTAGAGAGCAAGGACTACCTCAGTGACTTCGTACCTACACTGACCTTTGAAAATCAGTGATGCGACACCTTCTTTTGCATTTGTGTGCGAGAAACATAAAACTACAAAGAACGGTTTGTTTGAGCCACCTGGCATATGTCCGACATAAAACTAGAAACAAAATCACGTATTAAACACATTACATAATTTATGTAATTGCATACCTATTTCTAGGCAATTTCAGAAAGATTTGTTTTAATAGTCTAGGCAAATACGCTTTCAGAATATTCATTTCTAATAAAAAAAAACGCTGATTCTCAAGCACCAAAACTCCATACAACATTAAGATAACGAAAATGAACACTAACGAAAAGTGATTGTACAAATAGTTGGTAGATTGAGGGGAATCTTTCTGCTGCAAGAACAATGAATTAATAATCTTTCCGCGACGTTGTTTGCCTTCGCGTCATGTCTTCGGGCGGACTGTTGTGAGACTAAGACGCACGAACTCTACGACAGATCCATGCACCAAGGACCAGCCCGGTTGTTGATGGACGTCAGGAAGATGTTCTGGCTTTATTTCGCGAGGACCTCCGCATGAGCAACCACAATCGAGTTAGGACTTGTCGTCACTCCATTCATCGAATATTCCGAGAACAAAAGTGGCAGCCATGCAAACTTCAGTTGCTTCATGAGTTAACAGAAAATGACTTTCACACCAGAACTAAACAACCAACATGCCAATCTCCTCCTTTTAGCCGCTACAATTTCTCTATGAATAATGCTTTTCGCTGGTTCTCCCACATTGCACATTCCAGCAAAATACACTACGTGATCAAAAGTATTCGGACACCTGGTGAAAATGACGTACAAGTTCGTGGCGCCCTCCATCGGTAATGCTGGAAGTCAATATGGTGTTGGCCCACCCTTAGCCTTGATGACAGCCTTCACTCTCGCAGGCATACTTTCAATCAAGTGCTGGAAGGTTTCTTGAGCAATGGCAGTCCATTCTTCACGGAGTGCGAAACTGAGGAGAGGTATCGATGTAGGACGGTGAGGCCTGGCACGAAGTTGGCGTTCCAAAACATCTCAAAGGTGTTCTATAGTATTTAAGTCAGGACTCTGTGCAGGCCAGTCTATTACAGGGATGTTATTGTCGTGTAACCACTCCGCCATAGCCCGTGCAGTATGAACAGGTGTTGGATCGTGTTGAAAGATGCATTCGCCATCCCCGAATTGCTCTTCAACAGTGGGAAGCAAGAAGGTGCTTAAAATATCAATGTAGGTCTGCGCTGTGATCGTGACATGCAAAACAACAAGGGGTGCAAGCCCCCTTCAAGAAAACCACGACCACACCGTAACACCACCACCTCCAAATTTCCCTGTTGACACCACACACGCTGGCAGATGACGTCGCCGGGCATTCGCCATACCCACACCTTGCCATCGGATCGCCACATTGTGTACCGTGATTCGTTACTCCACACAACGTTTTGCCACTGTTCAATCATGTAATGTTGACGCTCCTTACACCAAGTGAAGCGTTGTTTGGCATTTTCTTGCGTGATGTGTGGCCTATGAGCAACCGCTCGACATGGAATCCAAGGTTTCTCACCTCACGCCTAACTGCCATATACTTGGAGTGGATCCTGATGCAGTTTGGAATTCCTGTGTGATGGTCTGCATAGATGTCTGCCTATTACTCTTTATGACCCTCTTCAAATGTCGGCGGTCTCTATCAGTCAACAGACGAGGTCGGCCTGTACGCTTTTGTGCTCTACATGTCCCTTCAAGTTTCCACTTCACTATCACATCAGAAAGAGTGGACCTAGGGATGTTTAGGAGTGTGGAAATCTCGCGTACAGACTTCTGACACAAGGTGCACCCAATCACCTGACCACGTTCGAAGTCCTTGAGTTCCACGGAGCATCCCATTCTGCTGTTTCACGATGTCTAATGACTACTGAGGTCGCAGATAATGAGTACCAGGCAGTAGGTGATAGCACAAGCACCTAAGATGAAAAACGTATGTTTGTGGGGTGTCCAGATACTTTTGATCACATAGTGTATGTACCCATTCCTCATCCACACTACAAAGTGGGCAAAGTTTCCTGCCAGAGTCGTCAGTCATTTTCGGTGTCCTCTATCCTCCCACTCCAAATCATACCATTCCTGTCCTTTCCTTTCTTCCTACAGCAAGCAAATATGTTTCTTTACGCCAATTCATGTCTATTTCATTTGTTGTGCTTAGATATGATCTAATTTTACAATCCGATTCAATTTTCTATCGGTTGATGTGCATAGTACAAGAAGGCGACTATGCAACCAATACCATCCATCAAAAAAATACCTAAAAGGATGATACAGGAAGGCGACTACTCGACTGATGCCATATATGTCTAAACTCACCATGACTAGCGTTCAATCAAAGAACAGCCAGCGTTTCCACGATCACGAAGTGCTTATTCCGCCAAACACAATAGCAGCAGAACATACATCTCCTACAGGATGGCAATTATTCAACTAAGGTCATCTATCTGGTATAAACTGACTCAAGTGAACCATCACGATATGATCAAGAATATAAAGTGACAAGCTTTTTAAAATAATAGAAATTAATTTCAAAACAACGTTCAAGCTCCGTGAGAGATTTGGTATTTCAATGCATCTTTTCTAAAGAAATAGTAAGAGTAGAAAAACGTATTTTTTCATACTTACATATATAATACACATATACCTCACAAACACACACACACACACACACATTAGTTGAAGCACAAGGCCGTCCTTAGTTGAAGTTAGTTTAACCCGGATAGCGCGGAAGTCGAAAGGTTTGCTTAACCAGATCTGTAAAGGGGACTCAATATAGACAGAAAGGATACCTTGATAAAAGAAAACCTATCCTTGAAAACAAACCCATTAACTGCTATGACTGATCCCGTGGCTCAGCCGGTAGAGCACCTGCCTACTGTGTGAGGGTTACCAGACTCAATTCCAGGCTACGCTGGAAATGTTTCTTTAAATAAGAATGCCCAGAATCGTGTGTGTGTGTGTGTGTCAGTTATTTAATTCGCCCATTAAGAAGAATTCAGGATTGCTGCTGGGTAAAAACCTGAGAACATAGAAGTCATATAATTACATAACAGCTAGTCTACAATCATGACAACTGTGTGGCACAATTGGTACTACAAAGTTAATAAACAAAATGTTATTTTTATTATGTTTATCTTCCTTTAAAATCATGTTAGAATTCAATTATCTTCTATTATGGTAATTTTGAAATGCATGTCCGCGTTGGTGGACACTTTGATGTAAGCGCCTCTCAGTATCAGTATGGACACCTCTTAAAATTTCTGTGGATATTAAGCACAGACATGACATATTCTATCCTTTAAAACTTCTACATTTTATAGTTCTGCATCGTAAAATCTGGCTTTGATCTCTTATGTCCCCAAAAGAAAAATTCCAGGGGAGCTAAATCAGGCGATCTCGCTGCCCACTGAATGCTGAGGCAGTATTTTTAAAACTTAAATGATTTCAGTCTAATTATATAATATATAAATTCAATAACAGCCCACCTTAAAGCAATATGTGTATGTAACAATACATAAAAAGTGTATATCACAGACATTGTATATGTTTATATTATTGTATACGTGTAATAATGTTATGTGTATGTATTACGTAATTTAATAATGTAGGAGTTGTAAGAATAATAGGTTAAAAGTTGCTAAAAATGAGGTAACCTTGAGGCAATAATGAGCAAGAATGTTTAATAATGCCACTAGTCATTATTGGAGCAATAATAATGTAAATTTTGAGACAGTTTAAAAATAGCCAATCAACAACCAGAAAAAGCTTTAGTTAAATGAGGGTATTCTATTTGACTAGGATTAGCCAATCAGAGACTTGAAATACAGAAATTTACAAATTTAGGCGGAATAAATCAAGTCAGTTGCTTGTACACAGTGCTCATAACTGGACGCGTTGCCTGCAAACAGTGTTCCTAACCGGACGCGAGACACGTCCTCGAGAAGTATAATACGTATTCGTGTGAGACAAAAATAATTTACGTGTTAAAAACTGCAAGTAATTAATAAAAGAATCTCACAGCCCTATATCAGTGAAGTGTTATTTAATTCGTATCAAGCATTAATAAAAGGAGTGAAGTAAAATTATAATCTGTGTAAGCCTACATTCTTAAGTCGCACCACAACCCTGCCAAGACATCCATGTCTCTAAAATAAATACCTACAGACGCAGCCGAGGCAAACATAAAGATAATATTTAAAGAAACAGTAAAAATACAGAGTTAATATTTTTTTAAACTTGGGGCAAAGGCCACCTGAAAGTACATTTGGGGCGAAGGCTACCGGAAACTGTTTACTATACGTGCGGTTGCAAACAAACTTAAAGTTCGCTCCCAACAGTTGAAATATAATACAACTCCTTCAATACAACCTACTTCAAATTGACGCCCAAAGCGTGGTGCAAACTCCTACAACAATAATATCTTCTTCAATGCAACCACCACGACCTATCTACCGTCTGAGTACACGTTGCTGAGATACTTTCTAACTCATCTAGAATAATGGGGTAATTCGTGAAGATTGTCAGAAACCTAAATATGTTCATTTACACTGAAGTCATTGATGAAATAACATTCAACTTCCCATAAAACCTGCCTGATGAAATCCAATTTTTCTTTTACTTTATTTAACAGCCTACCGCAAAAAGACACGCAATTTTGGAAATCGTTCCCTTAAGGTTGTTGGTGAAAATTTAATTTATAGAGACGCTCTCTCCAAAACCGTTGTACTGAAGTACTTGACCTCCCGTGTCAGCTCTTCTTTGCTCTAATTACGATAACAAAAATTAATAGTTAAGAAATAATAGACGATAATAATGTTATAAATAATAGTTTAAAAAAGTAAAATAACATAACTCTTTATATTGTACCGTAAGTATTATGTTACTTCAGTACCCCATGTGTATCTTGCATGGGGTATTCTCGGAAATAATGGATAACATTCCGAAAAACCTAGGATCGCCACAGATAGGTCTTTACACAACACGTTGAACCTGGAATGATCCACCAGTCCTTAATCATCTCTCTATATCTCTAAAAACGTGGCAGAAGTCATATATCGCGTAGGAAAACGTTCAGAACACATTCTTTAGGATCAGCTGCATTTCGGTGCGTCTCCCCATACATCATAACCATTCTGTGTATTCGTCGTTGGAACATGTTACCTGAATGAACCTGGCTCGAACTGCGACTACGCGACGCTTATCAATACGAAACCATGAAGTAAACACATACAGAGGGCAGCACCACTTCGATGACCTTACTCTTCCTGCCTGTATTGCCCCTTTGAACATCAGTGACGCGGCACTTCTTTTGCACTTATGCATGCGAGAAACAATTACAAAGGACGGCTTGTTTGGGCCACCTGCATTTAGTTTCTGTACCTGTACCGCGCGCGCGGTAGCTTTTTCTAAAGATTCTTCTTTTATTCAAGGAGCCTCAAAACATGTATTTCCGGTGACATTTTGGTATCGATTTTTTTGGGTGGAATTCAATACTTTCTCTACCTACTATGCACGTGGCGAGTAAAGTAAAAAAGATCTGGAATATCAATTGCAACATTTTCTGTGCAGCAGCTTAAAAATCCATTTGGTTTACACAATGAATTAAACATTCGGCTTTTAAAGATTCAGATATATGTTCATGTAATCATCTAAACGAGTCTTTCAAAACCTAATATATACATGGGTATTCAATAATTAGTGGCAACATTTAAACTAACAGCAAAGAAGATGGTTAAAATCTTTTGAAATAGGCACAGTGTTGCAGAGCTCAGAAGTAATCTCCCCCAACAAGGCGGGGATACGTCGTATGCTATCTACAGCGTGCGCTAATCTTCGAACAGACTGCTCTATTGTTGTTATAAGTGCCTATCTGGTTCTAAAGCGAACTCCTCTAGGCGGTAATTTCATTTCCGCGAAAAGGTTAAAATCACTTCGGCTCATGTAGGGGTAGTATGTAGGATACTCCAGAATTTCCCAGTTCCATCTGCGAAGTAAATTAACCACATGGGGCAGTTATGTGAGAGGGAGAACCTTCAAGCAGCACAGTAGGATGAGAATTCAGAAGATATGGACGTTTATGCGCACAGCTGGTTCTAAATGGTGATCCAAAAAGAGGGTGTAATATGCACCATTCACACGATTTCCGGCAGGAACTGAGTGAGTGACAAGGACATCGTTGAAATGGAAGCCGCATTGAACATGACCAAGTGGATTCTGTTCATGCCGATACTTTTTTGGCCGTGGGGAATCGTTGTGCGGCCATCATTTGATTCTCTCTTCAATTTTGGTTGTAGCATCTAACCCAGGTTTCATCTATGAGGAACGTGTTGTGGTGCTTCACGTATGGTAAGCCAGGTTGAAGAACATGTATTATATTTCGACTGTTGGGGTGCCGAACTTGAAGTAGTTGCAACCGCACGTATGGTAAAAAGTTTCCGGCAGCCTTCGCCCCAAATGTACTTTTAACTTTGTAATTTGACTGTTTCTCTGAATATTATATATTTATGTTTGCCTCGGCTGCGTCAGTATTTATATTTTTTAGGAGACATGGATGTCTTAGCAGGGAGTGGTAGGCTTACACAGATTTTAAGTTTTTCTTCACTCCATTTATTAATGCTTGACACGATTTAAATAACACCACTGATATAGAGAGAGAGCTGTGAAATTCTTTTTATTAATTACTTGCACCTTTTAATACGTAAACTATTTTTGTCTCACACAAAATACGTATTAAATTTCTCGAGGACGCATCATGCGTCTGGTTAGAAACACTGTCTACAAGCAACGCGTCTGGTTAGGAGCGCTGTCTACAAGCAACTGACTTCTTAATTTGTAAATTTTGCTCCATTTTAGTTTCTGGTTGGCTAATCCTAGTCAAATAGAATGCCTTCATTTAACTAAAGCTTTTTCTGGGTGTTGGTTGGTTATTTATTAAACTGTCTCAAAAATTACATTATTGTTGCTCCAAGAATTACCAGTAGCATTTAAACTTTCTAATTCATTATTGCCTCAAGGTTACCTCATTGTTAGCAACTTTTAACCTATTATTCTCCAAGCTCCACATTATTAAATTACGTAATACATTCACATAATATTATTACACATGTATACAATAATATAAACATATACAATGACTGTAATATACTCTTTTTATATATTGTTACATACACATATTGCTTTAAGGCAGACTGTTATTGAAATTATATATTGTATAATTAGACTGAAATCATTTAAGTGTTAAAAATACTGCCTCATCTAAAGTTATAATACGTAGAAGGAAACGTTCTCTTTCAGGTCCATAGCGTTCCAAGTGAAATCTTATGTCTCCATTCTCTGTCACATGCTTTTCTCTGTAGATTGTGTGGAACCCTCCGAACATAAATTTTCCTCTTTAACTGATTTTTAAGTATGTGAGGAATCGTATCGGGAGCAATTCCAACTCCCCTTGCTATACCTTGATCAGCGAGAGTGCACGTGTTTATGTTCATAGCTCGCGTGTCGTATTCTTCCACTTTTACTTCTAGTTCCGAAAACATTAGCTCAGTTTAAGCTTTTTGAAGGGTTATGTAATGTTATTTATATATCTATAAAACGGTTTCATATAGCCGGATTAGTTAGCGCTATTCCACAAAGGCTTTATTTAGTAGTAAAAATAACTCGTGTTTCTGAGAAATACTACAGTTGATGTGGAAGAAGGAAGATGCCCCTTCCACCGCATTATGCACGTGCCTTACTTCCCCTCCTCTCTGTCCAGGCTGGGCAGGCAACTTGGGGTCATTTTTAGGTAAGAACGGGCCCGTTTTCGCATACCAATAAGTTATTGCCGTTCAGTTACAGTGACGGTAGTGGTTCAATTAGTGGAAGTTTTAAAAAGGCAGACATTTAAAAAGCTGCTAAAAAACAATTATAAAGGATCTTTCAACAAGAGTGTCCTATCTTTAACATGTGATAGCTGCCGTTGTTATTGAGCTACAGCAGTAATTCTTTTCATGTGATTACAGTTGTTATTGACAAATAGCCATGGAACGTTACAGCATTCAGCAACGCGTAGAAATTGTGAAAATTTATTATCAAAATGGATCATCTGTTCGCCAAACCTTCCGTGTATTACATGACGTTTACGGTGCATAATCGTCCCTGCGAGAGAACGATTCGGTGTTTGATCGATAAATTTGAAAGAAGTGGAAACATAGGCGCCGTTCGTGAGAGTGTACGCGAGTACGGAAACAAATCAATTGTTCGTCGAGCGCAAGAATTGGGGATTCGCCGACCACAACTTGGCGAATTCTGCATCCAGACTTGAAGTTTCACGCTTATAAAATGGTGTTAACTCAAGAACTAAATCCCAACGACCATAGGTTGCGCCGTGTATTCGCTGACTGAACTATGGAGCAATTGGAAGCTGACCCGGATTTTTGTCGATAAATCATCTTCAGCGACGAAGCCCACTTTTGGATGGATGGTTGTGTTAACAAACAAACTTGCCGCTATTGGAGCAATCACAATCCAATGCAGAATCAAGAACGATCACTTCATCTCCAAAAGGTTACTGTGTGGTGTGGATTTTGGTATGGTGGAATCATTGATCCATATTTTTTCCAAGATAGTGGAGAAGCTCTAACTGTCAATGGAGAAAGATACCGGGCTCTTATAAGGGACTATTTTTGGCCTCAATTGGATGGTATGGATCTCAGAAACATCTGATTCCAGCAAGATGGTGCTCTCGAAACAATCGATCTTTTGAAGGAGAAGTTGTGGTTTCATCATTTCCCGTGGTGGTGATGTTAACTGGCCCCCGAGGTCATGTGATTTAGCGCCGTTGGATTACTTCTTGTGGTGTTATGTTAAATCTGGAGTTTATGTCAACAAGCCAGAAATAGTAAATGATCTTATGAATAACATCACGCGTGTTATTCGTGAAGTTGGACCTAATTTAAGTTCTCCTGTCATTGAAAATTGGGTCAACCGTATACGCGCAACCCAACGAATTCGCGGCGGTCACTTAACTGATGTTCTTCCACACGTAATGACATTAATTATGTTCCAAAATAAAAAAATAAGTAAACATCTATCATTTATAGAACGTGTTTTATTTAACTTCAAAGATAGGACACTTGTTGAAAGATCCTATATTAAACGTTTTCTACAAATTGTGCGAAAAAATCCCTAATCACCTTTGAACCATATTGCTAAATCCACATCTGAATTAACGGGAGTATCAGTGGTGAGTGTACATAGGGCAAGAAAATAAAGACTGAGAAAAGGTGTACTGACTACACCTGGGAAGAAAAGAAAGGGAAAAGTTTGTGACAAGTGTAGACAGCTTTTTAGAAATTGCTTTTTTAACAATGAGCCCCCCAAAATAGGAAAGGTCTAAATGCAGTAAATAGTGACAAGGTATTACTAAATTACAAATGACTTTGGCTTATATAATATTGAAGCAAGATCGGCTTTGATTTTGTGAACAGGAGAACACTCACATGACTTTCTCTATTCTTGTACAAACTATTTTTACAAACGCTTATTCTCCATCTACTTCATGTTAATATAGATAAAGATTTGCAGACTCTATCTTATTGCTAATTTTCTTGTAGATGTAAGGGGAATATATATTTACAAGGGCAATATAGAAATACAGTAGCCTTTAAGTATAGACATTACTCTTAATAGCTGGTTGCTATGTGCAACACCATTCTCTTTGCCACAGATTAATACTCTTTGCATAACCAAGACAAAAAAATGAATAACGAATTCCCATTTGAGAAAATAAGTATTGAGAAGTTTAAGGAAATAAAAAGCAATATCTCGAAAATGGTTCACTCAACAAAAACAATGTATATGACATAAATTGTGTATTTTAACGTGATCTACATTTTTTGGGCAGTAAAATTTTGTCTATCTCTTATGGTTTACCAGTTATGGAAAAGTCGTTCACAATGAACAATACTTTTGGAGACATTCCCAGAAAATTCAAGATATACGTTTTATTAGTCATGAAAGTGTCTTAAAAATATGATACTTTAATCAAAATCGTTAGAGCCATTTTTGAGAAAATTAAAATTTTCGAAAAATGTACCATGTAAAGGGCAATCTGGGGTGTGGGGATTTTCTTTAAAACCTTCGTGTCGCATCTCTGGAAGATACTGAACCTAAATACCAAGTTTGGTGTTTATCCGACTGTTCTTTACGGAGTTATGCTGTTCACAGACAGAACTACGGTCATGTTTCCAAAAATGCTTTTTATGGATTCAGGGGGTCTCAAAACCTATATTTCCGGTGAAATCTCGGTATCGAATTTTTGAATGGAATACAATACTTCCCCTACTTACTATATACATAGTAGAGAAAGTAACAAAAGTGATTATTGCCAGAGAAGATATTGCTGTGTGGCGTCGTAAATATTTACGAAACAAAGATGTGGGAACTGGACGGTTTAACAAACAGGGTAGTGGACCATCTGGTCGTTAATACGGCCGAGAGTGATTCAGAAGATTCCGATACTGATCTGGAAGGAACAGAGCCGTTGTCAGAATCGGAATAAAAGTGAGTACTAAGCGAATTGGTGTCATTGTTTGCCTCCAGTAATATGATGTAGTTTCAACTCTGCACCAGTAGTGTGAATCGAACAAAATGCCTCCTCTCCTTTCCCCACTACTCCATCTTGTCCTTTATGCTTACACGTGGAAAGATATATATCTACCAACGCTCGCTGAACCAGGTATAGTTCGTACAAGTCCAATATGGGCGAACTCCAGCAGTGCTCTTACAGCGTTCACATGCACATCATCATTTGCACATTATGGTCTGCCAGTTCCACGTTTTTTTGTGAACATCTTACCGCCCTCTGCGACATGCATTCGCCCACCTAGCTATGGTACGGTATGGTAAAACCTTCCTATCACAAGCTTCCAGTAATGCTGTATAACACTTTCTAACATGTCTGCCTCTTGCAATCTCAATTTTAATAAAGCTCATATTTGTTAAACGTTTTAGACAACTACATATAAAATCACGACAAATAACTTACAACTATGATTATGATTACTAAAACTCGCAGATAATACAAATCAGATGCTCTTTTCTCTCATTGTTGTCACCTTGAATAATTTACCACCGATAGCGCCAAATAGAGACATTATATCCACTAATTATTGAATACACTTAATGTCTAGTGTTGCGAACTTGAATCAAATTACCCTTTTGTAATTTTGTTTTATATGGTCTTGTTTAGTTTTAAAATTTTGTAAGTTAAAAAGCAAATGAAACCAGCTAGGATAAAAAGGATCATATCTTAGTAAAATGTATTAATACGCTAAAATATAATAAAATTTGGAGCCCGAGGGCACAAAATTCCGCTTTTTAATTTCCCTTGAAATCAGATCAGTTCAACCCTACCACTATATACCACACTTTTCTTAAATTGTAAATTAAACTAATAATTCCGGCGTTAAAGGTATATATATACGTTACAATAAATAAACACATAGTGACGCAGCGGATATGGACCTAGCTTATTACGTGGAAGCTCGTGTCCTTCAGCGCCGGCCGATTGGCCGGAAGGGGGGAGGTAAGCACGAGTGCTCTCCCTTCGACGTAAATTCCGGAAGCGCTACCGAGAGATGAGATTTTTTCCTAATGGTTCTCGCCCCGCCTCCCGAGAACTCTCTCGAAACTCCAGCGGCTATAAATCGGCGGACGTACACACGGTTTCTGATGACAGCTGTGACGCACAGTGAGTGCTGCTACTGCGAGCGTTTAGAGAAGTCTTGTGTTAAGACAACCCAGCGAATGAAGCGGAAGAAAGAAAATGTTACTTTGCACGTGATTTATTTCACCTTCATTTCACCGCTACGTTCGAGTACAAATAAAATGACAATGAAAACTTAACTAAATCATATTAGTGAAGTGACAGGGAGGATTGAACTAAATCACATTAGTGACTATATAGTCACAATAAGTATAGAGTGTTGAAAGCACCACGCTCAGTGAAAGAACGCTTTAAGGACACTATGTTTGAAAGTCCACCTCAAAAAGCATTGAACCCTTCTTCCAGAGGTAAACCAGATTTCTAACTGATTTTTAAAACACTTGCCATACAGGAGTTCGAAAACTCATGATGAATAAAAACGTAATTTCAAAAACGGAAAAACAAAATCAACGATCTAAACAACTAGTGACACGATAGGCCATAGGGCACGATGAGACACGCCCACACCCAAAATTGGAGCTCTACTGTTATGTCATATAGAAAAAATTAAAGCACTATAACACTCTGGCGTGAATTATGTCTCGGAAATTTGATATGCAACACATAATGGTAGTGGCAGTTGATTAATAAAGTTAAAACGCCTAAATCAGGCTTAAAAGTGGCTTAAAAGGCTATAACATACAAGCAAAGTTTCGATGTGAAAACAAAGAGCCTGTCTGGTATAACCGTAAATTAGAGTGATTAAAAAGCGCTGAAGCTCCTGGAACCAAATAGCTGACGGGTTTAATTACCGCAAGAGCAGAGTGGGTTTCAGTCGTATCTAGTAAACAGCTTAAATCCCCCCTCATTTATTTATCATTCTTGATATTGGGATGAATATTTCGCCATTTCTATGACAGTACACCTGCTGTTACACCTGCTAAGATTTGGAGTTGATTAAAACTAATATTAGTGGTGGACTCCTATGTGATTTGTGAAAAAATTAACATTAAATAAACATTTGAATCATCCAATACAGTAGGTACACTACATTAATAATCATGTAATCAGAATTACTATTTAGGTGAAACTCTTCAGAAAAGGCGATAAGGGATAAAAACTGAATAAATAAGAAAACTTGGACCACCGCACTTCACACTGCGACTATTTTGATCCACTGTGGCTACACACCCTGGAAAGCAGGGATGAGGTGAAGGAGCGTAGCAGATCCCAGACAGGCCCACAGAGACGCGCAGAAGTCCCTAACATTTCCTGTTTGAACACCCGCGCACCAGTGTCGAGGATGCCCAAGAGGGCGACACAACGACCCTAACAGGAAAGCTCTTTCTGGAATTCACGGGCAGAAATTTTCCAACGCGCATGCATCCGCGCCATCTATCCGTCACCGCCAGAACCTAGGACCTGAAAGCATATCTTAAACGTGAAACGAAAGTGAAGGAAATGATAAATCGTGGCAGAATACACCACTCTGGCATTCGCCATGGCGACCAGGGGAAAATCACGAAAGAAATCCATGGTCAGAATGGGCGGTCACCGGGAATCGAAGCCGGGACCTCCCGAATGAGAGCCTCCACAATGCTCTTTCGGTGAGCATTAAGGGTGCCCAAAGGTGAAATTTCTAAATCTTGCAGTTTTCAAAATTTTGTAATATACTGTCCTACCACAATTATAAGTGTGATTTAAATTGCATGTAACATTTTTAATAGTTTGAGAAAAAATGTTATTTTACTCTTATTATACTACTTAATCAGCTGTTGCACACGATACAGAAATCGTAATTTCGAACAAATAAACATACTACCAGATGGATAAAACACTATTACACAAACTTGGCATACAGAAACAATATAGTGAAACAATAATGGTTGTTTCAGAACAAAAAAACCTTTAAGCCTTTAAGTATACTTTTTGTAACAATTTATTCTCAGTGGCCGAATTACTGTGATATCTTGAGCAAATTAAAATTGTAACATTCTTTTTAAGTTCATTCCCTCTGAGTTCTTGCTGAAAATTTGAACAAGATTGGTTACAAACTACGTCGTATGGAGCATTTTCATGCGCAAAAGTGTAGGAAAATCAAAGTCGAGTAAAAGCAGGCCATTAAGACGAGTGCTCTTGGGCATTTAAATGGTCTCGTGGTGAAGTTTTAAGGGACACAGAACTAAAGCCTTAGTATGTAATCGAAGCTAAACCTTCAGTGTATTTTTTGGAAATAAGTATAATTTTTTTATTTTTTTGAAAATAATGACAAAATTTTAGCTATGTATACCCCTAATGCACTCCATCACAAGGATATTTATTGAAGTATTCTACAACGAAGAACTGCTGCAATACCCTGATATCAGATGAAGTAGAATAAATCTATATAATCTAAATTCTTAAACAAACACAGCAATCGGAACAAATTTCTAGAAAGTCAATATATTAGTAGGAAGAAGTATCTGCGTATGTAATTTATATTATGTTTGCTGTCAATTATCTGTGTTGGAGATGTGTATTTGATCACATAAATATTAATGTTAAGTGAAAATAGCTTATAAACACAGGAACAGATCACAGTTAAGGTTCGCATTCGGGAGGTCTTAGATTTGATTCCCATGCACCGGCCAATCTGAGCTTCGGTTGTTTCGCGGTTTTCCCAGATGGGGTGGTTTCTGTAATGCCGCGAATTTCCCCCTCCATTTCCATCATTTAATCTCCTTGTCATGTTTGAGGATCAGAAGATCAGGCGAGTGGACGGCGTGGCAAAGCGTGTGGAGGTGGAATTTGTTTTGAGTAACTGTCCCCAAGCGAGACTTCTTGGGAAGGGAGCTTGCGTGGGTGGTCTCATCGGCGTCATGATCTTACGCCTGAAGACGTTAGGGACCCCACCTGTGCCCCAGCTTGTCGCCCTCTGTGTCCTTTCTTTCATATCTTTCTCTTGGGGGTGCAGTAGGTACAACAGACCTGCTATGTGTTTCCGTGCCGAAATCCTCTTCTGCACCTGATCTACTCTACTGTAACACAGGAATAAGACAAACCGACCGTACCATCATAGCGTATGACGTCACAAGGACTGTTTATATCATTTCTTACCGAGCTAAGCAATTAGTATTCAGTATCGCACATGGTAGCGAGAACAAATTATGTAAAGAGTTCAGGATTACAATAGAAATGAAAAATTATGTTGAGCCAACAATCAACACGCTTTTAGTTTATGTATTAGTTATCTATGATAACCTGGGGTGGTTTCTCATCTATCACGACTTCCTTTCTATCATTTATCTTTAATTCCTTTTCCTTGTCATCTTTTAGGTGAACTTCTAGGTTTCGTGGCGTATGGTAGTGCCGGACAGATGGCGCGTGGCTCAAAGGAAAGATTACTCCCCATGGACACTAGAGGGCTGGTTGGTCGTCGGGTCGTTCATCGCCCTCTCTAGGCAGCTCTAGCAGGTCTTCGAGCTTGGAACTATTAGGGACTTCCGCGCGTCTCTGTTGTCTGTTTTCCTACGGTTTGTAGCCTCCGGTGGTTCCTTCACCTCATCTCTTGAGGATTATGTAATTTCAAACAGGAGATTATATCTTTAAACATCACAACATAATTAAGAGCGATCTAGAACTATTTTAATACTTAACAACATTAAAGGAACGTGAGGTTGGAACCAGATTCGCGTACAACAAATATAGCAAGTCCAGCCGTCGTATTAAAAATATAAGGTTGTCTCATAGTTCGTTCTTTTTCCGCTGCGTTTCAATCACTAAGAACGCCTTGGAACACATCTCACCCGCAGCACAGCTACGACAGTGTAGTTGCCGAACCTTCCGTCTACAAACTTTAAACACAAGGTCGTTCAAAATATAAATAACTACGGCAGTTAGGTTTTATAAACAAACTATTTATTTCCTGCAGTATACACCCTTATTGTCGACAATATATTGTCATTTCTCTGGAAGCTTATAAATTCCATTTCTAGTTGATGAGTTTCAGTTTGCAGTCCTCCAAGGAAGTGAATCGCTTGCCATTCAGGAAATTCTGCAGGGAACGGAATAGATGAAAGTTGGATGGGGCAATGTCTGTTAGGGTAACACATTCCACTCAAAATTACGCAACTTTTGACGGCTCACGATAGAGGTATGTGGTCTGGCGTTGTCGTGGTGAAAGACATCGTTTCCCAATTCCGATCTTTTTTATTCAATGACTGTCTTAAGACGATCCAACTGAGAACAGTATTTCCCGAAATTGATAGTCTCATTATTAGGAAGAAGTTCATAATACAGAACTCCTTTGCAATCTCACCAAAAGCATAGATAACCTTTCTCGGATGCACCCTGGTTTAGGAACCGATAGTGTTGGCTCCCCTTTCTTGCGCCATGATTTACCTTTTCGGGCGCTATTCTACACAATCCACTTCTCATCTTTTAGTTACCAGCCTTTCCTGAAAAGGATCATTCTGATTGCGTCTCAATAAGGAGTCACAGATGGAAACGCGCTGAATTAAATTTGCTTCGCTCGGTTCGTGAGGAATCCATACATCGCAAATATTTACGTAACCCAGTTTTTTCAAGTTCCTGGCTACAGTAGCACGAGCTAAATTGAGCTCTAATGCCAACACCGGAGTTCTCATTCATGGATTGTTGACTATTCTTTCAGAATTATTTCCACGTCCGTAACCATTGTCCGTCCAGATCGAGATTTGTCTTTTAGGAAGAAATTCCCAGCTCGAAATCGACTGAACCACTTTTGACATGCTCGATTCATTACTGCATCTTCCCCGAAAATAGAGCACAAATTTTCTGCCGGCTTTGTGAGGCGGTTTTACCCTGCGATAGTAAAACAGCATAAGATGTCGGAAATGTTCCTTTTTGCTTTCCATAGTTTGTAAACACAAGTTTACACTGTTCCATCCAACGTCAGTCACAAACATACACTGACATATCCAATAGCAAGTCTGGTTGTTGACCTCTAAGTGGTAGGGGTGGTTAGGCAACTAGGATAACTTAGTGTACAGAGGGTTCCGGGTTTTCAGGATGGAACTTATAAACAAAATGAACGTACTTATGAAACAGCCCAATAAATAAATAGAGATGTTTTAAGTTAATTGACTATGCGATCATGAAAATAGGACGCTAACGAGAACTACCTAATTAAAGTAAATATATTAAATGCTCGTTTATAAAGGAATGCGAGGAGCACATTCTTCAGAAAATGAATAGGAAACTATAAAAAAATAGGAGAGGCAATTATGACTGAATAAACAACATTGTAAAAATAAATGTCACATAGCACCTATAAGTAAATAAAGCTATAAATTCAAAAGAACCACAGGTGTAACCATTAGTCTTTTATACACCACAGCCCGGCAACGCAGAACTCGCACAAAGAAAATCTACCTAGCATCCGAAGACCACGCAGATTCCGCAACATTCAACGCAAGTAACGGAGTTCAACGTTTTCAACTTCTTAGCGGCTTCTTTGCATTTGTACAACAGCTAGCAGTTAGTTTAAATTACTAATAGAAAAAAAATTATATATTTGCTACATACCCGGTAGGTATGCCCCAAATCCCCGTCCACTTCTTGAAGTTATTTCTTATAGTTGTGCACGGTGCGCCCGTAATGTTTATTCTGTGTTGAGGGGTTACAGGAGTACTACAAATTTTAATTAATTAGTTGTGGTTCTTTAAGTGTGATGACCCTTAAAATGACTAATGAATACCGCCATCAAATTCAGTGAATGTAGTACTAAAGGCAGTGCAAATAGTTTTATGCGATAAAAATTAATGAAATAGCATTAATGTTTTGAAAAATAAAGCTCCTATTTTATTTTCTTCGTACGATGCCACTGCTTATAGCATTATTCTTAGTACATTAACAAATGAACTGTAAGGTTTGGCGTTGTTTACAAAATGCACACCGTAATATACCATAACAATTCAAGTAATGTAGTTTTTGTTGTACCATCGTCTCTCGCTCCGTTTTCAGTTGAAATTTAGGTTAGTAAACAATGGTATGTGTAGCATAGACCTTGCTACTGTCGTTCTTCCGTTCATCTATCGATTTCGATTGAACATCCATACATACAAGCTGTTTCATAAATACTTTTACAAACTTCGGGTATGGGTTCCTTACATCACAAGAAGGAGAAAAGCTCATATGAACATACGCCTTTGTTTTCTCGTTAGGGGGTGTTCAATACAGTGGTACACTTATAACACACAAAACTCATAATAAATGCTCGAAATGCCCTCCTCTTGCTTCTATGCATGCATGTACTCGTCGAATCGTGGAATGTCGCACCCTGTCAAAAACTCCAGGATGGTGTCGAATGGTTTTGCAGGCTTCCATGACACATCGAAGAAGCGTTTCTGCATCCGGGATGACTGCTCCATAAACCAATGATTTAAGATGCCCCTAGAGGTAAAAATACACAGGATTGAGGTCGGGAGAACGTGCCGGCCATGACATTGGTCCTCCTCTGCCTATCCATCGGTCATGGTAGATACCAGTCAGTGCATCTCGAACAATGCGACTAAAATGTGCCGGAGCCCCATCATGCATAAACCACATGTTTTCTCTTATTTGCAGGGGCACATCTTCGTGAAGTAAGCGGGAAGAGTGTGCAGGACAAATTCCCTGTAGACAGCACCAGTAAGACGTGCTGGTAAAACGTATGGACCTACCAGAGAGTCACCTACAATGCCAGCCCACGCATTCAGACTAAACTGTTGCTGATGTCTAGCCTGAAGTACAGCATGAGGATTACGATCTGCCCATACGTGTACGTTGTGGAAATTAGTAACTCCATCTCTCCCAAACGTTGCCTCGTCTGTAAACAAAACTGGCGAGACAAACAATGGATTGGCTGTTTGTGCTACAAACCATCGGCAAAAGTTATCCCGTGGTGGATAATCGGCAGGCGAAAGGCCCTGCACACGTTGAATATGATATGGATACAGGAGCTGCTCGTGAAGTACCCTCCATGCTATCACGTGTGATGTACCAGATGCCACAGCCAATTGTCTTGTACTGATACCTGGATCGTCTTCGACACACTTTAACATCTGCTCTTCGCGTTCCGGCGTACGAGCAACTCTTTGTCTGCCTCGATCAATAGTCCGTGGTGCAACGGTTCCTGTCTCAGCAAGGCGACGATAAACAGCGACAAAGGTTGGATGACTCGGTTGTCTTCGGTCTGGAAACTCCACCTGATAGAGCCATGTAGCCTCGCGTCCATTACCATTCGCGCGACCATACATAAAAATCATGTCTGCCTGTTCACGAAATGAATATCCAGCCATGGTGGAACGCAACAGTGCAGTTAACTCACTACATGTACACAATTCAAACGTTGAAGACAGACTGACTAATGACAAATGACAAACGTAAACAAGTCTCCATGGCAACACTTCGCCATCTACCGCATGTAGTACAACGGGTCAATGCCTTCTATGAATGCATAGAGAAATGACGTTTATAGGTTGGACCCCGAAGGCCGTTGAACTCACACTTTCATTGTGGCAGGAATAACGCGAAAACCAAGGATTATGAGACATATGTTCATATGAACTTTTTTCCTTCTTTTGGTGTGAGGAACCGATACCCGAAGTTTGTAAAAGTTATTCTGAAACATCCGGTATATGTGCAGAGGTGAAGACGCCGCTCTGTATCCTGGCGTACCCGCTGAAGATTCTCTGCGGCAAGCAGCGATAATTCGTCTGCGGAGAACCGCAATGGTTCCCGACTGTTATGATAGACTTTTACTTTTAGGTGTCTCCACAAGAAAAATCTAAGTTGTGAGCTCCAGAGAACGAACGTGTCCAGGATATAGGCCCGCTGCGACCATTCCACCTCCGTGGATAGGCAAGATGACGAAAATCCTGCACCATGAAGGCATAATTTACCGCTGCTGCCAGAGGCAGCGGGTATCATCTAAAAGTCCACCGTCCATTAAACAAGTCTACAGGAATTTCACGAAAAATTTTCCATCGACACTTTCCAGGAAAGCTGGTCCAGTAAGATCTCCTAAACGTTCAGCTTCCACCAAATCTGGGTATGATGCTCGCGGAACCATCAAAAGTGTTGCATTCTGCCATTGCATGTCTAAGCTGTCAGTATTGATGAAAGCACTGACCACACAATTGGCGGATGAAGTCTGGCTGACCATTGGAACTGGTAAAACATTGCCAATTTCCTGGCTAAAGTACGTAGGCGGCTATCAAATTTTACTTTATGTGGAATACCATTTTAGCTGGGTTTTAGTTCAAAATATGTACTTTGTTCAACTTTGTTAAGTTTATCACAGACAATTTATCTTTTTTCTTTTTCTTTTTTCTTTTTCTGCACTTTTAACTTGTATCTTAAATAAGCATATACGATCAATGATCCATGCATTAAGTGTATACATAATAGCTTTAATGATTTTCATTCAATATCTATCTTATTTTTGCTCTTAGGTTTTTGTTCTAGGTGAGCTTTTGGAATTGAAAATCCAAACTGGTACTTACCTGGCAACTAAGGCAAATCGCGAAAGTCTATTCGGATTGGCAGGGCGGAATTTGTGGCACACGACATCCCGGATGTGAACCACAAGCGCTGTCACCTGAGCCATTTTATTTTTTTTTTCTTTATCACATTTACTGTACATTATACAGGGTTATTCAAAAAGAAGTAACAGATTTTAAATATTCATTTTAATGAACGACAATAGATAGCGACGCATACGACACATCATTGAATAGGGGAAAGTTCAACGTTTTAAGTCCCACCTATTAGATCCATTCACTGCCTACAGGGGTAGTGGGTTTGTTTACGAGAAAATGGCGACGCCACAGGAAAAGTCCTTCTGTGTGCTGCAATATGCAAAGAGTGAATCCATTGTTTCACTGCAGCGTGCATTTCGTTGTAAGTTCAACAACGAGCCACCTTGTCATAAAAAATTACAACTTATTCAATAAATTCGTAGACGATGGTCGCGTAAGCAAACGGAAAAGAACTGGTCGTCTTCGCATAACAAATGGTGCTCATTTTGAACACATAAAATAAAATTTAAAATTTTTCTCTATTCAGTTGTGTATAGTATGTGTCGCCGTCTATTGTCGTTCACTAGAAATAAATATTTAGTCTGTTCCTTCTTCTTGAATAACCCTATTTAGTACTAAAACCAACCATTCAAAGCGTTTTTATTTTTAGCAGTTCTTGCCTCTTTTGGAAGTACTATGAGTAAAGAGACTCTACACTTGTAGAGAGACAGAAAGAGATACAACAAGCACCTTATAAATCAACAGAATAAAGTGTACAGAACTGCGGATTGTGTTAATAAATAAGGCAAAAATATGCGCAGAAATACGAACATTGTACGTTTTCGCATAACGTTTAACTAAAGCCAATTAACTGCTGGCGTAAATTACATTTCAGGTCAAAAGCTGTACACGTTAATAACGTATGAGTTGTAACATTAGGAAAATCAAACACATCAAATAAAATAGGAGCAACTGTGTATGTTACACCAAAGGCATCATTTCTGCTTGACCCGGAAATGGTATAAAATAGTAAATCATTTGCAGTTGGGAAAACTTTTCATCGACATGTGGATTCATACATTAAGGGCAAACCTTTTTACGAATGCAGCTCAAAAAGCGTAGCTTTTATATTTTTGGAATTGCATCCACTCTTTTTTAAAAAAAATAATAAAGGAGCTCCAGGCAAGACAGGCGAGAAAACAAAAACCAGAGCTGCGCTCTTTGTTGCACACCACGCAGGATGAGGCTATTTTTTTTCAGCGGATTAAAAATAATTTGGTGCGTGTGTGCGGCCACACCGCCATAATATGTGATGTAGTGGTTACAGAACGTGTGGAAGGTCTGCCGCTAACAAACCAGGACAGGATGTAATTATATTTTTAATTAACGCGACAAACCATGCACTAATTATTATGAGGTTTCAGTGTATCTCGCTCTCTGTCTGTGGCAGCTCGCCCAGTCGAAAGTGACGATCCTTTACCCCTAGTGGAGATGTTAGGCACTTTTCTTGGCTTGGCCACAAAGACTAACTTAACTTCCATGCTAACAACATGTGGCAGAAAATATGTGAAGTAAAGTTATTGCGGTGTTTAAAAGCTATCGTCCGGAAAAGTCACAAGGAAATTACTCTTACAGACTTCATACATATATTTTACTTTCTCTACCAGGTACCTAGTAGACAGAGGAAGTGTTTTATTTACACAAAACCTCAATGTCGAGATTTCACCGGAAAACATGTTTTCAGTCCCTGAATCCAAAAAATCAGTTTTAGAAACGCGCGCGTGTGTGAACAGCATAATGTATATAGCGAAGGCACTTGAAAATAATGACAAAGTATTGAAAACTTTAAACCAATACCACAAAAGGTTACTCGAAATAAATTCTATGCTTTAAAGAGCTCTGTATTTTCTGTGTAGTACGTTTTTGTCTAACTCTTCTTATGGTTTACCCGTTACACAAAATTGTACAAAATTCCTTCAGAACGAAGAGAACTTCATATCTTAAATGTATATTTTAATCAAAATTTCTAGGGCCATTTTTAGAAAATCTATTTCTTTAAGCATTTTTCATGTAAAGAGCAGTTGAAAAACTCCGCGTCGCATCTTTGGGAGATCTGAATTTAAATACCAACTTTGCTATTTATTTTATTTTTGAGTTATCACACACAAGCGCGTGGGTATTTTTCAAACATTCTTTTTTCAATTCGTACATTTGGAAGTGAAATCTCGATAATGAATTTTTGGGTAGAATCCAATACCTTTTATACCTACTATAATCGCTCCACTCTTAGAATCCCATTTGATGTAAACACATGACGTCTTAACTAACCCCAATACGCGGGAAACCAAAGTACATCATGACATGTAGTAGCATAAATATGCACGATTATTTGTGAGCTTTTAGAAATATGTAAAATTAGCGCAGTTCTGCAATTCTTTTTTAGTATGAAATAGTAAATAATATGAACAGTAACACTAAAGGTTATTTAATCGTTTAATTCTGTAAGTTGTCGTTCACATCTCTTCTGCTTTATGGTGAGCAGTTTATTTCTCACAGCTGATACGAATACGGAGGAATACAAAATGCTTTGTTTACATCAAGTCAGGTTCTTAGGCTAGATCGATATAGGTATGTAGTAGAGAAACTAAAAACTAAAGCTATTATGGTGTGCAGCAGAGAAAGCCTCTTGGCAACATATGCGGTGGAATTCTCTATTTTAGCGTGTAGACATGCTCCTCCAAGTTGAACTTTCATTCACGCGACTCGTTTTACTCGAAGCTGAAACTTGGTGCTTAAAAGAGAGTTGATAACTCCGCAACTACGATGAAATTTACCCCCCTCTCTCTCTCCCCTCTCTCTCTCTCTCTCTCTCTCTGTTTGTTGATGTGCTTTATTCAAAATCTGCATACAATAATAAATAAGTAAATAAGCAAATACATAACTTCCTTACGTGTTCTTCCTTAGCGGATATCTATAGATATCCCAACACAAACACAGGGAAAATGACTAATGTCTCGGTGATAGTAGTACACTAAAAGATCAGAATCACTAACACTATTATACAAAGATTATGTGCGTAAAGGAGATGCCCCCACAACGGAAGCTGGCTGCAACGGCACTTTTGCTTCCACCATAGACTCCTGGGAGGGAGGGAGGGAGGGAGGGATGAGAAAGAGACCTGAAGGGCGACCAGATCCGGATGACGACGGGCGCAAGCATATATGAGGTCCCTAACGTTTCCAGTTCGAATACATCCGACGACGCCCGAATCCACCCCACAAGCCCCCTAACCCCCGGCGTTCCTCCCTGGTGGGCTCACTCGAAATGGGATTATAACTGAGTCCTCAGGGAAGAAACAAGGTAGATTCTCTACAAACACAACATCCATCGCCTAGCCGCAACCCCCGAACACCGTCACTTGATCCTACAACCCTCAAACATATAACAATGAAGGAGATGATGGGTCCAAGAGTTCCACCCCAGCCGGGAAATGCATGAAAAACCAATGGGTTAGAGCGGGCGGTTGCCAGGATCGAACCGGGACCTCCCGAATGCGAATCGCACACGTTACAGCGGCCACCTCGTTCGGTAAGTTGTAGGTAGCATCGTGTATGGAAATTCAGAATATGCAGTTGTCAGAAGTTCAAAACGCACATGTGGGACCACAAGTATGCTGACAAATAACCACGTTGTGCTAAATAAAAATATACCTTAATTAATAAAACTTCCTTTGTGATATAAAATATAAACGTGAAACAGTGACCTTGTTTGGATAAATTAAGACAACTCATTGACTCATTAAGTAACTAAGGACGGATGCGTTTTCGTAACTAAAACAGTTTGTCTAGAATTCTAACCGAGGTTAAACTCCTAATATGCGCCGAACAAAACACTGATCCGACATAAGCACAAACAATTTAAAATGGTTTTTGTATATCAAGTTGTTAACAGTAGTGAGGGAATTATAAATTAATGGTTATTAATTGTACCAACATGTATAATAGAAAGTGCTTAGTGTTCCTAATGTATAAATAGGTACATAAATGAAATCGAAAAGACACACAAGCCTAGAACACATTAGCCAAAAACCTCACTTGTATTACATTCACATGACTTTCTCTAATCATTATTCGACAAACGTCTTACAAAACCATATTTCTCTATCTACTTCATGTTAATCGAGGAAAACTTATTAAAATTAATTTACTACATATTTCCTTGTAGCTATAATGGGAATAAGGGAAACAATAGGCTTAAGCGATAGTCATTTTTTAAGAGCTGGTCGCTATGAAATTCCCTTCTCTTTGCATGGCCAGGAGAAAAACGAGTAACGAATTTCCATTTGAGAAAAGTAGAACTATCTGAAAATTCAAACCAATAATAAGAAATATCTCGCAAATGGTTAACGTCACAAAAAATTACATGGATTGTGTGCTTTAACGAGATCTACATTTGTTGTGTAATAAGACTATCTATCTCTTACGGTTTATCAGTTATGGAACATTCATTCAGAATGAAGGGGATTTCAGAAACTATTCCCAGAAAATTCAAGATACACATTTCATTTACTATGAAAATACCTTGAGAGTATGGTATTTTATTCAAGATTGTTATAGCCATTTTTTTAGAAAACAAACATGTTCAAAACATTGTCCATGTAAAGGGAAGTAAGGGTGAAGGGATTTTTTTTAAAATCTTTGTGTCACATTCTTGAAGGTGCTGAACCTTTCGCTTTTAATTTGTGCTGTTTACAAGCGCACAGACACACACTCACACACGGACCTTTTTCTAAAACTGGAGTTGATCTCTACCTCGTACATAGATAGAGAAGGTCTTGCATTTCATCCAAAAATTCGATACCGAAATTTCACCGAAAATACACGTTTTGAGGCCCTTGAATGCAAAAAGAATATTTTTAGAAAAATAGGTCCCTGTACGAGTGTGTGTATGCGCGCGTGTGTGTAGCATAACTCTAAAACGAAAAGTTGGATACATACCAAACTTGGTATTTAGGTTCAGCATCTTCCAAAGAAGATTTTCAAGAAAATCTCCCCACCCCAAACAACTCTTTACATGAAGCATTATTCGAACGTATTTATTTTCTAAAAATGGCTCTAATGATCTTGATCGAAATACCATATATTAAAGATATTTACATGAAAAATAAAATGTATATCCTGAATTTTCTGGGAATACCCTGTGAGGCTCTCTTCATTTTGCATAATCTTCTATAGACGAAAACGTACTACACAAAAACTGCAGATCTTGTCTTAAAGTCCTGTAAACTTAGTTGTTTTTCGCAATTGCATGGAAATAGTATGAACTTTAAGCCCAGCATATAGCGTCCAGTTCTTAAACATTTCACTATCGCTGTTTGCTTTGTAATTACTACGAAATGTGTAATGTAGCTATTTCTGCAAAGTTTTATTTGGATTAAAATGTAGTAGATAGAAAAATAAGCTAAGTATGAATAGTATGTATATGAATAGTTGGTATACCCATTAATAAACGATAGAGGGTAGTGAAAGTCATGTAATGTATCATCAGATTTTTAAAGTAAGTACCGTAAATTTTTTAAAAATAATAGAACATTATTTTCCAAATACGTAATTTCATTCAATACCTCACGCCTTACACTACTTCTCCACATAGTCACCGCCGCTATTCAGGCACCTGTCGTAACGGGAAACCAGCTTTGTATGTCTTCCTCAAAGGATGACGCCACCTGTGATGAAAACCAATACTGCACTTCTTGTTTCACATCATCGTCGTTGAAATGCTTTCCACCAAGGAATTTCTTCAAACGAAAATCGCTTGGTGCCAAATCTGGACTTTAGGTAGCGTTGTCAGATTGTTCCCAATCAAATGATACATCAGTTCTTAAGTTTGTTGGTTGCGTGTGACCGCTTATTAGTGGGTATACAAATTATTACGAAAGTTTATCTACTTCATTTTAATCCAGATAAACCTTTCCGAAAATAGCTGTATTACAGTTTTGTTATAGATACAAAGGGAATGGCGATAGTCAAATGTTTTAGAACTGAGTTACGTCTCTTTCCATAACATCTTAAACTTAACAACTTAAAGTCGACAGAACCAAAAGAATAAACACTTAACGATTCGAACCATTAATACCGAATATCTTGGAAATAGCTGATGCCACATATATATTTTGTGTAATACGTTTTCGTCTATCTTTTAACGTTTTACAGTTATGCAAGAGTAGGTATGTAAATTTACTTCCGAATTGAAAGGGGATATACCACACACATACATATTCACATAGACATATAAATCAATATTAAACAAGAATTGTACATAATAATATAATTCACAAAGGAATACGTTAGAATATTTAACAACTAAGAATTGTATAAAAACATATTGTAACTTAGATAAGTAAGGGATAGGTGAGCTAGCTAATTCCAGGTAAAAGGTAATTCTAGGTAGAGCCCACTTTTCACCAAGCTAATGAGCAGGGAAGTGGTAGCAGTAAGGAGAAATAGAAAGAGAAAGAGATATTCAACCTGCTTTCTGACACGTATGCGAAATCTTCTGGAGCAGAATATTCTCATACATAATAAGGCAACGTGGTCTGAGGACCAATTAGAAACGTCGTTACATTTTGAGGCGCGTCACTAGGCTTAGGTATAAAAAGGGGAAGAAAGCCCCAGATTTTCACTCTCTTATAGAATCTCGTCGACACACATTGTTACTCTCTGGACGACAAATGCACGTGTGTGCATTGAATGGGAAGCGTGTGCAGTTAGACTAGGCTCCTAATTTATTATAATGGGAAAAGCTAGCCGCCTATAAATATTTATTGGATAATAAACCACATTCTTAAGGGAAACGCAGTGTATTTTAATTTTCCTCACCTACGAAAACCCTGAGACCCGTGAAATTAGCTAGATAGGTAATGATTAGGAATGGAGAATAAAGCAGCCGACGAGCAGCAATAGCCGAGGACAAGAACGCTGCAGCAGAGGGCATCAACCAAAGGAAGGACGTTTTCCAGCTACAAATGATGCACTATTTCCCGCTACAGAATGAAGAGGAGTTTAGAAGCTATTCCCTGAACTTTATTTGCCATGTACATATCTTTAATATATGGTACTTTAATCAAAATCGTTAAGAGCCATTTTTCAGAAAATAAACCATTTCGAAAAGTGTTCCCAGTAAAGAGTATTTTGCGTTTGGGATTTTCTTGAAAATCTTCTTGTCGCATATTTGGAAGATACTGAATCTAAATCCCTAGTTTGGTATTTGTCCGGCAGATAAACGCGCGCATGCGGATCTTTTCCTAACACCGCTTTTTTGGATTCAGAGGGCCTCAAAATATGTATTTCCAGTGAAATTTCGATATTGAGTTTTTGAGTGGATTACAATACCTTCTCTATCTACGTGGTATAGAAAGTAAAAATACATTTATATTGTCTGGTACATGGAATTTGAATACATAACCTCTGGGAAGCAAACCAACACTTTACCGCCATCTCACTCGCCTCTGCTCATTTTGTTTCGGTGTGCGTATATAATCTACACGTGCTCTAACAAGCCGTTTCCAATTTTCTCTATGAAATAAGCTGCAGGTTGCTTTTGCAGCTGTAGTTTTTTATGTTTGTTAATACGTGTGATTTATACTGTGGCTTGTGGTTCAATACAATTTAGTTTTGCTAGTTTATTTTCACCATTCCGAGTAACAAAATTCAATAATTGAGTTTTAAAAAACGAATAAAAAGCGTAGAGACGCCTGAGGTATGTAAGTTGCGACCCATTCAAACGAAGCTAATGACGGTGCACCGTGTGGCAATGAAATCAATAACAATACACTCAGTATTGGAGCTCGAAAACTTTAGCTAAACCGGAATCAGCTATCTCTGAAGTAAAATAATTAAAATGGACTTGCGTAATGAATGAGGCAGTATTTTTAACACTTAAATGATTTCAGTCCTATTACATAATATATAAATTCATTAACAACCCGCCTTAAAGCTGTATGTGTATGTAACAAGATATAAAAAGTGTATATTACAGTCATTGTATATGTTTATATTATTGTATACATGTGTAATAATGTTATGTGAATGTATTACATAATTTAATAATGTAGGAGCTGTGAGAATAATAGGTTAAAAGTTGCTAACAATGAGGTAACAATGAGGTAACCTTGAGGCAATAATGAGTAAGAAAGTTTAATAATGCTACTAGTCATTATTGGAGCAACAATAATGTAAATTTTGAGACAGTTTACAAATAGCCAATCAACAACCAGAAAAAGCTTTAGTTAAATGAAGGTATTCTATTGGACTAGGATTAGCCAATCAGAAACTGAAATATAGCAAAATTTACAAATTCAGAAGTCAGTTGGTTGTAGACAGTGTTCCTAACCGGCCGCGAGATGCGTCCTCGAGAAATTTAATACGTATTTGTGTGAGACAAAAAAATAGTTTACTTGTTAAAATGTGCAAGTAATTAATAAAACACAAATCTCACAGCTCTCTCTCTATATCAGTGAAGTGTTATTTAAATCGTATCAAGCATTAATAAAAGGAGTGAAGTAAAATTATAATCTGTGTAAGCCTACATTCCTCAGTTGCACCACTCCCTGCTAAGACATTCATGTCTCTAAAAAAAAATATAAATACTGACGCAGCCGAGGCAAACATAAATATATAATATTTAAAGAAACAGTCAAAATTACAAAGTTAATATTTTTAAACATTTTTGGGGCAAAGGCCACCGGAAAGTACATTGAAAAATAATACACCTTCTTTAAACTGACTTTCCATACGTAGCAGCAACAAATCTTCAAATTTGCGCCCAGTGTGGGGCAAATAACAATACAACAAAAAACAACTTCCTCAAATTGGCTCCCAAAAACGTGGGGCAAATAACGTAAAGATACTATCTACTTCATGAAATAAACCTGAAATTAAAACCATATTATATGTCTAGTCAAGACGGAACATCGAAGGAGCATTCATTATACCTTAAAATTCAGAGTAAAAACAATCAAAATACATTGTTTAAAAAAATAGCGTATGGTACTATCACGCGACTTTTCTACTCATTATAGTTTCTTCCTGTTTGTATTATATAATTAATTATTTGCATAAATGTCGTTTTATACGTCTTTTTAATCACAATAAACGTTTTCCGAAATGGTTTCAATACGCTTATTGAGCTAGTGAACTGTGATCTAGTACGCGATGTTTGTGTTTTGCCTATGCGCAATAGGGGCAGTCGTTGCCTTCTGCGCGGCTATCAAAGTGGCGCTGATGCAATCATACAATAGGTATAGGTTAAACAACTGAGGGGGACACCTCGCGTAACCGCTACCTATATAAATCTAGTGTGGGTACTACCTACCTGGAGGAAGGATGCAGCGAGGGAACAAGTAGACTACAGGCAGACAGGCACAGAGACGGGCCGAAGTCCTTAACAATTCCAGCTCAAGACACGATCCACTGACGGACCTGCGCAGAGTGGACCCTGAACAACCCGTCATCGAGCAACAACCACATAGACCTCTGGCCACAGAGACGCGCCGAAGTCCTTAACAATTCCAGCTCGAAGACACGATCCACTGACGGACCTGCGCAGAGTGGGCCATGAATAACCCGTCATCAAGCAACAACCACACAGACCTCTGGCCACAGAGACGCGCCGAAGTCCTTAACAATTCCAGCTCGAAGACACGATTCACTGACGGACCTGCGCAGAGTGGGCCATGAACAACCCGTCATCAAGCAACAACCACACAGACCTCTGGCCACAGAGACGCGCCGAAGTCCTTAACAATTCCAGGTCGAAGACACGATCCACTGACTGGGCTACCCAGAGTGGGCGATGAACAACCCATCATCGAGCAACAACCACACAGACCTCTGGTGTCCACCGGGACACCATTGCGCAGTTAATTTTCACCCGATTGGCAGTGATTCACACTGCGAAACCTGAAAGCAGACCTGAAACATGAGAAGGAAACTGAATGAAAGGGAAATGAAAGAAAATCCTGGTAGAATAGAAAACACTCTAACATTCGACCCCCGACCCGAGAAAACCACGAAAAACCCAAGGTTAGAGTGGGCGGGTGATGGGAACTGAACTCTGAACCACCCGAATGCAAGTCGCACATCACCGCATAGCCAACTCGCTCGTAATTATAAGTTTCCTTCATCATTTTAAAAGGTTTTACTTACCAGCTTTATGAAAGGAGGTGCCAAAATCTGTCACCATATATTTTGACATCTCCTTAAGAAACTACATCATTCACCGTAGTTTACGTCGAGTAATGTGGCTATTTCCTGGAGGATACTTTGTTTAAAATAATATGGGATGTATGAGTTTGTCCAGTATACATTACATTCTAGTTTACTCCAGAGATAAAAGTAGCAGAAGTTAGGTTGAAGGACCGAGAGGGCCACAAATACCTACTAAAAATTTTCTCCACTTTCAATTGTTCTCATCAAACTATCGACTCTAAGGGCTGTGGCAAGGTCTTGTTGAAAAAGCCAAATCGCTCTCCCTGTCAGTTGATTCTCTATAAAAGATAGCAAAATAGTTTTCATATTATTAGGGACGTCAACTGTCGATTCGGAAAAAATTGGCCAATAATTCTTTCTGCCGTGGTGCGAACGCTGGAAACACAAAGCACTAGCGGATTCGTCGGGCCGAGTCCCTCCCAATAGGAAATTGCTCGAATTGGGTTAGACTCGACGGGTTAATTAGTCCCGACACCCATGAAAGATTAAGAACGTTTGGGAGGCGATGCTGGGGAGAATGTGAGACGCCCCAATGGCCTCCATCACCATCTTGGACAGCTGGTAGACGGTGATTTAAATTCCTCCACGAGGTTCTTCGATGGTCTTCCCTCTCGGTTGTCGTATGCAAGTAGAATTTCCACATCCGTCCCTGCGCAACCGGTGATGGGGACCGTTTTTAAATATGTGTATTATCCTAGTGAAAATCCCCATGAGGATTGCCACCTTACTTGGGTCTAGAGAGGAGCTTCGGCCCCGGGTAGACCTAGCTATGAACTACACACATGACCATGAAGGTGGAACCTGGCCTCGTATGAGAAAATATTCAATAACGCTACATTTCGCCGTTTATGCACTATTCAGGCTCCCCTCACAAAATCTACGCCTGCGTTCTAGCTAAAGAACATGTTTCACGATTATTTTATACGGTTTTAACTTTAACAATATTGAAGCTCTTTGCACAGAGGTACGATATAAGAGATGTCTGTTTGCTGTGATAGCCTAAGTAATTTAATGGGCGAAATTCTCCAAACGATGACCACTAATGTACCTTCGTTGAGATCCTCATGCTGCCCGTTAGGTTTCTTAGTCCGAACGCTACATGTACCCTGAAATTTATTATAAATATTGCGGTTTGTGGTACAGCCTAGAATATTGCACCCATTAATATTTCTGCATATTGCATTTGAATTCGCCGAGCAGACTAAGTTAACACTGAATTAATTTCTGTGCAGTAGAAAACTTATACTGAGCCGCAATTTACTTTGTGATTAATTACAACACAAAATAAGTCACTCATAATAAGTAAACTACAATCACCTAATGTCCGTTTAATACTGGACAGCCAGCTACATACTTTGCACCAGCGGCGGGGAACGCATGCCTATACATCCGTTGGAAGAATATCATAGGTAAGTGGATTTACAATTCAACTAATAATGTTTCTTACAAACGTCTGTTTAACGAATAGTGTACACTGTATTCAACCACACTTATATCTTCACTTATAGATCCAGACTGTATGGTCATAATGGATGTGCAGTGGCATTCCCTGATTATGGCATACAATATAGTCATCCCAACTATCTTTCTGTCTATTCTTGTGAATTATTCGCAATTCAACTCTCATTGGAATATACACTTAAGTAGTATAGAAATGAGAGAGCTGGCGCAATTAATTTATGCATGTCTATTCATATGCAAATGAGCTCCCCACCCCCATTTACCCCCACCCCCAGCTCCTTGGTAGTTTTACTTGCAGCTGAGGGCCATAAATCTTGTTGAATACAATGGAAGCTTGACAGTTAAGCAATTAAGGTTATCCTTCACTTGTCAAAACGAACAAAGGGATCATAAATTTAAGGTTCTGTAACAAAGGCGAGATGTTTTTCCTACCCATTCCACATCAGGCCACTTCTGCACCTGGTCAGTTACCCACCCTCACTTGCATTGTTTGTCAAACACGTGGCATACTCATTCCACAAGCCAATAACAAAGCCGGTCCCTTTCCATTGTGTAAGAGATTCTATTGTGTGTGCCTTTCTATTGTCCTGGGCAAGACTAGTTTAGAAAGACACCTGCGGCGTTCCCATCCCACTACTCCATAACAAAGCCTGACCCTTTCCATTGTGTAAGAGATTCTATTGTGTGTGCCTTTCTATTGTCCTGGGCAAGACTAGTTTAGAAAGACACCTGCGGCGTTCCCATCCCACTACTCCATAACAAAGCCTGACCTTTTCCATTGTTTGACTGCCTGCTAGTTTACCAAAGAATTCGAGGGTTGCTTTATACTCGTCCTGTCCTTGTTTGCGTGAAAGAGAGAGAAGCCTGTTTACCAACTCTGCATAACAACATCAGAGTCGCCCATCATGATTTTACCTGAGGATCTGTTCTCTCCGATGTTTTACGACCTCCTACGAATATACCCGAGCATAGTTAACAAGCATTATGTTTGGTTTATTTCAGCCAACGACTCCGAAAAAGCGCCTAATATGCATTTCATTACATGCATTAAACCTCTGCGTGATATCCATAGATCGGTGTTCGATTCTTACTGTAATCAAAACTTTATTGCTAATGAGAAATTAATGATTGATATTATTATATCATTACCCTAATTAATAAAAAGGCGTTCAGAGAATTCTAGCTCGAGTCTTACCAAGTGAAACTCTAATGCGTAATAACTATTAAGCTATGCACGGGCAGATTAAAATGTATTTAACAAATATAATTTAATTTTTTATATATCATTACAATAATTAATAAAAGGGTGTTCAGAGAGTTCTAGCTCGAATCTTGCCCAACGAAACTCTAATGCTTAATAAATATTAAACTATGCAAGATCAGATTAAAATGCATTTAACAAATATAATTTAATTTTTATATATCATTACAATAATTAATAAAAGGGTGTTCAGAGGGTTCTAGCTCGAATCTTGCCCAACGAAACTCTAATGCTTAATAAATATTAAACTATGCAAGATCAGATTAAAATGCATTTAACAAATATAATTTAAATTTTATATATCATTACAATAATTAATAAAAGGGTATTCAGGGGGTCCTAGATCGAATCTGCGAATCTCTAATGCTTAATAAATATTAAACTATGCGAGCATTGGGCGGTAAGATTAAAACGTGTTTAACAAATATAATTTAATGTACACGACATTACAATGTTTAACGAACTGTATTCTTAGGAACCAGAGGTCCATAGTTCGAATCCTGCCCTGCGAAACGCTATAATAACTATTAAGTTATTGAAGCAGCGGGCGGTCGGATTAAAATTGCATTTAACAACTATCATTGTTTATATTAAACCCTTGCGTATACTTAGATATTCCGATGCCTAGACACGATTCTTTATTTTCTTTCTTCTCTCTATCTCTCTTTCTTTCTTTCTCCACGACTTGTACACATTCAGGCGTTCGCATATACACGAGCACTTGTACACACATCAGCAAACATACACAGGTGCACGCATGCACACACACGCACACACACACACACTCACATACATACAACAGTACACACACACATACACGCATTCACGTACCTCATGTGTATACATACATACACCAGTGCTCTTACACACATACATATACATGGACACACACACACATACACACACACACGCACACACTCACGTGCAAGCACATATGCCTGTTCACTTACACCCAACAGCGCCAACCCGCACACGCACACGTCAACTCACACGCATGTCCTGGATGAAAAGAGACAAAAATGATGCAATAAAAACTAATTATAGCTCGGGATGCAAGGCTCCATTTACGATTTGCTCGAAACCGGTCTTGATGAATGGGTTCGAATCCTAGGAGGGATTACAAATTCATCTTCTAATAACTCCAAAACTAATTAAAATAAAGACAGTAAATAAACTTTATTACTTTTATGTCATTAGTTCCTTTCTTGTGCATGTATATTAGAGTTCAGGTGTCATGGGTTCGATCCTTAACTTTAAAATCTCAATTATCTCAGAAACTAGCAGGGATTAAGGTGCGGACCAAAGCACGATTTTTAGTTCCTATGATGAACAATTAATGCTTTATATAATTTCCAATCAGTTGTCCCTAGCTCGAATCTAGGGACTTCCTTAATTTTCCGCTGTGTTCTAGAATATATCACTTAGATCGATGCTTAACTGCATACAGGTCTTTTAAACACAAGGCAATATTATAAATAATTTTGTTTCTGGCGTTCTGAGTTCGAATACCGATTCAATGAAGTTTACTTATAAATTTAATAACATAGTAAATAATTAAGACAAAGGCACCAAATAAACCTATTACGTTAATAATATCCAGCGGGTGTATATTAGGGTACCTGACGTCCCGGGTTCAATCCTTAAGTTTAAATCTCAATTATTGCAGAAACTAAGAGAGATAGAGCTGTAGACGAAAGCATGTTTGATAGCTCATACAATGAACAATTAATGCTGTATATAATTTCCAATCAGTTGCCCCTAGTTCGAATCCCGATCTTTCAATGACTTCACTGATTTTCCTCTGTACTCTGGAATACATCGCTTAGATTGATGCTTTAACTGCATGCAGCTTTGTGTAACGACATTATGGATGTACTCTGTGTGAGAGAGAGCGAGAGAGAGAGAGCGAGCGAGAGGAAGTGAAACAAGTAGGGATAGAAGTGCTGAGAGCCTCTGCGCATGCGCAGCAAGAGATAATGTCATTGGCTGCAATAATCACGTGACGTGTAAGCATCACAGCCATGATGACGTGCCGACATCGCCTGGAGGGGGTTTAGACCCCTATATAACTAGATATCTGCCCATGTTAGAACTGTTGTGTACTTATTAACTTTACATTCAAGTTTTAAAGAGCATTAAAAGCAACGTGAGCTGCAGGCCGTCTACACATTCAGCACATATCAAAACGTGGCAATGCAAGGTGAGTTTTACATAACTATACAAAATCACTGTTGGCTTTTACAATACATTTAATTTTGTTTAAACGTTACAGTACATGAAAGACGATTCGTTACAAGGAGCATCATATTTTCTAATCTGTGCTTTACATTCACATGGATTTCACTGATACTCTTCTTCAGTTCACATGATTTTCGCCACACATTCTTCTTACATAAACATTCATACGATTTCCCCCCTCATTCTTTGTTTCACTATACACTCACATGATTTCCTCTACTCATCCTTTGTTCCCCTACAGGCTCATGCTCTGTTAACATTCACATGACTTTCTCTGCACATTAATTGCTTCCATTAACATTCACATGATTTTCGCCACACATTCTTCTTACATAAACATTCATACGACTTTCCCCCTCATTCTTTGTTTCACTATACACTCACATGATTTCCTCTACTTATTCTTTGTCCCCCTGCAGGTTCATGCTCTGTTAACATTCATACGACTTTCTCTGCACATTCTTTGCTTCCATTAACATTCACACGATCTTCGCTACAAATTTTTCCCCCACTCATTCTTTGTTTCACTATACATTCGCAAACGATTTCCTCTACTCATTCTTTGGTTCTCTGCTGGCTCATCTTCAATGAACATTCACATGACTTTCTGTACTTATTCTTTATTTCTCTACATATTCATAGGCTTACTTACAAAACATACACACCCTAGTTCTAATATAAAGAAGTGTATAACTTGTTCTTCAACTTGAATAATGTAGTGAAAATAATAATTCATGACAATGTCTGTTACAGATTGTTTAGCTGATAGACTTAACAAGATGGTTGAAGAGCGTAGTTTCCTACCGACTCGTAGAGTTCAAGATCTCGAAATAGGTCTTAACTGTGAGATAAAGTCGTTAAAGAGAGTTCAAACAAGATATGGTACCAGGATCGTATCTTCGCTGGAGGATTGTCAAGTGTTCTTGCCAGAGCGCTATAATTCGTTAACCGATCAAGAGATTGCAGAAATACCTGGGAACGTATACCTCCAGTATAATGGCATGGCAGAGACGGGGAAATTTAAGCCATGTAAATTGTCTTTTTTACATGCAAAGAAGTTGCGTAGAAGTGTCAAACTTAAGTATTGAATGTTCTCCTATTTCACAATGAAAAATTCATAAATAAAACAACTGACTCATTGATATTACATATAAAGATACAAAAGATGCATATTATAGAATTTTATAAAAAATTTACGAGATCACAATATCACATGCTCTGAGTTTAATTATATCTAGTGCATTGAAATAACTCTAAATATCCGAATGTTTATACAAATCTTTGTGCTTCCTTTTACATGTGCCATATGCTTCATTTTACATGTATCATAACAAAAAATGTAATTCTTTTCAGGTTGCCTTTACTTGACCAAGATAGTTTTCTAAGACTTTCATTGTGCAATATTTCAGGGTGTGCAATAAGAGGAAGAAGAAGAGGAATAGCCTGCAGCCATGCAAAGGATGCTGACGCTATTGGAGGGTGGAATAAGCACCATCGGCACCTACAAGAAACATTTCGGCAAGAAACGGGTGCTGAGACATCTACATCACCGAAACACATTAAGACAGGATCCTTATATAACATTACAGGGTATACAATGAAAAAATACGGTCAATTTTGTATACAATTCAATGCATAGCTGAGAGTTAGCTCGAACTAGTCTCCCTATATTCACTGAAATTAATCATTGTGAGCAATAATTTAAGTGACTGTGAAAATACTTTAAGTAATGGTGAAATTTGTATCCTAAAAGACTTGAGCCCTGTATACATTAACAGCATTAAGACTGTTTGCCACGCTGGAATACAAATTATGAAAATAAAAAGACTCATTTAAATAATAAGGAAATTTGCATAACCTGCTGTTACAAGTGTAATGACATATACAGAAACAATGAGTCAGATGAGAAAGTGATGGAAATGTAAGATAAATAATAACAATAAAAGAATTAAGGTATGGTTTTACATAGTGCTTTATTCATTAAAAATCCTTGCATTCCTAATGAAAAATAAATCATTACAATGATTAGTTTAAGTTATGTCACAATGATCAAAAAGAGAACCGTCTTTAGATGCATTACTCGATCTTAAGTCAGAGCACCAAAAAAAGACAAATCACGGCTTCTCCATTTTAGATGCGGTGTCACTATTCAGGTAAATTCCTGTAACACAGCAGGTTGAGTATGCAGATCCGTGGTCCTAAATGGGTGAAACAGAGTCTTATCCAGCTTAACAGTCTTGAGATCACAGCATCAGAAAGTCGAATCACAAGCCTTCTCCACTCGATGAGTACAGGTTTAACAACAGCATTCTCTTCACCCTGAGACGATGTATAGTATATAAATGTTCAACTTGACAAGGGATTCTAAACTCGTTGTTAGAGCCCAGAACTGATGTATTATATGGTGAAAACACATGTTCCTCTTCTTAGTGATCTTGTCGTCGAATCTCGGTGTCATTGAGGTGTCGATAACATTGAAGATGCCCATGATTATAGGATTCTGAAGCCAAATAACTGTAGGAACTGCTGATTGCGTGATGTTAACTTGATGGGCGTCAAGGGCAGAGCATGATGTGTGCGTCGAATCATTCCATTATTATGTCCCCGACGTCGTTGACTTCTTCTAAAAACTATAGGCATTATGCTTATATCCTTGTTTCTAAAGGCAATGATATTGCTGTTATGCTCCCCTGTTTGCTCTATGAAGCGGATCTTTATGAACAACAGGTAAAATTTGATTTGATGCTTCCTGTGAAATACGGTATCCAGCCGTAACAGATGGGAAAACTGGTAGATGGAGTGTCCACTTTTACTATCGAGGAAGGAGACTGATGCAATACTGCGCTAAATTCGTATGATGCTGAACCTAAATATATTCACTAGGAAATCAGATTCAGACAGCTGATTAGATGGAATAACTTTGTCACTGAAGGGCCACAGAACGTTCCTATAGAACAATCACTGGAAAAAATCAAGAGTGAAAGGACATTTTAATGACATTATGATTATTATTATTCACTGATCTAATAAAGAAGACATTCTTATCCTAATATGAGGAATCTTTAAACGTAGGGCATACAAGTCAAGGTCTATGTTACTCAATGCTTTTTCCGGGACAAGTATAACCCTCTGCCTGAGTTTTTTGAATTCCCTTTCAGGCTCTGTCTCCTCTTCGTTTCTGTGTTTCTTCCCTTATTCTTCTTCACTCGAAAACCTCTCCCTCTTGCTTCAATTTCTCTGTTACGTCTCATCATTTCAGCAAGTTGTTTATCTGCAGCTTTTTTCGTATTTACAGCTGTAGCAATTTGTGATGCACCTCCAGCGGCGGCTCCTAGTGCTGCAATAATTGGTATGAGCGGTAGAAATCCTCCTCGTTTCTTCTTTTTGGACCCTCCGCCAACAGATACCTTTCTCTCAATTTCTCTCTTATGCCTCATCATTTCTGCTGCCTTTTTCTTATTTACTGCTGAGGCAATTTGGGTTGCACCTCCAGCAGCAGCGCCTAGAGCTTCAATAATTGGTATGAGAGGTAGAAATCCTCCTCATTTCTGCTTCGTGGTTCCTGCACCTGGAGCTACCTTTCCCTTCATAATTGCTATTACTAGTCAGGCTGCCAACTTTTTCACCTAATGTAACATCAGATGTTTGCACGCTTTTCCAAGTCGTTTCAGCCAGATCTTGTCAGCAATGTTTCTCGAAGCAGAGATCTTATGCTGAGCGTTGGCAATGCCACTAAGATTACACGAATCGTCTAACGGAATGATTCCAGGGTCCCCTCTCTTTAATTTTTCTCTAGCTTTACCACAGTTCCTCAGCCTATGTAACCAGGTAAATGTACTTCAACGGTTGCAGGCTAGTGAGAGAGTTAATTAAATTGAAACCTCTTGCGAGCTTAACCACCTTAGCTCTCACGTTATACTAATCGATTTTTATTCAGGATAGTTCTTTTATACTTTCTCATTAGCGTATATACATTAAGAGCGATTTATTTTACTTTAGCTGTCAAGCTAGAGAGGATGAAACAAGAATACTCACAGCCTATTCATATGTTAGACTTTGAAAGCGACTTTAGATGTGAACTTAGTGGAAAACTGTTTCATGTCAATGTTCTTGACTTGCCTATCATGTAACCCATTCAGGGAAAAATGTGACCAGCAAAGGGAAAAAAGGTGACCAGCAAAGGGAAAAACGTGACCAGCAAATGGAAAAACGTGACCAACAATGGGAAAAAAGGTCACCAGCAACGGGAAAAACGTTACCAGCAAGGGGAAAAAGGTGACCAGCAACGGGAAAAACGTGACCAGCAAAGGGAAAAAGGGACCAGCAAAGGGAAAAACGTGACCAGCAAAGGGAAAAACGTGACCAACAAAGGGAAAAAAGGTGACCAGCAAAGGGAAAAACGTGACCAGCAAAGGGAAAAATGTGACCAGCAAAGGGAAAAAGGTGACCAGCAAAGGGAAAAACGTGACCAGCAATGGGAAAAAAGGTGACCAGCAAAGGGAAAAAGGTGACCAGCAACGGGAAAAACGTTACCAGCAAAGGGAAAAAGGTGACCAGCAAAGGGAAAAACGTGACCAGCAAAGGGAAAAAGGTGACCAGCAAAGGGAAAAAGGTGACCAGCAAAGGGAAAAACGTGACCAGCAAAGGGAAAAACGTGACCAGCAAAGGGAAAAACGTGACCAGTAAAGGGAAAAATGGGATCAGAAGAGGGAAAAACGTGATCTGCAAAGGGAAAAAGGTGACCAGCAGAGGGAAAAATGTGACCAGCAATGGGAAAAAGGTGGCCAGCAAAGGGAAAAAAGGTGACCTGCAAAGGGAAAATGACCAGTATCTCCCTCAACTCTCGCATTCTCTGTGCTAAATATCAAGAAAACTTGTACTCTTACCTCAATGAATCCATTTCTAGCTACTTGAATCTGCTTGTGCTTAATGAGGTAGTTATAATTAACGGAATTACAACTATTATGTGCGAATGCTACAATATTTTGCTTAGTCTAATTCGGACATGGCTGTTTATATGCATCAAAACCTGAGTACATATATAAATACATAAATGTTAAAAAATAGCTCAGTCTCGTGTTATCGTATACGAATTCAACATCTACAGTATACATTGCCTAGTTTATATATATACTGCTTGGGCATGAACACTCACAAAGACGGACAATTACAGTCAATTTACGAGAATCTTGATTTTTCGTATGTTTCCCAAGGGGGGAGTAATCGCTTTGTTAAGTGCTGCATATGTAATAGAACTTTAAAAAACAGGACAATTTCAAGGCTTAAGCAACATAGGAGAAGATGCTGTAAAGTGATGACCAGCTGTGCATTGACTACAACGCCCAAACGAGATCCTGAAATCTTCTCAAGTCCCGAAGAGCGGGATTCAAGATGTACCGTACTTGGAACCAGTTCAAGCGACCCTGTAATAACATCAAGAGCTACCACTGATGAAGCAATGAGAGCAGTTTCTTTGAAAGAGCAAGCTCTGAATAAACACACCAATGAAAGCAAGCATACTAGTGTCAACTCACCTAGATTAGAAGATATATCCAAAGCGAATACAGAGGAGATGCTATGCCGCTACACCGATCCTAATGATTTGGTAAACATGCTAAGGGTACTCATGATGCTTCATACACCTGATAAAAATGACTTTTCCGATGCGATTAACGACATTATTCAGGATTTAAAGCTCGGTGGTTTTATAGCGTGATTAGCATCTACAGAACCTTGAACCCATGAAAGAGTTAGAAAGATTCCTCATATTAGGATGCGAATGTCTTCTTTATTAGATCAGTGAATAATAATAATCATAATGTCATTAAAATGTTCTTTCACTCTTGATTTTTTCCAGTGATTGTTCTATAGGAACGCTCTGTGGCCCTTCAGTGACAAAGGTATTCCATCTAATCAGCTGTCTGAATCTGATTTCCTAGTGAATATATTTAGGTTGAGCATCATACGAATTTAGCGCAGTATTGCATCAGTCTCCTTCCTCGATAGTAAAAGTGGACACTCCATCTACCAGTTTTCCCATCTGTTACGGCTGGATACCGTATTTCATAGGAACCATCAAATCAAATTTTACCTGTTGTTCATAAAGATCCGCTTCATAGAGCAAACAGGGGAGCATAACAGCAATATCATTGCCTTTAGAAACAAGGATATAAGCATAATGCCTATAGTTTTTAGAAGAAGTCAACGACGTCGGGGATATAATAATGGAATGATTCGACGCACACATCATGCTCTGCCCTTGACGCCCATCAAGTTAACATCACGCAATCAGCAGTTCCTACAGTTATTGGGCTTCAGAATCCTATAATCATGGGCATCTTCAATGTTATCGACACCTCAATGACACCGAGATTCGACGACAAGATCACTAAGAAGAGGAACATGTGTTTTCACCATATAATACATCAGTTCTGGGCTCTAACAACGAGTTTAGAATCCCTTGTCAAGTTGAACATTTATATACTTTACATCGTCTCAGGGTGAAGAGAATGCTGTTGTTAAACCTGTACTCATCGAGTGGAGAAGGCTTGTGATTCGACTTTCTGATGCTGTGATCTCACGACTGTTAAGCTGGATAAGACTCTGTTTCACCCATTTAGGACCACGGATCTGCATACTCAACCTGCTGTGTTACAGGAATTTACCTGAATAGTGACACCGCATCTAAAATGGAGAAGCCGTGATTTGTCTTTTTTTGGTGCTCTGACTTAAGATCGAGTAATGCATCTAAAGACGGTTCTCTTTTTGATCATTGTGACATAACTTAAACTAATCACTGTAATGATTTATTTTTCATTAGGAATGCAAGGATTTTTAATGAATAAAAGCACTATGTAAAACCATACCTTAATTCTTTTATTGTTATTATTTATCTTACATTTCCATCACTTTCTCATCTGACTCATTGTTTCTGTATATGTCATTACACTTGTAACAGCAGGTTATGCAAATTTCCATATTATTTAAATGAGTCTTTTTATTTTCATAATTTGTATTCCAGCGTGGAAAACAGTCTTAATGCTGTTAATGTATACAGGGCTCAAGTCTTTTAGGATACAAATTTCACCATTACTTAAAGTATTTTCACAGTCACTTAAATTATTGCTCACAATGATTAATTTCAGTGAATATAGGGAGACAAGTTCGAGCTAACTCTCAGCTATGCATTGAATTGTATACAAAATTGACCGTATTTTTTCATTGTATACCCTGTAATGTTATATAAGGATCCTGTCTTAATGTGTTTCGGTGATGTAGATGTCTCAGCACCCGTTTCTTGCCGAAATGTTTCTTGTAGGTGCCGATGGTGCTTATTCCACCCTCCAATAGCGTCAGCATCCTTTGCATGGCTGCAGGCTATTCCTCTTCTTCTTCCTCTTATTGCACACCCTGAAATATTGCACCTTGAAAGTCTTAGAAAACTATCTTGGTCAAGTAAAGGCAACCTGAAAAGAATTACATTTTTTGTTATGATACATGTAAAATGAAGCATATGGCACTTGTAAAAGGAAGCACAAAGATTTGTATAAACATTCGGATATTTAGAGTTATTTCAATGCGCTAGATATAATTAAACTCAGAGCATGTGATATTGTGATCTCGTAAATTTTTTATAAAATTCTATAATATGCATCTTTTGTATCTTTATATGTAATATCAATGAGTCAGTTGTTTTATTTATGAATTTTTCATTGTGAAATAGGAGAACATTCAATACTTAAGTTTGACACTTCTACGCAACTTCTTTGCATGTAAAAAAGACAATTTACATGGCTTAAATTTCCCCGTCTCTGCCATGCCATTATACTGGAGGTATACGTTCCCAGGTATTTCTGCAATCTCTTGATCGGTTAACGAATTATAGCGCTCTGGCAAGAACACTTGACAATCCTCCAGCGAAGATACGATCCTGGTACCATATCTTGTTTGAACTCTCTTTAAGGACTTTATCTCATAGTTAAGACCTATTTCGAGATCTTGAACTCTACGAGTCGGTACGAAACTACGCTCTTCAACCATCTTGTTAAGTCTATCAGCTAAACAATCTGTAACAGACATTGTCATGAATTATTATTTTCACTACATTACTCAAGTTGAAGAACAAGTTATACACTTCTTTATATTAGAACTAGGGTGTGTATGTTTTGTAAGTAAGCCTATGAATATGTAGAGAAATAAAGAATAAGTACAGAAAGTCATGTGAATGTTCATTGAAGATGAGCCAGCAGAGAACCAAAGAATGAGTAGAGGAAATCGTTTGCGAATGTATAGTGAAACAAAGAATGAGTGGGGGAAAAATTTGTAGCGAAGATCGTGGAATGTTAATGGAAGCAAAGAATGTGCAGAGAAAGTCGTGTGAATGTTAACAGAGCATGAACCTGCAGGGGGACAAAGAATGAGTAGAGGAAATCATGTGAGTGTATAGTGAAACAAAGAATGGGGGGGAAAGTCGTATGAATGTTTATGTAAGAAGAATGTGTGGCGAAAATCATGTGAATGTTAATGGAAGCAATTAATGTGCAGAGAAAGTCATGTGAATGTTAACAGAGCATGAACCTGTAGGGGAACAAAGGATGAGTAGAGGAAATCATGTGAGTGTATAGTGAAACAAAGAATGAGGGGGGAAATCGTATGAATGTTTATGTAAGAAGAATGTGTGGCGAAAATCATGTGAACTGAAGAAGAGTATGCAGTGAAATCCATGTGAATGTAAAGCACAGATTAGAAAATATGATGCTCCTTGTAACGAATCGTCTTTCATGTACTGTAACGTTTAAACAAAATTAAATGTATTGTAAAAGCCAACAGTGATTTTGTATCGTTATGTAAAACTCACCTTGCATTGCCACGTTTTGATATGTGCTGAATGTGTAGACGGCCTGCAGCTCATGTTGCTTTTAATGCTCTTTAAAACTTGAATGTAAAGTTAATAAGTACACAACAGTTCTAACATGGGCAGATATCTGTTTATATAGGGGTCTAAACCCCCTCCAGGCGATGTCGGCACGTCATCATGGCTGTGATGCTTACACGTCACGTGATTATTGCAGCCAATGACATCATCTCTTGCTGCGCATGCGCAGAGGCTCTCAGCACTTCTATCCCTACTTGTTTCACTTCCTCTCGCTCGCTCTCTCTCTCTCGCTCTCTCTCACACAGAGTACATCCATAATGTCGTTACACAAAGCTGCATGCAGTTAAAGCATCAATCTAAGCGATGTATTCCAGAGTACAGAGGAAAATCAGTGAAGTCATTGAAAGATCGGGATTCGAACTAGGGGCAACTGATTGGAAATTATATACAGCATTAATTGTTCATTGTATGAGCTATCATACATGCTTTCGTCTACAGCTCTATCTCTCTTAGTTTCTGCAATAATTAAGATTTAAACTTAAGGATCGAACCCGGGACGTCAGGTACCCTAATATACACCCGCTGGATATTATTAACGTAATAGGTTTATTTGGTGCCTTTGTCTTAATTATTTACTATGTTATTAAATTTATAAGTAAACTTCATTGAATCGGTATTCGAACTCAGAACGCCAGAAACAAAATTATTTATAATATTGCCTTGTGTTTAAAAGACCTGTATGCAGTTACAGCATCGATCTAAGTGATATATTCTAGAACACAGTGGAAAATTAAGGAAGTCACTGAAAGATCGGGATTCGAGCTAGGGACAACTGATTGGAAATTATATAAAGCACTAATTGTTCATCATAGAAACTAAAAATCGTGCTTTGGTCCGCACCTTAATCCCTGCTAGTTTCTGAGATAATTGAGATTTTAAAGTTAAGGATCGAACCCATGACACCTGGACTCTAATATACATGCACAAGAAAGGAACTAATGACATAACAGTAATAAAGTTTATTTACTGTCTTTATTTTAATTAGTTTTGGAGTTATTAGAAGATGAATTTGCAATCCCTCCTAGGATTCGAACCCATTCATCAAGACCGGTTTCGAGCAAATCGTAAATGGAGCCTCGCATCCCGAGCTATAATTAGTTTTTATTGCATCATTTTGTCTCTTTTCATTCAGGACCTGCGCGTGAGTTGGTGTGTGTGTGTGTGGGTTGGTGCTATTGGGTGTAAGTGAACAGGCATATGTGCTTGCACGTGTGTGTGTGTGCGGTCGTGTGCGTATGTGCAATTGTAACAGTGTATGTATGTATGTACGCGAGTGTGTGTGCGTGTATGTGTGTGTGTCCATGTATATGTACGTGTGAGTGTAAGAGCGCTGGTGTATGCATGTATACGCATGAGGTGCGTGAATGCGTGTGTGTACTGGTGTATGTATATCTGTGTGTGTGTACTGTTGTATGTATGTGCGTGTGTGTATGTGTGTGCGTGTGTGTACTTACATGTACGTGTGTGCGTGTGTGTGCATGCGTGCACCAGTGTATGTTTGCTGATGTGTGTACAAGTGCTCGTGTATATGCGAACGCCTGAATGTGTACAAGTCGTGGAGAAAGAAAGAGATAGATAGAAAGAAAAAGAGAGGAGAAGAAGAAAGAATGGTGTCTAGGCATAGGGATATCTAAGTATACGCGTTGGTTTAATATAAACAGTGATAGTTGTTAAATGCAATTTTAATCCGACCGCCTGCTGCTTCAATAACTTAATAGTTATTATAGCGTTTCGCAGGGCAGGATTCGAACTATGGACCTCTGGTTCCTAAGAATACAGTTCGTTAAACATTGTAATGTCGTGTACATTAAATTATATTTGTTAAACACGTTTTACTCTGACCGCCCAATACTCGCATAGTTTAATATTTATTAAGCATTAGAGATTCGCAGATTCGATCTAGGACCCCCTGAACACCCTTTTATTAATTATTGTAATGATATATAAAAATTAAATTATATTTGTTAAATGCATTTTAATCTGACCTTACATAGTTTAATATTTATTAAGCATTAGAGTTTCGCTGCGTAAGATTCGAACTAGGGTCCTCTGAACGGTCTTTCATTAATCAGGGTAATAATGTATAAAAAAATTATATTTGATAAATACATTTTTTAATCTGACCTTGCATAGTTTAATATTTATTAAGCATTAGAGTTTCGCTGCGTAAGATTCGAGCTAGAACCCTCTGAACACCCTTTCATTAATTAGGGTAATGATATATAAAAAATTAAATTATATTTGATAAATACATTTTTTAATCTGGTGGTGCATAGTTTAATAGTTATTACGCGTTAGAGTTTCGCTTGGTAAGATTCGAGCTACAATCCTCTGAACGCCCTTTTATTAATTAGGGTAATGATATAATAATATGAATCATCAATTTCTCATTAGCAATAAACTTTTGATTACAGCAAGAATCGAGCACCGATCTATGGATATCCACACAGAGGTTTAATGCATGTAATGAAATGTATATTAGGCGCTTTTTCAGAGTCCCTGCCTGAAATAAAGCAAGCAGAATGCTTGTTAACTATGCTCGGACATATTCGTAGGATGTCGTAAAACATCGGGGAGAACAGTCCCTCAGGCAAAATCATGATGGCGGCTCTGACGTTGTTACGCAGAGTTGGTAAACAGACTTCTCTCTCTCTTTCACGCAAACAAGGACAGGACGAGTATAAAGCAACCCTCGAATTCTTTTGTTAACTAGCAGGTGGTCAAACAATGGAAAAGGTCAGGCTTTGTTATGGAGTAGTGCGATGGGAACGCCGCAGGTGTCTTTCTAAACTAGTCTTGCCCAGGACAATAGAAAGGCACACACAATAGAATCTCTTACACAATGGAAAGGGTCAGGCTTTGTTATGGAGTAGTGGGATGGGAACGCCGCAGGTGTCTTTCTAAACTAGTCTTGCCCAGGACAATAGAAAGGCACACACAATAGAATCTCTTACACAATGGAAAGGGACCGGCTTTGTTATTGGCTTGTGGAATGAGTATGCCACGTGTTCGACAAACAATGCAAGTGGGGGTGGGTAACTGACCAGGTGCAGAAGTGGCCTGATGTGGAATGGGTAGGAAAAACATCTCGCCTTTGTTACAGAACCTTAAATTTATGACCCCTTTGTTCGTTTTGACAAGTGAAGGATAACCTTAATTGCTTAACTGTCAAGCTTCCATTGTACTCAACAAGATTTATGGCCCTCAGCTGCAAGTAAAACTACCAAGGAGCTGGGGGTGGGGGTAAATGGGGGTGGGGAGCTCATTTGCATATGAATAGACATGCATAAATTAATTGCGCCAGTCTCTCATTTCTATACTACTCACTTAAAAGATAACCTACATAATTACATAATATTCTCCGACTTGTTGAGTGGTTTAACTTCCCTTCAGCAAACCTCAATCCCTCAAAATATTGTTAAAGAATTTCAGAAGCTGTACAACCAAATACTAATTTCTGGTAAATCAGTATCATTCGCCTGGACTCCATCTCACGTCGGAATTCTGGGAAATGAATCAGCTGATCAGGCAGGCAAAGAAGTCACCAAACATCCCCCTCAGGACATCAAGATCTCACACACGGACTTCATCAAAAACACTCGCAGACGAACATGGAAAGCCAAATCTAGAAGCAAGTTACTCGATGTCTACATTTTCAAGTCCAAACTTCAACACTACCAGTTCAACCAAGTCGTATTAACTCGACTACGTATTGGACATACTCCTATAGCACACAAACATATCCTCAACCGTGACCTTCCTCCTGTGTGAGACCTCTGCAGAACCAATCTCACAGCTCATCATCTCGTTACAGCCTGCCGTCGCTATGTACAACGCAGAGAAAGACGTGACATCCCCAACAGCCTACCAGACGCCCTTAATTCAGCACAACAAAGAACTTTAAACTTTATGAAAGCGACAAAATTGTATGACAATGTTTAGCACGCCTATCTAGAGAACTTAATGTTGTATGTACTATTACTGTTTAAAATATTGTATTTTATTGTAATCATGTTCTGTATTCCAAAGTAGTCGCAATAGGACTTAAAAGTTGAAGGGACAATAAAGAATATATAATAATAATAATAATAATAATAATAATCATAATAATAAATCTACATATACAAGTAATAAAGCCAAACGTTTACAAAGAAGTCATTATTTGTATGCTGATCTTCATATCTTGAATACTTTTTGCATGGTCTGATGAGAAACAAAAGAACGGAACAAAGTCTTCAAAAACTGCAAAATTTCTATACAGAGGCAGAGATGAAAGAACTTCCGCTATTGCTACCGAAAACACAGAGCGCCTCATCTCTTTATGGTCCTGTAAGGCAGAAGTGCGCTGCAAACTGCATGAGATAACGTGCCCTTTACCCCCTTTATTTTATTTTCCACTGCAGGTAGAAAGCATTCCACTCGCTGCGGCGTCGTAATCAATCAAGCAGAAGAAGTAGTTCTGGTGTAGGAATATTAAAGTTGGTAGCACCCGCTCGGTGCAAAGTTTCCCTAGCCAGACCGCAAGGCTTCTTGCCACCCGTTGCTGTTAAATGAAGAATGATGTCACTTCGGCGACACATTCCTTCCCCAACGAATAAGTAATGAAGAATTCTCGCTTCCTGTATCCATGCGCCAGATAATGGCTGCTCCTTCGGGAAGCAAAACTTGTGCAACCTCTCCTGTCGAAAACTTGGGGAATCAGTAATTAAAACATACCATTAATCTCATTAATCCTTCCTTAGGTAATGCTATCATTTCCTTGCGCCTCGTTCCATCTTAACTTTCTCTCGGTGGGTACATTTACAGCTTAGCTGCAGGCAAACTTTGTGTTTCTGAATTCCCTGTTGAGCTTCAACAAGCCCCTCTACTGTTATGTCACTCATTCTTGACAAAACCAGGGCATTCTAAGTTCTCTCATACTCTTACTGCGAGTATTTCTGAGCCTACCTCAATATTTTACCTATTTTAGTTACTACCTCAATAGAAAGATTTATTACAGTGAATATTCGGGGTACTTTGAAATTCTAGCTTTGCAAATCTGATGTTCTATCTTCGCTGTACCTTTTCTACCACTATCGTTTATTACTTTCTCTACTACGTAGAGCAAGTAGGGGAAGTATTGTATTCCACCCAAAAATTCGATACCGAGATTTCACCGGAAATACATGTTTTGAGACACCTTGAATCCAAAAAAAAACATTTTTGGAAACATGTACGTGTGTGTCTGTGTGTGTGTCTGTGAACAGCATAACTCAAAAACGAACAGTTGGATAAACACCAAACTTGATATTTAGGTTCAGTATCTTACAGAGATGCGACACGAAGGTTTTCAAGAAAATCCCCCACCCCAGATTACCCTTAACATGGAACATTTTTCGAAACTTTCAATTTTCTCAAAAATGGCTGTAACGAGATTGATTAGAATCTCATACATTTAAGATAATTTCATGACAAATAAAATGTATATCTTGAATTTTCTGGGAATGTCTCCAAAAGTGTTCTTCATTCTGAACGACCTTTGCATAAGTGATAAACCATAAGAGATAGGCAAAAGTTTACTACACCAAAAATGTAGATCGCGATAAAATACACAATTTATGTCATCTACTTTTTTTTTGAGTGAACCATTTCCGAGATATTGCTTGTTATTCCCTTAAATTTTCCAGTACTTATACTTTTTTCTCAAATGGGAATTTCTTATTCATCTTTGTTTTTGTCCTGGTAATGCAAAGAGAACCACATAGCATCCAGCTCTTAAAATATTTGACTATCGCTTAAAGCCTACCAATTCCCCTTGCATCTACAAGAAAATTAGCAATAAGATTAACATTTCGATATCTCGATTAACATGAAGCATATGGAGTATAGCGTTTGTAAAAGTAACTTGTACAAGAGTAGAGAAAGTCATGCGAGTGTAACACATCAGATTTTTTTATATAGCCTCTACAAACTATGCTTAAAAAACTTATTTTTCATCTACTTCATGTTAATCGAGATAAGCTTTCGTTGACATGGTTTCATTCGGCATTCCATTGAACTGCAAGGGGAACACAGAAGACCGAGGCAATACTCAAATGCTTTAAAGCGGATCAGTATAGAGGCTCTAGACTCTTTCCATAATATCGCGAGAACCCACTGAATGGTGACTGCACTTCAAAGAACTGATGTGTTGCATTCATAAGAGGTATGTTTTTAATGTAAGAACCGTTTTAATATTTTGCCGATGCAGCGCTACAGTCGGGAGTTTGAGCATGCAAGATCACTTTCTCCATTCATAAGAAGCCAGACGCACATATGAGCGATGGTCATTGTGTGTTTTCCTGTTGTTAGAGCGTTACGAAATGTTCAAAACAACCGAACGACCCGCCGACAGTCAAGTCAGATCAGTGATTTGTTTTTTGAATGCGAAAAAAATTGTACGCCGGCAAACATTCATTGCCAATTGTGTAAGGTTTATGGGGAAAACAATACTGAGTGACAATGTCCGGCCGCACACAACCAAAGAAACTTAATATATGATCGCATTATTTGGTTGGCAACAACTCAAACACTCTTCCTACAGTCCGGATTTGGAATCAAGGATTTATATTTCAAGAAACTTCTTTGTGGAAAACGTTTCAACAACAATGATGTTGTGAAACAAGAAGTGCAGAGTTGACTTTCATTACAGGTGGCGTCATTCTTTGACGAAAGCATACAAAAACTGGTTTCCTGAATGACGGCGGTGACTATTGGTGAAGTAATGTAAGATATAAGTAACTAAATATAATAAAGTATTTGTAAAATAATGTTTTGTTATTTTTTAAACAATTATCGGTACTTACTTTAAAAACACGCCTCGTATGACTTTCTCCACACATTATCGTTTAATGTGGCTTCTACAAACTATTCTTGCGAATAGTTATTACTTTCTCTACTACGTATAGTAAGTAGGGGAAGTATTGCATTCCACCCAAAAATTCGATACAAGATTTCAGCGGAAATACATGTTTAGAGACCCCCTGAATCCAAAAAAAAGCATATTTGGAAACATGCCCGTGTGTCTGTCTGTGTGTGTGTCTGTGCGTGTGTGCGTGTGTGTGTCTGTGAACAGCATAACTCAGAAACGAACAGTCAGATAAACACCAAACTTGGTATTTAGGTTCAGTATCTTCCAAGGATGCGACACGAAGGTTTTCAAGAAAATCCCCCCACCCCAGATTACCCTTTACATGGAACATTTTTCGAAAATTTTAATTTTCTCAAAAATGGCTCTAACGATTTTGTTTAAAGTATCATATGTTTAAGATATTTTTATGCCAAATAAAATGTATATCTTGAATTTCCTGGAAATGTCTCCAAAAGTATTCTTCATCGTGAACGACTTTTGCATAACTGGTAAACCATAAGAGATAGACAAAATTTTCCTACACAAAAAATGTAGATCGTCGTTAAAATACACAATTTATGTCATATACATTTTTTTGGTTGAGTGAACCATTTTCGAGATATTGCTTGTTATTCCCTTAAATTTTTCAATACTTATTTTCTCAAATGGGAATTCGTTATTCATTTTTTTGTCTTGGATATGCAAAGAGTATTAATCTGTGGGAAAGGGAATGGTGCTGCACCTAGCAACCAGCTATTAAGAGATATGTATATGCTTAAAGGCTACTGTATTTCCAAATTGCCCTTGTAAATATATTATTCCCTTACATCTACAAGAAAATTAGCAATAAGATAGAGTCTGCAAATGTTTATCTCGATTAACATGAAGTAGATGGAGAATAAGCCTTTGTAAAAATAGTTTGTACAAGAGTAGAGAAAGTCATGTGAGTGTAACACATCAGATTTTTTTTCTATGTGCTTCATATTAATCCAGATAAAGCTTTGCAGAAACAGTTTCATTACACATTTCGTTGTAGGTACAAGAGGAATAGAGGAAGCCGAACGTGTAGTCAAATCTTTAAAAAGCGGGTCGTTATATTCTTACCTTGAGGTTCCATATATTTCCATGACATCACGAGATACAACTGAATAGCAAAACACTATAAAACTACGAAATACTGAAAAATTCAAATAAATAATTACGAGTATCTCTGAAATGGATAATGGCACAATATAGTTATTTGAAATAAACTGTGTATTTGAAAGAGATCTACACCACGTGTTTAGTAAGTCATTATCTGTCTGTTATGGTTTACCAGTTACCAAATTGCAAAAAATTCCTGCAAGGTAAACAGCATTTGACAGGCTATTCCCAGCAGACTGATTATATAAATGTTATTTATATGTGAACATCTTCAATATATGGTATGCAAATTAATCAAAAGCATTAGAGACATTTCTTATCAAATAAAGCATCAAAAAATTTTGCATGTAAAGGGTAGTTTGGGGTAAGAGGATTTTTTTAAATCTTCTTGTCGTATGTTTCGAAGATATTTAACAAAAATCGAGATGTTAATCTTATTGCTAATTTTCTTGTAGATGCAAGGGGAATTGCTAGGTTTTAAGTGATAGTCAAATGTTTCAAGAGGTGGTTACTATGTGGAGTATTCCATTCTCTTTGCATTACCAGGACAAAAAAGTGAATAACGAATTTGAGAAAAAGTATTGGAAAATTTAAGGGAATAACAAGCAATATCTCGAAAATGGTTCACCCAACAACAAAAATTTATATGACATAAATTGTGTATTTTAATGCGGTCTACATTTTTTGTGTAGTAAAATTTTGTGCATCTTTTATAGTTTACCAGTTATGCAAAAGTTGTTCACAATGAAGAATACTTTTGGAGACATTCCCAGAAAATTCGAGATGTACATTTCATTTGTCATGAAAATATCTTAAACATATGATATTTTAATCAAAATCGTTAGAGCCATTTATGAGAAAATTAAAATTCTCGAAAAATGTTCCATGTAAAGGGTAATCTGGGGTGGGGGATTTTCTTGAAAACCTTCGTGTCGCATCTCTGGAAGATACTAACCTAAATACCATGTTTGGTGTTTATCCGACTGTTCGTTTCTGAACTATGTTGTTCACAGACACACAGACAGACACACAGACTCACACACATACACACACAGACTCACACACGGACATGTTTCCAAAAATTGATTTTTGGATTCAGGGGGTCTCAAAACATGTATTTCCGTGAAATCTCGGTATCGAATTTTTGGGTGGAATACAATACTTCCTAAACTTACTATGCGTAGTAGAGAAAGAAAAATGGCTTTTTTGGATTCAAGGGCCTCAACAGTGTATTTCCGGTGAAATCTCGACATCCAGTATTTAGGTGAAATGCAATACTTCCTCCAGGTATACGGTAGAGAAAGTAAAAATACAAATAGTCACATTTTCTTCTCTCACAGTGTTAACGAAAAGGCATGCGTAAATACCGAATTCGGGATTAGGTAGGGAATGGATTTTTAGGAATTTCTGCTTCTCAATTATTTACGTAGAAAAAAGTTTCGTTTTATCAACAATTAATGTTATTAATATCCCAAAAGTTTGTGATTTTGGAAACGAATTGCTAAGCCTGTGAAATGTCTGTTATTTTCGTTTTTGAGGCAATAAACGGGTAAAAATTGTACTTTCTATACTTTTTGTCAATTATTTCGTAATTTATAACATCATCATAGTCATATCTCAGCTGAAACATGGACTAAGTTTCAATTCTCTAGAATTATTAGTTCAAGAAACTGCGTTGTATGATATGTAAATGGGATTTTGAAATACTGCATGCTTGTTTTTAATAATAAACTTATTTTTTTCTGGTAAGGAAGGGTATCAAAAATTTATATTTTGTAAAACGTATGTTACTTCCAAACCATTGATTTTGCATAAAAACCCGCATTTCATTTGTTTGCTGTAGATTTAAACATATACTACAAATTCAGTTAATGCGCCAAATCTGCCAAATTCAGTTTTTGTAACTCTTCTGAGCATGTTTCCACTCGTTTATCATTCGTGTCCTAGTACGATGAATGTTACTAATTTCGGCAGTCCGTAGTGGGTGTCATAAGATTTGTTTAATTCCATTCTTAAGCAGTGGGCATTTGAGAGTTATGACAAATGCACTATATGATGCATAAATCCAAATGTTAGTTTATCAAAAAGATCTACATAAATTACAGTTCTACTATGCACAAAGGGTTATGCTATTTGGGTACATACGATTACCGCAGTTTCAATCCTTAATTCCTCCCCCATTCCTTTGTCTACTACCAACCTTGCAGATCATGAATACGTAGTAAACAAAAGCCACGAGTAGCCGAAAAAGTCACGTTAAAGTGATAAATCTAGACTTAGGGATGAAGTAAAGATGCCGAGAACTTGCACGATGACAACCATATGCCGACCAGGAATACTACCCCGATAGACGATGCGTCTACATTGACTAAAATTTGAAGAAGTTGGTTTGTATTGTTTAGCTCCACGTATGAACGCCAATTTGAGTAGTTAAATTCTTTATTTACGTTGTTTGCCCCACGTATGGGCGCCAATTATAGAAGTAAATTTGTGCCAATTTGAAGTAGGTAAATTTCTGCCCCACGGGTGGAAAGCTAATTTAAAGTAGGTGGTTTGTTACGTTACTTGCATCACGCTTTGGGCGTCAATTTGAAGTAGTTTGTATTGAAGGATTCGTATTATATTTCAATTGTTGGGAAACCGAACTTGTAGTAGTTGCAACCGCACGTATAGTAAACAGTTTCCGGTAGCCTTCGCCCCAAATGTATTTTTACTGTTTCTTTAAATATTATATATTTAGTTTGCCTCGGCGGCGTCAGTATTTATTTTAGAGACATGGATGTCTTGGCAGGGTTGTGGTGCGACTTAAGAATGTAGGCTTACGCAGATTATAATTTTACTTCGCTCCTTTATATTAATGCTTGACACGATTTAAATAACACTTCACTGATATAGAGACCTGTGAGATTCTTTTATTAATTACTTGTACCTTTTAACACGTAAATTTATTTTTCGTCTCACACGAATACGTATTAAATTTCTTGAGGACAGCTTTTGCGTCTGGTTAGTAACGCTGTCTGCAACCAACTGCATTGATTTCAACCGCCTAAACTTGCAAATTTCTGTATTTCAAGTCTCTGATTGGCTACTCCTAATCCAATAAAATATCTTCATTTAACTAAATTTTTTTTGGTTGTTGATTGGCTATTTTTAAACTGTCTCAAAATTTTCATTATTGCTTCCAAGAATCACAAGTAGCATAATTAAATTCTCAAACTCAATATTGCCTCAAGGTTACCTCATTGTTAGCAACTTTTGACGTATTTCTCACAGCTCCTATATTATTAAATTACGTAATACATTCACATAACATTATTACACATGGATACAATAATATAAACATATACAATGATTGTAATATACACCTTTTATATATTGTTACATACACATATTGCTTTAAGGTGGGCTGTTATTGAATTTATATATTATATAATTAGACTGAAATCATTTAAGGGTTAAAAATACTGCCTCAAATTACCACGTATAGGTACGTATACGATGACCTTTGCCTTCTGAAACAGGACGTCGAAGACGAACACTACTCGTGATGAAGCGCACCACTTCGAGAATGCCGAATACTTTCACGACGATGCCTACTAAAATAATCATTGCTAGCTACATAGATAAAGACGCGCGTTCGACACCACCTAGTGAGAATGACGCTTACTTCGATGGGGACGTCGACCAAGTCGAGGATACCTACTATTTAGACGACAGTGTCTACTACACAAATGACGCCAACTATCTCGACGACTATTAGTGCAATCACAGGATGCCTACCTATCTAACGACGACAAAGATGACGCCGAATACGTCGTACCATTACTATTACAACGTCGAAGGCGACAACTAATACGAATCTACTATTACACTGGCTACTGGAAGTATTGCACCACAATTATTCAGATATAACAGACCTGCGAATTTAAATTGTTTTTCTGCGGTCTTTAAACCTAATTTTGGTATGCTTAATTTAAATCTGTTTTCCTTTTTACTTGCTCTACTACGTATAGTAAAAAGGTGAAGTATTGCATTCCACTCAAAAATTCTATATCGAGATATCGCCGGAAATACATGTCTTGAGGCCCCCTGAATCCAAAAAAAAATATCCGTGTGTGTGTGTGTGTGTGTGTGTGTGTGTGTGTGAACAGCATAACTCAAAAATGAAAAGTCGGATAAATACCAAACTTGGTATTTAGATTCAGTATTTTCAAAGATACAACAGGAAGATTTCCAATAAAAACCCAACCCAAACTACCCTATAATGGAACATTTTTCGAATATTTCGATTTCCTCAAAAACAGCTCTAACGATTTTGATTAAAATATCATATGTTTAAGATACGGGCGGCGCCGTGGCCGAGTGGTTAGACCGCTCGCCTCCCACCGAAGCGACCCGGGTTCAATCCGGGGATCATGTGGGATTTGTGGTGGACGAAGCGGCGTCTGGGCGGGTTTTCTCCCTTCATCCATTTCACCAACATTTCCTTCATCCCATACCAGGCATTGGGCTGATCACCCATCCTGGATGCTCTGTCTGATCCATGAGTGTCTGCTCCTCGACGGGCCTCTGACCCCAGGCACCCGCTTGTAAGTCCTGGGGGTGTAAGTCCTACATAAGAGGAGGGTAAACAGATAATGAATGAATGTTTAAGAAACTTTCACGTGAGATGAAATTATCTTGAGTTTTCTGGGAATGTCCTCAAAAGTCGTCTTCATTCTGAATAAAATTTGTATAACCCTAAGAGATAAACCAATTTTTACTATACAAAAATGTAGATCTCGTTAAAACACACAATTTATGTCATAATTTTTTTCGAGTGAACCATTTCCGAGACATTGCTTGCTATTTGCTTGAATTTTTCAATACTTACTTTTTCTCAAATGGGAATTATTTATTAGTATTTTTTTTCTATGTCTTGGACATGCAAAGGGAATGGAATGCGCCACATAGGAAACAGCTCTTCCAAAGATTTGACTATCGCTTAAATACTACCATATTCCCCTTGCATCTACAAGAAAATTAGTAATAATATTAACATCTCGATTAACATGAGGCATATGGAGAATAAGCGTTTGTAAACACAGTTTGTACAAGAGTAGGGAAAGTCATATGAGTGCAACATATCAAATTTTTTCGTATTAGGAACCCTTTTTTGGCATGCAGAAAGGAAATATGTGGTATTTGAGTGAAGGTATATGTGAAATCATGCAAACTAAGAAGCAATCTCAATTCTACAGATGTAACAGTTTACGTTGAGTTTGGAAATTTCAAACATACCTTATGATGTTATTTTCTGCTCCGTTTTGAGGAAAACGAATGCTGAGCTGACTTGCATTTGTAGTCCTGACGAGGGTTGTTTCTCTAACTAAACAACAAGTCGGCCATTATAGACACTGAGGCGGTATTTTTAACACTTAAATGATTTCAGTCTATCTGTATAATATAAAATATAACAGCCCGCCTTAAAGCAATATATGTACACTATAATATATAAAAAGTGTATATTACAGTGATTTTATATGTTTATATTATTGTGTACATGTATAATAATGTTATGTGAATGTATTAGGTAATTTAATAACGTAGGAGCTGTGAGAATAGGAGCTGAAAGTTGCTAGCAATGAGGTAACCTTGAGGCAATAATGAATTAGAAAGTTTAATAATGCTACTAGTAATTCTTGGAGCAATAATAACGTAATATTTAAAACAGTTTATAAATAGCCAATCAACAACCAGATAAGCTGAAATTAAATAAAAGTATACTATTGGAGTAAAAATTAGCCAAATCAGAGACTTGAAATAGAGAAATTTACAAATTTAAGCACTAAACGCCAGTCACTAGAAGGCAACGTACCTGAGTAGTTCGTTCGCTCGGTACGTATTCAGTGTGCGACATATAAAATTCATTACAGTGAGAATATTATAATGTTTACGTGTTAAAAAGTGCAAGTATTTAATAAATAATCTCACAGCTCTCTATATCAGTGAAGTGTTATTTAATCGTGTGAAGGATTAATAAAAGGAGTGAAGTAAAAATTATAATTTGTGTAAGCCTACATTCTTTAGCCGCATCACCCCTGTTAAGAGATACATGTTTCTACAAATTAATACTGACACAGCCGAGGCAAACATAAATATAAATAATATTTAAAGAAACATAAAAATACAAAGTTGATTCCTAAAACGTTGGCGCGAAAGCCACCCTAAAGTAAACTTGGGGCGAAGGCCATCGGAAAGTGAAAGTTGGGGCGAAAGCCACCGGAAACTTTTTACCGTACGTGGTTGCAACTATTTCAAGTCCGGCTCCCCAACAGTGGAACTACAATACAATACAATACAAACCTACTTCAAATTGGCACTTAAACAGGGGCTAATAACGTAAAGATAAATTACTCCTTCAAATGGCTTTCCATACATGGGGCTACAAACACTTCAGAGAAATCACCTCCAACACGTCCCATCGATCCTGGTACTTTGTTTCCATCTCCTTTATGTCCTGCTGGAATCCCTCTCCCTGTTCTTCACTTAGTACACCCAAGTTATCAGGAAAAAATTCAAGATGCGAATGCGGAAAATGCAATTTTAAGCTCATATTGCATCCGAGTGCCTTTAACTTTTCGAGCATGCTTTTAACAATATGCTCATAATGGTAATCTTTGACATCAAAAAACTTCTTTATAACTTCATTGAATGAGTCCCAAGCTTGAAGCTGTCATGATATTTCTAAAATGAACGCCTTCAAGAGTTTACGAATCAATAAGCCGTCACTTTTGATTCAGCCAACATTGGAAACTTCTGAATAAGATGTTGGAAACACGGACCATATTGACCAAAGCTTTAAGAATTGCTTCATTACCTTAATTTTATATGTGGGGATAGTAAAACCGTTGTGAGTGAATCGGCGGGTGATTCATTGCACTACAACTTTTCTTTTTGGCCAATTAGTTTCACCTAATTAGTCATGTAATTTAGCATATTTACATATTCTTATCATCCATGTCGTAAGTCGGATATGCAGTGATGTTAATACTAGCGTACTGAACTTTCAATTTTGTGTTAAAACGTGATTGTTCAAAATCTGTACGTGATACGCAAAAACTATGACCTACTATTTTCGAAATCAGAGCATCCAATTTGACCATTATGATGTAAAATATTCCGTGCCGCACAATCTTCGCAGGCCTGTGTAATTCAGCTATAATTGGGAGTATAATTTATGTTCTTGGTACAATAGCCTAGATAACAAGAAAAACAATTCCTTAATGTAAACATCCCCCTGGGTTGCCTTAACGCCATTTCTTTTTACCTTCTTTACCACGTACATAGAAGGTATTGCATTCCACCAAAATTTCGATACTGAGAATTTACCAGAAATACATGTTTTGAGGTCCCCTGAATAAATAAAAAAATCTGATGTGTTACACTCACATGACTTTCTCTACTCTTGTACAAACTATTTTTACAAACGCTTATTCTCCATCTACTTCATGCTAATCGAGATAAACATTTGCAGACTCTATCTTATTGCTAATTATCTTGTATATTTAAGGGGAAAATATATTTACAAGGGCAATATAGAAAAACAATAGCCTTTAAGCAAATACATATCTCTTAATAGCTGGTTGATAGGTGCAGCACCATTCCCTTTGCCACAGATTATAACTCTTTGCATATCCAAGTCAAAAAAAATCTGATGTGTTACACTCACATGACTTTCCCTACTCTTGTACAATCTATTTTTACAAACGCCTATTCTCCATATGCTTTATGTTAATCGAGATATCGAGATGTCAATCTTATTGCTAATTTTCTTGTAGATGCAAGGGGAATATGGTAGCTTTTAAGCGATGGTCAAATATTTTAACGCTGGTTGCTATGCGGCGCATTCCATTCTCTTTGCAAGTCCAGGACATAAAAAAATGAATAACGAATTTGAGAAAAAGTATAAGTATTGGAAAATTTAAGGGAATAACAAGCAATATCTCGAAAACGGTTCACTCAACAAAAGAAATGTATATGACATAAGTTGTGTATTTTAACGAGATCTACATTTTTGTGTAGTAAAATTTTGTCTATCTCTTATGGTTTACCAGTTATGCAAAAGTCGTTCACAATTAAGAATACTTTTGGAGACATTCCCAGAAAATTCAAGATATACATTTTATTTGTCATGAAAATATCTAAAACATATGATAGTTTAATCAAAATCGTTAGAGCCGTTTTTGAGAAAATTAAAATTTTCGAAAAATCTTCCATGTAAAGGGTAGTCTGGGGTGGGGGGATTTTCTTGAAAACCTTCGTGTCGCATCTCTGGAAGATACTGAACCTAAATACCAAGTTTGGTGTTTATCCGACTGTTCGTTTTTGAGTTATGCTGTTCACAGGCACACACACACACACACACACACACACACAGACACACACACGGACATGTTTCCAAAAATGCTTTTTTGGATTCAGGAGGTCTCAAAACATGTATTTCCGGTGAAATCTCGGTATCGAATTTTTGGGTGGAATGCAATACTTCCCCTACTTACTATACGTAGTAGAGAAAGTAAAAATGAATAACGAATTCCCATTTGAGAAAAAGTATAAGTATTGGAAAATTTAAGGGAATAACAAGCAATATCTCGAAAATGGTTCACTCAACAAAAAAAATATGACGTAAATTATGTATTTTAACGCGATCTACATTTTTTGTGTAGTAAAATTTTGTCTATCTCTTATGGTTTACCAGTTATGCAAAAATCGTTCACAATGAAGAATACTTTTGGATACATTCCCAGAAAATTCAAGATATACATTTTATTTGTCATGAAAATATCTTAAACATATGATATTTTAATCAAAATCGTTACAGCCATTTTGAGAAAATTAAAATTTTCGAAAAATCTTCCATGTAAAGGGTAATCTGGAGTGGGGGGATTTTCTTGAAAACCTTCGTGTCGCATCTCTGGAAGATACTGAACCTAAATACCAAGTTTGGTGTTTATCCGACTGTTCGTTTCTGAGTTATGCTGTTCACAGACAGACACACAGACACACACACGGACATGTTTCCAAAATGCTTTTTTTGGATTCAGGGGGTCTCAAAACATGTATTTTCGGTGAAATCTCGGTATCGAATTTTTGGGTGGAATACAATACTTCCCCTACTTACTGTACGTATTAGAGAAAGTAAAAATATTTTAGAAAAAGGTATTTGTGTGTGTTCTGATCAGCGTAACTCAAAAACGAAAAGTCCCATAACACCAAACTTGGTACTTGGGTATAGTACCTTCCAAAGATGCGACACGAAGATTTTAAAGAAAATCTCCCACCGAAAACTACCCTTTACATGGAACAGTTTTCGAAATGTTTGATTTTCTAAACAAAAACTGGCTCTAACGATTTTGATTAAAATACTGTACATTAAAGTTATTTAAATGAGAAATAAAATGTATATCTTGAATTTTCTGGGAATAGCCTTTGAAGTCCTCTTCATTCGGAAGGACTTTTATGTGATCTTGTATAACTTGTAAACGTTAAGCAATAGACGAAAGCGTACTACACATAAATATAGATCTCTTTAAGAGACACAATTTATTTCAAATAACTTCTTTGTGGCACCAGCTATTACCGAGATATCTGTTATTAATGGTTCGAATTGTTCGATATTTGACCATTGTTTAATGACCTTTCAACATTCTGTTGTTTGTGAGATTACTTGAAAAGAGTATGGAATTTTAAGGCCAGCGTATAGCGTCGAGTTCTAAAACATTTGACCATCGCTGTTCCCTTTGTATCTATAATGAAATGTGTAATGCAGCTATTTCCGGAAAGTTTTATCTGGATTAAATGAGGAAGATAAGAAAATTAACTTTCGTAAGAATAATTTGTATGCCCACTAATAAGCGCTAGAGGGTAGAGAAGGTGATACGAATGTAAATATTAAATTTTTAATTTTTTCTTCTTTCCTGTTCACTTTCCTTGCCTTTTTATTTCATTTGTTTATTACATGTTTAGTGTCTATATAATTCATACCTTATTATTGTGTCTAATTTACTCCTATTAACGTATTTTGCGCACTAATGGTTGTCATTAGCCGGTTTTATGTAAATTCTGTGATAACACTGAGGGACCCGAACAGTTCACTATTTGTCTACTAGATAAGTACCTTTCGTAGCAAAGTGTGTATGAAAATACCTTGTGAATTTTCTTCAACGTAGTTATATACGATCTACTTCAGTTTAAAAGATCGGCTAGCCGAGTACGGCTGGAAAGGCTATTTAATGTGATGGTGTTGTATTGAAGGAGTTGTATTATATTTCAACTGTTGGGGAGCCGAACACTTGAAGTAGTTGCAACCGCACATATGCTACCCGGTAGCCTTTGTCCCAATTTTTTTAAAAATATTAACTTTGTAATTTGACTGTTTCTTTAAGTATTAAACATTTATGTTTGCCTCTGCTGCGTCTGTATTATTGTTAGAGACACATTTCTCTTAGCAGGGTTGTGATGCGACAAGAATGTAGGCTTACACAGATTATAATTTTACTTCACTCCTTTTATTAATGCTTGATACGATTTAAATAATACGTAAACTATTTTTGTCTCACACGAGTACGTATTATACTTCTCGAGGACGTGTCTCGCGTCCGGTTAGGAACACTGTTTGCAGGCAACTGAACTGATTTCAACCGCCTAAACTTTTAAATTTCTGTATTTGAAATCTCTGATTGGCTATTCCTAATCCAATAGAATACCTTCTTTTAACTAAAGCTTTTTCTGGTTGTTGATTGGCTATTTTATTAACTGTCACTTTTATTACATTATTGCTTCAAAGAATCACAAGTAACATTATTAAACTCTCAAACTCATTATTTCCTCATTTTTACATCATTGTTAGCAACTTTTAACCTATTATTCTCACAGCTCCTACATTATTAAATTACGTAATATATTCACGTAACATTATTACACATAGATACAATAATATTAACATATACAATGACTGTAATATACACCTTTTATATATTGTTAAATACACATATTGCTTTAAGGTGGACTGTTATTGAATTTATATATTATATAATTAAACTGAAATCATTTAAGTGTTAAAAATATTGCCTCAAATGTTAGCAGTTAACGAAGAGTGTATTTTGAATAAGACTCGTGTATGACATTAAAGAAAATAACCACACAGAACGGATAAGGTTTTTATTCCAGGGTAAACGGAGTTCGGTGCACTCCAATGTCTTTAAAGTGAGGCATATTTCTTACATTATACATCCATTGCCCCGGTTCACGAAACACGAAATTCTTAGTTAGAGCTTTAGACATACTGATGAATAGCCCAAACCTTCGAAAATACTGCTGTGACATCGACAGCAGAAGTACATAAAAAGCGCAACTTCTGAAAAATTCGCTGTGGAAATCCAATGGGGCATACACAGTATCCTAAACCTGAAAGATAGATCTGCAGCCACAAAACTAAGCGCGGCATATATTTTTACTCTGGGTTAACACATTCAGCGAGACTTAAATATGTGAACGCACGTTCGCCATATAACGGGGTAATTTTTCTCGATTGTTTTCCTGCGTCTGCCAAATCCTCTTTAATAGGATCCATTTATATTCATCACACGCTATCACGTATCTTCCGTTAGCAAAATAGCTTCCATCGCTCTGATATTTTAAATCCATGCCTTAGTTCCGTAACAAACCTTTAACACTAAATAATTTTTTCGATTTGAACGCTGAAAGAGTGTTTAGTGTGTGTAAATAAAGTAAATTTCGATTAAACTTTTCCATTAGGACAGAGATGAATTTAAAGTATTAATTCATGCTCATAGTTTCCTCCGCTGACTCTGTCACTGCTGAATTTAGTTTTGCAAATCAATGACCGGCAAAAACCCGAACTGTGTTTCAATTTATTTCCACTACTTATGGTGACAGTGTCTGGTTTTCCATTATTTCAGACGGTGCTAATAATTTCATATAGCTTGTACGAGGGGCACTATTTATATTTTGAGCCTAATATTTAAAACAAAGTAGTTACTGATTGAAAACTGCCTTATTGTTTTTCAAAATATTCTCTTTTATGATCAATACACTTTTGCATCCGTTTGAACCATTTTTCAAAGCATTTATTCCAGTATTCTTAAGACACCTCCAAAACATGGTTTTTGAAAGCATCAACGGCTTCTTCTGCCAACAAAAATCGTTGTCCACGCAATTTATTCTTCATGTTCGGGAACAAAAAGAAGTCATTGGGTGCAAAATCAGGACTGTATGACGGATAACCCATCAATTCGATTTTTTGAGCCTTCAAATACTCTGTTGTTAGACGAGATGTGTGTGCGCTCGCATTGTCTTGATGAAGAACGATCCTACGGTTCTTGTTGGATTTTCTTACTTCACCGAAGACTTCCGGCAAACAAATGGTTAGGTGTACCATTCGGCATTGACCGTTTTACGTTCCTCTAAAGGCACTGTTGCCACATAACCAGTTTTGTTGAAAAAGCAGGCGACCATTTGCTTCGAAGTGCTTAGAGTGCGAACAACTTTTGTTGGATTTGCTTCATCTTGAAACACCCATACAGTCGACTGCTTTTTACGTTCCGGCTCATACGCATAGATCCATGATTCGTCACCTGTTACAATCTTATATACGTCTTTTGAGGCACTGCCATTGTATTTCTTGAGCATTTTTGTACACCAATCAACACGATCATCTTTTTGAGATTGTGTCAAATTATGTGAGATCCAACGAGAGCAAACCTTTTTCACCGATAAATAATCATGCAATATTTTATATATGCTGGTGGAACTAATGCACAGAGTTGCCTCAATCTCACAATATGGCGCATGACAATCTTTCATTATTACTTTTTGCACAGCATCAATGTTTTCTGGCACAACTGATTTTGACGACGGCGGTCACGATTAAATTCGTTATACCAGCGTTTCACGGTGGCAAAGGATGGAGCTTCATCGCCAAATGTGGAAGTTAGTTGATTTATGCACTCCTGTCTTGATAATCCACGTCGAAAGTCGTAATAAATCATTGCACGAACATTTTCACGAGTTAATTGCATGTGTTTGTTGACACACAATTTTAGAGTTAGCGTAAACAAAACAAATGACGCTCTATTGACAAAATCTTGGAAGTAGATTATGGTCAAAAATGTCAAAATTTCCATTGAAAACGTCAGATGGCAGCTACAACATTCAGGGTTGCCAAAGCTCAAAATATGAATAGTGTACCTCGTAGCACCACAATCGTACGTTTCCAAATTAATGTGTTTCTTTAAGGGCATGGTGTCTCCCTATATTCATCACGTAAATTTTAACTGATTCACATGCATTTTCTCGTATAAAACCACATTTATGAAACTTTGAAAATTAATTGTTTGAATCTTTCTGAATCAACTGTATTTTTAAATGGGTTTCCCGTAAAGTTACATTTTCTTTTTCTTTTTTTTTTTTCATGGTATTAATTAGTTACTACATTTTTCATTCAATAAAAATTTATGATGTAATATTTAACTTAGAGTGTCCAAAAACTGACATTGTTAGCAGATGACAACAGAAAACTCGGTAAAAGTTTCATTTATATTGGTAGATAAAGTGTATCTGTGAAAACTAAAATCGCGGAAACAGTCAAAAAATATAATACACCCCTAAGTCATATTCTGTTTCAGGCATATTAATTCTTTGATTCTTGGGGCTCTTCTAATTTCTTTAGATGACTGTGCTTTCTTGTACTCGTCTATTTTATCCTTGCATTTTGAGACTACGAATAGAATTATCCCCATGTTTTGCAACACTTAACACCACCGTAATTTCCAATACTAAAAATCAGAGGCATTCAAATTAATCAGTTTTTGTATCATACATTAAAAATCATACTGCTGAAAGAGTGAACGAATTTTGTTTTTCTTCATTCCTAAATTTCAACTCGGAAAGAAAACAACACTTGGGGTAAATATGATTAATTGACCTTGAACATCGGTGTTACTCTTTCATGAGTTTCTCTTCAGTGGAGTTGCAAAAGTCTCTTGAAATCCTCTAAATTTGAACTGTGACATTCAGACCCCAAAAAAAAGGGGGATGTGGGCCAGCTGCATGAAGTATTTATAAGTAACTTATGACCATTATAGGCGGGATACATGTAAAATGTTTATAGTTTTTTGTAAAGCGCACAGTCGAGGGTTGGGCGCCGCGGTAACGCCTGCGATTCACATTCGGGAGGTCCTGGATTCAAACGCCCGGGACTGAACAACCTGACCGAAGGTTTTTTCGCGGTTTTCCTCGGTCGCTAGGCGAATGCTGGGACGGTTAATGTAATCCGCGAATTGTGCTATCATCCCTTTCATCACTACATTTCATTTCCTTCTTGTTCACCGTGTAGCGGGAAATCGTTGCTCCTCTTGATTGAAGTTCCCTGCTGCAGCTCTCTGGTCTCCGGCTATCTCTACTCAGCTGCTGATGATTCCTCCATTCCTAAAAATCTATCTAATCTCGTTAATCTTAAGGTTTTCATAGGTGAGGCAAAATTAAAATACACTGCATTTCCCTTAAAATGTGATTTATTACCAAATGAAATAATTATGGGCGGGTAGCTTTTCCCATCTATAATACTTATAAAAATTGCCACCACTTTTATTGATAATAATAATTTAGGAGCCTAATCTAACTGCACACGCTTCCTCATCCTATATGCACACACGTGCATCCGTCGTCTTCCACCTTGTGGAATATCAAGTAAGAAAGTGTGTAAGAGAGTGTATGTCTAGGGACTGCTACTCCCTTTTATACAGAAACCTAGTGACGCTCAACTTCGCGCCGTAAAATGGTCCTAATTGGTCCTCGGACCGCGTTGCTTTACCATGTATGAAAATATTCTATTCCTAAACTCTTCGCACATGCGTCCCAGTGACGCGTCAGGTAAAAACCCAGTTTCTCTGTCTCTTTCTTTTCTATATCTGTTTCTTTCTATTTATCGTTATTCCTCCAAGTCCTATGCTCATTAGCTTGGTGAAAGGTGGAGGACTTCTACCTGGAATTACCTAGCTTACCCGTCCCTTAATTATCTAAGTTATAATCTGCTTTGTACATCTCTTGGTTGCTAAACATTCTAACATCTTTAACATTGCTTTCTTACTGAATTATACTATTATGTACCATTCTTATTTAATATCGATTTATATATATATATATATGCATATGTGTGCGCGTGCGTGAAGTATATGTGGTATATCCCTTTCAACCGCCATACCAGGCATTGGACTTATCAACCATCCTGGATATCCTCTGATCCAGAGTTTACTTGCTCCTTGACAGGCTTGAGTGTGCAAGTCCTCCAAAGAGGAAGGTAATCCGTTGAAGAAGAAGAAGAAGAAGAAGAATTAATAATAAAGTGCATATTCAGTTATCTTGTATATGCTAAAAACAGAGTTGTATAATACTGAAGCAACTGGGTTACGCCCTCCTATTAGGAACAGATAAGTTCCAAAATGGTGACACCGGCATGTATGCCGATTCTCTAATTCTATGAGACAACTCTGCTTTGCAAAGAAACGGGGCATAAGTTCATTATTAAATTTGGTATATTTATTACAGTTCAGTATAAACATTTCTGCATTTTTACTTTCTATACTACGTATAGTAAGTAGGGGAAGTATTGTATTCCACTTAAAAATTCGATACCGAGATTTCACCGAAAATATATGTTTCGAGACCCCCTGAATCCAAAAAAAGCATTTTGGAAGCATGTCCGTGTGTGTGCCTGTGTGTCTATGAATAGCATAGCTCAGAAACGAACAGTCGGATAAAACCAAACTTGGTATTTGGGTTCAGTATCTTCCAGAGGTGCGACACGAAGGTTTTCAGAAAATCCCCCCACTCCAGATAGCCCTTTTCTGGGAATGTCTCCAAAAGTATTCTTCATTGTGAACGACTTTTGCATAACTGGTAAACCATACGAGATAGACAAAATTTTACTACACAAAAACTGTGGATCTCGTTTTTATTGAGTGAACCATATTCGAGATATTGCTTGTTATTCCCTTAAATTTTTCAATACTTATACTTTTTCTCAAATGGGAATTCGTTATTCATTTTTATGTCCTGGACATGCAAAGGGAATGGAATGCGCCACATAGCAACCAGCTCTTAAAAGATTTGACTATCGCTTAAAGCCTACCATATTCCCCTTGCACCTACAAGAAAATTAGCAATAAGATTAACATCTCGATTAACATGAAGCATATGGAGAATAAGCGTTTGTAAAAATAGTTTGTACAAGAGTAGAGAAAGTCATGTGAGTGTAACACATCATGTTTATGATTATAGCATACAGGGAACTATAAGTTTTTGAATTTCCTTAATAACCATATTTTATGACAAAACCAAGGACAGATTGAAATTTTGGTACCTGTAAAGGCAATCGCGTATCCTTAATGGTCGGATAAATTGCTTTTGCGCGATATGCTTTTTGACCCTACAAAGTACCAAACCATGTATTAGAAGATCAATATATAGGCGATACATACATACGATTACCAAACTGCATAATGACCCTATAATATTATGAACTACTTGTTATAGGTTATCATGACTTCGCTTGTTGCATGCATTATAGTATCAAATTAGCTGGCAATGCTAACCTGTCGTTACTCGGTTGTTCCCATTAATTGTTTCAGATGCTTTATATTTTCAAAATACACAAACAGTACAAAAATAGTATGCAGATATTTAAAATCTCGTTTTGTTTTCCATTTAGCTTTTCCGGAATTCTGTAAAAAATAGTCTTATAATATGCTACTATTCCAATTCATATCAAAACTATATCGAATGGAAAGTATATATCATCACTTAGGAGAGATTCTGCGTTTAAAGACAAATAAAAATAATAACATAATTTTAATCTATGAAAGCTTATTTCAGTAAAATAGAAAATACGTTCTCCGTAGTTTTCGTCGCATTATAATACACATAACGCAGGTTAAATAAGTATTACTAAAATAAATGACAAAACAATAACCTACAGATTTTCATAAATTCACTTCTTTCTTAAAGCGCCTCGTTTCGCCACAATTCAGCGATCATAATTACACTGGAGTTACGATGTCGCAACAGCGGTTGAATAACTGACCACACACAAAGCTTCGTTATAAATGAATCTCATTACCAACATTTCCTTCTTTGCACAATTATTTTAAAAAATGAAAATACTCAAGCGCAACATCGTATCAAACTATTATTGTCCTATAATTCGTATCTTATTGTGTAATTATTGTCTTGTTGCAATCAGCAATATTTTATATTCGCTTTTTCCTATATCGGTAAATAAGCGGTGCGGAAAACAATTACTAATGCGTAAAGTTGTTGTTTTCTATATTGTTTTAAGTTTGTAAACCATTAAACTTTGACAGCACGGAACAAAGACAATGATAATATCCGTCTATCTCTGTCCATTTTCACTAGTTTCAATTGAGGCCGTAAAGCGAACCAAACGTTTATGAACATTTACGCACAGAGATAATTTCTAATGCATTCCTCAGCACTGGTTCTAACCCTTTGTTGTACCTCGACCACAAGTTCTGTAGTTCTTATACAGTGTAATTTACGCCGGTTTGCATTAGCCACAGATCTTGTTTCTTGTCGCTTTAGAACCAAGGCCTGAGTGTGCTTTTTGTTGGAATGCCGCCATTAGGAAACTTCTCTCGGCAAAAATGTCTCACGCTTCTTTCACAGCTTGTCCACGTATATAGCTATCTTTTGTTGCAGATTGTACGAAACCTCATTGTATGATATGCTCTTTGCCCTTCTATTCACTTAAATTAAAATGGTTTCTTTGGTAACCTAACTAGAAACTTAACCTACCTTTCTTCAAAGGATTAGTTTGTTTAAAATATAACTTCCTTACAAAACTGTCCATTTTAGCGAAAAGTATATTGCTTATACATACGTCTGTATCTCAGACGCTACTGATCTCCCAACACCTAAACCTGCATGTTGTTAGGAAATTGACCAAAAGAAATTATATACCGCAATAATGTCCTTCGACATTACATGGAGTTTATATGCAATTAGTATCTGTTAAGACATTCAGTTATTGGCTAAGATAAGAATTTCTTGGAGAAAGTTTCTGCTACCACAAATGCGCCACATGTCCCCCCCTAGAGGCAGTATTTTTAACACTTAAATAACTTCAGTCTAATTGTATAATATAGAAATTCAATAACAGCCCGCCTTAAACAATATGTGCATGTAACAATATATAAAAAATTATAACTAATATGATTTTCCGGGCTGTTATGCCGTGGTCTGCTGAAGAAAGATTTCCCAGACGTTTCGTCCACAACTGCGGTGGACATCTTCAGTGGCGCGGACGAAGTCTTCTCGGTGAAAGTATCGCAGCGTCTGATGCGTTGGCCGTTAGTGCCGCTCTCTTTATAGTGTGGGCGCTCTCTGCTGATTGGCCCGCTGGTATGAGGGGGCTGGCGCCGGCTGTGTTGTTGCTCTCTTCTGATTTGCTCGCAGTGTTTTTCGGTTTTGTATGACCTTTCTTGTCAGTCGCCGAACATGCCATTGAAGCCGAGGGCGAACACATTATTAGATTTCAGGACACCAACATTCTTTCCTCCATAAAGCATTACCATACCCGGCTACAACGCGAAGCAATAGAGATTTATAAACATCCCAATAATTTCAATAGGAAAGAAGAAGCATTGAAACTCAACAGTAACTGGCATCTAGTCATCAAAAACAAGAAAGGTCATACAAAACCGAAAAACACTGCGAGCCAATCAGAAGAGAGCAACAACACAGCCGGCGCCAGCCCCCTCATACCAGCGGGCCAATCAGCAGAGAGCGCCCACACTATAAAGAGAGCGGCACTAACGGCCAACGCATCAGACGCTGCGATACTTTCACCGAGAAGACTTCGTCCGCGCCACTGAAGATGTCCACCGCAGTTGTGGACGAAACGTCTGGGAAATCTTTCTTCAGCAGACCACGGCATAACAGCCCGGAAAATCATATTAGTTATAATTGTGACACCGGCCGTGAAAACCTACGTTCTTACAATATATAAAAAGTTTATATTATAGTCATTGTATATGTTTATATTATTGTATCCATGTGTAATAATGTTATGTGAAGGTATTACGTAATTTAATAATGTAGGAGCTGTGAGAATAATAGGTTAAAAGTTGCTAACAATGAGGTAACCTTGAGGCAATAATGAATTTGAAAGTTTAAATGCTACTAGTCATTACTGGAGCAACAATAATGTAAATCTAGAGATAGTTTAAAAATAGTCAATCAACAACCAGAAAAAGCTTTAGTTAAGTGAAGGTATTCTATTGGAGTAGGAGTAGCCAATCATAGACTTGAAATGCAGAAATTTACAAGTTTAGGCGGTTGAAATCAGTTCAGTTGGTTCCAGGCAGCGTTAACCAGACGCAAAAAGTGTCCTCAAGAAATGTTATACGTATTCGTGAGAGACGAAAAATAAGCTTACGTGTTAAAGAGTGTAATTAATGAATAAAAAAAAGAATCTCACAGCTCTCTATCGGTGAAGTGTTATTTAAATCGTGTCAAGCATTAATAAAAGGAGTGAAGTAAAATTATAATCTGTGTAAGCCTACATTCTTGTTGCATCTCAACCCTGCTAAGAGAAACGTGTCTCTAACAGATACTGACTCAGCCAAGGCAAACATAAATATATAATATTTAAAGAAACAGTCAAATTACAAAGTTAATATTTTTTTTTAAACTTGGAGCAAAGACCACCTGAAAATACATTTGGGGCGAAGGCTACCGGAAACTTTTAACCATTCGTGCGGTTGCAACTACTACAAGTTTGGCTCCCCAACAGTTGAACTGCAATACAACTCCTTCAATACAACGTACTTCAAATTGATGCCCAAAGCGTGGTGCAAATACCAATACAACAAACCACCTTCTTCACCCTCCATTACTCATTCAGTCACACCTTGTAACGATTCCTCCTTGGTAGGCCCCCTACTACGTTGATGATGATGATGGATGCTGTGTTACGTACATGTAGGTCGTCTTGATGCCCGTACTCTCCTGATGTATCTTGAGGTTCTCGTAGACTGGAATCTGATGATCATGTATCTGTATTCTTGAGTGTGTTAGTATGTTGTAATTTTCATTTTATAATTATGCCACGGCTGCTGTATTTTGTATTGGAGAGCAATTTTGTCTTGTGGGGGTTACGTATAGAGAAGGTTAAAATATTTTGCACACAAGTATTCTGTTAATTATTTCACTTGTATTTTAGATAAATCACATGTATATATTTACAATTCACTATTACCGTTGTCATGTTAAAATATGTATAACTGGTGGGCTTTAAATACGTAGTTATAGCGTCTATTTCGCTGTCCCTGCTCGAACACTGACAAGCTTCTGTTAGCGTTCCCTTCAACCGTTTTCTTAACGTACGTATTTGAATTATAGGCATGTATCAATGTACATGATTGGTGCTACTATCCAATAACAGCTTATGTTACATATACATATGTGTGTGTTTACAGACTTCCATCGTCTTAATTATGAATCCAAGTTTAGTTATACGCTTACGTGGATAGTACTGCATTTCTCGTAATTTTATATTACTGGTTATATAGCTAATAATGTCCTTTCCCTCTCATATTATATTCTATATGTTATAACGCTATATACTTGTTTTCTACCATGTGTATATTATGAATATGTGTGTTTTTAATATCCTCTTAATTATTATACTTACAATATTAGCAAAAACTACATAACACGTAAAACTTAGAACAAAAATATTAAAGAAATAAATTATTAATGTGTTGATGCTGAGAAGCTGTGAATTAGATATCTTATTACATTAATGAGTTATCTATTAGTTTATCCGTGGCTAGTACTGTATGATGCTTCAACCTATACCGTAATATCTGGTTAAGTTTAACAGTAACCAGTTGCTACGCGCTATTTAGGATTCTGTAACATCGAAAAAACACTATCTTGTTGAGAGAAAGAAAATTATAGTTACGACACCAAGAGCTGCGACCGTGTTGTTAGCGCTAACTACTGGCTGAAAATGGATGCACTTTTAGTGCTTCTTGATCTTAAAGAGTAACGGTAACAATCTTCTTAACCAGAAAATTACATAATAGCCCTAATTTCACAAAACCCTTAATCGGATACATCACAGAAAACTGCGAAGGAAATTACAATAAACTTAAACGACACGTACTCACAAATACTTGCCAAATAAATAGACCAAAATTAACCCCAACTAAAAGAAAACACTGGATCGAAATAACCACGCTCTGCTACCAAATGCACCACCCATTACAGTAATCCGCGCTCTAAATCATGAACGACCGGAAACAGAGTCATGACCTTATGAGCGTGGTGATTAAACTTGTTGGGCATTAACCAATTAGAACCATTATTCAATGAAAGTTTTCGAAATCTCTTTACTACCAGACACAACAGCGATAAAACAACTTCCTCCTTTAAGCTCTAATCAGACTAAGAATCTCTTTGTAGTGTGTTTTATATTCTAGATATTGCAAGGTTAAGAAAAGCGTGTAAGCAAGTCTTGCAAAACTTTTAAATTTGATTTTATTATTCGTAGAATTTAACTTTTACATTTGAAGTAAAGCTAGCTTGCTAAATGCGCCTACTGTGAACTTGTATGCAATTAGATTCTTGAAGACTTGATGCATTATTTAGACATTGTTTAATCATACACTATTTCGCTACACAAATGTATTGTGACTGATTGTTGTCTGGTGATTTATTTAGACGCTGTTGGAAATGTAGAATCAGACGACTGAAAAATTAGGTGCCATAGTCGGGATTTGAATCCTGGATTTTCCGCATTCCGCCCGGTTGCTCTAACCACTGAGCCACCATGGCATCATGCGGTAGGACAAATTCCCCAGCTGACTCGCATGTTTCCCTGTAAACCACAAGGATATCTCAAACTCTTTTGAGATGACATACCCCAATGGCGACTTACAATACTATAAGTACTTAGTACGACTTATCAGTCGTGTGATTCTGCCTTTCCAACCTTGTCCTACACACGGCAGGCTTAACTGTTACATTGTTTTCTAGTGCATTATTTAGACACTGTTTAAACACAGTATTCACTCACTGTTTAAACCCACACTATTTAGTCGTTACACAGAGGTAACTGTGACATTGTCTTCTGGTGCATTATTTAGACAACGTTTAATCACAGTATTCACTCACTGTTTCATCCCACACTATTTAGTCACTACACAGACGTAACTGTGACATTGGCTTCTGGTGCATTATTTAGACACTGTTTCATTCCACACTATTTAGTCGTTACACAGAGGCAACTGTGACATTGGCTTCTGGTGCATTATTTAGACACTATTTAATCACAGTATTCACTAACCGTTTCATTCCACACTATTTAGTTGTTACACAAAGGCAACTGTGACATTGGCTTCTGGTGCATTATTTAGACACTGTTTCATCCCGCACTATTTAGTCGTTACACAGAGGCAACTGTGACATTGGCTTCTGGTGCATTATTTAGACACTGTTTAAACACAGTATTCACTCACTGTTTCATTCCACACTATTTAGTTGTTACACAGACGTAACTGTGACATTGACTTCTGGTGCATTATTTAGACACTGTTTAATCACAGTATTCACTAACTGTTTCATTCCACACTATTTAGTTGTTACACAGACGTAACTGTGATATTGGCTTCTGGTGCATTATTTAGACACTGTTTCATCCCGCACTATTTAGTCGTTACACAGAGGCAACTGTGACATTGGCTTCTGGTGCATTATTTAGACACAGTTTAAACACAGTATTCACTCACTGTTTCATTCCACACTATTTAGTCGCTACATGGATGTAACTGTGACATTGCTTTCTGGTGCATTATTTAGATGCTGTTTAATCACAGTATTCACTCACTGTTTCATCCAGCACTATTTAGTCGCTACACGGATGTATCTCGAGAGAGAGGGCTGAACGTTAAGCTACATTATAATAACTATTTAAAAATTCTTAACTACCTAGATACAAAACATCTTAGTGGAAGCAATTTGTTCAGCATTACGAATTGGCGGGTTCGAATCTTGCATAGTATCTTCTCTTTTTTCCTATCTTCTTTGTTTATTGCTTTGGATCTGGGATGGATATTTCGGCATAATGTATTAAATTTATAAATTAGCTATACCGGCTGAGTTTTAAGTAATATCAGAAAAATTAAAACTAATATTTGTGGTAAACTTCTAGTTGTATTTGAGAAAAAATGACGTGAAGTAAATACAAATTATCCTTTGACACTGAATACAACATACAAGTATTGTCTTAATAATTACTCCATAATAATTAGATACGGGTGATAAATGTTTAATGTTGAGTAAATAAAATAAGTGTTTTGATGCAAAATATGGGAAACATCACCTGTCTGTCACCTTTGCTGAAGTGTAGTTTCTGTATCTGCTGATTTCAGATCAGCGTCAGCAATATTGCTTTTTAAAGCTCTTTCCTTTGGTGTAACAACGAATAAGCAATATCGTTTAGGCAACAAATAAATAGGTAGTTAATTTCGTAGCTGCAGTAGAAACCTTTTATGCGAGTGGTTTAAAAGCTCCAGTACTATCACCTTAGGCTGTAATTTGTGATATTTGTAGGCAAAAAAGCATTGGAGTTGTTAATTCACCCGGGGTAATGAAGAAACCAAATAACTTTAATTAGCTTCAGCAGATAAGTCTAATATTCTGGTTTGTAATTCCTTATTCATTGCTGCTAAGACCAGGAGTGGATACACGCTATATACTTGCTGATGCTCTACCCCTGAGCTACCGTGATTGTATACTCGAATCCACATCATATTCGCAGTTTGGCGTAGTTAACTGGAAGCCCGGAAATTGAAAGCATTTACAGCAGTGTAACTGACACTTAAGGTACGAGTTATATTATCGTATGTTATCTCGCAGTAATTGACGTTGCCTTGACGGTTTACTAGGATCGCGAATCCAATGAAAAAGTCTAATACGCGCTCTGCCTCTCGCCACGATAGTTCAGGGAAAGCCGAAGAACCATGTTTCTGGTCCAGGCCATAGCACTGAATATTTTCCGTTTGTTTTGAATTTCCACTACACACAGCCGATGTAAAGGAAGAGTTATTATATATCGCCCCATGTTTTTTTTTTTGTTATTTCAACCCTCCCCATATGGTCTACGACCTTCGGGGAAACCTCGTTTCACTAATTGATAACTGGAGCTTATTTAGCTGGAGGCACCCAGCGGGTGGACACTCTTCATGCTTATGAGTAAAGAACAGCATTAAGAACCAGTATTATAATTGAAGTTCATTTATTTTAGAAAACTATTTCAAAAGAAAAATTTTGAGAAACCTGTATTTTGGTAATCGTATAGTCAGTAGGGGAAGTATTGTATTCCACCCAAAAATTCGATACCGATATTTCACCGGAAATATATATTTTGAGACCCCCTGAATCCAAAAAAAGCATTTTTGGAAACATGTTCTTGTGTGTGTGTCTGTGAACAGCATAACTCAGAAACGAACATTCGGATAAACACCAAACTTGGTATTTAGGTTCAGTATCTTCCAGAGATGCGTCACGAAGGTTTTCAAGAAAATCTCCCACCCCAGATTACCCTTTACATAACATTTTTCGAAAATTTTAATTTTCTCAAAAATGGCTCTAACGATTTTGATTAAAATATCATATGTTTAAGATATTTTCATGACAAATGAAATGTATATCTCGAATTTTCTGGGAATGTCTCCAAAAGTATTCTTCATTGTAAACGACTTTTGCATAGCTGGTAAACCATAAGAGATAGACAAAATTTTACTACGCAGAAAACATAGATTGCATCATATACTTTTTTACTTTCTCTACTACGTATAGTAAGTAGGGGAAGTATTGCATTCCACCCAAAAATTCGATACCGAGATTTCACCGGAAATACATGTTTTGAGACCTCCTGAATCCAAAAAAAGCATTTTTGGAAACATGTCCGTGTGTGTGTCTGTGTGTGTGTCTGTGTGTCTGTGTGTGTGTGTGTCTGTGTGTGTGTGTGTCTGTGAACAGCATAACTCAAAAACTAACAGTCGGATAAACACCAAACTTGGTATTTGCGTTCAGTATCTTCCAGAGATGCGACACGAAGATTTTCAAGAAAATCCCCCCACCCCAGACTACCCTTTACATGGAACATTTTTCGAAAATTTTAATTTTCTCAAAAATGGCTCTAACGATTTTGATGAAAATATCATATGTTTAAGATAATCTCATGAGAAATGAAATGTATATCTCGAAATTTCTGGGAATGTCTCCAAAAGTATTCTTCATTATGAACGACTTTTGCATAACTGGTAAACCATAAGAGATAGACAAAATTTTACTACACAAAAAATGTAGATCGCGTTAAAATACACAACTTATATCATATACATTTTTTTTGTTGAGTGAACCGTTTTCGAGATATTGCTTGTTATTTCCTTAAATTTTCCAATACTTAATACTTTTTCTCAAATTCGTTATTCAGTTTTTTATGTCCTGGACATGCAAAGAGAATGGAATGCGCCACATAGCAACCAGCGATAAAATATTTGACTATCGCTTAAAAGCTACCATATTCCCCTTGCATCTACAAGAAAATTACAAATAAGATTGACATCTCGATATCTCGATTAACTTGAAGCATATGGAGAATAGGCGTTTGTAAAATTAGATTGTACAAGAGTAGAGAAAGTCATGTGAGTGTAACACATCAGATTTTTTTTTCTTGAGTGAACTATTTTCGATATATTGCTTGTTATTCCTTTAAATTTTCCAATACTTATACTTTTTTGCAAATGGGAATTTGTTATTCATTTTTTTGTCCTGGTAATACAAGAGAATGGTATACTCCACCATCTTTTAATATATTTAACTATCGCTTAAAGCCTACCATATTCCCCTTGCATCTACAAGAAAATTAGCAATAAGATTAACATCTCGATTAACCTGAATCATATGGAGAATAAGCGTTTGTAAAAATAGTTTGTACAAGAGTAGAGAAAGTCATGTGAGTGTAACACGTCAGATTTTTTGTCATTTGATGAAATTGGAAGATTTACAGAACCACAAACTATTTAAAATTGTCCTCTAATGTGGTGGCTGTGAAGTAATCGAAATAAGTATTGAATAACAGTAGAATAAAATAAGTTACCTTAGACACACTTCAGTTGGACTTAATTTCTTTTTTATTTATGGTATGTGGTGTGAATATTAAAAACACCCAGTTTGAATTTTAAAACTTAACATGAATAACAATGTGGAATTAAAGGATGCTCATGTTAAAGGTACTTGTATTAAGGATCATTTCACTACAAGTTCTTTTCCTCAACACAAAATAATCTGCTGTCACCAGAATTTCTTGTTCATAGCATCTTCCTTACGTAGTCCCTTCTCAGTAAGCTCCTGCGTATCCCATCCCACATTTTTGTTCTCTACCCTTTCCCTTTTTCCCTTCCGCCACCAATTCAATATCCTCACCGGTATTCTGTTCTTGGGCATCCGTTTTACATGATAATGCCACGTCAAAAGTTTTTCCTCTTTGGTCTCTAAAATACTTTTTCTACCTGAATAATTTCTGTTATCCTAGTACTCTGCACTTCATCCTTCCTTGATACTCTGGATGACCAAAATTCCATTTCAGCAGTCTTTAATCCCACAGCTTTCTGTCTGATCATTGACCTGCTTCTGACCTGTTTCTAAATAGTTATTTACAGGTCTGTTGTAAAACATTCATGATACATAAAATGTAATTTATCATTGAAAAGTTTTATTCTTCTATCATTAACTAATCTTCTTTCCATCTCTAAGTTTATCATAAAGTTTTCTCTAATATGGATCCAAGATATTTAAGAAAGCGACATTCGAGTAGAAATTACTAACCACAGATTTTAAACTATTGCAGTTATCGTCTTGAAATTTGGAAAATGTATTAAACAGAATTGTTTGCAATTACTATGCGTGTTACAAACCACAGACTTTATAGTAATTTAAATTATGACCCTACCTAATCTAACCTAACCTGACAGTTCAGGATATATGGAACACTTTATCATTGATTATTAAACATTTGATTTTAATCTTTGTGAACGTTTTCTTATTTCTAACAAATCCATGCAGAGAAAATTTGATGTAATAATTATTTTTTTTAAAAAGGGTATTTATTTTTTAAAAATCATAGCAGGTAATTATTCACTAATTGATAAGAAATAAGTGTGTCAGGTTTCATTTTCTTATTCTTGATACGTTATAAGAAAATGGCGTTATATATAGAAAATTTGGAATTCCTAAACTTTTATGTAACTCCACATTTTATATACAGTCAACACCACAGCCGTCTCCATATATACATTTTCAGTTTTTTGAGTCACGTGATGCACAACAGCAAACGCTACTTATTGAACACGAAAAATAATCAATGATCATACATAAATCCTTTATAATATTCATCCCCCCTAGAATCTGGTAATGCAATCCCACCCAAATTTTACTTCTGGAGCTATCTAAGTCCTCTTCTGTGGTGGAAGTGGAAAACCCATTCCTAACCTCTACATGCAAAGGCTCCTTTTAGTGTTATTTATAATATATGTCTTTAAATTGCTGAAAACTCTGTTACTAAAATCAGGCATAATTAACAACTTAGCAACACACAACAAAGGTATATTCGCTACAGTGACAGACAAAAAATTTAACTATAACCACATGTTTCTGCTCATAAATAAAGCAAACAACTATGATTTAATCGCGAAGTCTTTCTCCGTGGACTATTGGTACCGTGCTAGCCTCTAGCTCCCAAGGTCGCGGGTTCAAACACAGCGGAGGGCGATGGATTTTTTTCGGGCGTAAAAATCCTTAGCATGGCTTCCTTCGGAAGGGAAGTAAAGCCGGTGGTCCCGTGTCGTAGATTTACGGCACGTAAAAGAATCTCAAGCCTGATAAAGAGGTCTCTGAGCAAAATTACCGATCTTTCACGCCCAATATAGAATGGGACGCTAACAACCATAGTAGTTAAAGAGCGTCCATGAATAAAACTCAATTTATTTTTTTTAATCGCGAAAGAAAATATTGGTTTTTAATTAAATAATTTCCAGCATTTTCAGGTTAGAAGTAAACAAATTAAGCCAGGATAAACTACTTTCTAAAAGGGGGCGTTGCACATCCTTAGATCTTTTAAATTTTAAAAACAGTTTAGAATAAAAATCTGAATGTAAAATTCCATGGGCAGATTTCCCAAAGCCAGTAAGATTACTATACACTAATTCTTTTTAAAAAAAGATTGTGAGTTCTTGGCCCTTTAAAACCTTCAAATCTTTTTAATTCCACCATATCGCATTAACTGTTCACTCTTCCCCCCCCCCCACATCACTTAATACTTTCTTCAATATTCTTAACACGTGTGGTGCATCATCTATGTTCGGAGAAATTACTAAATAGTAACCACAATAATAATAAATAAATATCTTTCTTACAGAAATCTGCCAAAAATTAAGGATATTTGTTAATAGAACATATTTTCAATATAAACTGAAAGGTCTTTAGCGCAAATCAAATGCAAGACGTGTTTCTATAGTGGTAGACTGCACAAGGATATCGTGATGTCCACTAGTACTGAACTGGTGACTCTCTCGCGGAGTAGTAACCAACGGACTTGGTTCTGATTGTAGAAACCTGTTCCTTGCTTACCAAATAAATTGCAAAACATCATACAAATCTTGTCTTCTTTAGATTAACCACGATTTTCAGCTGTGATAGACTAAAGAGGAGTAAGCACACAGCAAAACGGTAGAATACTTTAAAGCACTGAGGTACCAAGGGTTTTTCGACTTCATATGGAATAGCTACAGGAAAACATGGAGAAGAGATATCAATTCTAACTTTTCCAACAATCATAGAAACTAATTGCAAATATTCAAACCATGACTGAGGAAAACAGAAAATGTGCAATAACCATAACAATGTATTTTAAGAATTTTCATCAAATGGCTAAGCATTTTATCACTGAATATTAGCCTAGGAACCAAAATAGGTTATATATTTAACAGCAGCAACACTCCCGAAATTCATTGTTTCCGGAAAATAAAGCCAAGTCATCTGGTAGTAGAAATGGCAAATATTGTATTAGCTTTATCTTCTGAAATTTTAGGGTTGTTTTGGCATGGTCCATAAGTTAAAATAGTTTCGCCTGACGTTTCGTCAATATCTGCGGGGGACATCTTCAGATACGGTGCTTTCCTTCGACTAATGCATGCTAAAACTGAGCCAGCATAGGCTCAGAAAAGCTTATGCATATAATATTTTATTGTTTATTTTTATAATCACATTTCAACCTTCAAATTCACACGATAAGCGTGAAAATTATGATCATTGTAGCGCCATCGACTTTTGCCATTCTTTTGCAGTCTGTGAAGAGGCTTTCACTTTTATTACTTTCTCAAGAAGCTAATTATGGTAGGTAGAGGGAATATTATATTCCATCTAAAATCGATATGGAGATTCTGCCGGAAATATGCTTTAGATTCCCTCAATCTGAAAAAAATCATTTTTAGGAAACGTTTCGTGTTGTGTGTATACAACATAACCCAAATACGAAAAGTCGATAAATATCAAATTTGGTAATTAAGTTCAGCATCCGAAGAGACGAGACGAAGATTTTCGAGAAAATAGCCGCAACCCAGTTCTTCCTTTTTTCGTTATTTTTAATGTTTTCAAAAGTGGTTCTAATAATTTTTATTAAAATACTACGGTTTAAGATGCTTAGCTGACAAATAAAATGTAAATCCTGAATCTTCTTCGAATAGGCTGTCAAGTTCTCTTCATTCGGAATGAATTTTGCATAACTTTGTCTAACGTTAAACTATAAGAGAGAAACAAACATCACTACATAAACAATGTAGTTCTCTTTAAACAATATGTAAATTGTTTCTGAGACATCAGCCATTTTCGAGATATTCGCTGCTTTTGGTCTAAATTATTGAATACTTTGTCAGTCTTTACTTTCTCTACTACCTAGAGTAAGTAGGGAAAGTATTGCATTCCACTCATAAATTCTTTACCGAGGTTTCACCGGAAATATATGTTTTGCGACCCCCTGAATCCAAAAGAATCATTTTGTAAACATGTCCGTGTGTGTGTCTGTGTGTCTGTGAACAGCATAACTCAGAAACGAACAGTCGGATAAACACCAAACTTGGTATTTAGGTTCAGTATCTTCCAAAGATGCGACACGAAGATTTTCAAGAAAATCCCCCATCCCAGATTACCCTTTACATGGAACATTTTTCGAAAATTTTAATTTTCTCAAAAATGGCTCTAACGATTTTGATTAAAATATTATATCTTTAAAATATTTTCATGACAAATGAAATGTATATCATGAATTTTCTGGGAATGTCTCCAAAAGTATTCTTCATTGTGAACGACTTTTGCATAACTGGTAAACTTTAAGACATAGACAAAATGTTACTACACAAAAAATGTAGATCGCGTTAAAATACACAATTTATGTCATATACATTTTTTGTTTGAGTGAACCATTTTCGAGATATTGCTTGTTATTCCCTTAAATTTTCCAATACTTTTTCTCAAATGGGAATTCGTTATTCATTTTTACTTTCTCTACTACGTAGGGGAAGTATTGCATTCCACCCAAAAATTCGATACCGAGATTTCAGCGGAAATACACGTTTTGAGACCTCCTGAATCCAAAAAAAGCATTTTTGGAAGCATGTCCGTGTGTGTGTCTGTGTGTGTGTGTGTGTGTGTCTGTGAACAGCATAACTCAAAAACGAACATTCGGATAAGCACCAAACTTGGTATTTAGGTTCAGTATCTTCCAGAGATGCGACACGAAGGTTTTCAAGAAAATCCCCCCACCCCAGACTACCCTTTACATGGAAGATTTTTCGAAAATTTTAATTTTCTCAAAAATGGCTCTAACGATTTTGATGAAAATATCATATGTTTAGGGTAATGTCATGAGAAATGAAATGTATATCTCGAATTTTCTGGGAATGTCTCCAAAAGTATTCTTCATTGTGAACGACTTTTGCATAACTGGTAAACCATAAGAGATAGACAAAATTTTACTACACAAAAAATGTAGATCGCGTTAAAATACACAACTTATGTCATATACATTTCTTTTGTTGAGTGAACCGTTTTAGAGATATTGCTTGTTATTTCTTTAAATTTTCCAATACTTATACTTTTTCTCAAATTCGTTATTCATTTTTACTTTCTCTACTACGTATAGTAAGTAGGGGAAGTATTGCATTCCACCCAAAAATTCGATACCGAGATTTCACCGGAAATACATGTTTTGAGACCTCCTGAATCCAAAAAAAGCATTTTTGGAAACATGTCCGTGTGTGTGTCTGTGTGTGTGTGTGTGTGTGTGTGTGTCTGTGTGTCTGTGTGTGTGTGTCTGTGAACAGCATAACTCAAAAACTAACAGTCGGATAAACACCAAACTTGGTATTTACGTTCAGTATCTTCCAGAGATGCGACAATCCCCCCACCCCAGACTACCCTTTACATGGAACATTTTTCGAAAATTTTAATTTTCTCAAAAATGGCTCTAACGATTTTGATGAAAATATCATATGTTTAAGATAATGTCATGAGAAATGAAATGTATATCTCGAAATTTCTGAGAATGTCTCCAAAAGTATTCTTCATTATGAACGACTTTTGCATAACTGGTAAACCATAAGAGATAGACAAAATTTTACTACATAAAAAATCTAGATCGCGTTAAAATACACAACTTATATCATATACATTTTTTTTTGTTGAGTGAACCGTTTTCGAGATATTGCTTGTTATTTCCTTAAATTTTCCAATACTTATACTTTTTCTCAAATTCGTTATTCATTTTTTTATGTCCTGGACATGCAAAGAGAATGGAATGCGCCACATAGCAACCAGCGTTAAAATATTTGACTATCGCTTAAAAGCTACCATATTCCCCTTGCATCTACAAGAAAATTACCAATAAGATTGACATCTCGATATCTCGATTAACATGAAGCATATGGAGAATAGGCGTTTGTAAAAATAGATTGTACAAGAGTAGAGAAAGTCATGTGAGCGTAACACATCAGATTTTTATGTCCTGGACATGCAAAGAGAATGGAATGCGCCACATAGCAACCAGCGTTAAAATATTTGACTATCGCTTAAAAGCTACCATATTCCCCTTGCATCTACAAGAAAATTACCAATAAGATTGACATCTCGATATCTCGATTAACATGAAGCATATGGAGAATAAGCGTTTGTAAAAATAGTTGTACAAGAGTAGAGAAAGTCATGTGAGTGTAACACATCAGATTTTGAAGTACTGGCATCATTGTTTCTTATGATGTTATGGAAAGTGTATGGAATTTCAACGTCAGCATGTAGTGGCCCATTTTATGAAGGATTTGACTATCTCTTCAGCCTTCTGTATTCCCTTTGTACGTGCATGGAAATGTGTAATGAAACTATTTTCAAAAAGGCTTGTCTTGATTAGTACGAAGCAGACAGGAAAAAAGTATGACGTGTTACGTGCACATAACTTTCTTTCCCTCTATCGTTTATTAGTGAGTATACAAATTATTCTTACAAAAATCAATTTTTAGACACTTAATTTTAATCGAGATGAACCTTTGTAGAGATAGCTATGTTACACATTTCGTTACAGTACAAAGGGAACAGCGACAGTTTAAGAACTCGGTGCTATAAGCTAGACTAAAATTACATTCTATTTCCATGTAATCGCGGGAAACAACTGAAAATCGACGGGACTTGAACAGAACGATAAAAATTTGAACAAATCTAACAATTAATAACGCATATCTCGGAAATGGCTAATGTCACAAAAGTTATTTGAAATAAATTGTGTGTTTTAAAGAGATCTACACGTTTTGTGTAGTACGTTTTCGTCTATCACTTAAGTTTACTAGTTATACAAGATTATATAAGATTCCTTCCGAACGAAGACCACTTCACATGCTATCCACAGAAAATTCTAGACACACATTTTATTTGTCATGTAAATATTATTAATATATGGTATTTTAACCAAAACCTTAGAGCCGATTTTTTAGAAAATCAAAAAGTTCGAAAATTTCCATGTAAAGGATAGTTTGGGGGAATTTCTTAAAACTCCTGGCGCATCTTTGGAAGGTACTGAACCTAAATATCAAGTTTGGTACTTATTCGACTTTTCGTTTTTGAGTTATGCTGTTCACAGACAAGCGTGCGCGCGCACGCAACACACACAACACACACACACACACACACACACACACATTAACATACCCGCGCACGGACCTTTTTTCTAAAAATGCTTTTGTTGGGTTCAGGGGATCTCAAAACATGTATTTCGGTGAAATCTCGGTATCTAATTTTTGGATGGAATGCAATGCATCCTCTATCTATTATGTACGTGGTAAGAAAATAAAACTATGATTCGATACATTCTAGCACATTACTTATGTGTTATATCATTCTCCTAAAACGTTATTCTTGTATCCACTTAAGTTAAGAAAACACTTGCGATGGAAAGATAAGATAGGGGTGAAACTCAAGAATCGCAATCTTTCAAACATGTCCGATAGCTGACGCTTAGGAAAGGTCTAAGATTGCAACTGTAGTATTTCGAAAACGACAAAAACTGCTTATTTTAATGATCTGTACACTTTCCCCGTAGTACAGTACGTAAGGTTGAAGTTGAAACATGACCATTTTGACGCTATCTGATTGGTATAGGAGGGGGAGGTGCTCCATTGACGGCCAGAGTGCTGAGAAACCTTGCCACAGTGAACTCTCAGTATCAAGTGTAGTGTTGTTGTTACTGCACTTTTTGGCAGCGAAGTACGGAAAATACCCTTAATTCTTCGGCCGTCCTTGATTCGCTGGCTTTCGTATTGTTATAAGTGGGCGTTGGTTGTTCTCTTCTAAATTTCATGTTTCAACCTAACCCAGATTTTAAATAGTAAGTTTCAATAGTAAAGGTTTTGAGATTAGGCAGTTAAGGATTATAAACTGTCGTGTAGAATATGGTGATATCTCTTTCTAACTTCCATGTATCAACTCACAGCAAACGCATTAGGATTTTGTCTTTCTTTTAATATTTCAGGGTTATACAACACGAAATCAATTAAAAGGAAATTCACAAGATATTCATATAAAATTCAAGATATACATTTATTTCTTATCTCAATATATTTATCATATGGCATTTTAATAAAAATTGTTAGAACAGTTTTGAGAAAATAGGAATGCCATGTAACATGTAGTTTAGAGGTGGCGAATTTTCTCGAAAAGCTGTGTCGCATCCTTGGGAATAGCTGACTTTAAATAGCAAGTTTGGTATTAACCGACTTTTCGATTTTGAGTTATGCCGTACATAAATGTCGACGACGAACGTTTAGCTAAATTGTTTTATCAGGGCAATGGTGTTGAGGAGATCCCAAAACATCTATCCTATATCTATCTCGTAGCGCTATAGTCCGTGAAGGGTCTTCACTGCCAGCCTCACGCCTATTTGCACAGCAGAGGTGGGTGATCGTCCAACCGATACGGAGAGGTGACGTGGCCAGCTTCACGCATTTCCAGCCAGAATATTGGCTTACATGGCCGGGATGGCTGCCTATCGCAACTCCTCACTTTCCTCACTATGCTGAGTAGGCACTGGTCCTATACCCGGGACTTAAAATCCGCACCCCCATGGGTGGCATGAACCCTGGCGCGTTACGTAGCCGGAAACCAGAGCTCCACACTCTAGCTCATAGCGCCGGACCAAAGCATATATTAGGCTATATAATAAACAATATTGGCTAGAGAAAGTCATATGAATGTAACATCGCATAGATATACAGAGTGAACCATACTGCTGCAGCAGTCATTTATTCTATATTTTTCAAAAATAAATTAATCTTACGGATGATCTGGTTCATCCATTTTACTGACAGGAACACCGGCGTTCCACAGATGAGTTTCTAAACCCAAAACAACAATTTATTTATTTATTTATCCTTCCCCTATTCTTTTTTAAATTATTGTAAATTATCTAGAAGGTTTGTGGTGAATGCTTCCCTTTATTCCTTATTACTACAATTTCGTAAAGCCCCTATAACATTCTTAACAACTTAGGAAAAATCCCCTGATGTTCAAGCAAATGATTATGAAAAATTAGCGGTATTATATGTCTGATTCCCTTAAACTCTTCATGATAATCATTGCTGAAACAAAGAGATACTAAAATATTAAGGCCAAATCCAGGGATTCTTAATGTTAGCAATTACTCTAAGGGAGAGATGGAAAAATAAATATAAGAGAAAATCGATTTATTTAATTATTAAATCTGTGAAAATAGGCAAAAAGTGCCAAAATTCCCTAAAATTCATTTTTGTGTTATTAAATACTATAAACCTTCTAGTTTTATTTCCTATAGTTTTTATAGACCTGCAACCCTTTAAATCACAACATGTGGTCATTTAAATGGCTGCCTGTAGGTGTGCGTGTCCATTGAAATCGGTAACTCTTGAGCTGGACTTCGTTTCTTTCAATTTTCATGTTTGTATTTCGCGGAATACTTTAAAGCAGATGATTGTCTTTCTCTACAAGTGTGTTGGCTGCATTACAGACATTTGAAGGTCTGCATACGTACTGTTTCCCTCCTAAATCTTTGTTTCTAAGGGTGCAGACAAAGTAAACTTAGCGTTTTGAAGCTCATTTGTTGCTGTATTATAACAAAGAATAGTGTCTATAATGTGTGTTATTTCGCATCTAAGTTATAAGTGTTATTTTATTTCGTAGAATTCTTAGATTCAATCGTAGTGTATATAAAACATTGTAGGTTAGCTTTCAACAAGTTAGGTTAGTCTTTCTTCAATACAAATTTGGATAAATATGAATAGGTTGAAAAACCATCGAAATACAGGAAAGATGCCACCTTCAAAACGCATCCAAATAAAAACTAATGTCTTAGGTACTAGGTGGAGCAAAGATAAGTCCACAAATTCAGTAAGCACAAGCACAACCACACCAGTTTCACAAGCTTCATGTTCATTTCAAGTATTCCCTCATCCCTCTACTTCACAAGAGTCACATACAGAGGCACATTTTCCAACAAGCCACAATAAATTTTCAATGTTTATCAGAGATGAAGTAAGACTTTCAGAAATGTGTCATGAATTCACTCAAGCTTTTGACAGAATATATTCAGGGCTACTAAATTGGTCAATCTGGATATCAAACTTAATAACACTTTGGGATTTGTATCTAAATTAGCTATTAAGTGCAATGACTGTGACAGTGTTGAAGAAAATTACACTAGCCCCAGAACAGTCGAGTCCGCCAGGCCACCTTTTGAGGTGAACAGTAAAATTGTTAGCACATTTTTGGAACTAGATAAAGGCCGTGCATGATGAGAACAGTTTTTCATGGGAATATGAATGCCAGCTATAAGTTCATCCACCTACAATACACACCTTCAAAAGCTGGTAAAACACAATGCTATAGTGCAAACAAGTATTTTAAATGAAGCGCGCCTTGCTGTTCGTAAGGCTTATCTAGATTTGTACCCAAGTCTAACTATGTAGTCTACACTATACATCACAGTTAGTTTGACGGCACGTGGCAGAAACGTGGATTCCTCACTTCATGGGATAGGCATAGTAATAGACACTTTAACTGGACTTGTCATTGACTTTGAAATATTATCAAACTTTCTGGGGTTCTGTGAAGAAAAGCTTAAAGTCTTAGACAGTTAAAGTGAGGAATATAAATCCTGGTTGGCATCACACAAAGCAGCAGGTGAGTGTGAAGTTAATTTTACTGCATCATCTGCAGCAATGGAGGTTACAGCAGCAGCACTAATGTGGCAAAGATCAATCAAGTTGTGTAACATTAGATACACAACAATGATATCCGATGGGGATGCAAAAACATAAACAGTTGCAAGAATTAGGGGTATATGGCAAAACAGAAATTGTAAAAGATGAGTGCATTAATCGTGTGGTCAAGAGACTAATGTCAGGGTTTCAAAACTTAGTAAAAGAAAACAGTCCTAAGGGTATAACACTAGGGGGTAGAAAAGCAGGAAGCCTAAAAGAGCAAACAATAGTAAAATTCACCAACTATTACAAAGCCATAATATACAATAGCCCACATCTAGATGAAATAAAATCTTCAATATTTGCCACCCTATATCACTGCTCATCAACAGACAAAAAGCCACAAAACAATAATTGTCTCAACGGTCAAACAGCATGGTGGTTCTATAATGGGCTATCGCTAAGGGTGATCCAACCTGCACACAATACATTCACCATGAAAACAATTCTGTCCCCTAAGGTATATACAAAAATGTTGCCAATGATGAGCTTCTTAAAAGATGCAAATCAGGCAAGACACAAAATGCTAATGAGTCGCTTCAGCGTGTCATCTGGGAAAAATGCCCCAAGGAAATATTTGTTTCCAAAAAGAAAATGGAAATTTGTGTAACTTCTGCTATGTCACAGTTCAACATGTGATGTAGGGCTACTCAGGAACTAAAACTTAATTTAATAAATAAAAAGTTAAGTCCAGCATAACATAAAATAAGCTTGGAAAGGGATAAGCGTCGACTACTCCAAGGCAAACAAACCAGCAGACCATTTAACAGAAGCCGGAGGAATGCTCGAGTGACTAAATTAGCAGCAGAGGAGAAAAAGAAGATGGAGGGACCTAAATATGCAACAGGTGCTTTTTGAAGAGCTTAAAGGTCATAAACACTGTTATTTTTATGATGCAATTTTGAAACCTCTTTTCTCATTTTTTAGGTTTTTCAGCACTTTTTCAAGTGTAAATTGCTCCACACGATGCAGTTTTCATAATAAATGTATACAATTTGCTATAAATGCTAATATATAACAGAACAAGATAATGATGAGATGAGTTTTGTATAAAGTGAATGGTTCTGATGTAATTAAATAATAATTTTTGTGTTTTGACAATTTTTAAGAAAAATTTTCAAATGTGAAGACGTTATTTTCCCCACGTTTTGGGAGCCAATTTGAAGAACGTTTGTTGCTTCTACGTGTGGAAAGTCAGTTTGAAGATGATGTATTATATTTCTACTGCTGGGGAGCCGAACTTGAAGTAGTTGCAACCGCGTGTGGTAAACATTTTCCAGCAGCCTTGTTTAAAAATGTTTAAAAATATTAACTTTGTAATTTTGGACTGGTTCTTTTAAATATTATATATTTATGTTTTCCCCGGCTGCGTCAGTATTTATATTTTTTAGAGACATGAATGTCTTTGCAAGGCGTGGTGCGGCTGAAGAATGTAGGGTTACACAGATTATAATTTTACTTCAATACATTTATTAATCCTTGACATAGTTGAAATAAAACTTCACTGATATTGAGAGCTGTGAGATTCTTTTATTAATTACTTGCATTTTTAACAGGTAAACGATTTTTGTCTCACACGAATACGTATTAAATTTCTCGAGGACGCATCTCGCGTCAGGAACACTGTCTACAACCAACACGTCCAGTTATGAGCGCTGTCTACAAGCAACTGACTTCTTTTCTACCGCCTAAATTTGTAAATTTCTGTATTTCAATTTCTGATTGGCTAATTGTAGTCCAATAGAATACCTTGATTTAACTTAAGCTTTTTTTCTGGTTGTTGATTGGCTATTTTTATAAACTGTCTCAAAATTTACATTATTGTTGCCCCAATAATGACTAGTAGCATTTAAACTTTGAAATTCATTATTGCCTTAAGGTTACCTCATTATTACCTCATTGTTAGCAACTTATAACCTATTATTCTCACAGTTCGTACATTATTGAATTACGCAATACTTTCACATAACATTATTGAACATGTATACAATAATATAAACATATACAATGAATGTGATCTACACTTTTTATATATTGTTACATATACATATTGCTTTAAGGCGGGCTGTTATTGAATTTACATATTATATAATTAGACTGAAATTATTTAAGTGTTAAAAATACTGCCTCAAATGGCATATTACATATTTTTTCTTCCAAACTGGCAGGATAATAAAAAATGCATATTTACAATTCATTGCAGTACTATTAGGGTGTAAATACAAAATAAAATTTTTTAAAATAATAACTGCACTGTGTGGAGCAATTCCTCAAAAAAATCAATAAAAATTATTAATAACTCTGGAAATATTTGCAACAGATGCACTAAATTTGGTATATATACTATTCATTAATCCTAGTTGTTGTGTTAAAATTTCAAATAAATCCAATTAAAATTATGGATTTTAGAAATTTCGCAGATGGATATCCTTAAACGGTATAATCGGTTTCATCATCTAAAATGCATGGAAAATGCTAGACTGTATCACAGGTATGGAGATGCAACCCAAAACGGTTAGGACTACTTGCTAGACAAAAAATATGAAAGCAATCGCTGAGATCTGGAGTTGGAACAAGCCAAAAGGCAAAAACTACAAAGTTGATTATATTGATGATCATGATCATGATGACCCTTACTGTGCAGAATTGATATACAATTTTTGTGTTATTTCGATTTATCCTTGACCAGCTATTGCATCATGAACTCCAGTAATATCGTTTTACGAGTACTCAATCAGCGCTATTAAATGGACACCATACACTGTATGCAGATTCCGTCTTCAACCCATCGAAATTGCGTCCGGCACATCGAACGTTGCAACAGATGCAGCTAAACAGTTTATCGTGCAAAATCCAGGGAAGGCTTGCAGCATTGTAATGGCGGTGCATACACAAAGAGTTGCTTCCCTCTAACTTAATGCTCATTAATAATTTCTCTTCCATTTAGACACGCTTGAGTAGTTTGTACTTGCCAATTACTCTGATTAGTATCCAGTGGTTGCTGGCCACAGAGCATACAAACTGCCCTCATTATGAGGAAGCTTGGGAAGCTTTGTATAGGAAATTTATAATCAGTTCACCGGGCTAAATGACACTTACTGCTGCATGCAGGAGAATACACGTCCTTTCTTATCCTGTACATTACGAATCAATCACAGTATTCTGACCTTCGCGGCAAATCCGCCCCTCAACCTTTCCTCTTCTTCTCCGCATATGAAAAAATCTTATGTGTTACACTCACATGATTTTCTCTACTCTTGTACAAACTATTTTTACAAACGCTTATTCTCCATCTACTTCATGTTAATCAGGATAAACATTTGCAGAGTCTATCTTATTGCTAATTTTCTTGTAGATGTAAGGGGAATATATATTTACAAGGGCAATATAGAAATACAGTAGCCTTTAAGCACATATATCTCTTAATACCTGGTTGCTAGGTGCAGCACCATTCCCTTTACCACAGATTAATACTCTTTGCAGATCCAAGACAAAAAAATGAATAACGAATTCCCATTTGAGAAAATAAGTATTGAAAAATTTAAGGGAATAACAAGCAATATCTCGAAAATGGTTCACCCAACAAAAAACATGTATATGACATAAATTGTGTATTTTAACGCGTACTACACTTTTTGTGTAGTAAACTTTTGTCTATCTCTTATGGTTTACCAGTTATGCAAAAATCGTTCTCAATGAAGAATACTTTTGGAGACATTCCCAGAAAATTCAAGATATACATTTTATTTTTCATAAAAATATCTTAAACATATGATATTTTAATCAAAATCGTTAGAGCCATTTTTGAGAAAATTAATTTTTTCGAAAAATCTCCCATGTGAAGGATAATCTGGGCTGGGGGGATTTTCTTGAAAACCTTCGTGTCGCATCTCTGGAAGATACTGAACCTAAATACCAAGTTTGGTTTTACCCGACTGTTCGTTTCTGAATTATGCTGTTCACAGACAGACACACACAGACACACACACGGACATATTTCCAAAAATGATTTTTTTGGATTCAGGGGGTCTCAAAACATGTATTTCCGGTGAAATCTCGGTATCGAATTTTTGGGTGGAATACAATACTTCCCCTACATACTATACGTAGTAGAGAAAGTAAAAACTATTGCAATATTCTTCATAATTTGGTATCTATTTCTATCTCAAACATATTTCCACTCATTTTTCCTACCAGTGCATTTCTTAGCAAATATATTCTTCTCATCCAGTGCCTTACTTATGGTTGAGGAGGCATCTATGGAAGCACTGGAATAGTTTCATTTCCTCTTGCCACTCTCAAGCGCTGTTTTTCCTTCATCCAAATTTTCCAAGACGGCCCCTTTACTTATTTTGAGTCTTACATTCCACTCTTCCCATATCCACATTTCCGATGCTTCTAGTCTCTTTCTCTCGCCTCAATAACTTCAAATTTTCAGCATTATACGTAGTACTACACTACAAATAAAGCACATGCCACTTTCTTCCCTAGGTATTTCTTCGAAGGTAAATAAGAGGGTTTCTTTCTGCACCAAACGCCTTTTTTGCTAATACTAACCTCTGACTTCTTGGCAACAGCTTATGTTACATCTAAGGTACACGCCAGTGGAAAATAAGTTATTCATAACAGAATACAGTGCTTTATGTTGATATTGACAAGTCTAGCCAACCCTCTGCCGGCATGAACTATCCTCGCATATATTCTAGCCACTTGATTGGCAGGTCACTTCTCTCTCTCTCTCTCTCAAAATATGGCCAAAGGATAACACTATGTCTATGTTTTCACAAGCTGAATGCCGTTAAGGCAATACTTCGGTGAATTTTAGGCAAAAACAAAATATAAAATCAAATAAAGCCGAAATTTAAGAACGCTTTGTTTTTTATTATTTTAATATGCTTATACCTTGTATTTTCATCTTGCACTACCTTCTTCTTAATGTCTGTTAGTTTTAAAGCACCCAATGATTGCGTGCCTTGGAGATTAACTTCAGTATTAAAGCTCAGGTCTTAATTTTACTTTCTCTACTACGTATAGTAAGTATTGCATTCCACTCAAAAATTCGATACCAATATTTCACCGGAAATACATGTTTTGAGACCTCCTGAATAAAAAAAAACATTTTTGGAAACATGTCCGTGTGTGCCTGTGAACAGCATAACTCGAAAAGGAACAGTCGGATAAACACCAAACTTGGTTATTAGGTTCAGTATCTTCCAGACATGCGACACGAAGGGTTTCAAGAAAATCCCCCACCACAGATTGCACTTTACATGGAACATTTTTCGAAAATTTTAATTCTATCAAAAATGGCTCTAACGATTTTGATTAAAATATCATATATTTAAGATACTTTCATGACACAACACAGACACACACACGGACATGTTTCCAAAAATACTTTTTTTGGATTCAGGAGGCCTCAAAACATGTATTTCCGGTGAAATCTCGGTATCGAATTTTTGGCTGGAATGCAATACTTCCCCTACTTACTATACTTAATAGAGAAAGTAAAAAGGGAAGTCGTAAAAATCGCAATTATTAGCAACATTAAATTATTCATTTACAATTAAACATTTCCATAACTTATATTTGTAAAGTTCAAAATGCTCATAACGCCTGTCAAAAAGATTGTGTTCTAACGCATTAATGAACAGTAATACCTCCACAGCAGTTTCTTAATATTCGTTTTAAGTTCAAAACAAAAATTTGTAACGAATATAATAAACCATTTGTACAGTGGTAAAAAACAATCATTGGGCGCACTCTAAGAGCGGGACTTATTCCACCTACATTACGATTTTACGCGGAGTTCCCAGAAGTACACCTTCAAGCATTCCAATTGTAGCAAAAAAAAATCTGCTGTGTTACATTCACATGACTTTGACTTTCTCTACTCTTGTACAAACTATTTTTACAAACGCTTATTCTCCATATGCTTCATGTTAATCGATATGTTAATTTTATTGCTAACTTTCTTGTAGGTGCAAGGGGAATATTGTAGACTTTAAGCGATAGTCAAATATTTTAAGAACTGGTTACTATGCGGCGGATTCCATTCTCTTTGTATGTCCAGGACAAAAAAAATGAATAACGAATTCCCATTTGAGAAAAAGTATGAGTATTGGAAAATTTAAAGGAATAACAAGCAATATCTCAAAAATGGTTCACTCAATAAAAAACGTATATGACATAAATTGTGTATTTTAACGCGATCTACATTTTTGTGTAGTAAATTTTGTCTATCTCTTATGGTTTATCAGTTACGCAAAAGTCGTTCACAATGAAGAACACTTTTGGAGACATTCCCAGAAAATTCAAGATATACATTTTATTTTATCATGAAAGTATCTTAAATATATGATATTTTAATCAAAATCGTTAGAGCCATTTTTGAGAAAATTAAAATTTTCGAAAAATGCTCCATGTAAAGGGTAATCTAGGGTGGGGGGATTTTCTTGAAAACCTTCGTGTCGCATCTCTGGAAGATACTGAACCTAAATACCAAGTTTGGTGTTTATCCGACTGTTCGTTTCTGAGTTATGCTGTTCACAGACACACAGAGACACCCACACGGACATGTTTCCAAAAATGCTTTTTTTGGATTCAGGGGGTCCCAAAACATGTATTTCCGGTGAAATCTCGGTATCGAATTTTTGGGTGGGATACAATACTTCCCCTACTTACTAACGTAGTAGAGAAGATAATTAAATGCACAGTATTCTTTATCGTCTGTCCACCGCATAAATAGGTGTCCTAAAACCCCTTGTCCTTCTATTTGTACCCTGACAATGAAAGGGGGTGATAAGCAGGTTAATTCACTCCCCCTCTGTTTTTCGAAAGCCATGTGTCACTAGAACACAAACACACGTCTATCTGATGTCATGCTCAATGATTGTTATACAAATAAGAGAAGCAATTTAAAGTTGGTTGACGAACACGGTCAATGAATTGAACCCATGTAAGTCATCAAGTATCCATAAAATAATGAGAAATATTATATAATTAAGAAATCCATGGCTATTTTGATTACGTCGTTGTTTACTTGATGTGGAAACAAAACTTTTGAAATACGCTCCGTGCACTAGCGACACATTAAAATACTGCGATGGCCTATTTTTCACCCCTTATATATTTTCCTTCTTTTCGCCTCGATACATATACATCGTATTCTTACATTAAACCTACAAATTACATATTCTATAACATTTTTTATAAAATGTTAGTTATATATTTAAAATAAAGAGAGTTGAAGGTTGTTACACTACATCACTAAAATGTTCTTACTTGAACGCGTTTCGGGAGACGGTTTGCTCCCATCGTCAGCATGTTTTCAACTGAGTTTGCCGGTTATTGTCTGGGGAATGTGTGTGGCTAGTGGTGTTCTCTGGTGCTGGGCTGATGAACCTCAAAAGCAGCCGGATAAATCAGCAGTAGCACATCATTTCTGGTCTTCAAACCATGATACACTCCGAACATAAAACTCTTAAAACCGATCAACAGCAGCAATGAATTGGACATCTGGGAAGAAATACATATCGTCAAACACAGGAATCACCAAATGAATTTCGAACTGCCGCCACCCAACAGCCTTTGGAGTTTCATCAGCCCAGCACTAGAGAACACCACTAGCCACACACATTCCCCAGACAATAACCGGTAAAATCAGTTGAAAACATGCTGACGATGGGAGCAAACCGTCTCCCGAAACGCGTTCAAGTAAGAACATTTTAGTGATGTAGTGTAACAACCTTCAACTCTCTTTATTTTAAAAATTACGACACATCACTGTTACTAGCTTCTAAATCTTCAAAATTAATTAATTAGTTATATATGTTTACCTTGCAACCAGCGGCCCAACAGCGCCGTATTTGAAGTGTGCAGATAACCCTTCATGCGTTAAAACAGTTGCAGAACTCATCGGGGTAATTCCAAATAAACACAGGTGGGGAATTGGCGCATTAACGCCCTTAAAACTTATTACAACTACCACTACTACTACAGCGGTTCTCAGAAACGTTCAAATGGATACACGGAGACGGTTGGAATATTGTATCAATTAACAGAGCCAAAATTTCCAACATCTATTCAATGAGTGAATTCAGCATAACAATTCCTTTAGATGATGATAATAATAATCTCTATAATAGCAAGCGAGAAAATGGAAGTGAAAAACTGCATGCTCTCGTGATTGCTGCTTATAATCCGTAATGTTCGGCAAAAACAGCGCAAACACACTTAAAAAGATAACTATGGGTGGATACGAATAAGTCAAGTAAAGACATTTAAATTAGTTGCCCGTCTAAAAAGTTAGTTTATTCCCACAAAAATAAAGCCTGTGTAACTGAACTGGAAAATATTATTTTCTGTTTATTATTTTCTATCATCACGGACAGTACGTTCTATTGCAAGCCTGTGAAGTGCCTCTCAATTAGCGCAATTCCCCCATCGTCTTTGCTGATAAGCAAGAGAAGTAAAACTAAGCTCGGCCGGCCTTATAGCTCAGTCAGTAGAGCAACTGCCTGCTGTGTGAGGAGTCCTGGGTTCAGTACCCGGATGGGGGGTGGGAATTTTTCTCTAGCCGAGATTACTCCCTATCCTCCCCAGAGTCTGGAAGTATGAATGAGAGTGTGACTGTGTGGGTGTGTTCTAATGATTAAAGCCCAGAGTTTATTATAAACCCAAAGACAAGCGAATAAGCTAACACCATTGCGTAAAGGCAATAATACATTCCAAAGGAAAGGCCGCTGATGCTACCATTGTAGTTGTGTTAACTTGGAATTATCCCTTTGAGTTCTGCAACTCCTTTAACGCACGAAGGGATCTCTACACACTTGAAATATGGAGCGGTTGGGCCACCTGTTATACCACAGCCAAAACTTCCAACTACTGGCGATAATGCCTAAAAGCGTTGTTATTTCTTTTGTTTCCTTTTTTACCGTCATGTTTACACGTTTGTGCTTAGTTCTGTACATTACTGAAATATGGCCGTTTGTCTACCAAGTGACTCTTCTTACCATACAAAGGCGCGCTCATACCATTTCTAGTTATGGCAGAGGGCGTTGTTAAACTTCTGCGTTTCGCTTATTTCACGAGTTATGCAGTCACCAGAGCAGGCAGCATTTGAGGTGTTTCATAGTCCACTGCAAGGAGGTGGGCGAAAGGGGACAGGTTGCTGCAAGAAAGAGTACAGGTGGTCTGTGTGTGTCTGCAGAGGAGTGGGTTGATTACGGAGGGGACTCGGCACCGATCCAGAGTGGATATTGTACCTAACGCTCTACGACGAGGCGTCCCGGGAGGAGGGAGAAGGGAGGAGGCGAGACGAGGCACCGGGCGATCGGAACCAGAAGCGACGGCACAGCAATGACAGGATCCCTAAGTTTCCAGGAGACACCCCGAAAGACGAACAGACAGACCGAGGACCTCACCCCACACAGAGGGTTTCCAATGCCCCTCAAACGGGTTCGGATACCTTGGTATCCAGCCAAAGTCGAGGGGCGGAGAGAGTCGCAAAGAGCATCCTTTTCCGCTGCCACGTTGCAGCGAAACACCATCGCCGACACTTGGGGTCCTGAAAGAGACCAACGGGATGAAAGATGAATGAAATCAAGAATGGAACGAAATGGAGGGACAGGAAATTCGACCATGTTGCAACTAATATAAATAGTGTTAGACTAATGCACATAATATTAATACATATATATCTGTTCACTATGCCCAGTGTGTTTATTTCTTAGGTATAAGAGGAAACGTAAAACTAAATGTACTGAAAACATTCCGTGATATGAATGAAAGTTGCATTGCTCAGTTAATGGAAAAACTAGGAGAAGAAACTCGGGGTACTATGTACTCGGCTAATAGTGTAAATGATAAGTGGGATGAATTTTATAGAGTATTCAGTATTCATTTTAATGCATGTTGCCATACTAAAACTAAAGTTGTACATAAGAACAAAAACTCAAAAGTTAAACTAGATTCTGAAACCATTAAGCTCAGAAATGAAATGAAGCAGTATTATGAATTACATAAATCAACAGCAAATGAACATTACAAAAATTTGTACAAACAGACAAAAAAGCATTATTTGGTAACTCTTAATGATCTTAAAGCTTCTGTGTATAGAAGCAAAATAAACAATTCAGGGAACATTAGTAAAACAACATGGGGTATAGTTAACGAAGCTAGAAAAAATAATCCCAACACTAAAGATCTGGAATTGAACATAAATGGCTCAGTACAAAAAGACCCTATTCAATTATGTGAATATATAAATGATTTTTTTCTGAATGTTGCGGTACAATCAAGTTACCAAATTCCTGTAACCAATTTTAACTCTAAAACAATATATCCATCTGTTTTTATTAATCCTGTGACTACAACTGAAATTATTAATATCATAAATAAGTTACCAAACAAAACCACTAGTGGTTGGGATGAAATTAATTCCCTAACTCTAAAACAGTGAACATGTTCTTGCAAGCCCTCTTGAGTATCTTATTAATTACTCTATTTCGAGAGGAGAGTTTCCGGAATGTCTTAAAATATCAATAGTCAGTCCCGTGCATAAAAAGGTGATACTAAGGACATCAATAACTTCAGGCCAATTACATTAACATCTGAATTAGCCAAAATTTTTGAAAGGGTTATATTACAACGTCTGATTCATTTCTTAGAAAAACATAATGTCATTACTAATTCACAACATGGTTTCAGGAAACATTATTCTACTATTTCAGCAATAATGGAGTGCACGAGTAATATTGTCAAACACCTAGAAAATAAAGAAAAAACTGCAACACTATTTTTTGACCTTACCAAAGCATTTGATTGTGTAGATCATAATATTTTATTGACCAAGCTGGAAGCATTTGGGATTAGGGGTCTAACTAGAGATCTAATTTTCTCGTATCTTATTGGCAGAAAGCAGGCTACTCAAATATATCATAAACAAGGAAACTTAACAACCAAAACTACTTCCAAATTTAAAACTGTAAAATATGGAGTACCTCAAGGCTCAGTATTAGGTCCCCTTTTATTTATTCTCTATGTGAATGACATTCCTACCACAGACAATAGTAGTTATTTCATATGCCGATGACACAACTACTGTATGTTGGGATATTTCAACTGAGGAACTACTTAACACAATGACAAGAAACATCAACTCGCTTTTTAAATTTTTTAGGGAACACAATTTAAAATGTAATATGTCGAAGACAAAACTAATCCAATTTAATCTAAGGAATTCTAACAATACGCATAATACTCTTCAACTACCAAATTATAATATAGTTAGCACAAATGTACATAAATTTCTGGGAATCATAATTGACCAAAAATTAACATGATCAGAACACATTCAGCATATTTGTGGTAAAATTAGCAAGTCATTGTATTTACTTAGGTATTTCTCAAATATTCTTGAAGAAAGAGAATTAAAAATGATATACTATGGGGTCATCTTTCCTCATTTAATGTATGGGATAGAAATCTGGGGGTGTTGTACAAAAGCAAACATTGAAAGACTACTGAAATTACAGAAGAAGGCAATCAGAATAATATATCACTTAAATCATAGGGATTCGTGCAGAAAATTTTTTAAAGTTAAACAAATTCTTACAGTAATTTCATTATATGTTTATAAAGTAATAATATATGCATTACAAAAAGATAATTTGAGAGACAATGATATTCATCACTACAATACACGACATAACAGTGATTTCTTCAGACAGGGTTTTAGAATTGCAGTTAGTTACAAGGATCGTAAAGTAATGGGACAATTCCTATATAATAAGCTGCCAGATTTTGTAAAGCAACCTAATACAGCACATAGTTTTAAGACTAGGCTTAAGAGTTACCTAATAAATAAGCCTGTCTATACCATGGACGAATTGTAGTATGTAAGTTTGAATAAATTGTATTATAAACCTGTAATTACATAATAAGTAACCATTTGACAATGTCAGAAACTGTATTTCAGTCTATTGACAATAAATGCATTATTATTATTATTATTATTATTATTATTATTATTAAATCACTCCAGCCTTCGTCTGACCACCCGGGAAAACCCCGAAAAGTGGGTCAGAGTGAGCGGTCGCCGGGATCGATCCGGACCTCCCAAATGCGGACCACAGGCGTAACCGCCTGAGCTGTCCCGATCGGTGTGTCTACAGAAGACCAACATAGGTGTCTCTTGGCGGAGATGAAAACCTTTTCGAATCACCACCGAACACAGGGTTTTATCTTTATTCCGTGGTAGTGCATGGACTGTTAGCAACCGTTGCAGCGATAACGGAATTCGGCGTAGACATGCGGCATTAAGGAAGAGCTAACCGATGTCCACATGAATGAAAGATTGACATATGCAGAACTCCATGAGGACTTCGATTGGAGAGAAGTGATTTTCTCGGACGAAGTTACATTCAGTACTGCAAGTAGCGCTTCGACTGTGTTAGTTTACAGTGGGATTCACTACAACAGACACTGTTCTGGCCACTTGTGCAAAAAATAATCAAATGAGCGTCATTGTTTAACCATGAATATCGCAAGATGAGACAGGTATGCTGGAACGCGTTCATGGAAACCTAAATGGCGAAATTTATACTAAAATGCTCCAACATGTTCTCTTCCCGTCTACCGAAAGCGATATCCTGAATGAATTATCACATTTCAGCAGGATAACCATTTAGTCCATAGTTTTTTCAGAGTTCAAAGCTAGTTTTCGGAGCACACATACATTTTTGAACAGATGTCATGACCTCCGATGTCACCAGAGTTGAATGCCAAGGAACATGCTTGGGCAAAAATAAAGAAGACGCTTTTTACGTGCTACAGATCGATTAATGCTGCATAGGTCTGGACGCCATTGAAAAGATCCAATTTGGGAATCTCTAGCGGAGGATATCAATTATTTCAAAAACATGGTGGACACCACGCTCCGAAATTTGAGGTCAAGCGACCGGAATTCAGGTCGCTATGAAGAATTAAGTTTTTCACTTCTGTTTACTTTTCGATAACAGTAGATAAATAGCTCGCACACCATAGAATGAATAATCCTATAGTATCATAAAATATAATCTGCACAAATATACAAAACTACATAGGGGCTGAGGTCGTTAAGGCACGGACTCGCAAATGGGAAGTCTTTCTTCAAATCCCGCCAGGAACGTCCTTCCTGACTAAGATTTCCTCCAGGTTTTACTATAAAGTTAGGCCTGGAGCTTTTCCTTTCCAAATTCCCTTTCCCAATTATCAGTCCATAAATCATTAATGTTCACCACCTGTGGTGCCGTATATAGAAAGAACGGAAAGTAAACTTAAACAGTACTAAAAATAAGTATACCAAGTAACTATTGAAAAGAGCATGAATAATAAAAAGTATATGCAGATCACCGGATTCGAACCGTCTCTTTAGCTGGCACACTAACTTCAAACCTACAACGCTGGCCCTGGACTATTTTAACCGCGAAAAATGGTATATTATCCATACAATGGTGTAACCAAAGGTTCAAATTGTATTCGATTATTTACCTGTACATTTTTGGAAGTATTGTTTGAATTACTTCCTCGGTGTTTATGATATATAATAACGTGATAGATCATGTCGTAGCTGGAATTATAGATAAGTCTGATTTGCAGTGCAACATATGTACACGTGTGAACTCTCTTAGTTTCGTATACTTCTGTGATGCCGTAGTGATGCTTTGAAGTTTTACAGCACTCAATCATTTTTCCACCACAGTAGATACGTGAAAGGAGCGTCATTTCAGTTTCTGTTTAGGGTGGGTGGCAAATTGCCTCAAGCAGTTTCCCGAATTTTTATATGGATTTTAATGACATTTTTAGCTTAAAAGAAAATCGTTGACTGCTCAAATATGGGATAGTTTATATTTAAAATCAGGTGTGTTATTTTTTCTTTTGATAGAGCAATAATAACCAGTATCCCAATTATTTCTTGTAACCAAAGGGGGGGAATCGACCCTACCGCCCCTAAATGATGCCCCTATACATGAACTAAGTTATACTCTATGTGAAACGAAGGAAGGGTCAGAAATTACCTCTCTAAAGAATTCAACCAGGTGGACGTTGGTTAATTAATTATTCTTTCACACAAGCCGTGCATAGCACAAGGTTGGAAAGCTGGAATCCCAGAAAAGAGCCAGGGAATTTAATATCGTGTCGGTATGTTGCCATGATAGCTTAGTTCGTTAGAGCTACCGTCTGTGGTCCAAATTCCGGCTATGCCATTGAATTCTTCAGCCTGATTCTGCCTTTGCAACCTTGTCCAAAACACTGCTATGTGAAAAACAATTAATTACCATTGACCGACAAACCTTACTATTTGGGTTTTACTATGAAGCCCGGAACTTAAAGTACTTACGACACTGTAAGTGGCCATTGGGGTATGTAAATCGAAATGAATTTGAGATCTCTTTGTGGTTTATTGGGAGAAAAGAGTCATTTGGGGAATTCAACGTCGTCCCGCCATGCTATGGGTGGTAGCTCACTGGTTACAGCAATCGACGGTCACCGGAAGATCCGTGCTTCAAATCTCGACTATGGCAATGAATTTTTTAGTCTATTGTTTAGCCCAATGTAACGTGAACCTTGTAGACGGTGGGGTGAATTCAGATTCCTACAGCGCTGAAATGCGTAAAATCATAATATTTATCAAACGTTTCTTCTGAATTAGACATGCAAATTTATCTAAAATTATTTCCAACATCAGTTATTGTCGCCAAGTGGATAGTAATTCGATGCATTTGTAAATTTCTGTAATTAATTTGGTCTGTAAGCTTTAGATACAGTAATAATAATAATAATAATAATAATAATAATAATAATAATAATAATATAGTTTATTTTTTAACAATGAACAGGTCGTTTGACTGATACCGACTTCAATATGTTAAAGTTGTCCTGCCATCTGGATAGCGTCTTCCTATGTCCCAATACCTTCTTAGTTGGTAGTATAATATTGTTTTTTTTATTTATTGTCGTTTAAAGTCGCTTAAACCTAAAGTCACAACGTAACTATTAATATCATCATAACAAGCAAAGCACATATTAACACAACCTTCATATGCAGTATTAATTAATACAGTACTTAGCGAACAACAAAAATAATAAGCTATAATATAAATTTATGTCTTCATAGAAGTGAAGAATTTCAGGGTGGTTAATTCCTTTAGCCAAATCTGTAGAGATGTGGTGTAGATCTCTTTTTCCTTTGAGGATGGAGAATTCGGTAGCGATGTGTTTGATTGTAAGGAGGGTGTTGCAGTTAAAGTACATAGAAGGGTCATCCTTACGCAGCAGATATACGTGTGTCAATTAGGTGTGGCCAATCCGTAACCTTGTTAGAGCAACGTATTGCCCTCTTGAAGTGAACGTAAGAGGTGGTGTGGCTTTAGGACAAGGCCTGTTCTCGTGGAGTTTTATGCCAAGTTGATTCATCCATTGTTGTTTCCAATGGTGCTTTCGTTTTATATGGTGAATACGTCGCTGTGGGGGACTAGGATTCGAGTTGTCGCTCACTGGGTGTTTAGTGAATTCTTTGGCAGCTGCATCTGTTGTTTCATTGCCCACATGAGATGGTAACGCGTAAAATACGTCTTCTTTACGTTGGTATTGCAAATCTTTATTTATGCTGATTATATCTTGAGCCATTGTGAGATGTGTGTTTCTACCCTGAGGGTTTGTAAGACACTTAGTGAATCAGTTAGGATTAGGAAGGATCTCTCATTACTAGTATTGATAAATTGCAACGCATAATGTTCAGCAGAGAAGATGGAGAAGAATTCAGGAATTCTGTAGAGTATTGTGTGTTCTGGATAGACAATTGCACATTCGCATCGTCATTTATTAGAGAACCATCACCATATATTTTAGTATGACTGGGATAGTTTGATAAGATTTCTTTGAATAGTTTATTTTAGATGACTTCAGGTCTGTGGATGATTTGGGATATTTTTTAGTTCTGTATTGATAATCAACGTACTAGTCTTCCGAGGAGTACAGTGTGGAAGAAGAGGAAGTTGTGATATAGGAAGTAAAGTAACATTGAGTTTTTGAAGGTATCTAGGGATTCTCAGACTGAAAGGAACACCATGAATACGATCTGAAGACAAACATTTTGTAGGGAACACATAATCAAACATTTTGGAATTTTGTCTAGCTGCGGTCTTCAGTGCATAAGAAAGCCTCAGTTGTTCACGTCTGATATAAGAGGAGTTTCATCAGTTTCGTTCTGCAGGTTATTGATAGGACTATTGTGGAATGCACCAAGTATAAGACTTAAAGCAGATTACTGTATGGTATCAAGCATTTTCAAGGCTGTAAGACTAGCTGAAGCATATATCATGTTGCCAAGTCGAGTTTAGATCCAAGAATTGCTTAGTATGTTCGCAGAAGGACGTTGTAGTCAGCACCTCAATTTGTGGAAGTCAACAACCTCAAAACGTTCAAACGACGGGTGCGCTGTTTTTGAGGACTACAACCTGTGCGATCCAGGTTAATTTAGAATCTAATGACGTTCCCAGGATGTTCAGCCAGTCCAATACTTTTATGATATTTCGACCTATGTATAAGATCGGTTTTTTAAGTTTATGTTTTCTCTGGAGAATACTACACCTCCTTTTTTTAGATCCGGAGAACTTAAAACCAGTATACCGGGTGTACTTTTATAGATTGTCGATAGTTTCTTGAAGAATTGTTTCTGAGGTTTGAATGCTTCTACCTTTGCAGAAAATGGTAATGTCATCTGCAAAGAGACAAATTTGTACTGATATGGATGGATGGATGGATGGATGGATGGATGGATGGATGGATGGATGGACGGACGGACGGACGGACGGACGGATGGATGGATGGATGGATGGATGGATGGATGGACGGACGGACGGACGGATGGATGGATGGACGGACGGACGGACGGACGGATGGCTGGATGGATGGACGGATGGACGGATGGATGGACGGACGGACGGACGGATGGATGGATGGATGGATGGATGACCTTTTGTTCTAACGTTAATTTTCCTTTCTTGTAGAAAGTTATATATGAATGCTAAAATTTTACCAGAAATATTATTTTTATAAGTTCTCTGACAATGTGGTTTCGTCAAATCGTGTCTTAAGCCTTTTCAAGGTACAAATTGACCAGAATGATAGGAAGTGATTTCGATAATGCTTCCCATACTTACGTTTCAATGAGCAAGTATCTATTGAAGAATGATGCAGATGGAAGCCACTTTGAAAGGGAGTAAAGGACTTAGTGCTTTCCAATATTCAGACTAGTCCCTTATTGACTACTTTTTCCATTAATTTACACACTGTATTGTTTAAAGAAATTGGATGATTGTTTTCCGGAAGAGATCTGTGTTTTTTCTTTTTTTTTCCATTTTTAGAATAGGTATCACAATAGCTTGGTGCCACAAATCAGAAATACTTTGTGTTTCTGAATAAAAAAATTCTAAGAGATATTCCATGGCATAAGTAGACATTTGCTTTAAGAAAGGGTACGGAACATCGGGACCAGGGCTCTTGTTCTTGCAACTCAACAGGGCTTCTTGAAGCTCTTCAAGAGAGAAACACTTGTTGACAGGTTCACCCGAGTCTTTAAACAACTGGAGCTGTCAGGTTTAGGGTCGAATATTTTATTCGGAGGAATTCATTATCATAGTTTTCTCACTTGAAATGGCTTCAAAGGAATCCGCTATACAATCTGCTGTTTCTTGAGAGTCAGTGATCATGTTATTAGTTGTAGGGACTTAATTGCAACGATTTTATTGTTTGAATGTATCCCATGTATGCTTTTGACTTTATTTCACAGGAATTTTAGGTGTTTTGTAAGCAAGGAAGGTTACAAAATTTTCCCAAGATATGCACTTACTGGATTTTATTGTATGTCCAGCATTTGCACGTAGTTTAATAAATTATATTTTATTTTCAGGTGTATAATGTCCTTTATATTTGTAATAGGCTTTGTTTTTCTTTTTAATGGCTGCTTTACATTCATTCCACCATGACAACCTTTTTTTGCGGATGGTGCATTTTGGGCACACCGTTTTCGGCATATTTAATTTTAATGCTAGTAAAGTTTTCTACAAATTCATTGATGTTGTGTTTACAAAAGCCTGCAACAGTTAGCAGATTAAATATGTGATTATCGATATATTACGAAACTTTGTCCAGTTAGTTTTGGTAAAATTCCAGTGTACATTAGGAACAGAAGTAAGTTTCATATTCGGTTTTAATGACTATAGGGACTCCCATATAAAGTAGAGCAGAGGTGGCGAATACGTGACTCGCGAGTCATTTTGACTCGTAGACGCCGTTCCCTCTCTGCAAGCGTCCCTTTGTTTTTCACATTCTGCTGAGTGATGAAGTGCGTATTACATATTTGGTGACTCGCGGAAGCAAGTCGTTTTCGCCACCCTTGAAGTAGGGTAAACCGACAAGTTTAAAATATGTGTTATCTCAGGAGAGATATGTGGCACTATATATGTTACACGCAACATTGTAGTCTGTCTGTCCCTGAGAGCTTAATAATATGATATGTCATTTCTCATAATTTTGCTATACTTCCTCCGCGTTATTTGGTGGGCTGGTTGGTTGAGGTATAGCCCCGCATGGTTTTGTGGCTATTAAAATCGCCCACAATCAAACAAGGCTTGGGAAACTGAAGCACGAGTTCGGTGTAGTAGTCAATATCCAGGTGTACCCTGCTTGGGATATAAATGTGGCATATTTATATTGTTATTGATAATAACACAACAGCTGTGGCCTCAAAACAGGTTCTAAGAGTTATTCATTTTTTAGGAATACTGTCTTTATGTAAATTGCTACTCTTCCACTAGTATTGGTAGCACTAATAGATTTTATGGAGTGTACCACATATATTGGCAACATAGTTTTCTCGAAAATTTGTTCCTTGTAAGCATATTATATAAAAAGCTGAGTCAGTATTTTTAATACTCAAATAATTTCAGTCTAATTATATTATATATATATATTCAATAAATATTGCCTTAAAGCAATATTTGTATATAACAATATATAAACAGTGTATATTACAGTCGTTTTAAATGCTTATATTATTGTATACATGTGTAATAATGTTATGTGAATGTATTATATAATTTAACAATGTATGAGCTGTGAGAATAATAGGTTAAAGGTTGCTAACAATGAGGTAACAATGAGGCAACCTTGAGGCAATAATGAGTAAGAGAGTGTAATAATGCTACTAGTCATTCAAGGAGCAACAATAATGTAATTTTTGTGAGTTTATAAAATAGCCAATCAACAACCAGAAAAAAGCTTAAGTTAAATAAAAGTATTCTATTGGATTAGGAATAGCCAATCAGAGACTTTAAATACAGAAATTTACAAATTTAGGCGGAAGAAATCAAGTCAGTTGCTTGTAGACAGCGCTCATAACTGGACCCGTTGGTTGTAGACAGTGTTCCTGACGTGAGGTGCGTCCTCGAGAAATTTAATACGTATTCGTGTGAGAGGAAAATAGTTTACGTGTTAAAAAGTGTAAGTAATTAATTTAAAAAGTCTCAAATCTCTATATCAGTGAAGTGTTATCTAAATCGTATCAAGTATTAATAAAAGGAGTGAAGTAAAATTATAAGCTGTGTAAGCCTACATTCTTCAGTCGCACCACAACCCAGCAAAGAGAAACATGTCTCTAACAATGATACTAAAGTAGCCGGGGCAAACATAAATATAATATTTAAAGAAAGTCAAATTACAAAGTTAATATTTTTATACATTTGGGGCAAAGGCCACCGGAAAGTACATTTGGGGCGAAGGCTACCGGAAAGCGGGTACTATATGTGTGGTTGCAATGAACTTCAAGTTCGGCTCCCAACAGTTGAAATATAATACAACTCCTTCAATACAACCTACTTCAAATTGACGCCCAAAGCGTGGTGCAAATAACTTAAAGATACTATCTATTTCAAAGCGTGGTTTCTGAGTAGAATTTTAAGAAACTCATTGTGCCCTAGAGATATTTATATTCCGTTGTAGAACGTTACAAAACAGAATTGGAACTTTACTGATGCAAAGTGGTTAGTTTTCTAATATGTCATTTACTTCTAAGAGAACTCGCAACGTTTTTTTATGTTTTTTTCTATTCGGTTAGTGCAATTTTATTATTTAGTCTTTTTAGGTTTTCTGTGTAACTTATAGCAAAGGAAGCTATGTTTCTGTGCTATTCATGTTTATATAAAAACTTTTAAGTTGGGAAAAGATGAGTATATAATCTTTAGCATTGCCGTTCAATGCCTTTTCAACGTCTGCTAGACCTTCATTAAATTAAGATTTTTCTCAGATTTGTTTTAGTTCTCCTAGGTTTTGGAGTTGCTAGTTCATTTCCCAGCTGTTTTAAGGGTGTTTTCAAGATGGTTTCAAAAGTCATCCGAATCAGAAGTTTCTTCTTTCTGAGTTGTGTCCATTGTGGAGTCGCTTGAGGAAATAGGGCGTTTAGATTTAATGGTGATATCAATGCAGGGAGCTTTCGGGGGTTGTTGAAGACTTGCGGCAAAAGGATTTATTGATTTTTGGGATATATCAGTGGGATTAGGTGTGACAACTTCCTCATTTAATGAGCTGTTTCATCATTAGAAAGAGTAGCAGAAGGCAGCGCTACTTGAGTTTGGTCACCTGAGGTTTCACCGGAGGAGTCAGGTTTTCAGTTTGCCTAGCTTTGCTGGTATTAGCACCGACTGCAGGAAAATTATTTCTCTGAGAGGATATTCCTTTAATGATAGAGATTGCACAGCAGGAATAAAATCCTCCTTGTTATTATTCTGGCACGGTTTAGCCAGAGTCCCTTTGCTTTACACGGAAGCAGATGGAGGAGTCGGTGGAGAAATAGATCCAATAGCTTGTTCCATCCTAGGTTACCTGTGGACTTTCTGGAAACTTGCTGAGCTCATCTGGGTGGACATAAATTTGCCTACAGAAGCTTAGAATGTGTGTATGCATGTGTGTATGTGTGTGTGCGTGTGTGTGTTCTTGTTATTATTCTGGCACTGTTTAGCCAGATGTCCCTTTGCTTTACACAGGAAGCAGACGGGGGAGTCAGTGGAGAAATAGATCCAATAGCTTGTTCCATCCTAGGTTACCTGTGGACTTTCTGGAAACTTGCTGAGCTCATCTGGGTGGACATAAATTTGCCTACAGAAGCTTAGAATGTGTGTATGCATGTGTGTATGTGTGTGTGCGTGTGTGTGTTCTTGTTATTATTCTGGCACTGTTTAGCCAGATGTCCCTTTGCTTTACACAGGAAGCAGACGGGGGAGTCAGTGGAGAAATAGATCCAATAGCTTGTTCCATCCTAGGTTACCTGTGGACTTTCTGGAAACTTGCTGAGCTCATCTGGGTGGACATAAATTTACCTACAGAAGCTTAGAATGTGTGTATGCATGTGTGTATGTGTGTGTGCGTGTGTGTGTTCTTGTTATTATTCTGGCACTGTTTAGCCAGATGTCCCTTTGCTTTACACAGGAAGCAGACGGGGGAGTCAGTGGAGAAATAGATCCAATAGCTTGTTCCATCCTAGGTTACCTGTGGACTTTCTGGAAACTTGCTGAGCTCATCTGGGTGGACATAAATTTGCCTACAGAAGCTTAGAATGTGTGTATGCATATGTGTGTATGTGTGTGTGCGTGTGTGCGTGCGTGTGTGCGTGTGTGTGTTCTTGTCATTATTCTGGCACTGTTTAGCCAGATGTCCCTTTGCTTTACACAGGAAACAGACGGGGGAGTCAATGGAGAAATAGATCCAATAGCGTGTTCCATCCTAGGTTATCTGTGGACTTTCTGCAAGCTTGCCGAGGTGATCTGGGTGGACGTACAGTTGCCTGCGGAAGCTTATATTGTGTATGTACCCCAGGGATGAAATTCTAGCGCGAATGTTCGTTATGCTGGATGTAGGTTTAATTCCTTTATTTTATAGACCTTTCACTAGAATATAATTGCGGATAACAGGGCAAACGTTGGATATTCTAATTTTTGTGCTTTGTCAGAACGGGTTTAAGCTCAAGGCAAAGATTATTAATTGTGATCTGTGGGATCTTGCTTACTACTTCCTCTATAATGGTTTTACTGGCTGGATGCACCATGTGCATATTCTGGCATTGGATATTTTGGAAATGAAACGGATGTTGGCTAGACCTGCGAGTTTACCTACAGCGTAGGCATAATCTTTGGTTGTTAAAACTGACATTGTCACTGCTGTGATTACGATAGCGTGCTCTTTCTTTGGGCAATAATTATAGAGACCAAATATTTGCAGCAAATAACCCAGAATGGCTAATATAGAGTAGCACACGACAACGAGGGTTATTGATGTTCGAAATGGTAGATGCAATAAACTGTTTTACATCTTCTACGCCCGGTTTTCAACGTGGAAAATGGAATTTTATATATCAGATGAAAGCGTATATTTCATGCTTTAAAATGCACTATAGTTTATGGCTCCACTAGTTATAATACCACACAAATAATACTCGAAGCGGCGGAAATTATGCTACAGTCATAGATAACCTGAATGTATTATTAGTATTATTGTGGTTGTTGTTGCATAATGACACTTATGTAGCCTTGGTAGTCAAAAATCGTTTAAATAGATTGACTAATCTTCTTCAGCCTTATTAATATTACCTTAATGGTACTCTCTTGTACACGATCAAACCTTTTTTCAATTCAATGATTTACAAGAAACATTGCGAAATGTTTTTCAATATGTGACAAGATGGAAAAGACTTGACAAGACTTGAAAATGTCAAAAATGTGTATTTACAAGCTGTCTCTTCGCCAAACTGAAACCCTTCAGAACACATTGATAATAATTTATCATGCGCAAAGCAATTTAGTATTTGCGTCACAGTATAAGAATTCGCAATGAAATAATGCTCTTTACTAATATTATGTAACACTTTCACGTATTATATCCAATTAAATCACATTACGAGTATGGAATACAATGAAAATAACACCAACCGATAGGTTAACCACACTATATAACATTGCATTAATGTATACTTAGTTCGGAAAACAGCCTGGCAATTATTTCTTCATAATTGCCTCCATCTGTCCCAACTTGTGGTAATCTACGGAGCTCTCGATGTACAGACATGGCCAGCTTATGTATAACTAATCAGTTCGTATACGACATACCTTGGCCGTTTGTTTACTTTTCGCTTTCAGTCATGTTGCAGATTTCGTGACCCACTGTGAATACTCGCATTTCATTGGCCAAAGCCATCAAATCATTGTGAAATGTTTGACCGTTTTGAGCATGTCGTTATTTGCTTTCAAGACTTTCAAAGACTTTAAAAATATTGGAAGCAATTTGACCAGAAAAGTTGTGAAGTTGTAACAACTCTTGAAAAGTCTTGTAAAGTATTGAACTTGACAAAAATTTGATCGTGTACAAGCGGCTTTAAACTTGAAAGCACAGTTCATAGGCAGTGTCATCTTTTGGGAAGACATAAGCAACTTGTCAATCAGCTGTCTGCAATTATGCAAGAGGGAACATAGAAAGCTGACGCTTGGAGAGGGTGGAGCTGCATATATCATTACCAACATAAATCCCATCGTTTTCCTTCATGGACCACATTTTCTGCTTCTAGGTGTACATCTGGAGTAGTTAAAGCTACCCACTTGCTTCACTACTGCATTCTGCTTTCGGGGTATATCTTATTTGCTCTTCTACCAATAATTATTATCTTACGTACATATTTCCATACTCTTCCACTATCACCTATTATATTAACGTTTTCTTTAGGCTTATTCCCTTTTCAGCTAGCAGTGTCATATCGACACAACCTATACATTTCACTATCCCTTCTATACCACTCCTGTCGTTTCGGAAACAGTTGAAGCTACATTTTCCGCGATTCCGATAAAACTGAATTTTCTGCTTAGAACACACTTGGAAACTGGGTCCAGAACGAGGGTGCCATAATGCAACGAGGGCACCATAATGCAACGATCAACACATTTTCAGGGCAATTTTGTCGCGCCTTTAATTTCTAGATCACAATAAATAATCAATTTACGAGCAAAGAACGACAAATCAATTCATCCAGAGTTAAGATGGAGCAAGTGGTATCATTTAGCATTACACTGGAAGCAGAAGATAAGTCAAGAATTGCAACTTCGTTAATAAATCTTTGTTTTTCAGCACATAAATACGACAAATTTTCGGAAAAAGTACTTGTTGACACTTTGGTCGTTAATTTTGAAGCATTATATTCATCAAACCCAACAATAGATCAGCTTAGGTCTTTTAATCAAAGAAGTCTACTCCATGGAGTTGACTTGAACGACATGGAATGCATTAACAAACTTGCCTGTTTCAAAAATGTGTTCTTTATTTGAACCTCTTTGATACTTGGAATAGAGTCAGAAACATGGGCTAGAAATGTTTGACAGTTCCACTCTTCAAAATAATGACCTCTGCCTAAGTATAAAAAAAGACAAAACATCAAATTGCATTTGATTATCTACCACCGAAAACCTTTTGGAATACACAGGCATATTTTAAACCAAACCTCATTACAAATAACACCAAATGCTATTTTTAGAAAACGCTAAATTCGTTTTAGAACGACACGAAACCCTATTTAAAATACAAGGTTTTAATATCGATTTCCAACAATAATTAAGAGAGAAAACGCTGGTTTCTAATTATAAATCATCTGTTTTTCTGCTAACCAGAGAATGTGTATACATCGTATTGTAAAACATTAATGCATTAATTGCATTAAAGCTATGAAAGTTCCAGTGTAAAATATTTTTACCAGTTATTACTTTTGTACGAAACGCAGTTCCACCAACATAAATTTTCGGCCTTTGAAATATTAACTGCAGCGCTTGCTACGGAATCCTTTAATTTATTCTTTTTATTCTACCCCCACCTTCCTGCGGCATCATAATCTCTTAGAATTACCTTCATGAAAAGGTCACCTCCTGAAAGCTTTTCGGCGGAACAACATTAAAAAGTTAATATTTATGGGGTACGAGTTCAAAACCAACATATTATACGTTCTTTCGTGCACTGTTGGCTTCAGCGAAGTTGGCACTTAACGCTGTTATTTATGTGTAAATAGCATGCATTTTATCAACCTGAAATTACTGTATTTAAGTTCAGCTTAATATAAGCATATAAGAATTCGCCCCTAAGTTTGGTTCGACAAAGCTTGTCAGCCTTCTCGTGTTCCAGGTCGTTTAAATACAGAGTACAGCTTAACTCAGTTAAATAAAATTTCAAGCATTGACAATTATTGCGTTGATTTATACACTGTGTTCAAGAAGTGACGCAACGTTATGAGAAACTTCTTTTACAATAATTACTGAAACTTGAAACCGTCCTGTGGTTCCCCCGAGTTAGAACTGATAAATTATATTTTTAACATCCTTGTTAAAGGAGATAAATCAATGCGCTTGTGAATGTAGAGGTGTTAACTTGTTTGCATAGCCTTTTTCGTACAGATGTGATTCATACTAATTCTAATGCATGAATTCGAATACATTGTTGCTAAATACAATCCGATTCTACCCACAACCACAAGTGTTTTTTTCATTAGTTTGCGTCACATTTTTATCACTCTGTACATATATTATATTACTTAAATCTCTGTTAGTTATGGCAAGTTTTCAAATTATTGATCAGTCAAATTGCTGAGGGGACGTTGTAGGTCTCTATATATCACAGAAAAAGAACATCACTTTATCTCCTCACAACGAAAAATTACAAGTTCGCTGATCTCAGTGGCCAATGGATTACACCATGCTTTCCTAGGTATAACTAAAAGAAAAATCTGATGTGTTACACTCACATGACTTTCTCTACTCGTGTACAATCTGATTTTACAAACGCCTATTCTCCATTTGCTTCATGTTAATCGAGATGTCAATCTTATTGGTAATTTTCTTGTAGATGCAAGGGGAATATGGTAGCTTTTAAGCGATAGTCAAATATTTTAACGCTGGTTGCTATGTGGCGCATTCCATTCTCTTTGCATGTCCAGGACATAAAAAAATCTGATGTGTTACACTCACATGACTTTCTCTACTCTTGTACAATCTATTTTTACAAACGCATATTCTCCATATGCTTCATGTTAATCGAGATATCGAGATGTCAATCTTATTTGTAATTTTCTTGTAGATGCAAGGGGAATATGGTAGCTTTTAAGCGATAGTCAAATATTTTAACGCTGGTTGCTATGTGGCGCATTCCATTCTCTTTGCATGTCCACGACAAAAAAAAAATGAATAACGAATTTGAGAAAAAGTATAAGTATTGGAAAATTTAAGGAAATAACAAGCAATATCTCGAAAACGGTTCACTCAACAAAAGAAATGTATATGACATAAGTTGTGTATCTACATTTTTTGTGTAGTAAAATTTTGTCTATCTCTTATGGTTTACCAGTTATGCAAAAGTCGTTCACAATGAAGAATACTTTTGGAGACATTCCCAGAAAATTTGAGATATACATTTCATTTCTCATTACATTATCATAAACATATGATATTTTAATCAAAATCGTTAGAGCCATTTTTGAGAAAATTAAAATTTTCGAAAAATGTTCCATGTAAAGGGTAGTCTGGGGTGGGGGGATTTTCTTTAAAACCTTCGTGTCGCATCTCTAGAACATACTGAACCTAAATATCAAGTTTGGTGTTTATCCGACTGTTCGTTTTTGAGTTATGCTGTTCACAGACACACACACAGACACACACACACACACAGACACACACACAGACACACACACGGACATGTTTCAAAACATGTATATCCGGTGAAATCTCGGTATCGAATTTTTGGGTGGAATGCAATACTTCCCCTACTTACTATACGTAGTAGAGAAAGTAAAAATTAAATTGAGCTTTATTTATGGTCGTTCTTTAACTACTGCGGTTCCTAGCGTCCCATTCTACGAGGGTGGATCGAAAAGTAACGCACAATAGTTTTTTTTTTACAAAAACGTTTAACAGTTAAAACAACAACAAAAACCACAAATGAACTTACACCTTTTACCTACTTTTCGACATAGTCACCAAGTTTCTCACACATTTCTCCAGTCGTGATACCAGTTTCAATATGCCCTGCTCGTAGAAGTCCGTTTCCTTTGAGTATAGCCATCTGCGAACTGTTTATTTCACTTCCGCATCTGTCCCAAAGCGTTGGCCGGCCAGGAATTTCTTCATGGGACCAAACAGATGAAAGTCCAAAAGTGCAATTTCCGGACTGTATGGTGGATGCTGGAGCACCTCCCAACCAAATTTAGTGATTTTCTGACGAACAGCAGCAGCAACATGGGGGCGAGCATAGTCATGCAGAATTTTGACATCGTCAGCATTCATGTTGTGGCGTTTGTCACAAAGGACACGGCGTAACTTCACCTAAGTTGCCATGTAGGCTGAAGCATTCACAGTGGTCCCGTGTTCAGCAAATTCCACCAATACAACACCATGCATATCCCAGAACACCGTCACAAGCACTTTCCTAGTAGACTGAGTCACTTTGAATTTTTTCTTCACTGGTGAACCAGCATGTTTCCACTCCCTACTTGCCTGCTTAGTTTCGGGCGTGTAGTGGTATGCCCACGACTCATCACCAGTGACGATTCCTTTCAGAAAGTCATGCCCTTCTTCGATGTACGCGTTAGGTGATCCAAGCTCGTCATCATTCGCTGGCCCTTGTAGTTGTTTTTAGGCACCCAGCAAGCACTAACTTTACGAAATTTCAACTTGTCATGAACAATATCGTACACTGCAACATAGGAAATGTTGGACTGTTGCGATAAGGTTCGGAGTTGCACACGCCGGTCGTTCAAAATTGCCGCTTCAATGCCTCTGACATTCTGCCGGGTTGCAGCTGTTACCGGCCTCTCGGAGCGTGGCAAATCACTAAGGTTCACACGACCTTCTAGGAAGAATGCACACCACCTGAAGACATTGCTACGGTCCATACACTCATCCCCATACACGACACGCATGTCCCTATGAATATCACTCGGTTTATGCCCTTTGGCCCACAAATATCGCACCACAACTCTCTGCTCTTCAAACGTGGACGACAGTAACATGCGTGCCAACTTTGTTGCGTCGTTAACGCTTCTCTCGTTAGAGATGCACATGAAACAAATTACCCTCTGTAGTGAAAACTTCAAGCTATATCTGTGTGAAATTGCAACATTCCAGCTGCAATACCAAGGCAGAAAAAAATTATTGTGCGTTATGTTTAGATCCGCCCTCGTATATTGGACGTGAAAGTCCGGAGATTTTGTTCAAGACCTTTTTATACGGCTTGAGGTTCTTTCACGTGTCATAAATCTACGACACGGGACCACCGACTTTACTTTATTTTCCTTCCGAAGGAAGTTATGCTAAGGATTTTTACGCCCGAAAAAATCCATCGCCCTTCGATGGATTAAAACCCGCGACCTCGGGAACTAGAGACTAGTATGTAGAACTAAAGTATGCAATTCTAGAAAGCTTTCTTTGAGATAGGTTTGTTTAAGTAAGATCTTTTTATGAGTTCATGTATTGCCTGGAGCTAATGCAAAGATTTACATCAATGAGAAGCAATACTGCAGCTACTGCAGCACTTTTCTCACGGTTTCTGACGGTTGGAGCATATTTTCAACGAGATTCCTGTGATGCTCATGTTCAAGCTACGTATTTGAAACCACTCTAGTATCTACAAATGAAGTTTGTCACGTCACTAACACTGCAGTGTTGTCTTTGGTAGTAACAAACTAATAAAGGAAAGGTTCTCAGCAAATTTTCATCGCCAAATTCCTATACTCTTCATCAAATAACTCCAGGAGTTCAATCTCAGTAATTTTATCTGTCTATTGTTCCTTTGTATGTGTTACATGTTATGTTATTCTGTTATTTGTACTTTATATCTCCTACGTATAGTAAGTAGGGGAAGTATTGTATTCCACCCAAAAATTCGATACCGAGATTTCACCGGAAATACATGTTTTGAGACCCCTGAATCCAAAAAAAGCATTTTTACTTCCTCTACTACGTATAGTAAGTAGAGGAAGTATTGTATTCCACCCAAAATTCGATACTGAGATTTCACCGGAAATACACGTTTTGAGATCCCCTGAATCCAAAAAAAAGCCTTTTTGGAAACATGTCCGTGAGTGTGTCTGTGTGTCTGTGTGTGTGTCTGTCTGTGTGTGTGTGTGTGTGTGTGTGTGTGTGTCTGTCTGTGAACAGCATAACTCAGAAACGAACAGTCGGATAAACACCAAACTTGGTATTTAGGTTCAGTATCTTCCAGGGATACGACACGAAGGTTTTCAAGAAAATCCCCCACCCCAGACTACCCTTTACATGGAAGATTTTTCGAAAATTTTAATTTTCCCAAAAATGGCTCTAACGATTTTGATTAAAATATCATATGTTTAAGATATTTTATGACAAATAAAATGTATATCTTGAATTTCCTGGGAATGTCTCCAAAAGTATTCTTCATTGTGAACACTTTTGCATAACTGGTAAACCATAAGAGATAGACAACATTTTACTACACAAAAAATGTAAATCGCGTTAAAATACACAATTTATGTCATATACATTTTATTGTTGAATGAACCATTTTCGAGATATTTCTTGATATTCCCTTAAATTTTTCAATACTTATTTTCTCAAATGGGAATTCGTTATTCATTTTTTGTCTTGGATATGCAAAGAGTATTAATCTGTGGCAAAGGGAATGGTGCTGCACCTAGCAACCAGCTATTAAGAGATATGTATGTGCTTAAAGGCTACTGTATTTCCAAATTGCCCTTGTAAATATATATTCCCCTTACATCTACAAGAAAATTAGCAATAAGATAGAGTCTGCAAATGTTTATCTCGATTAACATGAAGTAGATGGAGAATAAGCGTTTGTAAAAATAGTTTGTACAAGAGTAGAGAAAGTCATGTGAGTGTAACACATCAGATTTTTTGTTTTGTTATTCTATTTATTTCCCTTACTTTGTGTAGTCTTGAGTACTCTTTCCTTCTGGCAACCTAAAGAGGTGTTGAGGATTTGTAAAAAACAAATACACAAAACTGATGTATGACTAGTGCAGATGAAGTTACTGATTTGAAGTAGATATAAGTATTTCACAGTAATAACATTTAAATGTAGGAGAAACTGCTTTGACTCCGCACATAACATGCTTAAAGTGAATATTTTCTTACTAAGAATTCTACAAAACCATAGGCTTCTTACAAGTTATATCAGAATTTTTAAAATTAGAAAAAGAGAATAAGTGCATATGCAACCGTCAGTTTATGATGGTATGTTACGTGAATTTGACAGAAACTTTACTGCAAGTTAGATGTCCAGTTTACTCACGAGGTTCGCAATCAAAATTGGTGATATGCAGAGATGAAAATGGGGTTGTTTCTCTCCACTCTCGGATTTGAACCAATTTTTCAAGGGTGCATAGAAGATTATGCCTTATGTCTAATACAATTTATTGCGTTATGGAAACATCGTATTATAGGAAAATACAATTCAAGGCTATTATGTAAAAATACTTAGCATGGCTTCCTTCGGAAGGGAAGTAAAGCCGGTGGTCCCGTGTCATGGATTTACAGCACGTAAAAGAACCTCAAACCTGATACAGAGGTCTCTGAGAAATATTACCGGTATTTCACGCCGAATATATAATGAGACGCCAAGAACTACAGCAGTTAAAGAGCGTCCATAAACAAAAAAAGAGCTATCATGAAACTTTACACACACTAAGATACAGACTCAGGGTATCAATTCTAAGTGGTCATCTTGGTCTTCGCAAATTGTTTAGAATCACCATTTTTATTCTAAGAACAGTTGACACACGAGCTCGATCCGTGTGTGCGTGCCTGAAAGTGTGAAAGTGCATGTGTGTGCGTGAGTGTGAGAGTGCATTAGTGTGAGTGGTGTGTGTGAGGTGTGAGTTTGAATGTGTGAGTGTGAGATTGTGTGAGTGAGTGAGAGAGTGTGAGAGTGTGAGAGTGTGAGTGTGTGTGATAGAGTGTGAGTGTGAAAGTGTGTGAGTGAGAGAGTGTGTGTTTGTGTGTGAGCGAGTGTGTGTTTGTGTGTGAGCGAGTGTGTGTGTGAGAGTGCATTAGTGTGAGTGGTGTGTGTGTGAGTGAGTTTGAATGTGTGAGTGTGAGTGTAAAAGTGTGAGTGAGAGAGTGAGTGTGAGAGTGTGAGTGTGTGTGTGAGAGAGAGTGTGAGTGTGTGTGTGAGTGAGAGAGTGTGTGTTTGTGTGTGAGCGAGTGTATGTGGAGAGTGTGTGAGAGTGAGTGAGTGTGTGTGTGTGTTTGAGAGAGTGAGAGTGTGTGTGTGAGAGTGAGAGTGTGTGAGTGTGTGAGAGTGAGAGTGTGTGAGTGTGTGAGAGTGTGTGTGTGAATGTGTGAGAGTGTGTGTGTGAGTGTGTGAGAGTGAGTGAGATTGAGTGTGGGAGTGTGAGAGTAAGTGTCTGAGTGAGAGCGAGTGTGAGAGTTGGAGTATATGTATGCATGTGAACAGCATAACTCAAAAACCAAAAGTCGGTTAAATACCAACCTTGATATTTAAGTTCAGCATCTTCCAAGGATGCAACACAAAAATGTTCAAGAAAATCGTTCAACCCAAACTACCCTTTGCATGGAAAATTTTAGTTATTTTATCATCTCAAAAATAGCTAACGAATGCAATTAATATGCCATACTTGAATAACAAATACAATTTATATTCTGAATGTTCTAGGAATAGCCTGTGAGTTTATCTTCATTCTGAACGACTCTTGCATACCTTAAGATGTAGACAAACTGTCTGTTAAAACACACAATTTCAAATACATTTTATTTTTGTAGTTAACCATTTCCGAGATATTATTCGTTATTGGTTTGAATTTTGAAATTCTTATACTTTTCTCAACTGAGAAGCGGTATTTGTTTTTTTCACGCGGTCAGGCAAAGAGCGTGGAATTTCAAGGTGTGCTCTTTAAAAATTTGCTTTACCTACTCCATTCCACATGAAATTTGAATTGAAAACAAACAAATAGAATAGTAAGCTTTTGTAAGAGGAGCGAGTAGAGAAAGTCTTGCGAAAACATCAGATTTTTCTCTTTCTGTTTAATAGCAGTTTTTATACATAAGGCAGATGCACATGTACTATGAGCTTTTAAAAGCACTATCAAATATTTTACGGATTGTGTACACACTATTCTGAGCTTAAGGTTTATCGTTGTACGAGAGAGATGAATATACATGGGCTTAGGTTAGAATGAGTTTTTGGTGATTTAATGTAACATAGATTAGTTAATAAAAGCGTTAATGAGCCCATGTTTGATAGAGGCTCTGTGGTCATTTCAAGGAAGTAGCGAATTTCAAGCTGGTTTCCAGATGCAGACTAATTTCTGAGTTAGGGGGCTATACATGCAGTCATTCATATGTGAGACCGAATTTACAAAACCGAAAAATAACATTATAAACAACTTGGTAAAACAATATTAATATATGCATTACCCTCTTGGTTTAACTTTCTTTTTAAATCTATTTGATTACTATTGTAAAACATGAGTAATATTTGCAAATTGGAAATATGCTAGAATATGTGCCTTTTTTCTTATTGATTTAGGTACTTATTGCTTCAAGTAATTCATGATTTTATATCAAAGTAAATCATAAAAACAAAAATTTATATTCGTATATTAAGTTTGTGTTTAAAAATTGTTTGAGAGCTGCTAAATGATAAATTTCAGAGTTTATCGATAATAACGATTTTTATATTCATGACTAATGGTATTACTCTATGTTTTCTTTTTATGTATTTCTTTGACAAGTTTTAAAAGCAATACAATGAGTTATTTAAAATGAAAACAACAGCTTTAGTTACAAATGAATTTTTGTTTCGTGCATTGATCTTGGTTTATCGAGAGTAACAACATGGATTAAGTGTACAGCGAGAAATTTAACAATATGTTTATTGTTTAAAAAGATGCCTGTTCATCTGAAACTTGGAGAAATAAAATAAGCACGTGAAGCTAAAAATAATCCAGTGACGTGTCTACCCTGAGCAGAGCGTTTTTTCGATCAACGCAAATGGTCCCGCTTAATAAAATTCGGCTTGGCGTTGCAGAAGGCTACAAATAGTATATGAAGTGATTATTTGTTATCCTGCTGCTGTAATAAAAAAAGTGCAGCATACTCAAGCAATTCAGTGATAAAGGCAATTTAAATGATGTGGAATTGGATAATTTAGCTCCTGAAATAATTCATACCCTATGTTTGTTGTAGAAAATAGTGGATTAAGTGACTTAGGAAAATAACTCTATGTAATAATGCATATCCAGGCGGGCAATGCCGTGGATAGAAGCTGGTTAAAAAAATCTGATGTGCTACACTCACATGACTTTCTCTACTCTTGTACAATCTATTTTTACAAACGCCTATTCTCCATATGCTTCATATTAATCGAGATATCGAGTGTCAATCTTATTGGTAATTTTCTTGTAGATGCAAGGGAAATATGGTAGCTTTTAAGCGATACTCAAATATTTTATCGCTGGTTGCTATGTGGCGCATTCCATTCTCTTTGCATGTCCAGGACATAAAAAAATCTGATGTGTTACACTCACATGACTTTCTCTACTCTTGTACAAACTGTTTTTACAAACGCTTAATCTCCATATGCTTCATGTTAATCGAGATATCGAGATGTCAATCTTATTGATAATTTTCTTGTAGATGCAAGGGGAATATGGTAAGTTTTAAGCGATAGTCAAATATTTTAACGCTGGTTGCTATGTGGCGCATTCCATTCTCTTTGCATGTCCAGGAAATAAAAAAATCTGATGTGTTACACTCACATAACTTTCTCTACTCTTGTACAATCTAATTTTACAAACGCCTATTCTCCATATGCTTCATGTTAATCGAGATATCGAGATGTCAATCTTATTGGTAATTTTCTTGTAGATGCAAGGGGAATATGGTAGCTTTTAAGCGATAGTCAAATATTTTAACGCTGGTTGGTATGTGGCGAATTCCATTCTCTTTGCATGTTCAGGACATAAAAAAATGAATAACGAATTTGAGAAAAAGTATAAGTATTGGAAAATTTAAGGAAATAACAAGCAATATCTCGAAAACGGTTCACTCAACAAAAGAAACGTATATGACATAAGTTGTGTATTTTAACGCGATCTACATTTTTTGTGTAGTAAAATTTTGTCTATCTCTTATGGTTTACCAGTTATGCAAAAGTCGTTCACAATGAAGAATATTTTTGGAGACATTCCCAGAAAATTCGAGATATACATTTTATTTGTCATGACAATATCTTAAACATATGATATTTTAATCAAAATCGTTAGAGCCGTTTTTGAGAAAATTAAAATTTTCGAAAAATGTTCCATGTAAAGGGTAGTCTGGGGTGGGGGGATTTTCTTGAAAACCTTCGTGTCGCATCTCTGGAAGATACTGAACCTAAATACCAAGTTTGGTGTTTATCCGACTGTTCGTTTTTGAGTTATGCTGTTCACAGACACACAGACAGACACACAGACAGACACACAGACAGACACACAGACACACAGACACACAGACAGACACACACACGGACATGTTTCCAAAAATGCTTTTTTTGGATTCAGTGATTCTCAAAACATGTATTTCCGGTGAAATCTCGGTATCGAATTTTTGGGTGGAATGCAGTACTTCCCCTACTTACTATACGTAGTAGAGAAAGTAAAAATCTGATGTGTTACACTCACATGACTTTCTCTACTCTTGTACAAACTACCTTTACAAACGCTTATTCTCCATATGCTTCATGTTAATCGAGATATCGAGATGTCAATATTATTGCTAATTTTCTTGTAGATGCAGGGGGAATATGGTAGGTTTTAAGCGATAGTCAAATATTTAAGCGCTGGTTGCTATGTGGCGCATTCCATTCTCTTTGCATGTCCAGGACATAAAAAAATCTGATGTGTTACACTCACATGACTTTCTCTACTCTTGTACAATCTATTTTTACAAACGCCTATTCTCCATATGCTTCATGTTAATCGAGATATCGAGATGTCGATCTTATTGGTAATTTTCTTGTAGATGCAAGGGTAATATGGTAGCTTTTAAGCCATGGTCAAATATTTTAACGCTGGTTGCTATGCGGCGCATTCCATTCTCTTTGCAAGTCCAGGACATAAAAAAATCTGATGTGTTACACGCACATGACTTTCTCTACTCTTGTACAATCTAATTTTACAAACGCCTATTCTCCATATGCTTCATGTTAATCGAGATATCGAAATGTCAATCTTATTGGTAATTTTCTTGTAGATGCAAGGGAAATATGGTAGCTTTTAAGCGATAGTCAAATATTTTAACGCTGGTTGCTATGTGGCGCATTCCATTCTCTTTGCATGTCCAGGACATAAAAAAATGAATAACGAATTTGAGAAAAAGTATAAGTATTGCAAAATTTAAGGAAATAACAAGCAATATCTCGAAAACGGTTCACTCAACAAAAGAAATGTATATGACATAAGTTGTGTATTTTAACGCGATCTATATTTTTTGTGTAGTAAAATTTTGTCTATCTCTTATAGTTTACCAGTTATGCAAAAGTCGTTCAGAATGAAGAATACTTTTGGAGACATTCCCAGAAAATTCGAGATATACATTTCATTTCTCATGATATTATCTTAAACATATGATATTTTCATCAAAATCGTTAGAGCCATTTTTGAGAAAATTAAAATTTTCGAAAAATGTTCCATGTAAAGGGTAGTCTGGGGTGGGGGGATTTTCTTGAAAACCTTCGTGTCGCATCTCTGGAAGATACTGAACCTAAATACCAAGTTTGGTGTTTATCCGACTGTTCGTTTTTGAGTTATGCTGTTCACACACACACAGACACACAGACACACACACACACAGACACACACACACACAGACACACACACACACGGACATGTTTCCAAAAATGCTTTTTTTGGATTCAGGAGGTCTCAAAACATGTATTTCCGGTGAAATCTCGGTATCGAATTTTTGGGTGGAATGCAATACTTCCCCTACTTACTGTACGTAGTAGAGAAAGTAAAAATGAATAAGGAATTTGAGAAAAAGTATAAGTATTGGAAAATGTAAGGGAATAACAAGCAATATCTCGAAAACGGTTCACTCAACAAAATAAATGTATATGACATAAGTTGTGTATTTTAACGCGATCTACATTTTTTGTGTAGTAAAATTTTGTCTATCTCTTATGGTTTACCAGTTATGCAAAAGTCGTTCACAATGAAGAATACTTTTGGAGACATTCCCAGAAAATTCGAGATATACATTTCATTTCTCATGACATTATCTTAAACATATGATATTTTCATCAAAATCGTTAGAGCCATTTTTGAGAAAATTAAAATTTTCGAAAAATCTTCCATGTAAAGGGTAGTCTGGGGTGGGGGGATTTTCTTGAAAACCTTCGTGTCGCATCTCTGGAAGATACTGAACCTAAATACCAAGTTTGGTGCTTATCCGACTGTTCGTTTTTGAGTTATGCTGTTCACAGACACACACACAGACACACACACAGACACACAGACACACACACAGACACACACACGGACATGTTTCCAAAAATGCTTTTTTTGGATTCAGGAGGTCTCAAAACATGTATTTCCGGTGAAATCTCGGTATCGAATTTTTGGGTGGAATGCAATACTTCCCCTACTTACTATACGTAGTAGAGAAAGTAAAAATGAATAACGAATTTGAGAAAAAGTTTAAGTATTGGAAAATTTAAGGTAATAACAAGCAATATCTCGCAAACGGTTCACTCAACAAAAGAAATGTATATGACATAAATTGTGTATTTTAACGCGATCTACATTTTTCGTGTAGTAAACTTTTGTCTATCTCTTATGGTTTACCAGTTATGAAAAAGTCGTTCATAATGAAGAACACTTTTGGAGACATTGCCAGAAAATTCGAGATATACATTTTATTTGTCATGACAATATCTTAAACATATGATAGTTTAATCAAAATCGTTAGAGCCGTTTTTGAGAAAATTAAAATTTTCGAAAAATGTTCCATGTAAAGGGTAGTCTGGGGTGGGGGGATTTTATTGAAAACCTTCGTGTCGCATCTCTGGAAGATACTGAACCTAAATACCAAGTTTGGTGTTTATCCCACTGTTCGTTTCTGAGTTATGCTGTTCACAGACACACAGACAGACACACACGGACATGTTTCCAAAAATGCTCTTTTTGGATTCAGGGGGTCTCAAAACATATATTTCCGGTGAAATCTCGGTATCGAATTTTTGGGTGGAATACAATACTTCCCCTACTTACTATACGTAGTAGAGAAAGTAAAAAATCTGATGTGTTACACTCACATGACTTTCTCTACTCTTGTACAATCTATTTTTACAAACGCCTATTCTCCATATGCTTTACGTTTATCGAGATATCGAGATGTCAATCTTATTCCTAATTTTCTTGTAGATGCAAGTGGAATATGGTAGCTTTTAAGCGATGGTCAAATATTTTAACGCTGGTTGCTATGCGGCGCATTCCATTCTCTTTGCAAGTCCAGGACATAAAAAAATCTGATGTGTTACACTCACATGACTTTCTCTACTCTTGTACAATCTATTTTTACAAACGCCTATTCTCCATATGCTTTATGTTAATCGAGATATCGAGATGTCAATCTTATTGGTAATTTTCTTGTAGATGCAAGGGGAATATGGTAGCTTTTAAGCGATGGTCAAATATTTTAACGCTGGTTGCTATGCGGCGCATTCCATTCTCTTTGCAAGTCCAGGACATAAAAAAATGAATAACGAATTTGAGAAAAAGTATAAGTATTGGAAAATTTAAGGGAATAACAAGCAATATCTCGAAAACGGTTCACTCAACAAAAGAAATGTATATGACATAAGTTGTGTATTTTAACGAGATCTACATTTTTTGTGTAGTAAAATTTTGTCTATCTCTTATGGTTTACCAGTTATGCAAAAGTCGTTCACAATGAAGAATACTTTTGGGGACATTTCCAGAAAATTCGAGATATACATTTCATTTCTCATGACATTATCTTAAACATATGATATTTTAATCAAAATCGTTAGAGCCATTTTTGAGAAAATTAAAATTTTCGAAAAATGTTCCATGTAAAGGGTAGTCTGGGGTGGGGGGATTTTCTTGAAAATCTTCGTGTCGCATCTCTGGAAGATACTGAACGTAAATACCAAGTTTGGTGTTTATCCGACTGTTAGTTTTTTAGTTATGCTGTTCACAGACACACACACACAGACACACACACACAGACACACACACGGACATGTTTCTAAAAATGCTTTTTTTGGATTCAGGAGGTCTCAAAACATGTATTTCTGGTGAAATCTCGGTATCGAATTTTTGGGTGGAATGCAATACTTCCCCTACTTACTATACGTAGCAGAGAAAGTAAAAAATCTGAGGTGTTACACTCACATGACTTTCTCTACTCTCGTACAAACTATTTTTGCAAACGCTTATTCTCCATATGCTTCATGTTAATCGAGATATCGAGCTGTTAATCTTATTGCTAATTTTCTTGTAGATGCAAGGAAGCATTTAAGCGATAGTCAAATATTTTAAAAGCTGCTTGCTATGTGGGGTATCCCATTCTCTTTCTATTACCAGGACAAAAATTCTGATGTGTTGCACTCACATGACTTTCTCTACTCTTGTACAAACTATTCTTACAAACTCTTATTCTCCATATATTTCATATTAATCCAGATAAACATTTGCAGAAACGATCATTTGACATGCAAAGAGAATTACATTTTACACATAGCGACCAGTTCTAAAAATACACAACTATCACTTAAGGCGTACTATGTTCCCCTTGTATTGCATTTGGAACGGCAATATATAAATACAATAGTCTTTAAGCATAGACTTATCTCTTAATAGCTTGGTGCTATGTGAAGCACCATTCTCTTTGCCACAGATTAATACTATTTGCATATCCAAGACAAGAAAATCTGATGTGTTACACTCACATGACTTTCTCTACTCCTGTACAAACTATTTTTACAAACGCTTATTCTCCATACGCTTCATGTTAATGGAGATATCGAGATGTCAATCTTATTGATAAGTTTCTTGTAGATGCAAGGGGAATATGGTAGGTTTTAAGCGATAGTCAAATATTTTAACGCTGGTTGCTATGTGGCGCATTCCATTCTCTTTGCATGTCCAGGACAAAAAAATGAATAACGAATTTGAGAAAAAGTATAAGTATTGGAAAATTTAAGGGAATAACAAGCAATATATTGCAAACGGTTCACTCAATAAAAGAAATGTATATGATATAAATTGTGTATTTTAACGCGATCTACATTTTTTGTGTAGTAAAATTTTGTCTATCTCTTATGGTTTACCAGTTATGAAAAAGTCGTTCATAATGAAGAATACTTTTGGAGACATTCCCAGAAAATTCGAGATACACATTTTAATTATCCTGACAATATCTTTAACATATGATATTATAATCAAAATCGTTAGAGCCGTTTTTGAGAAAATTAAAATTTTCGAAAAATGTTCCATGTAAAGGGTAGTCTGGGGTGGGGGGATTTTCTTGAAAACCTTCGTGTCGCATCTCTGGAAGATACTGAACCTAAATACCAAGTTTGGTGTTTATCCGACTCTTCGTTTTTGAGTTATGCTGTTCACAGACACACAGACACACAGACAGACACACACACGGACATGTTTCCAAAAATGCTTTTTTTGGATTCAGTGAGTCTCAAAACATGTATTTCTGGTGAAATCTCGGTATCGAAATTTTGGGTGGAATACAATACTTCCCCTACTTACTATACGTAGTAGAGAAAGTAAAAATCTGATGTGTTACACTCACATGACTTTCTCTACTCTTGTACCATCTATTTTTACAAACGCCTATTCTCCATATGCTTTACGTTTATCGAGATGTCAATCTTATTGCTAATTTTCTTGTAGATGCAAGGGGAATATGGTAGCTTTTAAGCGATAGTCAAATATTTTAACGCTGGTTGCTATGCGGCGCATTCCATTCTCTTTGCATGTCCAGGACAAAAAAATGAATAACGAATTTAAGAAAAAGTATAAGTATTGGAAAATTTAAGGGAATAACAAGCAATATATCGAAAACGGTTCACTCAACAAAAGAAATGTATATGACATAAGTTGTGTATTTTAACGAGATCTACATTTTTTGTGTAGTAAAATTTTGTCTATCTCTTATGGTTTACCAGTTATGCAAAAGTCGTTCACAATGAAGAATACTTTTGAAGACATTCCCAGAAAATTCGAGATATTCATTTCATTTCTCATGACATTATCTTAAACATATGATATTTTAATCAAAATCGTTAGAGCCATTTTTGAGAAAATTAAAATTTTCGAAAAATGTTCCATGTAAAGGGTAGTCTGGGGTGGGGGGATTTTCTTGAAAACCTTCGTGTCGCATCTGTGGAAGATACTGAACCTAAATACCAAGTTTGGTGTTTATCCGACTGTTCGTTTTTGAGTTATGCTGTTCACAGACACACACACAGACACACAGACACACACACACACAGACACACACACGGACATGTTTCCGAAAATGCTTTTTTTGGATTCAGGAGGTCTCAAAACATGTATTTCCGGTGAAATATCGGTATCGAATTTTTGGGTGGAATGCAATACTTCCCCTACTTACTATACGTAGTAGAGAAAGTAAAAATGAATAACGAACTCTCATTTGAGTAAATAAGTATTGAAAAATTTAAGCGAATAGCAAGCAATATCTCGAAAATGGTTCACTCAACAAAAAAAATGTATATGACATAAATTGTGTATTTTAACGCGATCTACATTTGTTGTGTAGTAAAATTGTATCTATCTCTTATGGTTTACCAGTTATGCAAAATTCGTTCACAATGAAGAATACTTTTGAAGACATTCCCAGTAAATTCGAGATATACATTTCATTGGTCATGAATATATCTTAAACATATGATATTTTAATCAAAATCGTTAGAGCCATTTTTGAGAAAATTAAAATTTTCGAAAAATGTTCCATGTAAAGGTTAATCTGGGGTGGGGGGGTTTCTTGAAAACCTTTGTATCGCATCTCTGGAAGATACTGAACCTAAATACCAAGTTTGGTGTTTATCCGACTGTTCGTTTCTGAGTTATGCTGTTCACAGACAGACACAGACACGGACATGTTTCCAGAAATGCTTTTTTTGGATTCAGGGGATCTCAAAACATGTATTTCCGGTGAAATCTCGGTATCGAATTTTTGGGTTGGAATACAATACTTCCCCTACTTACTATACGTAGTAGAGAAAGTAAAAAGGATGTCACCGGGTTATTTTATATTTAACTAATTCACTCTAATATGTTGCAACTTTCGAATTTGTGATGCCGATACAAAGAACTCGGTTCAGTAGGTATGTATTTATTCCGCGAGCATCTTCAAAGGAGCACTAATATAATGACAAGCTCTAAGACAAAACTGCCCGATGGTTATTTTGCTTCTTAGGTTTCGTATTCCGAAACAAAAGTTAGTACAGTTTGTCTGCAAGTTTTTAAGCGTTTCCCGTTGTTAGGTTACATAACCGAACGGGATGGGTCAGGCGGCAGCGTCTGTGACCCGCACCCTGGCGATCGCCCACTCTCACCCATGGGTTTTTCGAGGGTCAGACGAATGCTGCAGTGGTTTTTTTCAGCCCCGAAATCTCCTGTACCTCCATTTCGTTCCATCCATCATTTCATTCATCCTTCATCCCACTGGTCTCTTACAGAGTCTGAAGTATCGGCGATGATGTTTTGGTGAAGCGTGGCAGGGGAAAAGGATGCTCTTTGTATCTCTCTCCTTCCCTCAACTTTCGGCTAGCTCCATCCCCCTTGAGGGACGTTGGATTCCTTCTGTGTGAGGCGGAGTCACCGGTCTGCCTGCACGTCTTCCGGGGTGTCTACTACTAGAAACTTAGGGACCCTGTCATTGCCGGCGTTTGGTGTCTCCTGTCGCCTCATCTTTCCTCCGAGGACGCCCCCTCATGGAGCGTAGGTACACTATCCCCTATGTATTAGTGCCGAGGCCCCTCCGTTCAGGAAAATAAGATAGGGTACATAGCCAAACTACTCAATACTACCAAGTAATAAACTCGGCCATAGGTGGATTGCAATCGAAGGGAGAGCTTTAGCTAAGTATGGATGTCAAACGTATGCTACAGACAGTTATTATACGAGACCTATATGAGCGAAAAATTTAACTATAACAGATTGAAGTATTCCTAGAATGAACAGACTCCAATCTATGATGGATTGAATATAGGGAAAATCTATGCAGTGTTCTAGCGGCGCTGCAGCTCCAAAAAGAAATAACGATGCGCTAGATCCGCTAGGCCTGTAACGCATCTCTGGCGTAGCCATTGCCACAGAAACAGCTGAACTTCTTGCAAAAGTTTGCGGAAATATAGAGAAAATTGGGTCATCTCAGCTCCTTGTAGACCTTTTCATTCACAAACTGTGCTAAGTTTCTATTGTCACGAGAATTCTCAAACTTTTCCATATGAAAATCTTTAAAAAAGAACAAGAAGCTTCTATTTTGACACGAAATACAAACCAAGGTCATGACCTGGAAACATACAACGTGTAAATTCAAGAAACCATGGCATTTTTTATGAAAGTTAGAGCAGAAATTAATAATAAGGTAAGGAAAATGAGGTTTTTAAGGAGGCAGCATGAATCTTCCACGCCAGGCTGGTCAATTGCTGCAAGATACAGTGCCTGCGCGTGTCTGCGCACTTTTTTACTTCCAACAGTGTTAATTACCCTACCATCGCTATTCTTCCTCTGCCTCTTTTCATTATTTAGGTCATCACCTAGCGAATTCCGTGGAGCAGAGGATTTTAATAAGTCCCTTGCATACTGAAACTGAAGAACAGCAGCAACAACAATGTTACATGACTATCAACTATTATTGTTTCCATGCATTAGAATAGCATCTTGGACTTGTAACAATTGTGTACTGTCTCTGCGGTCTGGTCGTTAGCCTGCTAGCTTTCAAATCCAGACTTCAGGTTTAATTTCAGCTGGAGGACGCGAAGTTACTTTAGCCAAGTTTATTCTCTATCCTCTCTAGTCTGAAAGTATGAATAAAAGCGTGATTAGTGGTGTAATTAGAGATGCTTTTACCAAAGCAGTATTAACTTAATACAAGTTCAACAGGTTTAACATTAGCAATTGGTTTAAACTAAGGTCTATTTTCTCCAACTATTTCTGACTCTCGTACGATTAATCGAGATCTAGTTTTAAATGAGGCTACACTGAATTATTATCGTGTTGACAACCATGTTGGCCAATCAGAATAGTGTTTAATGATTTTTTATTGTTTATTTATGGACGCTCTTTAACTACTATGATTCTTAGCGTCTCATTCTATATTGGAGTGAAAGACTGGAAACTTTGCTCAGAGAGCACTTTATCAGGTTTGATGTTCTTTTATGTGTCATAAATTTACGACACGGGACCACCAGCTTTACTTACCTTCCGAAGGATTTTTTACGCCCGAAAAATCCATCGCCCTCCGCCGGGTTTAATGATTTGGGTTCAACAAGACAACTGCTCAAGAGTAAGTGCTTGTTATGTTTTCAGTCTTTAAACCATGGAAGAATAAAAGAATTCTGTGCTGTAAAATTCAATTATTAAGTTCCGAGTGAGAAGTTATTTTCTGTAAATAGATGTATGCGTAAACTGATCATAAATAAAAAGTCAAAGTTTACTTCAAGTGTCACATAACCTCCTATCATATAACCATAATATTTCTTTAAATATTAATACGTAAACATTTCATTTCTATCACAAAACGTATATTTTTATAGCACCACTGTTATGCTTCATGAATAAAACTTTTTGTAAATGAACTCATAGTCCGTTCCCTCTGAAATTTTGCCTTGCTTTAATGTTACGTATAGGTTCAACATCTCTCATGCAGTAAAGAATTTACGTTTATTGAAAACATACCTAGTTACCAAGGTAATGTTACATTCATAAAGCCTACTATAGTACTTCACTATCCTCACAGAAAGAATAAGGGCAGTTTCTGAGCTACCAACCTTGGGTTTAAACACAATTACAGCTGTAATGGATAGTGCTCTCTGGTGCAGCATTAACTACACTGGTGTGCAAAACCTAACGACGAGATAGGTAAAGTAACATAACAAATAAACTACTGGGTGGAAGTAGATAAAGGTGCGGGAGCATGTTTCCAAAGGGGTCTCACACGTACACAGAAAGCTGGACTCACATGGCATGAGTGTAGCGAGCCTATAGTGCCAAATGGGTCTGGTCTCGCAACACGAGGCAGTTGACGAAACAGGACAAAACGGTGTGTGGCAATTAGCGAGCTATTACGGTGCACTGTAGTGGTGTTCTTCATTGCAATATGAGCCGTAGACAGCATTTGGAAGAATCATCGGGAAACTGGAAGAAGGGCGAAGTGTGACGAGTATTGCTCAGGAGTTTGCAATTGCTCACAGCATTGCTTCACGTGCATGGGGAACCTTCCAAACCACAGGCACTGCTGTTCCCAAGGAGATGTGGTGGTCGACCATGCTCAACTACAGCAGCAGATGACAGCTGCATTGTGCAACAAGCAAGAAGGGATCCACGCCAAACATCGGGTACAATTGAAACCACATTTAACAGGACAGCTAGGCACGTAATCTTACGATACACAGTGGCACGGCGACTACACAGAGGTGGTCTCTTTGTCCGACGAACAGTACGTTGTGTTCCACTGATAATCGGCACATCGGCGACACCGTTTGCGATGCTCCCAAGAGCATCAAAATTGGACCAACAAGGAATGGGGTCACGTGCTCTTCTCGGATGAGAGCAGATTCAGTCTAAGTAGTGATTCTCGACGTACCCTCATCTGGCGAGAGGTGGGAACACGTAATGAACCCAGGAACATCCTTGAACATAATCGTTTTGGTGGTTCCGGTTTGATGGTTTGGGGAGGCATAATGTTGCATGAGCGCACCGACTTCCAAATATTTGAACACGATACGCTCACTGGTCAATTATTGTGATACTGTACTCCTTCCCCAAGTGCGTCTTTTCAGGAGTGCAGTCGGCCCTGACTTCATTTTTATGGATGACAATGCACGACCGCATCGAGCAGTGCAGGTGGAGGATCTCTTGGAACGAGTGGATATTCGCCGAATGGACTGACCAGCCCGCTCCCCCGATTTAAATCCCATCGAACACGTGTGGGATGCTTTGGGGAGACGCGTTGCAGCACATCCACATGCACCAACGACCATCCAATAGTTGTCAACAGCGCTGGTGGAGGAATGGAACGCCCTACCACAAGAACTGCTTACCATCCTTGTGACCAGCATGGGAGCACGATGCAGAGCATGAATTGCTGTCCATGGTGATCATACATCCTTTTAAGCACCATGTGTCTGTTTCTGTAAATCTAGAGAGCCATCATAAGTCGTATTGACTTTAGTGTAGCCAATGGTCTATGGATAAAAGTGGCATTTCTGTTCTCTCATTGTATATTTCGTTTAGTTGCCTACTATAGAACACCGTAGCAGTTCCCTCTATGTATGATTCAAGTTTCATCGAGCTATGTTACTTGACAGTCACACCATGCGAAAATTACTTACGTTCTTAGGCTTTGCACACCAGTGTATGATGAACACTTTGAAATTCAAGGAAATAATGTTATTTTAATTTTGTATTCTATTTTGTCTGTGGTATATAAATAGATCCCAGTAATTAAAAAATTGCTCGAGGAATAATAATTCACTGTTTCCGGTGAAAAAATGGGTATTTCTTTTCAATTTCTGTTTTAGTTACCTATTATTTTATTCATGAAAGACACTGTTTGTCTATGTTTATACTACACATTCATCTTTCAAACAAAGTTACTCTTGAACGAAGGACTCTAATCAGAGATAATCTCACTTCCAGATCATAAGCAACTCTCTATTGCTTCATTTTTCTTAAGCGTACATCTTTTGCAATATGCAACAGACTAGCCGGAGAAAAATGTCTTTTTCAGGTGAATATCACGACTATTGTGTAAATTCCAAAAGGTTTAACTTAAACGGCGGTTTAAACCTACCAGAAGGAAAATTTAACTTGGATATTGATTTGAATCTCATGAACACTTTAAAATAGCTGTAGGGAAACTATTTATTGTTTAAACCTTCCCTTCAACCATTTTAAAATAAATCTAGGTTTAAACCTACTTGGAGGAAACGGCCATAAATGTTTAACAGAAAAAAAAAGAAATTTGAATACTAAAACAAAGCTGATCATTGCCGGTGAGCATTGTTTCAAAGCCAAAGCCGATCTGGCTACTGACATATTCAGTGGTGGCATATAAATGGAAAAAAGCGTAAAGTTTTCACAATATAGGAAAAACATGACATGTACTGATCGGTAAAGCAGGTATTGGAAGCAGTGTGTGACGTCATGGTATCGGGAGAAAAACTGCATTTTCGTAGCTACCGTTATACGTCGCTAAAATTTGGATACCCGCTGCTGCTTGTGAATTCAAAACAAGTAAATAAATAACCACGCGTATATTGGAAGGCTTACATTAAAGAGAATTAAAGTAATAAATATACATATGAAACCAATTTCTGAAAGTGACTTTATGTTAGTGGTTTACTTGAATATCCAATTTGGACATCTAGTGTAACAGACATACATGATTTCTTCCTTCGCGTATTTATACCTACCAGTGAAATCCCATAAGAATTCCAGTATGCGTATTAACAACATAAACAAAAGCTGAAACATCTGCACCAGCGAAATCAAACTTTTAAAATTTATAATACATTATTAAGTAAACTATGTAGTAAACATATAGTTATGAGATCTACAATCCTAATTTCAAGATAAAAAATACTGTTGGTAAGCGACTTTACTATATTCAGGGTTCTCATGCATTATCCATGCATTCGAATTAATGTTACCGCAGGAAGTATACAACAATTTATATACCACTGTATCCGTCGTGATATCTATATTACTTTCTCTACCACGTATAGTAAGTAGGGGAAGTATTGTATTCCACCCAAAAATTCGATACCGAAGTTTCACCGGAAATACATGTTTTGAAACCCCCTGAATCCAAAACCTCTGTGTGTGTGCGTGCGTGTGTGTGTGTGTTGTTTTCAAGAAAATTCCCCACCCCAGACTACCCTTTACATGGAACATTTTTCGAAAATTGTAATTTTCTCAAAAATGGCTCTAACGATTTTGATTAAAATATCATATGTTTAAGATACTTTCATGACAAATAAAATGTATATCTTGAATTTTCTGGGAATGTCTCCAAAGTATTGTTCATTATGAACGACTTTTGTATAACTGGTAAACCATAAGAGATAGACAAAATTTTACTACACAAAAAATGTATATTGCGTTAAAATACACTATTCATGTCATATACATTTTTTTGTTGAGTGAACCATTTTCGAGATATTGCTTGTTATTTCCTTAAATTTTTCAATACTTATTTTCTCAAATGTGAATTCGTTATTCATTTTTTTTGTCTTGAATATGCAAAGAGTATTAATCTATGGCAAAGAGAATGGTGCTGCACCTAGCAACCAGCTATTAAGATATATGTCGATTCTTAAAGGCTACTGTCTTTCTATATTGCCCTTCCAATTACAAAACAAGGGACATAGTACGCCTTAGGCGGAAGTTAAGTGTTTTTAGAATTTGTCGCCATGTGTAAAATGTAATTCTCTTTGCATGTTAAAAGATCGTTTCTGGAAATGTTTATCTCGTTTAATATGAAATAGATGGAGAATAAGAGTTTGTAAAAATAGTTTGTACAAGAGTAGAGAAAGTCATGTGAGTGTAACACATCAGATTTTCTTTTCTTTTTTTTTTTTGTCGAGTGAACCATTTCCGTGATACTTCTTGTTATTTGTTTGAACTTTCCAATACTTATACTTTTTCACAAATGAGAATTTGGGAATTCCATATTTTTTTAATTATGCCCTGGACATGCAAAGAGAATGGAATGCTCCACATAGCAACCAGCTCTTAAAAGATCTAACTATCGCTTAAAGCCTACCATATTCTCCTTACACCTACAAGAAAATTAGCAATTAGATTAACATCTGCATATCTCGATTACATGAAGTAGATGTAAAATAAGCGTTTGTAAAAATATTTTTACAAGAGTAGAGAAAGTCATGTGTGTATAACATCAGATTTTTATCAATATGTTTTGAAAATTGTCACATACTGTTCTACCTCAATTATAAGCATATTTTAATTTCATGAGCATATCCTTAGCATTTTTTAAAAAGAAATTTTATTTTACTTTAATTATGCTGATTGACTCGTTGTTCCACATGATGCAGAATCGGATTTTGACAAAATAAAACTACCATCATTATATTAGACTACCAATGTACAAAACTTGCATATAGAATTTTAATCACTACTCTAGTCGCAGAAAAAGTGTTACACCTAAAGATATATATTTTTTAGCAATTTACGCTCAGTGATCGAATTAATGTTTTCATATACTGAGCAATTTAAAAGTAACTTCTTTAAGTTCACTCTCTCTTGTTTGTGCTGAAAATATTGGTTACAAACTACATCACGTGAAGCATTCCTAATACGCTAAAGTGTAAGAAAACTCAAAGTCGAGTAAAAGACATTGGAAATAAATACAGGTCATTAGGCCGCACGTTCTTCGGCATTTAAATGATCACATGTTGAAGATTTAAAGTGCTCTAAGAGCAAAAGCCATGGTATATAATTGAACCTGAAGGTTTAAACTATGTTCTGGACATTAAAACTATGTTTTATTTGTTGACAACTTTAACCAATTTTCAGCTGTGGGAACCCTTAAATAAAACCAAACTGATACCATAGGTTTTAATGAAACAAATTGAATTATTCTGACAGTCACGAGCTCATGAGATACAGTATAACCGACCCATAAGTTTTTTAAATATTGTTGAACTTAAAATTTGGGAAGTTTTATATGCCTAACACATTTCGGAAATTCCTGATATCGATTGACTTTTTTGACGAGAAAAAATTTGATCTAACTTTTTCTCAAGTAATTAAAACTCAGTTAGAATAAAGATTCGCAGCATTTTAAAGAAAAAAATGAGGCAGTATTTTTAACACTTGTATAATATCTAATTTTATAATATAAAATATAACAACAGTCCACCTTAAAGCAATATATGTAATAATATATAAAATGTATGTAACAGTCATTGTATTAATGTTTATATTACTATGTACATTTTTAATAATGTTATGTGAATGTATTACGTAATTTAACAATTTAGGAGCTGTAAGAATAGAAGCTGAAAGTTGCTAACAATGAGGTAACTATGAGGTAACCTTGAGGCAATAATGAATTGGAAAGTTTAATAATGCTACTAGTAATTCTTGAAGCAATAATGTAATATTTAAAACAGTTTTTAAATAACCAATCAACAACTAGAAACAGCTTAAGTTAAATAAAAGTATTCTATTGGAGTAGGATTAGCCAATCAGTGACTTGAAATAGAGAAATTTACAATTTTAAGCGGTAGACGGCAGATGCTAGAAAGCAAACGTTCCAGAGCAGTGTGAGGCATAAAAAATGCATTACGGCGTGAATAATATAAAGTTTACATATTAAAAAGCGCAATTAATAAATAATCTCACAGCTCTACAGTAGGATATAATATCTGTGAAGTATTATTTAATCGTGTGAAAGGTTAATAAAAGGAGTGAAGCAAAAATTGTAATTTGTGTAAGTCTTCATTCTTTAGCCGCATCACCCCCTGCTAAGAGATACATGTTTCTACAAATTACTACTGACGCAGCCGAGGCATACAAAATAATATTTAAATAAACATTCAAATTACAAAGTTGCTTTTTAAATGTGGGGGCGAAGGCCACCGGAAACTTTGTATCGTACGTGGTTGCAACTACTTCAAGTTTTGGCTCCCTAACAGTGGAACTACAATACACCTACTTCAAAAACTATAGTTTTTATAATGCGGATATTACCTTTAATTAAAAACATTGCAACCATTTTGGAAAATTAAGAAATAATTACAGCATATCCCTTCTGTGAACATTTCTGCCATATCTTTAAAGATGCCTAGTATTTAATCAGCTTTTGGTTATTGGAGTTACGCTACCCTATCTCTCTCCCTCTCCCTATCTTTCTCCCTCCCCCTCTCTCTCGACTTTCTCCCCTTCCCCTCACACTCCGGCTCCCAGACACATACACACTTTTTTTTAAAAACGAATTTTGAGAGAAATTCAGGATGCTTCAAAACTGAAGTTTTTGGTGGAATCTATATATAGAATTTTTGTACCAATGCAAAACTTCGTCTTCTACGGTAAACATATTAAATACAAATAGCTAATAACGCACCTTTCATTACTTGTTAGTTACTTACTACCAACAATAGGCAAGTTTGAAATGTCGATAGGAGTAAGACATTAGCACCTAATGTTTATAATACAACTCCACATTATTTCCAAGTTGCATTATATTTATTTAATGTTGGAAGCTATGGTGAAGATGTAAGTAGACATGTCGTTCGTGCGTAATATCAATCCCTGGGTGTTGTGTTCTTTTGTTTTCTGGGAAATGGCACTATACAGTTTTGAGAATCAGATTGAGCTAAACGAAAATTTCAGTCCAAAATTTTTCCTTTGCGTAAAGATTAAAAACCATAAAATATCCCATTGCAATACAGTATGAAAAAATATTTGATCTGAAATTTTATTATGAAGTATTATCCTTTTTATTATAAACCATGCCGTTGGTAGATCTTCCGGGTGCGCGTTGAACATTTACTGTGGAAATAAAGTGTAAAGTTCAATTTTCCGTAATGTTTTCAGTTTTGAAATTAAAAGAATTCACGTTTCCTCAATCGATGCATACTTTAACAGCAGTAAAATTGGATAACAAATACAAATTCGCCAATATTTATGTTTTTCCTTCGTTTTTAAGGTGTTAAGAGACATAACTCTAAAGGAGTATATGGAAAACGCAGCTGAGTTGTTTCAATATATTAGAGGATTCTTTTCAGCAGAATATTTCTTAAATCTATTGTGTTTCCTATGTTTAGCTAGTGACGAAAAATACTATAAAAGAATTTTAATTATATAAGATAAAAGGATTGAATCTCAATCTCTAAACACAAAACTAAACTGAAGTTTCTAAAATTAAACATCTTACAGTATCTAAAATTATACTTCAGAATTTGTAGCTTAAAAGGTTACAGGAGAAAGAAAGGAAAAAGAATCTACCATATGTGGTGATAAAGAAGATGCAATCCACATTTTATTGGAATGCAAAAGCAGGAATATCTGAAAGAAATAGTTTATTTAAAAGAAACGCTTGAAGGTTGCAAAAACAGTAGTAATTCCAAACATTTGTGTAAACAATCTAAGATTCTTAATTTAGCAGAGTTGTTATTTGAGTTAAGAAGATGTTGATCTTAAATACTTAAGTATGCAGCAAAATTATAAAATACTAGCTGTCATACCTGGCACTGCACTGATAAATTCTATAAGCATGGGGTTGAAAATAAAAATAGGGGTGATTTTTGAAAGCCGAAAGCACTCTGTAATTTGTATCCTACCTAAAGATTAAGTGCCCAAAGTTTTGTCCAAATTGGTCAAATAGTGACAATTTGTACATAATGGATTGAAAAATATGAGTAAGGGTAGCATTTTGAAGATGTATGGTACACAATAATTTTTGCCATGTCCTATAGTCCAAGGTAGCATTTTGAAGTTGTGTGGTACACAATAATTTTTGCCATGTCCTATAGTCCAAGTTGCACAAACTTGTGTCCTGGTTAACCAAGCAGTATAGTTTTATCTGTAATGGATTGAAAATAAAGTAAAGATAGCTTTTAAAATTTTCCAGTACTATATATATAATTCAAAATAAGGATTAGGTGATTTGAAAGTTGTAGCGTAACCTATTATTTTTGCCAACTCCTGTTGTATACTTGTGGAATATGTTGACCATGTGGTTTAAGCAGTGCAGATTTCTACATAAGGGGTTGAAAATATGATAGCGGTATTTTTAGAGCTGTAAGGTAGTTTATAATTTTCGTTTGGTCCTATAACATAAGCGTACAAAGTTTTATCAAGTTAGGCCAAAGAGTGTTAATTTGGGCGTAAGAGGTTGAAAATACGGATTGGATTTAAGGTAGCTTATCATTTTTGTCAGTTTCTAGAATACAAATGTATCTGGATTTATCAAAATCACCCCAAAAATATTACTTGATAAAACTTCAGTGTAATATGAGAGAAATGTGGTGATAAGAAAGATATACATCCCTCCGAAAAAAAACTAATTTTGAAATATTTTAAAGTCTCGAAGTTATAAACATCTTCCATATTTGCTAATGATATCCATATTCAACGAAAGGATTGAAGTGTTTGGCAATATGAAAAACAAAACCCCAGCTCCCCAGTTTACAATTTTTTTGGAAACATTATATAGTCTGTAACCATCTGGAAGAATAGGAATTTACAATGGTGAAAGATTTATCAAAATCGCTCGAGTGATTTTTGAGATTACCTTACACCAAGGGTGGCGAAAACGACTTCCTTCCGCGAGTCACCAAATATGCAACACGCACTGCATCACTCAGCAGCATATGAAGAACGAAGGGACGTTGCAGAGAGGGAACGGCGCCTACGAGTCAAAATGACTCGTGAGTCACGTTTTCGCCATCTCTGCCTTACAAAAACACACACACACACACACACACACACACACATACATACATACATACATACATACATACATACATACATACATACATTTTCTTTTTATATCATTAATATAGATAGCTAATCATAGTTTGGTAACAACAATGTATGAACTATCAACAATAGTTGTACAAAGAAGTGTTATTTAGTATTTTATATGGCCTGGAGTAGAACCTGGGTTAGCTCCAAGTTGTATAAACACAGTAAAGAGGTTAGTACAAATAAGTTAATCTGTACTGGAATTCTAAAACAAGGCAAACTTCCAGGTCAGAATGACACCCTGATGCACAAGAATGCGACAGGAATAATTTCAAGAAATTGCTCCCATCTCAAACTACCCTTTAATTCGAAAAATATTTCACTGGTTAAACACCATATGTTTAATATATTGCAAGGTTAATTAAATGTTTATATCTCAAATTTTCTGCGAATAACCCGCCTCATTCTAAATAAATTTTATATAACTCGTAAACCATAAAAGAGAAACATATATTTACACATATATAAAAATGTATATCTTGTTAATTTTTCGCAAATACTTTTTATGACGTTACCACTTCCGAGATATTCGTTGCTATTTTGAATTCGTTGAATTTTCCAATACATTTTATATATTTTCAAATTGCTAAGTCATCATTATTTTATTATTGGCAATGTCATGCATGTGGAGTTTCAAAGCCATAATCTACAGATACCTTTTTAAAGCGTTGACTATAGTTTCAGGCTCCTTGTGTATCTCCAACGAAATGTATAATGAAAATAAATAAAAGTATAATGAAATGTATAATGAAAATCAATTGTTTATCTCGATTAACGTGATATAGAAAAAATTCTGATGTGATACATTCAAATGACATTCTCTACCCTCTATCGTTTAGTAGTCGGTATACAAATTATTCTTACTGAAGCTTATTTTTCTATCTATTACATTTTAATCTAAATAAGCCTTTGTAGAAATAGCTACATTACATTTCGTTATAGATACAAAGAGAACAGCTATAGTCATATGTTTAAGAACTGGACGATATATGCTGGCCTTAAAATCCTATACTGTTTCCATGCAATCGCGAAAAACAAATGTTGACAAGACTTTAAGAGAATGACCAAGAAATGAACAATTCGAACATTTAATAACGGATATCTCAGAAACGGTTTATAACGTAAAAAATTTGTTTTAAACAAATTTGTGTTTTAAAGAGCTCTACATTTTTGTGTAGTACGTTTTCTTCTGTCACTTAACTTTGCCAGCTATACAAGCTTATACAAAATTTATTCCAAATGAAGGGGACTTCACACGCTATTCCCAGAAAACTTAGGAATAACATTTTATGATTCATGTGATTATTCATATATTTTAATGAAAATCTTTAGAGCCATTTTGGGGAAAATAAAAAGTTTTAGAAAAATCTTCCATGTAAAGGTCAGTCTAGGATGACGGGATTTTTTTGAAAACTTCGTGTAGTATTTTTAGAAGGTAATGAATTTAATTACCAAGTTTGGTATTGATCCGGCTTTTCGTTTTTGAGTTACGCTGCTCACAGACACACAGAGACAAACACACGGACCTTTTTCTAAAAATGCTTTTTTTGGATCCAAAAACATGTCCTTCCGTTGAAATCTCGATATCGAAATTTTGGGTGGAATACAGTACTTCCCCTACTTACTAAACGTAGTAGAGAAAGTAAAAAGAGAAAGAAAAGAAAAAAAAAGCTTCTGTAAGAAGAGAGAAAATACATTCACATGACTTTCTATCTTTACTAGTGGGTATACAACTATTCTTACTAAAGCTCATTTTTCTATCTACTACATTTTAATCCAAATAACCCTTGCAAAAATAGCTACATTTCACATTTCGTATATATACAAAGAGAATAGTGATGTTTAAGAACTGGGCGTTATATGCCAGGCTTAAATTCCATGCAATCGCGAGAAACAACTGAAAATCGATCAGACTAAAAAAGTCAAGCGTTGAACAACTCGAACGGATAACGGATAACTCAGAAATGCCTTAGGCCACAGAAAAACTTATTTGAAGTAAATTGTGTGTTTTAGATATATCTACATTTTTGGTGTAGTACGTTTTCGTCTACCGCTTAACGTTTACCGGTCATACAAGATTACAAAATTCTTTCTGAATGAACAGGAGTTCAGAGACTATTCCCAGAAAATTCAAGATATACATTTTATTTGTCATGCACATATCTTTAATGCATGATATTTTAATCAAAATCGTTAAGTCATTTTTTAAAAATTCAAAATTTTCTATGTAAAATGTAGTTGAGGTGGGGGCATTTTCTTGAAAAACTTCGGGTTGCATCTTTGAAAGGTACTGAAGCAAAATAACAAGCGTGGTATTTGACCGACTTCTCATTTTTGAGTTATGCTGTTCACACATACACACAGATACATAGACACACACAAAACTTTAGCTTTTTAGAAGGGACCTCAAAACATGTATTTCCGGTGAAATCTCGGCATCAAAGTTTTGGGTGGAATGCAATAACTTCTCTACCTACTATGCACGTGGTAGAGAAACTGAAAAAAGCAACAGTGGGTAGAGAACGACATGTGAATGTAACTCATATTTTTATATTTAGAGGTATATGTACATTTATAACTCTATGTTTATATATGCTTTTCTGAACCATGTCCCTGGATTGGATTGTGAAGCGGAGAGGATATGGCACCGATCCAGGAATGAGGATATTGTAGCGATACCCCACGAGGGGGCGCCACTGGGAGGAGGGATGACGTGAAGGGAGACACCGAGCGGTCGAAACCAAGAATGACGGCACAGCAATGACAGTTTCCAGATGGAGACGCCCCGGCATTCGGTCAGGCAAATCAGTGACCTCACCTGATACAGGGTCCAACATACCCCAAGGGGTAATCCTTATACCCCGCAACCAACCGAAGGCCGAGGGACATAGAAAGTTCCCAGAGGGCATTCTTTTTCCCTGTCACGCTTCACCGAAACACCATCACCGACATCTCCAACACTAAAATAGACTAAACGGAGTGAAGGATGAATGAATTGATTATTGGAACGAATGGAGAGGTGGGAAATTCGGGAGGATGAAAGAAATCACTCCAGCATTCGCCTGACGACCCGGAATGGGCGGTCGCCAGGAATCGAACTCGGTACCTCCCGAATGCGGGCTAAGACGTTACCACCTGAGCAATTCCACTCGGTGAATCACGTCCCCAATGGTTTTTTCGAGTTTAATATGCATTGGCTTTGTGTGCAACCTCCACATGTAAAATGATTGTTTACATCTATAACCACGACTTATTTCATGTACTATTTATTTCAATATAAATAAAACTCACTGAATGTTTCCAAAACGCTGGATCCATTGCAGCCACACTTTGCATGCTTATTAATTTCTGCTTGAGTAAAAATAAGGCATCAAGGATGGGAACCTTAAAAATCTGATGTTTTACACTCACATGACTTTCTCTATTCTTGTACAAACTATTTTTACAAACGCTTATTCTCCATATGCTTCATATTAATCGAGATATCGAGATGTTGATCTTATTGCTAATTTTCTTGTAGATGCAAGGGGAATTGGCAGGCTTTAAGCGATAGTGAAATATTTTAAGAGTATTGTGGAGTATTCCATTCTCTTTGCATTACCAAAATAAAAAATCTGATGTGTTACACATACATGACTTTCTCTACTCTTGTACAAACTATTTTTACAAACGCTTATTCTCCATATGCTTCATGTTAATCGTGATGTTAATCTTACTGCTAATTTTCTTGTAGGTGCAAGGGGAATATGACAGGCTTTAAGCGATAGTCAAATGTTTTAAGAGCTGTTTGCTATGTGGCACATCCTATTCTCTTTGCATGTCCAGGACATAAAAAAATGAATAACGAATCCCCATTTGAGAAAAAGTATAAGTATTGGAAAATTTAAGGGAATAACAAGCATTATCTCTAAAATGGTTCACTCAATAAAAAAATGTATATGACAAACTGTGTATTTTAACGCGATCTACATTTTTTGTGTAGTAAAATTTTGTCTACCTTATGGTTTACCAGTTATGCAAAAGTCGTTCACAATGAAGAATACTTTTGGAGACATTCCCAGAAAATTCGAGATATACGTTTTATTTGTCATTAAAATATCTTAAACATATGATATTTTAAGCAAAATCGTTAGAGCCATTTTTGAGAAAATTAAAATTTTCGAAAAATGTTCCATGTAAAGGGTAATCTGGGGTGGGCGGATTTTCTTGAAAACCTTCGTGTCGCATCTCTGGAAGATACTGAACCTAAATACCAAGTTTGGTGTTTATCCGACTGTTCGTTTCTGAGTTATGCTGTTCACAGACACACACACGGACATGTTTCTAAAAATGCTTTTTTTGGATTCAGGGGGTCTCAAAACATGTATTTCCGGTGAAATCTCGGTATCGAATTTTTGGGTGGAATACAATACTTCCCCTACTTACTATACGTAGTAGAGAAAGTAAAAAATTGGATGAGTTGCATTCACATTCTACTCACTCTTTTACAAACCATTCTTACAAAACTTAACGAAAAACTTGCTTATCCATCCCTCTTGGTTAGTTTGCGTTCCACCAGTAGGGGAGCTCTGTCTCTGTCGTTGATGCAACTTTAGAAGTGATGTTGCCAACATTGGAGTGAGAAACACGCTGTAAAACGCTGTCCTGTGGTTTTAAAATTTAGCTTGAGGTTAGATTACCTCCTAAGTTGGTGTGTGTATATGAACGAGATGACAGGGTCCTGTGGCAATGAAATTAGCCCGAGGTTAAACTACGACGCCTAGGTTAGTGTGGGTGTGTGTGTGTGTGTTTGTGTGTGTGTGTGTGTGTGTGTCTGTGTGTGTGTGTGTATGTGTGTGTGTGTGTGTGTGTGTGTGAACGGGATTCAAATAAACTGTTCTCGCAGATTACACTGTACCACTTGGGTTGAAAACTTTTTTTATGTGCATGGAGTCCTTAGTTAATATTCCAGGATGAATTTGCTTTAAAAGAAACTGTCTTAAAAAAGGCGATAGGGTGGATTCCATTTTCTCCTAAATGAATAATTAAGATATTTTCATTACATTCGACTTTGTTTGTTACAATTCAGGGGGGGTTGGATGCAGCAATTTAGCCCTTCTTCTTCAATCCAATTCTTGAAATCAAGATAAATCTTCATTACAAATTTACATATCCTTGAGGTATAGAAAGGATACAGGAGACTAAAACGATAAGTCAGATTTTTAAAAGCGGGTCGTTGTGTGATAGCTTTGAAACTCCATGCTTTTTGCATGACCAAGAGAAAAATCCAATAACGATTTTGAAAATTCAAATAAATAGCAAAGAATATCTTGGAAATAGTTAACGCCACAAAACATGTTATTGACATAAATTGCGTGCTTTAATGAAATCCACATTTATTTTTGAGTAGTAAGATTTTTCTATCTCATACGGTTTACCAATTATAAAAGGGCCATTCAGAATGAAGAAAACTTAAAGGCTATTGGGCGAAAATTTAAGATGTACATTTTATATGTTATACAAATACCTTAAACATGTGATAGATATTTTAATAAAAATTATTAGAGCCATTTTTGAGAAAATTAAAAAGAATGAAACATTTTCCATGTAAAGGGTAGTTCGGGGTGTGAAAATTATCTTGAAAGTCCTCGTGTCGTATCCTCAGAAGCTTCTTAACTTAAATACTAGGTTTGGTATTTAACCGACTTCTTGTTTTTGAGTTAGGCTGTTCACAACACACGGTAAATACACACAAGGGTCTTTTTCTAAAAATACTTTCCTTTTTGGATTCACGGTACCTCAAAACGTGTATATCCACTGAAAAATGTACATAAAAGTTTTGGCTGGAATGAAAACAAAAAGTATCACCAATCTTTGCGGCTTTATTTTTACTTTCTCTCCTACGTATAGTAAGTAGGGGAAGTATTGTATTCCACTCAAAACTTCGATACCGAGATCTCTCCGGAAATACATGTATTGAGACCCCCTGAATCAAAAAACATTTTTGGAAACAGCATAACTCAGAAACGAACAGTCGGATGAACACCAAACTTGGAATTTAGATTCAGTATCTTCCAGAGATGCGACACGAAGGTTTTCAAGCAAATCTCCCCACCCCAGATTACCCTTTACATGGAACATTTTTCGAAAATTTTAATTTTCTCAAAAATGGCTCTAACGATATTGATTAAAATATCATATGTTTAAGATATTTTCATGACAAATGAAATGTATATCTCGAATTTTCTGAGAATGTCTCCAAAAGTACTCTTCATTGTGAACGACTTTTGCATAACTGGTAAACCACAACAGATAGACAAACTTTTACTAAACAAAAAATGTAGATTGTGTTAAAATACACAATTTATGTCATATACATTTTTTTTGGTTGAGTGAACCATTTTCGAGATATTGCTTGTTATTCCCTTAAATTTTTCAATACTTATTTTCTCAAATGGGAATTCGTTATTCATTTTTACTTTCTCTACTACGTATAGTAAGTAGGGGAAGTATTGCATTCCACCCAAAAATTTGATACCGACATTTCACCGGAAATACATGTTTTGAGACCTCCTGAATCCAAAAAAAGCATTTTTGGAAACATGTCCGTGTGTGTGTCTGTGTGTGTGTCTGTGAACAGCATAACTCAGAAACGAACAGTCGGATAAGCACCAAACTTGGTATTTAGGTTCAGTATCTTCCAGAGATGCGACACGAGGGTTTTCAAGAAAATCCCCTCACCCCAGACTACCCTTTACATGGAAGATTTTTCGAAAATTTTAATTTTCTCAAAAATGGCTCTAACGATTTTGATTAAAATATCATATGATTAACTTATTGTCATGAGAAATGAAATGTATATCTCGAATTTTCTGGGAATGTCTCCAAAAGTATTCTTCATTGTGAACGACTTTTGCATAACTGGTAAACCATAAGAGATAGACAAAATTTTACTACACAAAAAATGTATATCGCGTTAAAATACACAATTTATGTCATACACATTTCTTTCGTTGAGTGTACCGTTTTCGAGATATTGCTTGTTATTCCCTTAAAACTTCCAATACTTATACTTTTTCTCAAATTCGTTATTCATTTTTACTTTCTCTACTACGTATAGTAAGTAGCGGAAGTATTGCATTCCACCCAAAAATTCGATACCGAGATTTCACCGGAAGTACATGTTTTGAGACCTCCTGAATCCAAATAAAGCATTTTTGGAAACATGTCCGTGTGTGTGTCTGTGTGTGTGTGTGTCCGTGTGTCTGTGAACAGCATAACTCAAAAACGAACAGTCGGATAAACACCAAACTTGGCATTTAGATTCAGTATCTTCCAGAGATGCGACACGAAGGTTTTCAAGAAAATCCTCCCACCCCAAACTACCCTTTACATGGAACGTTTTTCGAAAATTTTAATTTTCTCAAAAATGGCTCTAGCGATTTTGATTAAAATATCATATGTTTAAGATAATGTCATGACAAATAAAATGTATATGTCGGATTTTCTGGGAATGTCTCCAAAAGTATTCTTCATTGTGAACGACTTTTGCATAACTGGTAAACCATAAGAGATAGACAAAATTTTACTACACAAAAAATGTAGATCGCGTTAAAATACACAATTTATGTCATATACATTTTTTTTGTTGGGTGAACCATTTTCGAGATATTACTTGTTATTCCCTTGAATTTTTCAATACTTATTTTCTCAAATGGGAATTCGTTATTCAGTTTTTTTGTCTTGGATATGCAAGGAGTATTAATCTGTGGGAAAGGGAATGGTGCTGCACCTAGCAACCAGCTATTAAGAGATATGTATGTGCTTAAAGGCTACTGTTTTTCTACATTGCCCTTGTAAATATATTTTCCCCTTACATCTACAAGAAAATTAGCAATAAGATAGAGTCTGCAAATGTTTATCTCGATTAACATGAAGTAGATGGAGAATAAGCGTTTGTAAAAATAGTTTGTACAAGAGTAGAGAAAGTCATGTGAGTGTAACACATCAGATTTTTTTTTATGTCCTGGACATGCAAAGAGAATGGAATGTGCCACATAGCAACCAGCGCTTAAAATATTTGACTATCGCTTAAAACCTACATATTCCCCTACATCTACATAAAAATTACCAATAAGATTGACATCTCGATATCTCGAATAACATGAAGCGTATGGAGAATAAGCGTTTGTAAAAATAGTTTCTACAAGAGTAGAGAAAGTCATGTGAGTGTAACACATCAGATTTTTTATAGAACTGGTCTAATGTGTAAAATGTAATTTTCTTTGCATGTCAAAACATCGTTTCTGCAAATGCTTATCTCGATTAATATGAAATAGATGGAGAATAAGAGTTTGTAAAAATAGTTTGTACAAGAGTAGAGGAAGTCATGTGAATGTAACACATCAGATTTTCCTAAACTATTGTTTCAATTTCAAAAACACTTATTGCTAACTTATTAATTGTTTTTATGATGATGATGATGATGATGATAGTAATAATATATAAACCCATAGCGCTACAGCAGGTGTGAGCCTGGACGTACATGCAGTGGTGGACGATCAAGCAACCGATACTGAGAGATGGTGTGACCAGCATCACGCATCCCTCACGATGTTGGATGGGCACCGTTCTATACCCGAGATTTAAAATCTACACCCCCATGTGTGGGAGCGACACTGGGTGTATTTCGTGTTATTACTTGATAACCAGGGAAAACTGCTAATGAGGTTATACATCCCTCGCGTAACCCTAAGGAAGGGAGCGTATAATCTGAACCTAAAAGGTGACGAAGCAAGTAAACATTGGTTTCCTTTAAGTTTAGGGAAGCTGAAAGCTGACAGTGCTATAATTTAACCCCCTGCACCGGATAAAGAGCCCCAAGGAGGTGAAGAATACTCCAGAATATTCTGCACACGCTACCAAATTATGGAATGTACTCAAATACTGCAGACGTTTTAATATGCTAGAGTTTTCTAGACCAATCTGGAACATTCTAAAACAGTTTTTTTGTGTAGATATAGAATTCCCTTAGACATTGTAGTTGTATTTACTTCTGTGTTATTTTTGTTAGTTGTATTTGTATTTTGTATGTAAGTTACAAATGCGAGTTTAACTCATTTTCATTCAAAGCCAAACTCTTACATTTGGAAGACTTAAATTCGACAAAACATAGAAAGGGAGTTAAGGAATTCCTCAATGTGTTGATTGGCTGGTTTCATCTCTACAGGATGTTTCATAAATAATTTTACAAACTTCGGGAATAGGTTCCTCACACCAAAAGAAGGAAAAAAGTTCATGTGAACATATGTCCCATAATCCTTGGTTTTCGCGTTATTCCTGTCACAATGAAAGTGTGAGTTCAACGCCTTCGGGGTCCAACCTCAAAACTTCATTTCTCTCTGCATTCATAGAAGGCGTTGACCCATTGTATTACATAGGTAGACGGCGAAGTGTTGCCATGAAGACTTGTTTACGTTTGTCATTTGTCTGTCTTACGTTTCAATTGTGTACATGTGAGTTAACTGCACGTGTTTCGTTCCACCATGGCTGGATATTCATTTCGTGCAGGCAGACATGATTTTTATGTATGGTCGCGCGAATGGTAATGGACGCGAGGCTGCACGGCTCTATCAGATGGAGTTTTCAGACCGAAGACAACCGAGTCATCCAACCTATGTTGCTGTTTATCGTCGCCTAGCTGAGACAGGAAGCGTTGCACCACGGACTATTGATCGAGGAAGACCAAGAGTTGTTCGTACGCTGGAACGCGAAGAACAGATGTTAAAGTGTGTCGAAGACGATCCAGGTATCAGTACAAGGCAATTGGCTGTGGCATCTGGTACATCACAAGTGACAGCATGGAAGGATAGGCAGAGGAGGACCAGTTCCATGGCCTGCACGTTCTCCCGACTTCAATCCTGTGGATTTTTACCTCTGGGGCATCTTAAATCATTGGTTTATGGAGCAGCCATCCCGGATGGAGAAATGCTTCATCGACGTGTCATGGAAGCCTGCGAAACCATTCGACACCATCCCGTAGTTTTTGACAGGGTGTGACATTCCATGATTCGACAAGTACAGGCATGCATAGAAGCAAGAGGAGGACATTTCGAGCATTTATTATGCGTTTTGTGTGTTATAAGTGTACCACTGTATTAAACACCTCCTAACGAGAAAACAAAGGATTATGGGATATATGTTCATATGAACTTTTTTCCTTCTTGTGGTATAAGGAACCCATACCCGAAATTTGTAAAAATATTTCTGAAACACTCTGTATAAACAGAAATAAGAAGCTCAAAACATATCATTTTCTTAACACTTTCTAGATCTGAGTTTCTTTTGCTAGAAAAATACAACGAACAAACTCGCCCCATTTGATTCTATTCCTATTCATTATGCCTCACCACAAAAATTAAGCAATTGTAACCTCGAATTCCTGATTGCAAAACTATTCTATAGTTACTTTCCACACAAACACATTGTACCTGGAAATTTAATTAATTTCAAACAGTTAGAGCAAAAAATTAGAACTGCGTGTAATCATTAAAATACATTGCAATAAAATACATTTATCTTTAGCGGGAATGGCGTCAAAGTGTCACCTCAATATTCTTCTTTGAAAAATCATATATGTACATTCACATGACTTTTCTACCCACCATCGCTTATTTTTATATACCGTCTACAAACTATTCCACCGAACATTTTTCTATCTGCTTCTTGTTAAACGAGATAGACCGTTTCATAAATCGTTTCATTGCACATTTTGTACAGGTACAAGAGGGTTAGAGGAAACCAAGCCAAGAGTCAATGTTTAAAACATTCCATACTCTCTCCACGACATCGTGAGCGCTGCATCACGTTTGCGTCAGATTAATCTAAACTTATTGCCTTTGGGCCTGGGACAGTCAACCTTTTATGTACCGTTTGGGGAACTTATAGCAATAGTTTCTCTTTCATTTCCTACAAACTTAGGACTGCCAGGAGGAGAAATAATCCTGTTATGGCTAAAATATTGTTCTATTTGGTTTTAAGGACATTAAAATGACTCATTATTCCGTCATGATAACCCTCCGTTTTCGTCTCTATATGGTTTGTTCTTTAGCCTGCTAATCAACGTTTTTACTTTCTCTACTACGTATAGTAAGTAGGGGAAGTATTGTATTCTACCCAAAAATTCGATACCCAGATTTCACCGGAAATACATGTTTTGAGACCTCCTGAATCCAAAAAAAGCATTTTTGGAAACATGTCCGTGTGTGTGTCTGTGTGTGTGTCTGTGAAAAGCATAACTCAGAAACGAACAGTCGGATAAGCACCAAACTTGGTATTTAGGTTCAGTATCTTCCAGAGATGCGACACGAAGGTTTTCAAGAAAATCCCCTCACCCCAGACTACCCTTTACATGGAAGATTTTTCGAAAATTTTAATTTTCTCAAAAATGGCTCTAACGATTTTGATTAAAATATCATATGATTAACTTATTGTCATGAGAAATGAAATGTATATCTCGAATTTTCTGGGAATGTCTCCAAAAGTATTCTTCATTGTGAACGACTTTTGCATAACTGGTAAACCATAAGAGATAGACAAAATTTTACTACACAAAAAATGTAGATCGCGTTAAAATACACAACTTATGTCATATACATTTCTTTTGTTGAGTGAACCGTTTTCGAGATATTGCTTGTTATTTCCTTAAATTTTCCAATACTTACACTTTTTCTCAAATTCGTTATTCTTTTTTTATGTCCTGGACATGCAAAGAGAATGGAATGCGCCACATAGCAACCAGCGTTAAAATATTGACTATCGTTTAAAACCTAGCATATTCCCCTTGCATCTACAAGAAAATTACCAATAAGATTGACATATCGATATCTCGATTAACATGAAGCATATGGAGAATAGGTGTTTGTAAAATTAGATTGTACAAGAGTAGAGAAACTCATGTGAGTGTAACACATCAGATTTTTTTTGTCTTGATTATGCAAAGAGTATTAATCTGTGGCAAAGGGAATAGTGCTGCACCTAGCAACCAGCTATTAAGAGATATGCATGTGCTTAAAGGCTACTGTATTTCTATATTGCCCTTGTGAATATATATTCCCCTTACATCTACAAGAAAATTAGCAATAAGATAGTCTGCAAATGTTTATCTCGATTAACATGAAGTAGATGGAGAATAAGCGTTTGTAAAAATAGTTTGTACAAGAGTAGAGAAAGTCATGTGAGTGTAACACATCAGATTTTTTTTAAATGCTGTAATAGGGACAGTTTTTCGTCTCTATTTGCTTTATGTCCTTTTATCAGGCGGTTTTTTTTCTCAGTACTAGTGATACCTGCGGAAAATCTCTTTAAGGAATTAATTTTAAATTTGGTTTCATGATGCACCAATAAAATGACGTTTACCACAGTCTGTATGTTTTAATGCAATAGTATAAATTCTTTTATAACGGTTCCGTAAATATTTTCCAACTGAAATGTGGAAGAAAGATGATTTAAGGAAGGAAAATGCGTATATTACACAGTTTAAAAGCAGATGGAAACAGTTGGAAAGCCTGTAACTGCCCCTTTTATAAGACACTACCTTATACACAAAATAAATCGCTTAACGTCAACAAACATAAGGTCAACATATCTTAGCAAAGATTCAATAGCTGTGCTTTTTGCAGATGATACCAGTGTACGTATATCTGAAAAGTCACATTAGCAATTATGAAATTCTGTCAATAAAGTATTCGAACAGCTAAACCCTTGGTTTGAAGCTAATAAGCTTTCATTAAACTGTGATAAAACCAGTTTTATTCAATTTCAAACGAAGCATAAACAACTCAATGAATTATCAGGTACAAATAAATTAAGTTATCTGATACAAAATTTCTTGGGCTTCAAATAGATGGAGAGCTCAACTGGAGAAAACAAACAAAAATCATGCTGTCAAAACTCAGCTCACATTGCTTTGCCTTAAGAAACTAAAAATTTGCTCCAACGAAATGCCTTAAGAACAGCATATTTTGCCTACTTTCACTCCCTGTTGCGATATGGAATAATGATCTGGGGTAATTCGGCACATAGCAAGCAAGTATTTATATTACAAAAAATCTGATGTGTTACACTCATATGACTTTCTCTACTCTTATACAAACTATTTTACAAACGCTTATTCTCCATCTACTTCATGTTAATCGAGATAAACATTTGCAGACTATCTTATTGCTAATTTTCTTGTAGATGTAAGGGGAATATATATTTGCAAGGGCAATATAGAAATACAGTAGCCATTAAGCACATACATCTCTTAATAGCTGATTGCTAGGTGCAGCACCATTCCCTTTGCCACAGATTAATACTCTTTGCATATCCAAAACAAAAAAATGAATAACGAATTCCCATTTGAGAAAATAAGTATTGAAAAATTTAAGGGAATAACAAGCAATATCTCGAAAATGGTTCACTCAACAAAAAAAGTATATGACATAAATTGTGTATTTTAACGCGACTACATTTTTTGCGTAGTAAAATTTTGTCTATCTCTTATGGTTTACCAGTTATGCAAAAGTCGTTCACAATGAAGAATACTTTTGGAGACATTCCCAGAAAATTCAATATATACATTTTATTTGTCATGAAAATATCTTAAACATATACTTTAACCAAAATCGTTAGAGCCATTTTTGACAAAATTAAAATTTTCGAAAAATCTTTCATGTAAGGGGTAATCTGGGATGCGGGGATTTTCTTGAAAACCTTCGTGTCGCATCGCTGGAAGATACTGAACCTAAATACCAAGTTTGGTGTTTATCCGACTGTTCGTTTCTGAGTTATGCTGTTCACAGACAGACACACAGACACACACACACACACGGACATGTTTCCAAAAATGCTTTTTTGGATTCAGAGGGTCTCAAAACATGTATTTCCGGTGAAATCTCGGTATCGAATTTTTGGGTGGAATACAATACCTCCCCTACTTACTATACGTAGTAGAGAAAGTAGAAAAGGTCATGCATATTATCTGTGGTGTTGGGTTCCGTCATTCCTGTAGACCCTTGTACAAAAACCAGAAGTTCTTACTCTCACTGGTGAATACGTATATTCTCTCTTGAGGTACCTTACAGATAATTATGATAACTTCACAATGACCTTTGCTGTGCATGACTACAATACAAGGCATGCAGGCGACTTGTATAGACCAGCAAATAGCTAAAAACACTTCCAAAAAGGATGTTACTATTCTGCAATAACAATTTACAATACCCTTCCATGTTACTTAAAGCTATTAGGCAAGACCTAATCAACGTAACACCTGTAATAAAGAGCTAAAGTATTTCTTGTATACTCACTCCCCGTATACTATGCAGGATTTTTACTTTCTCTACTACGTACAGTAAGTAGGGGAAGTATTGCATTCCACCCAAAAATTCGATACCGAGTTTTCACCGGAAATACATGTTTTGAGACCTCCTGGATCCAAAAAAAAGCATTTTTGGAAACATGTCCGTGTGTGTGTGTGTCTGTGTGTGTGTCTGTGTGTGTGTGTGTGTCTGTGTGTGTGTGTCTGTGTGTGTGTGTCTGTGTGTGTGTGTGTGTGTGTGTGTGTGAGTGTCTGTGAACAGCATAACTCAAAAACGAACAGTCGGATAAACACCAAACTTGGTATTTAGGTTCAGTATCTTCCAGAGATGCGACGCGAAGGTTTTCAAGAAAATCCCCCCACCCCAGACTACCCTTTACATGGAAGATTTTTCGAAAATTTTAATTTTCTCAAAAATGGCTCTAACGATTTTGATTAAAATATCGTATGTTTAAGATAATGTCATGAGAAATGAAATGTATATCTCGAATCTTCTGGGAATGTCTCCAAAAGTATTCTTCATTGTGAACGACTTTTGCATAACTGGTAAACCATAAGAGATAGACAAAATTTTACTACACAAAAAATGTAGATCGCATTAAAATATACAACTTATGTCATATACATTTCTTTTGTTGAGTGAACCGTTTTCGAGATATTGCTTGTTATTTCCTTAAATTTTCCAATACTTATACTTCTTCTCAAATTCGTTATTCATTTTTACTTTCTCTACCACGTATAGTAGGTAGGGGAAGTATTGCATTCCACCCAAAAATTCGATACCGAGACTTCACCGGAAATACATGTTTTGAGACCTCCTGAATCCAAAACAAGCATTTTTGGAAACATGTCCGTGTGTGTGTCTGTGTGTGTGTCTGTGTGTGTGTGTCTGTGTGTGTGTGTGTGAGTGTCTGTGAACAGCATAACTCAAAAACGAACAGTCGGATAAACACCAAACCTGGTATTTAGGTTCAGTATCTTCCAGAGATGCGACGCGAAGGTTTTCAAGAAAATCCCCCCACCCCAGACTACCCTTTACATGGAAGATTTTTCGAAAATTTTAATTTTCTCAAAAATGGCTCTAACGATTTGGATTAAAATATCGTATGTTTAAGATAATGTCATGAGAAATGAAATGTATATCTCGAATTTTCTGGGAATGTCTCCAAAAGTATTCTTCATTGTGAACGACTTTTGCATAACTGGTAAACCATAAGAGATAGACAAAATTTTACTACACAAAAAATGTATATCCCGTTAAAATACACAATTTATGTCATACACATTTCTTTCGTTGAGTGTACCGTTTTCGAGATATTGCTTGTTATTCCCTTAAAACTTCCAATACTTATACTTTTTCTCAAATTCGTTATTCATTTTTACTTTCTCTACTACGTATAGTAAGTAGGGGAAGTATTGCATTCCACCCAAAAATTCGATACCGAGATTTCACCGGAAATACATGTTTTGAAACCTCCTGAATCCAAAAAAAGCATTTTTGGAAACATGTCCGTGTGTGTGTGTCTGTGTGTGTGTCTGTGTGTGTGTCTGTGAACAGCATAACTCGAAAACGAACAGTCGGATAAACACCAAACTTGGTATTTAGGTTCAGTATCTTCCAGAGATGCGACACGAAGGTTTTCAAGAAAATGCCCCCACACCAGACTACCCTTTACATGGAACATTTTTCGAAAATTTTAATTTTCTCAAAAATGGCTCTAACGATTTTGATTAAAATATCATATGTTTAAGATAATGTCATGAGAAATGAAATGTATATCTCGAATTTTCTGGGAATGTCTCTAAAAGTATTCTTCATTGTGAATGACTTTTGCATAACTGGTAAACCATAAGAGGTAGACAAACTTTTACTACACAAAAAATGTAGATCTCGTTAAAATACACAACTTATGTCATATACATTTCTTTTGTTGAGTGAACCGTTTTCGAGATATTGCTTGTTATTCCCTTAACTTTTCCAATACTTATACTTTTTCTCAAATTCGCTATTCATTTTTTACTTTCTCTACTACGTATAGTAAGTAGGGGAAGTATTGCATTCCACCCAAAAATTCGATACCGAGATTTCACCGTAAATACATGTTTTGAGACCTCCTGAATCCAAAAAAAGCATTTTTAGAAACATGTCCGTGTGTGTGTCTGTGTGTGTGTGTGTGTGTCTGTGTGTGTGTGTGTCTGTGTGTCTGTGAACAGCATAACTCAAAAACGAACAGTCGGATAAGCACCAAACTTGGTATTTAGGTTCAGTATCTTCCAGAGATGCGACACAAAGGTTTTCAGGAAAATCCCCCCACCCCAGACTACTCTTTACATGGAAAATGTTTCGAAAATTTTAATTTTCTCAAAAATGGCTCTAACGATTTTGATGAAAATATCATATGTTTAAGATAATGTCATGCGAAATGAAATGTATATCTCGAATTTTCTGGGAATGTCTCCAAAAGTATTCTTCATTGTGAACGACTTTTGCATAACTGGTAAACCAAAAGAGATAGACAAAATTTTACTACACAAAAAATGTGGATCGCGTTAAAATACACAACTTATGTCATATACATTTCTTTTGTTGAGTGAACCGTTTTCGAGATATTGCTTGTTATTTCCTTAAATTTTACAATACTTATACTTTTTCTCAAATTCGTTATTCATTTTTTTATGTCCTGGACATGCAAAGAGAATGGAATGCGCCACATAACAACCAGCGTTAAAATATTTGACTATCGCTTAAAAGCTACCATATTCCCCTTGCATCTACAAGTAAATTACCAATAAGATTGACATCTCGATATCTCGCTTAACATGAAGCATATGGAGAATAGGCGTTTGTAAAATTAGATTGTACAAGAGTAGGGAAAGTCATGTGAGTGTAACACATCAGATTTTTTATGTCCTGGACTTGCAAAGAGAATGGAATGCGCCGCATAGCAACCAGCGTTAAAATATTTGACCATCGCTTAAAAGCTACCATATTCCCCTTGCATCTACAAGAAAATTAGCAATAAGATTGACATCTCGATATCTCGATTAACATAAACCGTATGGAGAATAGGCGTTTGTAAAAATAGATTGTACAAGAGTAGAGAAAGTCATGTGAGTGTAACACATCAGATTTTTACTTTCTCTACTACGTATAGTAAGTAGGGGAAGTATTGCATTCCACCCAAAAATTCGATACCGAGATTTCACCGGAAATACATGTTTTGAGACCTCCTGAATCCAAAAAAAGCATTTTTGGAAACATGTCCGTGTGTGTGTCTGTGTGTGTGTGTCTGTGTGTGTGTGTGCGTGTGTGTTTGTGTGTGTGTGTCTGTGAACAGCATAACTCAAAAACGAACAGTCGGATAAGCACCAAACTTGGTATTTAGGTTCAGTTTCTTCCAGAGATGCGACGCGAAGGTTTCCAAGAAAATCCCCCCACCCCAGACTACTCTTTACATGGAAGATTTTTCGAAAATTTTAATTTTCTCAAAAATGGCTCTAACGATTTTGATGAAAATATCATATGTTTAAGATATTCTCATGAGAAATGAAATGTATATCTCGAATTTTCTGGGAATGTCTCCAAAAGTATTCTTCAGTGTGAACGACTTTTGCATAACTGGTAAACCATAAAAGATAGACAAAATTTTACTACACAAAAAATGTAGATCGCGTTAAAATACACAACTTATGTCATATACATTTCTTTTGTTGAGTGAACCGTTTTCGAGATATTGCTTGTTATTTCCTTAAATTTTCCAATACTTATACTTTTTCTCAAATGCGTTATTCATTTTTACTTTCTGTACTACGTATAGTAAGTAGGGGAAGTATTGCATTCCACCCAAAAATTCGATACCGAGATTTCACCGGAAATACATGTTTTGAGACCTCCTGAATCCAAAAAAAGCATTTTTGGAAACATGTCCGTGTGTGTGTCTGTGTGTGTGTGTGTCTGTGTGTGTGTCTGTGTGTGTGTGTGTCTGTGAACAGCATAACTCAAAAACGAACAGTCGGATAAACACCAAACTTGGTATTTAGGTTCAGTATCTTCCAGAGATGTGACACGGAGGTTTTCAAGAAAATCCCCTCACCCCAGACTACCCTTTACATGGAACATTTTTCGAAAATTTTAATTTTCTCAAAAATGGCTCTAACGATTTTGATGAAAATATCATATGTTTAAGATAATGTCATGAGAAATGAAATGTATATCTCGAATTTTCTGGGAATGTCTCCAAAAGTATTCTTCATTGTGAACGACTTTTGCATAACTGGTAAACCATAAGAGATAGACTAAATTTTACTACACAAAAAATGTAGATCGCGTTAAAATACACAACTTATGTCATATACATTTCTTTTGTTGAGTGAACCGTTTTCGAGATATTGCTTGTTATTTCCTTAAATTTTCCAATGCTTATACTTTTTCTCAAATTCGTTATTCATTTTTTTTATGTCCTGGACATGCAAAGAGAATGGAATGCGCCACATAGCAACCAGCGTTAAAATATTTGACTATTGCTTAAAACCTACCATATTCCCCTTGCATCTACAAGAAAATTATCAATAAGATTGACATCTCGATATCTCCATTAACATGAAGCATATGGAGAATAAGCGTTTGTAAAAATAGTTTGTACAAGAGTAGAGAAAGTCATGTGAGTGTAACACATCAGATTTTTTTAATATGTCGTGCAACATATAAATATTCAATACATAGGGAGACGGCTTATGATGGTGACTTGCACTTATTTGTTATTGCCCTACAGTAATGCATATTGAGATGTTTACTCTTGGAATGGTGATGGTTTGCAAATTTTCATTTCTTAGATAATGCATGGTATGAAGAGGGAGAAATGTTCTTGGTGTTGGGTATTTTTTAGTTAAGTACTTGGTGCTGAGTATGTTTATTAGCATATTTCGTAATTAAATGACGTGTTCAATGTCCCTGAGCGTTGCTCACATTGGGACCAAAAGAAAACAAACAAAGTACTCCATTTTGTTTCTACTATGCGTGGAATAAAGTGCCAAACCGAGTACTAGCGAAATCCGCGAAAATTAGCTATATTTTTAGTTATTTCTTCTTCTTCTTCTTCTTCTTCTTCCAAACACACTTGTCATCTACCGTATCTATCCCACTAAACAAAATGTCATAATTCGTCATTGGGGCTTAGCCTCATAGATCATACGGTTACGCCCTGCCATCGTTCCGCAGGCCGCAGCTGCTTCACTCCTCTACTTATAAAAAACATCCCTCAGCTGCACTTTACGACTTAGGGCCCTGAATCAGTCATTCGCGTAAACCTCGTGTGTTTTTTGTTTAGATATTCGCGGCTCTTCCGTATGAACAGCAGAGCCACCAAATGCCTGCTACCGGCCAAAGCGTGAATTTAATTTTGGAAGGTGGACTAAGAACAAAGTCCAAATCTGCCATTGAAGTGTTTCTGGAAAGACTAGACCATTGGTAGTAGGCGAATTTTCATGAAGTTCACCTGTGCCAAATGTCTAATGGAAATCTTCGGCGATGTATTTGTCAAATAGTAATCTAAAAATCTTGCCCGTGGAGTTAGCATATTTCTTCCTTAAACTCAGGAATGTTTAAAAACGACAGTATTGGATATCAGTTCTACATAAAGTAAAATTTATAACATCGTATTATACGTTGTAAGAAATGGTACTTCTCTGCCGCAGATGTCGCCTTTTCAAAATCAATAGCAGATACATGCAATGTCAATTCCAAAAGACGTTCAAAAAGTTCTACATAGTTTTCCTTAGTTTTATAAGGTTTGTTCCAGCACACGGTTCTGAACGGGTTCGGAACTAATCCCAACACATGCTAATGCACATGCGCCAGTCCGGTACGCTCACAGAACTAATTCGGAATTTTGTGTGGTTGGAACACTACTTGAACCGTTCGCGTTCTGTCACGGCCTTCTTCGTTGCACGGTCAATCAGAAGACGATCAAATATCTACGTTTACAACGTTGATGAATGAAATCAAACTCCGCCGATGTACATCGTAAGCGTTTCTTTCATACGGATTCCAGTCCTAATATTCGAGCAAAAATAAATCGCGTTCGTTTATCGGCTTAAAGCCATTGATATTGAGTTATTGCGAATAACAATTGTAATTTATAGATATTATATTCAAACCAGAACCCGGAAAAAGTAATTTAACACAATTCCAATTTAACATTCGGTTTCCTGCTACAGAAGCTTCTAAACACAATGTTTAATTTAAAACTCCAATACTCTGAGACAATGACACCCCACATAAATTCTATTCCGAACGTAATTCAAATAATACAAAACTACATGGTACCAATGTATGCTTATGATCAGGGTTAGGATTTTTAGTTGCAAATTTCAGATGAAAAAAGGAAGGGAAAAGGTGCTCAAATAAGGTGAAAAAGGCGCAATAAGGTGCTGGTTTATTTAAGGGGATGCACAACTGAAATTGCTATTTTCTAAACTATCTATTCAATTGGGCTGAAATTTTTATTTCTTTATATATAATTGTTTTGTGAATTATAGCCCAGTCTTAGTAATTCTCGGAACTGCGCGGTTGAGGTTATTGTCGTCTCTGCCTGCCCAGGCTTCGTCTCCACGTAAACAGATGACGTCTCTCACAGCAACAAACTCACATTCAGGAACAGCAGGCTACTGATTCTGGTGGAATAGAATCACTCATTGTCAATTGCATTATTGCGGGCTACTTTATAGCAGTAAAGTGAGAGAAAGAGGTTTTCGTCGAACACACAATTATTTTCCATTGTTGCGGGTGTGCTTTCAATTCCCGCGCGGCGTTTACTGAAAGAGGTAGACTTACTATTCGCACGTACACAGCAAGCTGAGGAGACGTTAATTGAAAGTTAAAGAATAAATTGGAATGAAACTTAAAAGAAAAAAGGGGATTATGGGCATGGTTGGGGGGAAATAGTATAAAGGTGCCAAAAAGGGGTAAAGGTCCCAAAATAACGGAATAATGTTTAAATGGAAATAATCCTCTTCTTCGGAAGTCGATGCATCATTAAAAAGATCACTGTCACCTTCTAAATCACTCATTATTGTTATCTTTGAACGCTGTTTTGCTACCTGGCTTTGTTAGACGTTTGTTCTTTTCCTCAAGTATGTCGCCATACTACTCAACAGCGAGCAACTGCTTACCAAACACCTTTGCTATTCCGTATTGAGAAATAAACACGCATGGAGGAATAAATTACATATTAAACTTTATTTTCTACTGAATACAGAGAGTATGTCAGTTTTTCTATACTCTCTGTCAGGTTTGTTCCAAGCGATTAGAATCGATTCTGAATTAACTGAGTATGCGCTGTAGACCATACAATTTGCGCATGTCTGGAATTTTCAGTTCCTACTCTTAGTCCCGAACCGATTTCACTCGTTCCGAACTAGTTCCCAAATACGTTGGAACAGCAAACTGGAAATTCAGAATTGGTTCTGAACTGATTCTCTGTCGTGTTGGAACGCCACTTAGCTACTGCGCACACTCAGATAATTCGGAATCGATTCTGAATCGTGCTGGAACAAACCTATTAATTAGCAAAGCGTATAGTTCAATATATGTAGGACATGAACGGTGTACAGCTGAGCAAAGTGCTTAGGCGAATATGAAAATGGTCCATCCACAAAAATGACCTTGCATGGCATAATAACTTCCAATTTTCTTTCAGAACAAGTAAAAATGGCTACGTTTATTGCTGTAATAACAAAAACAATACTGTTCATTTTCAACAACATTGAATTTTGTCCATCAACTAATTGAGCAATGGACCTTTCGAAATTTTCGGAGATGCTTACGGCAAACTCTACATCCAGAATGTCGTATTAACCGCTTGTCTTAGAGCATTAAATTACCACTTACCTCATGTGTTGCTCTTCGAATGCTTGAGCGTATCTAGTTGTTGGGTCGTAAGACCAGCTTCTTTGCTTTTCTTTTATACTCGGTCTTTATAACATCAAAAGAGATTCCTACATTTGCCACTGATTGATGATTAGCCCTCCAGACACTATGATCACTTTTGAATACGACCACAACTTTACATTTTCTGTTGGAACTGGAAAATTTCACTTATCCACACTTTAGCTCGCCACGTTTACTTAGTTTAAAATTTTCACTTACAGTGAAATACATACACATACACCTTGCCCCGTTTTGTAGTTAAATGCGGTTTATACGCAAGTCCGTCTTTGAAGCATCTTTATCTATTAGAGCACGTTAGCGTTTTCGTTTTACTCTCTTTTTTATGCACTGATGATACTGGCACTTATCAGTGGTCGCCTATGGTGTCCTCCTTGTTTTGTAGTGTATTTTCTGAAGCTCTATATACATATTGTTTATTTCCTTGCGTGCTTCGTAAGTAATTTTCAGATTTGTTAAATAATCATTTAGACATTACACAGACATACAAGCACCCAACACTAAACATTCATGCTCTTAGCAATTCGAAACCGCAACCCTTTCACGATGGAATTCAACGTCAAGGCTACCGGGACCGGCACGTTTCACACTCCTGTTTATGTCAATCTCCTCACATCCAACCGACCTAACAAAACACTGTCGGGAAGAAGTAGATACCAACTTAACATTTCACAACAGCCCCAAATTATATACTGATCTCTGCCCCAAACACAATGCATTTTTTCAACTATTGAACCTGAACCATTTTTTCAGGTATACATGACCGATCCAAACGTACTACTCCCTATTTGGGGAAACAACTAAATAGCACAGGGCATTAAAAAGCGTTATTGTTTTACAGTTACGCGTTAATTTGATATTTAACCGATGTTTCGTTTTGGGGAGTTATGCTGTTCACACACACACACATTTATATATATATATATACATATATATTACATATATATGTCAGTGTGTGTACACGGATCTTTTTCTAAAACTTTTTACTTTCTCTACTACGTATTTAAGTAGTGAAGGTATTTTATTCCACCCAAAAATTCGATACCATGGTTTCGTCGGAAATATATTTTGAGGCCCCCTGAATCCAAAAAAAAGCATTTTTGGAAACATGCCCATGTGTGTGTGTCTGTCTGTCTGTCTGTCTGTCTGTGAATAGCATAACTCAGAAACGAACAATCGGATAAACACCAAACTTGGTATTTATGTTCAATATCTTTCAGAGATGCGACACGAAGGTTTTCAAGAAAATTCCCCACCACAGATTACCCTTTATGGAACATTTTTCGAAAATTTTAATGTTCTCAAAAATGGCTTTAACGATTTTGATTAAAATATCATATATTTAAGGTACTTTCATGACAAATAAAACGTTTATCTTGAATTTTCTGGGAATCTCTCCAAAAGTATTCTTCATTGTGAACGACTTTTGCATAACTGGTAAACCATAAGAGATAGACAAAATTTTACTACACAAAAAATGACGATCGCGTTAAAATACAAATTTATGTCATATACATTTTTTTTTGTTGAGTGAACCATTTTCGAGATATTGCTTGTAATAACACCCTAATACCGTTAAATTTTCCATTACTTAGACCTTTTCTCAAATGGGAATTCGTTATTCTTTTTTTTTTTTTTTTTTGTCCTGGTAATGCAAAGAGAATGGAATACTCCACATAGCAACCAGCTCTTAAAATATTTGACTATCGCTTAAACCCTACCAATTCCCCTTGCATCTGCAAGGAAATTAGCAAATAAGATTAACATCTCAATATCTCGATTAACATAAAGCATATGGAGAATAGCGTTTGTAAAAATAGTTTGTACAAGAGTAGAAAAAGTCATGCGAGTGTAACACATCAGATTTTTTTTTTCGTTTTTCTGTAATATAATACTTAATAAGAGTAAAGGAAATTCCACTAGCTCTTTACAGAAAATCAGAAATATACACTTGCCATTCCAATATCTAAAACGATTTAAATTAAACATTTTAGAGTCATTAGAAAAAAAATTCTGATGTGATACATTGACACGACTTTCTCTACCCTGTATCGTTAACTAATCGTTGTACAAACTAGTCTTACTAAAGCTTATCTTTTATTTACTTAATTTAATTCAAATAAACTTTTGCTGAAATAGATACGTTGCATATTTCGTTAGATACAATGGGAACAGTGATAGTCATGTTTAAGAATTGGACGCTATACGCTGTTCTTAAAATCCCATACTGTTTCAATGGAATCGCGAGAAACAACTGAATGTTGGCTAAGTATTGAACAATTCGAACCATTAATAATGGATATCTCGGAAATGGCTGATTGCACAAAAAGGGTTATTTGAAACAAACTGTGTATTTTAAACAGATATTGTATAGTACGTTTTTGTTTATCGCTTAAGGTTTACCAGTTATACAAGATTATACAAAATTCCTTCCGAGTTCACAGGCTGTTCCCAGAAATTTTGAGATACACATTTTATTTGTCGCGTAAATATAATTAATATATCATTAGAGCTATTTTTTAGAAAATCAAAAATTTCGAAAAATGTTCCATGTGAAGGGTAGTTTGGGGCAGGGGATTTTCTTGAAAATTTTTTTGTCGCATCTTTGGAAGATACTGAACTTAAATACCAGTTTGGTGTTGATCTGACTTTTTGTACAATAGTCTCTACTTACTAGTTCCCGAGGTCACGGGTTCAAACCCGGCAGAGGGCGATAGATTTTTTTTATTTTGAGTAAAAATCCTTAGCATGACTTCCTTCGGAAGCCAATAGTCCGGTGTCGTAGATTTACAGCACGAAAAAGAACCTCAAGCATGATATAGGCCTCTGAGCAAAATTTCAGGTCTTTCCCAATATAGGATGGTACGCTAAGAACCTAGTAGTTAAGGAGCATCCTTAAATAAAACTCTTTATTTTCTCTACCTACTAGGAACGTGTCATACCCCAATGGCGACTTACATTCTTTGTAAGTGCTTTTAGTTTCAACCACTATCAGGTCATTTAATGGAATTAATTGTTCTTTCACACAAGCCGTCTGTTGGACAGGGTTGGAAAGGTAGAATCAGATAACTGAAAAATTCAATGCCAAGACGGGATTTGAACCACGGATCTTCCGGTCTCCGTCCGGTTGCTCTAGCCACTGAGCTACCATGGTAACATACCGGCACGCCATTAAATCCTCCAGCTGACTCGCATTTTTCCCGGTTCAATCCCAGGGATCCGCATGTGGGATTTGTGGTGGACAAATCGGCGTCTGGGCGGGTTTTATCCGGGTTCTCCGGTTTCCCCCGCCATTCATTCCACCAACTGCTCCATCATCACCTTTCCTTTCATCCATTTCACCATCATTTCGTTTCATCTACTTCCTTCCTCCCCATACCAGGCATCGGGCTGATCCCCCATCCTGGATGTTCTGTCTGATCCATGAGTGTCTGCTCCTGGACGGGCCTCTGACCCCAGGCACCCGCTTATAAGTCCTGGGGGGTGTGAGTCTTACATATGAGGAGGTTAAACAGACAATGAATCAATTGACCTAATAGTGGTGAAACTAAAAGCCCGGGACTTAAGTACTTACAAAGAATGTAAGTCGCCATTGGGGTATGACATCTCAATACAATTTGAGATCTCCTTGTGGTTTACCGGGAAAAATTTACCGGGAGAATTTAATGGCGCGCCGGTATGTTGCCATGGTAGCTCAGTGGCTAGAGCAACCGGATGGAGATCGGGAGATCCATGGCTCAAATCCCGACTATGACATTGAATATTTCAGTCATCTGATTCTACCTTTCCAACCCTGTCCAACAGACGGCTTGTGTGAAAGAACAATTAATTCCATATAGCGAAATATTTCACATATAAGCGGTTGTTTGGAGTACGGAAATTTCCTGGTAATCTGAAATTTGTTATTTATCTGCTTTTCGCTTTTGAGTCATTCTTTACAAGCATATACACGCACTTCTTTTCTAAAAATGATCTCAAATGTATATTTCCAGTAAAATCTCAATATAGAAAATTTTAATGGAATGCTATACTTCACTATGTACCTAAACTGTAGAGAGAGAGTAAAAAATCCCTCATTTTCATGTTTGTGGTAATATTTTCATTCTCATCTCTTATGAAGGACATTTCGTAATAATAGAGATTCTCGATTTCAGGCAGTTGGTTAGCTTTTAAACATTCATTAAAAGGGACCTTTAGATAGTTCCTGAGTAGTTATATATGCAACTTGTGTCAGAAGTGGGATATTTTTACGAGTGGATATTTTCATCACGAGTGAAGGTCTTGAAAATACCACGCGTATAAAACAAAAATACGCATTCCGAAAGTTGCGTACGTGATTTTAATTGCAAACCATAATAAAAATTCACAGTAAACAGTTTTGCAAAATCAAGATGAAAATGTATTGAGATTTCAGTTGAGGGTCTGGTTGAGCATAAACAATTGAGTAGCATATACAGCGGATTTTAAAGAGGGAATTCCTGTGTAAGCAACTGCTTTTAAAACTCTGTACTTCTCGCACAAACTGTTTAGTTATGTTGTGTTTTTTGTTATAGTTGTAAATAAAATGGTTTTTAACAATATAGCCTATAGACCTCAACATGAAAACTTAAAGCTTGTGTCTTTACCGAGAGAGGTGGCGCCGCGGTGACATGTGCGACTTGTATTTGGGAGGTCCCAGGTTTGGTCCGCGGCAACCTCCACTCTGACCTATGGGTTTTTCGTGATTTCCCCGGATCGGCAGGCGAATGCTGGGGTAGTTCATCTTCTACAACGACATTCCTGCCCCTCATTTCCTGTACTCATCTTCCTTGTCATTTGTTTCAGCGTTGTAGGACCAGGACGGTGTTCGGCGGGTTGCGATTGGGCGGTGGATGTACGATCTGTAGAGGTTTCTTCCCTGGCATCGTTTCGGAATTGCTCAGTAGCACCTGCTTTCAAGTACTCTCGGACGGGCGCCCTTCGGGTGGGGTCGGGCGGAGTCGGATGCGCTCAACCTGGAAACGTTAGATACCCCGCATTGCGCACGTCGACATCCGGATCTGGTCGATCTTCGGGTCTCTCCCCTCATTCCTCCATCCCTCCCAGGGGTCACAGTAGAACAGGCTTGGGGAACAGTGCCCCAAAGATGTGAATAGAGTCAGTCCCTCCCTTCCTTACCTGTAGTAGCTACTAGCACACATGCATACACACGCATCAGGTGGAACCGGTTTTTTTCTAGTATTGACGGGATGTGTATACAGTCAGGTTTGGATACATTTTTTAAAATGAAATTACATAACAAGGATTTTATTACTACATTACCTCTTTTATCATTTATTGGACAACAAACAGGGCGCATTTAGCTTTTGTCCAACAAACAGTATTCTAAACATTATAAATGCAATATAATTGCATAGCATATAATGAAAATCTAACAAAATTGTTGTTTCTTGGCAGTTCTTCCCACACATTCATGCGCTTTCTTTTGTAAGTTGACATCTTTTATTTTCCAAAAGTTTCCCAACATCGGGCTCCATGTTTGAGGTACACAAACGTAACACAGACACCAAGTTCTTATCAGTAATGTTGGCATGTTTGGCTGTTTTGATATTCTTCAGTTTGAAAAAGAACTGTTCACACACATACGTTGATTCGTATGTTGCTATGAGACGGTATGCAAACCAACTAAGATTCGGAAACAAAGTTTCTGTCATTAACTTATTTAACTCCGATCCAACATGTCAGATGTGGTATAGCTGTGTTGTTTTAAATTCATTAATTGCAGGGCACTATTTGTTTCTGATGGTTGAACAGAAAAGCTGTTGTCATTCATAATCCATGGGCTTAAGATCCACAAATCTCGTATCAAATTCTTTGGTAAGGTCTTTTGTTAGTGATTTGTATTTTGTGTTTCGAGTAGTATCATTGTCCATTAATGCTGACTGCAGATTTTCAAAGTGACACAAATCCCCGTGTTGAATTTGACCACTCCACAGTGTAAGTTTGGCAAAGAACGCTTTCACATGATCTAATAGATCAATAATCAAGTTTTCCTTTCCTTGTAAACTAAAGTTAAGTATCATTCAAATGTGAAGTCAAGTCTACCAAGAACGCTAGATACATATTCATTCATAAATTAGACATGTCCAGAATGTCTAATTGTTGGATTTTCATAAACTCCTCCAGGAGCCAGGAGCCAGGAGCAAGAACAGGTCGCCCGAGTTTACTCGGGCGGAAGGTTAATCGCCACGGTACCTATCCGTTTAGTTACGGATTTACCCGTGCGGTGATAAAGATTGGTCAAATAGCAAGCGTTTTTATCGATGTCTACATGATGATGGCGGTTGCTGGCCCCTTGTGTTGCTATTGGCTCGGGTCGGTGATACCGCCTGGGCGGACAAGCGACCAGACGGTGACCGAGCTCGATGCTGCTTAACTTGGCGGCCGCTTGCTGGACCGTCAGTTAAGCAGTGCCATCTAGCGGGGGCCGATGGGAATGGGTATTTTGGTGTGAGGGTCCAAGGAAAGCAGTTGAGTGGTGCGGCTGAGTGGTCACCCAACCAGCCGTGGCCCGTCTCAATGCTGCTTAACTTGGGGTGCGTGTAGTAGATAGGATGAAGTGGCAGTTATGGGCCAAGGGCATCCTTGGGGAGGCGGTAGCTTCTTCGTCGCCTCGGTTGGCGTTGGTCATATTGGCCAAGCACATTAACCAGTCGGTTGGGATGAGGTGCAAGCTTTGTGTAAATTGTACGAGCTCTTTCTCGTACAACATCCACAATGTAAGGGAGTCCTGATTGGGAGTGAAGGATGTGTGACGGGAATCTGCGATCTGTGCCGTAGATCATCCTTAGTGCCCTGTTTCTTTACGCGAGTCAAAAAAGCGCTTCAGCATATCACCTCGACTAACCAGCTTACTTGACTGTAGTAAGCCAATCAGAATAATCAGAACCAATATTCTGAAGAAATTCTTGGAATTGCTTGTGACGAAGTCCTCGTGAATGGACCACATTAACTGTGTGAGCAACAACTTGCATTACCTTTCCAATGGAGACAGATTACGTACATGATGTCTCGCGATGAATAGTACAAAGGATCGCTAAAACATCATCTGGGGGCAGTCCTTTCTCTATTTGGTACTTTCTTAATTTTCCTGCAAATCCATTTTCCCGCCCTACCATGTAGGGTGCTCCATCTGTCACAACAGAGACCAAATTTTCCAATGGAAGGTCAAATTTGTTAATTAAGTTTTGAGATCTTTCAAAAAGACTTTCTCCGCTCGTGCGATCCTTTAAAGATACCATATCTAGGAAGTCACAATCAAGTCCGCTAGTGAAAATGGCCAGCTGCGCCGTGTCTTTCCGGTCTGTGGTTTCATCCAGAGCTAATGAATAACATCTTTAAAAGTGTGGATGATAACTGTTCATATAGGTTATGAGCCATTTCCATTATCTTCTCTACCGCTGTTACACAAGATAAACTAATAGCTTTGAAGGAATTTGCCAGTGGACACAACACTTCTGCAGGTGTTATAGATATATTCACAAATTCTCCTTCTAAAACAAGGTTTCGTTGACACTGCAATGTCTCTTGAAACTTTGTAGCTAGCGTGCACAGCCCCGCTTGTGTTTACAACAGAGAAACATGCATCTTCTTGGCTACGTTTCACTTTTGCCTTCAGTTCCTCGAGAGTTTTTTGTCTATTTACCCTCGATAATTTATCGTCTCCATACGAACATTTATGCTTGGATACAAAGTGTCTTCTCGTATTAAAGGGTGTAACAAATTGCAATTGTTGTGAACATATCAGGGATACAGTCTTATTGTCTTTTAGAATAAAAGAAGTACCTGTTTTCCCACTCACTGCTGAAGATTCATTTTGCAGTTGTTATTGAAGTAGAAGGTGAAGCCATCACTGCTTGTTTTGAGAAACATACCAGCACATGTTACTGCAACTCCACAACTGAACCGGTAGCTACGCTTTGGTGGTCATGAAGGGAGGGGAAGTAGGGGAATGGCATGACACCTTGGGAGGATCTTCACCAGGCCTGCAGTAGAAGTGCAAAGGGCCGTTGTGACCTACTTGCGGTACTCTGCACGGGTTTCGGGGGCCCGTACCTTTATCTTTGTCTTCTTCTTTAAGCTATAAGTATTTAAGCCTGTTGCGGCTCCAACCCCATCGCAAGATGTCTCGCTGCAGCTTCTGCAGCTCCATGCCCTCATCCGCCAAAGCGCAAGTGAAAGGTCCGGGCGGCTTCAGGCCTCTCTTCCATGGTAGGGCCTGTCTTGGCGGGCCTACGAGCCACCTTGGGGTCGGCGTCCTTAACATCTTCGGTGCGCAGTTAATCTTTCTTAATAAAAACTTTTGCTCCCCGAAGCCTCTCTTAATCACCAGGTGCCTGCAAGGGCCTCGGCCATGGCAGTCACCTGGCACATCCTTCATTCCGCTCCTGCACTAGAGCAGCAGCACTGACCCCCGTATTATCGAGGGTGCTCATGTGGAACCTCGCCCACCTTCCCGAACTTTCCCTCAAATCTCTCGTTCCAAAAAAAAATATTTGCTGTATCTATCTTTTTGCTGATCGGTCAATACTATCTTTCTGTCCGGTGAAATTTAGCAACAGACACACTTGTATAACTCGACCAGAATAGTCGTATTCAAATGCAGTTTCCGCAAGGTCAAGTACAATAATGTTGTGGTCGACTTATACCGAAAACTAAATGAAAAACAATACCCCAACTTTCTTAAGGTTCCAGAAATCTCTCTCTCTTCTCTCTCTCTCTCTCTCTCTCTCTCTCTCTCACACACACACACACACACACACACTTTCCCTCGCCATTTTCTGTACTATCTCTCTCCCCCTCCCCTTCTGTCTATTATTTTGCATTTTACTGTAGTTATTTTCGTGTGTAATGTAGACATGCCCATTTGCATTATCCAGGTAGAATGAATGAAATCGTCTACAATTTGCTTACGGCTTGTAGCAAATGATGTGCCTAAAATGGTAATCTAATGCAGCCTATAATAAACAATGTAGTATAAAAATATAAATATAACAAGTTGTTTGTTGGGGCTAGTTTCTCTACCTATTATTAAGTCAGAGTCAATTTTATTTAGAGATTTCACTGAAATAAGCTTTTTGAAATCCCTTGATTGATAAAGAAAGAAGAAATAAAATAAAACGCATATTTACATAAAAGTTTTCGTTTTAGCGCTAGCGTTGATGTTCTTTAAAAAGGTAGTATAACTCATCAAAATTGATATTCGAGTCACTTATATTCCGAGAATGCAAGGTGAGTTTCAGGAAATTTTCCCCAGCTCAACTATACCTTGGTTGAAAAAATGTATGATTGTCTTAGATGTTCTTAAAATGGATCCAAAATTAAAATACAGGTGTGAGATGTTTACCTTGAATTCTCTCTGAAAGTTTATGCGTTTTAATCTTTCACACAACTGCGGAAAACATAAAGAAATATAATCATTAACACAATTTATGTTTACATTTCATTAACCATTCCCATATTGTATTATACGACCAATTTCTCCAGATTTTAAGTGGTGAACATTTAAACGTCAAATGCCCACTGTCTTAAGAAAACGCGATTAACATTTAATTTATCCGAAACCACTGCTGCACAGATTTATGATTGACACGAAGACTATAGAATAATAAAGTTCTGAACTCTCCATAGAATTGTATTGATGTTTACTTTCTCTACCACGTACATAGTAGATAGAGAAAAAAATTAAATTGGGTTCTATTTATGGATGCTCTTTAACTACTATGGTCCTTAGCGTCCCATTCTATATTGGGCGTGAAAGACCGAAAATGTTGCTCAGAGCCCCTCTTTATCAGGCTTGAGATTATATTACGTGCCGTAAATCTACTACATGGGACCGCCGGTTTTGTTTCCCTTCCGAAGGAAACCACACTAAGGATTTTTACGCCCGAATAATTCCATCGCCCTCCGCCGGGTTTGAACCCGCGACCTCGGGAACTAGAGGAACCCTACACCACGGAAGATGACTTAGGCAGAGAAAGTATTGCATTCCACCCAAATATTCTCTATCGAGATTTCACCGAAAATACACGTTTTAGGCCCCTTGAACTCCCTTGAGGCACCTTTCAGAAAAAAGTCCGTGCGCACGCGTGAAATCGAAAAATCGAATAAATACAAAACTTTTTATTTAGGTTCATTAGATACCTCCCAAAGATGCGACATGAATTCTCAGAAAATTCTCCACCCCAATTACCCTTTACATGGAACATTTTACGAAATGTTTTATTTTCTAAAAAAAATTACTAACGATTTCTATTAAACTACTGTATATTAAATATATTCACATGGCAAATAGATGTACATCTTGGATTTTCTGGAAATAGCCTGTGAAGCCCATTTCATTCGTAAAGAATTTTGTATAACTGATAAACGTCAAGCGATATACAAAACATACTGCACAAGAAATGTAGACCTCTTTAAAACACACAATTTATTTCAAACAACTTTTTTTGTTTGTTTCTTTGAGGCAGTTTTTTAACACTTAAATAATATCAGTCTAATTATATAATATATAAATTCAATAACAACCCGCCTTAAAGCAATATGTGTATAATATAATATATAAAATTATGCAACAGTCATTGTATTAATGTTTATATTATTGTATACATGTATAATAATGTTATGTGAATGTATTACGTAATTTAATAATGTAGGAGCTGTAAGAATATAGGTTCAAAAGTTGCTAACAATGAGGTAATAATGAGGTAACCTTGAGGCAATAATAAATAGGAAAGTTTACTAATGCTACTAGTAATTCTTGGAGCAACAATAATGTAATTTTTTATACAGTTTACAAATAGCCAATCAACAACCAGAAAACCTGAAAGTTAAATAAAAGTATTTTATTGGAGTAGCCAATCAGAGACTTGAAATAGATGAAATTTGCAAATTCAGGCGGTAGAGGTCAGTTGCTAGTAGACAGCGTTCCTAACCGGACGCGAGACGCGTACGTATCCAGTGTGAGACGAAAATTCATTACGGCGAAAATATTATAAAGTTTACGTGTTTAAAAGTGCAATTAATAAATAATCTCAAAGCTTTCTATATCAGTGAAGTGTTATTTAATCGTATCAAGGATTAAAAAAAGGAGTGAAGTAAAAATTATAATTTGTGTAAGCCTACATTCTTTAGCCACATCACCCCCTGCAAAAAGACACGTGTTTCTACAAATTCATACTGACGCAGCCGAGGCAAAACATAAATATATATATATATATATATATATAATATTTAAAGTAACATTCAAATTACAAAGTTAATTTTTAGTAAACTTGGGGCGAAGGCCACCGGAAAGTAAACTTGGGGCGAAGACCACCGGAAAGTGAACATTGGGGCGAAGGCTACCGGAAACTTTGTACCGCACGTGGTTGCAACTAAATCAAGTTTGGCTCTCCAACTGCAGCAATACAACTCCTCCTAAAATTAACTTCCTTCAAATTGGCTTTCCATAGGAGAAGCAACAAATCAACTTCATCATTTGGGGGGGGGGGCATCGGGCATTTCGAGATATCAGTTATTAATGCTTCGAACTGCACAACACTTAGCCATCCTTTTAAAGTCCTTTCGATTTATTTTCAGTTGTTTCTCGCGATGTCATTGAAAGAGTACCGAATTTTAAGGCCAACACATATAGCATCCAGTTCTAAAGCATTTGAATATCGCTATTTCCTTTGTATCTAGTATTACAAGATGTGTAATGCAGCAATTTCCGGAAAAGTTTATCTCGATTAAAATGAACTTTCCTAAGAATAATTTGTATAGCCACTAATAAGCGATAGAGAGTAGAGAAAGTCATGTGATGTAACGCATCAAGTTTTTAATGTGTACGAAAACTCGTTAGACATAAATTTTTAAAAATAAAAATTACTAAATAAATTAAGATAGTTTGAGAAATGCCAGCTCTACTATCCCCTACATGTAACTGTTGACAGGTACTTCACAGCTAGCCTGCGAGCCATGATAGAGTCTCGCAAGAAGAAATGGGGAGGGGGAGCTGCTCTATCGGCTGACAGCCATTGCTATTGGTAATTGAGAGACCTTCGCCCTCCCGGAATCGTTAAGTAACCAAGAAGATCCTCTCTTGCATCTTGAACTGGCATTTAACTTCCTGACAGCCCAATTTCCTCCCAACATGCCTACAGCTTGCATACAAGATTACCACGGGCTTTAGATCCAATTCAAATGGCATAATTTAAGATGATGTCCCCCCGGGAGACCGTAGCGCCGCCGCAGAGAAGGTGTCTATTCCCGGAATTATTCCGTTAATAATGAAACGCGTCCGGGTACGTCAAGTTGCCAGTTGCAGGCAGGGGAGAGCCTAAGTTGGCCTCAGTTATCTACATTTACCTACACTCTATCTGTTCGCTGATATATGTTCAGCTCATAACCTTTGAGAAAGGTTAATTTTAGGAGGAGTATTGTATTTCGACTGTTGGGTAGCCGAACTTGTAGTAGTTGCAACCGCACGTATAGTAAACAGTTTCCGGTAGCCTTCGCCCCAAAAATGTACTTTCAGGTGGCCTTTGCCCCAAGTTTAAAAAAAAATTATTAACTTTGTAATTTAACTGTTTCTTTAAATATTATATATATTTATGTTTGCCTCGGCTGCGTCAGTATTTATTTTAGAGACATGGATGTCTTGGCAGGGTTGTGGTACGATTAAGAATGTAGGCTTACACAGATTATAATTTTACTTCACTCTTTTTATTAATACCTACTTGATACGATTTATATAACATTTCACTGATAGAGAGCTGTGAGATTCTTTTATTAATTATTTGCACTTTTTAACACGTAAACTATTTTTGTCTCACACGAATACGTATTAAATTTCTTGAAGACACTTTTTGCGTCTGGTTAGTAACGCTGTCTGCAACCAACTGAACTGATTTCAACCGCCTAAACTTGTAAATTTCTATATTTCAAGTCTCTGATTGGCTATTGCTAATCCAAAATAATACCTTCATTTAACTAAAGCTTTTTCTGGTTGTTGATTGGCTATTTTTATAAACTGTCACTAAAATTACATTATTGCTTCCAAGAATCACAAGTAATATTTAAACTTTCTAATTCATTATTTCCTCAAGGTTACCTCATTGTTACCTCAGAAACTTTTAACCTATTATTCTCACAGCTCCTACATTATTAAATTACGCAATATATTCACATAACATTATTACACATGGATACAATAATACAAACATATACAATGACTGTTACATACACTTTTTATATATTGTTACATACACATATTGCTTTAAGGCGGGCTATTATTGAATTTATATATTATACAATTAGACTGAAATTATTTAAGTGTTAAAAATACTGCCTCACCTTAAACATGGGCCATGCCATTCAAAATCATCATAAATAATATATAACGCAAACAGGTGTTGCAGTTTTTAATTTTCTACCGCTTACCTAAGAGGAAGTATAGCATTCATCTCGAAAATTTACTGTCGAATTTGCTGGAATTGCACCTTTTGAGGTCCCCTGAAGAAAGCCTACGTATGTGCCTGTGAACTGTATAACTCAAGAACGATAATAAATACTAAATTGTATTTAAGTCAAGCACTTTTTGGCACGCAAGGCAAAGATTTTTCACGAAAATTCCATTTTTAATATGCGCTCTCTAAAACCATGTTTGTCGAACTGTTAGCATTCCGAAAAATAGTATGGAAACCTTAAGCGCGATAAAATAAACCAAATCCAGATAACAGTGACCAGTCACACCAACTTTAAACAGGTTTTACATAAAATTCTCGCTACCGCTCGTTTCATAAACATACTCGCGTATTAATTACTACCTACCATTACATCTGGTTACATAATATACTATTATCGCACATAAGCCTTTACAAGAAACAATTTCCGCTACTTCTAAGTCACTGAATGATTATTTTTAAAATAGATTCCAGATAATGACATAGCGAATAACTTTTTAGGGGAGGAGGCCTTGAAGTTTAACGTCATATCGGGCGATGAATGAAATGCTTAAACGAGCCCAGGATCCATAGAGCTTAGAGTTACCTGACATTTCTCTTGTCAGGATAAAGGTAAACCCCGGAAACACTTTAACGAGACCTCTTGAATGTGAGACAGACGCGCAACACTCACACCAGGCGGGCTAATAAAATGTTCTGTGCATAATCTGTGAAGTGCTGTTCATTCTTTTTGGCTTTTTATAGCCCGTTGACCATAAGACAAAATCATCGTAGAGGAAATACCTACGTATGTAGATATCCTTAATATAACGTTTCACGGAAAACTTACTATATCGTTAATCATTTCCGAATTTTTTGTTTTTTCACTTACCTATATACATTAAGGTGGTAATTGGTGAAATTCCTATTTTCCACCATTTTAGGCTAGAGACTTAATGCACTAACCATTTCATATCCAGGACGTTCTCTATTCAAAATTTCCACATGTGACGCGAGTTTTTTTTTTTTTTTTTTTTTTTTTTTGAGGTGGGCAACCTATGACAATACATTTTGCTCTTAGTTGTACTGAAGATATATCAGGAAAATACTGCATTCCAAACTTTATCATTTAGAATTTTAGCCATTACAATATCTACAAGTTATTAAGAGTTGGAATGACCAAAATATGTTTTTATAAGCTACAACAAGGAATATGTGATAGATCGTTTTTCAACGACTTCCATTCCAGAATGTGTACCGTGGCTATAAGACATTAATTAACTTAGTTACTCGACCAGCTCTATGAATAAACTGCATTCTTGTCGAAATCCATAACCAAAACTTCGTTTATCACCGGTGCCTAGTTTATTACCGAGTCACCACATTAACAATAGCAACAAAGCGCCTATTCTCGTCGACTTCGCCAACACGAACTACCTTAAAATATCAGGCCTGAGGAATACCACATTTTAAGTCACCAATGGAGTATGTCAGTTGGGGAATTTAATGGCATTGCAGCTCAGTTGGTTAGAGCAACCGGACTTACAAACCGGAAGACCTGTGATTCAAATTCCGTCTATGTCACTGAATCTTTCAGTATGATTCTACCTTTCCTACCTTGGGCTTAGGCCCGAGAAATTAAGATGCTCTTGCTTTTATGTTGGCGGCACAAGTATTAACTTCTCCGTCGACATAACCTTAGATGTGAAAGGCGACATATAAATGGAACATAACAAACAAAAAAAGTGTATCTTGCGGGTACGTAAACTTTTGAATTTCAAGCAGATAATAATTCTTGGTTATGTAGACGGCATTATCTCCCACGTGTGCGTTTATTTGGTGCTACGTGTTCCACGCTTTCTAATTGTTTTTACTACACAAATTTCGATTAAATACAATACGGTGGACCATTTTTTCCCCCATGGAAGCGGACTAAGCCCTTAGAGCACATCAGCTAAAAGCAACTTTGGTTTTAAATCCAATCGTTACTCTTTTATCTTACCTACATAAAGATTAAATGGCGAAAATTATAAATTCAAAAGAAACTGAAAATGAAGTGAAATTACAGACGCAACAGAAAGAATAAGACTAGAAGTACTTACCCAAAAAATCCAGAAAGCAAAATGATATAGCATTTAATCGCTTCATTGCCTGGTGTAAGGCAAAACATTGTGAAAATAATTTCATTGAAAATGATTGCTAATCAAAAAAACGGCAAAACATCTGACATCTCTCTTTCATAACGTCATTTCTCTTGTTTCAAGAATGAGTTTTAAACGTGTTCTCTGCTAGTTTCGGAATCAATATAATATTATTGATATTTTACAAATTCGAGCGCTTTCTAAAAACTAGTATATGCCACACGTGTTAAAAGTGGTTTTATTTTGCTCATAGGATTGCGAAATAAAACCCTACTTTTACCTCTTGTATTATTGTATACATCTACTATTATGAATTATTAATATTATTATATTAATATAATTATTATTATATATTACTATTATGAATCATATTATCCATTTTAGTTTTACAATGCTGTTAAAATGGGACAGGTGTACGAAAATGCATGTCCTATTTCCGATTTACTGACTGGCTTGAAAAAGTAATTCCCATTTTAAGATTGGCAGTCTTCAATTTGGTGTAATGTCTACCATTTTTAATTCTTGGGAACTTCCATTAAATTAAGGTTTATCCGGTAGCACGAAGTGGAAGGAAGCAAAAATGGGCATTATTTACACATGAAAATAAGCACCGATGTTTATGTAATTTTGAACACTCAGTTTTGGAAAAACAACTGTAAGATGTATACCTCCAGTTGCTAGGTTTTAAATAAGAGTATTTTAAAACCTCTCTAATAGTCTTGTTTCTACTGTAAGCGCACAAACAGAAATATTGACACATAATGGAGAGAACTGTAAAATATGTGAAATAATATGTAAAATAATCACTCGTACACATTGACCAAACATTGTGTGTACACCTGGTGGAAGATCCTTCAGGATCTGTAGGGGAAAGTGGGGCAAGTTGGCACAAATTTTAAGTTTTATTTTTTTGTTTTTATTACAGCAACATTTCAGTAATCTAGAAATGGTACTGTTCAATAAACTTCTTTAATAGTATCTATTAATAATTGCATCATTATTTTATGGCCATTTAAAGTTTAATTTTTTCAAACCATTGTGTAGTGAGTCAACTTACCCCACCTAGGAGGCAGATTGACACAGGATGTGGGGTAAGTTGACTACATGTTCTTTAAATGGAAAATGTGGTTTTAAATAACTTATTAAAAACAAAAATTATAATCAAGTTATTAAGAACACTTCAGATATATAATTACAGATTCATCATAGTAAAAACACCTAACACAGGGTAACCTTTTTAAAAACAACAGGTCCTTATAGTAAAATATAACGTCCAAAGTTACTTAAACGGCAATAATAAAACGAAACACTGTACACAAATTAATCAGAAATGTCCAAAAACAATTCAAACACACAAACTGCTATAATTGCGCCTACTTGCCCCTGTCTACTTGTTTTAATGGAAGCTTGATATAGTGCAATCAAGAATAGGGAATTAAAATACTTAAAATACTAAGGAATAAAGTCGTTTAAAAGCACTTTCAAACAAAATATTTGGAAGCCATTTAATATTGGATATGTACTCAGGGAAAAAAAATTTCCCATGAAGTGAATATTTACTAACCTCGCAGGAAAAACAACTTCATGGCTTCCTTCCACTAGAACCTCTCACTAAGGATTGTCGCTTCCGTGGGATGTGTATTTGGAGACAAAGAACAGTATGTTTGCATTTGGATACTATCTGTTGTCTAAGGGCTGAAACAAGAGCCATGTGCCAACCTGCCCCCCTCTCCCTACTAGAGAACCAAAATGTTTAAAGTAGCACAATTAAACTTGCAACATTATTAGTTGACCTAGCTGAATCATGCAATGAAATAAAACAAGCAAGTGATAATAACAAAATTCAAGCTTATTACTAATTGCACTGCATTGGTTTGGCACTAAAATTATGATCATCACATAAATTTGCCTTAGCTAAAATTTTCGTGAAATGGGAATTCATTCTCCAAAAATAAGAGGGGATCTCAGAAATAATGCCTGCTGCACATGTGTCCCCATCTCACTGGAGAATGTGATTGCAATCTATTGGATTATTTATTAGTGTGAGTGATCAGGCATAAATTTGTTTAAAATCACTATTTTAAACTTCTTTGTCACAGCTACTAAAGTAGATGACAAAAAATTGTCAGGTAATATCAGTGTGTTAGATCAAACATCTACCAGAGAAATTAGTTATATAGGCTGATGATAATTTATGAATTGCGCTCCCAGAAGTGTTGGTGACTCTAGATTAGACAATAACACCATCTTCCAAAGGTCTAAACATTTTCATAAAGAGCTTTCTATTATACAATTTATACAAGAAAGTCTGCTTTATGGAAGACTGAATGATCCATGAACTTCCTGCAAGGAGTTAAATGGATGATATGTGAAGGAATATCCATGAACGCAGTATGCTTATTTGCAAATCATCAGTAGCTGCTTCTGCAATGCAAGCAAGTAGTGCATATTGACCAATTATAATTGAAAAACAAGGCTCTTGCCAGGCCTTCAGTTATAGAACATGAAGATCCCTTTGTTATGGCCTCTTACCTACCCAAACTGAAAAATCCATCTCAGAGTGAACATATTACAATGTTAAAATTCCTGATCATAGCTGTGACCCAAATCATTTGAGAGTTTAATTTCAAAGGAATGTAATAATTAAGGCTAAGGGAGAGTAGGTAATGATAATTTTGCAATTTCTAACTAAGCCTGTTTTATCACTTCAATATCCCTTCTAGCCCTTTAAAATCTGTGGTCTTTCCAACAGGTATCCTCCCTTATTGACAGTCCTGCATATAATGTGAAGACTTTGCTGCATCCATAATGTTTCAACCATCTACGGATGAAACGGTGAAATGTTTATCATTGGATAGTTATCCAAATTTTTCAATTTTCCAAGCATGAAATAAAAGCAGTAAAGCATTTCTATTGAAATACAATGCTGAAAAAATATTTTTTTCTTAAGTGGTAATTATCAATAATAAGATAGTGGTGTTGAGGAATACCCTGTGTCCTTTAATAATTAGGATATTGCTAAAAAAGTTATCAATATGGTTTTGTAATATGATATTAATATGGGAGGTATTTGTAGTGGATTTGTAGTTCTAAAACATTTCTGTACACACTTAACTTTTGTTTCTCTTTCCAGCAACTGGATCTAATAGCATAATTCATTTAAGATTATTTTCTTACATAAAATATAAAAATTAAATATTTGGTCTTTCTTAATTTCCATATCAATCCTGATTATATACTTAAAATATTGAGTGTATAGCATATCTGAAAAATTACACTTATATTTCGTTGTAAGGGAAACTGAATGTGTGGAAAATGGCTTAAGATACACTATTAACCTTTTGACTTTATTTAGAATAAGGACTAGTTTCCCATAAAATATAACAAATACAGTGTCTTCCTAAGATAGTAATAAACCATATCAGAATAGCTAACAATGCAAATCTGGTAAAACATATAAAAGCTTCAAACTTATTTTAATCAAAACCCTGTTTTGGGGATTAAGCCATTCTTCCACCCAACTCCTCAATTGTATGCACTCCTGATATCTGGTGATATGTATCTTCCTGCAAATATCTTTCCTTATTACTGTAAAACTGTGTTATATTTCTCACTAACTTATGTAAGAAAACACACATTGTATTAATAAAAGCAGCTGTTTTGTCTGATATCTTCAAATTCTATGCTGTAAAATAAAACCACTTCTTCACAATTTAATTTAAGCAGGTGTCTTACAAGCAGTATGTAGTTTCCATTTCTATCTTTCGGTTCAGTTTTCTCAAAACTTTCTCATGTACTTACCTTGAGATTTGCACTCACTTAACATAAACCATTTAGCTGCATACTGACCTTATTTTTATGATGCTAAGCTAATTCTGATTTATTAAGTTTATGTATTATTTTCTCAACCTGCATATTTCAATATTTAAGATTCCATTTTTCAAAGACAACTTCAATGAGGTAACTAAAACTTTACAGATGCATTAAATAAACAAATGACTATACATGAAGCTAATGTTAATGCACTGTAAGTCACCATGGAACATAGAGAATTTAATTTTCAAAATTTGAACAAATTATTGCAATTTAGAATAATATTTTTTAAAAACATTCTGCATAAAATTAGGAAAAATGTGACATATTTGAATAAATATGTGTGGTACCATGAAATGTTGGTAAAAATAATCACCTTTTTTATTCACAACACCTTTACATTTTGTTTGTAATGTAACATTTGCACTAAAACTCTATATTTATAACAAAATAACATTACTAATCTTTCACTTTCTCTTCCATGAAGAATGTTTAATACATTCTAACTAATTCTTAAACTTAAGGCAATTAAAAATGCACCTTTTAATAGCATAGACTCACTGGACACAAGAACTGAAGTGAAACCAAAGATATCTTTCTCATAAAAATATAATTTTAAGATAGTTAAAACCATTGAAGTTCTCTAATTCTGGCATTTACCCTGATATGTAAAATATGATGCCAATCATGGTGATATCTTAGAATTTTATGTTATTTCCACATTTACCAGGAGTATGACTCAAGAATAACCATCAACTAGAAAATGCATGTAATCATACATAAGGAACTGCTTGTGTAGTAATTAAATAAGTAGAGGTTCTGTCAAAAAAGATGAATATGTACTTTTACAGATGATGTGTATTATTTTCAGAGTTTAAGTGGAATTTGTAGTAATGGTGTTTTCTGAACAGATGTCCGTACCCATATGGCTGTTATGCCTAACATGGGACTATGACAGTGAATCAAAATGGCCATGGCATGCTTGACATTTGAAGAATGGAAGCTCATTTTAAAGTGGTGGTTCAAGTATGAAAATTTCTCCGACTTGGAGGCATGAGTTTGCAATACAATCTCCAACACGCTTGAAACTACACAGCTTTGTGATAAATTTTAAGTGCATGGTATCATTTGTGATGTGCACAAGGAAAGATCTGAGAGACTTTGTATGTACAGCTACAAAACCTGCTCCTTCAACTATGTTCTTAGAAAAGTTTGCAACATTGCCTCAAAAGACAACTATACAATGTGTTTGTGAGACGGTGTTTAGCAATGCAAGTGTAGGAGTATTCTGAAAGCTACTAAGTTGAAAGTGTATTATTACGTTAAATGAGAATGATCCTGACCACTGAATGGAGTTTTGTGGATGGTTTCAGCATATGGTAAGTGAGGATGAAGATTTTTGTGGCAAAGGTCTTGTGGTCTGATCAGGCCCAATTGAAACTTAACACAACAGTGAAGCATCATAATTGTGTTTACTGGGTATCAGAAAATCCACATGTTCATGTTGATAAGGCTCAATCTACTGAGGGTGAATGTCTGGTGTGCTCTGTCATTTGAGGGTTTAATAAAATCCTTTTTCTTTGAAGTCATTGGTCACAGGTATCTGGAAATGCTAAGCATATTAATTTTGTCAACTATATGTCTACTTTTTTCAAACAATGAAATCACTCCAAACATAAAACTCTTAAAACCGATCAACAGCAGCAATGAATTGGACATCTGGGAAAAAATACATGTCGTTAAACACAGGAATCACTTAATGAATTTCGAACTGCCGCCACCCAGCAGCCTTTGGAGGTTCATCAGCCCAGCACCAGAGAACACCAGTAGCCACACACATTCCCCAGACAATGACCGGCAAAATCAGTTGAGGACATGCTGACGATGGGAGCAAACCGTCTCCCGAAACGCGTTCAAGTAAGAACATTTTAGTGATGTAGTGTAACAACCTTCAACTCTGTTTATTTTAAATTATGATACATCACTGTTACTAGCTTCTAAATCTTCAAAATATGTCAATATATGGAAACTTTATGGAAACAGCGAGTTTCCATACAATGTAAGACAGAGCAATTCCGCACTTAGAACTGAAGAATGCAGGCTTTCCTGGATGAAAAACTGCAGGGATACTGAATAGAACAATGAGGTGCATTTGAATTCCTAGTGCATTCACCAGATTTAACTCCTCTGTAATTTTTACCTTTGGAGGACCTTTAAGGAGGTCATGTGCAATGAAAACCCTCTATATTAAAGATCATCAAGAAATTACAGCAGCATTGCAGTAAACTTTGAAGATGGAATGTGCAATTTATTATGGTGGTGGTGGCAGTGGTAGTAGCGTGGCAGTGTCGGTGGTGAGTAATCTATTAGCAATATTATACTGAAGTAATACACAGGTCTCTAAGCATGGCAAACCATAATTTTAATCAAAGCCACCACTGAAACATATGCATTATTATATCCTTTGTTGTTTGTTCAATATTTTAACATAACTGATAAACAATACATATATTATGTAAAAGTCTAGACAGAATTCAGGAATCTTAGTAGCACTATTCTAAAAATCTGATGTGTTACATTCACATGACTTTCTCTACACTCTATAATTTATTAATGGCTATAAAAAGTATTCTATCTACCTATTTTAATCGAGATAAACGTTTGCAGAAATAGCTAAATTACGTACTTCATTACACATACAAAAGGAATAGCGACATCAATATTTAAGAACTGGATGCTACATGCCAGACTTATTCATTCCATACAATTGCGAGAAACAGCTCAATGTTGACAGGACATTAAAAGAATGACAAAGTATTGAAAAATTGAACCATTAATAACAGATATCTCGGAAATGGCTGATGCCATAAAAAAGATTATTTGAAATAAATTGTGTATTTTAAAGAGATCTACATTTTTTGTGTAGTGTGTTTTCGTCTATCATTTAACATTTACCACTTATACAAGATTATATAAGATTCCTTCTGAATGAAGAGGATTTTCAGGTTATTCCCAAAAAATTCAAGATATACCTATGTACTATTTTCATGTAAATGTCTTTAATATATGGTATTCTCGGTATTAAAGTTTTTGGAATACATCTTCTCTACCTACTGTGTGTGTGTGGTAGAGAAAGTAAAAATACCTATGCATTTTTCCTCATTTACAATTGGATTGGACACCAGCTTATGAGGACAAATGCCCTTAAAACAATTCTGTTTCAGAAAAATAATGATGTTAGCATTCCTGAATTCCAAATAGATACAGTAATATTGCTGTATCTAGTTACTTTTACACAAGAAGTAAGTATACATTTTGATAGATATGACACTTTATAAAACAAACTTAAAGTAAATTTTTGATGTTTCAATATGTCATATGCCTTATTTCAATTTCTTCAAAGTGCAAATGAAAATTGTGCAAACTGCTATGCTTTGAACTATATCATAGTTTGCTAATGCCTGATTACAATGCACCAAGTAACATTGTTGTCCTTATTTTAATTGTTAAGCCAGAATGTAAACAGTGATATCTAAATGTGATACATTACTTTAGTATCATGTGCAGTGAGTCTAGCGTAACATATTTGGTATTGGAAGACTTCTTTAAGTAGGAAATTCACTCTCTCTTACTCTCTCACATTCATACACTAGTCTCGTATTACATTAAAGTTTTACAAAAATATCTTAACAAAACAATGCCTTTCTTTACAGACATCTGAGAAAGGTAGCTAAATGTGCAAAGTAACCAGCTGTATAATTTATCATACTGCTTTAAGTACCTACAGAAAGTAATTTATTTCCATAGCTCAAATACTAATGCAGAGTTATTGTACTTATTACAGCTAACATAACAATTGAAATAAATAAAGGAACATGGTTCCTTCCATGGTATTTACACCATGTAAAAACTGTGACCAGTGCTTTCACTAAAAACTAATGTCAACAACATATTTGCTGCCAGATAATTCTTTTCTGATACATATATGCCAATGATTCACTAAGTATTCACAAACAACACAACATGTTATTAAAATATTTTGTTGAAAATTACATTAGTTGAAACTTGGCCAACATTATTAAATTAAAAGACGTTGGGAAGAGTTTGGAATTATGATTACATTTCAAAAATATGGAATATCAGCAAAATATTCTATTTCCTATGATGTGCCAGTATCTCTTGGCCTACATTTGTGTTAATGGTAGTTTTGGTATACTATTTGGCATAAGTAAATGAGATCTTCACTGCTATCCCAATCATTTTTGACCTGTGAGAACTAAAGTCAGGCATACACTAATGTAGCAAGGCTGCTTTTGCCAAAAGTGTTTTTACTGAAATATGCTCAAATTGCCCTTCACAGTTTATAAGAAATGAATAGTGGCCCCCTACTAGCAAAAAACAAAGTATTTTTGAGCACAATTTAAATACAAGTATTTTGGTTGTTGTACACAGCCATATTATTCTTGTTCACAAAGCACAATGTTCTAAGCATGTTCTGTTACTACCATATGTGAGTCTATATTTTGTTGGAAAATTTTGAAATTTTCAACACCATGTTGCAATTTTCAGAAGAAATAAAACTACAGGATATTTCCATTTTCCCTCTTTTCGTTAACTGTATGAGTCCAAAGACGGTTCATTTCTGCATACATTAGGATTGCTCCAATGATACAGTAGCTGTCTTAATATCCTTATCTCCATCATCATAGTAAAGACTAGGGCACTTAAGGTACTCTTGAACCATTTAATTTCAGAACAATGTAATTCTCTTTCATTACAAGCAAGAATGGTTTTGCTCAAAGCATGCTTTTGAAACCACTTTAAACACAACATATTTCTACTTTGAAAGGAGTATTGTGGAAGAAGCGAAAATCCCGTCTCTGTCGTTTTACTTTTTGAAAATGCTATTGTGGAAATTAGATCACAAATGAAATAAATTGTTTTTTCTATGTTTACGACTATTTCATGAATAAGATATTTACTAAAATAAAAGGCAGTGCCAACATAGTGTCCTGTGTTTCAATATATCAGATTACAATGCCTGAATGGCCTGCCATGAGCTTAATTAACCAGGAATGGTTTCACTGTAAATGTGATTCAGTAAGATGGAAACATTGCAAGTCAGGTGCTTTAATATGCAGAGGATTGTTAATCAATTTAGCAAAATTTTAATAATGAATAACAGCAGTTGACTGAAGCTGCACAAACTAGATTGGTACATATTTGATTGATACATAAATACCCTAACAGTACATAAATGAGTTCAGGTACAACCTCTTCAGTGCAAGATATGCACTTTGTTATAACATACTCTGGTGCCAAACTGTGTGGATACATTGAAAATAATTCTGAGTTAATGGGGTGTTGAACACTTACAAGTATTTTCAGGGCTATAGCAGCACTGTAACTATAGTAGCTGTGGTATGGAATGTTTGAATTAAGCTTGCAATATCCTATCATTGATTGGTCTCATCAGTTTGTAGAGTGCTTGTCTATTGAAACAAGGGTCTTGAGTTCAATTCTGGGCTAGGCTCAAGAAAAGTTTCTTGATAAAGCTCCTCCATATGTGCAAATATGAGTGTGGAGCGTGTGCATGCGCATGTGTGCGTATTTGTATTTTTTCAGCAATTTAATAACAATTTAGCCTATATTAGGACTGTCAGTGAGCAGATCCCTGAATACAAATACATCTTCTGCAGTCATTGCGTGTGCCACATTTATCATCATAATGAACACAACTACATGGCATTAAGATGAGTACCACAATATTACCTGAAATTAAAAATTTACACACATATATATAATCATCTCTGTCATACACAAAAATATTACTACACAACCACAACAAATTAACATGCTTATATTTTACTATGTACTATGACATTGGGTTAATTATTTATATAACTACAAAAAACATCTGCATCAATTATTCAGAAGGGATTAACAAACAAATTGAATATATTTACTTATAAGAAATGGGTGCTATGTAGCCCTTTTTAAGAAGAAAATTTGTTACCTTTAGATTTATTAACATCAATGCCAGCACTTTAATACTGATAATTACTTTATTAAAAAAATGTTGGCAGCAAATGTGTTAAAGACCATAAAAATGTTTAAATATGGTGATCTATTGCTTGCCACTATTGTCTGTATTATTAAGAAGGAACAGAATGAATTTTAAGATCAAAAATTAATTCTAACTTTTTTATCTGATCTTAATATGTATTTCCTTCACATATGATATAATCAAATTCTTGTAGTTTCAATTTCAATTAAATGCCAATACACAATATTCCCAGTTATGGTGCAAGCTTATTTTGGTGTTTAATCTTTGTAGTTAATTTGCATCTAGCTTTTTTGCTGTAAGAGACACTTTTTCAGCAAGTAACAATGACTAAGAGCTGAAACTTTCAGTTTTTATTATATTTAATATTTTACACGAGTTCATGCCATTATGAAAAAGGTAGCCCTAAGTATGTGCATGTCTCAAACAAATATTGTATACTTAACTAAAAATGTTATTTCCTTTATCTTACATTGTTGCTTTCTATGTTTTGTGTACTTCATTGCTAACAGCTGCTCTACTTGTTTTATGTAAAACCGTTATTTCAAACTGAAGCTGTTTGTTAGCTGTCGTTGACTTACCCTGTAGCTTTGGACCTCCCTCCTTCTTCTATAAGAAGAACGTGAGAAGGTTTGCATACACTGTTATAATTATTGTACAGTGTTTAAATAAATGCATAAATAAGCTTAGTTATTAGGGAAGGAGCATGCTCAGTGGTCTATTAATATTCCTTTCTCTATAGTAAATGAAACTGTACTACATTTACTATCTTAAGCATGTTTAATCATACTTAATTATTGCAAACTATTGTATGCTGACACTAAGAATTCTCTGTGTGTTTTGCAATGAATAAAGTATCCACCATGATTACCTATTGCTTAGCATACAATAGATTCTTTAAGAAAGCTTCAGCTCTTTGATTATATTAGCAAAGAGTAAGAATTTATAACTTACAACTTGCAAATGCCTAGAAAATGTTCTCTGCACACAGTCTAATTTAACATTGTTAATTAAACATTCTATTCCTCCTTAAATTTGGTGAATTAAAAAGTACCAGATGTAAAAGAACTTCAACTTATTATTTGTTCTCTCTTAAGTACCTAATAATATATGAAGCAGTTGCCAAAAATTATTAGGTATCTATAATAATTAATGGTAAACATAGATACATGATACAGTCTCATGCTAAGCATATTTGAATAACAACATTGATTTTACAATACACTATGTTCATAATATGCAGCAAACGAAACAGCTGAACAACATTTCTCCATAATACCGGGCGAGTCCTCTCAGCCTGCGGATTGAGAAGTTATCCAGTCCCAGCATTGTACAGGCTATGCTGTAAAAACTATCCACTGCATTGTGTCATATCAATTTCGGCCAAAATGACTGCTTTACACTGCTGTGTGTGCAGTGACTTGCACTTGTAGCGCAACAGTGCGCAAGTTGGCCTTCAGTGGTTAAGGTCTCAAGTTTAAATATGCCACTTGAAGGTACTTTTTATGTTTAGTAATTTAACAAGGACTGATAGTTTGGCAAGGAAGTGTTGTTTTGCTTAATTGGTTTAATTATGTGAATTACATTCAAATACAAATTGTTACTTGTTAGAATATGCTTTAATGAACATCATAAATAAATGCAAGAAATGAATAAAACACTTATTTACTCGCAGGCTTGATTTGAACTTCTGACCTTCAACATGACTTTCGAGCATTTTAACCACTGTGCTACTAGAGCACGTTAACGAGCACCACTATAGCCCTAATCAGCGGGCTGGTGAATGCGGTGTTAGCACCTGCATTTTGCATGAACTATAAAATGCAGGGTTGCCTAGTTACCATTCCGCAGGATGAGAAGACTCAAGTAGTATATAACAGATGGGTGGGTTAAAGTATGATAATGCTATCAAGGTTGGAATAACTTTATAAATTTAAGTGACTGAACAGTGGTATGTGCACATTTATGCTTAACTCTTTTATACAACAAAACCACAACTATGCAATCCTGATTTTGTGTTAATTCTCTATGAAGACAGTTGTGGGTGTGTACAGCAACCGCATACAGGCTCTGAATTAGTCAGAGGTAAGTCTCCACAGTAGTATATTGTGATACAAGTGCAGTAAGTCCATCATTAGAAAACAAGGAAGAGTTTGAAAATATGAAATGAAGTTGAATACTTCCAAGATTCTCTAATGCACTTAATGCATGTATATTGCATGCTACTTTTTTAACGATAGTGAATAATATAAATAGCATTTACGCAAAAATAAATTAGTTACTAACACCTGTTGAACATGGTGATTCCAGTAGCAAGGTCATCAACATTAACCTTGGTGACAATCGATTATGCATATCTTGTTGTTGACCTTAAAAATTATCAATAACTTGCAACTCATACTTAGCTGCATGAATTAAATCATAAGTAAATAACAAATAAAAACAAAGTAAAGAGCTAGGTAAGATTTAAATGGTAATATAGCTATCAAATATTCCATGTCTGCAATAGCAATGACAGCATGATCAAAAAGCATTACTGTCAAAAGACCAGTTTTCCTAAAATTTGCATTTATGGTTATATATATAACCAGGCCTCCCATTATCTGCTTGACTTTAACTGGAGACTTTCTCACTGTAAGGCTCTCAGGAACAGTGAATGGAAAAGCATATGAATGTAACATTGTAAGCAAGCATTCCACTGCCTTCAATATGTTATAATATGCATGAATCCATTAAAAATATTCTGAAAGCAACAGCTGGATTTACAAATTGTTGCTTTATGAGGAATTTCGTAGAGCAACAAAAGAAAACAGTTTCATAGCAATTCTTGGAAATGCATTTTTGCTGGTTTTATAGTATAAACTTACAAAATCTGAACATAAAAATCAATGGTGAAATATTACAGTCACAAAGCAAGTGCTTCCAGCAGGTTCATGGCAAATCAGTAAATGTGCATTTTTTGTGAGCAACTGCAAATTTTAACTCATCTTCCAGAGGCTAGTTTCTGCAGCCCACCTCTGTGGTGTGGAGTTAGTATGTCTGCCTCACATTCAAAAGTTCCAGACTTTGAATCTCAGTTAGGATGAGTTACCCGAATAAGATTTTTTCTGGGGTTTTCCCTTATCCTGAAAAATGAATGTCAAACAACTACACTTTGTGGATTCTGGGCTGATTTGAGCATCATTTCAACCATTTCATTCATTGTCTGCTATGACCTTAAAAAAAAAAAAGTTAAGTTTCAAGTTTATTGAGTGTCAGAGCATGAGTGATACCTTTGGTTATTATATGATGCTCAAATAATTCAAATTTTGAATTTAAAAAATGATGGGGAAATTTTAGTCTTACACTATAAATTAAGCAGAAATTGCAGTAATGATAATTTACACTATCTAAGCTATTTGTTAGAGAGAGAAATGTGGAAAAGCATCTTTAATTGTAATTCTGCATCAGTAGTGTTTAATATACTTTTATCCATAATTTTAAGATCACAATGCTAAAGCAAAAGAAGCAAATTAAAATTAAAAGGAATAATTAGATATACATTGAACAAGGGTCTCTAGTAATAGAAGGAAATTCCTTAATAGGTTATTAAAAGAAAAAATGTCTCACAAGAATTTACGGACTATTGCTCGAATTAGAAAAGAATTTACAACAAAGTCAGTAGGGCAGCAAAGAAACTCTATAATGATAAGTAAAGCTGAGAATTCCATGCAAATGCATGTTTTTATAGGATCACTGGGCATAGCTCAAACTTCTTATGAATTTCATTACTTTCTGATTACAAATGTGTACTTTTTGCGTGCATATTTGCATATGTTGACATTTTTGGGGATAAAAGAATGCATAATGCATATATAAGGCATATGCATAATGCTTAATTATGCATAGAATATACATTATTTTCAATTTAAATACATGTTTTAATGGTTTTGAGTAGACACCTCAAGTTTTCAATTTTATGATCCTTATTTTTGCTTCAGGAATCAGGATTGAAGAAAGAAAAGGTGATGGGAGAATAACAGAAATAAAAAGCTAAGATTCTCACAATAGGATGACTTTCCCAGTATTTTACCAACAGCCCTCTGCAGACCACCTGTCATAAACAGATTTATTTAACTACAACAATCCCCTTTGATTTCACAACAATGGAAATTTAGCCTTCTAAGTTAGGTACTGTGGCTGACATGGCAAAGACACAGCTGCAGAGCTGTCTTGTGGAAAGGTATGTGTAAAATTTAGGTTTATATCAGTTTTAATGGCCCCAAAGCTGTAAAAATAAATTAGTCATTTTGATATTTTGTTTTATAAACCCCTGCACATGTAGCTGCTTACAAAGAGTGTCTACCTGAGTTACCGTTAGCCCCTCAGCCCATCCTTACCAAATGGGGCACTTGGTTGGAAGCTGCAATATTTTACTCTGACAATTTTGATGCCATTAAATCGCTATGAAATAAAATTGATATGAGTTAATAGCAATAACATTAATACTTCAATATTTAATTCTAAAGTAAATATTTCTTTCATTTTAGGTAGTAAACAGTTTCTCACCAGATTATGCCCCATGTATCAGAGCTGCACAAGTAGCATTTAAATGCAAAAATGTGCAGCAGGATTTAATTTACATTAAAACAAACTTCTCTAAATTGTCCTCTACAATAACAAAATTAATAGACATGTAGACTCAAGTCAATTGTTGAGGAACTCCATAGATTCCTCAGTCATGCCCAAGGGAAAGTGAGAGTAGATGCAAAGAAAACTGGACAGTGCCATAAACAAACTACAGATACCAAACTACGGATTCTTCTGTTCAGTGAAACAGGTATTTTGTGTTGAACTTGAACATGACACTGTCACAAATATGTTCATTCATATTTGCGCCTACATCTTGTGATAAAGAGAGGTCATTTTCTGCCTACAAAAATATTTTGATTGATAAGTGCCAGAACCTCACAGAAAAAAATTTAGAAATGTTGTTAGTGGTTAACTGTACAAAAAGGGAAGTGAATTAATGAATTGGGAATAAAAATGATAGTGTATGAATGCATGCATATTTTGGGATTTTATAGTGCATCGAATTCTTGTTTTTAATGGTAAGTAATGGAGCAAAAGGTAAATCAAAAGCTATATCAGAAATTGTTAGACCGGAAATTGGGCATCAGAAGATACATTGTAACAGTCTGAAAATTAATGAAGACAAGAATATAATTACTGACCCACAAGTAGTTTCTAACCTATTTAATGATTTTTACATTAATGCAGCTGACAAATTTTTGACAAACTGGAATTCACAAACTTTTGAAGTTAGATTCCTTTCAAATTAATAACACTATTTTCTTTTCCCAATTATTGTGGAGGAACTCATGGAAATTATTAAAAATCTTAGGAACAAAAAACTGTCAGGTTTTTAATGAGATTTCCAGTTATCATTTAAAAGGCTGTTATATACATATCTTAGAACCACTGTTTTATGTAATTAATCTATCGCTGAAACTGGGGGAACTTCCAGAACAATTAAATTTAACTACAATTACACCTTTATACAAAAAAGGCCCTAATAATTAGACGAGTAATTGTTCATCAATAGCTTTGACTTCAGTCTTTTCATAGATCTTGGAGAAGGTTATCTATTCAAGGCTCAAATTTCTAAATAAATATGATTTAATCTCAAAAGTACAGCATGGTTTCTGCCAAGGTAAATCAGCAATAACTGCAGTGACAAGTTTTCTTAGGAATGTTTATCAGATGATAGATAATAATAAATAGGAATGGGCCTGTTCTTAGACTTTCCAATGCATTTGATTAGTGAATCATAATATTTTATTTAAAAACCTGAAAGTTATGAGAATACATGGTGTCACCTTAAAATGGTCAAGTCATTCTGTTAAATAGAAGGCAAGTGGTGGGGTTAGTGTCACTTAACAATAAAACCAATTTTTTAAGAGTCTAATTATTCAGATGAAAATAGTAAAACTTGGAGTTCCATAGGGATCTATCCTTGGACCTATTCTTTTTTTAATTTACATAGCTGATTTAATGAAAAAACATAAGGGGTGTGAATATTGTGCTCTATGCAGACGACACAAGTATATTCATTAAAGATAAAACCCTAAGTAGCCCACAACTAAACTAAATAATACTTTTAAGCAACTACCAGAATGGTTTGAAGGAAATAACCTGTTAATTAATCAGAGCAAAACTGTGGCAAATGTTTTCATCATATTCAGAATAAAAGTCTAGACAACTCTTCAGTCATAATTGGAAAAAATCTGGTAGGTACTCTACAAAATAGAAGCTAAATTCTTAGGTGTATAGTAGATGAAAATTTAAAATGGTATACACATATTAATATGTTAATGAAGAAATTAAGTAGTGCTTCTTTTACTATAAGAGTAACAAGAACATCAGTAAACATAGAGGCACCGAGAGTAGTATATTTTGCTTACTTTCATTCTCTCATGTCCTATGGGTTAATTATCAGGGGAAATTCAACAAACAGCAAGGAAGTCTTTAAAATGCAAAAGAGTTTAGTTAGAATCATGACAAACAAATTGGCAAAAAGTAGCTGCAAGGAGTTATTCAAACAGAAAATATTACCTTTCCATCAGAGTATATATTTAAACTATTGTTATATATGAAACAGAACATCAACACATTTATAGTTAATTCCCAAATACACAACCACAATTCCCACAACAAAGAAAACATTTTTGTAAGCATACATAATACGGCTCTTTATGAAGGGGAATTTGTTTACATGGGTATTAAATTATACAACAAAAATTATGTAGGTACAAGAATATTCAAAGTTATAAATTATTTAAAAATAAATTCTTTTATTTTAGGTTATAAAATTGTTTTTACAATACAAATGAACTTATAGAAACATGTAAGATGATAAGCTGTAAATAGTGTGTATTAATACCAACTAATTATGTTTTATGTAACTTTTGTAAATATATGTGATGATTCCAATATCGATCTAATGATTAAAATGGGTGAATAAAAAACTTGAACTTGTACTTATAGTGTGCAATAGTGATTTGTCACTAACTTTCAGATAAGTTGTGGGTGTATGCAATCATACCACCAAGTGCACAGTTTGCTTACTCAAGTTTATTTTGTTAGTTTTTCATGCATTTTATCAGGCACTTGCTATAAGCTTCTCAACCAGATGTGTATCCAGAATGTATTGCTAATTGCTCATCTCTGGGTGTCAGGGTAGTGTGTCCATCTCACATTCAAGGTGTCCTGAGTTTGAATCTCAGTTAGAGTAAGTTATCTGGATAAGGTTTTTTAGAGCTTAAATCAAATTAAATTGAGTTTTATTTATGGATGCTCTTTAACTACTATGGCCCTTAGCGTTCCATTCTATATGGGCATGAAAGACCGGTAATTTTGCTCAGAGGCCTCTTTATCAGGCTTGAGGTTCTTTTACATGCTGTAAATCTACAACATGGCACCACCAGCTTTACTTCCCTTCCGAAGGAAGCCAGCTAAGGATTTTTATGCCCAAAAAAAATCCATCGCCCTCCGCCGGGTTTGAACCCGGGACCTTGGAAACTAGAGGCTAGCACAGTACTACTAGTCCATGGAGGACGACTTTTCTAGGGCTTTCCTTATCCTAAGAAGACAAATGGTGGGTAACTCTAAGCTCTAGGGACCCCAGAACCATTTGAGCATCATTTCAATCATTTCGTTCATTCATTCACCATCTGATCTGATCTGATCTCCCAGTTAAAGAATTTTAATTAATCATCAATGTATTGTCAATTGCAGAGGCACTTCATAAGTGCGCTTTGTGTGCAGATCATATTATTAGTATATTCTTAATAACCATATTATAATTTTTGAGCCTAATTATTTTTAAAAAAATCTGATGTGTTACACTCACATGACTTTCTCTACTCTTGTACAAACTATTTTTACAAACGCTTATTCTCCACCTACTTCATGTTAATCGAGATAAACATTTGCAGACTCTATCTTATTGCTAATTTTCTTGTAGATGTAAGGGGAATATATATTTACAAGGGCAATATAGAAATACAGTAGCCTTTAAGCATAGACATTACTCTTAATAGATGATTGCTATGTGCAGCATCATTTTCTTTGCCACAGATCAATACTCTTTGCATATCCAAGACAAAGAATAACAAATTCACATTTGAGAAAAAGTATTGGAAAATTTAAGGGAATAACAAGCATTATCTTGAAAATGGTTCACTCAACAAAAAAAATGTATATGACATAAATTGTGTATTTTAACACGATCCACGTTTTTTGTGTAGTAAAATTTTGTCTATCTCTTATGGTTTACCAGTTATGCAAAAGTCGTTCACAATGAACAATACTTTTGGAGACATTCTCAGAAAATTTGAGATATACATTTCATTTGTCATGAAAATATCTTAAATATATGATATTTTAATCAAAATCGTTAGAGCCATTTTTGAAAAAATTAAAATTTTCGAAAAATGTTCCATGTAAAGGGTAATCTGGGGTGGGGGGATTTTTATGAAAACCTTTGTGTTGCATCTCTGGAAGATACTAAACCTAAATACAAGTTTGGTGTTTATCCGACTGTTTGTTTCTGAGTTATGCTGTTCACACACACACACACGCACGCACGCACGCGCACGCACGCACGCACGCGCACGCGCACGCGCACACGCACACGGACATGTTTCCAAAAATGCTTTTTTGGATTCAGGGGGTCTCTAAACATATATTTCTGGTGAAATCTCGGTATCGAATTTTTGGGTGGAATACAATACTTCCCCTACTTACTAGAGAAAGTAAAAATTAACTACAATTAAATGTTCTTAGTCGTTACTAATATTCTTGCAAACATTGCCAAAATTTCTCATTAAATTAAATGCATTTTCAACTTAGTTTGAAAGACTGAGCAGTTCTTAAATCTGCATTTTAAATTAACATAGTATTTTATCAGACCTGTTACTTAACAATATTGAAACTTTGGTACCAGCAAAGTGCATAAGACCAATTATTATTCAATGCATATTTGTAGAGTTAAGCTAATTTTGTAATTTCATATTAAAAATCAGTTTATCTATTAAGTGAAACAGTAATAATGCCTGTAACAGGTGCTGTTAAATAACTGAAACCTAAAAACATAGTAGTAATATTATGGAGATTTACTCAAACTGTAAAATTAGTTTATCTCAAAACTAAACTTTTTGCACACATTTTATCCATCCACCCACCCCTATACAAGGATGATTAGTAATCAATCATGCATCAACCAGAAATGAACATGAGAACCACAACTGTGAAACAAGGAACTCTGCAGCTATGACTTTGCAATACAGATCACATATTTTCATGAGAGATAGAAAGCTTTCAGCACCTTAATCTAGATGTAATGGAAAAGACAACATAAAACTTTTGCCTACAAAAGAAGAAAGTCTATGCTGTTATGAAGATAACCTTCATAGAAATTTTGCAAAAAATATAGATTCCATATTTTATTGCACTAGTGGAAAACACATACCTATTGATACATACCAGAATTGTTATATAAGATGGAATCAACTCCCACAAGCTCCTAGCTTAATTTTTGAGTAACAGGGGACTGGCTTCAATTAATGCACAAAGGAGAAATAACTGTGAATATATTAAGCTTATCTTTATCTATAAAAGATGTTCAAAATACAGTCATTCTGATACTAGACAAGCCTTGTAGTGGTGAACACATTATTGAACACTCAACAAATTCCTACTATGTCAAATATTTTCTTGTAATTTGTTGAGTGTATGGGAGATTGTCTATATAAACCCTGTCTTTGAACATTCCCCAAAGATAATCACATGAACTTAAATTGGAAAGCAAGTGCAGTCATCTATTCTGTCATCAAAAACAGAACACCTAGACAGAGTTACTGATTGTTAAGCTTTAAGTAATAGTTTTCTGAAAAAAGGACACAGTACAAACAAGTCAAGCTAAGTCAGCCTAAAGGTAAGGTCTCAGTAGCGTGTACCAGCATGTACTGAAGGTTGCGTCAAATTTTGCAAACTGGTACACTGGTGGAAATGTAAGTTTTCAATTTATCGTATTTATTTTTACAGCATAACACTATTCATAAGCAAAGAAAATTGCACAGATAATGCAGCTTGTTTTGTAATTATTGTACAAAAAATTAGAAACTCTTAATGTTTAAGAATACCCAGCAAAGCTTCTATGTAGTATTCAATACCTGCTAAGGGATCAAGCATACACTTGGTTTTTTGCTGAATAAAAGTGGAAATATCACTAAGGATTTAATACATTCTATTTCATTCAGAGCAATAGACTGAGAAGATCTTTCTTTTTACTTATCAATATTCACAGGGAAAAAATTTGGTCTGTTCCAAATAAATTTATAACGGAATGCAGAACATACTCACATTACATAATCAAAAATATTGATTCATACCTGAAACACATCCTTCTATGTCAGTAGCAACAAAAGTGGGATGAGCCCATACTTTGCCTATATCACAGCTTCTGCTCTTGCAAGCATACTTGTGATCAAGAGACAAAAAATAGCCTAATGATGGTAACTTATTCTTTATCAAAAGGGCACAAACTGGTGTTGATCTTTGTAATCTGATGTAAAGTTGGTGTTACAAAATATGCAATAAATGTTCTCTTAGGTTCAGATTACATCTCTGAGTAGGCCAATCCATTATCATTACACTTGTTCTTCAGAAATCAACCTGCTCCCTTCCACCAAGAAACCATGCTGTGTGAATGAGGACTCTATTATACTGATATACATAATGTATGATACCTAACTGCTCTTTGATAGTGGGTAGCAAGTAAACAGAATATCTTTGTAACCATCTACCATAACACTATCATGTATAACAAAAGAATCCCAAGAATTCTCTATGATTCTCTCCATATTCTCCCTTTGGAATGCCACATCAGTTAAAAATATTCATTAAGCCAAATATCTTGCCACTACAGTAAGAGCTGAAGCTTTCCAGGTGAGGTATATACTATAGATGTTCTAAACTTCAAGCCAAGTGAACTGCTGGTGGTACATCAACATTTTGGGAGCATGCATCTCTCTGATCCTCAGGATGCTGGCATGTCTAAGTCATTCAGCATTCTGAAGATGGGAGAGGTATACCTGAAATATCGGTGTTCCACCAACAATTCAACTGACTTGAAGTCTGAGAACATCTAGAGTATCCTACTATTGTTCCACAGTCCTCTCACTAACCTGTGACAATTGCAACACTCAATCATTTGAACATGTTAGAAATTATGACCTCCAAAGAATGCTTCATTCCACTATCTCACGCTGTTTTGCTATTACAGTGGATGCTATATTTGTATTCCATACAATAGGTAACTTCACTGCAACTACAATTACTGAAAACATTGTTCTCAGTGGATATCCAGATGCTTTTGATTACAAGCATATAAACCAAAACAAATTCATGACTGTAAATGAACCTATTGCATTCCGTTTCAGAGCTTCTCAAGTAAAATGGTGCACAAGAATACTTGGGGTACTCAAGTAGGCAAATGATTGATAAATGATACAATAAATAGGAAAGATGTGCACAAAATTAAACAACCTGCCTAAACTTTTGATGTGACATGTTCTACAGCTTAAACAATGTGTTATCATTTTATTCACAGTCATGATGCTGTTACCATGAATATCCTTAGAAGATAAATATGATCACATATAACACTCTTCATCCTATTATCAGCTCACATAAATATATTATCTTCACAACCTTCATCATTATAATCCAGATGATTCTGAAAATTTGTGTTTCTCAGATGTAATAGATCTTCGGTCAAATTCAGGACTAACTTTGATCACTTCGATTCCATTTGCATTCCTTACATCCTAAAAACAGAGTAATATTAATGAATTAGTTTATTAAAAAATCTTATGAGTTTACATTCACCTCACTTGCTTTACCCACTAGCATCTATTCTTATATAGCTTATTCTTAATGAAACTTATTTTCTGTTTGCTTCATTTTAGTCAAATTAAAAATTTACAGAAATAATTTCATTGTAGGTACAAGGTATATTCCATTGTAGGTACAAGGGAGATACAGGAAACCAAAGTGATAGTCAAATGTTTAAAAGCAGATCACTATATATCAGCCTTGAAATTCCATATTTTTCCATGACATCATGAGAAACAACTGTATGTAATAACACTTAAAAAAAAGACAAAACATTGAAAAATTAAAACCATTAACAATGGATACCTCTAAAATGGCTGATGGAACAGACTTTTTTTAAATAAATTGTGTGTTTTAAACAGATTTATACAGGTCTTCAGATTTATTTGGCAGTTACCGCCAGTTGGTTGTCTATGCATGATGCCAATACTTAAGAAAGTTTATTACCAGTGCCTCTGGTAGAGGACTAGTGAAAGATGAGTGGAAGAAGTGCATGTCAACAGTTTCAATGACACCTTAGTGAAATGGGATTTGTATCGTACCTTTCCAGCATTTACATTTGGAACTTCTTTTGCTTGCATCTCGTGAACTCACATTCTCAGCATTATGCTGATAGGTAATTCAAATAATGGGGTGATTGTTGTAGCATAGAATGTCTTGACTTTAATGGCCAGCTTTTCCATTACAAAAAAAATTCTGATGTGATACATTCACATGACATTCTGTACCCTCTATTTTATTAATGGGTATACAAACTGCTCTTACTAAAGCTTTTTTTTATCTACTACATTTAATCCAAATAAATCTTTGCAAAAATAGTTACATTACACATTTCATAATAAATACAAAGAGAACAGCGATAGTCAAATATTTAAGAACTGAACACTATATAGTGGTCTTAAAATTTCATACTGTTTCCATGCATTCTGGAAAAACAACTGAAAATCGATGGGACTTTAAAAGAATGACAATATTGAACAATTCAAACCTTTAATAATGGATATCTTAGAAACGCTTATGCCACAAAAAAAACTTATTTAAAGTAAATTGTGTTTTAAAGAAATCTACATTTTTTGTGTGGTACATTTTCGTCTATCACTTAACTTTTACAAGTTATACAACATTACACAAAATTCCTTCTGAATGAAGAGGACATCCTAGGCTATTCTAGAAAAATTCAAAATACATATCTTATTTGATATGTAAATATCTGTAATTTATGCTGTTTTAATCAAAATAGTTAAAGCCATTTTTTAGAAAATCAAAATTTTCAAAAAAATTTCAATGTAAAGGGTAGTTGGGGATGAGGAGATTTTCTTGAAAATCTTTGTGTCACATTCTTAGAGGATACTAAATTCAAATACCAAGTTTGGTATTTATCCGACTTTTCGTTTTTGAGTTATGCTGTTCACAGACACACACAGATATTTCCAAAAATGCTTTTTCTGGATTCAGGATGCCTCAAAACATGTATTTCCGGTGAAATCTCGGTATCGGATTCTTGGGTGGAATGCAATACTTCCCCTACTTACTATAGGTAGCAGAGAAAGTAAAAAGCTTGTTCATACTCTTTACAGCAGTAAATGAAATGTTATCATGTTTTGTCTCGGAACTTAATGAAATTATGGGCAAGAACAAAGAAAAATCATTCACATAGCAGCCAATATTGTAACGATAGATTCCCTTTCATATCCTTGCACTTTGGAAGTAGTACTCCACTATCAAATTATGTGACTGTGGTCACTTCCATCTCACATGCAAAGAACACACAAAATGTCCTAGTGAAAAACAGTTCTGCACCACCCAGTACATCAACTTGTTTATGAAGTCAGAAACACATGCACTCCGAGATTTAATTCTACATCTCCCCTTTGAAACAACAGGCTCGCTGAACTAATCACGATGCCATTAATTTAAACTGACTGGCAGTAAAAGCCAAATAAATCTGAAGACCCGTTATTTTTTATGTAGTAAGTTTTTATCTACCTCTTATGGTTTACCAGTTATACAAAATTACATAAAGTTCCCTCCAAATGAAGAAGACTTCACAGTCTAATCAGAGAAAATTCAAGATATAAATTTTATTTATATGTACATATGGGGTGGCGCCGTGGCCGAGTGGTTAGACAGCTTGCCTCCCACCGAGGCGGCCCGGGTTCAATCCCAGGGACCTGCATGTGGGATTTGTGGTGGACGAAGCAGCGTCTGGGCGGGTTTTCTCCGGGTTCTCCGGTTTCCCCCGCCATTCATTCCACCAACTGCTCCATCATCACCTTTCCTTTCATCCATTTCAACAACATTTCGTTTCATCTACTTCCTTCATCCCATACCAGGCATCGGGCTGATCACCCATCCTGGATGCTATGTCTGATCCATGAGTGTCTGCTCCTCGACGGGCCTCTGACTCCAGGCACCCGCTTGTAAGTCCTGGGGGGTGTAAGTCCTACATAAGAGGAGGGTAAACAGATAATGAATGAATGAATGAATATATGTACATATCTTAAATACCTATATGGCATTTTAATCAAAATTGTTAGAGCCATTTTTGAGAAAATCAAAAACTGTTCATACACTTCTAAAAATGCTTCTTTTGGATTCAGAGGATCTCAAAACATATATTTCCATTGAAAGCTTACTTTATCTACCTACTTGGTGTGTGGCAGGGAAAATCAAAATTTAAACTTTTAAAGCAGAAATTCCAACTTGTTAGCACTATAGGAGGTTTAATTTCAAAAGCTAGTACATCATAAAAAGTGTTAAACCAAGGATGGAAAACACACTGCATACACAAATCCGATTGCTGCTGATTTGTGATAGTTCAAAAGTTTATCCTATCTTTTGAATTTTATACACAGTGTTAGATAGTAATGATTGATGAACCTCCTACTGATTAAACAAAGATTTTATTCTTAGAACAAAATGTGCTATATTTCTCCTTACAATTTATATGTTCATTTGATTCCTAATATACAGAATGATGTCCTTTTCTTATTAGTAGGAACCGATAATTTTCTTTCTAGTTTTACATCATTTTTAATTTCCTGGTGAATATAAATTGATTTTCTTTAAAAAGGATTTTTTTTGTTATTGCTGTTATTCTGAATTATATTTCTCTTTATGTTTTGCATTTCCATTTTAATAATATAGCTCTTCATGTGAAAACATAGTATTTCCAATATTTTTGTACTGAGCATAATTTTATAATTTTTTGGGGTGCTAAAAAGAAATATATTAAATGGTTTGCTCCATCATTTCACACCTTTTTAGACAATAAAGAAACCAATATTTTGCTTTTACCTACCTTATCATAGCAGTGATGTAATTTAGCTCTTATTGCAAATAGATTACAAACTGTTATTCAAAAGAAATAACAGAAAGTATAAAATAATATGACACGTTCAAGTTACAACTTTCCCTAAGAATAGTTCTCTCTTTTCAATGATTAATCTGCCATCATATTAATTAATTATCCAACATTTTAATATCCTTTAATGTGTATTTATACATTTTGTTAGATTGTTAGTATGTACACCACACAAATATAACTTTTTCACATTTTAATACTTAAAATTACTAATATTATGTGATAGAAATATGCAGAGTGCATTCAGAAACCATAATTCATTGTAAGACATAGAAAACCACGGATAGTGATGCAATCTAAGAAAATCCCTTTTGACATTATTTGAAATTTTAGGATTGTAGTACATTCAAGCAATATAAATACCACTTGAACAGTTACATTCAAGTTTAATGGGGAAAATGACAGTCTTGATTATTCTTTATTACTTATGAAATTCCTTATATTCCTATTTCATGCTTATCAAAACAACTAGAAAGGTTTTGATGAATAGAAACTAAATTAGTTACTAAATGTTAAATTGCTACAGTTAAGCAATGTACAATTCCTTATTCGCATGTTTAAAAGATTATTAAATTACGTTGTAGCATTTGTGTATACTAATATAATAGATTTTAGCTACATAAACATAATACTTTTACTTACTGCTGAATTAGCAAAAAGGCTTCTGGTTCTCTGTTTTCTGGTAAGTAAACGCTGGACAACTGGTGCAAATAAATCATGATCTGGGTCAGTTTTTGAAGATCTCCATATTTTGTTGACTATAATACTTATCAGTATGCCTACCACCATTGTCACAATGAATCCTATTACCACGTACCACATGTAAGATAGCTTGTAGAGTATGAATGTGTCCTCTTCTGGGCTGAAAATATACAGAACATTATTTTGACTTCCTAACTAATGACAAAGTCTTGTTAAATTCATAACACTAGCCCTTTTTCTTATCAGCAGATTTTGTTTTTAATTTGACCTACTCAATGTGAGTAAGCAAGGCAGGTTTATGTTACAGATATTTAAAGTTGATGCTTCTAGGGATGGTTTTGCTGTATGCCTATTACTGTCTAAATTGCAAGCTGATAGCTTATTGGCATTCTTTCTATTTTTATTAAGGGCAATATTTTATTTTGTTCATTAATTAGTGTTAAAAATGCACGTCCCCAAGCCCCCAGAACTTTTTTCAGTAATTTCACCAACAGAACTCAAGTCATATGATGAGCACTCCAGTAAGGTAGTAATGTCTTTAAATTGCATCATGAGCACAGCTCACAAGTGTGTGCTGGCCAATAAAACATGTATTTACATTTCTAAATCACAAGTCACATTCAAACTACCTCCATATCTCTTTAGAAGACTTAATGGGAAGAAAAACTGTCAGAATAGCTATTGGTAGCATGAAAACAAATAGAAAGGTTATGCCACCTGATATCTCTCGCAATATACCAACACATAGCCAGTATGAATCAGTCAATCAATCTCCTGTATCTCCTTACAAGGAGCATACGGCATTCATAAAGGATTTCCATTGGACCCCATTTTCTTGCCAACTTCTTTACTTCATTCCATGCTTTTCTTTCTTTAGCAATTTCTTCGATAACTGTTCTCTTCCATGTGTTTCTTGGTCTTCTTCCTCCTCTACTACCCTGGGGATTCCAATCCAAAGCCATTCTTTCCACTATTTTATCTTCTTTTCTTAATGTGTGTCCTATCCACTTCCATTTCCATTTTTTTTACATTTCATTGCATTTTTTTTTTTTTTTGCTTTGTTATTTTCCATAATTCTAAATTTGAAATTGTATCTGGTCATCTTATTGTTGTAATTCTTCTAAAACATCTATTGACAAATATTTGTAATTTGCTTTGAATTATTTTACTTGTTTTCCAAGTTTTGAGGCAATATTTTATATCATAACATGCTGTGAATGCCAAAGTGATTGTAGTGTAAATTAATATTATTGTATGTACAGGATTTTAGATGTTTGTTAGCCATAAGTATTGTTAGGAAATAAGTTTACACGGCCTCACTGAAACTGACAATAGAAGTGGGTAACAATAAACCGAGGGGGTGAGTTGTTTATCACTTAGAAGAGACAAACAAATGACATCAGGGTAGCATGCCTTATTTTTAGAACTGGAGGGAATATCTTCCCTAGAGTATATATATATATATATATATATATATATCAGTAGTAGTGATTGGCTGACCAAAACAGACACTAAAGCGGGCGCGATTTGGTAACCAATAGCAGCTCTATTATAGTGTTTAGGCAATTTGAGGTGAAGGAGTATATATTCTCGAGCCATAAGCAAGTTTTGCACAGTTCGGAAGAATCTCTCATGAGGTGCAAGTTACACAGTTCGGAAGAATCTCTCACGAGGTGCACGTTACACAGTTTGGAAGAATCTCTCACGAGATGCATGTCATAGAGTTAGTTACAAAAATGTAAAGTACACGAAATAATTGGTGCGCGGCAACAAATACGACTGTAGTTACATTCAGAAATATCACAGTTTCAGTCAGACATGTATAAAGATTAAATATGTGAATTATTAATTAAGTGTGATGGCAATAAAAGTGTAGAAACAAATTTTTTTCATCAGTGTTATCTTTTAGTAACAACTCCTTTCCATTTATATGCCCTGCTTAGAGACACGTGTTCAACTGAGTTATAATAGCTAGCCGGAGGACAATGAACCCAAATTTAAAATAATAAAACAAGAGGCGCCCAGTAAATAAGATAACACGAGCCATGAGAACTGTGACAGTTTCATAGCCATATAATAAAGCTGATTTCACATTACTATTGAAAATTTTAATTTTAGTATGTCTTGATATTATGTTAGATTTCCGGATTGGATATAATAAGACAAAAGCATCATTTGCTTTATTTATTCTATTCTTAAGATATTCAAGGGCTCCATCATCCTTACCTAGATATTTGAATCCCTGAACAGTATCAACATTTTTATTATCTATTATAATTTTTTTTCTTACTATTTAGTCTCATTTCTTTAGTTTCCTTTATATTAATTTGCATATGAGTATTCTTTATTACTTCTAATATGGTATTCACTTTACTTTGCATATCATCAAGGTTATGGTATAGCAGGCAAACATCATCTGCAAAGTCTAAGTCTTCCAGGATATTATTCAGTCCCCATCTTATGCCTCTTCTAACACTGCCTAGTGACCTTTATTTAATTTCATTCATAATAATCAAAAATATAATTGGAGAGAGAGCCAGTATGAATCATGGTCTGCAAAAGAATGTGCTGTGTATGAATAGGGTATTATTGAAAATTTTAATTAAGGGATGAAGTTAACATATGAGTTTCATTAATTTATTTGTCATAGAGATCATTTATAAATATTAATAATTTTAACTTATAACAGCAGCTGTAACGATAAATGGAAGAACAAAATGGAACGTGAAAAATCTACTTAAACTTGCATTATCTATTACAAATCCTCTGGAAGGATTATTTCATGAAATTGCTGACATTATAGCAACAGGCAAGCTAAGAAGAAGGAAAGGTCAGACACCTAGAGAGGAGGTGTGTGCCCTTGAGCACCAGAAGGGAATGAGAGGTGTAGACTTGCAAGATCAGGTGACAGCTTTGTTTTCTATAATGCAATGCACATCTAAAGTTAAAGGAAAATACTTTTCTATCTGCTAGACTTGGACGTAATAAATTGTTTCATTATGTTTTGCAAGATAACTCGAAAAGAAAAGACCAACTACATGGACTTTAGAGCAAACACTGCTCAACAGCTGCTTCAAAATGCTGCCAGAGTACAATGTTAGAATTTGACCTTCAACTGGGAATACCCATTGAGATTGCAAGCTAAACCAGAGACCCATTTTCAATCCACATTCCACCTACAGACAAGCAACAAATATAACAAAAAGATGTGTTGTATGCTACAGTAGGAGAAAAGAATGGAAAGTGCTTGGCAATGAAAAAATGTTTTGTGTCCCCTTCATTTGGAGAACTGTTTTAAGATCTGCCTCATCCAAAAATAATATTAGGTCTAAAAATTGGTGAGGCAATGCTTCCATTCATGCATGCAAAATTTCAGAAACAAAATTATATTGCTTATTTTAACATGAATTTTTAACTTTTACAATGCGCTTGTAGAGCTGTACAAGGATTTAAATCAATTTCCAAGGTTGCCATGGAAGGTATTTAAATACTGTGCCAATGGTTGCCTTATATCATTTTATAAGAAATGTTATATGTACATGGTAGAAATGGTCACAACATATTCAGATAGACCTGGAACCTATATTATGTTTCCTAGAGGTTTAAAAGTTGGCCTCATTTTTGGTTTTGGTTTTTTTTTTTCCCTCTCATTCTTTCTTTCTTCTTCCTTCCCCTCCCTCCTCACCCCACTTTTGTAATTATGATGTTTACGTGCTATCAGTTATAAATCTCTCATTCATAGCATTGAACTGTTCTTTAGCATTTGTTGTCATGTCCTTTAAGGTAAATCATGAAGTGAAATATCTGCCTTGTACTATTTCACAATTCAATCAATATTTCAAGCAGTTTTAACAAACCTGTTATGAATCAAGAGGCAAACAGTGTAGGAGATTTTTAAAGCTATTTTTTATCTTAAAGAAAGCATTATTAATTGTAATTACCTATACATAATATTCTAAGTGACTGATTATTCATCAACAATTGAGAAGCATTTTTTTCAATTGCCGATAATTGCAGGTTTTGACAAAATTGAGATATATATTGTTTTGTATAGTTTAAGAAGCCACCTTTCCAATGGTTATAGTAGTTCTTTCTTATAGTGATTTCTGTTGCACTCAGAAGAGGAAGAAAAATGAGAGTTTTCGCAAAACACAGTATTTACAATTACAGTATTCCTATTAAATCTGTATTTCAAAACTACACATTATGTAGATGTCAGTTTTTAAAAAAAAAGTTTTTTAACTATTTATTTAAAGGTGAGTCGGAATTGTTACACTACATCACTTAAGTTTACTCACTTAACATGTTTCGGGAAACGGTTGTTCCCATCCTCAGAAGCTAATCCGACTGGCCTGCGTTGTTGGTGTTTCCGTTTTGTGGACTGGATACTGTGGTGGCATCTTGTGGTGGTGAAATGTACTTCCATAGAGGATTTGGTGGCGACAAATCAAAATTCATTAGATGTGTGTTGTGTTTCAGAATGGTGATCTTCTCCCATGCATCTAATTCGGCTGCAAATTTGGCTGGTTTGACTAATGTAATATTGGGTTTGATGTTGTGATTAGTGATCCAAAAATGGTGTGAAACTGCAGATTTATCCATTTGTTTGTATTTGATACATCTCATGTGCTCCTTTAGCCTAGTTTCTAGGTTTCTTTTTGTCTTACCTATGTATACTTTATTGCAATCTGAACAATTGATTTTGTAGATTCCAGCTTTTTTGTCTTGTGGGATGGGGTCTTTTAACTTGTTACAAAGTAATTTCTCTATGTTAAATTTGTTCTGTGGAGCTAGGCTGATGTTGTGTTTCATGCTAAACTTGATTTGCTTTATACTTTACTCAAACTACAACATTTGTCCAATGTTAGTAATATTCCAAAAATGTTATTCTGAATGAAAATGTTTTCCATATTTGCCCATTCCATTCAAGCTTAATTAAGTGAATTTGTTTTTGTATTTACAGATAAATGTTGAAAGCTACTGGTAACATCAGTAATTGATCTCCAGGAAAAGAAAATGTAACAAAGGCAGAAATTAAAACAAAGAGAAAAGTAACATATTCATTTTCAACTTTACAGAGGTAATATATGAAAATTATATATAGATATATTTCTCATCATAAAGTTTAAATTCAAAATAAATTGAATCATTTTTATCTACTTGTTTTATTTGTTTACCATTTCTTATGAAAATTACCACTGTATTTGGGGGTAATTATTTCATGTTTTACAGAAAGAAATATATTGTAGGTGAAGTACAAAAAGATGTTTGGTAATGTACAGGATATGTGGCAAAAATGGGACTCGCAAGTCATTTTTACTCGTACGCATCATTCCCTCTCTGCCACTGTCCCTATTTTTTTCACATGCTGCTGAGCGATGCAGTGGTGTTGCATATTTAGTGACTCAGAGAAGGAAAGCATTTTTGCCACCCTTGATGTACAGTAACAACTTCTTCACAGGATTCCCCAATGAGGTTAACTTATTAAGAATAAGTATACATATTTTTATTTTTTATCCTTTCATTTTGATTAATTAATTTGGCACAGTAAATCAAGCAGAATGCTAATAGCTTTTTAAATAGTGAATGGTAGTTATAGACTTTTCAGCAATATGATGACTACAATTGTTGCAGCACAAATTATATTTTAAGTAGACTTTGAAAACAGCTTTACAACATCAGGAAAAACTGAAATTATATGAAAGTGCTCATTATACTTTGGAGAATTGTACTTTCATGGAAGTAAAATGGAACATGTGTAAACCTCTTGGAAGAACTGTATTAGACACCAACTAGACCTTCCAAAATAAGAAAACCCTGGAAGATTGGCATCATCCAGAAGCCCTGCTCTGGAAGCAGCACAGCCCTCTTCTTGTAGTCCACTTAATGACTTACAGTACAAAATGAGATAAAGATTAAAAGATACAATGCACATTTACATGCATCTTAAGAAAGAGGCCTTGGTTCTGTCTTGTGACTATAGAACTCAAAAGACAAAAGACTTTAACATTATGTAAAGTGTTTTACTTGTTTATCAGTAACCCCCCCCCCCGCCAAGACTCAAAAAGATGTTGAAATGCCACTTTTATATAGTATTGTGTCATACACAGAGGAAAACAGTTCAAAACAGGCAAGAAAAAGATTCTATTTGCTGAAGACAATGATTTACAGACTTCTGTAATCAACAAAGAAGAACTTCTAAGAAGTATATGCAACCAGTGATGCATATACATCCAACCAAAATATAATTAAGGCTAATTTATTGGAATTATGTTATTTTCTTTCATTTGATATCACTTGATATAAAATTACATAAATATGGGCATTACATTGTCATTTAATATTTCTGACCAGCTTTGCATACTCCAGGAAACACTATGTAGGTACTTCACAGGTTGGATCCAATGTACTAGAAAAATCCCTGATGTCACTGGCAGAATTTCTTTGGTTATGTTGGTATTCTGAGGTTAATGGCTTTTTACAGTAAACTCTCCCTTTAAGATACCTCTATAAACAAAATCTGATGTGTTACACTCACATGACTTTCTCTACTGTTGTACAAACTATTTTTACTAATGCTTATGCTTCATGTTAATCCAGATGTTAATCTTATTGCTCATTTTCTTGTAGGTGCAAGGGGAATTGGTAGGCTTTAAGCAATAGTCAAATATTTTAAGAACTGGTTGCTATGTGGAACATTCCATTCTCTTTGCATGTCCAGTACTTAACAAAAATGAATAACGAATTCCCATTTGAGAAAAAGTATTGGAACATTTAAGGGAATAACAAGCAATATCTCGAAAATGGTTCACTCAACAAAAAAATGCATATTACATAACTTGTGTATTTTAACGTGATCTACGTTTTTTGTGTAGTGAAATTTTGTCTATCTCTTATGGTTTACCAGTTATGCAAAAGTCGTTCACAATGAAGAATACTTTTGGAGACATTCCCAGAAAATTCAAGATATATATTTCATTTGTCATGAAAATATCTTAAACATATGATATTTTAATCAAAATTGTTAGAGCCATTTTTGAGAAAATTAAAACTTTCAAAAAATGTTCCCTGTAAAGAGTAATCTTGGGTGGGGGGATTTTCTTGAAAACTTTCGTGTCGCATCTCTGGAAAATACTGAACCTAAATACCAAGTTTGGTGTTTATCCGACTGTTCGTTTCTGAGTTATGCTGTTCAGAGACACAGGCACGCACGCACGCACCCACCCACCCACCCACCCACCCACACACACACACACACACACACACACATATTTCCAAAAATGCTTTTTTTGCATTCAGGGGGTCTCAAAACATATATTTCCGGTGAATTCTCGGTATCAAATTTTTGGGTGGAATACAATACTTCCCCTACTTACTATACGTAGTAGAGAAAGTAAAAAGCAACATCATATCAGTCACTGGAGGCTGAAATATTTTCAAAATGTTACAGCTGTTGAAAAGAGACTCAAATTTTGCATGCTTTTATATATGGACTGACTCTCCATTCTGAGGAAATATCAATGGGAAACTCCTCAACCTCACCACAAATACTTTGAAAGTAAACATCTTCATAGAAGTTCAATCAGCAACAACAGACCTACTTTCAGAGCTTATTAAGATGTGGCGAGATCAGTTCAATCCTATTTGAATGCAAATGCTGGTCACTCTCAACACTGTTATAATGGCATCACGTATCATCTTCTTACTTTTGAATGAAAGAAAGAAAAGAAATTTTGTATCCTTCTGTTGCCAAAAAAAAAAAAAATACACACGCACACACACACACATTTATTTGCATTCCATGGATACTACAATTTGTCTTTACAACACGATGTGGAACTAGTCAATATGTGTATACAATATTTACGATATAAATTTACAATGAAATTACAAGATTAATATTATGTACAGAGATAGTCTATTAATTACATCAGGTGTTTTTAATGGTATAGCATGAAGGCTCAAGAAGGTATTCCTTTAACTTAATTTTGAATACCTTATCATTACAGTTCTTCAGCTCATTAGACAACATATTAAACATCTTTATGCATTGGTAATGCACTCCTTTTCGAACATGTGAGGTTGATGGTACTGGAGTTCAAATCTGGATCTTGTATTGTGCTAGCAAACATACTAATGTATTTATCTGATGTTTACTTAGAGTTATTCTCTCACCTGTCTTTCCTTACTGGTACTGTGACATTCTGCAAATTAATATCTACACAGCCATCAGTACGCATGGGAAGAAGCTTGAGAGGGGGTTTAGGTCCTCCAAAACCTATCCAAAGTGCAATCATAAGCCCCACCAGTAATCCAGTTACAGCACCCTAAAATGAAATTGGGATTGCTGTAGCAATCATATTTCTTTGTAAGAACTTATACTTAGTTCAATAAAAATTCAAACTTATGTAGTCTTAGTCTGACTAATTTGATGTTATATATAAACTGGGATACAGGAACATGTAAAAAATACTTCAGTAGGTAGGCCACAAACATTTAATTTTTTTCTGTTGTGTCTTTGGAATGCTAAACATTCATGACGCACTACCAGTCATCTAAATGTAATATTTACAACTCATAATTGTGTAAATTTGTAAGTTTGATTTATAAGGCCCACATTAGTTGTTAGTTATTAGTTATTTAATTTATGAAATTATTCCATCTTTCAATTATAGATCATTACAGGTGCGACATTCACTGATTAACCACTATTCCTTCTTGAAACAGATGCAAAATGAGTGAGATAAAGTGGGAGTGTTGACAGTTGCTTTAAGAAATACTGTAAATCTCAAAACAAAAATAAAACAACAACTGCCAATGGTATTAACATTCACAAACCTTTTTAACAGAAAGCAGCGCATTTATAAATTATTAAAATTGGCTAGAAGAAATGTATAGGTAAGGATTTCTCTGAGACAAAATAAGATTTTGCAGAACTTAATTGCAGAGCATAAGCATACTGTTGGAAATCAAACTATAGGCAAAATCTATTATCATTTTAGTGTCCTTCAATATTCTTATACTCTTTTATTTTTCAATACACTTGATCAAAGTGGAGTCAACCTAAACACTCTTACTAGCTTCATTCACTTATTTATTTTGCAGAACATGTATCGTGAGCATGAGCTCACATTAGATGTCAGATGAACTCTCGAGTCGTATTGTTGAAAACCTGAGGTGTCCTCTGGTGGCCTATGGATGAAACTAAATAGAGGGTTGTCTGCTTCTGGCAAATCAAAGTTCATAATGCAGGTTTCAAACTTCTTTATGTAAATCTTCTCCCATAGCTCTTTGGGTTTTGGGCTGGCTTCAGCAACTGGATATTGGTATCTATTTCATGGTTATGATTCCAGAAGTGAAAAGCAACTGCTGATTTGTCGGTCTGTTTGAACTGAAACGCCAGTGTTCCTTGAATTGGGTGCCTATGTTCCTTTTCGTTTTTCCGATGTGAACCTTTTCATAATTTTCACAATTTACGAGAGTTCATCCGACAGTCAATGGCAGCTGATGATGTGAGCTCAAGCTCACGATACATGTTCTGCAAAATAAATAAGTGAGTGAAGCTAGTAAGAGTGTTTAGGTTGATTCCACTTTCATCAAGTGTATTTTATTAATTGCTTGTGTGTGATTCCACCACTTTTTGATGTCTTTTCAATGTTTATTAGAGCCATAAGTTTCAGCTGCTTATGTTGCATCAAATGAGATGAACATGAAAAATGTATTCAGGCATCTGTCCAACATCAGTCCTTGAATACATTATTCAATGTATCCCAGCACACACACACATACACACATGCATGCACACAACACCCCCCCCCCAAAAAAAAGATCATATTCAGGAACATAATGAAAAAAACTTATTAACTGAAAAAATCACACACACTCGACAGCTTAGAATCTGCTATTCGGTATATAGATGGTCTGATGTATTGGGATTTAGATTAACAAATAAATAATATCTTCATCAGAAGATTCATACACACCAATATATATGGATCTTGATTTAATTTTGATAAAGCGATAAAAAGGGCTGCATCTATTTGTTGCTATACCTTATGATTATATATTTATGAATTTACTTGATGATGTAATATAGTGTGATACGGTAATTTGTATCACAAATTACTCAAATGTAAATAATTATTTTAATATGAATATGTATTTTTATGTAACATTGATTTCAGAGGTTTAATAATTGTAATTATTATTGGTAAATAATAATATATGGCTTTACTGAAACTGTTAACAATAACACAAGAATGCAGCGGTGGAGTGAGTTGTTTATCGTTACCGGGAACCAGGAAGTTACGTAATATTTCGCGCCTTTTCGGTAAAAAAAGCTTCCAGAATGTTCTCTAAAAGAAATATGTATTAGTGGTTTTCATTGGATGTTAAAATAGACGCTAATGTTGGCGCATTTTATTAGCCAATAGCATTTCATTTATAATCATTAGGCGTATCTTAGGCTAGCCTATAAATAAGCCAGGTCGAGGTAGCGGGTCCCCCAGTTATACAAAATTCTCCGTACACTCCACGTCGATCCCCCAGTGTTCAACAAGATTCTCAACACATAACACGTCAGCTCCCAGTTCAACAAGATTCTCATGTCAGTCTCTCAATTCGTAAAGTTACGCGCAGCAGAAGTATGAGAAATCTTACAAAGTATTATACAGTTGAATATATATAGTTGAAGTACGTGAGTTAAAAGTGATAAGCAGTTATTACAAACAGTTTCAGTATGGCGATTAACTAGATAAATATGTGAAAGTGTTCGTGAACGTGTTCTGCAATAAAGATTATACAACCAACTTCTTCGTCAATATCATTTCTAGACAAAAGATTCCTTTCCGCTTCACACCCTGCAAGAGAAACATGTTCGATCCCAAACAGCTCGCCGGCGGACATTTAAAATAAATTATTTCAAAAAAAACTGATACAAATTGCTACGCCAGAGGGAACTATGGACCAGACCAACGAATGACGTCACACAAGATGGCTTCGCGTGAAGTAAACACGTAAATTTGATCTCTTACAAATTGGCTCCACAACGTGGTGCTATAAACACGTAAAATTGCTATTGGCTCCCATACGTGGGGCAGTTAAAGTTATGTAAACAAACATTTATTTGCAACATACAATTTGTTATATCTCGCAAATTGGCGCCATCAACGTGGGGCGAAGCGACCAGGAAAGGAACTCGAGTAACCAGGAAAGGATCAGAAATAACCAAGAAGAGTTGAGAGGACCAAAGGAGGAATGCAGCGGTGAAATCATCTACAAGACCCAGATTCAAGAAACAACAGGGACAACAGACTTCGATCGTAATTCCGAGATTACGAGACAACAGGGAATTCAACGCAAAAACATCGAAATGACGTAGATTCATCACAACACAACGCAGAAGCGACATCAAATCTAGGAGAATGGGGCAGACAGCTGGACATCTAAGCAACATCAGCAGATAACATCAGAAAGGTTAGAAAAGTGTGATTTTAATTCTAAAAAAAAAAAAAAAAAAAAAAAAGTATAAAACAAGAAACAATGATGGAAGGGGATAGTGTAATAGTTAGCTGTAATTCAATACAGGATACAGAAAATAGCTTAAACAATGTAGTATCTGATGGAGGAAATGTTAGTGCAAAAAGTAAGAATAGAATAGCAGGAAATATTAATTCTGATACTAGAATGATGATGGAAATGCTGAGAAATATGAGTAGGGAATTAAGGGAAGATATGCAAAAGACTAGTGAGAAATTAGAACAAAAATTAACTCAGAGTATAAGGGAAGAAATTTGTAAGAATAATGAGAAATTAGAAAAGAAAATAGATCAAAACAGGGAAGATATTGATTGGAGTTTAGAACAAAAACTAACTCAGAATAATGAGAAATTGAGGGAAGATATTCGTAGGAGCTTTGAACAAAACAGAAAAGATACTGGTAGGAGTAATGAGGTATTGGAGCAAAAAGTAGATCAAAGCAGTGAAGAAATTGAAAAGAAAGTTATAAAACTAGATAGTAGTATGCCAGAAATGAGAGATAAAAATGAGGAAGTAATAGTAAGTAAGATAGTAGAAATTTCAAAGAAAATGCTAGACATGAGCAGGGAAATATGTAACAAAGAAAGTGAGGTTAATGTAGAATGTACAGAGTTAGGAAGTCAAATGAGTAGTATTTCAAGTGAGCTAATAGAGATAAAAGAGGTTAGGATCGTAGATGTAAATCAGGCTCAAGTTAATTTCAGAGCGGAGATATCAGAAATACAGAAGGAGTCAGTAATGCAAAGAAATAAATTGTATCAAGATGTTCAAAATGAAAACTCCAGTCCAGTACAGTTTAGTACAGATTTGTCTGAGTACTCTCAAGTTAAAGAGATTGCAGAAGAGTTGAAAATGAAAGTTGTTAAAAGATGTGTCGTTCAAGAAACTGTAGATTGTTTTCAAATGTTATCATGTGACGAAATTTCAAATGAATACAAGAGGTTATTCATGAACAACAATTTGAAGGTTAGGTTACGGCTACGAGTAATGTTTAGCCACACACAATTTGATCCAGGAGGGTAAATAGCAACGAGATGTAAAGTAAATGATGGATAGTTAAAGATGACTTGCAGAGAAATGTATTGGAACGTAAGAGGGTTAACTATTTATATATGTCATTTGAAAAGAGAAATTTAAAAAAAAAAAAAAAAATTAAATTTTTTTAGTAACTGTAACAGTATTTGAAAATTAAGAATGTAAAGATTAAAACTTAATATGATATGAAATTAAAAGTACGTAAATATAATTCCAAGATTTAAAAAAAAAAAAAAATTAAGAATGCAAAGATTGAAACTTAATATGATATTAAATTAAAAGTACGTAAATGCAATTCCAAGAATTAAAAATTAATAATGCAAAGATTGAAACTTAATATGATATTAAATTAAAAGTACGGAAATACAATTCAAAGAGTATTGTTAAAATAAAATTCAAAATAACAAAATTGGTAAATATAATTAAAAACAAATATTTATGCAGTAAATAGAACATGTGAAACAGTGCCTAGATTTAAGAGATGTAAATAGATGTAGAGGGTGAATATTTTGGTAAATATGTGTAATAATTACAAAAATCTTAAATGTATAAATTTTTGTCAACAGCTTAAAGTAAACAATTTGGTAGCAGTGATTAAATAATTTAGGGTAAAGTATTTGCTATAAAAAAGTTTGTAATGTCAGATTAATATCTAAATTAATTAAACCAGAGCCAGTAAGTAGTGGCGAGATAAAACATATGTCGTGTGTTAAATACGTGTGAAGTGTAAAGTGAAAGTGATAGCGTGTGTTCCAAGATTTAGGAGACTAAAAACACAAATTATAAAATTCTAAACAAGTTATAAATATTTATAATTATGTTTCTAGTGGGGCATATGATACGGTAATTTGTATCACAAATTACTCAAATGTAAATAATTATTTTTATATGAATATGTATTTTTATGTAACATTTATTTCAGAGGTTTAATAATTGTAATTATTATTGGTAAATAATAATATATGGCTTTACTGAAACTGTTAACAATAACACAAGAATGCAGCGGTGGAGTGAGTTGTTTATCGTTACCGGGAACCAGGAAGTTACGTAATATTTCGCGCCTTTTCGGTAAAAAAAGCTTCCAGAATGTTCTCTAAAAGAAATATGTATTAGTGGTTTTCATTGGATGTTAAAATAGACGCTAATGTTGGCGCATTTTATTAGCCAATAGCATTTCATTTATAATCATTAGGCGTATCTTAAGGCTAGCCTATAAATAAGCCAGGTCGAGGTAGCGGGTCCCCCAGTTATACAAAATTCTCCGTACACTCCACGTCGATCCCCCAGTGTTCAACAAGATTCTCAACACATAACACGTCAGCTCCCAGTTCAACAAGATTCTCATGTCAGTCTCTCAATTCGTAAAGTTACGCGCAGCAGAAGTATGAGAAATCTTACAAAGTATTATACAGTTGAATATATATAGTTGAAGTACGTGAGTTAAAAGTGATAAGCAGTTATTACAAACAGTTTCAGTATGGCGATTAACTAGATAAATATGTGAAAGTGTTCGTGAACGTGTTCTGCAATAAAGATTATACAACCAACTTCTTCGTCAATATCATTTCTAGACAAAAGATTCCTTTCCGCTTCACACCCTGCAAGAGAAACATGTTCGATCCCAAACAGCTCGCCGGCGGACATTTAAAATAAATTATTTCAAAAAAAACTGATACAAATTGCTACGCCAGAGGGAACTATGGACCAGACCAACGAATGACGTCACACAAGATGGCTTCGCGTGAAGTAAACACGTAAATTTGATCTCTTACAAATTGGCTCCACAACGTGGTGCTATAAACACGTAAAATTGCTATTGGCTCCCATACGTGGGGCAGTTAAAGTTATGTAAACAAACATTTATTTGCAACATACAATCTGTGCTCTCGTATGTGGGGTTCAATTTGAATTAGTAAATCATTACCACATTAGTGTTTTTTATAAATAAATAGCAGACATATTGAAACAGAAGCATTATAAATAACCCTTGTACTTCTAGTCAATGCTATTGGTACATTTATGGTATCAATAGTGTTTAACAAACAAACAAATGTTTTCTTATATACCATTTCCAGTAAGGTTACACAACTTTGCAGTTTCCATTACAATATAAAATTGGCTTAATTAAAGGGTATAATTTGCTAAAATTAAAATGTGATAATAAATCTGAATATCAGAATGACTTTTATTAATTGCTCCTAGTTAGCCAATTTCTGAAATCTATACTTTTATTTACTTTTCAAAAAGATATACTTACAGTTTCATTAGCAACTGGAATGAACATCCCAAGAGTAAACAGACCAAATAATGGCCCACCAACCACACCAAAAATAGTGAGACTGGCCTGAAGTATTCCCCCAAGATGTTGAGCAGCAAATGCTATACAAAGGCACAGAACTCCATACAACAGTGCCAGAAACTTGGAGATATAACCACTCCGAGAATCAGGTAAAGGGAAACCATTGCATCTTTGATACAGAGGCTGTTAACAAATTTACAGTCCTTGATTAAGGAAATAAAATACCATGGAAAGTTTTGTAATACTACAATTTACATACAATAATTTTGAAAACATTATAAGGTTTTAATTTACATATGCTGTGAAAAATATGCAGTCAGTTGTTCTTTAGGTATTAAATTAAATACATAAAACTTCTAAGCTACTGGCATCACCTATATTATAATAGTTTACAGCTTTATTTTTGAATTTAAGAAGCCAGATACTAATGAAGTAATGTTCCTGAAGTGTTCACCAAAAACACATTGAAAAATCTGCTGTTGCAAATCATTTTTGGGAGAAAAATCACAAAATAGACCCAGATGTCAAACTGTTAAAAGAAGTCTCAAAACCTATGGAACTATCCACTTGGGAGAAAATCTACATTTGGAAGAACAAGAATATTGCAATGAATTTCAACGTCCCAGCAGAAAACAAACAGCAAGTACATCAAACCCTCACCAGATACCCACCACCACAGATGGTCAACACAGGCAGATACAGACGATCAAACAACCACCAGCCAGTAAGTCAGCAGCTGATGATGAGAGCAAAGGACTCTTGAAGCATGTCCAGGTAATTTTACTTATGTGAAGAGTGTAAAAGAGTTTTCCTACTCCTCGTCATTTTCATATATTGTAATTAGAGTTTAGAGCCCATATTCAGTATACACAGTTGATTAGCATACACAGCATGTCTTAAACACGAAGTTCCGTTTAAGACATTGAATTTGAAAAATCTGTACTTTCCACACTTGAAACTGTTTAGTTATGCTGTGCTTTTTGTTATGATTGTAATTAATAAGTATCTAATAAGCACTATAAGTACATGAAATAGTAAGTGAGACAGGGAAAACAATTTGACACCATTTGACTAAAACTATGTTATACTGTTCATATAAAATGCAAACAAGCTCTTTTGTCATACTTATGAAAAGAGACATAAACAATTTGCATCATACCTTTTCACTAGCAGCACAGAATTCAAAGAAAAACTTGAAGTTTGTAGAAACATCAAATAACTGATAGGGAGGTTTTCAATTGTTTAACTCTTTTAACACTAAGACGCCTGATTTTGCTTACATACTAAAATGCCTAAAATGGTTCAATTTGACCTCTAGCAATAAAATAAAGTAGTTGAAAATTTTAATCACTTTATTCTAAGTGAATTATCATCTAGAACATTCATTTGTTCTACAAGTATTTCATCTTCTTGTAAGGGGCATCTATTATCATCATTTTTCATCTTACAAGTTTTGTTTCTTTTGGTACAACTTCCTACTTACAACTAAGTTGAATGAGAAATGGGGTGTCTGCTGAAAGGGCATTGTTGCTATAATTTCTAAACGCAAGCATTGTTGTTATAATTTGTAACTTCATATACATTTTTTTGTCATTGATACATATCAAATGAAATGCATTTAGCTTGCCAAGTATGAAAAAACATAGTTTTTCATAAAGAGATCAGTATGACCCCTTCCAGGCATTTAAGGTAATGAGATCATAGGTTACAACTGAATGTCAGGAAACATTAGTTTTAGGTAATTGTAGCGAACACATAAAATTTATAAGTCAGAAGAGGAAATTGTGTTGAAATACATTTTTATAACAAAAGTAGAGATTCAATTTTACTTATGACTCAAATTGTCCACTCCTAGTGTTCTAGTATTAATATAGGCATTAAATAAAAGTTCCTGACATTTAAAGGTGGTATAGAGAAACAGGTTTACAAATTCCTGGAAATACTGACCTTAAAACCTTCTCCTTCTAATCAATTACGATATATTTCTTGATCATGCTTTTAGAACATTATGACAACCGTTATTTACATGGAAATTTTACTCACTTCCAAACCCCAAAAAAGGGCGCTAAAAGCAAGATGTAGAAGTGAAATAAGAGAGCAACATTATACAAACTTATACATGACATATCCAGGGACCAGGTATAAAAATCATTATGAATAAAATAGTATAATAAACAGGAGTATATTTATATGGTAGAGATGTTCTTTAATGCATATCCTTTTATGCTATTCCCATGCATTTCTCACTACCTTGCATTATGCAAATCACATATATACATCCTACAACTATTACTACAGTATTCACCCCTATTACTACTTTGATAATATTGCTGAGAATGTTCTTATCTACCTTGATATAATCTTCAAGTGTTACAGCAGAGAGTGAGTTCATTGCAGATGACACTGTGCTGAGGGATCCACTGAATATTCCTGCTACAAACAATCCTGATAGGCCTGGTAAGTGCCCCATACTTTCCACAACATACAAGGGCATGAGCTGGGAGAAAACATATCATATAAATTAAGCATTCCATTTAATGATCTATATAACTAAGAAGCAACATTAAAAAAGAAAGGAATACTAAAAATGTTAAATAGTTTATTACCTGTTTAATCAATAAATGTAAAGAGTTCTACAAGATATATCTTGTTAAGGATAACCTAGTTAGAGAACTAATTTTATAAGCCAGGCAGCAGAAAATGCTGAAAATATCCTTTCTCACATAAGTTCTGCCTTTTGTTTATGACTGCTTATATAATATGTTCTGATGCCCGTACAAATTTGCATTACTCCAAGTTACTGTCATCCAACAATTCAAATCTATAGAGCACTAAAAGAACTGTCATTGCAATTATGTTATGCAAGTACAAAAAGACTGTAATTAAGATTTTTAAAATCTGTACACTGAGAATACAGAGAGATTTGTGTATCGAACAAGCCAGTGATGGGGCTAGAAGCAGTCATCTACAAGAGAGTAGGTTGCCTGTAGTTGTCAAAGCTGAGAATCTGAGGGAATGTAGTCTGAGAGTCGAAAATCATAGCATGGAAATGAACATTTCACCATGAATCATGTAACATACAAGAAAGCTTTGGGTTGAAGATATTGCAGAACAGCACGGGTAGTGATGATGGCAGCATTTGGCACACAAAGAACTTGCTGATGATGCTTGGAGCTTGCTGATGAAATAAGCCATTGGCAATAAGTTCCAACTGTCTTCACCAACAAGATTTTCAGAGTGGAAGAAAACCTGAATCACCTAAATTACATAGTTTATGCTGACAGTCCTCAGGAATTTGTATGTGATGAATGGAATCAGAGGTAACCACTCATACCCTTGCATTTCTGCAAACAGTGAATGAACAGAAACGGCCACACTATCAAAACAATGTGCTGGAGAAGGTAATGAAGCTCTTAAAATTGGTTGGTGAGTAAGTGGTAGATATTCCACCGAATTTCAGCACAAGCCAACAAAGTAATGTCCATGCAATATTGGCTGGAGCTCAAACATGTGGAGATTAACTGTTCAGAAGCTCCAGCCAGAATCATCCCACTTGTCAAACACTGTGGCTGGAGAAGGTTTGCTCAAAGTCTCATTGAAGATTCAACCTCATTGCTGGTATCAATAATGGAGGCAGTATTGGGAATTTTGGCAGCGAGACTACAATTTTGGGTGAAGAATATAATATCCTTTCGGAATTCCAGATGGGCTTTTGCAAGAGAAGGAGAACAATTGATAATTTATTTATTATAAAGACATTAGCAGACAAATATTTAAAAGAAAAAAGGGGTAAATTGTATATGGCTTTTGTAGACTTAGAGAAAGCTTATGACCGAATTGAGCTACAACTTCTGTGGCATAAATTAGTGTGTAAGGGGGTAAGTCAGCAATTGGTGAATATTCTTAAAGCACTATATTTTGAGAACACCTTCTGTGTAAGGGTGGAGACAGGCTGTGTAACAAGAGAAATTCAACAAAAGAAAGGCCTCAGGCAAGGATGTAAGTTAAGCCCAGTTTTATTTAATTTATACATAGATGATGTCTTACTAGAAATTGGAAGGAATAATAACTATGCACCAGTAATTAACAACATCCAAATTCCAGGACTTCTTTTTGCAGATGACCTAGTGGTAGGATCTATTACAGTAAGTGGTTTAAAACAATCATTACAAGCAATTGATGTATATTGTAAAGAATGGAGGTTAAAAGTGAATCAAGAGAAAACACAGATTGTGGTATTCAAAAAGGGGGGAAAATTAAGCAAATATGAAAAGTGGAAGGGAGAGAATAAAGATTACAGCGTGGTGCGTGACTGTATCTAACTAGGAGTAAAAATAGATGAAGGTAATAAATGGGAGAAACAAAAGAAGTTTGCATTGGCAAAAGGTAAAGGGGCGATGGCAGCAATTAGAAGCTGCAAATATAGAGTACCTAATAAATGGCTGGAAAAAGTTTGAGATGGTTGTGGAGGCAAAAATGATGTATGGTATAGAAATATGGGGATTAGATAGAGAATGGGAAAGTATAGATGTGGTGCACAGGATGTTTTATAGAGAAATACTAGGGCTACCGAAGTCAATTGTAAGACAGGTAGCACAATTAGAGATGGGCAGGGTGCCAACTAAGGGGAAGATAATGGAAAGAGCTTTGAAATTTTGGTTCAGAACTTTAAATCTAGGAAAAAGTAATGTGTTAAGACAATGTATTGAATACCAAGAGAATAGCTTAATGAATGATGGATGGGTAAGTAAATTATGGAACATTTTGGAGAAAAATGGGTTAGGAGACATGTGGAGAAGGAGAGAAAATAAAGTGAAAAAGTTTTGGAAAAAGGCGAGGAAAAGACTGGAAGATATAGAAATACAAATCATGTTCAGGGAGATTGCCGAAAAGAGCTCATTAGTTTGTTATAGGCCAATGAAAAATACATGGGGTAGGGAAAAATATATAGACATAGTAAATAAAGAAGAGAGAGAATCTATTGCATGGGTAAGAACCGGAGCATGGAGGGTTAAGACAGGGTATTCCTCAGAACCAATGTCCGATATGTGGTGGTAATGAAGACATTGAACACTTAGTATTTAAGTGCCAAGGAACAGAAAATTAGAGAAAAGAATTTTTTAATAAGAAGTGGTTGAAGGGGGATATAAATACACTTATGATTGAAATGATATGCAAGAACGTTCGAAGCATTGGACAGTTTTTGTGTAAAGTAAAAAATAAATGGCTTTGGACAGTGGAAAGAGAAAAGTAAGAGGTAGTGCATCTTACTTTGAATGGAAAACTATAGTGAATGTGTGATGGTTAAGTAATCAATAAATGAAAAGTGAAAAACAAGTGGAAATGGGACATAAAAAAAAACTGTAAAAAAAAAAGAGCAAGATAATTTATTGACAAGAAATTGTAAAATGTAAATAAACTGCAGTGATTGTCTACTGAATGAGTGACCAGGGTCAAAGTGCAATAGACAATAAAATTGTAAACTCTGCTAGAGGTGGTATGTGCTACAGCAGACATGTTATGTAGACAGTAACACTTGACATGCTTTCATTAGTCATTGTTATTTTCCTGTACATTAATCTCTTTCATTTGAAAGAAAGAGCTTACAACAGGACAAGGCAAAACCTTGACAAGTAGCTACAATAAATCAAAACTTTTTGGCTGGCACAAGTTTCTTAAATTACTGACCATAACCACCATTTTTATACACTGCATTTATAGTTAATGTAACAATGAAAGAAACCTAAATTTTGAGGAGAGCACTATTTTCCCTAATATTATCAAAAAGGCAGCAGCAGCCAAATTTAAAAGCTATACCTCCTTGGCAATCTCACATCATAAACGCATTTACATATAAGGACTATGTGAATAAGCAATGCCACAATCTGTGAGGACTTAGAACAAATTGCTGGTGAAAGCAAATTATTTTAGTTAGGTACCTTGGGAAAACATAATTCTCATGTGTTTCATTATTCTTTGAAGAAGCACACTTATTGCATTAAGCTGATAACACTCACATACCTGGTCATATTGAGATATTCGACCATCCTTCAGCGGATCACAGTTATAGTATTTGGAATAGATTCCAATGCCAGAGAAGCATGTGCTAATGCTTAACAAGGTAAGTACAGGCCAGCTGATCCACAGTGCTCTCTGTGATCTACGCAGGTTCCTGGGACAGAAAATAAGCAGTATTGTTGTATTTCCTGTTGGGTGGTTAAAAGTAAATACATACAATTATAGTAACAAATGCATTTTCATAAATTATTTCCTGCTAAAGAAACGAAATAATAGAATAAATTCTTTTCCTCTTTGATTACAAATATGTATAGCCCCATGAAGAAGTTAACTTATATTTTGTAAACAACAACACTGTGCAAAACTATAGTATGTCATCAAGTTTTACATTGGTTTCTGATACAAAAAATCTGATGTGTTACACTCAAATGACTTTCTCTACTCTTGTAAAAACTATTTATACAAACGCTTATTCTCCATCTACTTCATGTTAATCGAGATAAACATTTGCAGACTCTAACTTATTGCTAATTTCCTTGTAGATGTAAGGGGATATATATTTACAAGGGCAATATAGAAATGCAGTAGCCTTTAAGCACATACATATCTCTTAAAAGTTGGTTGCTAGGTGCAGCACCATTCTCTTTGCCACAGATTAATACTGTGCATATCCAAGACTAAAAAAATGAATAACGAATTCTCATTTGAGAAAATAAGTATTGAAAAATTTAAGGGAATAACAAGCAATATCTCGAAAATGGTTCACTCAACAAAAAAAATGCATATGATATAAATTGTGTATTTTAATGCATTCTACATTTTTTGTGTAGTAAAATTTTGTCTATCTCTTATGGTTTACCAGTTATGCAAAATTCGTTCACAATGAAGAATACTTTTGGAGACATTTCCAGAAAATTCAAGATATACATTTTATTTGTCATGAAAATATCTTAAACATATTATATTTTAATCAAAATTGTTAGAGCCATTTTTTAGAAATTTAAAATTTTCGAAAAATGTTCCATGTAAAGGGTAATCTGGAGTGGGGGGATTTTCTTGAAAACCTTCATGTCGCATCTCTGGAAGATACTAAACCTAAATACCAAGTTTGGTGTTTATCCGACTGTTCATTTCTGAGTTATGCTGTTCACACACACATGGACATGTTTCCAAAAATGCTTTTTTTGGATTCAGGGAGTCTGAAAACCTGTATTTCCGGTGAAATCTCAATATCGAATTTTTGGGTGGAATACAATACTTCCCCTACTTACTGTACGTAGTAGAAAAAGTAAAAAGTTGAGCATGCTCTTAAACAAGTAATGTTCTTTCATCATTTGGAACAGGGTTTTGTTGAGTTACGCGGTATTATTCTTAGCCTGCTTTAAAATGAATGCTGTCTTTTAGACATTCTATCATCACAAAAGCAACAGTAACAGGTAGAATATGCATCTTGCCTCCTAGTGATTAGAGCTAAAATTCTTATGTCTTCTATAAAAATTTGTGTCTTTTTGTTAAATCACCAATTAATGGTTCACTGCAGGGCAAGAGTAACATTTAATACGAAAGGAAATTGAGGTATGGGTGTTGAGTATGTTGCAATAATTTCATAATTACGGAATCATTTGCTGTGAATTCTGTTTCAAATTGCATGCATTGTATTTAGCTGATATAAGACGATTAAAACTGTTTGTTTTTCCTTGAGGAGAGATGTCACCCAGCCAAATCAGGTCAGACTTGCTACTTTTTACCTCAAAACACACTTACACACACACAAAAATGTTTATAATACTATGGGGGAGCTCATTAAGGTGAAGAACACTGACATTTAGCACAGCTTGATCATGATTACACATGTATTCCCCCGGAATGGCACAACATCAATGAATTCTTTCAAACAGCACCAGCAGTGAAGAGAACAACTTAATGACATTCCATATTTTAAAACTCAAGAGACAATTTTCAATAAAATTTGAACTCCATGCTTAATATACTTTCCATTAAGTTTTAAGTAATTTAATACTGGTAAGGCAAAATGTTGTGAAGCATTCTAAGGGTAAAAATAACCTAAACAAACAAATACTAAAATATTGAAAGTATTTTTGACTAACACATTTCTATTATAGAAGGGATGTTTTATTTTATCAGTCTTTAAAGACAAATTATTGCAAGATATAAAAAAATTACTTTAATACAATTCTTCTTGTATTCTTGATTTTGCACTCTGTGCAGTAGTATGTAATGATCTATGTTCTTATGAATTTTGTAATTATTTAAAATAAGTATTTAGGTTTATGAGGTTTGCATATAACATCACGTCTGATATTGGATTGCTCCTATATGAGAAAAAGTACAAAGATGTTTCACATATTGTTTACAACAATAATTGAGGCAATTCAGTTAATTTTTCACAGCCAGAAATGTGTTCTGACTTACTTAAAGTTACTGGCAGAACTGACTTACTTAATAGACAGCAGACGCTGAACTTGGGCTTGGTTTACAGCATATAGTGACATGTATGTAAAACCTCCTCCAATGACCAGACTCCACCAAGTGTGCCGAACTGTTGGATCTGGATCAAAACTGTAAGAGACATTCCCTAGTCAATATTTTGTTAATGATAGCAAAGGATGGCTCAAAATTTTTTCCTTTACTTCTAATTTACTTCAGTGTGTATTTGTTAATGTTTGCATTAATACAATCTCTCCTTTACATCTTTATACGTAAAGTAATTTCTGTGCACAAAAAAGTCCAAGATTTCATATCAGGACACATGGATAGGTGCCGTCAAACATTATCAGTAAAAAGAATAGAATAAATTTGTTAATGAAAGTGCTATAATTTTATGTTATAGTATGGCAGAACAAATGGCTTTTGCTATGTAGTCATCCTCTTATACCGTCTATTTTATTATTTCCCTTAACTTCTAGCTGAAATTTTGAGCATAATATTGAAATACCCATTTTATATTTATCTAGCAGTTGAAGAAACCACCAGAATATTCCAGTCAGATTGGTTGGTACACAGGATTTGAACCTGAGAAATGCGAAAGTGAGTCACAGAGACTACTGACCTAACCATTTATTAACTTCTGAACTGTAACACCAGAAGCCAAATTTAGCAATATTGCTTCCTTTCTATATACCTGTGTGAGACTTATACCATAATTTACCTTATGTAGGTAAATACTGAGTCCTCTATCAAGCATTCAAACCATTTTAAACACATTTTAAATTTGGAACCACAGGCATTGAGGTTACCTTTGATGTGTGAGTCTTTACCAAAGCGACAGTAAGGGAATCTTTAGGTGTAGATGATTGCTGACTTATTTCCATCAGACTTAGTTGAAATGTTTATAATTTCTCTAACAGGGTGTTGTAGGTTTTATGACTAGTTGGAGGGAGTGGCCAAGGTCAGTTCTTTGAATCTGAAAATAGACTACCTTTGTCTGCAGGGCTAAGGGTCTGCAAGCTCAGCAATACTACATATTAGAAGCATTGATCTATAGCCCTGTAATTTGGCTGTGATATCTGGATGACAGTTAAGCATGGCTAAGACAAGCTCATCTCTTACCTGTGCATCTCAAAACACAATGTGCTAATATCCAAATTATGATAGAAACAAAAGAAGACCATCCTTTGACATTTTTAATGCTTTAACCACTAGAATACAAGAACATCTGCCCTATGAGATATACTTTAAGAATGTCTCCAATCACTACACAAATCAGAAACATGACATGAAACATTGTATACAGGAGATGTCTACCTATGCTGGCAGTAAGAGCAAGTGTTAAAACACTGCTAAAGAGACAAAAAGCTGGAATGTCTTTTATCAGTCTAATTAGCAAACCTGCTTTCTTTTAAAGTAATTTTATAGAACAAACAAAAAACAACTTTATAGATCTTTTATTACACGTTTCTTAAGTTAGACAAACAAATTTTTAACAGAAACTTGTAGGTTTCTCAAAACTTTAGTTAAAGACTTAAACACACAGAATTTGGAAAAAATATTGAAATGTCTTTGCTGACAAATTAAGATTTTCAAACAAGTGGACCCAGTAAACTTTGATCAGAAGGTTTCAGCTACTGTAAAATTAAATCTTTTCTCAGTAGAATGTAACAAAGGTGTCAAAATTTATCAAAATAGACAAAAGTTTTGCTAATTACCCTGACAATTCATTTTTTGAATACTGAGAAGAGGAATTATTGCATCTGAGATGAGCATTCTGGCCAATTTTATAAAAAGCAAGTAATGGTAAGGTCATAGGAATCAAACATCAACAATGGCCTCAAGAGGAGACAAATTTATATAAAGTTTTACTTCTGTTCATTCCCATGTGATATTCTTGAAAAACATAAAATTAAAATTATATTTACACTTACGAGAAGACACAAAATAGCATCTGGTTAGTCAAGGACACAATAGATCCTCTGTCATCTTTAGATGTTTCATGCATGCTATGCCTCAGCAAGATATAATATTGGAAACATAAGTCAAAGCTGAAACTGTTCCTCTGCAAAGGGAAAGCTATCACCATTAGTAATATAGTAAAGAGGCTAAGAAGGCAACACAAAAATGAAAACAAACCTTCAGCTAAAAAAAAATGCACGGGGTGACTTTTGAGAGCTGTTTAGAAAGTTACAAGCGTGGTTCTTAAACCTAAACCTAAGAAAGATCTCACCTATATGGTGAGTGGTTAGTGAAAAAGGATGCTATGCATCATGCGTAATGTAGCCAATAAAAAGCTAGTTTTAATGCCTAGGCAAATCCAGCCAGAAAGCATATATTCTTAGAGCTTACAAAGAAGCCCCATGGTTTGCATTTCACCACTGTTGACACAGCGTGTCACAGCTGATTTCAACACAGTATTCTACAGTATGTAAGTTTTATCATTTCAGCACTGATGACATAGTTCGTCAGTTTCTTTAGTATGTGGTATATAAGTAGTAGATATAGAACACAAGTAAACTCAAGTTATGCAGACAGCTTCAGCTGGGAAATATTGTATATTTATTTGTGTTAAATACCTATTTGTTGTGGTTGAGGTGAGACAGGTAATAAATTCTCAAAGTTGAACTGATAAGTATTATCTTTGAACATTCCTTTTCTGGTCACTCCCTGCCAAGAGATACTTGTTTCATCTAACAATAGACAGCTAGCCAGAGCATTATAACACTAAATAATAAAGGCAAGCCAATAAAAAGATAACACAAGTGACCACAATGACATCAACACTACGTGTAATGGAACACAGAGGATACAGCAGATTAAATAGATCAATAGATCAGCTACTGCAGAACATATGTAGCTAACAGAGAGCTTCAAGGAACCATATAATTACACAGGCTATAAATTTCAACCGAAACAGAGAAGCACTAAAGTAAATAAAATTTGGCACCTGGTTTTATAAAAACTCAATCAATAAACAGGTAGTCAAATGAATACAATGAATTCCCTAACCAGCAAACATTCCACCCTTTTCACCAGAACAGGCTACAGCCCATCCATTAGCCAATCAAGATGTGCCATAGTCATTATCAGCATACCAGTCTATGGTGCAATCCAGTGAGGCTCTTTAGGATGTCAATCACTGATACTAATGAAATGCCAGGAAGTTAATTCTTTGCAACATAAACAGCAAAACCTGACAAAATATGTTACACTTTTAGGATCTCTAAAATACCCTCTAGCTATTTATTTTTCTCTAATTTTCAAAGCTTTTTACTATTTCTGCAAAAACAAATGATTACAGTTGAAAACAAATCAAAAACATTTTAAATTAAAGATGTCTTTTAGCAATGTTTTTTTTATGACGTGCTTAGTTATGCTCACTTGTCAAATTCAATGCGTCCACCATTTACTGCTATCTGCCAGATTTCAACCAGACCTCCAGCATCCACTGTGGCTTTGATGACCACCACGTAGATGGCTGCGAACATTAACAAGGACTGAGAACAGAAAATTAATTTTCTCAGCTATATATTTCTCAGTATAATTTGACTCTCATCTACTATGCTCAGATAGTTTGCTAAGGTGCACCATCTACACAGCTATGGATCTTTAACATAATAGTTAATAGTTATTAATGATACATTTTCCTAAACTATCACTTTTTTATACAAGTATGAAGTTAAGAAACAAGATCAACCATAAGAATGTGTATCACTTTTTTTTTTTCCTACATCACAAAATTTACATCAAATAAGTACTTTGAGATGGAGACACACAAAATTGTAACTTACGATCATCTTAACTGGCCATCAACAAATGTAATTATTTTACCTATAGCTTTATGCACAAGTCTTTTAAAAGCTAACTTTACACAGTCATTTTACACATATGCATAAAGTTGCATATTAATTTTTCATATTTTGTTCACTTTTACAGTGTATAAAATCACTAGAAAAATATTCTTTTATATATTCATGAAATTAAATATTTTGTTCACTACTATATTATTATAATATTCTATATTAAATCACTACAAAAATAAACTTTATATATGTATAAAAAGATAACACATACATGGAAATATGCAGAAAAACCAGAAACTAAACAGCCTTGAATAATCTGAAATTTACCAGCACATAAAACTATTTCTTGATTGCACGACGAACAGCCACACCCTATCTGATACTCTAATACTTACAACACAGCTCCCCCCTTCCTATAATCCCATTACAACCTAACTACCTCAAAATGAATCCAAGACTTTAGTCAACCAGTACCCACTGAAGATGTGTGGGTAAATGCATGAAACTGCTGTCATTTACCAAAGATTAAAGCAATATATGCATGAAAGTTTATTTTTCCAGAAAATTAAGTTTTCATTATCATAGGTTTTTAAACTTTATACTTTTGTCTTAGAACACCTTGTTAACTATTTATTATAATCAAAATATCTGATGATAAAAATCTGATGTGTTACACTCACATGACTTTCTCTACTCTTGTACAAACTATTTTTACAAACTCTTCTGCTCCATCTATTTCATATTAATTGAGATAAACATTTGCAGAAATGATCTTTTGACATGCAAAGAGAATTACATTTTACACATAGCGACCAGTTCTAAAAATACACGACTATCGCTTAAGGTGTACTATGTTCCACTTCTTTTGTATTTGAAAGGGCAATATAGAAATACAGTAGCCTTTAAGCATAGACATATCTCTTAATAGCTGGTTGCTAGGTGCAGCACCATTCTCGTTGCCACAGATTAATACTCTTTACATATCCAAGACAAAAAATTGAATAACAAATCCCCATTTGAGAAAATAAGTATTGAAAAATTTAAGCGAATAACAAGCAATATCTTGAAAATGGTTCACTCAACAAAAAAAATTCTGATGTGTTACACTCACATGACTTTCTCTACTCTTGTACAAACTATTTTTACAAACGCTTATTCTCCATCTACTTCATGTTAATCGAGATAAACATTTGCAGACTCTATCCTATTGCTAATTTTCTTGTAGATGTAAGGGGAATATATATTTGCAAGGGCAATATAGAAATACAGTAGCCTTTAAGCATAGACATATCTCTTAATAGCTGGTTGCTAGGTGCAGCACCATTCCCTTTGTCACAGATTAATACTCTTTGCATATCCAAGACAAAAAACTGAATAACGAATTCCCATTTGAGAAAATAAGTATTGAAAAATTTAAGGGAATAACAAGTAATATCTCGAAAATGGTTCACTCAACAAAAAAATGTATATGACATAAATTGTGTATTTTAACACAATCTACATTTTTTGTGTAGTAAAAGTTTGTCTATCTCTTATGGTTTACCAGTTATGCAAAAGTCGTTCACAATGAAGAATACTTTGGAGACATTCCCATAAAATTCAAGATACACATTTTATTTGTCATAAAAGTATCTTAAACATATGATATTTTAATCAAAATCGTTAAGAGCCATTTTTGAGAAAATTAAAATTTTCGAAAAATCTTCCATGTAAAGGGTAATCTGGGATGGGGGGATTTTCTTGAAAACCTTCGTGTTGCATCCTTGGAAGATACTGAACCTAAATATCAAGTTTGGTGTTTATCCGACTGTTCGTTTCTGAGTTATGCTGTTCACACACACACGCACACGCACACCCACACCCACACGGACACGCACACGCACACGCGCACACACACACACACACACACACACACACGCAGACATGTTTCCAAAAATGCTTTTTTTGGATTCAGGGGGTCTCAAAACATGTATTTCCTGTAAAATCTCGGTATCGAATTTTTGGGTGGAATACAATACTTCCCCTACTTACTATACGTAGTAGAGAAAGTAAAAAATGCAATAAAGTTGAGGACACATTAATATCTCGGAATATTTTTAATTTCATTCATTTCTTTATTGGGTTCAACTAAAAGAAATGAAGAACTCACCAGTAAATTATGTTAATGACATATCTATTAAAAATTAAGTTAACAGTATTTAAATGGTTGTAGTGAATTGAAATTTCCCATCTAAACAAGGAAGACCAATAACTATTATTTCATTTCATTCAGCTTCCATCCTTGAAAGATGCTGCATGCACACACAAAGTTTGGTATTTATTTGACAATGTTTTAGTCACGCTATTCCCTCTCAAAATTTGTGTTTCCAGTGCAATCCCACTATGAAATTTTTGGGTAAAATGCAATTGTTCCTCCTTCTTAGGTACCTAAGAGATAGAGAAAGTAAATTGACATGGGTAGCAGGGGTGGTTAAGACACAGACTCGTGAATGGGAGCTCTGCAGTTTAAATCCTGCCAGATACCTGACAGGTTTTTTTTTCCAGGTTTTCCTCAGTTCTCTTAGCTAGCAAATGCAGGTTCCCTAAAATTAAGCCTGGAGCATATCCCTCCCAAATTTCCTTTCCTAATTTTAATTTAATTTCATGTCAGTGCCCACTGCCTGTGGTGCCATATGCAGTAAGAATTAAACTCTACTCAAAAGACAGAGAAAGTAAAAGTATTTGGAAAAATTTGCACTGAAGTTAGATAACCTGAACAACACACTGTCCAGCTTGAAGCCATGGCATGCATTCAGTGAATCATAACTAGTAAAAAAGACAAAAATCAAAAGGAAATTCTACATGTAATGAAACTGGTAAATAGCATATTGTATGGATGCCAGGATTTAAATACCTAAATAGACTTAAAAATGAACATTTGATAATGTTACTATTGTTGTTTGATATGGTCAAAATTCTGTGACAATACCAGGATGTCCTATGTAGACAAGGAGAGAAAATAACATGGAAAAATGTTGGAAAAAGGCGAGGAAAAGACTGGAAGATATAGAAATACAAATCATGTTCAGTGAGATTGCCGAAAAGAGCTCATTAGTTTGTTATAGGCCAATGAAAAATACATGGGGTAGGGAAAAATATATAGACATAGTAAATAAAGAAGAGAGAGAATCTATTGCATGGGTAAGAACCGGAGCATGGAGGCTAAGAGGGTTAAGACAGGGTATTCCTCAGAACCAATGTCCGATGTGTGGTGGTAATGAAAACATTGAACACATAGTATTTAAGTGCCAAGGAACAGAAAATTGGAGAAAATAATTTTTTAATAAGAAGTGGTTGAAGGGGGGTAGAAATATGCTTATGATCGAAATGATGTGCAAGGACGCTAGAAACATTGGACAGTTTTTGTGTAAAGTAAAAAATAAACGGCTTTGGACAGTGGATAGAGAAAAGTAAGAGGTAGTGTATCTTACTTTGAATGGAAAACTATAGTGAATGTGTGATGGTTAAGTAATCAATAAGTGAAAAGTGAAAAACAAGTGGAAATGGGACATGAAAAACTGAAAAAACAAGATAATTTATTGACGAGAAATTGTAAAATATAAATAATCTGTAGTGATTGTCTACAGAATGTGTTGACGGGAAATTGTAAAATGTAAATAAACTGTAGTGATTGTGTGGCCAGGATCGAAGTGCAGTAGACAATCAAATTGTAAAACTCTTAGCACAATAATGATATATACTTTGATATATACTAATAAACCACATCTTATGATGACATTGTCAAATTTTCCAGAAATACATTCTCTTCTTTCCTTGCAATGGCCAAGCCTTTTAAAATTCTTTGTCAGTTAAAAATCATATTACTATCAGCAAGTTGAAATTAGTGGCAAACAAATTAGAAGTATGGCAGGTTTGCTTCATGTATGTGAACAATACAATCAGCCAACAGAATCACATAAAGTATATCTGTTATACTCATATTACAGTATAACAGTATTATAATTACAGTAAACTCCTAATTATCCAGGTGAATGATAGAGAGAAAGAAGATTGAAAAACACAAATAATCAAATATAACTTTATTAAGATTACAAAACCTAGTCTAAATTGTACTAAAATACTTGCTCAGTTGGAATATTCTGTGACATTTTATTGCTTTTGTGAAATACCAAACTTTCTAGCCCCTACATAAACATTTCTACAGAAATAATACTGATGCCATGGCTTCTGTAGAATAAAACAATCGTGTCTTTATATTTCTTATAGTTTGTAGTCTGGTACAACAATCTAAAGAAAGCCTCTCAAAGTGTAAATTAAATGCAACTTTTATTTTATTCCCAAAATAGCATTCTTCCTTTTCTGCACCATGTTAAACACAATTTCTTTTATGCTCTGGTCTTGTTGGTAAGTAAGGAAAGCCAGATAGCACAAAATCTGAATATTTAACCACTTCACTCAAGCTAAGAACAATACAGAACTCTTGGAACTTCCCCTCATTTTATGTACTGTATGTTAATAGTTATTACAATGAATGCACAGTTCATGAGGTGTATTCACTTTCACAGTAATACTGCAAGATTTTAAACAAAAGCAAGTAAATAATGTGGATTTTTTTTTTTTTAAGAGGTTGGAAATCGATGACAAAATAGTACACAAATTTAATAATGCATTCACACATAAATTATTCAGGGTTTACTGTACTTGCAAACTTATGGATCCCTAGAAGTGAAACAAAAGTTTTATAATGTTTTGTGGGTTAGATTCCTTTTCAGAATAACTATTGTGTTATTGATCTCTCCTTAATATACTACTTTTTTATTATAATTGTAAGTTGTCCATAACAAACATATACATGATGTATGTAAACAGCCATTTACAATATACACAAAAAGGAAATGACATGAAAGGGAGGGGGAAAAAAAACTATGTGAAGCAAATAATTTGACTTCAGACATGAAAGCTCTATACTGCATACCTATTGAAAAATACAAGAGATTTTGATTTTCAATATAAAATCTCCAACTTTCGTAAACTGTAAAGCTAAATATATTTTAAATAAGTAGAAAACATGCTTATATTTTTTGTAATCAATAAAACTAGCAGCTTACCTGAAACACATCCGTAACGACTACAGCCTTCATGCCACCAATGGTAGAATAAAATGTACAAACAATTCCTATACTTAGTATTGCTGCTGTTTTGGACAGTCCTGTGACAGCTTCTAGTGTTAATGCTGGTGCATACAACACAATACCCATATACAATACCATCTGGAGAGAGAATGCAAAACTTGCTGCAAGTCGAGCTGTTTTACCAAATCTTAACTCCAGATACTGTGAGTGCAAAAACAGATAGCATTTATGTTGGATACACAAAACATATACAGGAAATATGTTGAAAGAAAAAAATAGAATTAATTCATGAAAAAATTATTTATTTTTAATATTCACATTAAAAACAACTTTAAGAATTATTAAATGAACTCTCAAAAGACAATGCTAAGAAGTAGCTCTGATAAATGATGACAATTTTTTATTTACTGATAAATTTGGCTTAAAGACCAAAAAAAAAAATTCCATAAGTTATTGGATGTGATTGTAAACAGCAAAACATTTTAATATGTTGAAATTGTAAGTGTCATCAATCCACTCACAAAACACCATAGTTCTCTTACATCCCAACAATGTTATCTACAATTGTGTCTACCTTTAATACTATAAATCATTTAGAATAGGAAGTAAACAACTTTTAAAGATAGAGTAGTTCATGAAGTTTGTAAATTTAAAATGTAAATGTGATAATGGTAATATAATGAATTTGAATTTAAAAAACAATAACTGAATAGGCAAATATTTCTTTAATTTAGTGATCTGACAATGTCATAAAATTTAGTCATGGCCTATACTCACATGATAAGCACTAGTGGCTTGTAGTCGAAAAAATACTGGCAGGTAGCAGTATGCACATATGGGTGTTGCCAGAGCATATGCAAAATTAATAACAACAAACTGTGTGCCGAAAGTATAATTCTCACTGCTAACTCCTAACAAGGTTATGGCAGACATGAAGCTCGCCATTAGAGAAACTGCCACTGGCAACACTGAGAGACTACGGTCACCCAGTAGGTATTCCTGCAAACATTAAAACTGATTTAAACAACTTAAAATAAACAATTTTCAAGTCATCAAAAATGTATACACAAATATTGATGGAACAAATTAAACCAAAATCTGTTGATTTTCCTTTTTCACATGAAGGAAACATCCCTAGCAAGAAATGAAACCTGTTTCTCCAACAAAAAGCAATTGTTTTAATTTTCAATTCAATTAATTCATCAATTCTTATCCTAGTAGAAACATAGAAAATACCTATAAAGTAACCTAGCACGCAGAAAAGTATTACCGAAATAAAAATACAAAAAGAGGATACAATAGATTTAACTTCTAGAAATTGTAGAATAGTATAATGTAGTATACATACAATATTTTAAATCATGAAATAAAATATACTAAAAGACAAGATGATACAATTTGGATAAATACAAATTCCTCTAAATTATTTTGCAATTTAAAAATTTTCAATCTACATTTGATAAATATATTTTTAACTGATTCTAACAGTTTTATGCACCTTGGTAGAGTGCTGCAGATTTATATAAGTAAAATATCGCATATATACAGGCAGTACTTAAATGCTAACAAAAGAAATGAGGGTGCAGCTCATCGTGAAGAATAACACAATGTAAAAATATGCTTCTGCCGCCTGGATCAGAATACAATCAACTGTTCAAGGAGTGTAACAGAATATGCTATAGCAGGGCCATATTTAGAGAGGGGGGGGGCTTTCTGACAGCTTTATCTATTTAAATTCATATCAAACCAATATGAGAAAATGTCGTTAGATAACAGTAGGTCTACTGCTTGTAGCACATTCACAAGGAAAAGGGAAACAATATTGTCGCCTTACATAGGTAAGGTGACCAAACATCCTGGTTTTCGAAACAGTCTCGATGTTTTGTGCTGTAAGGTAGAATATCTTCATTCTGGTGAGATTTCCTTGTCTCTATAATGTCTCCAAGCAATTTTCTTATCTACATAACGTCTATTTACTATGGAGTAGGTACACGGTAACTGTGTGGGGTATTGTTAAATTTAGATCTAGTTATGGAAAACCCTCCCCGAAATGTTTTTCTGGGTATAGGGCATGTGCTATAGGTTTCAAATGTATTCAAGACCATCTGAGTTAAAATGAATAAGTACTTGTGCATTCTGTAACACCTGAGGATGAACCTATACTGAAACAGTTACATTCCGTTCAGATGTCATTGTTTCAAAGCACTGAAAGATAGTACACATCTAATTAAATGGTTCACAGGGAGAACTCAGCAAATAGGTGTAACAAGTTATTGTTTAGCATCCAGTAACTAGTATAAAAAGAGGGGAGGGGGCAATAAGATAGAATAAAGTAGCAGCATGATGTATCCACATTACCTCTGTAAACATGCATAATATATAGAACAGACCTAAACAATTAATTTGAGATACCAATCTTGAATCACAGATGTAAAATGTTGAATTTATGGTCTACTGAAATCATTAGGTTTCGTACTCATAAGTTCATAATAAAGTTAAAATGTATAAGAAAGTCCTCATAATAATTTAAATATACCTTGTTGTTAAAAACAATATACAACTTTTTCAAAACTTGTTAAATTAGTTCTCAGATTTTTTGGTTAGACACGATATGATACCACTACATTGGTGTGTTAATAGAAATTTAGTTGTGATTTCACTCTTTTTCTAGTGTTGGAGTTTTACACTATATGTCAGTAGTTTGCATAACCTATAATTTTTCAACTTACCTATCTCAAATCAGTTGTCTAAGACTTCAAAAAATTAAACTGAGTTTTATTTACAGACGCTCTTTAACTACTGTTGTCCTTAGCATCACATTCTATATTGGACCGGAAATTCTGCTCAGAGGCCTCTTTATCAGGCTTAAGGTTCTTTTACATGCCATAAATCTATGACACAGGACCACCAGCTTTACTTCCCCTCCAAAGGAAGCCATGCTAAGGATTTTTATGCCCAAAAAAATCCATCTCCACCGGGTTTGAACCCGCAACCTCAGAAACTGGAGGCTAGCATGGTAACCACTACACCATGGAGGACAACAGGTCTAAGACTTCTCCATTCCAAGTGGAAGGAATATAGATGTCATTCTTTAAACTACAAAGAGATCTCAATGGGTACACTGTAAAAGTTTATGAGCACTTTTCTATCTTTCATAGATATGAAAAAAATATTTTGAAAAATACAGATCACTGTTGACAGATTAGTGAAACACATCATGCTTGAGGGAAGTCATGGTTGTCCCACAGTGGAATAAATGCAGAATTTCTCAAGCTGATTGCAAATATATTACTACATTACAGGAATTATATTTATATTTTCTAGTGGTATTAAATTCAAAGACAGTTCCTTCATGTATCTGCAGTAAAAATATTCATTTCAATGAAAACAACTAACACTGAAGCAAGCTTGTTTCAGCTTGTATTACAAAACAAATGTCTGAATTTAAATATTTAAGTATAAGCAATTAAAGCAAAACACCAATTATGTACAACTGCTTTTAAATGTCAGTTACAAAATATTAAAAGCTTCCATGCTTGCCTATACAATCAAAGGAAACAAAGCTAAATGGATATTTTAATCCAAGAATTTCATGAAATGCAATAATAAAAATACACTGTTTTATTTAATTAAAGAAAATAACTACCAAAATATTTTAATATTTTTGTATTACCATTGCTGTTTCATGCATGTGTGTAGTCCATCAGGCTGTTATTGTGATGTCATAACTAGGAGGTATTTAAGGATGAAATTGAAAATAACAAAATGTGTAGATTTATCGTGGCTCTATCATTTACTTCAATATTACTTGCCTTAACTATTCCCTAACTGAATTATAATTGTGTGGAAACAGGTTTTGTATATTTCATCTCTGTGCGTAGAATTACCTCCTATGCAGGGACATCTATATAGGATGATTCTGTGACTATGTTAAAAAACTTTTAGGCATGACAGAGGAGACAATTATGAACAACTTTCATACATGAACCCATGTTCAGAAATGCTTTGTAATGATAATAATGATAAGCTTTGAGTTTTCATTACAAACTTTTATTTACTGAATACATTTGAAAGTCATAACACTCACAACAATACAATTAAAACACCAACACACATTACAAGAACTGCTGAAAATGTCCTCCACCAGCCTCAATACAAGCATTGCAGTGTCACACCATCGCACTCATTCAAAGATTCCTGGCATGTTCCTGAGTCACAGGCAAGTAGTAATCTTGCTATTAGGTCCTCTTCTGATTCAATCAGTGTGTCATAAACAAGGGCTTTAAGATGGCCCCACAAGAATAAATCTATTGGTGGTCAAATCAGGTGAACAGGCCAATGAACTGGACCCCTCTTCCAATCCACCTCACCAGAAAACGTTTATGGAAGAGTTTTTGGACACCCCCCGGAGAAATGAGCAGGTACACAATCATGCTGCCATCACATGCACTGGTGAAGATCATATGGAATATCCTCCAACAGCTCCAGTATTATAATCATATCAAGAAAGTTGTGGTAAATTTGTCTGTTTAAACGATTTGGCAGTTGATATGGTCCTTTCAAGTGAACATGCACTATGCCAGCCCACACATTGACTGAAAATGCATATCAGAAGGTTCTCTTAATGTGAATATTTCCATATAAAATCCCTATATTCAATACAATTGCTTCTTGGTGAGCTCTTCAACCAGAAGCTCACCTGGATTCCTCATTTTAAACTCCTTAAAGCTGAATGTGGCCAACGACTCAATATACTGAAAGTGTTATCAGCAAGATCATGGGGAGCCAACTATGTGTGTTACTATGCACTTACAAATCTACCATACAACCTAAACTGTACTACAGATCTAGTTTACACTTCAGCAAGTACCAGAACTCTTAAAATGCTAGATTCAACCCAGTCTTTGAAATTAAGAATTTCTTTAGGAGCCTATCACACCAGCGCCATAGATAGCCTACAAATTGAAGCTAACATACCTCCGATGCAAATTAGAAGGAAAATCTCAAGTCTATCATATGCAACACGTACTGCAACGAGACCATCATCTCTAGTCCACTCTTACACATTTCCCAACAATAACATCGAAAATGTCACAGAATCAGCACAACCCTCAGATTTTTCAATTCATCTCTCGGCATATCTCAAGGAATTTAACATTACTCTTTGACGAATCACTGACTAGAGAAGGAAAATCTTCGACAGATAGTGTTTCCTACAAACGCCTGTTTAACGAATTGTATACACTGTATTCAACACACACTCATATCTTCACTGATAGATCCAGACTTGATAGTCATAATGGAAGTGCAGTGGTATTCTCTGATTACACCATATAATATAGTCTTCCCAACTATCTTTCTATCTATTCTTGTGAATTGTTCGCAATCCAATTCTCATTGGAATATATACTTACATAATTACATAATATTCTCAGACTCGTTGAGTGTTTTAACATCCCTTCAACAAACCTCAGCCTTCCAAAATCTTGTTAAAGAACTTCAGAAACCCTACAATCAAATACTAATCTCTGGTAAATTATCATTCATCTGGACTCTGTCTCACGTCGGAATTCTGGGAAATGAATCAGGCAGCCAAAGAAGCCACCAAACATCCGCCTCAAGACATCAAGATCCCACACACGGACTTCATCAGCTTCATCAAGAAAGACTTGCATTAATCAATGGAGACAAACATGGAAAGCCATATCTAGAAGCAAGTACACGATGTCTACATTTCCAAGTCCAAACTTCAACACTATCATTTCAACCACAAAGACCAAGTTGTATTAACTCGACTACGTATTGGACATACTTCTATAATGCACAAACATCTCAACTGTGACCTTCCTCCTGTGTGCGACCTCTGCAGATCTAACCTCACAGTTCATCTCGTTACAGTCTGCCATTGCTACGTACAACACAGAGAAAGATGTGACATACTACCAGACCAGGGGCGTAATGTTAGGGCCTACAGGGTCGGCAATGCGGGCGGATCCTGTATTTCAGAGACCCGCAGAAAAATATTGTTGTTGTTGTTATTATTATTATTATTATTATTATTATTATTATTATTATTATTATTATTATTATTATTATTATTATTATTATTATTATTATTATTATTATTATTATTATTATTGTTGTTGTTGTTGTTGTTGTTGTTGAATATAAAAACTTAAAATAAATACAAATATAAATACAGAAATATGTAAAAGATAAATAGTAAGGTCTAATGTCAGTCTGCATAGAATATTAATGATCAAATCATTAAAACGGTTTCCTAGAATCGGTCAACGTTTAGTTGAGTTTAGCACAGCTGTGTGTGTTAACAATGCTTGTCCTTAACTACGACTTGGAACAGTGGAAAGAGAAAAGTAAGAGGTAGTGCATCTTACTTTGAATGGAAAACAATAGTGAATGTGTGATGGTTAAGTAATCAATAAATGAAAAGTGAAAAAAAAAGTGGAAATAGGACATTAAAAAAAAACTGAAAAAAGAGCAAGATAATTTAGTGACAAGAAATTGTAAAATGTAAATAAACTGTAGTGATTGTCTACTGAATAAGTGACCAGGGTCAAAATGCAGTATACAATCAAATTTGTAAAACTCTTAGCACAATAAACTACGACTTTTCTTGTAACACTGGTTTGTATCATGTTTCTCTGTCGTCACAAAAGAGCAGCGCATAATTTCAACAATGAAAATGAATACCAAAATATCACATTAAGCAGAAAATTATTCTTTATTGATATGTAGTGTTCCTGAAATTGTAATATGCACATTTTTAGTTTCTCTACTACGTATAGTGAGTAGGGGAAGTATTGTATTCCACCCAAAAATTCGATACCGAAATTTCACCGGAAATATATGTTTTGAGACCCCCTGAATCCAAAAAAAGCATTTTTGGAAACATGTCCGTGTGTGTGTCTGTGAACAGCATAACTCAGAAACGAACAGTCGGATAAACTTGGTATTTAGGTTCAGCATCTTCCAGAGATGCGACACAAAGGTTTTCAAGAAAATCACCCCACCCCAGATTACCCTTTACATGGAACATTTTTCGAAAATTTTAATTTTCTCAAAAATGGCTCTAACGATTTTGATTAAAATGTCATATGTTTAAGATATTTTCATGACAAATAAAATGTATATCGCGAATTTTCTGGGAATGTCTCCGAAAGTATTCTTCATTGTGAACGACTTTTGCATAACTGGTAAACCATAAGAGATAGACAACATTTTACTGCACAAAAAATGTAGATCGCGTTAAAATACACAATTCATGTCGTATACATTTTTGTTGTTTTGTGAACCATTTTCTAGATATTGCTTGTTATTCCCTTAAATTTTCCAATACTTAATTTCTCAAATGGGAATTCGTTATTCATTTTTTGTCTTGGATATGCAAAGAGAATGGTGCTGTACATAGCAACCAGCTATTAAGAGATATGTCTATGCTTAAAGGCTACTGTATTTCTATATTGCCCTTGCAAATACAAAACAAGGAGAACATAGTACGCCTTAAGCGATAGTCAAATATTTTTACAACTGGTCGCTCTTTGCATGTCAAAAGATCGTTTCTGAAAATGCTTATCTCGATTAATATGAAATAGATGCAGAATAAGAGTTTGTAAAAATAGTTTTTACAAGAGTAGAGAAAGTCATATGAGTGTAACACATCAGATATTTTTATGTCCTGGACATACACTTTTCATTCGACAACAATGTCAATTGTCAATTATCCGTTAAGATGTGGTGAATAACGGCCAGTCAACAGCCAACTCAGTTTCAGTCGAGCTTTCTTCGCGAGAAGTTAGGTGTATCGAAAAAAGTGGTGTGATATTTTTAAAACTTTACTTTAATAGTTAAAAGTTTAACTTTTTCAGTTTTTCTATTTAACTGTGTACTTTTTCAGAAAAATGAAATCTTTTAAAGTTAAGTACGAACATCTAAGTGGTGCACAAAAAAGAAAGAAGAAGCGTGAATTAAAAAAAGAAACAAACAAATTAGTGAAAATAAGTGATTTTTTTCTCTTCCTAGTAGTAGTACTAGCTCAACGGTTACAGAAGTTTGCAGTGTCACAAGTGAGTGCGCTTCTGAAGTGAACACCAATAATAATTGTGAAAGTGAAAACGAAGATAAATATAATTCTCGCCATAAATATAATTAGGCCTATTAATATCACAGACTATTCAAATGATCGTGCAGATTATCAATTAAATGTAGATAATGAAACTAAAATGTTCTTTGTTAGACAAAATCCTTGTCAGCCAGCGGGCACATTCCCAAAAGATGCTAAGCAGGAAAACAGGACCTTCACTAAATATTACGAAAAGTTCACATTGGCAGGAAAAGAATTTGGAGAGAATCTAAAAATGACTCTGTTTACTGTAAACCGTGTTGGCTGTTTGGAGGACAGAAATCGTCGTCAGCTTGGAGGAAAAGGGTTCGAGATTGGAGGTGCCTAACCAAAAGTGTAGTACGACATGAAACTACGTAGCTATGCACATTTGAACGCATGCGTCGTTTTCAATTCGTGGCGTAAGGAAAACACAGTTGACCGGGTATGAATTCAGAACTAACGAAAAGAGTACATATGGAAACAGGTACTTGAGCGCATTGTGAATGTGACTTTAACACTGGCATCCAATAATATAGCTTTTCGGGGACATAGGGAGGAAATTGGAAAATCAAACAGTGGAAACTTTTTGGCAATTATTGAACTTCTCTCAAAGTACGATCCAGTATTACGCGATTTAATAAATAAACCAAAATACACGCAAAAATACCTTAGCCCTTCAATTCAAAATGAGTTAATAAACGTCTTATCCCGTGCAGTTGAAAAAGGAATTATTAATGACATTAAAGCTTGAGGTAGTTCTTATTTTAGGAGGAGTTGTATTTTAGTTCAATTGTTGGGAGCTTAACTTGAAGTAGTTGCAACCGCATGTATGGTACTAAGTTTTCCGGTAACCTTCGCCCCAAGTTTAAAAATATTAACTTTGTAATTTGACTGTTTCTTTAAATATTATATATTTATGTTTGCCTCGGCTGCGTTAGTATTATTGTTAGAGACATGGATTTCTTTGCTGCAGGGAGTAGTGCGGCTAAGAATGTAGGCTTACACAGATTATAATTTGTACTCACTCCATTTATTAATTGTTTAAACGATTAAAATAACACTTCACAGATATATAGAGAGAAAGCTGTGAGATTATTTATTAATTACTTGCACTTTTTAACACGTAAACTATTTTTGTCTCACACTGAATACGTATTAAACTTCTCGAGGCCGCGTTTCGCGTCCGGTTAGGAACACTGTCTGCTAGCAACTGACTTCTGAATTTGTAAATTTCCTCTATTTCAGTTTCTGATTGGCTAATCCTACTCCAATAGAATACTTTTATTTAACTTAAGCTTTTTTTCTGGTTGGTGATTGGCTATTTAATAAACTGTCTCAAAAATTACATTATTGTTGCTCCAAGAATGACTAGTAGCATTATTAAACTTTCTTATGCATTATTGCCTCAAGGTTACCTCATTGTTACCTCATTGTTAGCAACTTTTAACCTATTATTCTCACAGCTCCTACATTATTAAATTACCTAATACATTCACATAACATTATTGAACATGTACATAATAATATAAACATTAATACAATGACTGTTACGTGCACTTTATATATTATATTACACACATATTGCTTTAAGGCCGGCTGTTATTATATTTTATATTATATAATTTGACTGAAAGCATTTAAGTGTTAAAAATACTGCCTCAAGCTGCCCCATTCTTTTCTATTACCACAGATACAACACAGGACATTACAGAAAGAGATCAATTAACTCAGATATTTAGATATGTTACAGTTTCACATGATGTCACTGGAAAGCCTTGAGACGTGAAGATAAATGAAAGCTTTTTAGGTTTTCGTGAAATAAAAGATCAAAGTGCATTAAGAATAGAAAAAGAAATATTAAATGCAATAGACGAAAAGCGACTCTCGTTAACTAAATGCCGTGGTCAGGGTTATACGGTTGTGTCAATATGTCAGGCATATACAAAGGTGTTAGAACAAGAATTCAACAAAGACAAAGAACCGCAAAATATGTGCAGTGTGCAGCGCATAATTTAAGTCTAGTACTTAACGATGCTGCATGTGGAAGTCAGGTCCTTTTATGACACAGTAGAAACGTTGTATCTTTTCTTCAGTAATAGTATTAAAAGATGGGAACTTTTGGTATCTTCTTGTACCTTAAAAAAGCTTTGCCCAATTCGTTGGTCTTCGAGATACGAGTCTGTTAAAGCCCTTCGGTATGCGTATGTCGATGTACTTAAGGCTCTGTCAAAAATAATATTAATATCTAAAGAGAGAGAGAGAGAGAGAGAGAGAGAGAGAGAGAGAGAGAGAGAGAGAAGAAGAAGAAGCTGTAGTTTTGAAAAACCAATTAGAGAAATTTGAATTCATTTTTCAGATAGTGCCGCAATCAAAGATTCTAGAATGTACTAACTTAGTTTCTCAAATTATGCAATCGAAAAATGTAGATCTTGATAAAGCGTGTTCTCTTGTTCAGAATGCAGTTGATAATTTATCTTGTTATCGAAAAAGATTTTAAAAAAGCAATGTCATCAGCTATATCTCTGGCAAAGAAATGGGGAATTTCACCACAATTTGAAAATAAAAGAATTCGAAAAGTGAAAAAACATTTTGATGAATTGTGTCAGGACGAGCGGCTAGTGGATCAAAGTATGTATTTCAGAACCACTGTTTTAATGGTTGTTTGGACATTATTGTAGCCCAGTTAAAAGGCAGATTTGAGGGTATGCACAATGTTTCCCCAACATTTCTAAATTCTGTCTCCGATGAAGAGAATCACAATGCAGCAGTAATTCTTCAAAATAAATATGAGGAGGATTTATCCAGTGAATTTCCAGACCTGGTAATAGGTTTCAAAAACGCTCTTAAAAAAGAAATATCCTCATTAACCTCTGTACTTGACTTAACAAAACTATTAATAATAGAAAATTAAATCGTAGCTCCTAACGCTCCAGATTTATGCACAGCGTTTTACCTGTTTTTAACTATTCCTGTCACTGTTTTTTTCGACTGAACGTTCATTTTCGAAGCTCAAATTTATAAAGAACTATCTGCCGAATTCTACGACACATGATAGACTAAGAGAATCAGCCTCCTCGGTATCGAAAGCGAAAGAGCTATATCCATTGATGTCAGTGAAATCGTCCATACCTTCGCGTCACAGAATGCACGCCGCATGGTCCAGTTTCACTAGAGATTGAAGTGGATGGTTTGTTAGTTCCAAGTTTGGGAGCCAATTTGAAGTAGATTATATTTGTTGGTAGTTGGAAGATGCTTCATGTTTATCTGCACCACGTATGAGAGCCAATTTGTCGCGGTCACTTCGTGTTATCTTATTTCTGAGCGCCTATTATTGTTTTACTACTTTGAATGTTGGGTTCATTGTCCTCCGGCTAGCTATTATTATTATTATTATTATTATTATTATTATTATTATTATTATTATTATTCAGTCGAGCACATCTCTTGAACAGGGTGTGTAAACGGAAAGGATTTGTTACTCAATGATAACACTGATAAAAGAATTTGTTTTTACACTTTTATTACCGTCACAATTAATTAAGTTCACATATTGACTCTTGATACACGCCAGACTGAAACTGTTATATTTTCTAATATCACTATAATCACTTATTTACTGCACATTATTAATTCGCGTGTTTCACATGTATAACAAACTTTAAAAGACGCGAGAGATTCTGTAGAATTGCGTAACGTGTACTTTAAGTATGTTTCCGTTGAACTACGCGACGTGTAACCCGCGAACGATTCTGATGAACTGAGCGACGTGTAATGCACAAATGTTTCTGTTGGACTGGGCAATACTTGCCTCTGCTTTAGCTTTTTATACTCCCACACTCTAATATGCCTAAAGATTATAACCGAGCTGCTATTGGTTAATAAAACGCGCCAACATTACCGTCTATTTTTATATCCAATCAAAAATTACGAAAACATATGCTCTAGGGAAGAAATTCCCGCCATTTCTAAGAAAAGCGCGCCAATCTGACGTCATTTGCTTGTCTCTAATAATTGATAAACAACTCACCCCCTCGCTCATTGTTACCCGCTCTTATTGTCAGTTTCAGTGAGGCCGTGTAAACTTATTTCCTAACAATGCATATAATTAACAAACATCTCAAATCAATGTCATACAATAATGCTTATTTACACTACAATCACTCTGGCATTTACATTGTTGTGATACAAATTACTGCCACAAGATCAAGGTGAGTACAGTGAGGTTTTATAAGTACAAGTACATCAAACAACAGATAGAAGTATAGATTAATCCTTATTTGTATAGAATGTCAATCACTATAATGTATTTAATTTTAGCGGTATTAATTTTGTTTAATACCTTGAAAGTAGTGAAAAAATAAATGCTTTGTTTATATTACGCAGGATTCTACAATGTATTGCATTAAATTTATATTTCTACAGTGCCGTGAAAAAAGTCAAAAGACGACTGTGTGGTATAAACAGGCAGAAAATGGAGTCTGAATGTAGACAAAGATCAACATTGGAGCTACAAAAGGAAATAAAAACTAGGTGGGCTAAGGAAACATGTATTTTGGAATTAGGTATAAAACAGAGGACGGGAATAGCATGGCTTAGGTTGGGAGGGTGAAAAGCTCGCAAGATTGATGATGATGGCAGGAGGATTTGCCCATTATGCGGGGAACAAGAAGACTGGACGCATATTTTGGCAGCATCCGTGCAGACGGAGAGTATTAGGAAAAAATTATTACCAGAAGTATTTTTGGCTTCCAACAGACGAAGGGCAGCATGCTGGGACTTGATTCTGAACAGTCAAAACTGGCCAAGCTTGGGCACATACTTAATGGAAATACGTGTACTAAGAGATAAGGTGTTTATGTAAATTTTCTTTAAATATATGTGGTGCTTGAGCACTTGTGTGTGTGTATGTGTGTGTGTGTGCGTGCGTGTGTGATTCAAGGGTTTTTTTTCAATTTTATATGTATGTATACAATGTGATGATTATAAACGTAGTTGTTTCTGGTCCATTCTACAAGTCACGTTTACAGACCAGGTATTTTTCTAGAGAGCATGTAGGGTCTTATGACCCATGCGACTGTGTTATGCAATTAATGTAATACTAAATACTTAATAAATACCACTACCACGTTACGCCTCTGTACCAGAAGCCCTAAATTCAGCACAACAAAGAACTTTAAAAGGTAGAATCAAGCGACTGAAAAATTCAATGCCATAGCCGGGATTTGAACCACGGATCTCCCAGTCTCCGTCCGGTTGCTCTAACCACTGAGCTACCATGGCAACATGCCGGCACGACACTAAATTCTCCAGCTGATTCGTATTTTTCCCGGTAAACCACAAGGAGATCTCAAATTGTATTGAGATGACATACCCCAATGGCGATTTACAATGCTGCAAGTACTTTAAGTCCCGGGCTTCATAGTTTCAACCACTACTAGGTCAATTAATGAAATTAATTGTTCTTCCACACAAGCGTGTGTTGAACAGGGTTGGAAAGGTAGAATCAAGCGACTGAAAAATTCAATGCTGTAGCCATATGAAAGAAACAAAATTCTATAACAATGTATAGCACACCTATCTAGAGAATTTAATGTTGTATGTACTAATACTGTTTAAAATATTGTATTTTCATTGTAATCATGTTCTGTATTCTAAAATAGTCGCGATATGACTTTAAAGTTGAAGTGACAATAAAGAATATATAACAATGTTAACATACCAACATGTACACATCACCATAACAACATCCTGGTCTACATTAAAGAAGACACTACGATGTACTATCCCCCTAATCACTTTAGAATTAAAAGCTTCACTCTACCAATCTGTAACAGACCGCATTCTGACAACACACACTAATGCTTGTACCTATCAAACAAGATGTTTCCAGAAATGGGATTCCTATATGAAAGTTGCTCATAATTGACTCTTCTATCATCCCTTAAAGTCTGTAACATTGTCACAGAATCACTCTGTATACCCTTTTCACTCCATATATGGTGCAAATGTTGTTCATTAACTTCCTGTAAATAGACATGAAAGAATCTTAAATATTTAATTCTTTGAAATAAGTTCATCAGACAACAGCACTTGATTGAGTAGCTGTTATTTTTGTTGCTTTAACACTTTTATTTTATGTTTTTAAACTACCTAAAGTATGTAAAAATAAATAGAAATACAAAAATGAGATGTCAAATAACTTCCATATTTAGTAACATTTTTAATGCTTTAATTGCATAATAAAGCTTACTTAATTTTTTATTCAGATGTTGATTTTAAAGACCAGAAAGATAAATCTTCAGGCATCAGTTCTGGAGTCTTAGTGCCTTGAAATTAAATTTATATGGAATTATTATTTTAAATTAAATAGACAACAAAAAGGACTTGAAAACAGTTGTGCAAAATAATATACCACAATAGTGGTAATTAAAGAATAAATACTTAAAAAATTACTTGAAAGGAGTCTCAATATTATATTGGCTATTTGGCTATTATATATATTTGGCTAATAAAGACAGGTGTTTTCCACAGTTAAATTTTATAATATAAAATATCCTTATACACCAATTCACATTAAAATTAAATGACCTACCTGTGTGGTACGTTGTCGTCCTCCTGTAAACCTGTAATATATTCCAATTCCAGCAGAAATGAACAACATGGCTGCCAGCACCGCATAGTCCCATGGTCCAAATATGCTCTTTCCCATTTCTGAAAATGCCAATGATAGGGATGAACATAGTAAACTGCACAACCCTTTTTGGTTGTTAAACTTTCATTATGTTAACTGCCAAGTACATTATTTAGATAAGTTTTCATCTACCACCAAGCTACACTAAGCATGTATCTAGAGATACATAATTATAATACAGTGTCTTGTATAAAATGATCTCTCAGATTAGATATGTTAAACTTACTAATAACCAAACACTTTTTGTAATATGGTAGCAGATGTCAGAATCACAGTAGTAATTCTGAACTATTTGAACAGGTTCTGTAGGACCAGCAGTGGTGGCTGCTGTATAAGAGCACAAGAGCGTGTGAACATCCTAATTTTTGCCCCCTTTCAGATTTAGGGTTATTTTTTCTTTGAAAGCTATTAAATGCAATGTATATGCAGTGATTTAAAGTCTACAGTATTTAAATCTACCAAACTTGAAATGTGACTGGAGGATTGGTAACACATCTTAACTTGCGCATGTTTTAAGGAGCTTTTGTTCATGCACAATTAGTATGACATAATTACCTTATAGGCCATTTGAAGCATGCAAAAAGCTTCTCCTGCGCTGTGTTTCCATACTATCATTACAATTTTACATTAATGCTACTAAATGATAGCACTATGGCAGAAGTAGGTAAAATGCGTGAGTGTACAAACTTCTCCCAGTTATTCCAGACCATCCATATGCTCAACTACAATTTAATTTACACACTATTTTGACCTAAAATGCTGTACTTAATTATGTAACAACAACAAACATTCACAAAACAACCCTTTATTTTGCCAGATAACTTATGCAGTATTATTATTATTATTATTGTTATTATTATTATTATTATTATTAAATTGTCACTATAATTGCTGTTGTTGGAAGTGGCTACAATTATAACAATTTGTTCATAATCGTAACTGTTTAATCAATAGATCCTAATTCACATTTTCAGGGTTATCTGACTCCAAATTTTGTGAACACACAAAATGATACTCACGAGCCGCCACTGGCGGACCAGAGTTACGGTTTTATTGGTGTGAGTGATAAATGGCTAATTTCTTTGATGCACTTTTTGTGATAGCTAGAGAAGATTTATGTAGAACTTGTAGAACCTGCAGCTCTGCTTGCATTATTGTGTTAACTCCAGTGATTCCCTTTCTGTCTCTCCTGTCTCTCACTCCTCCTTTCTCTCCCTCTTTCCCTCCCTATATCCACCTTTCTCTCCCCTGTGTCTTCACTCGTTCTTGGTGGTAAGCAGTTAACACACATGAATAGTAGCAACAACAACAAATAAAAGTGTGTATAAATCCTTAAATACTTATCCTATAAAAATGTATACAAAACTTAACAGAAATATTATACTTACAAAACTATGTTAAAAAATTCAAATTTTAGCTTCAAGGTTGTCATTATACATGCTACTATCAATTATTCATCCAAAATAAAATATTACCAGAAAAATTTTGATTAAGTCTAATGTTATTATGTATATATTTTTTCCTAGTAATATAGCATTTTTAGTGAAACTCACTGTATGCTAAATACCTTAGAGATTTTAATATACTTTGGAGTGCTATAATCATCATTATATGTCTCACTGAGGATTCATGGGAATCTTAGAATCAGAAGGCTCATACATCTTAAACTGTTTTTAAGAAGGCGAAAATTTATAAAAAAAAAAAAAAATCTGATGTGTTACACTCACATGACTTTCTCTACTCTGGTACCAATTATTTTTACAAACGCTTATTCCCCATGTACTTCATGTTAATCGAGATATCGAGATGTTAATCTTATTGCTAATTTTCTTGTAGGTGCAAGGGGAATTGGTAGGCTTTAAGCGATAGTCAAATATTTTAAGAGCTGGTTGCTATGTGGCGCATTCCATTCTCTTTGCTTACCAGGACAAAAAAAATAAATAACGAATTCCCATTTGAGAAAAAGTATTGGAAAATTTAAGGGAATAACAAACAATATCTCGAAAATGGTTCACTCAACAACAAAAAAAATGTATATGACATAAATTGTGTATTTTAACGCGATCTACATTTTTTGTGTAGTAAAATTTTGTCTATCTCTTATGGTTTACCAGTTATGCAAAAGTCGTTCACAATGTAGAATACTTTTGGAGACATTCTCAGAAAATTCAAGATATACATTTTATTTGCCATAAAAATGTCTTAAACAATTGCTACTTTAATCAAAATCGTTAGAGCCGTTTTCGAGAAAATAAAAATGTTCGAAAAATGTTGCATGCAAAGGGTAATCGGCGATGGGGGGATTTTCCTGAAAACCTTCGTGTCGCATCTCTGGAAGATACTGAATCTAAATTCCAAGTTTGGTGTTTATCCGACTGTTCGTTTCTGAGTTATGCTGTTCAAAGACACACACATACACACACACATACACACACAGACAGACAGGCAGGCAGACACACACGGACATGTTTCAAAAATGCTTTTTTTGGATTCAGGGGGCCTCAAAGCATATATTTCCGGTGAAATCTCGATCGAATTTTTGGGTGGAATACAATACTTCCCCTACTTACTACACGTAGTAGAGAAAGTAAAAAATAGTGTAACAAACTATCCAGTTACTCTACTTCAACAAAATGTATAAGTTTCTTATTCTCTTTATTTAACATTACAGTTACTTAATTAATTACATACATTTACATAGATTGTACAAATGCATAATAAACTGGTAACTCATCAGACAGAAAAAGTTTTATATCTAGTTAAAACATTAGAAAATATGTAAAGAAATAGTATTACCAATAAAATTTACATGCAAACATATATGTACAGTAATACTAATCTTATTTATCTATAATTAGCTAGAAGCATTTCAACTAAATGTATATTTAAAACTGCCTATACGATCATGTCTTCCATAAATCCTTTTACCAAGTAATACACCTTTTCTACAAAAATTCCTTCTGCTGTGTTGAGAAATATGTTTTTATTCTTGATTTCTCTATATTTTTGTAGCAATTTATTGTAAATTTTAACTCTTGAATAGAAAAGGCATCTCAATTAATTTAAGTCTATGGGGAGGTGCTTTTAAGCAGTTTTGTGGTTTAGTTTCATGATTGAGTTTATTCTTTTGTTACAATATTCATCAAATTTTCTTTATATATATTTAGCTAATTCATTCAGATATAACTGTGAGGTACTGTCACAATGATATTCCTGCAGGTTCTTTGGTATATAAAAACATAAACCTAAAATATATGTAGTTGCATTTGTCTTCCTGTTCTATCTGCATGAGCTGTTTGCTGATAGATGCTAGAGTAGCAGTAACCATCTGAATCATTTACTTTATTATAAATCATTGTAGCGGAAAGGAGATTTACTGCATAATACAAATGAACAGTACTGTGGGTTTTTGTATATAATCAGTACAATGGCCTTAGTTGCATAGTGGCCTTTCTGTACCATCTGATTAAGTAACCTGTTGATAAATGGTCTTAGTTATGCTTATTTTATATATTCCTGTACATTCTTTTTATTTCTATTTATTTAATATGTTGTTTAACTTATGATCGTTGTGCTAAAATATAAAATACAGTATTTACCCAATGAGTGAGAGAAAAAATCTGATGTGTTACACTCACATGACTTTCTCTACTCTTGTATAAACTATTTTTACAAACTCTTATTCTACATCTATTTCATATTAATCGAGATGAATATTTGCAGAAACGATCTTTTGAGATGCAAAGAGAATTACATTTTACACATAGCGATCAGTTGTAAAAATAATTGACTATCGCTAAAGGCGTACTATGTTCCCTTGTTTTGCATTTGCTAGGGCAATATAGAAATACAGTAGCCTTTAAGCATAGACATAGCTCTTAATAGCTGGTTGCTATGTGCAGCACCATTCTCTTTGCCACAGATTAATACTCTTTGCATATCCAAGCCAAAAAAAATGAATAACGAATTCCAATTTGAGAAAACAAGTATTGAAAAATTTAAGGGAATAACAACCAATATCTCGAAAATGGTTCACTCAACAAAAAAAATGTATATGAAATAAATTTGTATTTTAATGCGATCTACATTTTTTGTGTAATAAAATTTTGTCTATCTCTTATGGTTTACGGGTTATGCAAAAGTCGTTCACAATGAAGAATACTTTTGGAGACATTCCCAGAAAATTCAAGATATACATTTCATTTGTCATGAAAATATCTTAAACATATGATATTTTAATCAAAATCGTTAGAGCCGTTTTTGAGAAAATTAAAATTTTCGAAAAATGTTCCATGTAAAGGGTAATCTGGAGTGGGTGGATTTTCTTGAAAACCTTCGTGTCGCATCTCTATAAGATACTGAACCTAAATACCAAGTTTGGTGTTTATCCGACTGTTCGTTTCAGAGTTATGCCGTTCACAGACACACACACACACACACACACACACAGACACACACACACGGACATGTTTCCAAAAGTGCTCTTTTTTGGATTCAGGGGGTCTCAAAAGATATATTTCCGGTGAAATCTCGGTATCGTTTTTTTTGAGTGGAATACAATACTTCCCCTACTTACTATACGTAGTAGAGAAAGTAAAAATGTCAGACTGGCTCCCAAATGCAATCCCACTCAATCTTAAAATGTTTTGTTGTTACTAAAAAAATCTGATGTGTTACACTCACATGACTTTCTCTACTCTTGTACAAACTATTTTTACAAACGCTTATTCTCCATATGCTTCATGTTAATCGAGATATCGAGATGTCAATCTTATTGCTAATTTTCTTGTAGATGCAAGGGGAATATGGTAGTATTTAAGCAATAGTCAAATTTTTTAAACGTTGGTTGCTATGTGGCACATCCCATTCTCTTTGCATGCCCAGGACATAAAAAAAATCTGATGTGTTACACTCACACGACTTTCTCTACTCTTGTACAAACTATTTTTACAAACGCTTATTCTCCATCTACTTCATGTTAATCGAGATAAACATTTGCAGACTCTATCTTATTGCTAATTTTCTTGTAGATGTAAGGGGAATATATATTTACAAGGACAATATAGAAATACAGCAGCCTTTAAGCACATACATATCTCTTAATAGCTGGTTGCTAGGTGCAGCACTATTCCCTTTGCCAAAGATTAATACTCTTTGCATATCCAAGACAAAAAAATGAATAACGAATTCCCATTTGAGAAAATAAGTATTGAAAAATTTAAGGGAATAACAAGCAATATCTTGAAAATGGTTCACTCAAAAACAAAAATATATATGACATAAATTGTGTATTTTAACGCGATCTACATCTTTTGTGTAGTAAAATTTTGTCTATCTCTTATGGTTTACCAGTTTACCAAAAGTCGTTCACAATGAAGAATACTTTTGGAGACATTCCCAGAAAATTCAATATATACATTTTATTTGCCATAAAAATGTCTTAAACAATTGCTACTTTAATCAAAATCGTTAGAGCCGTTTTCAAGAAAATAAAAATGTTCGAAAAATGTTGCATGCAAAGGGTAATCGGCGATGGGGGGATTTTCCTGAAAACCTTCGTGTCGCATCTCTGGAAGATACTGAACCTAAATACCATGTTTGGTGTTTATCCGACTGTTCGTTTCTGAGTTATGCTGTTCACAGACAGACACACAGACAGACAGACACACACACGGACATGTTTCCAAAAATGCTTTTTTTTGGATTCAGGGGATCTCAAAACATGTATTTACTGTGAAATCCTGGTATCGAATTTTTGGGTGGAATACAATACTTCCCCTACTTACTATACGTAGTAGAGAAAGTAAAAATGAATAACGAATTTGAGAAAAAGTATAAGTATTGGAAAATTCAAGGGAATAACAAGCAATATCTCGAAAATGGTTCACTCAACAAAAAAAATGTATATGACATAAATTGTGTAGTAAAATTTTGTCTATCTCTTATGGTTTACGGGTTATACAAAATTCATTCACAATGAAGAATACTTTTGGAGACATTCCCAGAAAATTCGAGATATACATTTCATTTGTCATGAAAATATTCTAAACATATGATATTTTAATCAAAATCGTTAGAGCCAATTTTTGAGAAAATTAAAACTTTCGAAAAATATCCCAGGTAAAGGGTAATCTGGGGTGGGGGGATTTTCCTGGAAACCTTCGTGTCGCATCTCTGGAATATACTGAACCTAAATACCAAGTTTGGTGTTTATCCGACTTTTCGTTTCTGAGGTATGCTGTTCACAGACAGAGAGACACACACACGAACATGTTTCTAAAAATGCTTTTTTTGGATTCAGGGGCCCTCAAAACATACATTTCCGGTGAAATCTCGGTATCGAATTTTTGGGTGGAATACAATACTTCCCCTACTTACTATACATAGTAGAGAAAGTAAAAATGTGAAGAGATTATTGCACCTATTATCATCATAATCATCATCATCATCATGGCTGTATCATTAGCATCATCAACATTAACATGACTCGTGGTAAATGCAATCCGCAAGACTGAAGATCAAATCTCACCTGGAAATTTCTTCTTGAAAAGACAAAAGTCAAATTAACTCTCACTTCTTTGTGCACTAGGTTCATTTGGGCACTTGTTTATGAATATCCTTGTGTTTATCATCTTTATAGATCTGGGATACTATAATTAGCATTAAACTGCTATTATAATCATCACCCAGAATCACACACACAAAAAAAAAATGTAGCAGCCTTGTCTGTATGATTTATTTGCTTGACTTGGATCAGGAACAAGCCAAGAGGTCTTCATGTTTTCAATGCACTTTCATATTATGTTTTAATATATGCTTATTTCTCCTGTTCTATATGGTCACAGCCCCTTTTTAACCATACCCAGTGGAGATCAAATAATATTATTTATGGGATATTGGAGACAAGAGTCAGGAAAGTGCTGGGAACAAAACATACACTTGCAGCAGTTATTACTCTCTCTCTCTACCATGTGCATAGTATATGGAGAAGGTATTGCATTCCACCCAAAAATTACCGAGATTTCACCGAAATACATGTTTTGAGACCACTCCCTGAATCCAAAAAAAAGCATTTTAGAAAAAGATCCGCACGCGCGCGAATGTGTGTGTGTGTGTATGTGTGTGTGTGTGTGTGTGAGAGAGAGAGAGAGAGAGAGAACAGCATAACTTAAAAACGAAAAGTCGAATTAACTCCAAACTGGGTATTTAGGTTCAGTACTTCTAACTAGGTGCGGCATGAAGATTTTCAGGAAAGTCCTCCATGCCAAACTACTCTTTACAGGAACATTTTTTGGAATTTATTATTTTCTAAAAACTAGCTCTAACGATTTTTATTAAAATACCACATTAATAATATTTACATTACCAATAAAATGTATATCTAAGTGTTCTGGGAATAGCCTTTGAAGTCCTCTTCATGCAGAAGGAATTTTGTATAATCTTGTATAACTAGTAAACGTTAAGCGATAGACGAAAACGTACTACACAACAAATGTAGATCTCTTTAAAGCATACAATTTATTTTAAATAACTTTTTTGTGGCATAAGCCGTTCCCGAGATATCCGTTATTAATGGTTCGAATTGTTCATTACTTGGTCATTCTTTGGCGTCCATTCAACATTCAGTTGCTTCTCGAGATTGCTTCGAAACAGTATGGAATTTTAAGGTAGTGTAGGTATAGCATCCAGTTGTTAAACATTTGACTATCGATGTTCCCTTTGTATATAATATGACGAAATGTGTAATGTAGCTACTTCTGCGTCGTCCTCCGTGGTATGGGGAACCCTCTAGGTTAGAAGGTCGCAGGTTCAAGCCCAGCGAAGAGCGATGAATTTTTTTTCGGGCGTAAAAACCCATTCCTTCGGAAGCGAAGTAAAGGCAGTGTCCCGTGTCGTAGATTTACGGCGTGTAAAAGAACCTCAAGCCTGATAAAGAGACCTCTGAGCTAAATGTCCAGTCTTTCATGCCTAATATAGAATGGGACGCTAAGAACCATAATAGTTAAACAGCGTCCATAAATAAAACTCAATTGAATTTAGCTATTTCTGCAAAGGTTTGTTTGGATTAAAATGAAAAAATAGTTTGTATACCCACTAAAAAGCGATAGAGGTAGAGAAAACCATGTTTATGTAACATATATTACTTTCTCTACTACGTATAGTAAGTAGGGGAAGTATTGTATTCCACCCAAAAAATCGATACCGAGATTTCACCGGAAATACATGTTTTGAGACCCCCTGAATCCAAAAAAAGCATTTATGGAAACATGTCCGTGTGTGTGTCTGTGTATCTGTCTGTGAACACATAATTCAGAAACGAACAGTCGGATAAACACCAAACTTGGTATTTAGGTTAAGTATCTTTCCAGAGATGCGACACGAAGGTTTTCAAGAAAATCCCCCCACCCCAGAGTACCCTTTACATGGAACATTTTTCGAAAATTTTAATTTTCTCAAAATGGCTCTAACGAGTTTGATTAAAGTATCATATGTTTAAGATATTTTCATGTCAAATAAAATGTATATCTTGAATTTTCTGGGAATGTCTCCGAAAGTATTCTTCATTATGAACGACTTTTGCATAACTGGTAAACCATAAGAGATAGACAAAATTTTACTACACAAAAAATGTAGATCGCGTTAATATACACAATTTATGTCATATACATTTTTTTTTTGAGTGAACTATTTTCGAGATATTGCTTGTTATTCTCTTAAATTTTTCAATACTTATTTTCTCAAATGGGAATTCGTTATTCGTTTTTTTGTCTTGGATATGCAAAGAGTATTAATCTGCGGCAAAGGGAATGGTGCTGCACCTAGCAACCAGCTATTAAGAGATATGTATGTGCTTAAAGGCTACCGTATTTCTATATTGCCCTTGTAAATATATATTCCCCTTACATCTACAAGAAAATTAGCAATAAGATAAGAGTCTGCAAATGTTTATCTCGATTAACATGAAGTAGATGAAGAAGATTTTTTTTTTTTTAGATTTTGAATCTTAACATAGGGAATATGGAAAGTCATGCATCAACTTGGTTTACCAAAGGAATTGATAAATCTGTGCAAAGCTGTAACTACATAGACACATGCAACAGTAAAATAAGGAAAAGGACATCGGAACATTCAGACTGGAGAAAAGAGATGGAATTGCCCTCGTACTATTCAATATAGTATTAAAAACTTCAACCAAAAAATCTCAAATCAAATCAATGGAATTATTTTAAGAAAAGTCCAACAAATTTTGGACTATGCGGACGATGTGGTCATAACTGCAAGAAGGATGAATGATGTTGAGGTAGTTTTGATAGATCCAGACACAGAAATAGGAAGCTAGAATTTAAAATAATTGTTAGAAAATCTAAATTTTTTACAGTCACTATGAGAAAACAGAGAACGCAAGTAAAAGAAATTAAAATAAATTCTACTTTTGAAAAATTATATGTTGGTTCAATATTGATATCAAACAATGATCTAAAGAACGAAGTTCAAAAAGTAATAAGCTTGCCCTTCTTTCTCTGCTTATCCCCCTAGTAGATACATATGTAGGATTTACACACTCCGACTTACAAGCGGGTGCCTGGGGTCAGAGACTTCTCGAGGAGCAGACACTTTGGATCAAATGGAATATTGAGGCAGTATTTTTAACACTTAAATGATTTCAGCCAAATTATATAATATAAAATATAATAACAGCCCGCCTTAAAGCAATATGTGTATAATATAATATATAAAATGCATGAACAGTCATTGTATATGTTTATATTATTATGTACATGTTTAATAATGTTATGTGAATGTATTATGTAATTTAACAATGTCGGAGCTGTGAGAATAATAGGTTAAAAGTTGCTAACAATGAGGTAACCTTGAGGCAATAATGAATAAGAAAGTTTAATAATGCTACTTATAATTATTGGAGCAACAATAATGTAAATTTTGAGACAGTTTATAAAATAGCCAATCAGCAACCAGAAAAAAGCTTAAGTTAAATAAAAGTATACTATTGGAGTGGGATTAGCCAATCAGAAACTGAAATAGGGCAAATTGTACAAATTCAGAATTCAGTTGCTAGCAGACAGCGTTACTAACCAGACGCGAAACGCGTCCTCGAGAAGTTTAATACGTATTCAGTGTGAGACGAAAATAATTTACGTGTTTAAAAAAAGTGCAATTAATAATCTCATAGCTCTCTATATCAGTGAAGTGTTATTTTAATCGTTTAAAGAATTAATAAATGGAGTGAAATACAAATTATAATCTGTGTAAGCCTACATTCTCAGCCGCACTACACCCTGCAAAGAAATCCATGTCTCTAACAATAATACTGACGCAGCCGAGGCAAACATAAATATATAATATTTAAAGAAACAGTCAAATTACAAAGTTAATACTTTTAAACTTGGGGCGAGGGCTACCGGAAACTTTTTCCATACGTGCGGTTGCAACTACTTCAAGTTCGGCTCCCCAACAGTCGAAATACAATACAACACCACCATAAAATTAACAATTCTTCAATATTCAAGAAAGGTGATAGCCCGATGCACTGGTATGAGAGCGAGGAAGTAGATGATATGAAGTTATGGTGAAATGTATGGAAGGAAAGGTGATGATGGAGCAGTTGGTGCAATAAATGACGGGATAAATCCCACATGCGGGTCCCTGGGATCGCCTTGGTGAGAGGCACCGCCCCAATAAGCTTAGCTAATAGGGCATATTTTACACTTTTAACCACAATTAAAAACAATATAATTTTAATAAATAAAAATCTGATGTGTTACACTCACATGACTTTCTCTACTCTTGTACAATCTATTTTTACAAACGCCTATTCTCCATATGCTTCATGTTAATCGAGATATGGAGATGTCAATCTTATTTGTAATTTTCTTGTAGATGCAAGGGGAATATGGTAGCTTTTAAGCGATAGTCAAATATTTTATCGCTGGTTGCTATGTGGCGCATTCCATTCTCTTTGCATGTCCAGTACATAAAAAAATGAATAACGAATTTGAGAAAAAGTATAAGTATTGGAAAATTTAAGGAAATAACAAGCAATATCTCGAAAACGGTTCACTCAACAAAAAAAATGTATATGATATAAGTTGTGTATTTTAACGCGATCTACATTTTTTGTGTAGTAAAATTTTGTCTATCTCTTATGGTTTACCAGTTATGCAAAAGTCGTTCACAATGAAGAATACTTTTGGAGACATTCCCAGAAATTTCGAGATATACATTTCATTTCTCATGACATTATCTTAAACATATGATATTTTCATCAAAATCGTTAGAGCCATTTTTGAGAAAATTAAAATTTTCGAAAAATGTTCCATGTAAAGGGTAATCTGGGGTGGGGGGATTTTCTTGAAAACCTTCGTGTCGCATCTCTGGAAGATACTGAACCTAAATACCAAGTTTGGTGTTTATCCGACTGTTAGTTTTTGAGCTATGCTGTTCACAGACACACACACACAGACACACACACGGACATGTTTCCAAAAATGCTTTTTTTGGATTCAGGAGGTCTCAAAACATGTATTTCCGGTGAAATCTCGGTATCGAATTTTTGGGTGGAATGCAATACTTCCCCTACTTACTATACGTAGTAGAGAAAGTAAAAATGTATAAAACTTTAATACAGCCACAATAACATAAGAGTCTGAAACATAGGTATTAACTAAAGTGTTATTATGCAAATGTTTAAAAGAAATATTTTCAAGAGAATTTTGGAGCAATCAGGACTGGGGATACATGGAGAAGTAGATATAATAATGAGCTGTATGAGCTTTATACAGACAGATTTGGAGACATGGTACATTAGATTTCAAAGGTTGTCACACACACTGGAAGGCACAAGACCGAGAAGAAGATGAAAAACAGGATGGTGGAGTTGTATACAGATGAACTTAGAGGGTTTGGAATTAGTAAGTGGAAGCAATTAGCGAAAGGAAGCTATAAATGGAAGACAGCAGAAAGGACGCTAAGGCCCATGTGGGCTGCAATGCCAGCTAAGAATTTAGTTGCCAAATATGCTTGTATATGCTTGATTTCTTGTATTTCGGTATGTTGTCTTCATGGTGGGAATAACGTGGTAGCAATGATAATTATGCTTAATATTTTGAGAAGTAAATTTGAAGAATACTAAATTTTTAGCAAGCTCCAAATAAAATACTACTAATTGTGTACCAATTTAAACCAAAATGTAGTTGTGTTGACAAATGTTTCTTATGTTCCTCCAATTTTTCAACTTGGTAGTGAGCGACCAACGAAAAATTAGTGCCCTTAATTTTGTATCTATTTTAGAAAAGTTTGAAACTTATCCGCTAATGGTTTTTTTACTCTCACATAAAACTTCATCTCTGTATGAGAAGTTTGCATAAAAATTGTACATGTGTCAATTTAAATCAGATTTAAAATGCATCAACAAATTTCCAAGTACAAACTTATTTGTGGATTCATTTCAAAATGCTGTGACTTGTAGTGATAACTCTAAATTCACAAAAAGAAACTGTTAACTAATATTGAGTACTGCGTTATTACCAATCAATCAAGGTATAGCTTAATTATTTTCTACATTTTTGGCTCCTTCGACTCAAAACTAACACCATCTTTAAGCTCTTAGAAAACTGGTAAGTGTTTCAATTCATGTTAATATTAATAAGTAAACAGCGCCGCAGCTGCGCATTGTTTTTTGCAAGGTTTGCGCAAAATAGACGCGAAGAAACGACGGTTGCTTCCGGTTCACTTTAAACTTGAGGATGTAGAGTAAGCCGGGGGGGGTCCCTTTGCATTCGGCGGAGATCATGCTCGAGAGATGCAATATTTGTCTCTTGTAGGCTGGGAAAAATAGGTTAATATTCAAACCTTTAAACCGGAGCCAACGAGGAAGCACTCAAAGCTAGCAGAAAGGGCAGCAACCAATAAGATAGAAAAGAAACGTGACCCGAGAATACCGAATGCTGTTAGTTTTGAGTATTTAAGGGGATGTTTTCAGGATTAGCGGCCACTCCGACAGTCTCAGTTGCATAGACCACTCGCGGTGTGACGCTCAAAGTCCCCGAATTTTAGACGCGGGGCGTGGTAACTAAGACAACGTTAATAACGCATGGAATAATTGTGATACATAAATGAACGGCTTTGCACAATGTTACCTAATTACTCGAAGTGTCGCCAACTGTAAAAGGGTAGAAAAGGGTCACGCAGAAAACCTGTGAACTAAGGAATGGTGACCGATTATTACAAGTGTAGGGAAAGCCGAGTAGGGAGTAATCGGAATAGCGATTATGTCCGCTGAGGGTGCAGATTCGAGGAGCCAGAGAGCGGTGTCAAAGATAATCAACCTCCGTGTGCTCATTTCAGTATACCTCGCCCACCTTTTTACTTCTTCCCACCATTCGCCGACAACAATACAAAAAAGTACGACGCTGACGCCAAAAGTTTGGACCGGCCCTGAGTACGCTACCTGTCCCAAGAATTAACGCCAAAAAAGTCATCTTCAGCCAGGCAGCCTAAAGGAATGAATGACGAAGGTAAGGCAGGAACACTTGCATGTCAGGTGTTCAACTACGGGCAGCAGGATGACAGGCAATAACGCCGCAGACTTGTCCGCTCTTTCTCTGACCACTATTGGTTTTTCTTGCATGTAGTACTTCAATTCGCAGTTGTGCAACTCAGCTCTTTTCTCTTCCGGTCGCTCGCTACGTGTCGAATTCAGGACTCTCCTCTTCTTGCATAGACAGCTGCTGCTACTTGTCCACACGCCACAAGAACTCTCTGAGGAAACAGCAGAAGAGAACTGAATCGAACAGAGCCCGAAGCATGTTGGCAGGCTGAGGGCAGCTCGAAGAAGTGTTATTAAATTGTACCTATCCTTGTTAGGGTTCAACCACTGGTAGGTAGGATAGGTGTTTGCAGAATGGTGGTTGAGATTGAGATAGTGGGGCTGATAGGAGGTAGCAAAGAGCTCCTCGACGACTGCAGGTCAGGGTGCAACGGCCCTAGTGCACCGCTGATGGACGATTTTATCGAAATTGTTTTGGTTAGAATTTAGAATTTACCAAGCAACTAGTGGTAGGACTATAAAGGAGTTCAGCTTTTGCTACTGGTTGGAAAAATTATGATCCTCAGGATCCCGGCACCGGAGGGAATCGGTCAGCCTCCCTTTTATACACGTCTTCCAGAAAGCCCACATGACGCCAGAAGGGGGGAGAAATCTAAAAATTTCTACCCGCATTCCGATAGGAGCTCCGGACAGTTCAACAGGCTGAGAGCACCTCTGCCTCCCGATCTACAATCAACCACACGCTAGCCAAATAAGAGGCGTAGCCTTTGGGGGTTGGAACCTCCCCTTGCTAATAAAAAAAAAAGGAAAAATTACTAGTAAAAATGGCTTCGTTAAAATAATAGTACCTTTCTAGGTTGGCGGGAACGAGATACTTGCTAATCGTGTCACTGGTAGCGCTATATTTATGTCGCATGTCTTGGACAATATGACCAAAGGTGTCAGCAACAGAAATTTACTTTAGGGACGTTGGTACAACCATGTTAAGGTATCGGGGACATATTTTCGTTCCAGTGCTAAATTAAAGTGTTTTCCAAATTACTACAATATCTCCCAGTTTATAACATAACTAGAAACCCTATTTTGAAGCGAAATAAAATGGCCTGCAGCGGTAGTATAAAATACTTCACAGAGGTTATTAATTCTCATGTTAAAATACATTTGCCGCTTAGAATACGGAAAATATCATATCCTAATTTTAATACGAATTGCTGCACCTTAATCTGTGAATATAAAATTGATTTATTTAAATATTTCAACTCTGAATGAATTCGTATTTATGTTTTGGATTGATACAAATTGTTTTAAAAATGGACTCCTATACATAAACCACCTTAATAAGTTTCTGGTTATGCTACTAAGCCAAATACGTAGCATGTTTTCATTATTAGCCTAATATAACTTCCAAATGAAGAAAGCTAAACTTCAAAAAGAAAGAAAGCAAAGGTAATTACGTTTCGCCGAGCAAGAAGCTCAAACGAAGGCTCGCATTCGTGAGATCATGGATCCACATCCAGTATACCGACCAGTCTTGATGTTTATTTATTACTTTCTCTACTACGTAGAGGAGGTAGGGGAAGTATTGTATTCCACCCAAAAATTCGATACCGAGATTTCACCGGAAATATATGTTTTGAGACCCCCTGAATCCAATAAAAGTATTTTTGGAAACATGTCCGTGTGTGTGTCTGGAACAGCATAACTCAGAAACGAATAGTCGGATAAACACCAAACTTGGTATTTAGGTTCAGTATCTTACAGAGATGCGACACGAAGGTTTTCAAGAAAATCCCCCCCTCCAGATTCGAAAATTTTAATTTTCCCAAAATGGCTGTAACGATTTCGATTAAAATATCATATGTTTAAGATATTTTCATAACAAATGAAATGCATATCTCGAATTCTCTGGGAATGTCTCCAAAAGTATTCTTCATTGTGAACGACTTTTGCATAACTGGTAAACCATAAGAGATTTTTGGGTGGAAAATGAATAACGAATTCCCATTTGAGAAAAAGTATTGGAAAATTTAAGGGAATAACAAGCAATATCTCGAAAATGGTTCACTCAACAAAAAAATCTGATGTGTTACACACACATGACTTTCTCTACTCTTGTACAAACTATTTTTACAAACGCTTATTCTCCATATGCTTCATGTTAATCGAGATGTTAATCTTATTGCTAATTTTCTTGTAGATGCAAGGGGAATATGGTAGCCTTTAAGCAATAGTCAAATATTTTAAGAGCTGGTTGCTATGTTGAGTATTCCATTCCCTTTGTACTACCAGGACGAAAAAAATTATGTGTTACACTCACATGGTTTTCTCTACTCTTAAACAAACTATTTTTACAAACTCTTATTCTCCATCTATTTCATATTAATCAAGATAAACATTTGCAGAAACGATCTTTTGACATGCAAAGAGAATTACATTTTACACATAGCGACCAGTTCTAAAATATTTGACAATCGCTTAAGGCGTACTATGTTCCCCTTGTTTTGTATTTGCAAGGGCAATATAGAAATGCAGTAGCCTTTAAGCACCGACATATATCTTAATAGCTGGTTGCTAGTTGCAGCACCATTCTCTTTGCCACAGATTAATACTCTTTGCATATCCAAGACAAAAAAATGAATAACGAATTCCCATTTGAGAAAATAAGTATTGAAAAATTTAAAGAATAAGAAGCAATATCTCGAAAATGGTTCACCCAACAAAAAAAATGTAAATGACATAAATTGTGTATTTTAACGCGATCTACATTTTCTGTGTAGTAAAATTCTGTCTATCTCTTATGGTTTACCAGTTATGCAAAAGTCGTTCACAATGAAGAATACTTTTGGAGACATTCCCAGAAAATTCGAGATATACATTTCATTTGTCATGAAAATATCTTAAACATATGATATTTTAATCAAAATCGTTAAGAGCCATTTTTGATAAAATTAAAATTTTCGAAAAATGTTCCATGTAAAGGGTAACCTGTGGTGAGGTGATTTTCTTGAAAACCTTCGTGTCGCATCTCTGGAAGATACTGAACCTAAATACCAAGTTTGGTGTTTATCCGACTATTCGTTTCTGAGTTATGCTGTTCACAGACACACACACACCGACATTTTTCAAAAAAAAAATTTTTTTTGATTCAGGGGGTCTCAAAACATATATTTCCGGTGAAATCTCGGTATCGAATTTTTGGGTGGAATACATTACTTCCCTTACTATACGTAGTAGAGAAAGTAAAAAGTACACATACTAACAATAAAACCTACAGTTCCTACAGTTCAACGAGTAATAACACTGTCAGTTGTTTCAGGTCAAAACCCCGATATGACCATAGAAGTTATAGGAGACTATAGAATTAAAATATATATATTGAAGGTTTAACTTTATGTCAATTTGCCGATTTGTTTTATTATTTGACAATCGCAATTTTAACTCCAATAATAATAATAATAATAATAATAATAATTAGGGGTTATACTTGGATACTCGGGGTATCGAAGTATGTCTATTACTTTGAGATGAACCTTCAATATTTTTTCGGTACTTTAAAATTCTTATGTTTTACATTACTGAAATTGTTTGCGTTTAACTTCATGCTAGAGAGGAACGAAAGCAGTCGAGACTTCACGTTGTTGCCTCGCACATGTCCTCAGAGAGTTGCTGGACTATGCTTCTTGATAAAACTTGACTGCGTTTCCTGTGGGTGAATCAATGCGACATTCCATAGACTCTGGTGTCTAAATCAAAACATGTAAAACAATTAGGGAAAGAGTTGAGATATTCATCTACATGCAGCGTTAACTGAGTTGCGAATGAAGCTGATTTAGCTAACGGACTGAATCACTTTTCTGCAATAGCCTGGCTTGGTGACTCACTCTGTCATTTACATTTACCTGCTCCGGTGACCAAAATCTGTGAATCCAGCAGAAACAAATCAGAACTTAAGACGTGAAATAACACAGCGCATGGAAATATTTGTTCTTTCCTTCCATCTGTTACTTTCTATTTACGCAAGTTAAGCTCTGATCACGAGCGTAGTGAAACGGCAACTCTAGGCCGAGCCCAAGAACTGTAATTACAGATAATTTATTAATTAACTTTTATTGATGTTAAATCGTACTATGTAAATATCTTTATCCCATACTGCTTGTATATTTTAAGAAGGGTGATTTAACATTATGTATCTATCTAGGTTACTAATATTAGTAGAGTTATAAATGGTTTAATGTAAATAATTTAAGCGCTATGTTAAAATACTGTCCACGATGGAATGTTTTAGCTACAGGAATAGTGCTTTCGAAGGCAGAAAACCTAGTTTTATTACCTCTCTTCGGTCGCAGTGCTATTATTCCTACAGCGAGGGTGTAGAGCCTTTGTCCCATTATTTGATAATTCGCCGTGACCAAGTGAGCGAGAAAGACAACCTAACGGTAAATGTAGGAAAAGCCGCGATTTATATTAAATTTGGACCAATGAGATCCCTGAAAGTTTATTCGAAATAGTTAGACGCGTCGAGTCGCGCTAAAAATGGACCAATAGGAAAGGAAGCAGCCTCAGAAGCCTGAGACTATAAATGGATCTGTTTGGGGAAAATTCGGGGCAGTTTTGGTAATGTGTGGTCAGGGAGAGATGCTGCAGGATGTGTGAGACATCGCGCCAAAAAGGGAAGAAAGACAGTTTTATCATGGATTTGTAGCAACACAGTTTTGGTCATGTGTGGTCAGGGAGAGATGCTGCAGGATGTGTGAGATATCGCGCCAAAACAGGGAATCAAGATAGTTCTAGCAACACACCTAAGATCTGCTACTCTTAAAGAGACAATAAGAATATTTAAACTTCGTGTCATATCCGCGCCATAGTTTAACAGCGGTGGACAGTATTTTACAGCGGCAATACCAGTTTTGTATACTACGAGTGTTAATTAAATAAAAAGAAACGGCAGTGTCATCTTTTCATAAACAAAGCAAGTCTATGTCTTCCGATATCACCACCCGAGATCTACGTTTTCCTTTACCGAGGATAAGTCCATGCTCCCATATAATTTAAGGAAAATTACTGCAGCTAGCCGAGGATAAATTGAAGAGAACCAACCCACTGAGAACTTCTGGAAGCAACGGGAGAAGCATCAAGGTAAGCCTAACAGCAACGGATGAGGAGGTGACCGCAGCAGTAGCTTACAGGTATACTGCACGACTAATTTCCATAAATTTTCCTTTAAAAGAAGGTTACGTAAAACGGGAAGTAAATTTATATTATTATTATTAATATTATTATTATTATTATTACTATAATTAGCCTTGACTAACAATAGGGGTATATAACCTGTGGTATTATCAAAATAAAAAAAATATGCTGCCAAATGGAGAATGTCAAACAGAAACAATTTCGGAATTAACATGCAGTACAAAATTGGTTACATGCGTTTATACACAGAAATCTATTAATAAGAACATAGTTCAGTGAACAAGCTACCGCCTTTACAGTTTTTATAAACTTAATATAGAGTATCAGTGTTCAAAAAATCAGTATCCGTATCGAATATCAGAAATACAGTTTCGTCCAATCATCGGCGTTACCAGTTATCGGAATTTTTTAGTTTTGTTTTGCATGCCAGTAATTCTACTGGCATGAGCTAAACGTTCAATAGGCCAGAGTCGAACAGGCGACTTGAGCACAGAAAGGCATCAAATTAAATTTAGTTTTATTTATAGATACTCTTTAACTGCTACGGTTCTTAGCGTTCCAATCTATATTGGGTGTGAAAGACCGGAAATTTTGCTCAGAGGTCTCTTTATCAGATTTGCGGCTCTTTTACGTGCCATAAATCTACGACACGGTAACGGCTTTACTTCCCTTCCGAAGGAAGCCATGCTAAGAACTTTTACGCTCAAAAAAAAAAATCCATCGCCCTCCGCCAGGTTTGAACCGGCGACCTCGGGAACTAGAGGCTAGCGTGGTACCACTAGACCACGGAGTACGGCAGAAAAAGGCAACAATCATCTATCTGCGCCATCCAGACGAACTAATTCCAATGTTAGTAGTAACTATAATAAGATAACTGCACAGAAGCCAATGAAACCCAATACTTCCTGTGTGTTTGGTAAGTGCTTCTAATAGCCTGCTTTCGATGTATTTAAAATTCCAAGCACTTCTTTTTTCCGAACTTATTTTACTTGGAGATGAACATCTCTGAGCCCCATTAAGCAACTTGAGAATCAACCACCGTTTCTGTTTAAACAGGTACTTTTCAAAATAGCAGCTTTTATTACCTTCTCTTTGGGGGGGGATGCTCTCGATTACAAGCGCTTGGGATTTCTATGTCTGTGCTCTAAGATTTCACTTCGAACTACTTCTGTTATTGATGAATAAAAATTTATTTTGCAGGCATATAAAATACTACAATTTTAAACTTATTAAATCTAAAAGTTTACATTCTATAGCTAATGGGCAGTCTTCCCATTAGAGCGCTGATAAAGTGACCTTGACCCTTGCATGAATTCAGAGCTAAATAATGCAGATAATATTAACAGCAAAGTAAGCCGAGGGGAAAGTGAAACGAGTAGAAGCAATAAAAAAAGGTATGACGTAACAAGTTCGAGTAAAGTACTAAGAGATGACATTTTGCAATTAACATATCCAGGCAATATCAACAACCTGATTCAAGTTTCTCGCCTTTTCAAGGGCAGATTTTGCTGTGATAAACATTTTAAGTTCACGGGCACCAACAGCTCTGTTCTAGTAGAGTTGCTATCCATAAATGTTTCTTCTAATAATATCAACATTTCCTTAACTTAAATTTTTCTCAGAAGTACAGCAATGTTGTGCTATAACGCGCAGACATGAACACAAAGCGTCACAAAGAAAGTGTTAGATGGGCAATTTTAGTTTAATTCTTAACCATGATAGTAAACGGAAGTCTTGCGTTTCATCCAAAAATTCAATATTGGAATTTCACCAAAAATACGCTTTGGGCCCCCTGAACCCCTTCCCCCAAAATGCATTTCTAGAAAACTGTCCGCGTACGAGATGGCTCCACGGTAGCGTGAGGTTCACGTTCGGGAGTTCCGGATTTTCATTCCCACCCACCGCCCACTCCGATCTTGGGTTTTTCATGGCTTTCTCTGGTCGGTAAGCGAATGCGGGGGTGGTTTCACATCTACCACGATGTTCTTTCCATCATTTCCTTCCGTTTCCTTCTGTGTTTCACGTGTACTTCTAGGTTTCGTGGAGTATGGCGGTTCCAGGCAAATGTCGTGGATGGTTGCTCAAAGGAAAAGGAAAGAGTACTCCCCGTGGACACTAGAGGGCTGCTTGGTCGATAGGTCGTTCATCGCCCTCTCTAGACAGCTCCAGCAGTGGGACGGGACTTCGAGCCTGGGACTGTTAGGGACTTCCGTGCGTCTATCTGGCCAGTCTGCCGGCCTGTAGCCTCCTGTGGTTCCCTCATTCCTTCCTCCTGGTAGTGGTAGCCACAATAGATATGCGTAGGTCGTAATGCGCGAGGTGCCCCCTTTATATAGCCTATACCTACCTATAGAGCACAATTTTTTTTGTATAGTACTTGAAAATTCATCGAAATATCATTTAAAGTGACGGGGAAATAAATCCATGAAGTTGTGAAAATATAAGTAGGTTTAGAAGGAATTTCAGCAAAACGTCAATTATTCACTTCTCGACTTTATTTTTCAGTCAGGTTAAGTAATTCTGATGAAATTCTAAGGTAACATACCAAGACTTCTGCTCTATTAAATGCATGTAAATAAATTCTTGAAAAGTCACACTTAAAAAGGTAGAAGATAATGTGCAGTTTCCCAGAAATTACAAAACTCATAAAATGTAAAATATTGAAAATCACTGAAGGAAGTAAACCGATTCATTCGTTGTACATATAAAAATGATATTTTCTTTCCATTAACTTAACTGCTAGACTTTTTAAATGAGTGCACGAATATTTTCTCTTCTGGGTGTATGTATCGTGATTAACTAAAGTGGACAGAAGAACGAGTTTTTTACGGCAATAACACATATGGGTCACCTGTGAATTGGTACTTGGGAGAGAAAGTCGCGTGACAATTACATCTCCCCCCTCCAATATCATCGATATCAGACTATGAAAGGAAGCAATTTATTTTCACATTTTTGCTTCATTTTAGTTGACAAGGCAAGCCTACGAGCATGCTTAGCTGTTACTGCAGTAATAGGATAACACAGGTATAATTGTGGCGACAGGTTAATGGACACCTGTGTAGCGGTTAAAACGTTTCAAACTTAGCCGACGCCATAGTTTATTTTTCGCTTTGACATTCACATTACACAACTTCCATTACTGCTAAACTTTCCAACGCAGCATGCCAAGGCGTGCAAACTCAATTTGCTCAATCCTTTTGACGCCCTGTTTCACTAACTCCAAGGAAAATGACAGTTAACTTATGCATCAACTTTTATACTAATTCTCATGTAGGGACAATAATCTAAAATGCTTTGATCAAATGTGATGGTGGAGGTAGTGGTTATAATAACACCCTAATAATAATAATAATTATTAATATTATTATTGTTATTATTGTGCTTATGGAATTAGGCCATTAGGTCTGTTTCCAATCAAGAGAATTGATCTATCCAATTGGCTGTTGGTCTTCTTATGTTCCTGAAACCATTCTTTTTATGTGTTCATAGCAGTTTATCCGTAATGAACTTATTCTATCTACAGTTATATATATTTAAGTCCTTCCTGTTCACTTCTTTGCTTGTCCTAAGAATCACTCCTGCTAAGGAACGTAAGAATCTCATCTCTGCCGCATCAATACTCTTTTTCTCCGATCGGTTCAATCTCCAAATTTCACAGGCGTACGTCAAAACAGGTACAGCCATCGCTTTATAATACTTAAGTTGTACCTATGCTATTTTGAGTTTTATATTTCAATACTCGGTTCATTGCTCCACAAATTCTATTAAATTTATCTATGTTTATATTTATGTCTTCTTTCTGCCTATAAGACGCATTATACCCTAAGCAATTAAAAGTATTTACCTGTACTATTGCTTGATTATTACTATTTTGTATCTCATGTGGTTCTTATTCCAAAAGGCCATCATTTTCGTTTTTGATCTTGTAGCACTACCTTAAGTAACTTTTTTGTTCAATGTAGAATATTCATGCTCAGTAAAACGAATTTATCATTCCAATAATTCTGCTACCATCGACTACCATCTGCTACCATTCATTCAATCTCTAGATGTTAATGCATCATTTTTTAATATGGAACCATTTAATCAAAGCACTCCTACTTTTCTTGTTATTTCTATTTTTCACAAATAAATTATTCATCCATGTGTAATAGCACCTGTTCAGTTTAATTAACATTTAATTCTAACCCCAAATTCCACGTACTTCAATCACTTTTCTTAACACGTGAGATGCGTCATCTGTCCTGTACAAAGACCAAATAATAATATAATATTAGGTCACCAAACTAAAAGGATACTAACTTAATTTCCCTGGATATGTCCTCTAACACTTCACTGATAGAGAGAAAGAGAGAGAGCTGTGAGATTTGTTTTTTATTAAATTACTTGCACTTTTTAACACGTAAACTATTTTTGTCTCACACAAAATGCGTATTAAATTTCTCGAGAACGCATCTCGCGTCCGGTTAGAAAAGCTGTCTACAAGCAACTAACTTCTGAATTTGTAAATTTTTCTCCATTTTAGTTTCATTTAACTAAAGCTTTTTTCTGGTTATTAATTGGCTATTTTATAAACTGTCTCAAAAATTACATTACTGCTTCCAAGAATCACAAGTAGCATTAAACTTTCAAATTCACTATTGCATCAAGGTTACCTCATTGTTAGCTCATTGTTAGCAACTTTTAACCTATTGTTCTCACAGCTCCAACATTATTAAATTACGTAATACATTCACATTACATTATTACACATGTATATAATAATATAAACATATACAATGACTGTAACATACATTTTTATATATTATTTTATACACATATTGCTTTAAGGCGGGTTGTTATTGAATTATATATATTATATAATTAGACTGAAATCATTTAAGTGTTAAAAATACTGCAAAATGTCCTCGTTTTCAGGTTTGCCTATTTTACCGTCCGGGAAGAATTTTGTAAATTAAATCAAACCACGAAAGTTGTAAACCGAAATGTGTACTTTCTCTGCAGCTTTATGTTAGGTATCGCAAGTAATACATTTCACCCAAAATTTCCGTATCGAGATTTCAACGAAAAAACACGCTTTGGGATCGCCTGAATAAAAACATTTTTTTAATCTTATGTTTTATATTCACATTACCTTCGCTACCCACTATCGTTTATTTTATATAGCTTCTACAGATTTTCCTACAAAAGTCATTTTTCTATCTACTTAATGTCAATCGAGATAAACGTTTGAAGAAATATTTCATCACTAATTTCTTGTAGGTACAAGGGCGGGGGGGGGGGTTTACAGGAAATCGAAGCCATAGCCAAATATTTAATAAGCGGAACGCTATATGTTGGCCTGAATGGTGACAGCACTTCAAAAAAACGACAAATTATTGAAACATTCAAATAAATAACAACAAATATCTCGGAAATGGCTGATGTTACAAATTTTTTTGAAATCACTCGTGTTTTTTTAAAATGTCTGCAAATTTTGTGCAGTCAGTTTTTGTCTGTCTCTCATAGTTTACCAGTTATACAAAACTATATAAAATCCATGCAGAATGAAGAAGACTTCAGAGACTATTCCCAGAAAATGCAAGCTATGCATTTTATTTGTCGTGTAAATATCTTAAACATGTGGATTTAATCGATATCGCTATTCATTTTTGAGGAAATAAAAAGTAATGAAAAATGACCAATGTAAAGGGTATTTTCTTGAAAATCCTGCTGTCGTGAAAGAAACTAAATTTCACTATCAAAGTTGATATTTATCTGGCATTCCGTTTTTTAGTTATGCTGTTCATAGACACACAGACCTTTTTCTAAACATGTTTTTATTCAGGGGACTTCTAAACATATAGTTATTTCCGAATGTTTCGAATTTTAGGGTGCAATGCAATACTTCCCCAACCTACTAGGTAGTGGTAGAAAGTAAAAAGGTCCTTTGTGTCTGAGGGTAGAGAGGTCGAAAAGTTGGATAAATACCAATTTTTGTACTTGAGTCAGACACCATTTAAGAATGTCGGGTGAAGTATTTAAGAAAATATTGTTGTTTTTTTTTCGTTTCCAAAATGACTCTAGTTTTGAGTATAATATATCTACTTGAGATTTTTATTCCTAATTTCGTGTGAATAACTTGTGAAGCCCTTCTCATTTCCATTGAGTTTTTGCAACTTGAAAACCATAAGTTATAGATAAATTACTTACTGCAGGAAGAAATTAGAGCTCAGTAAATTATACAATATGAGTCAAAGAATTTTTTTCCGTAGCATTTAGGCGTTTCCGAAATTTTGGCTATTGTTCGTTTGACTTTTCCAATGTTTTAAGTATAAATCATTCGAGAGTCATTCTTTTGTTTCTCGTGAGGTAAGGATGGTTATGAAGCATGAAATCCGGCATTTAGGCATGCTTTTTAAACATTTAACGTCTTCCTGTAAGCTGCTGTGTACCCACAACAAAACGCATGTTGGAACCATTTTGACCAGAATGTTTTCATCATCAACCCGAAATAGAGAGAGAGAAAAATATTTTTATGAATAGTTTGTAAAATAGCTATGGAAATAAATAATTATGAGCGGACAAAACTGTGTGATTGTAATACATCATGTATTACATTAATTCCTCTTAAAGGATGGAAGAAAGAAGTCACATCATACCTATATCTTTGCTTTACCCGCAGGTCTATTGTTCTTTTTACTTTCTCTGCTACGTATAGTAAGTAGGGGAAGTATTGTATTCCACCCAAAAGTTCGATACCGAGATTTCACCGGAAATATATGTTTTGAGACCCCCTGAATCCAAATGAAGCATTTTTGGAAACATGTCCGTGTGTGTGTGTGTGTGTGTGTGTGTGTGTGTGTGTGTGTGTGTGTGTGTGTGTGTGTGTGTGTGTGTGTGTGTCTGTGATCAGCATAACTCAGAAATGAACAGTCGGATAAACGCCAAACTTGATATTTAGGTTCAGTATCTTCCAGAGATGCGACACGAAGGTTTTCAAGAAGATCTCCCCACCCCAGATTACCCTTTACATGGAACATTTTACGAAAATTTTAATTTTCTCAAAAATGGCTAACGATTTTGATTAAAATATCATATGTTTAAGATATTTTCATGACAAATAAAATGTATATCTTGAATTTTCTGGGAATGTCTCCAAAAGTATTCTTCATTGTGAACGACTTTTGCATAACTGGTAAACCATAAGAGATAGACAAAATTCTACTACACAAAAATGTAGATCGCTTTAAAATACCCAATTTATGTCAGATACATTTTTGTTGTTGAGTGAACCATTTTCGAGATATTGCTTGTTATTCCCTTAAATTTTTCAATACTTATTTTCTCAAATGGGAATTCGTTATTCATTTTTTTGTCTTGGATATGCAAAGAGTATTAATCTGTGGCAAAGGGAATGGTGCTGCACCTAGCAACCAGCTATTAAGAGATAAGTATATGCTTAAAGGCTACTGTATTTCTATATTGCCCTTGTCAATATATATATTCCCCTTACATCTACAAGAAAATTAGCAATAAGATAGAGTCTGCAAATGTTTATCTCGATTAACATGAAGTAGATGGAGAATAAGCGTTTGAAAAAATAGTTTGTACAAGAGTAGAGAAAGTCATGTGAGTGTAACACATCACATTTTTATACTTGTGTAATGGAAGTAAAACGGCCATACGGCTGATACGGTAACTGCTGCCTGTACCTTCCGTTCGTGCTGTAAAGCCTAGAGTTTGTTCATTGTGCATCTCAAAAGTAAAGCTTATTGAAATGCCTGTATTGTGAGTGAATTACTGTAGAGTGTTATTATTGTTGCTGTTCTTGTCTTGTTATTAGTCCACTTAAATGACTACCGAAAAGTTTATGCTTGAACAATGAATGTTTATGTACAATACATACTACGTAAAAACCGAATCATGTAGACTGGTGGTACACAATTTCAGGAGATATTTGTCGTCCTCCGTGGTCTAGGGTTATCATGCTAGCCTCTAGTTCCCGAGGCCGCGTTTCAAACCCGGCGGAGGGCGATAGGTTTTTTTCGGGCGTAAAAATCCTTAGCATGGCTTCCTTCGGAATGAAAGTCCCGTGTTGCAGATTTACGGCAAGTAAAAGAATCTCAAGCCTGATAAAAGGAAGCCTTTGAACAACATTTCGGTCTTTCACGCCCAATATAGAATTGGACGCTAAGAACCATAGCAGTTAAAGAGCGTCCATAAACAAAACTCAATTTAATTATCAGGAGATATTTCCTGGTATTCCAGTTTCAAATAGAGATACTGCAAGATGCCTGGTTAATAAATTTAGAACAACGTGATCGCTAAACCTAAGAAGCGAAAAAGGCATTTCTAACGGTGGAAAAATTGATGAAATTGATGCATCATTCAAATGCTCTTCAAAGAAATCTGTAAGACGTGTTGCAATGCAAGTGGGTGTTTCAAAAACCTTTGTTCATACGCTGTTAAACTTTTAAAATTGAAACCCTACAGAGTGACAATTGTTCATGAATTACAACCTCGTGACGACGGGGAATGCAAAAAATGTATCAATGCAAATAGACACCACTTTTAACATCACTTAAATAAGGTTAGCATTCATTATAGTACATTTTTCTATTACTCATGAGTAGGTATAAGAATTTCTAACAAACAAGGAAGGAGACAAAGTTGAATTGTTATTAGACCATAGGTAGGGATATTCCAGGTAACCAACCATTCCCATCCGTCGTACAGTATTTTGACGTTTGCAGACAGCACTTAAACCCGTTTTTATCTGCCTATCAGTGCCTCTTGGCCATTGTTGTCCGCATTCTTTGTAGTGACAATGGTTTGAGTGTTGATAAGTTGAAGCCAACTGCTTAAGAATTCCTTTAGCTGCTCATGAGTATGTAACGCGAGTTTTAGAATGCTAAATCCCCCCGGCGTACTAAACAGCGCGCGGAGCACGCATAAATGCGATCCGGTTCGGGCCATAAAATGATCGTTCCGTATGTTACACCTGAATACGAAATCTTGAATTTATAGTAAATGGTTTCCGCCATTATTAAAAACATGCATCGTTTGTCATTTTGTTTTAGTCAACGCCAACACTAATCGAAAATCGATTTCAATGTATTTTAAGGTAATTCAATAGACGAGCTGTACAACAAAGCAGCTTTAACTCAGCGAACGCCTACCAACGGTTGAAAATAAATAAACGTGTGTGTTACTAACGATTTATGTATTAGGGCTTGATTTCGCGATCGCTTGAGGAATTTAAAATAGGTATTACAGTTTTAAATGTGTAGTTTATATCCACATAAGCAGAGTTAATGACCATAAGCTTTGCTTGAAAATTTAAAATTGGCAACATTGGAGCGCTGTGTTATAACTAAGATTTAGAACACATGAGTTGAGTTTCGCGTGTTAGAAGATTCCACTTTTCCATAAGTTGGCTAAAACGTTTTTAATACCTATGCGATTTGTTACTTTAAGGTAAACCATTACACATGTTAACCTCAATCGTTTGCCCAAATTCGTAAACTAGGAAACAAACCTTTTGAACACAGTTGTATTTTGCTGGAATTAATTAGAGACAAAATCTAGACCGATTTTACATTGGACTTTATGATTCCTGTTTAACGACGCCATCGCCCTCACCTGCCGAGGACGTACAAGCCGAACGCATGGTGTTCACTCGTAAGTTGCCTTTGATTTGGTTTTTTGTCTAACTGGAGCCAAGGTTGTTTCCCCCCCCCCCCGCGATGCTGCATTACTTTGGTCTTCATTGAAAACGGCGTAATCTGCATTACGTTGGTCTTCAAAGCCAAATTTGAAATCCCAACATAGCTAAAAACACGATTGAGAGCCCTCAGCCCCTAGGCGTAGCCGAGGGATTGAGGACATTCAGCCTCAAAGCGTAGCCAAAGAATGTTTTAGGAGAGGAATGGCAGGAGCGACAACAGGGCGTAGCCGAGGGATCAGCCTCCGTGGACTAGTGGTACCGTGCTAGCCTCTAGTTCCCAAGGTCGCGGGTTCAAACCCGGCGGAGGCTTTCTTCGGAAGGGAAGTAAAGCAGGTGGTCCCGTGTCGTAGATTTACGGCACGTAAAAGAACCTCAAGCCTAATAAAGAGGCCTCTGAGCAAAATTACCGTCTTTCATATGGAATGGGATGCTAAGAACCATAGTAGTTAAAGAGCGTCCATAAATAAAACTCAATTTCATTTCGAGGGATCAGCGCGTCTAAAACTCGAATGATTCACGTTGGCAGCAATGCCTTCCAAAAGTTGCCAAAAACGAACTATATAAGAAGGGCCGCTTAACCGTTACTTTCGTTAACGTTAGTGAAGACCAAAGTAGTGCAAAAGTGCCTTTAAACAATGTCTATGATGCAGTAAGTCAAACTGTAGAATGATTTCGCATTCAACAATTTAGCGGCATTTGTAAAATACCAGAGCACTTTGTAAAAATGTACGTGCAACACATATGTACGGTAGGTACATATCTATTTGACACAATATTGTACCAGCCAGCTATAAAATCATAGTGACATGCAAGTTTGTATGTTACCCATTTCTGAAAGTTGAAGTGTAGGCATTTCAGTCACGCGTTAACTGACGATAGAAACGCTGAATGTTGCAATATCTAAAGGGCCTTGAAACTTAATCAGGAGTAATATTTCGTCTGTTTAACTCAGCAGCCTTGGAGATTAATAATCAGAAAGCCATATAGTTAACAAGATCTCTTTAAGGCTTCGTCAAATATCACTCAGCAATATACCAAAGAGAAAGAAACTGCGGTTCGGTAAATCCATAAACTCCTTAATTTATTACTTAATCCTATTTACGGAAAGTTACTCTTTATAGCTTTATGCGAATAGCACCTTGCTCTAGAATCAATGCAGCTAGATACCAGAGATATAAATAAAATCTTTTGAAGTCGAAACCGTCCTGTCAGCGTTCTACATTCCTCGGAAATTCCATTTAACGACTTAAAGAATGTGTGCTTTATTGCATTTACTGCTGTATTGGAAGCATGTCGCTTATTTCCTTATGTGACTTCGTTAAATTATTCTGCGAGTTCTTTAGTACAGATTATAAATATTAGTATTACTTTCTCTGCCACGTACCTTGTAGGTAGAAATGGTATTGCATTCTACCCAGAATACTTGTTTTGAGGTCCCATGAATAGCAGCGTAGCCAGAAAAATAATAAGAGGGGTTTATATATAGGGATCCATTTTTAAACAATTTTCATCAAGACATGCAGCGTAAATATATGATACGATTAGAAAGCATCTCGTTCCCACCAACCTAGAAAGATGCTATTACGAATTAATGAAGCTACTTTTGCTACTTTTTACATTCGTTTTAGCAAAGGGGGTTTTCCACCCCCAAACCTCCCCCTAGCTACGTCTCTGACTCTGAATAAAAAAACAGTTTATAAAAAGGTCTACGCGTGCGCGTGTGTGGTGTCTGTGAACAGCATAACTCAAAAAAAGACGGATAAATACCAAACTTGGTACTTAGGTTCAGCGCCTTCCAAAGATGCGACACGAAGATTTTCAAGAAAACCCCCTCAATCTATCCTTTACATGGAACATGTTTCTAAATTTTTTATTTTCTAAAAAACGACTCAAACGAGTTTGATTAAAATGCCATACATTAAACACGATGAATTTTCTGGGAATAGCCTGTGAAGTCTTTATTCGCAAGAAATTTTGTATAATCTTGTATAAGTGGCAAACGTTAAGCGATAGACGAAAGCGTACTACACAAAATATCTGATGTGTTACACTCACATGACTTTCTCTACTCTTGTACAAACTATTTTTACAAACGCTTATTCTCCATATGCTTCATGTTAATCGAGATGTTAATCTTATTGTTATTTTCAAGGGGAATTGGTAGGCTTTAAGCGATAGTCAAATATTTTAAGAGCTGGTTGCTATATCGAGACCTCTTTGCATTACCAGGACAAAATAAAAAAAAAAAAAGAATAACGAATTCCCATTTGAGAAAAAGTATAAGTATTGGAAAATTTATGGGAATAACAAGCAATATCTCGAAAATGGTTCACTCAACAACAAAAATGTATATGACATAAATTTTGCATTTTAACGCGATCTACATTTTTTGTGTAGTAAAATTGTCTATTTCTTATGGTTTACCAGTAATGCAAAAGTCGTTCACAATGAAGAACACTTTTTGAGACATTCTCAGAAAATTTGAGATATACATTTCATTTGTCATGAAAATATCTTAAACATATGACATTTTAATCAAAAACGTCAGAGCCGTTTTTGAGAAAATTAAAATTTTCGAAAAATGCACCATGTAAAGGGTATTCTGGGGTGGGGGTTCTTAAAAACTTCGTGTCGCATCTCTGGAAGATACTGAACCTAAATACCAAGTTTGGTGTTTATCCGACAGTTCGTTTCTGATTTATGCTGTTCACAGACACACACGGACATGTTTCCAAAAATGATTTTTTTGGATTCAGCGGCATCAAAACATATATTTCCGGTAAAATCTCGGTATCGAATTTTTGGGTGGAATACAATACTCCCCCTACTTGCTATACGTAGTAGAGAAAGTAAAAATGTAGAACTCTTTAAAACACACAATTTATTTCAAATAATTTTTTGTGGCATCAACCATTTCCGAGTTATCCGTTATTAATGGTTCGATTTGTTCAATGCCTTTGCCATTCGTTTTAAGTCGTCGATTCTCAGTTGTTTCTCGCGATTGCATGGAAACAGTGTGGAATTTTAAGGCCAGCACATAGCGCCCAGTTCTTAAAACATTTGACTATCACTGTTCTCTTCGTATCCTACGAAATGTGTAATATAACTATTTTTGCAAAGGTTTATCTGGATTAAAATGAAGGATGGAAAAGTAAACTTTCGTAAAAATAATATGTATACCCACTAATAAACTATTGAAGGTAGAAAAAGTTATGTGAATGTAACACATCAGATCTTTTCTCGTTGTCATGCAAAGAGCATAGAATTTCAAAGGCATCATAATATAGCGACCTGACTCGCTTTAGTCTAGTGTATCCTTCTTATACCTATAACTAAATGCGTAAATGTGCTTTAACATTTATCTCGATTAACAAGAATTACTTAGACACAATAATAAGCTTTTGGAAGAATAGTTTGTAGGCAAGTGGGTAGAGAAGATCTTGTGAATAATCAGATTTTTACTTTCTCTTCAACGTACTTACAGTAAGCAGAAGTATTGTATTCCACCCAAATATTAGATTCAGTTTACATCGGAAACACATGTTTTGGGGTCCGCTGTACCCATAAAAAAATTTTTAGAAAAAGGTGCGCACTTGGTGTGTCTGTGAGCAACATAATCTCAAAAACTAAAAGCCTGTTAAACACGAAATTTGGTATTTGAGTTCAGGATTTCCAAGGATGCGACACGAAGATTTGAAGAAAGCCCCCTTCCCAATCGTAAACTACCCTTTACATTGGAAGTCGTCCTTCGTGGTCGAGGGTACCATGCTAGGCTCTAGTTCCCGAGATCGCGGGTTAAAACCCGGCGGAGGGCGATAAATTTTTTTCGGCCTAAAATCCTTAGTATGGCTTCCTTCGGACGGGAAGAAAAGCAGGTGGTCCCGTGTCATAGATTTACGCCATGTAAAAGAACCTCAAGCCTATTTAAGAGGCCTCCGAGCAAACTTTTCGGTCTTTCGCGCCCATTATATAGGATAGTTAAATTATATTCGAACCCACTCGCGACCTCTCTCTACTGCGCGAAACAGCCGGCAGTCGCCGGGGAAATTATGCCGGCAGAGGCGGACTAAAATCCTTACCTTATAAGAGATGCTGCTCTCAAACAGGCAGCATATCTCGTGTAAGTATTCTCGCTCACTCTCTGAAGCTCAGCAGCAGGAATTCTTGTAATGAAACACCTCATTATGATCAGAAAATTGGAGTGTGGTGTGCGTTAAATGCTAGAAGAATAATAGGGCCCATATTCTTTGATGAAACAATAAACGCAGAGCGCTATCAGAGGTTAATTCTGAGGCCATTTTGCAATCGCTGGACAGAAGAAGAGAAATCGTACGGTTGGTTCCAGTAAGATTCTGCAACAGCACATACTGCTGCCGAATCATTACATGCAATAAGAGAGGTGTTTGAGGATAGAATAATTAGTGTTGATTTGTGGCCCTCTCGTTCTCCTGACCTAACGAGTTGTGATTTTTAGTTATGGGGTTCTTTAAAACACAAAGTGTATCGTTCCAAACCTCGAACACTACAGGAATTTAGAGAAAACATTGTGCAAGAAATCACAAGAATTCCTGCTGCTGAGCTTCGGAGAGTGAGCGAGAATATTTACACAATATATGCTGCCTGTTTGAGAGCAGGTCAACATTTTCAGCATCTATTATAAGATAAGGATTTTAGTCCGCCTCTGCCGGCGTAATTTCCCCGGCGATTGCCGCCTGTCTCGCGCAGTAGAGAGAGGCGGCGGGTGGGTGCGAATATAATTTAACTACCCTATAGAATGGGACGCTAAGAACCGTAGCAATTAAAGAGCGTCCATAAATAAAACTCAATTTAATTTCTTTTTACATAGGAAAGTTTTCATTATTTGTTGTTTTCTCAAAAATGGTTCGAACTATTTTGATTAAAATACCGTACGTTTAAGCTGTTTTCATGACAATAAAATGGATATCTTAAATTTTCTGGGAATATCTGTGAAGTCCCCTTTATTCTGTACCAGTTTATTATAATTGGTAAACCGTAAAAGATATAGTGCTTCACATAAAATGAAGATCTCGTTTAAGTACACATTGTGCGTTAGCCATTCTGAAGATACTTTGTTCTTCTTTGAATTTTCAATTATTTATATCTTTTTGAAGTGAAAAATTGCTATTTGTTTTTCTCGTGATCATTCAACAGCACGGAGTTTCAAAGGCCATCATACGGCGATCCGCTTTTTAAAACTCTGACTATCGCTTTGACCTACTATATCCATAGAAGCCTCTGAGCAAAATTACCGGTCTTTCACGCCAAATATAGAATGGGACGCTAAGAACCATAGTAGTTAAAGAGCGTCCATAATTAAACTCAATTTAATTTAATTTCTTATATCTACAACAAAATGCGTAAATGTGTTATAAAGTTCACCGCGATTAACAAGAACTGCTCAGATACAAGAATAAGCTTTTGGAAGAATAGATTGTTGACGAGCGAGTAGAAAATGTTATGTGAATGCAACGTATCAGATTTTTTTTAAAAAGTGTGACTATCGCTTTAGGTTTCTTAAACCAACAAGGAAACGTATTATGAATGTGTAATGAAACTATATCTCGATTAACAAGAAATAAATAGAAGAATAAGCGTTTGTAATAATAGTCTGTAGAAGAGCGTGTAGAGAAAATCATGTAAAAGCAACACATTTAACATTTTTAACGCAATAAATGAGTATAATAACCGAAACATTAGATGTCATCTCACTCGCATTTAGATTGTTTAATCTTATGAGAAAAACAAGCTTCCTGGAGTCCCGGAAAAAGATAACGTTTTAAACAGGTTTCCACACATCCGGAATAATGTTAATGAACACTGCATTGTTATCTATGCATACACAGTAAAAGTAGAAAAAAGGCTTTGGAGAGCAATGTTCACAATGAACTATCTGGTGGCACAGAAAACCTGCTAACGTTTATTTTCACTGAATATAAATTGTTGCACATAATATACGTTTGATTTAATTTACATACCTTCTTTAATTTTTAAGATTACATTGCCACTTAAACTTCAAAAGCAACTGTTCAATTGTTTTTGTAATTCTTAGGGTTATCACCATCAATTGTTATTCGTTTTGAAACCTTGAAATATATGCATTCCAAATTAAGGCTGGTTCACAACCGCTCGAGAACGGTAACCAAAACGGAAACGAGAACGGGAAGCAATGCACCATGCAATATATTGGTTCACAACAACCCGATAACGAGAACGGGAATGCATATCGATCACAAAGTGAAAGTCGATTTTGCGCATTGGGATTTCATTTGTTTTTAACTGACCAATGATATTTTTACTTTCCCTACTACGTATAGTAAGTAGGGGAAGTATTGTATTCCACCCAAAATTTCGATACCGAGATTTCACCGGAAATACATGTTTTGAGACTCACTGAATCCAAAAAAAAGCATTTTTGGAAACATGTCCGTGGGTGTGTCTGTCTGTGTGTCTGTGTGTCTGTGAACAGCATAACTCAAAAACGAAGAGTCGGATAAACACCAAACTTGGTATTTAGGTTCAGTATCTTTCAGAGATGCGACACGAAGGTTTTCAAGAAAATCCCCCACCCCAGACTACCCTTTACATGGAACATTTTTCGAAAATTTTAGTTTTCTCAAAAACGGCTCTAACGATTTTGATTAAAATATCATATGTTTAAGATATTGTCATGACAAATAAAATGTATATCTCGAATTTTCTGGGAATGTCTCCAAAAGTATTCTTCATTATGAACGACTTTTTCATAACTGGTAAACCATAAGAGATAGACAAAATTTTACTACATGAAAAATGTAGATCGCGTTAAAATACACAATTTATGTCATATACATTTCTTTTGTTGAGTGAACCGTTTGCGAGATATTGCTTGTTATTCCCTTAAATTTTCCAATACTTATACTTTTTCTCAAATTCGTTATTCATTTTTTTTATGTCCTGGACATGCAAAGAAAATGGAATGCGCCACATATCAACCAGCGTTAAAATATTTGACTATCGCTTGATACCTACCATATTCCCCTTGCATCTACAAGAAAATTACCAATAAGATTGACATCTCGATATCTCCATTAACATGAAGCATATGGAGAATAAGCGTTTGTAAAAATAGTTTGTACAAGAGTAGAGAAAGTCATGTGAGTGTAACACATCAGATTTTTTTCATCTACTTTCAATTTAGCCGAGCCAATGTCAAAATTCGATAGAGTAAACATTATCTAAATGCATATCCATTATATTTCCGATCCCTCTACTTATGCCAAGATTTCATTCCTTTATTTAATGGCACACATTAAAATTGTTTATGGTTCTTTTTTCATTTCCACCGATTTTAGCTGTTCTTTGTAGCTTTTGCCATTGTTTTTAGGTAATAGCCAGTTTTGAGTTGCATATAAATAAACTACAAATGACCCCAGAGGAACTAACGCTGATTAGATTTGCGGGTGTCGGGATGAGGTTAGGAAGCACATTTACTACTAATTCCTTCCACTTTCATGTTTCCAGCTTGCGACTATAGAAAGCACTAATAGCTGTTTCATGTCACGGCCGCCTAGAATAACCTCTAGACTGAAGAGTCTAATATGCACAATATGGATCTAATATGCCGTGCCCGAGAACGAGAAAGTTAAAAGTTGGGCAACTCTTCTTTCCCGTTCCCGGGGCCCGGGAAGGCTTCCCGTCGATTGCGAACATTCCCATTTGAATACATGTATTTCAACTTTCTCGTTCTGGTTACCGTTCTTGTTGGTTGTGAACCAGCCTTTACCTATTGAAGTTTCCTTCTTTTTTTTTAACTCGCAAAGGGCAGAAGAGTATTTAAGCACAGCGGCCAGAGGCTTATTATGCCGTATGCAACCTCCGGGAGCAAGGGATGAGATGAAAGATCCGTAGGCGCCCGGACCAAGTAGCAGCAGGTGCGGATATTGCGGGATCACTAAGTTCACAGATGGAAACAGTCCTGCAAGCACCCCTCTTCCATCGCACCTCCTGACGAACAGATCCAAATTGCCCTGTTTCCGTACCAGAAAGGTGATATGAAATAAAATGATGGGAATGAGGGATCGGAAAAATTCGTCCATTAGAAAAACCATCCCAGCATTCGCCTGGAAAGGGGAAAACCTCGAGAGAAAAAAACTCAAGTCAGAGCGAGCGGTCACCGGGGATCGAACCCGGAACCTTCCGAACGCGTTATCGCGGTGCCACCTCGCTCAGCGACAGTTGCAGTAATTTGCCTCTTTCATTTAATGCTTTATAGTGTAAACTTCTTTCTGCTTCTGCAACACGCGGCTACGCCACTGAAGTGCGGGAATTATGTGCCGGCGTTTTCATTTATTTGTTTACTAGAGCATGTATTAGTGAGATTTACATTTTAACCATTTCAGCCGCTTACCTAAGGTAAAGTGAGTATTGCATTAAGCCTACAAATCTAGTGAACCAGAATTGGATCACTAGATAAAATTATCAGGATCTCCAAGTATGTAAGGTTCTTTTACAGACAAAAAGAATAAAAACAAAGCAGTTAATATTCCAGCAGTATAAGATTTCACATTTTGGTAATAAATAACAAGACAGTAAGAAATTAAGCCTACAATTCTGGTTCTATCAGAGACATAATTTTTGAGCCTCCTGAATCCAGAGAAACTAAATTTTAGGGGGAAAAAAGGATAAAAATTAAGTTGTATCGATACATTTTCAGGCTCCCTTACCCTAAACAGCGCTTTGTGTGGAAACAAAGTATTTACCTTTTATTTCACCAAATATTACTCTAACAATCTTAACTAAAATATCCAAAGTTAATGCTGGCGTGAATAATTCCGATAAAATAAGTGTGGTGGGAAATTTTCGGAAAATCTGCATCTTACATCCTCAGAAAATACCTAACTTCAATATAAAATTTCATATACAGATAATATGCGTGCGCGCCACAAATTAATTATTTTTATTTCCAAGAGGCTTCAAAGCACGCATTTCTTGCGACAAGCCGACTGCAGTACTTCCTATGCCCCATTTGGGTGTAAAAAAGTAAAACTATGTAAACATCACAAATGTTTGCGCTGGCTACATAGCTCAGTCGTAGAGCGCCTGCCTGTTGTGCGAGGGGTCCCGGATTCGATTCCCGGCTCGGGATGGGAATTTTTCTCTAGTCAAGATTACTCCCTACCCCTGTTCCCTACGAATGTGAGTGATATAATGAATCAAACCCAAAGTTTACCAGAAATCCAACGACAAGCCAATACGAGCTAACACCAAATGTCTATAAGCAGTATGTTCCAAAGGAAAGGCCGGTGATAAGACCATTGTAGTTAAAGGCGGGATATAAATGGAACTAAAACAAAACAAAAATATTTTTTTCATACGTAAAGATTTATACGTAGTTCCATGCTCGTCAATAACCGTTACTTCATCTGCCAACAAGAAAAAAAGAACTTCGGTTCTGACGTCATTTTGGAGACCTTCAACGTTGTTAGAACCAGCTTATTAAAGACACATGCAATTCTCTCTCCCTTCTTCTCTTCTCTAATTCTTCTTGGGCTGACGCAGATCCTTCTCTCAATTTGAAATGTAATTACTTTCCAAGACAATTTGATACTCCTGCTTCGAGGAGTATCGGGATATTGCCTCCTCCTAAACTGAAGTCACATCAATTATCCGAGAGCTGTAGTATGTGTAACGATCGTACTTAAGTCGCGTGTCAAACGATCGGTCTGTAGGAATTAAATATGAAAAGGTGCTTCAAGGAAAGTTCCGATAAAGCCAAATAACAAAGATTCTGACAGACTAAAATTAGTACCCGAGTAACATTCAGCATTTTTAAAGGCTGGCCAATTAACAATCCTACTGAAGGCAAAGCAGACATTTAAATTACGACAGTTAATCTAGAGCAGAAAATTAAACGTATATCTATATTGGGAATACACAAATAAATAAAAATCTGATGTGTTACACTCATATGACTTGCTCTACTTTTGTATAAATTATTTTTACAAGCGCTTATTCTCCATATGCTTCATGTTAATCGAGATGTTAATCTTACTGCTAATTTTCTAGTAGGTGCAAGGGGAATATGGTAGACTTTAAGCGGCAGTCAAATATTTTATTAGCTGGTTGCTCTGTGGAGTATTCCATTCTCTTTGCATGTCCAGTATATAAAAAAATGAATAACGAATTCCCATTTGAGAAAAAGGATAAGTACTGGAAAATTTAAGGGAATAACAAGCAATATCTCGAAAATGGTTCACTCAACAACAAAAAATGTATATGACATAAATTGTGTATTTTAACGCAATCTACATTTTTTGTGTAGTAAAATTTTGTCTATCTTTAATTGTTTACCAGTTATGCCAAAGTCGTTCACAATGAAGAATACTTTTGTAGAAATTCCCAGAAAATTCAGATACACATTTCATTTGTCATGAAAATATCTTAAACATATGATATTTTAATCAAAATAGTTAGAGCCATTTTTGAGAAAATTAAAATTTTCAAAAATATCATGTAAAGAGTAGTCTGGGGTGGGGGATTTTCTTGAAAACCTTCGTGTCGCATCTCTGGAAGATACTGAACCTAAATACCAAGTTTGGTGTTTATCCTACTGTTCGTTTCTGAGTTATGCTGTTCACAGACACACATACGGACATTTTTCTAAAAATGTTTTTTTTTTATTCAGGGGGTCTCAAAACATATATTTCCGGTTAAATCTCTGTATCGAATTTTTGGGTGGAATACAATACTTAATCTACTTACTACACGTAGTAGAGAAAGTAAAAATGATTAACACCAAGTTTCTGTTAATTTTAGAAAATAATTTCATAAAAACTACAACAAAAAGAAAATATAAAGTATTTGCGCTTCGTCCGACTTTTAAGATAACAGTGGTGTATTTTAATTATAAATAAATCATGTAGGCTTTAAACCACAACAAAGTCTGCTCAGGTAATACAATAACATGAATAATAATAATAATAATAATAATAATAATAATAATAATAATAATAGCAAACAAAATTTGTCGACATATTTCAATTTTTTATGTGCAAAAATGTGTTTCCTAACCTATTTTTTTCGGTTGTGGTTTTTTTAAATTTATTTTTTGTAATTACATTTTCTGGTTTAGTTTAACACTGTATATACACAGACAAATTCTTTCTTAAACAGACGTGTGCACTTACATAAGATAGTAGTACCACTAATATTGATTAGGTAAGGAAGGGTGTTTAGTTTCCCTTTTGTTCCTCCTTGCTTTTGTTGTACTTCTATACGAGTTTAGTGGTTTAGTAGCTTACATCAGAAATTTGGTTGAAATTATTATAAGTTTAAGGATCGTTAAAACAAAGAGCCTTCGAATCGACTTACAGCTACATATTATCAAACCAAGGCTACAGGTCTTCAATTTTGCTGGCTAAAAGAAATACTGCAACGAAATATAGCATACGCAATTGACTGTAAACCGGTGGCAGAAAATACACACGCTGTTTTCTGTTTGTTTTTTGTTTTTGTTTTTTTGTTTATTATTTTTTCCTTTCCCTAATGACTTTATGGACTTCCATTTGAAAGGATTTCCCTAGGATTTTAAAATTGTAATCTACCTTAAGCGTTAAATGGATTATACGTATTTTTACTTTCTCTACCACGCACCTAATACGAAGACAAGGTATTGCATTCCACCCAAAAATTCGATACCGAGATTTCACCGGAAATACATGTTTTGACGTCCCTGAATACAAAAAAAAAGCATTTCCAGAAAAAAAGTCTCTGTGTGTCGGTGTGTGTGTGTGTGTGTGTGTGTGTGTGTGTGTGTGTGTGTGTGTCTGAACAGCATAGCTCAAAAACGAAAAGTCGGATCAACACCAAACTTGGTATTTAGATTCTGTACCTTCCAAAGATACGCCACGAAGATTTTCAAGAAAATTCAACTACCCCAAACTACCTTTTACATGGAACATTTTTAGAAATTTTTTATTTTCTAAAAAACAGCTGTAACTATTTTGATTAAAATGCCACATATTAAAGATATTTACGTGACAAATAAAATGTATATCCTGAATTTTCTGGGAATAAGCCTTTTAAGTCCTCTTCATTCGGAAGGAGTTTTATATAGTCCTGTATAGGTGATAAACACTAAGCGATAGACGAAAACGTACTACGCAAGAAATGTAGATCTCTTTAAGACACACAATTTGTTTCAAATAACTTTTTCGTGGGACGATTTCCGAGATATCCGTTATTAATGGTTCGTGTTGTTCAGTAAGAGCCATTCTGTTCTTTCTCGCGATTCCATTGAAAAGTGTGAATTTTTAAGACCAGCGTATAGCGTCCAGTTCTTAAACATTTGACTATCGCTGTTCTCTTTGCATCTATTACGAAATTGTAATGTAGCTATTTCTGCAAAAGTTTATTTGGATAAAATTGAAGCAGAATAAAAATAAGCTTTAGTAAGACTAGTTTGTATACCCACTAATAAACGATAGACGATAGAGAAAGTCATGTGAATGTATCACATTAGATTATCTCTATAAAACTCGACTGAAGAATATAACTACACTTTTTATTTTAAATTTATTGCAATTAATTGTAACTTAAGGGGAGATTAAAAGCCCTATGCTGCCAATGTTAAATCTGCTAAATTAACCACCCATTATCCGATAAACAATTTAAGATTACACTGAATTTTTACAGGATGTATATAAAATTGAATTGAGTTTTATTTATAGACGCTCTTTATCTACTATGGTTTTTAGTCCCATTCTATATTGGGCGTGATAGATCAGAAATTTTGCTCAGATGCCTCTTTATCAGGCTTGAGTTTCTTTTATGTGCCGTAAATCTACAGCACCGGTTTTACTTCCCATCCGAAGGAAGCCATGCTAAGGATTTTCACGTCCGAAAAAAATCCATCGCCCTCCCCGGGTTTGAACCCGCGACCTCGGGAACTAGTCTAGTTGTATACAGAGTGTGTATGAATGCCTTCTAAGTTCAGTGATCTACTTTTATTCAAAAGTTTGTTTATTTAAAAAGATAGGATTTTGTTCCTTTATTATAGCATCTTTTGATTAAAATTTATCAGCAATTATTTTCTTTAATAACTAACCATCCCATCAACACCAAAGCAGATCCACAGTAGCACTTAAGGATTGCTTTTGCGCCGGTATTTACTTGTGTCTACGTAATTGCTTTTGACTGTCCACATAATTATTGTAGTTTAATTGTTGGGAGCCACTGTTTATAACACACTTGCAGGCAGTGGAGCGTGAAAGGGGTGACATATGTATCAGTGCAATTACAACACAGCTGAAAAGTAATATTTCTGTTACTGCCTTTAATGTATACTTGTACTTTGAGTAATAATAGTGTATTAAAGAACGCCGTTGTGATTCTGCTGCGTTTATTAGGGAGTCGCTTTGCAAATAACCTAAGTACTGTCATTACACTTTACTGAACATTAACACGTTAATAATCTGATGATGTTACACTCACATGACTTTCTCTACTCTTGTACAAACTATTTTTACAATCGGTTATTCTCTATATGCTTCGTGTTAATCGAGATGCTAATCTTATTGCTAATTTTCTTGTAATTGCAAGGGGAATTGGTAGGCTTTAAGCGATAGTCAAATATTTTAAGAGCTGGTTGCTATGTGCAGTATTCCATTCTCTTTGTATTACCAGGACAAAAAAAAATCTGATGTGTTACACTCACATGACTTTCTCTACTCTTGTACAATCTGATTTTACAAACGCTTATTCTCCATATGCTTCATGTTAATCTAGATATCGAGATGTCAATCGTATTGGTAATATTCATGTAGATGCAAGGGGAGTATGGTAGCTTTTAAGCGATAGTCAAATATTTTAACGCTGGTTGCTATGTGGCGCATTCCATTCTCTTTGCATGTCCAGGACAAAAAAAAATGAATAACGAATTTGAGAAAAAGTATAAGTATTGGAAAATTTAAGGAAATAACAAGCAATATCTCGAAAACGGTTCACTCCACAAAAGAAATGTATATGACATAAGTTGTGTATTTTAACGCGATCTACATTTTTTGTGTAGTAACATTTTGTCTATCTCTTATGGTTTAACAGTTATGCAAAAGTTGTTCACGGTGAAGAATACTTTTGGAGACATTCCCAGAAAATTCGAGATATACATTTCATTTCACATGACATTATCTTAAACATATGATATTTTCATCAAAATCGTTAGAGCCATTTTTGAGAAAATTAAAATTTTCGAAAAATCTTCCATGTAAAGGGTAGTCTGGGGTGGGGGGATTTTCTTGAAAACCTTCGTGTCGCATCTCTGCAAGATACTGAACCTAAATACCAAGTTTGGTGCTTATCCGACTGTTCGTTTTTGAGTTATGCTGTTCACAGACACACACACACACAGACACACACACACACAGACACACACACACACACACACACACACACACACACAGACACACACGGACATGTTTCCAAAAATGTTTTTTTTGGATTCAAGAGGTCTCAAAACATGTATTTCCGGTGAAATCTCGGTATCGAATTTTTGGGTGGAATGCAATACTTCCCCTACTTACTATACGTAGTAGAGAAAGTAAAAATGAATAACGAATTCCCATTTGAGAAAAAGTATAAGTATTGGAAAATTTAAAGGAATGACAAGCAATATCTCGAAAATGGTTCACTCAACATATAACATGTATATGACATAAATTGTGTATTTTAACGCGATCTACATTTTTTGTGTAGTAACATTTTGTCTATCCCTTATGGTTCACCATTTATGCAAAAGTCGTTCACAATGAACAATACCTTTGGAGACATTCCCAGAAAATTCGAGATATACATTTCATTTGTCATGAAAACATCTTAAACATATGATATTTTAATCAAAATCGTTAGAGGCATTTTTGAGAAAATTAAAATTTTCGAAAAATGTTCCATGTAAAGGGTAATCTGGGATGGGGGGATTTTCTTGAAAACCTTCGTGTCGCATCTCTGGAAGATGCTGAACCTAAATAGCAAGTTTAGTGTTTAACCGACTGTTCGTTTCTGAGTTATGCTGTTCACAGACAGACAGACACAGACACACACACACGCGCGCGCGCGCGGACATGTTTCCAAAAATGCTTTTTTTTATTCAGGGGGTCTCAAAACATATATTTCCGGTGAAATCTCGGTATCGAATTTTTGGGTGGAATACAATACTTCCCCTACTTACTATACGTAGTAGAGAAAGTAAAAATTAGATCCGTCGGCACCTATTGTCATCCTCCAACACTTTGTACGAATTAACTCGGTTCTACTACCTAATTATTTGTTATTACCTTTGCATGTTTAGCGTCTACATCACACTACGATCTGCCTTCATCCATATCTATGCTCTGTAATAACATTATTGCTTACGTAATATGTTTTTACGTAAATTATTAGAACTTGAAGATCTTATATTGTGCTGCTTTTGTTTTGTTTGGTTACATAATTTTAACTGCCCCACGTATGGGAGCCAATTTGTAGTGGTTTATGTTGTATTTATTTAACATTATTGTAGCCCCACGTTATGGTAGCCAATTTGTAACGGTATTACTTGTAATGTTTGTGTATGTGTGTTTACTTCATGTGAAGCCATCTTGTGACGTCATTCATTTGTTCGGTTTGTATCTCCATCTAGTGTTAGCAATTTGTGGTAGTATTAGTGTTTGAAAGAATTTTAATTTTTGTTTACTGTCCTCCGGCTAGCTATTATTTCTCAGTCGAACATGTCTCTTGATCAGAGTGTGTAAGCGGAAAGGAATCTTTTATCCAAATATAACACTGATGAAGAAATTTGTTTTACACATTTATTGTCAAACACGTTAACTATCACATTTATACATTGATCTTAACACTCGCCAAACTGAAACTGTTATAACTTCTTACTGATCACTTTTAATCCACGTACTTCAACCTTTTGTATAATTAACCTTACAACACTTTAGATTATTCATAATTCTGCTGCGCGTAACTTGTGAATCGATACCCGAAGTTTGCCGTACAAATACTTTCGACGAATTGACTGACTGAAGACGACGTGTAGTGTACACAGATTTTTTTGATGAACTGGAACTGAAGGCGACGTGTAATGTATTGAGATTTTCGATGAACTGAACGACTGAAGGCGACGTGTAATGTATTGAGATTTTCGATGAACTGGCCGCGATCTACCTCTGACTTGGCTTTTTATACACCCACTCCCCGATATGCCTAAAGATTATAACTGAGTTACTATTGGCTAATAAAACGCGCCAACATTAGCGTCTATTTTTATATCCAATGAAAATTATGAATACATATGCTCTAGGGAAACATTCCAGAAGGTTCTCAACGGAAAAAACGCGCCAACATTAGGCAACTTCCTCGTTTCCAATAATGATAAACAGCTCACCCCCTCGCTGCATTATTGCGCGCTATTATTGACAGTTTCAGTACGGTCGTATAAACTTACTTATCAACAATAATTACAGTCAAGAAACATCTCAAATCAATGTCACATAAAAATGCATATTCATATTACAATCATTATTTACATTTAAGTAATTACTGCATCAGCTCTTACTAACTTTATTCGATTGAAAAGTCTTAGCGTGGCTTCTCTATCTCACTCAAGATTTGAATGTTTACTCATACACGGTTCTGGTTGGCTAACTTTAATAATTCAAATCTACCTTCTTGCTATTCTATTAGTTATTTCAAATATACATGACATCCGTACAGTGACCCTTTCCTACCATATTTGTGGTCCTGACAAAGTTTTTCTCCTAAGCTATAAAATTTAATTGGTTTCGTCTGGCTACTGACACGATTTCTTCCCTCCTTAGCTTATCCAACAGCTAACTCGATATACACTTCGATACAATATGCATTCACAACTTTCATTTTAACTAATATATAAACCTGTCACTTGTACTTAAACAAAAAAATGCAAGAACTACGAGGGCTGTCCCAGAGGTACGCGAACTAACAAAGAAAACACCAAAATTTCGGTAAAAACATCTTTATTTCTCTATATTGTCTCCTTTCAGCTGGATACACTTTTCCCAGAGGTGTTTATACTGAGAGCCACCGAGTTCTGCAAAATAGCCATCAACTGCAGACTCCAACTCTTCACTGTTGGCAAATCGTTTAGCACCAAGCTATTTCTTCAACTTTGGAAATAGAAAATAATCATAGGAGGTTAAATCTGGCGAATAGGGTCATGAGGAAGCAATTCTAACTTTAACTCATTGATTTTGGCCATTGCGATAATGGATGTGTGAACTGGTGCATTGTCTTGATGAAACAAAAGTTTCTTTTCCACTAAATGCGGCCGTTTTTGCTTGATTTTATCATTCAAATGCTGCAATAAGTTTGCATAATACTCGTCATGGATTACTTTTCCTTCTTGAAGATAATCAATGAAAATTATTCCACGCACATTCCAAAAAACCGACGTCATGACCTTGCCTGCAAATGGAAGTCTTGCCTTCTTTGGAGCTGATTCTACCCTTTCAATCCACTGTTTTGATTGTTCCTTCGTCTCACGTGTGCAGTGATGGAGCCATATTTCATCCATGATTATGAATCGACACAAAAACTCTGCTTTATTGCAGCAAAACATCGCCAAACACTCGACTGAAACATCTTCATGATCTGCTTTTATTCCATTGTGAGTAAACGCGGCACCATCTTGCGCACAGCTTTCTCATGTCTAAATTTTCAGTTAGTGTACGATGTACAACACTTTTTGAAATGCCTATGATGTCTGCTAGCTCGCGCACTTTCAGTCGACGGTTATCCAATACCATTATGTGGATTTTCCTCACAATTTCTGGAGTGGTCACCTCATTTGGTCGACCACTGCGATGTTCGTCTTGGCGCTCGTACGGCTTCGCTTAAACTCTGCCACCCAATATTTTACTGTTGTAAACGAAGTAACAGACTCTCCCAGAGTAGAATCTAGCTCAGCTTTATTAGTGGACTAAGGCCTTTCAAATGAAAGTACTGTATCACATAACGATGAGCAGTTTTACCCATGTTTACAAATTGCTGAGAACGTTCACTATTGATGGCTGCCAAACAATTATTAAACGACGTAGCATCATCAAACTTCAGACTTAAGCTTTATATGGTTTGTACTTTCTACCACAGTCATTTGTTTGAAACAACCACTATCTATACATCAGGCCGGGTACTTCAGGGTCTGCCCTCGTATTAATTAACAGGTAAATAACTGACACAATTATTACTTAGGCCTGGTACTCATTATCCGCGACCTCAATAGTCATTAGACATCATGAAACAGCAGAATGGGACGCTCCGTGGAACTCACGGACTTCGAACGTGGTCAGATGATTGGGTGTCACCTGTGTCAGAAGTCTGTACGCGAGATTTCCACACTCCTAAACATCCCTAGCTCCACTTTCTGATGTGATAGTGAAGTGGAAACGTGAAGGGACATATTCAGCACAAAAACGTACAGGCGGACCTCGTCTGTTGACTGACAGAGACCGCCGACATTTGAAGAGGGTCGTAAAGAGTAATAGGCAGACCATCACACAGGAATTCCAAACTGCATCAGGATCCACTCCAAGTACTATGACAGTTAGGCGTGAGGTGAGAAACCTTGGATTCCATGGTCGAGCGGCTGCTCATAAGCCACACATCACGCAGGAAAATGCCAAACGACGCCTCGCTTGGTGTAAGAAGCGTCAACATTACACGATTGAACAGTGGCAAAACGTTGTGTGGAATGACGAATCACGGTGCACAATGTGGCGATGTGGGTATGGCGAATGTCCGGTGAACGTCATCAGCCAGCGTGTGTAGTGCCAACAGTGAAATTCGGAGGTGGTGGTGTTATGGTGTGGTCGTTTTTTTCCTGGAGGGGGCTTGCACCCCTTATTGTTTTGCGTGGCACGATCACAGCGCAGACCTACATTGATATTTTAAGCACCTTCTTGCTTCCCACTGTTGATGGCGATTGCATCTTTCAACACGATCGAGCACCTGTTCATACTGCACGGGCTGTGGCGGAGTGGTTACACGACAATAACGTTCCTGTAATGTACTGGCCTACACAGAGTCCTGACTTGAATCCTATAGAACACCTTTGGGATGTTTTGGAACGCCGACTTCGTGCCAGGCCTCAACGAACTACATCGATACCTCTCCTCAGTTCCGCACTCCGTGAAGAATGGGCTGCCATTCCCCAAGAAACCTTCCAGCACCTGATTGAAAGTATGCCTGCGAGAGTGAACGCTGTCATCAAGGCTAAGGGTGGGCCAACACCATATTGACTTCCAGCATTACCGATGGAGGGCTCCACGAACTTGTGCGTCATTTTCAGCCAAGTGTCTGGATACTTTTGATCACGCAGTGTACGTATTAGTGTCCAATATATCTGTATGTTCATCATGCTGTAAACACAGTTCCATACGCTTCCATGTTCTTCTTGATCTATTTTTTAGCATATCCGGTGTTATAGTGCGAAATACGTCCTCAACAGCATTGTGCAGTTCTTCGTTTGTGCATAACGACGTGCAGATACATGCGCCTTAATGACCCCTCCCCATAATGAGTTGTCAGGTGTGGTGAGGTCAGAACTTCTTGGTGGCCATTTCAAGGAGTTGCTGATGAACCACGATCTATCCACCGTCCTGGAACGGTGAACGTAGTGAGGAGGTGCTCCATCTTGCTACAACCATGTGCGTTCTGTGAGGCGTCTTTCCTCAAGTTGAGGTGTTATCCATGTTTGTAACACGTGTAAATAATTTGCGCCATTCACAGTTCCTTCAAAAAAGTACGGTCCAAGCAGATGTGATGTCATCGCTGCGGGCTCCGTGAGGCGGGTTCCTTTCTAATTCGACTGTGTAATGAGAATTCTCTTTGACCCGAAAGACAATATTTCTAGCACGTGAGCTGCAATAAATCGCACATTCATATGAAAACATAATCTTGCCACGGCTCACTGCATTTGGAAATTGAGTTAACAAAGCACGGCATGCTAAAACGCGCTCATTTCAGTCTCTGTCCGAAAACTCGTTTACGAACGTCGGTCGAAAGGAGCTGAAGGTTTTTTTTCATGCGATCTCGCATTGTCCTAGATATACCGAGTTCCGAAGCACGTTTACGTGTCGACTTCATAGGAGATTGTTCAATCGAGGCAGAGACTCCGGCACATGTTTCTTCTTCCTTCCATTCCGCGGCCTGTTTGTAACACTGCCAAAAGCAAAAACACGTCTTTCCCAATCCAGAAGTGTTGCTTTTCGAGGTGGAGCCTTAATAAATCTTTCCTGGAATGCTCCCGTAATCTTTGTCATTGTCTACCCTGTGTGTTGTCGTTCGTGCACCCACACACTTGTCACTAAGCGCTCCTCAAAAGTGTATCTATGACCGCGCACATCTGCCATATCTGCACATCTCGACTGCGAAAACATGTAACCATGAATTCCAATTGATTCCGACAATTGATAAGAATTAATAGCTACATAGCATAATAACATTTGATACTACCAACCTGCATAATACAGGTACGGGGACTTCTCGCCCAACCTATATATAGGTATTTAAGAGTAGTTTAAGCGAGTATTCTGCTAAAAAATGTACGATTAAAGATTATTTCCTAAAATTTCTACTAAATACCAGAACGCAAGTTCTAAATGTTGTGAACGCACCTGAAATGTAGCGGTATGTGTCGATCTTTTTCTGGGACTTTTCTGTTTTCGGTAAATCACCTGGGCTAATATGTATAGGTACCCTGAAGCCAAATATACGCATTTTGTGTGAGTAAAAAATTGAGTTTTATTTATGGACGCTGTTTAACTGCTGTGGTCCTCAGTGTCCCATTCTATATTGGGCGTGAGAGACCGGTAATTTTGCTCAGAGTCCTCTTTATAAGGCTTGAGGTTATTTTACGTGCCGTAAATCTACGACACGGGACCACCGGCTTTACTTCCCTTCCGAAGGAAGTCATGCTAAGGAATTTTATGCCCGAAAAAATCCATCGCCCTCCGCGGGTTTGTACCCGCGGCCTTGGGAGCTAGAGGCTAACACGGTACCACTAGTCCACGGAGAACGACATTTTGTGTGTGTGTGTGTGTGTGTGTAAGTGTGTGTGTGTGTGTGTGTGTGTGTGTGTGTGTTACCTAATCAACCATTGAAACGATTATAACGAAATTCGTTATGCAATAGACCTTAGGTCACACTTAGAGATATGTTATATGGCATCTTAATTACATCATCAGATGGAGCGGGGGCTCCTGATGTATAATAAATAATATATACCTCCAATAATAAATACCTATGGCGTTTATTATTATGTTTGTGAAAAATGCTACTGCATTATTGTGCTTAGTAAACTTATCACAAGAGTAGTGAAATCGACACAGAACCACTACAGATATAATCGGCTTTATAATACAGTAAATATTAAAATAACTTTTCCTTTGTGTAATGATTTAAAAACATAAAATACTCCAGTGTGGCACAGTATGTAGCAAATATTGTTCAGCAATGTCTATGTTCACTTTCTCTACTTTCTCTGGCTCTAACGATTTTGATTAAAATATCATATATTTAAGATACTTTCATGACAAATAAAACGTATATCTTGAATTTTCTGGGAATATCTCCAAAAGTGTCCTTCATTGTGAACGACTTTTGCATAACTGGTAAACCATAAGAGATAGACAAAATTTTACTACACAAAAAATGTAGATCGCGTTAAAATACACAATTTATGTCATATACATTTTTTTTTTTGAGTGAACCATTTTCAAGATATTGCTTATTATTCCCTTAAATTTTCCAATACTTATACTTTTTCTCAAACGGGAATTCGTTATTCATTTTTTTTGTCCTGGTAATGCAAAGAGAATGGAATACGCCACATAGCAACCACCTTTTAAAATATTTGACTATCGCTTAAAGCCTACCAATTCCCCTTGCATCTACAAGAAAATTAGCAATAAGCTTAACATCTCGATATCTCGATTAACATGAAGCATATGGAGAATAAGCGTTTGTAAAAATAGTTTGTACAAGAGTAGAAAAAGTCATGTGAGTGTAACACATCAGATTTTTCATGTAAGTGGTAGCCGGGAATAAGAGTATTTTCTTGAGAATCTTCGTGGAAGATGCTGAACTTAATTACCTATCCGACATTTCGTTACTAAGTTAATCTGTTCACACACACGTCGTCCTCCGTGGTCTAGGGGTACCATGTTAGCTTCTACTTCCCGAGGTCGCGGGTTCAAACCCGGCGGTGAGCGATGGATTTTTTTGGGCGTAGGGAAGTAATGCCGGTGGTCCCATGTCGTAGATTTGCGGCACGTAAAAGAACCTTAAGCCTGATAAAGAGGCCTCTGAGTAAAATTTCCAGTCTTTCACGCCCAATATAGAATCGGACGTTAAGAGCTATAGTAGCTAAAGAGCGTCCATAACTAAAACTCAATTTAATTTAACACACACATTCTAAAAATTCTTTCTTTGGATTCAGTGGACCTGAGTGAAATCTCGATATCGAATTCTCGGATGGAATAAATAATACTTTCTATAGGTAAGAGGTAAAGCAAATATGAATAGGCATGTTTAAAATGGTATTTTAGGGTGCAGAAAGCTCGTTATACAAGTTAACATAAGTTATTTATGCATCATTAGCATTACGTTTTTAGTTACATTTTATTATATGTATTATAGATTTTTATTATGCACATGCAATTGTTGATTATTTAAGTGGCAAAATTGTCTATCCCCAAAATGTTCAGGTTTCTAAAATTCTGTGTTTTGAGTATAAATCCTTTATGACAAACACCATCTAGATTTCCATTTTAAACATTTTGTGAATAGAAATGAATAATGCGTTACTACCACTACCAATATTACAACACTTAAATATTATCGTGCTGAGCGAGGATTGAACTTCAACACAGCGCACAAAGCTAGTGCTCAACTACTCAGATCGACATGAACATAGGTTATAGTTCTCGTGATTTTACTGGAACCAACATGCAGGCAGAACTCGAAACTGAGAAGTGATAAACGTTAGTTATTGAATTGGTTCGTGTTGCAATGACAGTGGAGATTCTTCAGCCAATTAAACTCACAAGTTCGTAGAAATGGGAACAGAACGGATGAGTGGGCGTGAGGACGACAGGCCGTAATGGAATTCCAGCAAGAGCTTAGAGGGTTCGCTGTGGATGCGGGTGCAATTGATAAAATAAGTGCGGGGGTGGATTTGGGGCTGCAGTGCCAACCTCCGGATACCTTAACTACATACACTTTGTTCCACACCTACACTGAAATTTAAGATATCTTTAATATCGGTGGATATGAGGTTCGATTTGAAACAGATTTTCATTTAGACATTGTTAGTTTAAGATAGTAACTCATTTCATGCATTTTTTATTTAAATTTTATGAAAACGCCACAATCTCGCAAAAAATCTGATGTGTTACACTCATATGACTTTCTCTACTCTTGTACAAACTATTTTTACAAACGCTTATTCTCCATATGCTTCATGTTAATGGAGATATCGATATGTTAATCTTATTGCTAATTTTCTTGTAGATGTAAGGGGAATTGATAGGCTTTAAGCGATAGTCAAATATTTTAAGAGCTGGTTGTTATGTGGAGTATTCCATTCTCTTTGCATTACCATAACAACAAAAAATGAATTTGAGAAAAAGTATAAGTATTGGAAAATTTAAGGGAACAACAAGCAATATCTCGAAAATGGTTCACTCAACAACAAAAATGTATATGACATAAATTGTGTATTTTAACGCGAGCTACATTTTTTGTGTAGTAAAATTTTGTCTATCTCTCATGGTTTACCAGTTATGCAAAAGTAGTTCACAATGAAGAATACTTTTGGAGACATTCCCAGAAAATTCAAGATATACATTTCATTTGTCATGAAAATATCTTAAACATATGATATTTTAATCAAAATCGTTAGAGCCATTTTTGAGAAAATTAAAATTTTCGAAAAATGTTCCATGTAAAGGGTAATCTGGGGTGGGGGATTTTCTTGAAAACCTTCGTGTCGCATCTCTGGAAGATACTGAACATAAATACCAAGTTTGGTGTTTATCCGATTGTTCGTTTCTGAGTTATGCTGTTCACAGACAGACACACACACACACACACACACACACACACACACACACACACACACACACACGGGCATGTTTCCAAAAATCCTTTTTTTGGATTCAGGGGATCTCAAAACATATATTTCCGGTGAAATCTCGGTATGGAATTTTTGGGTGGAATACAATGCTTCCCCTACTTACTATACGTAGTAGAGAAAGTAAAAAAATCCAGACTGTTTTCATTCTTTCTAAAGAGGCTGCAATATACTACAGATGACTCACTTAGTGGCGAAGTAGACAGCGTTAAAATGTTAACAGCCACAAATGTACTGATAGTATACCAAAACTCGGGTAATTAGTATAGGTCGCGCAACGGATGTTGGCATGTGAAAATTTAATGGAAAGCTACGATGTGAGTCATTTACCGTATAGATGTATGGCACATACGGGGCTGCAGCTCGAAGAATGGTGCTAAGTTGAGACGAGAGTTGTATACGGTAGAAGGAACTGTGACTGGACAGAAGGAACCACGTGCTACTTGCAAGGGAGGTATTGAAACATCAGAGGTCTGGCTGACTGAGGTTCATATGCCAATATCCCTGGCGAGACCTATACATACTAGCTGGCTTACCCAACGTTGCGCGGGTTGCTTCTTATACCTCAAACGTCGATTGAATTAATTTCATTGACCTCTCACCATTGTAAAAATTATGTAGAAGATTTTCTCTCCTTACCCCTTACAACTGCAATTTCCTAAAGCCCCGATTATACGCGAAAAATAACTAGATGTTCACGAAAATCCATATGAAACATCAACGGATGTTGTGTTTCTGATTTCTTTAACCCTACCCCATGGCTGTCTTCCAAATTTTGGAAAACTGTAAGGCGTTGTATTTCTGTAGTGAAAGAACGAATACTTACGTAATTTTAGATAATGGCAGTGGTTAAAATTTTAAACCTTTGTACATATTCTTTCAAAGTTATATAGCAATGCAAGAACTACACAGTTTTCACGTAATACACAAACCTCTGGCATGAATATTGAACGAAATAGGGAGCGAAACTGATAATAGGCAGCAGTTTAAACATTTTGGAAATAGGACATGGTCTGTAACCGTTGATAAAAATAATCACAACTGTTAATTATAAGTATCGTTCGAATTTTTTCTTTATGTATATATAATTATTTAGCATACTCTGGTAATGAACTTGATTACAACACACAAAGGAAATAAGCAAAACCTTTACATAATGTTATTTTGGCATCCAAAAACTTCACTGCATACATATGCAAAATTAGAATAAAGTTTACTCAGATGTTTTTGAATAAAATGTCAATTGAAGGAATAAGTATTTAATAAAATATCGATCGTACCTTATAAGCAGAATCTGATTGTATTTCGTTTTGCTGCGTCTTTTTGTTTTCTCACTTGCTAAACCGTGACCAACTATGTATATTGCTTGCAATGAAATATCTATGAGTTTTGTTTATTTTTACATGTATTTTCTGTGGAAGGAGTCGCAATACAAACTATTTCCTACTCTATGGCATTCCAACGAAAAGTCAAAGCCACTTTCGCAAGTATGTTCTTTCATGGCTCCAAAATATTCGGATTCTAGTATCCAGGCCGTGTAAATCTTATTTGGTCTTTTAGTCCTCTAAAAATTTAAATTAGGTGTCTTATAGCCTATGTCCGTCGGAAAGAACAGTGCTTTTTAATGGTGAAAGAATGAGGTCTCTCTCTCACGCACAAGCACACAGTGTTTTCTCCTTATAATATTAATACGCATAGATTTGTTCATGGAATAGAAACATATTTTATTCGCAGCTCAATATTTAATGCCGCTATGGTGAGAAACACATCTGTAATTATCGTGTACTTCATAGTATTTATCCAGAGTTTGTTATGCACAGAGGACTGAATACGTTGTTGTAATGTACACCCATGCACAAAAAATATTAGTCATGTCTTGAACGCCAAATTTTTCAAAGTCCTACATGGCACAGCGCCTTATTTACACCACACGCAATGCAGTTGTGTAGCCGCAGCATCTGTTGTGCGGCATTACTAAACATGCTATCTTCCATATGTCTCCTTTGTAACGCTGTGCCAAAGTGTAGGGTACTTCTGTGGTTAAAACTGCAGCTTCGCTTCTCGCATTTAGCAAACGCCTTATTTTTCTTTCTTTCTTCTTTTAATAATATTTAATCAACATTAACTTAATCTAATCATAGAGGCCATTTATTTTCGATATATCTACTGATACACGGCATTCAGTAAAGTGAATAATAGAATAGTTATTATAATGCTTCTTTAAGAGTTTATTCTACCCAACTGCAATATGCTGACCACGAAACTACATGATGCACGAAAGGGTGCGCAAACGCATCAGGCCCGAACAGGCTCTCTTTCAGTGAATCATACCGCGTTTGACAATGGCAGAACGCGCATACAAAGACTTTGTGCATAGTGCTAACCAAAAGGTACAAAACTGTATTGCGCAGAAGAATTTGAGAGAGAGAGAGAGTGTGTGTGTGTGTGTGAGAGAGAGAGAGAGAGAGATAGAGGGGGAGGGAGAGAAGAAAAAACTGCTGCTGCCTATTTTCAACGTTCCAAACGGAAAATTGCTTTAAGTGTTCGAGAAAGTTTCTTAGCCGCATTTATGTAATCGAATGTCTCTGCAGTTATATATTTCGTGCTTCTATTAGTACATTAAATTAAAACATTTGTTAATTGTTTTACTGTGGGTATTTTTATACAAATGTATTGTTATTCCCTTATGGTGGGATGAAATTTGTAGTCAGTTGCAAATAATGTGCACAGCCATTATAATAATTTTATGGTATCTCAAAAGAACAATACGTACTCGATTAAAGCATAGGCACCGTGCTGCCACAATTCAATTGAAGTTTTTCAGATTTCCCTTCCATTCTGTGCTCACTGCACAGATATCGCCGAGCAGGAAGTAGCAGCCGACGCAGACCCAGAGGTCCTCGCATCCATTCAGCACAAGCTGATTGAGAAACACTTCGAGGACGCGGAGGCCCGAAACAACACCAACGCAGACAACTCCACACCAGCCACCACCAACAGTGCCACAGCCGCTGTCATCGTCTCCAGCATCACCGAACTCACACTCTATCAAGCACAGCGGGAAATGCACAATCGTCAAAAGTAATCAATAACTTCTTGACCTGCCACGACACCTCAACGACAGTTACCAACACATCTGAAACTTCATGGAGCAGCATGTGCTCTACTCACACAACACCGAAACAGCAACACCAGATGTTAAATCCAAATAAAAGATTAAACCTTTTCTCCCTTTTTCTCCTCTCCTTTTTCCAAGCCGCCGTTACTCCACTATGGTCATAGCCAAGGCCAGTGCCAAGCCTATAGTGTAGCCACCTACCTATAAAGCTTGCTGCTGCCCTTCAGGCTCCCCTCCCCGATAATAACGGAGGTGCTATCTGCGATACTCCCCAAATCCTCGATTCCCTGTTGTCCCTCTCCTTATTCTATCCCGTCTTCTTTCCCCCAAAATATAAATATATACACATAAAACACAGGCACAGACTATTTTACAGTTCCTGCATATACAGCCCAAGGCAAAATAAATGAGCAACAGCCAGAGAGGAGGTTCGAGTCGGAAAACATCGGAAGTATTCGCTGACGCTGCGTTCACAATACACGATTTAATGCAACCCTGCGTTCATTTCAAAGCTATGCGATGTGAAACGTATGTGTCTCGTAATTGGAGCAACCTGCGATCGAATCCACAGTGTATATGTTTATTTCTATTATTTGCATTTTAATTTGTTAAATATATGCCAATGTCATACGTTTTTCATGCATAAGATATCTACTAATTTTAAGACATTCTTGCACACAAAGTAAATTACTCCTCTCGTTTTCAAAATAAATGACATGTTAGTAGGAATTCTAAAGAAAAAACGAAACCAATTATTTAATTTATTTAATATTGGATGTGCAAACTGGGTCTCATTCTTCAGTTATGAATGGTGCTGGTGTGAATCTGCGCGCGCACCTCATAGTCTTGGAGTTCTGCATAATACGTTACCAATCATAGTGATTTTTGCTATGGCTGAGCGCACACACAAAGACGAAGCTACAAGGAGATCTCTCCTTACGTTGGTGAACGTTGCTGAATAATCTGTTTCTCAGGCTACAAGAGCAGTTGATGTCCCTATATCTACGACCGGATTCTGGTGGAAACGTTTGTCCACTCCTCAGTGTTCTCAGCAGGACACTGAAACTCTAGAAGAGGCATTTGTAATTCCTTCCAGCATGTATTCTACAATTACAAGTAATTCTAATTTACCTGGGTCGAACCGCACAGCCTTACGTCGTTTGACATAAGCTCTTTGCCCGATTAGCAGTTAAGAAGCAGCGCCTTACAAACGATCACAGATTATGTCGCCTCGCATTTGCAGAAGAAAATGTCAATCATGACCAGAATAGGGTTGTATTCACGGACGAGGCGACATTTTCATCTTCAAATGGGGGAAAACTGTCTACCACCCCAGAGGAAAACGTTACGATGCAAAATACGTGGCACAAATGGATCACCAAGGTCGCGCATCTGTGTCGTATTGGGGTTGGTTGTCACGAGATGGTCTAGGTGTGTTGTAGCAACTTGTTGGCACATTAAATAGCCAGCAGTATAAAGACATCATCAAAAACATCATGCTTCCTTCTGTAAGGACTAGATATCCCGATGCGATGATTGAATTCCAGCAGGATAACCACCCTGTCCACACAAGTCAGCAGGTATCAAACTGGTTCTCGCAAAGGCACGATATCACATGATTGAATGGCCTCCTTGCTCACAAGATCTTAATCCTATTGAAAATTGTGGACAGGGGTGAATAAAGTTTTGGAACTGAAATGGCCTGCAAGACAACGCAACACAAAAGAAGTTTTGCAGGATCAAATACAGAATACTTAGGACTAGGAATTTGATATCATCCATGCCCCGTAGAATGAGGGCAATGATAGAAGTAGAGGGCTTACACACCCGATATTAAGCTAACTTCTATTTATTTGCTTTTTCATTTATAAATATAACATTTACTTATTTCAAATTTAGTTTGAAAACGAAAAGGAGAGTGTTTCAGTTTTTATGTGTAAGCATAAATGCCTTGAACTCAAATAAGCATTAGAGTATGGTAATAAACATTGCGTTTTTCTGTACACAAAAAACAATAAACAATATGAGATCAAAAGTATCTGGACACCCCACAAACATACGTTTTTCATCTTAGGTGCATTGTGCTGCCACCTACTGCCTGGTACTCATTATCCGCGACCTCAGTAGTCATTAGACATCGTGAAACAGCAGAATGGGACGCTCCGTGGAACTCACGGACTTCGAACGTGGTCAGGTGATTGGGTGTCACCTGTGTCAGAAGTCTACGCGAGATTTCCACACTCCTAAACATCCCTAGATCCACTGTTTCTGATGTGATAGTGAAATGGAAACGAGAAGGGACATGTACAGCACAAAAGCGTACAGGCCGACCTCGTCTGTTGACTGACAGAGATCGCCAACATTTGAAGAGGGTCATAAAGAGTAATAGGCAGACATCTATCCAGACCAACACACAGGAATTCCAAACTGCATCAGGATCCACTCCAAGTACTATGACAGTTATTGTGAGGTGAGAAACCTTGGATTCCATGGTCGAGCGGCTGCTCATAAGCCACACATCACGCAGGAAAATGCCAGACGACGCCTCGCTTGGTGTAAGGAGCGTCAACATTACACGATTGAACAGTGGCAAAACGTTGTGTGGAGTGACGAATCACGGTACACAATGTGGCGATCCGATGGCAGGGTGTGGGTATGGTGAATGCCAGCGTGTGTAGTGCTAACAGTGAAATTCGGAGGTGGTGGTATTATGGTGTGGTCGTGTTTTTCCTGGAGGGGGCTTGCACCCCTTGTTGTTTTGCGTGGCACGATCACAGCGCAGACATACATTGACATTTTAATCACCTTCTAGCTTCCCACTGTTGAAGAGCAATTCGGGGGATGGCGATTGCATCTTTCAACACGATCGAGCACCTGTTCATACTGCACGGGCTGTGGCGGAGTGGTTACACGACAATAATATCCCTGTAATGGACTGGCCTGCACAGAGTCCTGACTTGAATCCTAGAGAATACCTTTGGGATGTTTTGGAACGCCGACTTCGTGCCTGGCCTCACCGACCTACATTGATACCTCTCCTCAGTTCCGCACTCCGTGAAGAATGGGCTGCCATTCCACAACAAACCTTCCAGCACCTGATTGAATGTATGCCTGCGAGAGTGAACGCTGTCATCAAGGCTAAGAGTGGGCCAACACCAGCATTACCGATGGAGGGCGCCACGAACTTGTACGTTATTTTCAGCCGGGTGTCCGGATACTTTTGATCACGTAGTGTATATGCTCGAGATACGAACCACGGTAGGCCCCATTGCTACTTACCTGCTTATAGTCCCTGGCTGTCAGCACATATTCAGTAACTGGGATTCAATATGAAAGGTAACGAAAGAACTAAACTAACGCACGCATTCCGATACACCAATTGGAAGTGAAAACGATTTGGACTTCTACAAATATACACTTCGAAAGTCTTTTCTTTTTCTTCTTCTTCTTTTCTTTTTGTCCTAGGTTATACCTTGTGAACACAGCTGTTACGAAGGTACAAGAAGCCCTCCGATCCACACATGGAATCTGGGGATGATTTTTTTTTTTTTTTGCGGCGGGGGGGGGTCCACTGATGTAAAATATTGAACTACTTTATTAAAGGGAGCGATGGTGCAAATTACATTGCAACAAGCATGTTTACTCGAACATAATCATAATAGTAAACAAGGTCAAATGTTCCGTAAATGATAACTGCTTGTCCTAACCAGAGCCGGCATTAAATGTCAATAAGATCTAGGGGACTCTTCAATACTAAAGTCAATCGTTTCTACTGCGTCTGCTAAATTTGACACCATGCTTACAGCACAAATAAAACTGCCTAAGATTAAAGTCCTAAATTGATAGGTTATTTTTAAATTAAACAAAAGTAGTGATGTAACGTCACAAGACCAAAACGCGATTTCTTACAGTATTCATATTTAGAATCATGCAAGTACCCCTTGTTTACCTGCATAAATTTAATTGAGATAACATTTAGCATTCAACTGTTGATACTAAAATGAAGAAAAAAATCTATGTGTTACACTCACAAGACTTTCTCACCCCTTGTGCCAACTATTTTTACAACTCTTATTCTCCGCCTACTTCATGTTAATCGAAATGTTAATCTTATTGCTAATTTTCTTGTAGGTGCAAGGGGAAAATGATAGGCTTTAAGCGATAGTCAAATGTTTTAAGAGCTGGTTGCTATGTGGAGCATTCCATTCTTTTTGCATGTCCAGGACATAATAATAAACAAAAAGAGTGACGAATTCCCTTTTGAGAAAAAGTATAAGAATTGAAAAATTCAAACAAATAACAAGGAATATTTTTAATATAGAGTCAACTGAAAAATTCAACGCCACAGCCGGGATTTGAACACGGTTCTCCCGCTCTCCGTGCGGTTGCTCTAACCATTGAGCTACTGTGACAACATGCCGGAGGGGCATTGAACTCCCCAATTGACTCCAGTTCAAATCCCGGCTGTGGCGTTGAATTTTTCAGTTGACTCTAAATTAAAACTTGTCTAAGACCAGGCTAAGGTCTATTAAAAGTATAATTAATTTATATAATAACAACAAAAAATAATTAAAACAAGAAATATCACGGAAATGAGTTACTCGACAAAAAAGAAAAGTATAAACTATGTGTTTTAACGGGATCTTCATATTTTGTATAATAAAATTTTGTCTATTTCTTACGTTTTACCAATTATGCGAAAGTCATTCAGAATGAAGAGGATTTTTAGGAACATTCCCAGGAAATTCAAGATATACATTTCATTTGTCATGAAAATATATTAAACATATGATGTTGTAATCAAAATCGTTACAGCCATTTTTGAGAAAATTAAAATTTTCGAAAAATGTCCCATGTAAAGGGTAGACTGGATGGGGGTTTTCTCAAAATCTTCGTGTCGCATCGTTGGAAGATAGTAAACTCAAGTACCAAGTTTAGTATTTATTCGATTTTTCGTTTTTGATTTATGCTGTTCACAGACTGACAGACACACACGCGCGCGCGAACATGTTTCCAAAAATACTTTATTTGGATTGGGCACCTCAAAACTTGCATTTCCGGTGAAATCTCGATATCGAATTTTTGGGTGAAATACAATACTTCCCCTACTTACCTTACGTAGTAGAGAAAGTAAAAGGTAGACGAATTAATTTTAAAATAAAATGAATGCATGATTAAACTACAATATAAACAATCCTATAGGTTTCTGAACATACACATTATAAAGTTGTGAAATATATTTTAAAATGTGGAGTCTCTGCTTAAAATGTAAAGATTAAATTAACAGATAAGTTACAAGATAACACAGTTTTAGTGTGCTGAACCCTAAAATGACAGTTCCTCCACTTGTGACATACCCTAGTTCTGCCACCAGTTTATGTCTCCAGTATATCACAAACTCTTATATTTGATCATTTTTGCGATTATGTTTTTCGAGATAACTTTTGCAGAAATTACGCATTTCGTTATAGGTAGGATAGAGGTAATCGAACTATTTGTCAGATATTTAAAATCGGATCGCTATACGCTGAATTTAAATTCCAAATTCTTCCCAGATCGAGAAACAACTGCGTAACGACATTTAAAAAATCTGATGTGTTACACTCACATGACTTTCTCTACTCTTGTACAATCTAATTTTACAAACGCCTATTCTCCATATGCTTCATGTTAATCGAGATATCGAAATGTCAATCTTATTGGTAATTTTCTTGTAGATGCAAGGGGAATATGGTAGCTTTTAAGCGATAGTCAAATATTTTAACGCTGGTTGCTATGTGGCGCATTCCATTCTCTTTGCATGTCCAGGACATAAAAAAATGAATAACGAATTTGAGAAAAAGTATAAGTATTGCAAAATTTAAGGAAATAACAAGCAATATCTCGAAAACGGTTCACTCAACAAAAGAAATGTATATGACATAAGTTGTGTATTTTAACGCGATCTATATTTTTTGTGTAGTAAAATTTTGTCTATCTCTTATAGTTTACCAGTTATGCAAAAGTCGTTCAGAATGAAGAATACTTTTGGAGACATTCCCAGAAAATTCGAGATATACATTTCATTTCTCATGATATTATCTTAAACATATGATATTTTCATCAAAATCGTTAGAGCCATTTTTGAGAAATTTAAAATTTTCGAAAAATGTTCCATGTAAAGGGTAGTCTGGGGTGGGGGGATTTTCTTGAAAACCTTCGTGTCGCATCTCTGGAAGATACTGAACCTAAATACCAAGTTTGGTGTTTATCCGACTGTTCGTTTTTGAGTTATGCTGTTCACACACACACAGACACACAGACACACACACACACACAGACACACAGACACACACACGGACATGTTTCCAAAAATGCTTTTTTTGGATTCAGGAGGTCTCAAAACATGTATTTCCGGTGAAATCTCGATATCGAATTTTTGGGTGGAATGCAATACTTCCCCTACTTACTGTACGTAGTAGAGAAAGTAAAAATGGCAAGGTATTGAAGCATTCAAATGGATATCTCGGAAATGGTTCACGGTATAACAAAAAGCTATTTAAATTAATAAATTGTGTGTTTTTTTTAAAGAGATCTACTTTTTAGTTGTTGTTTTTTATCCCTTCCCTTATACAAAATTCCTTCCAATAAAGAAGCTTTACTGACTATTCCCAGAAAATTAAAGATATATTTTATTTGTCATGCAAATATCTTAAAAACATAGTATTTTAATCAAAATTATTTTGGAGAAAATAAAAAAATAAAAAAAAAATTCCATGTAAAAGGTAGTTTGGGATAGTAGAATTTTCTGGAAATCTTCGTGTAGCATCTTTGGAAGATACTGGACAGAAATTTATTCAAGTTTACATTTTTAAAGAGATATATAAAGAGATATATCTGTTCTCAGATATATAAAAACAGAGAAACATATGCGGATTTTTTTTCTGAATTGTTAATCAGGGGGCCTCAAAACACGATTTCAGGTGAAATCTCAGAGAATTTTTGGGTAGAATGCACATCCTTTACCTACTAGTACATGGTAGAGAAAGTAAAAGGTATTGTAAAATCCAAACCAATAGTAACGAATACCTCGGAAATTGTTAATGCGAGGGAAAAATGAACATAAACTGTATGTATTAAGGGATCCACATTTTTGTGAGGTAAGCTTTGTCTATCTCTTATGATTTACCAGTTACACAAGTTTATATAAAATTAATTCATAATGAAGAGGATTCACAGAAAATTCAATATATACCTACATTTTATTAGTCATACAAATATTTTAAACATATGGTATTTTAATCTAAATCTTACGAACCATTTTTGGATAAAATCAGGATCTACCATAAATCTTCAATGTAAACGGCATGGAATATTTTCTTGAAAATCTTCGTGTCGCATCTTTGGAATATTCAAACTTCAATACCAAATTTTGTATTTATCCTATGTTTCGCTTTGAGTAACGTTACACAACTGGTACATTTTTCTATATTAAATTGCATTTAGAAGACCTCGTGTATTTCTAGGAAATCTCATATAAAAATTTTGGGGTGGAACATACTATATAAACATGTACTGAACTGCTCTGCAGAATTTTGTATTTTTTGCTGCATTGTATCTTAATATCGAGTATTTCTTTTTGATTCAGTTCTGATTTTCATTCTCTTTGGATTTAGCACCAGATATAATGGTTTAGGGATGGGGGGGCACAACAAAGCAAAGCAGCAATGTTACTTTGGCGTTAATCATGAGCAACGTTCAGTACTTACCATGTGGAATTCGCACCTTACCAAGGTCATGGAATACCGGACTACTACATAACCCTGATCCGTACTGTCTATAACTAAACTAACAAACCAATTAAAACAACAATGCTGAAACATACCTTAGGTTGATAATGAAGAGAAGAATACTCTGTTGGGAAGAGCAGGGTCCTAAGTTGCTCATCAACACAGAAATACTGGTGCATACAGAGAAAGAGTTTCACATAACCTCCCAAAGCTCGAATACCAGACGACGTGAACTCAGAATTTAACTGCGCTTGCGTAAAGGGGGCGTGACGGTGCAGTATGTTATTGACATTCTCTTTCTCCTAGGATTTAGAGGAAGGAGACGCGCTACTTATAAAATAAACAAGGTGATTTCGCGCATTTAAAAGACAAAGCTAAAGAGTCCAACAAGCAGCACTTTATCTGTTAGCCAACGCGAGTTTGTTGTAAAGATGGAAACCAAACCAACACCGTATCACTTAACGTGCGTAACACAAACTACGAACAAGTAGACGTCCTTTGCCTTGCATTATCAAGTGACAGCATCGGAAGATACATTATTTGTATTTACTATGTTTTACATGAATGTAAACGCTAATAGCATGAGCGCAAAACACGAGAAATGTATGTACTATTTTCTGTTTACCAAATCAGGAAAATTTCTTTCATATTGCAGGGAACAGATAGCGTAGTGAGCGTAAGAGTATTTATGCTGAGGGCAATATTAATTTACCTTATCAAACATCTACGAGTTCCAGGCCCGACAAAATAAATGAAAATGCGTACCTCCTAGAGAGACTTTGGAATAAACAAAATAGTATGTTGTTGGAACTGGTCAGCTTTCAGATGGGAAAAAAGACATTCATATAAGGAGCTATTATAGGCTGTGTATTAAATGTGTATGCTGTCATAAATTTTAACAGAACATGATTATGATGCTCAGTTGATTCTCTAAAATACGTATTATTACCTAATTGATGCCCTATATTGACATCTTAAGCATATGGGCAGAAACTAATACAATCCCAGCTACAAAATTAGCATTTGAAATTATAAAACTGATCAGAACGCTTATAAACCAATAGAAGAAAAGCTGTATGAGTTGCCTCCATGTAAAGAAACTAAACAACTTCAATGGGAAAACACAAAGGGCACTTACAGAACCCACATACTAAGAACAAAAGCAACAGTGATATACAAACTCCCTCAGAACCACAAATTATGAGCAGATAATACAAAAATCACAAACCAAGGAAATAAGCAATAGATATATTTCAGCTAAATTTGGGCATGATTGTTTTGACTGCTCACCTGAGGAGCAAAAGTAATGCAAATTAGATGAATGCTGAACACAATACAACTATATCTACTGATAAGTGAAATTCAATAGTACCTAAATGCAAACCACTAAAAATGAACCTGTTACTTTTACACTTCAGTTTTGTAATACTGCATGAAATGAGTTATAAAGAAACATAAATATTGCACCCAAATACTCATATGTGGTCAAATCATTAGCTTTACATACAATTTATACTCAATTGTAAGACTTTATATGTACTCTATGGTGCCATATTTTGTACGCTTCCACATTAGGTTAAAATAATATGAATTATCACTTCTCAGGCTGATCATAAAGTCTTAGTCAATAGCTTTTTTTCTTTCTTTCATTTGCTGAAACAAAATTAATACTGAAGATATCAGCTTTAGAACGTTTACATAATTGCATAACTGAAGACCACTTTAAATGGGTTGAATGCCACAGAGATAAATTGAATACTACCTGATTACACAGAACTGCTGTACACTTTTCAAACCAACCAGCAGGATTTCCAATAATGCATATTGGCTCTTCTTAATAAAAGAAAATCTGTATTACATCCACATGACTTTCTCTACCTTCTAGTGTTTATTAGTGGGTATAAAAACTATTCTTACGAACACTTATTTTTCTATCTGCTTCATTTTAATTAAGATAAGCCTTTGCAGAAATAGCTACATTACACATTTTGTTACAGATACAAAGGGAATAGTAATAGCTAATGCTTAAGAACTCTTATATTGGCATTAAAATTATATACCTTTTCCATGCAATCATGAGAAACAATTTAAAATTGACAGAACTTGAAAAAAATGACAAAGTATTGAACCGTTCAAACCACTAACAATGAATTTATCGGAAATGGCTTATGTCACAAAAAAGTTATTTGAAAAATAAATTGTATGTTTTAAAGAGATCTAAATTTTTGCTTTTGTCTATCACTTAACATTTACCAGTTATACAAGATTATACAAATATCCTTCTAAATGGAGAGGACTTTACAGGCTATTCCCAGAATATTCAAGATTTCCATTTTATTTTTCATGTAAATTTCTTTAATATATGCTTTTAAATAACGATTTTCAAAATTTTTGATTGTTATTTATGAGAAAATCAAACTTTCAAAAAATGTTCCATGTAAAGTATAGTGGAGTGGGAAGATCCTGTACTTACATACAAAATTTGGTATTCATCCAACTTTTGGTTTTTGAGTTATGCTGTTTGCATACACACACATGTAACTTTTTCCAAAACATCTCAATATTGAGTTTTTCAGTGGAATGCAATAGCTTATCTACCTACTGCTACGTGGTAGAGAAAGTAAAAAGATGCATTTGGTGTAAAATTTTAATTTCAGCAGAAGATCAACATGTCCACAAAAGAGGTTTTCTTTCAATTCTGTCAATGTTTGCTGAAAAGTTCAGCTCTGTCACATTTTTTTTTTTTTTTAATGCAACTTAGAATTTCTGTATGCAATTTTTCCAATTAATTGTTTATGAATCAATAAAAACAATAAGCCTATGTTGGAGGAAGAAAAATGCACAGATTATCAAATCTTCAATGGCTATTAATTAATTTTAAATCGGAAGTCATAGTGAAAAGATTAAGTATAATATATAGAAATGGTTGCAAATATACAATTTCACTAAAATAGGTTCAATACCTCAGAACTAGTTTCGAGGAATCACTTCGTCAGCTGATTGCAACTGGTTGGCTTTTCTCTGATGGTTATAGAAGTCTTGTTGTCCCTCTAGTGGTGGTTCTACAAGTTTCGTAATCAAATTTTTGTCCATAGGGATGTCTAAATTCATTAACCTTGGACAAAATTTCCAAAGAAATATTTTCTGCCAAATGTTTAATTCCGTAGGTTTTTGTGCCTGCTTGATAAGTGATACTGTGTCCTCAATTTCATGTCCCTGTATCCAAAAATGTGCTGCAACTGCTGATTTTTCTTCTTCCCTGGATTTGATGTTTTGAAAATGTTCCTTAAGACTCGTTTCTATGTTACGCTTAGTTTGACCAATATAGATTTGTTCACAATCCTTGCAATCTATTCTGTAAATCCCGGATTTTTTATGAGCTGGCATTTTTCCTTTTTGGTTTGCATTTATGAGGAATTTTATGCTGAATCTATTTTCGGGGATGAGTGCCACATTGATATCATTGAAAATTTTCTTGAATTTGTTATGTGCCCATGGGTGAAATGTGACTTTTTTGTATATCGGCTTTTGTTTGTGTGGTTTGAGGGTTGTATTTTCTTTTATCATTTTTTGTTGCCTGAATTTTTTGATTAACCTATCCACCATATCTGTTTTGTAGCCATTTTTTCTAGCTGTTTTTAAGATTTCTTGGTATTCTATCTTCAATGACTATTTGCATTGTTTCAGTATATTTCAGATGGTCGCTCCTGTCTGAAACATATATTATCTTAACTGAACAATACTATCAATTAGTCAAAATCACCTGTTATTGTCATTCAAAACAGGACTCCCAGCCATGAACTAAAATGTTCAACTCTTGATTCCCCTTTCCAATATCAAAATAATAATAATAATAATAATAATAATAATAATAATAATAATAATATTATTATTATTATTATTTTCTAAAATACATCAAATTCAGGTTTTATATAGTAACATTTATTTTTTAATTAGATAAGTTGATTATATTGCCTAAAAGTTGATTCTCAAATGCGCAGATGTCTTCTCCTCAGGAGTACCATACAGTTGCAAGTCCAAAAACTCTTTATGTTTTTAGTTATTGTTAAGAAATAAATGAATAAAAGTGGTAGGTTCTATATCAGTAGGAAGTCTAACAAAAGTGTTGAATATCATATATTCATTTTGTAAGAAATGGGGTTTAAGAATAAATTTTAAAAAATCAAAGATAATGAATGGTATTTAAAAAGAGCTATAAATTGAAAGAGGAAAAGTGGTATATGGAAGGGGAAGAATTGCAAATAGTAAACAAGTTTGATTATTTGGGAGTGAGAATAAGTAGTAATGGGAGATGGAATGATCACAAGATAAGTGCCTTAGCTAAGGGAAGATTAGCAATGACTGCTATAAGAATATGCTTAAAGAAAATACCAGATATGCAAATTAAAGGTTGGAAATTGTTTACAAAGCTGGAGTTGAAGCAAAAATGGCCTATGGATCAGAGATTTGGGGAAGTGACAAAGGATGGGAGGTGATTGATAAAGTACATAGATCGTTCTGTAAATGTATGTTAGGTTTATCTATTTCATCTATTGGAGTTGGGAAGTGTAGGTAGCAAGGGCATGATAGTAAAAAGGATACTTAAACATTGGCATAGATTGAAATCATTGGACGAGCATAATATCTTGAGGCAATGTTTAATAATACAAGAAAAATCCAGTGATGAGATGAACTGGGCTCAAGGAATAAGGAGAATTTTACAGGAAATAAGAATGGGTAACTTATGGGAGGAGAGAGAGGGGTTAGTTAAAGGTTTCTGGAAAGAAGTGAGGAACAGAGTAGAAGATATAGAGAAACAAGAATTATTTCAAAGTCTGGAAGGAAAGAACAGTTTGGAACTATATAGACAATTAAAGGTGGACTGGGGAAGGGAGAAGTTTGTGAATGTATGTGATATGTTAGTGAGAGAAGGGTGGGCCTGGTCTAGATTAAGTGCATATAGTCTAAGGGGAGATAGGAAGGGAGCGAATTTGAATAGGTGTCCTCTTTGTGAAGAGGCAGATAATGATTTGCATTATATAATTGAATGTGAAGAAACTAAGTTGTGGAGAGATCAGTTTTTACCTAAAGAATGGGAAAATGTTAACAAAGAAGTATTAAAAGGTTAGGATAATGAAAATACAAAAGGAGAGGATATAAACAAATTAGAGAATATATGGGGAGAGTAAGAGAAAAATGGTTTAGAAAAATAAAGCAATATGAATTTGTTATGACCCACCATGCATAAATAACCAGTGTTAAAATGCATGATGGACTAAAGAAAGAAAAAATAGCAACTCAAAGTAATGTATTAAAAATTGTAAGAAATTTGTATAGCATTATGGAAATAAATATATACACATATACACAAGTAATGACTGTTTGGCGATTAATTAAATTTTACTGTTTGCTGACCAATTACTTCTTTTATCAAGCAGAAATTGTTTTTCTATTGAAAAATGAATCTCTAATTATTTCTCTACTTCAGACACATGTATTAATATACTGCCTTTTGTTGACTTGATATGCTTAGGATATAAAGGAAATGAAGCTTTTGAACTCATTTGTTAGGAAAAAGGGTAAAACAGAATAGGTATTCCCAGTAATTCAAAGAAGTTTTCAAGATTTGGAAAAAAGACAGTATGAACTCCTTAGCACTCTATTTTCTATCTGAAATGGTGAAACAGAGATGGTGTATAAGTTCACTGCAGAAAATGAATGGTTTTTTTATGTTATTTAGCTGATTCCGGCTATTACAGCTATGTTACCATAATTTTCATCTCCATCACTAGGATGTGGCAGAAAAAATTAAAGCAATTGACTGGATTAAGTTTCCAACACCAGCAGTTTGGGGATTTCTAGTCGAGGTTTTACAAGCATCAGTGTGCAAGCAACAAGTAATGCTGACAAAAGGTATTCTGGTATTCCACCCTTTTGATTATTTATATACAAATATGTGTGAAAAAATGACAGTAGATTAAGATACAAGGAGTAAATAAAAGTTTTATTTTGGGAGTAGGAAGATTGTAGGCTGTGGCCAGCCTTCGTTTCACAATTCTACAAACAAAATAAAGCACCTTTAACATGTAGGGCACATACTATTTTTTAGACAGTGCTCGAATTTGTAAAATATCAATATTATTATATTACTTTCTAAAACTAAGAGATATGCGTTTAGAAGGCATTATTGAAACAAGGGAAATATTAAAAAAGCGAAATGTCAGGTGCTTTGATGTTTTCTTGATTCATTATCAGTGAAATTATTTTCACCATGTTTTGCCTTACACCAGGCAATGAAATGATTAAATTATATCATATTGCTTTATGGATTTTTTGGGCAAGTACTTCTAGTGTTATTCTTTCTGCTGCTTCTGTAATTTCACTTCCATTTCAGTTTCTTCTGAATTCATGATTTTCACCATTTAATTTTTACGTATGTTAGATAAAAGAATAGCATTTTAGATCAAAGAAAACTGCCAATATAATGTATAGGTTGACTCTATAATGAATTGTGATAAATTGAAGTATGACGATTTGTTATTCTGAACATATAATGTGAGCGCCATGAGAAATTCATGATGTAAAAAGACAATGAAAAGTAAAACCTAATCAAACCAAGTTGAGTTATTAAACATGTACAAATACAAAGGATAATCGCCATGTGATTGGGCTTGAAACAAAAGTTGATCAGGCTGAAGATTATTGCACTAGTGTGATAATCTAAAGCTTTTAACTCGTGTGTGCTGTGTTAGAAGTTCTACTCTTAGGCCATGCTGTTTCTAAAAAATATTTTTGGACTGCTTATCAGTAAAACAAAACTGGTATTCAATTGCAAATAGCAAGAACCTTTAATGGCATGTTAACTGATGTGAATTCAGCATTTATTCAAATAAACCATTGCCATACAGAGTCCCATTAACTTGTGTATAAGATTCTGTGAGAGACCAATTGTTGTACCTTGCCTAAAATTAAAATTACTATTACTATTGGGAAGTATGTTTCAACACATGAGGTAACAAATTTTGTCTAAATAATAAAATGCTATCCTCATTAATTGATAAATATGATGCAAATGCCTCCTTCAATAAATAGTCTTACGCAGAGGAAATTAGCTCCATAACGGTGTAAGTTTATCTAAGTTGTGCTCAGCACCATCACCGATTCACACTGGCATCTCTATCTTCATTCTGTCATCATCAGTCGTACAGATTCACTCTAAAATGTGTGCTGACAGCCGAATGGTTATAAGCAAATCTCAGATAGTGAGAACTACTAAGTTTCAAATCCTCCCATTAATGTATTTTTGTGTTTGTAGTTTTTAAATTCCTATAAGCACAATGTTTATTACAATCAAGATAATGCAATTTCCAATTGCACAGGATTACTCAATTCTAAAGCATTTATGCTCAAGCACAAAAACTGAAAAACCTTTTGTTTTCAAAATAGTTATTCTTAAATGAAAAACCAAATCAAAATTATAAACTTAATACTGCATGTGTAAATACAGCTGCATGTGTAGTTTTTGTCTTTGAGAATAAATTTCATATCATTCAAATAGAACTTGTGCATTAAAAACAAATATCGTGGTATATTAAACAATTTAAGAAATTGAAGTATAAAGAGGATTTTAAGCTAGATTTGACCATTGAGCTATCAGAGCACAGAACCATTCTCCTTTTTATCCCATCTTCAAAATGACTAAGTTGGGAAAACAGCATCAGCAAATTCTTTCGATTTCTGAACTACACTTGCTTTTTCACTGTTGCACTTTATATACATGTATGGATGTGTGTGTTGAGTCTTGGTCTTTGTAGGATATTCCCCAGTCACCTTCCTTTCTTGAAACATTGCTTTAGAAAACTTGAATCACTGTATTGTTTATATTACCTTGAACTCGTATGCTAGCCCTTTTCTTAAAGAAGAACTGAACAAATGTTTCTCACTTTTCTTTGCTATATTCCTGTTTCTGGCTGTAAGGAAGAGAAATCTTGATGTGCTAACTTCAACATAATAATTAAAATCAAATGAAAAAGCAGTCTTTTATTACTTTTGCTGTGAAATGCAGCACGAATCTTAAAAATATTTATATATTCTTTCTACTCAAAACTGAGATGATGGGATTCAATTTGGGCAATAAAATAGACATTTTGCACAATAACTTATTTGTTATTCATACAATGGTGCTTATATACATATTTGAATCACATTATGATCGTTATTAGAGGAAGGAAGCACTAAGCAAAGGGTGCGAATCATAAAACGGCAATAAATTAAGGAAACTAACACCAAGATTTTTCTCTTGACACTCTTTTCATAATTTTAAAAATATTTATAATGTACAGAAACATATACGAAAAACAATATAGCGACACAAACAGTATTTCTTAAAAATCATTTGTATTCAAAGCCTTAAAACCGTAGCCAATTTTTTTTCGAGAGAGGCAAAATGTAAAGGTTTTAGCACTTCATTGATTAATGATAAAATGAACAAATAATTACATCCAGATATTAAGGCACATACAATATTTCTACTCTAAAATATTGTACAGTATTTTCAGGAAGATTGCATAATTACATTTCAGATCACAGAATAAAAGTATTGTGTATATTTGGAAGTACTGACAACAGGAAAGATATCTAAAAGAAGGGTTAGGCCTCAATTTTGATGGGTACTATGAATTACATTAATACAAATCGATCATAAAGGGAAGGAAATATATACACAATAAGGAACAAACAAAATCACTTTTGACATACACAGCATATTCAATTTATTACTTCTTAAAGGACATTTTCAACATTTGTAAATGCTTTACCAAAATGTTCTTCAGGATTAATTAATTTTGGAAAGCAACAATTTGAGAACTTCTTAAGTTAAAACTATATATCATTTTTAATTTATTTTAGAGATCCAAATCTTGACTAGAGTTTCAGAATTTGAGATTTGATTTCCAAATCCTTTTTAAAACATTTTTCCTGAGTATTACGATTGTTCAGTGTGAAGTACATTGCACACACTTTTAATATGCCTTTTTCTATCAACTATTAATGACAGTTCTCTCTCTCTCTCATTGTTTCTCAAAGCATCTGTCAATCAGTACAACAGCAATTTCGAAATTTTATCCTTTTTCAAGTATCATCACATTTTGTCATTCTTATATTTTGCATGGAGTTTGGTTTATCAGTCTAGTGGTACAGGAGATCTACACTTCAATAATACCGACAATTTACAATAAATACATGTGGAACACAGTGCATTGTTGTTTTCCTAGGCCTTAATACAGCACAGTTCTAGGTTGATATAACCTAAACATCTAAGCTATTAAAGCCTTTTCATTTAACCATTTTTAATAACTTTTATAAACATTACTTTCTAATAGGGATAACTAAAGAATAAACTTCAAGTTATCCAGTGTTTGTCCACTAATTTGTTACATTATCTAACCTAAGTACCCACCATTAAATCTTGGGCTAATTTCTGCATTGCTAATTTCTTATGAAAAGCCTTTGTAATTATTCCTCTATCAACATTACTTTATACTCTTGCACTATTTTGAAAGGCTATCATTGCTACATTAATCAGCTACTTGTTATTAAGAATATAATTCCATATTATTATACTTTTATCGTAACTTTATAAATACATCCATTAACACCATAATCTGCAGATATAGTAGTATGATAATTTGTAATTTTTTATTTTTCCCCTAGTATAACTGAATACCTCCATGGATGCAACACGCTTATCAGAATCAAAGTTCTAGTGATATAATATGTAAATGTTTGGTCTTATATATTATAATGTATCCTCCAAAACAAAAAATTAATTTTCTAACAAATTACCAGGCTTTAATATCCAACATTTTTTCTCCATGAAGATACCCAGCTCCTAGAAAAAACCTTAGTTTTACTCATTTCTCGGTAAATCTCCAAGGAAACACAAGAAATGCAAGCTTTAGTGTTTTTTCTTTATGGCATGAATAAAACTAAAGGCACAAGTTCTAATGCAGACATTTTAGAAGAAATGTAGACAATCACCTGCCAAATGGGATAAACTATTGCACAATACACTATTACTAAGATTGATAATTCTTTTCTATGAAACAATAAAGTTTCCTTTACTTAAATCTACTTTGCAGCTAGCTTGGCCATTTGCCAGGTGATTGCCAACCCCTGATTTAGAATATTTTAAGATACCATAAGGCACCACTCCTACTTAAATTTAAGTATTTTCTTGATATTATGTGTGCTTAATACTAATTTCGACACTGTGTTCACATACTTTTGCATTTTGGTATTTCGGAAGCAAATTTAATGGGCACATTTTCTATGAAAAAAAAAAAAAACTCTCTTACGAAACCAACAAGTGTGCTTATAGTAATCAACAGTCAGTTAATTTTTACACATATTTCTGTACTGATATTAAAGCATTTAATAATATTCTGGTAACCTATTTTTGGAATATTCCAAGTGTTTGCTTAGTATCAAACCCATTTATTCTGAAACAAATGTAGAATATTTACTTACTATTTAAAATCAAATTCCCTTCATAGTAAGCTGCAATTCATGTGATTATTAAAATCCAAATTAATACTGGTAATTTATTCAATAAAAATGAGGGAAGAAGGCTAGTAGAGATAGTTTTAGCTTTTTGTACCTCTTTCTTTTTTTTTAAATTTATTTTAAGATCTTTCTTAAGGTAATATTATCTCTCTAGTTTGGTAAGCAGATAATACAACATGAAAATAAATTTGTTTTGAATGATTACAGCATACAGAAAATATAATCTATTGTCCAGAAAGCCATACAATCAACCAGTGGAGAATGCTTCTTTGAGGATTTGATTTATATGCTTTAGCTAGTAAATATTATCTTCAATGAGTTTCAACATTATGGACGTAAAATGACCTTTAAAATAAATTTGGTTTTTGGAATGAGTTTTACTCCAAAGAAGTATAAATACCAGAATCAATTAAAATCAGTCAAGCAGTTTTTGGGTAATTAAAGAATTAGAAAATAATGAACGCCTTTCTCTGAAGGAGAGCAGTTTGGTTCCACTCTCAATCAACACATAATTACCTAAGCAAGATTTCCAATCAGTAAACACTGCCTGGATAATTTAAACAAATATTATAGGTTTATACATACTAGATGGCTAAGATAGTGTGTATTGTATGCTATCAAAGGAGTGTCAGTCAAGACATGGATCTCTGCAATGAAAAAATCTTCTCCTACAACACATTCATGTTCCAGTGAAGAAGAAAATGCTAACAAGAAAATCCGAGGTTCGTATAATAAGCAATCGCTTAACGCACCTTTTATTGCATATGCTTATACAGAATTTGCATGAAAAGTTAAGGTACATAATGCTTTTATGCTCAACAATATCTTCCTCATAAAAAATGTATAAAGCTTCAGTTATGAGAGCAGTGCAGTGATGTGGATATATTAACAGCAGCAGGTAAAAGCAAATAGAATTGAATTCACTGTGCATGTAATCTTTATTACCAATGCCCAGAAACAAATGAGTTAACATTTAAGATTTTAAAGCATGTTTGTCGTAAGCAAAATACTTTTCCCCCCTTCATTCTTCTCAATTTGAGATTCATACATAATTTGCCAAAGTGCTAGACATAATGTAACAAGAGCTTCCTTCTATAAACAACTCAAAAAAATCATACAGTATTTATCTACAGTTAACAATTGTATAATTAATTATAATAAAATTAAAATATTTATAAACTGTATTGTAAGTACTTGGCATTTTCTCTGTATCACACTCTTAACAGCTTACCATCAGCATTCCAATGAAAAACATTACGTATTGTCATTGCTAAAAAAGCTTTTAAGTGTTTATTATTGATTTCAATCGTTTCGCTTCAGCAGCTATGCTCATGGTTCACACTAATGCAGCCTCGCTCTTTGCCTCACAGATACGGGATATGCTTCAAATGTGGAAATTCCATTTACAGTCACATGAGTTGATTTCTTTGCAGGCGGTTTCTATTTACAAACTGTAGTTACAAGCACCAGCCTGCTGTATTAGTCCGTTATAGAGATTTGAGCAAACCCAATTAGAGCTTTATCATCAGGAACTTCATTGCTGGCATACCCTGAATTCTGAAAGTAAACATAAAAATTAACAAAACATTTACATTCATTGAAAATTTTTCCAACACAATCCTAGAAATAATACACATGTGCTTCTACTTCCATAGTGATACAGCATTGTGTTATTAGTCTGAATCTTTCTTAAAAAGCCTGAAAGGTTTAACTCAACTGCTTAAAAATACTTAGTCTTCAATTGAAATGGGCAATGAAAATCATTCAATGTGTTAATGTCTTAGGTCAGAGATCTTCAATTAAAATTTAAACTTTACATGAAAACACACTAACAGAATTTTACAAACTGTTCTGAAAAGTGTATGATGATCTGCAAAAATCTCAGCACTATTTTCCCAAACGTTTTTGTGAAGGTTGTATTATTATTATTATTATAGAATTCAACATACCAGAAGATCAAAATCATTTAAGGAATTCACTGAGAGAGGTCATTGTTGTGAATATTTTGGAAGACTAATAACCTGTGAAAGAGAGGGAGAGAGAATTTTGATATATCAAAATCATGATTATATTGCTATATTTTACTACAGTATTTTCAAAAGACAAATACTGCTGCTTCTCCACAATAGTACAGTCTTGCCATTTAAAACTGAGTGGCACTGATGTCAAGACTTAGATGCAGCATCTATATGCTGTGACAACCTGCAATGACAGATGCAAACCAGCAGCAGCTATCTACAGTAGCACCACATCTTCGTTTGAAGATGAAAGTAAGAATTTCATCTAATGCAACTTTCATGACTATTACTAGAAAGTGCCTAATATAGTTGGGATTCCAATAAAGATAAAGCTCCCATATATTAATCACTATATTGATATTACCATTCATAATTATTTTCCCTTGATAAACATTTTGATAAGTATCTTGACTGGCAATACTAGTTACATAACTACTGCAGCTGTCATTTTGTTGATCACAAACAGTAATTGTTTATTAATGACTCTGTGTGGTGCGCATGTGTGTAAAATCCTTATCCGGGTAATTCACCCCAACCAAAACTCAAACTCAGGGGCTCTGGAATGTGAGGCAGACATGCCATACCCTCCCCCAAACAGAGGTGGGCAATGTTGTGATGGGTGGAAAGCAACATAAAAAAAAATCAACCACAAATGAGAGATGTTTGGGGTTTCACTCTCCCATTTTTAGTAATTCTAAAAAATACTTTGACATGTTCTAGCTTACACTTATATAATGTCACAAATAAATAATATGTACAATAAAAACCTCTCTTATACCTTTCACATTTATTCGTTTTTTGCATTCACAGAAACTCCAGCAGAATAGCTACAATTTTCATACAATTTTACTTTCAGTAAATGCTTCCATAATGCTGGGCAATGCAGAAAAACAAAAGACTGGACATCATTCAAAGATTACTTTAAAGTTAATTAAAATGTCATAACCTCTGAAAATGTGACACACAGTGAAATGCAAATGATAATTTAAATTACAATGCGAGTTTTATGTACGCTTGAGTTGCTTCACTAACAATAAATTAACTGAACGTGTAGGCAACATCAAAACTCATGAAATGCACTCAGGCAATCAATCATTAGTGAAGCAATTCAAGTGTAGACAACTCACGTAATTTAGTATTATAATTCAAGGTGTTCAATATGATCCAGCTGAAGAAGATGAACACGAGGATGACAATGTGAGTTCATTTAAGTTCCTACTGGTCCACAAATGGGAAAGGTCCACAGTTTTGCTGTAATTACTGCATTAATACAATGAAGAGTGAGCTTACCAAGGGAAAGGTAACAGTACGAATTTGTCCACTACTGTCTATGAGCTTCTGAAGATTGGCTGCTATCACGACAATATCTCTGCCATCAACTAGTCCTGCACCAACCAGCTCTGATGAAATTCCTTCAGCCGAGTCTTTACCCACAGCAAACTCAAACCTAATATCATTTAACTCTCGCTTTGGATTCCTGTAAACACAGTAGATAGTAACAGCTTAAACCAGTGTACTCAGGAAAAAGAGAATGGGTTCTATATCTAATATAAGAATCAAAGATATCTACCTCATTCGTAACACAAGATTAACAGGAGGTATATTGTGCTGCATTCTAAACAGGTTTTCTTGTGATGCAGTTGCTGTTGTCGTTTCACTCCCAGTTCTAGTTGTAGTACCTGCACTGCCTTCAGTATCAGTCAGGTCCTTCTCGCTTCCAGAGGAACCAACAGTTTCAATATTGTTCATTGGCTTCTCTACACACTGTAAACAAGAATTTTTATTGCAACTGATATGTTGTTCAAAATTAATGATTTCCTAAAGGCCTAACTCATTTAAAGTATTTACATATATTATTATAACACTACTGTAATTATTAAGAGTTTGTATGTTTAATCCACTTTCTGATTAAAGTAAGTTAATTGTCAATTAAATTCTGAGATGTTTATCCCAAAGTTCGATTCACTACATTTATGTAGTATTTATCTGTGAAACTGTAACTAGAATTTGAAAATATCAAATTTTTGTTTCGTGCTGTCTACTTTCTCTACCAAGTACACAGGCAGAGAAGGTATTGCATTCCATCCAAAAAAATTATACAAGATTTCACTAGAAATACATGTTTTGAGGCCCCTTTAATAAAAAACACTGATACATTCACATGATCTTTTTCACCCTCTATTATTTATTAGTGGGTATACAAATTATTCTCATAAAGGTTCTCCACTCCATTTTAATCAAGATAAACCTCTCCAGAAATAGCTGCATTACACATTTCGTTATTAAATACAAAGGGAACAGTGATAGTCAAAATGTTTCAGAACTGGATGCTGTATGCTGGACTTAAAATTCCATACTCTTTCCATGACATTGCAAAAAACAACTGAATCGACACGACTTTAAAAGAAGGTCTAAGTAGTGTACAACTGGAATCATTAAGAATGGATATCTCGGAAATGGCTGATGCCACAAAACAAGTTATTTGAAATAAATTGTGTGTTTTAAAGAGATCTACATTTTTTTGTGTAGTATGTTTTTGGCTATCGCTTAATATTTACCATCTTTATTAATTTTTTCTTCCCAATAAGTAACTTAAATTCTTCATGAAGTTTATTAATAAAAGTCCAATAAGATTCTCAATCAATTAATTGATATGCTATTTATGTACAAGGTTATGCAAAATTTCTTCCAAATGAAGAGGGCTTCAAACACTATCCCTAGAAAATTCAAGATATACATTTTGTCATGTAAACACCTTTAATATATAGTATTTTAATCAAAACCATTACGAGTAATTTTTTAGAAAATAAAAAAATTTGAAAAACCTTCCCTGTAAAGGGTAGTTTGGGGTGAGCGAATGTTCTTGAAAATCTTTGGAAGATACTGAGCTTAAATATCAAGTTGTTGTGATTTTTTTTTATGAAAACCATATTTCGAGTGAAATCTCAGTATCAAATTTTTGGGTAGAATACAATACCTCCTCAATCTACCAGGTATATGGTAGAGAAAGCAAAAAGCATTTTTAGCAAAAGATGTGTATGTGTGTCCATGAACAGCATAACTCAAAAATGAAAAATCGGATAAATTCAGCACCTTCCAAAGATGTGACACAAAGATCAAGAAAATCCCTGAATCCAAGCTACCCCTTAAATGGAACTTTTTCTTGAAATTTTTTATTTTCTAAAAAACGGCACTATGACTTGATTAAACACTATTAACTATATTTATATGACAAATAAAACGTATATCTTGGCTTTTCTGGGAATAGCTTGTGAAATCCTCTTCATTAGCAGGGAATAACTAGTAAATGTTAAGCGATACACAAAAATGTACCACACAAAACTGTAGATGTCTTTAAAATACACCATTTATTTCAAACGGCCTTTTTTTTTGTGGTGGCATAAGCAATTTCTGAGATATCCATTAATAGTGTTTTAATTTTTCCTTTTTGTTTTTAATTGTTCCATTTATTCCCCACCTTTAACCTTCCGTCAGTCGCTAAGGGCCTGAGAGACCCCTGGCATTATATAAATGTTATAATTTTCGAACGAACGCACCTATGCAATTGCCTGACTAGGACATCTAACATTACAACTTACACGATTATTTGCTGCAGCGTTAACCTTATCTGTTTATTTGTTTGGCTGGAAGAATGACTAATCAGCAGTTACGTGTCGCACAGGTCAACCAGGCCGCGCACCTGCTCTCATTACATATTGTTGACAGATTTGTTTCTCATTAGCTTTTGTGCAATATTGCTTTACTATTGCAAGGAGCTGTTACTGCTTCGTCATGAATACGAGTAAAAGGTACAATCTACAAAATATGAATGATTTGGAAGAAGTATATCGCCTACTTTGCGATGATGATGCCTTTCCCGTGGATGACAACTTATAAGATGACTCTGATTCAGAAGATAAACTCGAAACGAGATCTTTAGATTCAGAAACTGACCATGAAGATGAAGACGATGAAAGCAGCTTGTGTGATAACATGTATTTTATAGGTAACATCATATGCGTATCATAGTAATTCTTCTTCTTTTTCTTTTTTTTTCTTCTTCTTCTTATTATTATTGACAATACATTCTGTTGTTATTTACAGGAAGAGATGGAACAAAATGGAAAAAAACACCTTTGAAAATGACACAGACAAGGGCTCACAATATATTGACCAAACTTCATGGTGTGGTAGGAGCTGCCAAAAATGCGAAAACGGAAATTGATTGTTGGAACCTTTTTGTTACCGAAGATATAGTTGATTTGATTGTTGAAAGCTCAAATACTTACATTAGCAGTGTGCAGCACAAATTTGATTGTGAAGGAGACAGCACACCTACAGATGTAATAGAAATAAAAGCTTTCCTAAGCAGGAATTTTTCGTGGTGGACACCAGAATATTCACGAGTTTTGGAGAACCGATCTTGGAATTCCTCTGTTCCGAATAACTATGTCCGAAAAATGATTCAGTTTTCTAATACGCTGTATTCGCTTTGATGACAAAAGCTCAAGACTGGAGCGACGAAGATTGGATAAATTGGCTGTTATTGGAAATGTTTACATTGTTTCTGAACAACTGTCAGAACCATTATTCTCTTGAACAAAACGTCATTGTCGACGAACAGTTGCCGGCATTTCGTGGTCGATGTCCTTTTAGACAATATATACCATCCAAGCCAAACAAGTATGGCATAAAGATATTCTGTTTGAGTGATGCAAAACTGTTTTATACAACTAACATGGAGATTTATTGTGGACAGCAGCCGGACGGACCCAAACTAACTCGACAGAGGCTGTAGTGCTGAGACTAACTGAACCAATCTCTGGCACTGGACGAAACGTTACTGCAGATAATTGGTTTACCAGTGTATCGCTAGTGAATGAATTGCGCAAAAGACAATTTTCTTTCGTTGGTACAGTGCGAAAGAACAAAAAAGAGTTACCCACTAATTTCACTGCTCCAAAAGATCGCAGTCAGTACGAAAGCATATTTGGCTTCACAAAAAATGAAACACTTGTTTCATATGTTCCAAAAAAGGGTAAAACAGTAGTTTTGCTCTCAAGTCTACATGTTTCATCCACAATTTTTTCAGAAGGTGCTGAGAAAAAGCCTGAAATAATCCTGCATTACAACGACACTAAACGTGGAGTTGATGCAGTAGATAAATTGTGTGCTACATACAATGTAGCCAGAACAACGAGAACGTGGCCCATGGTAATTTTTGACCATATCTTGAACATTGCAGGTATTAATTCTAGGGTTATCTTCCTTGGAAACCAAAATAAATATTCCGCAAGGCAGGAGTATTTGAAGTCACTATCCTTAGCTTTACTGTTGCAACAGCTACAAAGGAGAGCAACAGCATCAAATCTATCCGATGATTTGAAAGGACTTTTGACAAAATATAAACCTGAAGAATCCGGCGTAGATGATTCTTAGTAACTGAACATTTGAAATTACAAGTTGTATGTATACCTGGAAATGGCAATGTATTTGTTTATACTTACTGTAATACAATTCATAACGTATATGTACTCATATTTTAGCTTGTATTTTTATGTTGTAAGATAATACCTATTAATGAAAGCCTTGTACGCTTAATCTAAATAAAGGTAAAAACAGAAAAAAAGAAAATAAACTAAAAAAACAAACAATAACAACAAAATTATAGCGCGGGTCTACTAGGCCCCGCGCGACTAACTGCGTTCTACCAAAGCGCGCGCCTGACGGAGGGTTAACTGCTATGTCATATCAGCGGCCTTTTACCTTTGGTTCATACTTTAAGACAATGGGGGTAGGGAATATGCTTCAATTTGTTCAATACTTTGTCATTCTATTTAAGTCCTTTGATTTTCAGTTATTTCTCACGATTGCATGGAAAGGATATGGAAGATTAAGGCCACCATATAGTGTCCAGTTCTTAAACATCTGACTATTGCTGTTCCCTTTGTACCCCAATGAAATGTGTAAAGTAGCTATTTCTGCAAAGTTTATCTCGACTACATAAAGTATATAGAAAAATAAACTTTCACAAGAATAATTTCATACCTACTAATGAACAATAAGAGGGTAGACAAAGGCATGAATGTAACACATCAGATATTTTTTAACATTTGTACCTTGGTAATTTTGATGCTTGGAAACTTAAATTCTGACAAATGATGCTTTAAATTACTATATGGGCAGGACCTGAGGTGGGGCAGGATGGCATTCTAGTTCTTTTTTAAATGCTTAGAAACCATCCTGCCACCTTTTGGTTATGGTGGATCCACTCTTGAATGGATTATTTTAATTTCCAAAAGTAATAGTAAAGTAGTTTATTTGAACTGCCAACTCTTTTCTTCTATATTTCATAGATTTGTAGAAAAATGCTTTGCAATGCAGAGGCATTTGGCAACAGCACATTTCCCTTCCAAGTGGATGGGAAGCTCTCAATTGACAGATAAGGTCAGGCCTGCCAAAGAATGAATGCGTACACTTTTTATAATGCCACTGCAAAGTTCTTGCTATATTATGAACAATTCGAACCATTAATAATGAATATCTCAGAAATGGTTTGTACCACTAAAAACTGTATATAACATAAATTGTGTATTTCAACGCGATCTGCATTTTTTGTGTAGTAAACGTTTGCCTATCTCTTATGGTTCGTATTGGAACTTGTGTTCATTTACTTTACTCACTATATGTGCTACAAGATTTTGTCTCCACTCAGAATTTTTTTTCATACATTTTTTTTGTTGAGTGAACCATTTTCGAAATATTGCTAATTAAGGGAATAACAAGCATTTTTGGAAACTTAATTGAAATAATCTGTGTGCTTTGAAGAGATCTACATTTTTTATGTAGCATATTTTCGTCTATCACTTAACGTTTATATGCGTTTAGCAGTTACTCAAGATTATACAAAATACCTTCTGAATGAAGAGGACTTTTGCATAACTGGTAAACCATATACGAATATGTTATACCAGAGTTACTGACCAATATACTTATAATATTGGTTAACTCCAGAAAATTGAATCTAATAAATAGGAAATGAAAGGTTGGTACTTCTCTCAGTTTGGATTACCTTTGTGAGAAAACAAGGAAAGAAAGATAGAAAAAGAAAAAAGAGAAGACTAAAACATGTAAAGCATGGATATTTAAGACACTGCAGTATCTACACATTTCTGTTGAAACTTAACACTATGACTGATCAGGTCATCGGATGCTCAGGCAGAAAATGCCTGCTTCAAGAATGCTGGCTAGCCATGTATCACCAAAGTGCACTACTGGTGTGGAAAATATCCTGCAAATCCTGAACGGTAATTTTTCATTGCTCCAGTTTTCACCATTATTATGCACAACCCAATATCTTGTAAAATATTACGTAAAATAGACACCTCCTTTAAGCATTTGCCAACATTTTTCAGTATATAAATTGCTTTGAATGATTAAGTATTCATGAGTTTTACTACTTGAATGCAACCACCAATTTTAAATTTGATTATAATAAGCTAGGCACTTACTTCTTCCTCTGAAGACTCACCGCCTTCCTCTTCGGAGGACCAAACCCACTCTCCTGTAACAGTACGATGTAGTCTTCCAGAGGTACCCGGTTGTCGTTTAGAAGCCTGTAATATAATTAATTTTGCAACTATTATTTTAAACTTGTTGAATCAAGAGTTAGCGTTTACATAAGAATCAACACTAACAAGTACCTAAGACATATCTCACAGAGGGAAGAATTGGTAAGCTTTACTGTTTAATTTGTTAATCAGCAAATAATGCATTTAATGAAATAAAAATGTCAAGACTGATGTGCTATGCAATTGAGTCCAGGATCCCACTACAGTTCAAACAAAAATACATCACTGACTACTCGAGACTTCTGGAGCATGAGCCCTATTCAATATTTCAAGTAGCCACTATCTTTTTAAGCTACAAAACGGGTTATCATCCCTGACATCAGAAATTCAAAAATTTTGCTGAAAACAAAATAAGAGCTGAAGTTTTCCTGATGGTAATATAACTAACATTTCTCAGGCTTCTAGACCGGTAAATAGTTGGTTTGAAACTGACATTTTGAAGGTATTCATTATCTTCAGGATAAACTGATGGAAATGGAAGTTGGGATTTATGGTGACAGAGTGATGTGAAGCTGAACTCTTATTGGTACGTATCATTTTCTTGGCCATGAAGTAACTTGTATCTAATGGACTAAGGTATGGGCACAGAAACCTGACAGAAAACTTTTTATAGCAATTTGGAAACACATTGTTTTAATTCAAGCATGGACCTGGTATAAATGCTGTGAAATTATCTAAAAGATTACCAATGAGGTGTTCAGGCTTTTTATCACAGGTGTCCATGCGAATATTAGCCATGGGCCTTAATCACAGTTAAGATTTTTTATATTTGAAACATTGTTTTTAAGCCAACCATTTACCTGGCTAGAAGACCAAGCAAACTTAAGAGTTATTCTCCTGAAAACAACTGATAATCAGTTCACTGTACCTACCTTTTGTACTCTGGTCTCCAAACTAGGTCCAATGGCAACAAGAGTTTGCTGAAGGTACTTTCTATCCTTTGCCTTCTTAAAAAAGGGATGCTTAAGCAGTTCTGTTGCAGTTGGCCTGCAAACATACAAATTAATCACTCATTTCCCTAAACAACAAATAGTATCCACCATTAGGGTTAATTTGTATTTTGTAAATGCTCTTTCACACTAGCCATGTGTAGGCAGTAAATTGTTAAGATGAATCAGACTTAAAATTTTCAATGCCATGGCCAGGAATCAAAATGACGAATATTCCACTCTCCATGCCAAAGTTCTTACCCCTTGAGCTAAAATGGTGAATTACCAATACGTACATTAAAACTTCTCATCTGATTCCAGTATTGAGGCAAACTTGAAACGAAGTACTTGCAAAGATAGCAAGCAGTGGTAAGAGCATCGGCACAGAGAGCAGATGATCTAAGGTTTGAGTCCTGGAGTTGAATTTTTCAAGGCTCATTCAGCTTTAATAAGCATTCTCTATATTCAGTACATTATAAACTTTATTACTTTGTGCTAAGTGACAGCTTTTAAGATCATTTTAATTACATCCGCAGCTGTGAGGTAATTTAAACTGTAACTGTATCACAAACTTTTGTTTTAACTGCTCCATTTTTACATTTCAGTAATGAATGTTTACCTCTAATGGCCAATTTCACCACTTTTTTATATATATACTAAATTTGCTTTAACCAATGCATCTTCAAAAAATCTGATGCATTACATTCATATACTCTCTACCCTCTATCGTTGATTATTTTATCACCTATTTATCCATCTACTTCATTTTAATCAAGATAAACCTTTGCAGAAATAGCTTCACCACACACTTTGTTATAGATTCAAACGGGACAGCAATAGACAAATGTTTAAGAACTGGACACTATACGCTGTCCTTAAAATAACATACTGTTTCCATGCAATTGCAAGAAACAACTGAAAATCAACAGAATGTTAAAAGAAAAAGTATGAACAATTCGAACCATTAATAATGAATATCTCAGAAATGGTTTGTACCACTAAAAAACTTAATTGAAATAATGTGTGCTTTGAAGAGATCTACATTTTTTATGTAGCATATTTTCGTCTATCACTTAACGTTTAGCAGTTACTGAAGATTATACAAAATACCTTCTGAATGAAGAGGACTTCACAAGCTACTCCCAGAAAATTCAGGATAACAATTTTATTTGTCGCGTAAATATCTTTAATATATGGTATTCTAAACAAAATCGTTAAGAGCCATTTTTGCAAAAATCAAACATTTCGAAAAATGTTCCATGTAAAGGGTAGTTAGGAGTGGGGGGGATTTTCTTGAAAATCATGACACATCTTTGGAAGATACTGAATTTATATACCAAGTTTGGTATCTAGCCGACTATTCGTTTTTGAGTATATGCATGCACATGCATATGTGGATGTACGTGCGCACACACACACACACCCACCCCCACCCACCCACGCACGCACGCACGCACACACACACTCAAATCTATTTCTAAAACTGCTTTTTTGGATTCAGCGGTCTTAAAACATATTTCCAGTGGTATCTCGGTATCAAATTTTTGGGTAGAATGCAATACCTTTTCTACCTTCTATGTATGTGGTAGAGAAAGTAACAACTACACCTTTAAAAGTAACATTCAGTCGAAATTAACTCTTAATGTTTCACTAACTTTTACTTACACGTTTTAAGACGTCTGCATCATCATCTACCTTCAACTCCAATTAACACTTAATGCTTCACTAATTTTTACTTGCATGTAGTACATATGTTTCAGACACGTTGTTTGCATCATCAGCTACCTTCGGCTGATGTAGAAATCTGTGTAACATATGTACTAAGTGTACGTAAAAGTTAGTGAAGTATTAAAAGGTGAAGGAAGATAGCTGATGATGCAGACATCTGTGAAACAGATGTACTACGTGCAAGTAAAAGTTAGTGAAACATTAAATGTTTATTATGACTCAATGTTACTTTTATAAGTTACAATTTCGCTTCTCTGTATACCACTTCCAGTTTGTTTATTTATCATAAAAATTACACGTTTCACCAAGCAATTTTTGCATTAGCTACAGAAATGATTGATGACAAATTTTTATACTTTGACAAGTATTAGCAACATACAGTTACACTCATTATGCCATATCAAAAGACTATATAGCTATTGAATAGACACGCTGTGACGCGAACCAGTTACATAGTAATGGCAGAATTAAACATGGCTTACACTGAATAGCTTTGTGACATAACTGTACCTTTTCCATGAATTTAAAGAGCAATTTATTTGTTTGTTTACAATATCGACCTTTTTGGCAACTATAATCACTATTCATTTTTTCAAATAGTCATACAAAGATCACAGAATTTCAAAGTCATCACATAGTGACCCACTTAAAAAGTCTAGCTATCGCTTCAGCCTACAGCATCCCTTTTATACCTATGATGAAATCTGTAATAAAAGCATTTCTGCAAAAGTTCATCTGATCAACATGAAGTAGATAGAAAAATAACCTTTTGTAAGAATATGATAATTATTTTTCTGTACAAGCTGTGTATAGACTGAACTTGAAAAGGTAGAAACGGAGTGAAAAATAAAATGCATAGTTGGGATTTGAACCATGGATATTCAGCTTTCCATGTTGTTGCTCTACCATGACAACATGCCAGCATACCATTAAATTCCCCAACTGACTGGCATCTTCCCCGGTAAACCACAAAGAGTTCTCAAATTAATTTTTGAAATAACAAACCCCAATAGCAACTTGCAACCTCATAAGTTCCAGACTTTATAGTTAACCACTATCAGATCAATCAATGATAATAATTGTATTCCACACAAGTAATAATGAAAAATTCAAATCCTGGCTATGGCAGTGAATTTTTTAGTTCAATTCTACCTTTTTAAACATAATTTGTAGAAGAGTGGATAGTGAAAGTCACGTGAATGTAACACATCCAATTTTTTTATAAATAGGTTCCTAAAATGAAAATAGTAGTGCCTGTACATGAAGGCCCTGCTACCCATAAACAAAAAATGTAGTATGTCCTAACAATGCCAAACCCTTGTATCATATAATTAAATGCAATCAAATCAGCTGTTATTACACCATGCATCTCTTACTAAATTTAGGGTAAGCATTTCAAAAGTGTTTACTTTCACTCTCAACTGCTCAGTTGCATTTAATTGTATTGATTACATCACTCACTTATCTAAGAATAGAACCTGTGTATCTTGCTTACCTTTTTGACGGATCCTTCTGCAAACAATCTACTATCATTTTACGAAAGGTTTTGCCGTAAGCTTTATATTGGTCTTTCTCTTCAGCACCTGTATCTAGAGTAGGCGGGTCATTTTGTAACGTCAGCATGAGCACCTTCATTGGTGGATACTTATGATACGGTGCTGTACCTGTTGCCATTTCAATAGCTGTGATCCCAAAGGACCAAATATCTGCTTTAAAGTCATATCCATGATCCTGAAAAATTGACCACTACATCTTACTTCCAAATATCTTATTAGTTTATGAAACAAAACACTATGTAAATTGTATAAAATACATCAATACAAGTCAATTTATTTAATGAAATAATCATGACCAGTAAAAACAGGTATATTTGCAGTCTGCTTTTCATAAGGAAAAAAAGCTTCAGCTGAGTTTTGTTATAAACACTCTGCACATAAAGCAACTGCTTTGTGTACAGTCAAATTCCTGGTTTTATCAATTTGCACAAATTCTATTTTCTGTTCAGGCTTGTATATGCATACTACAAAACTATTTATCAAATGAAAATGGTAACAATTTTAAATGTAAATGTTTATTGAGCATCAATATTTCATTCAGATTGAGGGGACTACTGCTTTTGGTCCTGCCATTACTGTATATATAGATTATACACAATTAAATTTGTTAAATAGTAAATGCTATTTTGTAATATTCTATATCCTCATATTGTGCCTGTCCTCAGACCTAACTGTATTCGAAATTTTGGATACTGGAGTTCTCATTTCCTTTCACCTGTATAAAATGAATGCAGCTTATCCTACATTGCAGTGATTTTTGTGTAATTAAAACTTTAGTATTCTCCAGCTTAAATACTGGTCACTGAAAATAAACATACATAACAAGAATACAGTATGCCGAGATGAAGCATTTAGTTTTATAATGGATCAAGTATTTATAAAAGCAAATCATGTCTTTGACAATTTTAAAGTCTTCAGTAAATAAAATAAAATTACATTAAACTAGGCTTAATGAATGAAAAGCAAAATCTAAACTTGCTTCATTACTAGGGACCCCAGATTGTCGGTAAATAAAATAATGTAATATCGGTGTAAAAATATTATAGTGAGCGGTGTTTTGGGCGGTAAATAAAACTGCTTAACGGTGTTATCTCGTGCAAAAAAAAAGGGAAAAAACAAAAACACAGTTTAAACTATTTTACTGTGGAACAAAGGGCACCTTACATGTAACTTAAAAAAGAGGAGCATGAAAATATTTACATAGTATACATTTAGACTGATTTACTTTATTAGAGACAAAGCCACCATAAGTTCGGTGTTCTCTGGCTTAAGATTTGTTCTTAAGTTTGTCATGATGTTCCCATATGCAGAGAAAAGTCTTTCACTGTCCACATTGGACATGGGTACCCACAATAGTTTCATACACTTCTCACTGAAACACAAGTGATCACATTGAAGTCCAGAAAGTAAATCCATATGTTTACTTCAGCAGCATCATCTAATTTCTCACACACTATGTTCTTCAGAGCAGCATATCCCTCCTCGAATATCTTCTCTGGCAAGACTCACAGAAAAGGTAACATTCTTCTTGCTTTTTCTATAGTTATATCAGTAGATGCCTCATTTGATACTATTTTTCGTACATCAAACAATTTACCTGCAGAATGAATATCATCAGCTGGATCAGCTGACATTAAGGAATTCAGCTTGGTAACTGACTTTATGCCCAATTGCTTGAACTGACTGATAACATAAGACTTCTTGAGGGTTGGCAGTCTCTGAAGAAGACTTGAAGTTTTCTCTCCAAACGAGCCCTCAGCTACTATTGTGAAGCCATTTGATATATCTTTAAGTTTGCTATATAGTTTATGAACAAATGGATATTTAGATCCCTCAAGCACTTCAATAAGGCAAATGGTGTCTTTGCAGTGTTGAAGAAGGAAAGATGCCTGGCAGTTTATTATATTTTGAGACAGCATTGAAATACTACTGTGGAATCGGTTTGAATTTCCGCGTGCCGCAAAACTAAACTGACCTGGCAACGTCTTGCACATGCTGTCTGTACGGCGCGCGAACGACACGTTGCCAACTCCACCGTCAGCTGAATTGTGCATGCGCTAGCTTAATTTGAAACGTGGCTCCATCGGCATAATTCCTTTTCTTTTTCAGAGCAGAAGGTAAACAGACTCCTTGCGCTAAATTGTAACGTAATTTAAAGAATATAACTTGACTCCAAACGAATCTTTCAGTATAGCGGACACAAAATATACCTAGACATGCGTTCATATTATGGCAACGTCGCAAGACAGCTACAATTTTCGTGCGAGGGGTACAGGAAACGGAGACAGTGATTGGTAGAAGAGGCTGTCTACTGTCAGAATTGACTTGAACCAGACTTAGAAATTCATGCATTATTTAACGATACTTTTGCGACAGTCTTTTCCAGCTGGCATGAAATGGGGCGATGCAAGCACGAATCGTTAAAATACGGCATTAGAAAAGAATTGCAGATAGTATTGTCATTTAAATCCAAAGAATAATTTGAGTGAAATGAGAAATCCGTCACTGTTGGGATGTTGCCGAGTTCCGATAAACATGGCATTCCTTTTGTTGTGCATGCGATAGGTGAAGAGTGAAGGGGACAGGGTAGTCGAAGCAGTACCGATGTTTGCCGAAGCTCTGGTTAAATCACAGTGCAGTTTGGTGTTCTGTGCCGTGCAGCACACAACACCGTGCAGCATGGCCGTAGCGAATGACAATACACGTATCCATAAATGATTGATAAGCCAAATATCTGATTGTGTATGTGAAAAGGAGAGACAAACGCCCAAAAAAAAAAAGGAGAGAGAGAAAAATTGGTTATTTTGCACATTTTTTTTCATAACGGTGTTATTTCGCGACTCAGAATGGATATATATGTGGAATTTAAAAATAGTTGATTAAAGGTTTTCCTTATCGTTAATTTTCGGCCAATTTCGCGAATTAACTACTCGCGAAAAGTTGGGGTCCCTATTCATTACAGCAAAAGGAAACAGGAAAAATGAAACACCATTGCAACAGAAGGGTTTTCCTGTATTTACTAACATTGTATATTTAGCTTACCTGTTCCATTACTTCAGGAGCCATCCAACAAGGGGTTCCAACAAAAGTGTGCCGCACCTTCTGCCTGGAAAGGTCTCTACCTGTAGCCAGCCATGCAGAGACCCCAAAATCTGCAATTTGAACAGTACCATCCTCTCCAAGAAGGATGTTGCCTGCCTTTATGTCCCTAAAAACATTAACAAGAAATGTTACTCATCATAGAAATGAATAATTTGTATCCAAAAAAGTTACTTTCCATCTCGCCTAGTAAGTGTCCGTGTCAAAAAACATCTGTTCTTGGTAAACATGCCTCTGAGTAGTTTTAGCTTCATACACAAACTCATAATATTTAGTTTATTTCTTGTAAGTCAAATGAATATTGTGTGGTTTTTATGTTAAAAAGTTATATTCATTGCTATATTTCCCCTGTACACTTAATCCATTTTATTATTTATGTCAACTCAAGAGCAATGCTGGAAAAAAAAAGCTAATTATTTGCTACATTTTTTGCCCTTAAATAAAAGTACATAAAAAAGACAAAGTAATATAATAACCAACAGCAGTATGTGATCATTCTAAAATTTGTCACACAAATTAGCAATAATTACACTTTCTTTTAAAAGCAAATTACCACAATTTGAGCAACATTTTAACAACGCATACTTGATTTTCATATGTAATCCAAAATGATTTCAAGGAATAAGCAGAAAAAGAGAAGTTGTAAAAGTTGTAATATCTAACCTCTGTCAATTCCAGTTTGCAAATATCACATATGTTTTACTAATATGAACTTAAGATTTTAAAAGCAACTTAAACAAAAAGAGGTAGACACAATCATTCTCCTCTTCACTTTCATATCTCACTCGCATGCATGGCTAAATCCATAAATAGTGCTTTAACTGAGAACAACAATTTGCAAGATCAAAGTTGCTTTCTACTAAGTTCAGGATTTTTTGGAAACCTATGATGCACTATATTTGTTCCCTTTACTTTTTCACTATAGTTCACACAAAGTTACAGCAAAGTTTGACATTTTGGGTTACACAAGTTTATTACACTGTGTAACACTGATGGAGAATTTCATGCAAGTATTTAATTTACATAGATCACTGCTATTAATGAATTTGCAGTATACTCAAAACATATTATATCCAAAAATCGCAGAAACTCAGCATAACTCAAAGAGCACAAATATTGTTCTTCTGCAGTAAGATGTACATTCTTAACTCAAGAGCTCAGCATTAAGGCACATGTCCATTTGAGAGCAGAATGAGAAAATGACTTGCAACAGTTTGCACTGAACATTTGTCCACATGTGTATTTTTTTTTTTACTTAGTGGACTTGATAGTAGACTCGCCATAGTTATTCTCAGAACTGTGTCCACTGTGTAGCATAATGTTTTGTAAACAAATGGACAGAGTGTCAATCTAATTGTAATGTGTTTACTTTTAAAACAAAAATGGACTCAAAAGAAGAGAAAATACTGGTTTAAGAATGGATAGAGCATAGAAATGCTAAGGAAGCATGTTCTGTACTTGTTAATGCACTCATATTGATCCTAAGTAATACACTTTTAAGAATGTCAGCTGAACAATTTGGGTGTATAATACACATTAATGGACCCCAAACTAAAAAGGATATCAAAATCAAGCCACAATTTGAGAAAGATTGTATTGTTTCACATATGGAAGCCAATTTGAGAAAGATGTTTTCTGACCCACGTATGGAAGCCAATTTTGAAGTAGGTTTTCCTTTTACATTGTTTGCACCACGCTTTGGGCATCAATTTGAGAAAGATGTTTTTTTACATTATTTGCACTATGCTTTGGGCATTAATTTGAAGTAGTTTGTATTGAAGAAGTTGTATTATATTTCAACTGTTGGGGAGCCGAACTTATAGTAGTTGCAACCGCATGTATAGTAAACAGTTTCTGGTAGCCTTCGCCCCAAAATGTATTTTTACTGTTTCTTTAAATATTATGTTTATGTTTGCCTCGGCTGCGTCAGTAATTGTTAGAGACACGTTTCTCTGGCCAGGGTTGTGATACGACAAGAATGTAGGCTTACACTGATTATAATTTTACTTCACTTCTTTTATTAATGCTTGATACAATTTAAATAACACCTCACTGATATAGAGAGCTGCGAGATTCTTTAATTAATTAATTGCACTTTAACACGCAAACTTATTTTTCGTCTCACACGAATACATATTAAATCTGTCGAGGACGCATAAGCAATGCATCCAGTTATGAACACTGTCTGCAGGCAACTGAATTGATTTCAACCATCTAAACTTGTAAATTTCTGTATTTCAAGTCTCTATTGGCTATTCCTAATCCAATAGAATACCTTCATTTAACTAAAGCTTTTTGTGGTTGTTGGTTGGCTATTTTATAAACTGTCACTAAATTACATTATTGCTTCCAAGAATCACAAGTAACATTTAAACTCTCAAACTGATTATTGCCTCAACTTTGCATTGTTATCAACTTTTAACTTATTATTCTTACAGCTCCTACATTATTAAATTACATAATCTATTCACATAACATTATTACACATGAATACAATAATATAGGCATATGCAATGACTGTTGCATACATTTTACAAATTATCCAGGGGTTTTTCATCCATTAATAGCCAGAGCTGTAAGAAATTGCAATTATAAGGGGTAAAGGGGAAATTTCCCCATAAAAATCCTCTGGATATTTTCAATAATTGCATAACAAATGTGGGAGATAAATGAAATTAATTAGTCATTCAAGTTTTAAAAAGCTAACTGTGCAACATCAGTTAGATATATTTTGGTTGTTCTCACTTTTCTATTTTTTACCTAATAATTTGGTTTAGAATGAATAGTTTTTTTGCAAGATACTGACTGAAAGAGAAAGAAACTGCCTTGTATCAATGCAATGATTGTCTGTTTCAGATACAGATCAACGAAGTGAGTCGCATAGGATGAAACCATAAACAATGGCTGTTACAATACAGTTGCTTGTACTCAAAGGCTGAAAGAAATAAGCTCATGAATTTAAAGCATGCATTGTCTTTTTAACTTCTTCAGGGACTTTGGCTCAAAGGCATACATTTAACATAATATTTTCTAAATGCACCAAACAAAAATCTGGGAAATCTCAGAAGGCACATACATAAATATTAAGTTTGTTTTATTGGCAGCAATTCAGGCTTTGGGCATATGACCCACTTCAAAAGAAAAGATGTGTTTATTACAATAATGTACATTTACATGTAGTCATTGAAGCTACTAGCACATAGCCAGCTTCACAGACATTATTTTTAGATCTTCTCATCAACTTGAGAAACCATTGATTTTCTGTGATACGAAATACAATTCATAGGTAGTATATACATGGAACTGAGGTCCTTTCAATGCAGAATAAGAAGTGAAACATGTACACACATTTGTGGTTAAGGTGAAAAACATGGCCCAATTACTTTGTTCCTGAAGAGATCAACATCCCTAGCAATATCTTACTGTCACCTTTTACTTAAATGTAAACTCGCAACACCACCCTGCTACCAAGAAAGGCATTTTCAAAACTCTAATGGACTTTGCAAGTTTGTGAAGACAAGGAGCTTCAAAGACATCCTCCTGATGCATAGAAATAAGAGCCATTAACCATTCTCCTGGGAAGACCATGAAAAGTTGGCTGTGCTCCCTTAAATCCAGACAGCTAGAATCAGACCCAATCTACAAAGCAACCGAAACTGTCAGATATGCTTGCGCAGGTTAAAGATTGCCTATCTCCACTCTACACAGCAGGCATGCATGAAGTCCAAGTATACAGAGGAGAGAACAGCTGCAAAGTAGGAGGAGGCCTTAAAGAACACATTATGCCACAAACAAAATGGGATTGAAAGATTAACCTTAGATCTTCATGCAGCAAAATCCAAACACTTTATCCAGTATGACGAAACAAAAGTGGTGTCCAAGAGAATTAAAATTAAATGCTAATAGTAGGACTTTAATAAGGAAAATTTGAACAACTTCAACAGATTAACTAGTGTAAAGTCCAGAGGGCAGATATCTCTCAGAAAATAAGAAGTTCTTGACAGATCAAACCTTACAGCACAGACCTCAGGGAAATCAAACCTTCAGACTGGCCAAGAGGGGAGCAAATTAGAGCCCTGCTCCCACTGAGCATAACTATATAACCTGATAAGCTGTAGGACTTGGAGTGGTTTGCATTGAAGAGGACTGCAACATACCAGTGTAGAGTCAGCAAAGATTTGAAACAAAAAAAAAGCTACATCAACCCAACAACCTACCCAACATTGCTGTCACACAGTTCATCTTGTAATTGTACTCTCCTAAAATTTCTGTTTTTCATTGCACTGCTATGCCATTACATGGAGCTACAATGTCATGTGATTGTGTACCTTATGAAACATTGCAGTTTTCTGAAAAACTCATTGTCAAAACCAGTAACAGTTACCTATGTATTTGGCCATTGCTATGGAAGTACTCCAATCCTTTGAGAACCTCTTTGAGTACAGTTGCTATAGTACATTCATCGAACACACCATGACGACAATTGCTGGTACGCATCTTATGCTTGATGATGTCGAGCAATGATCCACCCTCAAGGAGCCGTAACACAAGCCAAAGCTCCTCTCGCACCACAAAACTTGTGTAGTAAGTGACCACATTTTCATGATTGCATGATGACATTGCCTGGATCTCTTTCTGTTGGCAAAGATCAATAACAAAATTATTTGAGACAATTTAAATTCTGCTTTGCAAAACTAAAAAATTTGTTGAGCTTCTTTCCAAAATCTTTGACTCAATTTGAAATTTTAAACCAGAAAAACAAGTCATAATTACTGACAATACCACCAAATCTCAAATTATACTATTTAGGCTTTTTCTTGCAGCAAATGCCAGTCATCAAAATTACTATTAATTTCTTAGTTAGGCTAAATAGTAGACCATGATATCCCAAGAATATTTTTATTTCCAACCTTAAATGGAAATTTTTCCAAAAAAATGTTGTCAATTTATGACATATATTAATTAACATTGAGACCTTCATTTATATCTCAGAAGTGATATTCACTTTCACTCCAACATAAACAAACTAATAAATTGTTAACATTTATCTGCTTTGCAGATTTAGGAAATATGCTGGTTGAAGAGCTATTGACATCATCCAATTAGGGATAATTAATTGTACTCACAGACACATAGAAAAAATTCTAATACCATTTTAGCCTTAATTTATTTCAGCATAAAAAAAATTAGTTGTAGAACAGCAATTGATCTACACTTTTTGGTATCTTCACTTGCTTGCTTAAGCGCATTTTGCCACAATATTTCATTTCATAAATTGTATTTTACAATGGTTATAAGTTGTAACAACAACAAAAAGTGATGATCTCTCACACACCTCAGACAACTTGATATCACCACTGCACATTGTTTTTAGTTCTTTTTACTTCTTTAAATAAAAGATATGTTCGTTCTTACACTTTTTTTGTAAAATGTTAAAATAAATTTGTTTAAAATGATTACTTTCTTTCATTAAACTGTAAAGGCAATACATCTGTGAAAAACTAAAATTCATAATTTTTTCTTTAATTTAAACGACAAAGCTTTCAAGAAGAAGAATTGTGGGCACGCATTGATGAATTTCAATTGGTGTATAAGAAAACAAACCTTTTGGTATAAGCTATCGAATTCTTGCAAGTGAACATATTTTTACTTTCTCTACTATGAATAGTAAGTAAGAGAAGCATTGTATTTCATTAAAAAATTTGATATCAAGATTTCACCAGAAATATGTTTAGAGGTCCCCCAAATAAAAAAAAAAGAAATTATTTATAGAAAAACGACCGTGTGTGAGTCTGTTAACAGCGTAACTCAAAAATGAAAAGTCAAATCAACACCACACTTGGTATTTAAGTTTAGTACTTTCCAAAGATGCGACAAAGATTTTCAAGAAAATCTCCCACCCCTGACTACACTTTACATGCAACCTTTTTCGAAAATTTTTATTTTCTAAAAAATCGCACTAATGATTTTGATTAAAATCCAAAGATATATGCATGACAAACTGTATATCTTGAATTTTCTGGGAATAGCCTGTAAAAACCACTTCATCTGGAAGAAATTCTGTATAATTGTGTATAACTGATAAATGTTACGCGACAGACGAAAATGTACTACACAAAAAGGTAATCTCTTTAGAACACACATTTATTCAAAATAAGTTGGCTTTTTTTTTGCCATATAAGCCGTTTCTGAGATATCTGTTATTAAAGATCGAATTGTTCATTTCTTGGTCATTCTCTTAAAGTCTTCAACATTCAGTTGTTTCTTGTGATTGCATGGAAACAGCAATTTTAAGGCCAGGGCCCAGTACTTAAACATTTGACTATACAGGTTCCCTTTGTATCTATTAGAAAATGTGTAGTGTAGCTATTTAATATAGCGCCCAGTACTTAAACATTGACTATGCATGTTCCCATTGTATCTATAATAAAATGTGTAGCATAGCTATTTCCAAAAAAGTTTATTTGGATTAAAATGCAGTAGATAGAAAAACAAGCTTGAGTAAGAATAATTTATATACCCACTAATAAAAGATAGAGGGTAGAGAAACTCATGTGAATGTATCACTTCAGATTTTTTAAAAAGCACACAATTTCTAAATTATTATTTAAAACTCTCCTGAAAATTTGAAGCATCTAAGCTGAAAACTGTTGTACATAGAAGATTCTGAATAATGAAAAATGCAGGGAGAAGAGCCAATAAAAAATGACTTGAAATTTCAATTTAAGCTTCACCTAAATAACATGGAGCCAATTAATTCCATAATTAAAAATAAAAGGTCTAAATTTTCATAATTTTTTCTCAAATTTTACCATTCATTGCCTTAAACAAAAATACCAATTTGAATGCACACAAACCTTTATAGCATGAAAGATAAAGTTATGCCTTTCTATGGCATGCAACATTCAACCAAAAATGACTATGGAGAATACATGCCTCAACAAGTTAATGAATTTAAATTCTTTGGATATTCAAAGGTCTTAAACAGGCCAGACAAAAAAATGGGGAACATTTTGACTATGAGAACACTAGTAAACAAAACCAGAAAAGATGCATTAAAATATTACAACAGTCAGCACCAAAATTATTACACGAAATATGATTATTGACAGAGAAAGATAGAGGAATCCAAGTGTATATGAAATGAGATTTTTAAGAACAATCTAATTTAACATATCTCGCAGCTGTTTAAGATAATCACAGAGAGCCTGCAAAAGAATTGTCATGCAGGTTGAGCACAACGAATAATATATGGTTTATTTAAGAGAATATCTTGTCTACATTAAAAACTTAATTTAAATGTCGCCAATTTAATATGAGAGGAGATATTTTTTAAACAGCTAGTAAACATGTGTATGTGACATATTCAATGTCAAATAAATGTGTGTTTACTGACAAACTACAACACCAAAGACATGATGAGATAAAATGACGTATGGCATAAATTACTCGCAAATATAAAGACATACATATGGAATTAACACAAAGGAATGTGAAGGTAAATGGGTATCCTAGTAAAGGCTACTATGTAAAATGATTCGTTATAAATATATGGGAGAAGACATCCCAGGAAACAATGGAAGGATCCAGAAATGTACAGGCAATAATACTGCCTAAGGCGTGAAGCATGACGATAATGGTTTTAGAAATTAAATGTCACTTATGAAAGTTAATATCATTCACACAGTGCTTAACATGTCTGCAGTCAGCATACTAACCCTCAAGCACAATTCTCTTACTCACAGTCAGGGAAAGCATGTGCAGTTGCCAAACTTTTGTCTGCTATGCATTTTGTTTCTACAAATTTAGAAAAACAGAAAGTGCTTATAAATTTTGTCAACATATTAATCAAAATAGTTCTGATTTCAAAAATGATATCCATATACCTTTAACCTAGTACAATGTATATAGTAAATAACACAATGCACAAAAAAAGTGTCTAAAATCTTCAGAAGTAAATTATAATTCAACTTTTAGTAAACTTATATTTTTCAACAAATATGAATTTTTATGTAATTGTTCATCTTTCTAGTTAAGTTTGATCTATTTTAACTGGTTAGGTCACATTATTAGATGTATGTGTTCAATTACAGTGTAGAGCAAGTGCATGTCACAGTGCTGTCATATCGCACAACCCCAAGTTCAAATTCCTATGTTTTTCCAGAAGAGTAGGAAATACACAAAATTTCAGAAAATTGCTTACATCAATAGATCTAGCAAGGACAAACTTAACCTGAAGTTTTTCTTACAATACTGTTAAGATACAGGCCAAGGGTGCCCATGGGGGGGGGGGCAGTAGGGGTAGCAACCTCTACTGAGAATTCATTTAATATGAACACAACTCTTATAGTTTTATGTATGGTACACATTTAGATTACTAATACTGTGTAAAATATAACATTAACTACTGCTTTTATACTTTTAACACTGCCAAAATGCAGTGCAGGAACTGGTAGGGGGAGAGAAAGACCACAGAATAATGTCCCATTAGTAAACATTTTGTATATCGGTAAAGTGTTTTGTCCCTACTGAGATGAAATCCTGCAGGCACCCCTGATACCAGCTCCAAAATTTATTCTGCACTTATACTGAATGTGCATTTCAGCTCACAGACATGGGTGTTTTTATTGGCAATTATTCTAGGGCCAGAGGGAAAACAAAAACCTTAGAAGGTTAGCTTGACAAAACCAGAATTTAAATTTAGGCTTGCACTGTGAACAGGTAGTAATAGTATACATATAGCAACACTGTAGCTAAAATTTCTTATGCATAAGTTTTCACATAAATACACATACTAGTTGCTTTAAAGTAACAATTCAGTTGTTTAGTATATTTATTAGATCACAACCATTGAAGCACCCTTTATTCCTATAGCACTCCAATAATTTCCAACCCAAAAATTAATTTATCTGGAAGCACATTTTCTTAGAAAACTGAAAAATGTCAGCACTTTTGGACTATAGGCAGCTTCAAAAACTGCTAAATATTTTAAGATAGCAATGACCAAATGTAATGCATTAAGTTGTAAACAAAACTGCTAATCCAATGAATCCACATATTAACTTTCTATACAGTGAACATCTGTAAACCAAACTCTTTATTTCTGTGTAAACTCCTTCCCTTATTTGACAAGACTCCCATTTCAAATCTTTTGTAACATTTTCAAGTATTTAAAGCTTTGCAAAACTAAGATAAATGGGTTTATACTATGCTACTTTTCCAACAGAATAAATAGATCTGAATTAAATCCTAAATTTAAACTGGTAAAAAATTTGATTTATTTTTTTTTTGTTTTGATTTTTCTTTTCTTTCTTGCTATTCATCTTGCTTGAATTACTGAAGGGCTAGTATTTATAGCATGTATAAAAACTAAGGAAAATACCACTAGATTTTCATAATGTTTAACTAAACCTTCACTCACAAACTTATATGCTAGAGTGTATGAATACTGGCAAAATGTTGTCAATATTCCAGAAGCACAGTGGTTTAAAATTCAAAAGGAAAAATTAACGTGGTCACTGCCAATTTCCCTCGTAGTAAAAAGCACTCGTGGCACATTCTTGTTCAAACATAACCTAAACACAACACAATACTTCAGTTCTTACATTCGTATCACTTTACGACATGCTTCTGATAATTATATTTTTAACATCTCAATTTAGTGCGATACTTGCCAAAAGTTCATCCATGCTGGTATTCCATTTTTCGAGGTTTATTCGTTTGATGGCACATTTTTCTTGCCGTGGCTTGCAAAAGGCACCGTGCACTACAGCTGTTGCTCCCACACCTAAAAAATAAAATTGTAAAAAAAATGTTGTAAAAACTTAAAATTGAGCTTGGAAAGCAATTAACAATAATATAATTTCATAAACTCAAAACAGCCATGCCGGCATCCTTCACTACTAATTTAACATATCTTACAGCTGTTTAAGACTTATCAGAGAGAGCCTGCAAAAGAATGTCATGCAGTTTGAGCATAACGGATAATATGTGGTTTATTTAAATTAAAAGAATATCATGTCTACATTAAAAACTTGATTTAAATATTGTCAATTTAATACGAGAGGAGATGCTTTTGAAACAGCTAGTAAACATGTGTGTGACGTATTCGGTGTCAAATAAATGTTGCGTTTACTGACTGAAACTGACAATACCAAAGACAGTAATGAGATAAAATGAAATATGGCATAAATTACTCGCAAATATAAGGACATACTAACCGATTACTTCCTTCAGTTCATAATCATCTTTCGTATTGGGCCAGCCCTGAGGTGTTACGCCTGCACCAGTTACCGCCATCTTGTGGGCCAGAATATCCCCAATACTCGCTCTAGCGGGCTGCGAGTTAGTTGTGAACGGCGGAAGATCAGCATTGGATGATTTCCTTCGAAATATTCCAGGAGACCCGGGCGGCATTAGCCCTGGTGATATTTTCCTAGAAACACACGAGTTTAAAAATAACTTTTCAAAGAATGTTATCAGGATAAGCACAAATGTTAACTCAATGTAAACAACCTATAATAAGATGATTTTGTAGTAGCATGTTAATCGTTCGTGATTAAGGTCCGTGGAGGTGAAGTCATTCACTGTGGGCAGTCCATTGATATTTCGAATGAACTAATGCCTTGAGCAAATAATGTGGTAACAGCAAGCTGACCTATAAATAACTAGGATCTGTAAATGTATGTGCGTACAAGAACACAAGAATGATATGGCATGTCCGAATATTTTGCGCAGGCTAGCAATTTAGTATTTTGAAAAGGGGTGCCAGTCGCTGTAATTTTCACCGTTCATTTGGATGCTACACTCACAATATTCCTATAATGTACCATGTAATTAAAGAAGAAGATATGAAGATAGTGCATTATACTAATTTAATTGTTTAGCTTATTCTAGTCTATGGTGTATGGTACGCACAGCATGCTTATGGGGATACCGTGTTAAGAATTTACCATTCAAGAATAATAAACAAAGTTATCATGGATTTTTTTTCAGCTCAAAGAATAAGAAATATCTAAAAGGAGTTGATTGCTTTCTCTCCCATTTACCTACAATAGGTAGAGAAAACATTACATTCCACCCAAAAATTCGGTGTCGAGATTTCACCGAAAATAAGTTTCTGCGGCCCAATGAACTCCCACCCCACATTTCTTTTCAAGGCCCTCCATCCATCTGTGAAGAGCATAACTCAAAAATGAAATACCCAATAAATAAAAATCCCATACTTGAAAAAAGACCTGTTTAAGCACGCCAGACGATTTTTTTTAGAAACTTTTCCACCAAAAAATGTTTTATTATTTCTTTATTTTCCCATAAATGACTGACGACTTTGATTAAAATATAATACTTTGGATATTAATACAACGAATTAAACATACATCTAAATCTTCTGTGAATACCAATTTGAACTCTTCATTCGAACTGAATTTTGTATGACTAGAAAATTCATGAGATATAGACCAAAACTCACTACGGGAAAAATTAGGAGATTATTAAAATATACAAAATATGTCAAATAATTTCCTTGTGTTAGCCATTTTCGAAGTATTCTATATTTTCCCTAGTGCGTCATCTAACGGACATGCTTGAAAGTTTGCGATTTTTCTTTCCACGAGACGAGACGAATACCAAGAGCTCCTTATCACGACTAAACTTTTGAATGTTGTTTACACATGTTTAACTAAGCGATTGCTTATTGCTTAATATGAAATCGTTCCTAATTCAACATGGATAGAAGAATCGCCATTTTGTATGAATACTATAATATATAGTGGATATATCTGAATTTATCGTGGGTAGAAAAAGAAAAAGTTGTCTGAAAGTTTTTATGAATTACAGAAAGAGCAAGTAGAAAATACATTGCTTTGCTTCGAAAATTACGCGATTTTTCATTCTTTCATATTTTAGGTGTAAACGTGTTGAAAGTTGGTTAACTTCTTAGAACATTTCCTTTTCCTTAAATATAATTACTTACTTTAACATATACAATGAAGCAATTATTCAAATGCATGAAGGTCGTCCTCCGTGATCGTCCTCTAGTTCCCGAGGTCGCGGGTTCAAACCCGGCGGAGGGCGATAGATTTTTTTCGGGCGTCAAACTCCTTAGCATGGCTTTCTTCGGAAGGGAATTAAAGCCGATGTCGTATGTTTACGACACGTAAAAGAACCTCAAGCCGGATAATGGGGCCTCTGAGCAAAATACGCCCAGTATAGAATGGGACTCTAAGGACCACAGCAGTTAAAAGGCGTCAATAAATAAAACTCAATTTAATTTAAATGCATGAACAAGTGGCGCTAGGCAAGTAGTTCTTAATCCAGGCAAGTTTTTATTCCAGTGGTAATAATAAATCAATAACTTCACTTTGAAGATGTACATCCTGTTTTACACGGTGTTATTCAATATAAACATATTTTCATACAACGAGATTTTCCTTACAGTTTACCCAGTTCCATCGGTATATTTTAACTTGCCAATCTTGGTAGCTAGATTACCTTCCTCGTATATTGGGGTAAACTGAGGGTGATCATTTTATATCTCTCCGTTGTGTCCAATTCTGACCAAATTTGTTATAGTGACCCTAGTAAAGGTTATTATAATGGAATATTTTAACATCGACGTCACAAGTGTACAAACAAAATATCTGTTTAAAATTTCATTCACAAGCATGTTTTTTAAAAGCTAAGAAAATGTTTTACATTCTGGGAGGGGGGCAAATTGCACTTAAGTCAGGAAAAATATTTTAATTCAACTCTCTACAAAAGTTAGCAGATATTCATCTAATAGCATAAAAATTAGTCGCAGTAGAATGCGAATCCACTTAGTCATTTGTCCCCTTTTTATAGAGACATGAAGAGTGACACCAGTGCGCTTGCTTCCGAACTAGAGGGTTAAGAGTTCGGCGCCCACTGTAATCGATAAAATGCACGCCATTCTTCTGAACGTACCCACCTAGTTTTATTTACCTTTACATTTAAAGAGTTTAGAACCAAGGCAAAGTTCAGCTAAGAGCGCTAACCTCTAACAAGACTCCAGGTGCAGACCCTTCACTTACGCTACATTATCCATACATATGTAACTTCCTGAATCAGGTTACAGATTCTATCTTGTATTTCAAGCAGAATGCTCGGCAAAATTTGCTTCTGACGAATAGGTTGCGCATATGGGTGAACCGAGATACTTAAAAGCGGATCACTATATGCTGGCCTTTAAATTCCACGCTCTTCCCATCACATTGCGGGAAACAAATAAGCAGCTATAGCACTTCAAAAGAGTAGGATATTGAAACATTCAAACTAATAACGAATATCTTGGAAATGGCTGATGTCACAGAAACAAAAATTATTTTAAATAAATTGTGTGTTTTAAAGGGATTCACATTTTTTTGTGTAGCAAGTTGTCTATCTCTTATGGTTTAGTCATTATACAAAATTCCTTCCGAATGAAGGGATTTTACACGCTATGCAACACAATAATTCAGTTGGCTGAATACATCAAAATTACTGGAAAATTGCCGAGGTTTATAAACTATGGAATTAAAGGTCTACGTAACTACCTAAATGTATGTTTCACTATTGATATATAAACTCTTAGAAAAATATTTTGGTATGTAGCAACAAAAATATTTATGCAACAAGGCGCAATAGATTTGTGCCACTAGACCTTAGCTCTCACAGCTGACTTTGACATTTAGATATGTCTCATCAGTACAGGTTATCTGGGACATAAACAACAAGAACGTGAGTTTTATTACTCACGGAATAATGCAAGAATGAAAATGCTATTTGCAGAAAATGGCAGAGGAAGTTCCAACGTTTGGGATAGCTATCAATCTCGTGTGCACTTCCTGTACCTCGATAGGAGTGTAAGCGATGTTCAACTTTTCTCTGCGTGTTTTCTAGTCTCTGGAGTTAACAGTTGCACAAGCAGTAACGATCCCTCCACGAAAATCATGCAGATTCATCATTGAAGTGATGTAGATGATATTTGTTTTCCCATCCAAGTATGCAACAATTGTGACTCTTGACGAGCCCAGTGACATGAAAAATGAATTCATGAATATCGTTTATTTTTACGTAGCTTCTACAAACTATTATTACAATTTTAAAGATATGAATGGAACAACAAAAGACTACGAAAAATAAAAATAGCTGGTGGACAGGGGTAGAAAAAATTATGGAGAAGATAGGAATGTGAGATATTTGGAGAGCAGGAGAAAGAAATAGCAACGGCTTCTGGATAACAGTAATAAATAGAGTGGAGGACATAGAAAGACAAGAGATTTGGGGAAGCTTAGAGAATAAAAAATCAAGCGTTCTATAGATTAGTAAAAAGGAAATGGGGAAGAGAAGGATATGTGAGTTATTGTAAAAGAGCTGAAAAAGAAGCATTTGCATGGATGAAAACAGGATCAATGTACCCGAGAGGGCTAAGAGGCAGAAAAAGCGGAATTTGTGAATTATGCGGTGGTAGTGAAAACAGAACATTATATGACAGAATTAGCAGAATGGAGACAAAAAGTATGGGAGGAAAAATGTGAAAAAATGAATGGAGTTCTTAAAAGAAAGTAACGGTGACTTGGATTAGAAAAGTAAGAGAGATAAGAAATGTAGAAGGGCAAACGGAGGAGGGAGAGGATGGATCATAGGTGATTAAGGGTAGCAAGGGCTGCTCAGCTGAGCCATAAGGCCAGGGTGCCAGGCAAAATGAGCAGTATAGGTAGAACATAGCAGGCAAGAAAATTTGTACAGAGGTTAAGTTAGTTTACAAGTGGAATATTGTAAAAAAGGATTGTGTATAAAAGATGTACGAATAAAGTTTATTTATTCATTCATTCATTCAACTATTATTAGAAAGTTTAGTTTTCTATCTACTTCATGTTAATCGAGATAAAGCTTTACAGAAATAGGTTCGTTACGCATTTCGTTGTAGATACAAGGGGATAGAGGAAACCGAATCGATATTCAGATGTTTAAAAGCTAATCACGAGAAACAACTGAATAGCAACAGCACATTAAAAATTAGTTTTGAAACTTTCAAACCACCGAAAATGACTGATGCCACAACAAATTTATTTGAAATACATTGTGTATGCTAAAGAATCTAATTAATTTGCTGTGTAGCACGTTTTTGTCTCTGTCTGTCTGTCTGTCTCTCTCTCTCTCTCTCTCTCTCTCTCTTAACGTTTACCAGTTATAAAAAAGATAATCCAAAAGTCCTTCTGCATGAAGAGGGCTTCACAAGCTATTCCCAATAAATTGAAGATGTATATATTATTTTTACGTATATAACTTAAATATAGGTTTAATCAAAATCCTTAGAGCCATTTTTGAGAAAATAAAAACACTTCGAAATATTTTCTACGTAAAGGATAGCTTGGGGTGGGGGATTTTCTTAAAAATCTCCGTATCGCATCTTTGGAAGATATTGAACTTAAATACTAAGTTTGGTATTCATCGAAAATCTAGGTTTTAAGTGATGCTATTTACAAACTCATACACAAGAACCTCTTCCTAGAAAGGCTCTTTTTGGATCCAGGAGCCTCAAAAATGTACTTCCAGTGAAATTTCAATATAGAATTTTTAGTGGAATATAATACTTTCTGTACGTAGTAGAGAAAGTAAAATTCACTATCTCCAGAAATCCACTGTCAATACAGTTTTAAACCTCAAAGGTTTCTCTTTCATTTGCCATAAACATAAACCCATTTTTTTCACACTTATAGGTGTTATTCAGTTATTAAACTTTCATATTGGTAATTTTGGCCCAGGACACCCTATTTACCGAAATTGTATTTCAACTTACACCAATCCTCATGTATTATAATACAGCTACCATTCTGAGAATTACCTCTGAACTTTATACAAATAGACTGTGGTACTAGTACTTCTGTTAGATCGGCCCTTCTTAGATGCTAATGAAGAAAAGATAAACCTGTAATTTGAAAAATGTAAGAGTAATCTCGCACTTCAATTTTCGCGAATCTCAATTCTATATACCAAATAAATAAACAACTGTGAATTGTAATTATGTACTTTATTTTATGCGGCATAATGAGGCCAGTAGGATATATAGAGCCCAGATTCGCTCTGAACATCCTACTAAGGCCACCATTGCTAGATTTTTTTATTTATTTTATTTCATTTTACTAATGAAGCATAGCACTCCATTCAGCGTCTAACACATAGGGATGTCACTCAATACTCTACACACAAGTTAATAAGAAGGGTTTTTACAAATAAACTTCGTTAAAATTTAGTATTATTCTATTATAACTCTTTTAATATTCTTGCGAAGATTTACGTGCGTTTTCAGAATATTTCTAGGGGTTTACATTATACCTTAGGATAGATCGTTAAGTTTTGCAGAAGCTTGCATTGCAGGAGTTCGCCATATTTAATAGTTGCTCAATCCGGCAACTGGGTATGGTTTTTATGGTGTTTAACGCCCGTTCTTACTTCATACGGCACCACAGGCGGTGACACTGGTGATACATGAAATATGTGAAACTGGGAAAAGAAATCTGCTAAAGAACCGTTCCAGGCCCACGTTTTAACGTATTCTCGTGTTTGCCAGTCATGACGACTAAGGAAAACCTGAAAAAAAACCTCAGGGAGGAGGGTCCTGGCGGAATTTGAACCACAGACCTCCCATTCACAAGTCCGTGACGTAACTAGCTTGGCCACCCGTATCTTTAGGAATGGAGTGAAGTCTGCCATTCGAAAGAACTAAATTTATGTGACAACGCAAAAAAGGAGTGATGAGTTAGCTGCTCCAAATAGTATTTTAATTCTACAAACAAACGACTATCAAACAATTTCTCGAAAAGAAAGCTTAGCCTAAAAGTGCAATTTGCAGAAAACGGTGTTGGAAATTATTCATACTTGAAGTATAACACAAACAATTGGGCATCAAGTGAAAATCTTTGATGAGTAACAATCCACAAACTTACCTAGTACTGGTCATTTTAGCCTTTGCTCCAAGTTTGTCACTTCTAGCTTCAGTGATTCACTGTCTGCTAACAGTTAAAACTACTTCTACAATTCTCAGAACTACCGCGATACTTCAACCTAGCAAAGTCACCATTATCTCTAAATTCTGATAAGAGGATTACACTACAGTACCCGTCAGTTATATGTCAGATAATGCGCTGAGCACAATACTGCATAAGTTGCAACTTTATGACATGAAAGAGCCGTCTGTATTATTTTGGAAATAATTTACAGGCGAGAATTTGATGCGAATGAAAACTTTCTTAAATACGATGTTCTAACGGCGTCACTACATTAACACGTGCTTATTAACTTACTCCGATTAAATACTTCGGTTAGCGAGCATTGAAATAAAGACAATCTTTCGCTGCTCTCAATTTGGAGTTTCTTAAAGTATTTTGCAGACTTTTAGGTCACTCTTTTTCATTCCAAACTTGATAAGGATTAGAAATAAATAAGTTTAATTCGGATAAAAACATGTCTTATGCTGAAAGGATGGGGTTTTCTTCAACCTAATATTAAGGGCATTTTTTTGTTACTTTCAGAGTGCAATGTTCTTATTTCTGGCCTCATATGATACGTTTATGGTTTAGAACATCAAATGGGATTTCGTTGGTGTCATATTTTGGTTGGAACCAACTGATTAATTACTCTGCTATAATGTTATTGATAACAATTATTGTTATCACCAGCAGCAGCATCCTACTTAAATTCGTCTTCTGTTTCTATCCGTTTTACTTTATATACTAATAGCAGAGGATTATTAGGGGTAATATTGCATTCCATCCACAGATACAATATAGAAATTTCACTTGAAATGCACGTTTTGAGGTATCTGAATAACCTACATTGACTCCTCTTCACTTACGATCAGGTAATTTTTGCATCAGACCAGGAAGATATGGAACACATGCTTCGGAAACTAAAAGAAGAATACGTGAAGTAGGATCTCAAAATCAACTTTAATAAATCTAGGTATATGTGTTTGTGAGGAAGACAAGCCATTATTCGTGTGGGAAATGAAATAGTTAAGCACTGCACACAATTTAAATATTTAGAGACTATGATCAGTAGAGATGGTAAAGTAGATGCTGATATTACCAAATAAGTGGTTATGGGTAGAACCGCTACAAGAGCCTCATCTGCAATAATTCACTGAGACAGGAAACAACAACTCTTCCATAGTGCGGTGAAGAATATAGTATTATATGGAGCAGAGATGTGGACATTAACACTGAAACGACGGGACAAAATAAAAACTGTGGAGCTGGATTTTATGAGAAGTTTACAACTCAAATACTCGACAAAGTGCGAAATGAAGTACGGAAGTGGGCAGGAGTAGATAATTCAATAATAAAAATCTGATGCGTTACACTCACATGACTTTCTCTACTCTTGTACAAACTATTTTTACGAACTCTTATTCTCCATCTATTTCAAATTAATGGAGATAAACATTTGCAGAAACGATCTTTTGGCATGCAAAGAGAATTACATTTTACACATAGGGACCGGTTCTAAAAATATTTGACTATCGCTTAAGGCGTAATATGTTCCCTTGTTTTGTAATTGCAAGGGCAATATAGAAATACAGTAGCCTTTAAACATAGATATATCTCTTAATAGCTGGTTGCTAGGTGCAGCACCATTCTCTTTGCCACAGATTAATACTCTTTGCATATCCACGACAAAATAAATGAATAACGAATTCCCATTTGAGAAAATAAGTGTTGAAAAATTTAAGGGAATAACAAGCAATATCTCGAAAATGGTTCACTTAACAAAAAAATGTATATGACATAAATTGTGTATTTTAACGCGATCTACATTTTTTGTGTAGTAAAATTTTGTCTGTCTCTTATGGTTTACCAGTTATGCAAAAGTCGTTCACAATGAAGAATACTTTTGGAGATATTCCCAGAAAATTCGCGATATACATTTTATTTGTCATAAAAATATCTTAAATGTATGATATTTTATTCAAAATTGTTAGAGCCATTTTTGAGAAAATTTTCTGGGAATGTCTGTAAAGTTTCTTCTCTCGGAAGGAATTTTGTATAACCGTAAGAGATAACCAAAAACTTACTATACAAAAATCTTTAAAACACACAATTTATTTCAAATATTTTTTTGTTTTTGTGGTATCAGCCATTTCCGAGACATCGTTATTATTGGTTTGAATGTTTCAATACCTTGTCATTCTTTTAAAAGCTGTCACTATTCAGTTGTTTCCCGCGATGTGATGCAAAGTGTATGGAATTTAAAGGCTAGTATACAGTGATCCGCTTTTAAACATGTGACTATCGATTCGGTTTCCTCTTTCCTCCTTGTACTTGCAAGGAAACAAGTATTTCTATAAAGGTTATCTCGATTAACGTGAAGCAGATAGAAAAACAAGCTTTGCAAATATAGTTTGTAGAAGCTATATAAAAATAAACGGTAGTAAGTATAGAAAGTCATATGAATGTAACACATTAGATTTTCTTTCAAGTGGCAAGTCGCTATAGTTTTTTTCTCTTGGACATACAAAGAGAAAGGAACTTAAAAGTGATCATATAGAGATCCGCTATTTAAACATCTGGCTATCCTTCTTATATCTACAACGATATTGTAAATGTGTAATTAAAGCTTATCTTGATTAACAAGAAGTGGATAGAAGAATAAAGTGTTGTAAGAATAATTTGTGAGAAGTGACTGGAGAAAGTCATGTGAATGCAACATATCAGATTTTTTAACTTTATAAACGCGCTCCCTGGAAACCCTCGAAGTATTTTTAACGCATATTCATAAGCATATTATTTCTTCATGGCATTAGTGCAGCAGCACTCAAATTTTCCCAAACGATGGCCCCCTCGATAAGCCAATTACCTTCTGTACCACTCACCTAGATTAGGCAGAGAAAGTATTGTATACCCAGAAGGTTTATATTGACATTTCACCGGAAGCGTACTTTTGAGGCTGAATAAAAATCTGAATAAAAACATGTAGAAATGTGTCAGCGCACATCAGGGCATCTGTCCGTTTACCTGTGAACAATATAACTCAAAAGTGAAAAATCATTTTAAAAAATGCATATTGGAGTCAGCACACCAAGCGAAGATTTTCAAGAAATTCCCCCTCAATGAAACACTATTTATATGGAAACTTCTTCGTTATTTTTCGTTTTATCAATAATGGCTCTTAACGATTTCAATTAAAATACCTTATGCTTAAGATACTGTCATGACTAATAATGGGTATACTAAATTTTCTATGAATAGCCTGTGAAGTTTAATTTTGTGTAACTAGGAAACCACAAGAGATAGACAAAAACTTGGAGATAACATATAGAGTCGATTAAAACATACAATTTGTTTCAAATAAGTTCTTCGTAGCGTTAGCCGTTTTCGAAATATTTCATGCCCTATGTTTCAAATGTAAGATCGCATCTACGAAAGATACTATAGAGTTTTCGATTCTTCCTTTCGCTTTTCCTTTGCAAGAGGGCGCCACTGCGACTTTGAATTTATTCCTCTGTGCTTCGAATAAACATCTTAACGTTGTTTCCCTATGTTGTATATCATATCTGTTGCCTAATTTGAAATAATATAAGTTCTCTACCCTCTTTCGTTTATTAGTGGGTATACAAACTATTCTTACTAAAGCTTATTTTTCTGTCTACTAAATTTTAATCTAAATAAGTCTTTGCAGAAATAGCTACATTACGCATTTCGTTATACAGCGACAGTCAAATGTTTAGAGCTGGATGCTATACGCTGGTCTTAAAATGCCATCCTATTTCCATGTAGTCGCGAAAACAACTGAATGTTGATGAGCAAGGAACGAATAATTCGAACATTTAATAATGGATATCTCCTAAACAGCTTATGCCAAAAAATTTCTTTAAAATAAATTGATTTTTAAAGAGATCTACATTTTTTGTGAGTACGTTTTCGTCTATCGCTTAACGTTTATCAGTTATACAAGATTGTACAACATTTCTTCCAAACTAAGAGGACTTCACAGACTATTCCCAAAAAATTTAAGATATACATTTTATTTACAATGTAAATATCTTTAATATGTGGTATTTTAATAAAAACTGCCAAGAGCCATTTTTGTAGAAAACAAACGATTTCGAAAAATGTTCCATGTAAAGGGAAGTTTGGGATGGGGAAATTTTCTTGAAAATCTTCGTGTCACATCCTTGGAAGGTACTGAACCTAAATGCCAAGTTTGGCACTTTTTGAGTTATGCTGCTCACACACATATACTGATATTTTTTAATTTTTTTTATTTAGGGGGCCTCAAAACATGCATTTTCCGGTGAAATCTCGATCTCGAATTTTTGGGGATTACAAATGGAATACAATACTTCTCCTACTTACTATATGCAGCAGAGAAAGTAGAAATGTATCGTGAATATCGTAATAGAAAAATCACTTTTTAGTGAATGCTATAAGGTAAGCTTGCTAATTTGCAATGGGTGGAGAAAGTAATGCGGCTATACATAAGATTTTTACTTTCTCTACTACGTATAGCAAGTACGGGAAGTATTGCATTCCACCCAAAAATTCGATACCGAGATTTCACCGGAAATACATGTTTTGAGACCTCCTGAATCCAAAAAAAAAGCATTTTTGGAAACATGTCCGTGTGTGTGTGTGTGTGTCTGTGTGTGTGTGTGTGTGTGTGTGTCTGTGAACAGCATAACTAAAAAACGAACAGTCGGATAAACACCAAACTTGGTATTTAGGTTTAGTATCTTCCAGAGATGCGACACGAAGGTTTTCAAGAAAATCCCCCCACCCCAGACTACCCTTTACATGGAAAATTTTTCGAAAATTTTAATTTTCTCAAAAATGGCTCTAACGATTTTGATTAAAATATTATATGTTTAAGATAATGTCATGAGAAATGAAATGTATATCTCGAATTTTCTGGGAATGTCTCCAAAAGTATTCTTAATTGTGAACGACTTTTGCATAACTGGTAAACCATAAGAGATAGACAAAATTTTACTACACAAAAAATGTAGATCGCGTTAAAATACACAACTTATGTCATATACATTTCTTTTGTTGAGTGAACCGTTTTCGAGATATTGCTTGTTTTTTCCTTAAATTTTCCAATACTTATACTTTTTCTCAAATTCGTTATTCATTTTTTTATGTCCTGGACATGCAAAGAGAATAGAATGCGCCACATAGCAACCAGCGTTAAAATATTTGACCATCGCTTAAAAGCTACCATATTCCCCTTGCATCTACAAGAAAATTACCAATAAGATTGACATCTCGATATCTCGATTAACATGAAGCATATGGAGAATAGGCGTTTGTAAAAATAAATTGTACAAGAGTAGAGAAAGTAATGTGAGTGTAACATATCAGATTTTTTTAATAATGTAGGATATACATACGCGGACGTGTTTCAACGTTTTCAATGCACAGTAGCTAATTTTAACAAAAACTAGGATGTACGTCTGGCCGAAACAGGAATATAAATTAAAATATATCTATGAAAAGAATCATATGTCAACAACTCGTCAATGTATAGCTGCTATTGCTTCAATTCCAAAATCTTTGCCTGAAGAAAGGTTTTAATAGATATGCAACTAGATTAATTATTAAATAAATAGTTTTATTTACAACGATTTAAATGTAAAAGTTAAAAAGCAATTTGAGTTTAAATGCACAATAACATTTCTCAATTTAAATTTGTTTTAATCATATTGTCATATTAAAAAGTATTAGGTAAACAAACTAATAGTTAAATTTATACTTACAATATCCAACTTGAAGCCTTTGACATCCAAGCAAATAGCAAGGATCGTTGTGTTTCTGTTTTCAATAAATTGCCAGCATATATAAAAATCAAACAAAGAAACATTTTAAGAGAAAATAAAGAACACGCTTCGAAAAATCATGTTTATTTCCTGGATAAATGTATCATTATAATTAAAATGTGTATCTAATGTTAATTTAAAGTTGTTTGTATATAGACAGCATCAGAAAACACGTATTCGGTTTATTATTAATTTCTTTGTTTATCAGATCACATTTCTCATATTTCTTCTGAATAATTTGCCTGTTTCCACCTCCTATAAGTCCCTCGTCGCCAGTTTGGAAACCACTACAATAGTGTAACCTATTGGTATGGAAACAAACGCTGGCATATTACAAATAACTGAACCAATGAAGGAGAAAGGATTACCATAGAAGTACGCACGCACATCTGCTGTGGAGATGCCGTCACCTTGAGGGACTCCTAAAAAGTGCCCAGTCACGAATTTGTTGCTGCTGCTACTCAGAAAATAAGCCATTACAAACTAAAGCACCAAAGCGTTTACGTTTACACCTACTCATTTTGTTTTCCAAGAGGCATAAGCAGCGAGTGTATTTGGGGGGAGGGGTTGAAACTCATGATGTCAGTTATACCTTCATTCCGTGGTTTCTTTTAGAGATTTGACCAAGTGAGGAGGAAATCAACTGGATCATGATGCAGTAATTTGTATCACAAATTATTTAAATGTAAAGAGTGATTATAGTATGAATATGCATTATTATGTGACATTGATTTGAGATGTTTGTTGATTGTAATTATTGTTGGGAAGTAAGTTTATACTGCCTTACTGAAACTGACAATAATAGCGTGCAATAATGCAGCGAGGGGGTGAGCTGTTTATCATTATTGGAAACGAGGAAGTTACGTAATGTTGGCGCGTTTTCCTTTAGAATTTTCTGGAACATTTCCCTAGAGCATATGTATTTATAATTTTCATTGGATATAAAAATAGACGCTAATGTTGGCGCGTTTTATTAGCCAATTGCAGCTCAGTTATAATCTTTAGGCATATCGGGGTGTAGAAGTATAAATAGAGGCTAGGTTAGAGGTAAAGTCCTTCAGTCCGCCAGTTCATCAAAATTCTTTGTACACTACACGCCTTCAGTCCGTCAGTTCAGCAGAAATATTACACGTCGGCTATCGATTCACAAGTTACGCGTAGCAGAGTTATAAAAAAATTAAAGTGTTGTAAAGTTAATTATACAAAAAGTTGAAGTACGCGAATTAAAAATGATCAGCAATGAAGTTATTATAACAGTTTCAGTTTGGCGAGTGTCAAGATCAATGTGTAAATGTGATAGTGAAAGTGTTCGACAATAAAAGTATAAAAGAAATTCTTTCATCAGTGTTATCTTTGGATAAGAGACTCCCTTCCGTTTACACAACCTGTATAAAGAGAAGTGCTTGACCAAAAGATCATAGCTAGCCGGAGGACAGTGAACAAAAATTAAATAAAATAACAGTAGTATTCTTTCAAACGAACACTAATACTGCCGCAAATTGCTAACACCAGATGGAGCTAACAAACCTAACAAATGAATCACGTCACAAGATGGATTCACCACGTGGAGTAAACACAAATACACAAACATTATAAGTATACCACTTCAAATTGGCTACCACAACGTAGGGCTAACCACAAACTATAATGTAACTTCAAATTGGCTACCACAACGTGGGGCTAAATAAATATAAATAACATTAAACCACCGCAATCACTAAATTAAATAAAGGTTTTGAAAAAAAAACTGAGTTTTATTTATGGACGCTCTTTAACTGCTGTGGTCCTTAGCGTCCCATTCTATATTGGGCGTGAAAGATCGGCAATTTTTCTCAGTTGCCTCTTTATCAGGCTTGAGGTTCTTTTACGTGCCGTAAATCTACGACACGGGACCATCGGCTTTACTTCCCTTCCGAGGAAAGGATTTTTACGCCCGAAAAAGTCCATCGCCCTCCGCCGGGTTTGAACGCGCGACCTCAGGAACTAGAGGCTACAATGGTAATGACTACACCACGGAGGACGACATAAGGGTTTCGATGGATCAGTGTGATGAACATACAACTTTTAAGTATTTATAGTACCAAACGATAAGCAGGAATAATAAAGACCAAACTCACAGCCAAACTCGCAACAGTCCGGTGTGTTAATCACTAGACTACGGGGAGACCATTCAGAAATTTCACATTCACTTTATTACAACTACAGGAGGTCCTCTGTAACCAACTAGTACTAGCTGCATGTGACTAAACGAGTGCGGACAGCAAAATGAACAGCATTATTGTAACAAATGTCTGAAAAGATAACTTTCCAAAAGAACAGACTAAATTTCCCACCATCACCCAAATTTTACCTCTGTTTTAATGTTGATTGTATTTTTATTTACTTGTTTATACGTATAACGTTGTATATTTTGTGTGTGTGTGTGTGTGTGTGTGTGTGTGTGTGTCGTCCTCCGTGGACTAGTGGTACCGTGCTAGCCTCTAGTTCCCAAGGTCGCGGGTTCAAACCCGGCGGAGGGCGATGGATTTTTTCGGTCGTAAAAATCCTTAGCACGCTTCCTTCGGAAGGGAAGTAAAGCTGGTGATCCAGGGTTGTAGATTTACGGCACGTAAAGGAACCTCAAGCCTGATAAAGAGGTCCCTGAGAAAAATTACCGGTCTTTCACGCCCAATATAGAATGGGACGCTAAGGACCTTAGTACTTAAAGAGCGTCCATAAATAAAAAAAAAACTCAAACTCATAAGTATATTAGTTACAGAAAACAAAACTGAGACTTAGTGATTCAATACTAGATTTTGGATATTTAGGAGCCTTGAGCCCCGACCCATAGTGGACACTATTTTTAGGCTTTCTTTTTGGAGAGTTTCAAGTCGTGTATACGCCTACCAGATAATAAAAATTCCTATCATACAGACAGTGAGTTGTGCACTACAGCATTTTGTTCTTATCACTACCGACACGGAAAGTGCTTTGTAAATATTCTGTGTTCCATATGTATAATTTTAGTATATCCAAATAATCTTTTGAAAATAATTTCCCTTTGGCCATTATGATGTATTGGTATGCGAAAAAAAGTGTTACGCTAATGAGTACTAAAATTGGTAATTTCTAAAAATTCAAACAACTGCAAATTTTATTACAGATGTGTTAAAGATATGGCAAAAAATTAACACCCAGAATCCTATGCACCTATTTCTTTCAAGAAAACATTTTCAATCTGGTGTGGTACATTCACATGAGTTTCTCTACCCTCTATACTTTATTAGTGGGTATACAAATTATTTTTACTCAAGCTTATTTTTCTATCTATTACATTTTTACTTTCTCTACTACGTATAGTAAGTAGGGGAAGTATTGTATTCCACCCAAAAATTCGATACCAAGATTTCACCGGAAATACATGTTTAGAGGCCTCCAGAATCCAAAAAAAGCATTTTTGGAAACATGTCCGTGTGTGTCTGTGTGTGTGTGCGTGTGTGTATGTGTCTGTCTGTCTGTCTGTGTACAGCATAACTCAGAAACGAACACTCGGATAAACACCAAACTTGGTATTTATGTTAAGTATCTTCCAGAGATGCGACACGAAGGTTTTCAAGAAAATCCCCCACCTCAGATTACCCTTTACATGGAACATTTTTCGAAAATTTTAATTTTCTCAAAAATGGCTCTAACGATTTTGATTAAAATATCATTATGTTTAAGATACTTTCATGACAAATAAAATGTATATCTTGAATTTTCTGGGAATATCTCCAAAGTATTCTTCATTGTGAACAACTTTTGCATAACTGGTAAACCATGAGATAGACAAAATTTTACTACACAAAAAATGTGGATCTCGTTTTTATTGAGTGAACCATTTTCGAGATATTGCTTATTATTCCCTTAAATTTTTCAATACTTATACTTTTTCTCAAATGGGAATTCGTTATTCATTTTTTTATGTCCTGGACATGCAAAGAGAATGGAATGCGCCACATAGCAACCAGCTCTTAAAAGATTTGACTATCGCTTAAAGCCTACCATATTCCCCTTGCAGCTACAAGAAAATTAGCAATAAGATTAACATCTCGATTAACATGAAGCATATGAAGAATAAGCGTTTGTAAAAATAGTTTGTACAAGAGTAGAGAAAGTCATACGAGTGTAACACATCAGATTTTTAATCCAAATAAATCTTCGCAGAAATAGCTACGTTACACATTTCTTATTGATACAAAGGGAATAGCGATAGTCACATGTTTAAGAACAGAGCATTATTTGCTGGCCTTAAAATTCCATACTCTTTCCAAGCTTTCGCGAAAAATAACTGGATGTTGACAGGACTTTAAGAGAATGATCAAAGCTGTCACTTTTGGTAGAACACGTGGTTTCATTGCGTAATTAAAGCACCGAAGTTGCCAATACATCAGGAGTTTAGACTACAAATGTGATTCTCCAAAGCACCTTTCACTTTAGGCATCGCAATAACTCGTGTTTATTTATTTGAAGTAGTTTAAAGATACTCGATATTCAAGTTTCGAAAAAATGTCGAGGAAAATATCAGTTTGTTTTAAACTTTAATGAAGAATGCTCAAACACTGTAAGATTCAATTGCGACTTTATCCTTCTGGTCACTTAAATGCACAAACGCGGCGTTTAAATGAACTTGCACAGATGCTGGCAAATAGCGTAAGATATTTTAACACTTTAACATGCCCCCATAATGCAGGCTTTATTCAATTTGTTTCAGATTTTCGGTAACTGCTTTGAAGGATAATAAAGATATCTAAGAACCTTTTCATGATATGAAGTTAATTTTGAATTTAGGATTTTAATAATTTAATGCGTTATCGATTTTTAGAAAATTAAAAGTGTTACAGCGTTATTATTTTTCCACGAAAAGTTTTAGTATTATACAAATTTTAATCTTTGATTGGAAAAGAAATATTTGTGGAAACTTTTGAAGGATTTCAAAGTTTAAGCTTTCAAAGTTTTCATTACGTGGGACAGTTCACACCAGGGTCTGCTTTCATTTATACTTTCTTTACTATGTATAGTAAGTAGGGAAAGTATTGCATTCCACCCAAAGATTCGATACCGAGATTTAAAGGGAAATACATGTTTTAAGGTCCATAAATCAGGCATTTTTGGAACAGCCCGTGTGTGTGTGTGGGGGGGTGTGAACACCATAACTGAAAAATGAAAAGTCGGATAAATATAAAAATTGGTATCTCTTTTCATTATCGTCCAAAGATGCGACACGAAGATTTTCAACAAAATCCCCCCAACTATTCTTTACATGGCACATTTTTCGAAATATTTGATTTTCTAAAAAATGGCTCTAACGATCTTGATTAAAAGACCATACATGAAAGATATTTACATGACAAATAAAATTATATCTTGAATTTTCTGTGAATAGCCTATGAAGTACTCTTCATTCGGAAGGAATTTTGTATAATCTTGTATAACTGGTAAACGTTAAGCGATAGACGAAAACGTACTACACAAACAATAGCTTTTTGTGTAGTACGTTTTCGTCTATCCCCCCTCTTCTGTAAGTTGTTGAAAAAAATTGAGTCAAAGTGTATCTTCTGTACCTTTCTACATCTGTTATCTTCTCGTGAAAAATAGGGCCGATAGTACGCCTTGCGCGACATGTAGGAAAAAGAGCGGGGAGCGCCGCTCGCAGCCGCCGAGAATCGAAACATCACGCGTGCGGGATAGTTTTTACGTGAAAGCTCTGTGTATTTGTGATTTCCTATATCTTACCTCAAAAAGTAACATTATTGTAGCTTATTGAATAAATGCAATTCACCACAGGAAGTTAACATATGGTAATGCAGCCATGTTATTTTAATTACACAAAGCTCCAATTTTCAACCATGCAGAGCAAGCATAGGAAATCAATTTCATTTTGCAGCAGTCAAGGAAGCATTACAGACTGCCAACTGATTTCTAATGAACCTAGTTCACCACTTCAGTTGGATTCACAACTCATCAACAGTGTGCCCTTTACAACAGCTCAATCTGACGACTTAGAACAAGAATGTCCGTTTCAGGACTCATGACTACTACATTTTCTTGTAATAGTCTTCCCTTCTGTAGCGATCTGCTATATCATCCGTGATGAGTGCAGTCGCAATGTTTGTGGGATGCGTATTCAATGTGACTAGAGGCAACGTTTAGCAGAAATTTTGATGTGATATATTCACATGACTTTCCGTACCCTCTATCGTTTATTAGTGGGTATACAAATTATTCTTACTCAAGCTTTCGTTTATATAATACATTTAATCTAAATAAACCTTTGCAGAGATAGCTCTCATCCTGGATATTCTATCTGATCCAAAGTGCCTGCTCCTGACAGGCCTCTGACCCCAGGCACTCGATTGTAAGTCTTGGGGGGGGCGATCTTAAGTCCTACATACGAGGAGGGTAAACAGAGAAATACGAAGAAGAATAACGTAAATGTCTTTCATATATGGTATTTTAATCAAAACCGTTAGAGCCATTTTTTAGAAAATAAAAAACTCTACCAGGCAAAGGGTAGCTTGGGGTGGGGGAATTTTGTTGAAAATCTTCGTGCCGCATCTTTGGAAGTCATTTAACCTAAATGCCTAGTTTGGTATTTATCCAACGTTTGGTTTTTGAGTTATGCTGTTCACAGACACAGACATATACCTACACGGATATGTTTCCAAAAATGCTTTATTTGGATTCAAGGACCTCAAAGCATGTATTTCCGGTGAAATATCGGTATCGATCGTTGGGTGGAATTCAATACTTCCCCTACTTGCAATACGTAATAGAGAAACTAAAAATAGATGCCTGTAGTAATAAAACCTCTCAAAGTGACTACACAATAGGGAATAATTTGTTTTAATGTTGTTTGCCCGACTTCCAAGACCATTAGATGTCCCGCATTAGGTCAATGTTAGGTAGGGCATCTCAATGAAATGTTAAAAGTACAGGACATGCCTTTTCAGAAATTTATAAGTTCATAAAATGTACAAAATAATTTTCGATCCTCTGAAGAATTTAAAATATAATATACGAGGGCGGATTAATAAGTCCATGACTTTGAGGAGAGATAGTGTTCTAATCACAGGTTTCTTGTTTGCACCTATATAATAGATGTCTTACATCTATTCTATGTATAATCGCAGAAATTCGTCATTTGTTTCTTAGGACATTGTTGAGGGCGTCTAAAATAAGCAGATGTGTATTGCTTCTAGAAAATGGAGAAAAGTGAATTTCGCGTTCTAATGAAGCACTACTTTTTGCGTGGTAAGACGGAGAAGCAAACGGAATAAACGCTGAACAAGTATTATGGGGACTCTGCTCCATCACATGTCATGGTTCACAAGTGGTTCACAGAATTTCGATGTGGCTGTTCCAGCACAAGAGATGCCGTGCGCACCGGACGGCCGGTTGAAGTCACAGCAGAAGAAATGGTGAACAAAGTTCACGATATTGTGTTGGAAGACCGTCGAGTGAAAATCCGCGAGATAGCCAAGACCGTAAACATCTCGAGTGAACGGGTGTATAACATTCTGCACGCATTTTTGGGTATGAGAAAGCTGTCAGCAAGAGGGATGCCACGACTGCTCACAGTTGAGAACAAGCGGAATCGTGTGACAACTTCACAGGGATGTTTGAACATGTTCCAACGTAACCCAAATGAGTTTTTGCGGCGTTAAATCACGGTTGATGAAACTTGGATCCATTACTATCAACCTGGAACCAAATAACAATCAAAGCAGTGGATTTCCTTCGGGGAACCTGCTCCAAAGAAAGCGAAAAGCATTCCGTCGGTAGGAAAAATCGTGGCAGCTGTCTTTTGAGATTCACAAGGGGTGATAGACATCCACTGCCTGGAAAAGGGTAAAACGATCACAGGTTCATATTATGCCGCAATACTGGTTCAGTTTCACAAGGAATTGTTAAAGACACGACCCCATTTGGTGAAGAAAAAGGTTCTCTTTCACCAGCCATTGCCATCGCAAATTTTGTGGAATTGGGCTACGAACTGCTACCTCACCCACCATATTGTCATGATTTGGCTCCGAGCGACTCCTTCCTCTTTGCAAACCTGAAAAATTGGCACGCTGGGAAGAAATTCACGCCCAGTGAACATATCATGGCAGAAACAACCGCATATTTTGCGTACTTCGAAAAATAATATTTTTTGGAAGGATTAAAAAAGTTGGAGAAACGTTGGATAACGTGTATTGAATTGAGAGAAGTCTATTTTGAGAAATGAAATTGATTTTTTGAAAAAAAATGTTATTTTCTTTAAAAAGTTACTGACATCAATCCAATTTCATACTTGTTTTTCAGTCGTTTTGGGAGGACAAGGACACAAGTGTTATCCATTGTTGTAATGGTATAATTACTCTTTTTCAAACTTAAGAGAATGCGTAGAGACACGAACATATGCACCATCTAAGAAAATGTTTTAACTATAAGCTTGCTGCATTAAGTCGGAACCGCAAACACGGGTTTCGAGGTGTTCTATACTTCCACATGTTCTAATTCTAGTGTTGAATAATTCTGTGATAATAAGCAAGTTAAACGCTGCCTTTGCTCCTGAATATGCAACACACTGCAGAGAATGTTGTCTGCAGCTCGATATCCGAGAGACTGTCTCTGAAAGCATGTCCAAAGAAGCTGGTGCTGTATGTTAATGGGATATCCTTTCTTTCTTAAATGTATAACAGTAGAGTAAAACAACTTCCATACGTAATAATACTAATGTTTTAAAATTATTCAGTGCTGAGTTTCCGAACCTAAACGGGATTTTATAATTACGCTAGTTGTCTAACAGTTTTAGACAGTTTGCTTATCATCATCTATTTCATCTTCAAAATACAAAATTATCCTAATCTATTCGTAAACCTAGCAAATGTATTTTAATGGAAATACTGCAATGTTTTACGAATTATTCAGTGCTGAGTTTCGGAACCTAAACGAGATCCTTTTTAATTAAGTAACAGTTGTCTAATAGTTTTAGGGATCATTGCTTATCATGATCTAACCAATATTCCAAATACAAAATTAGCCTAATCATTCGTAAAACCAAGCAAATGTATTTTATTGGAAACTCGATACTCATGTGAAAAAAATTCTGAACATAGGGTAAATTTGGTAGTATCTGGTAGAAGGTAAAATACTCAAAAAATGTATACTTACTGTTCTACAACCATTGTACGTGGAAGTTAAATGAATTCACACACTGATTAATAATGCTGTGTAACTAAACATCATCTGGAATTTTCGTTCTCGTTAAGTTGAAGGTCAATAGATCACAAGAAAAGTGATAACCAAATTACCTGTAATATAGTAGAAGGAAATTATCTGTTTGGACTACATATCTCTTTGCAACAGTAGATCAATTTATGCATATTTCAATTGAATTACTTATTTCAGACACCAGTACAACCAATTTGTGGAAAATTAGTTGTTTCTGGATTTAGTTACTCAGAAAACTAAGATACCATTTTGTACAAACCGTATTATGTTCTATTATCCATTATGTTATCAAGACTTTAATATTTCAAATTACACTTCAAAACCTAATGCACGAGTCACCATCGGTTATTCCTACGCTAATGCTGTAAAACAGACTCCTAAGTCTTCTGATGGTAATGTCTTAATTAGCAAGCTGGTGGACAAAATTGTATCAGTCTATTCCCACGCATTAATACATTAAATCAAGTCTTGCCTGCGCTAATAAACAGCACAAAACAAATGCACAACAATCCATCAAACTCTTCACAAGAAACGCACGTAGTATTAGTAAGTACGCATTATGAATTACTTAGATTATCCAAATACACAATATTGAATTTAGCTACAGAAACAAAACTCGCTGATATACATTTTAAGCTACCTAGATACGGCTGTAGAGAGCAGAGTACGAGAAACGAATACTCAGGAATATTTATAAAATTGATAAAATTGACTTGACTCTCGAGGAGCTACCTCGAGTCAAAGAGATAGAATTTCAAATATCTAGACAAGCAATACATCTAGGGAAAAAAACATCAATTTGGCTCGTTTTATTCAGTTCTAGAAAACAGACTGACAACTGCAAACTTTTGGGATATTTTTCACATAATTGGATCTCACTTCCTCCAATTTTAACAGCAAAAACCCTAGACGGGGTCAAATGCAACAAATCCCAGAGAATTCATTCTACATGATGTAGCCCATCAGCTCTCTCTGAACTTTATCTTTCCAATAGAGCTAACCTATTACCCGGATTCAAGAAATATGCTTAGATTTATTTATTACGAAACACACAGGCGGCATCTTCACCACACCATCTGAACATTATGAGAATAACTCGGATCATTATCCTGTAACATTAACAACGCTAAACAGTACAAATGAGATCGACAGCTACTCTAGAACTAGTCTTATAAAGTAACCTTCTGAATGGACTTGCTACATAACTACACTCGAGGATATCACTGATTTAAAAGTGTTCCTTAAATTATCTGGTGATACTGACAGAGCTATCACTGCATTAACCAGAATTGTTCAACTCTCAGCTAATTTATCCACCATCCAACATATCTTCAAGAGGTTAAACGTTTCCCAAGTGGCGCTGTCATCCCGTATCTTCAAGAAAAGGGACTGCGCAGATTATGGGAAACAACTAAATGCCCTGCTCACAAAAGAGTCTACAATCGAGCTATCCGCCATCTACATACTGCACTTCAAGAAGAAAGAAATGCTGCCATCTGTAATAATCCTCTCTCCTTATATGCTGCCGATGGTTCACTTTGGAAGAATGTTAACTAAACAACCGTATATAATACCCATTTGTTTTAACAACGTATAGTACACATCACAAGATAAAGCAACGCTCTTCTGTGAAATGCTGCAGGAACATCTCAAGCCAAACCTCAAGAAAGATTTGGAATTCATCGAAGTACTGAAAGAACTTCAATGCCCCTTCAACTTTCTCCTTGTACATCGTTCTTCGCGTCAGCATAGGAATATAATGTCATACTTAGAACACCGGCAAAAAATTCCCTGGACATGATGTGATCACCCAATCTCTACTTGAAGCACTCTCGGAAAAACACCAGGTTCCTAACACAATTTATAACGCTATTCTTCACCTTGCTTATTTTCCAGTGTTGGAAATGTGCCATAATAATGACTCCCAGGCTTGACAAACCGAAACAAGATCCTCAGTCGTATCATCCTATCAGCGTTCTGCCACTATTTTCAAAACCCTTCGAAAGGCTACAGCTTCTCAAGGTCTTACATAAGACCCATTTCTGACACTCAGTGTGGCTTTAGAGCTTCTCACTCCTGTCTTCGAAAAACTTCGAGTCGTAGACACAACACTCGGTACTTTCGAAGAAAATACTATCTGCTTTGGACTATTTCTGGACGCACAAAAAGCTTTTGATAAAATCTGGCATGAGGGCCTTTAATTCAAATTAAGACCCTTTTGAATGATGTATTGTTCCTAACACTCAAATCATACCCCATAAACGCAGTCTTTTCTATTAAATATCCTAATTACCAAACTCAATCCCGAAATGCATGGCTCTTTCAACAAGTGACCTATCTTTGAACTTAAATAAAACATGTTCTATATATGATAGAGGTTTATTTCTTTTTTTTTATTTTGGAAGATAATTAATGTCATTACGTGTGGAAGAGAACATCAGTTAAGTGACCACCACGACTTCGTTGGGTTGCGCGTATACGGTTAACCCAATTTTCAATGATAGAAGAACGTAAATTAGGTCCAACTTCATGAATAACACGCGCGATGTTATTCATAAGATCATTTACTCTTTCTGGCTTGTTGGCATAAACTCGAGATTTAGCATAACCCCACAAGAAGGAATCCAACGGCGTTAAATCACATGACCTCGGGGGACAGTTAACATCACCACCACGGGAAATGATGAAACCTCTGAACTTCTCCTTCAAAAGATCCGATTGTTTGAGAGCAGTATGACATGTGGCACCATCTTGCTGTAACAAGATGTTTCTGAGATCCATACCATCCAATTGAGGCCAAAACTAGTCCCGTATAAGCGCCCGGTATCTTTCTCCATTGACAGTTAGAGCTTCTCCATATTCATCTTGGAAAAAATATGGACCAATGATTCCACCATACCAAAATCCACACCACACAGTAACATTTTGGGGATGAAGTGGACGTTCTTGAATCTGCATTAGATTGTGATTGCTTCAATAGCGGCAATTTTGTTTGTTAACACAACCATCCATCCAAAAGTGGGTTTAGTCGCTGAAGATGATTTTTCGACAAAAATCCGGATCAACTTCCAATTGCTCCATGGCCCAGTCAGCGAATACACGGCGCAACCTATGGTCGTTGGGCTTTAGTTGTTGAGTTAAGATCATTTTGTAAGCGTGAAACTTCAAGTCCAGATGCAGAATTTGCCAAGTTGTGGTCGGCGAAAGCTCCAATTCTTGCGCTCGACGAACAATTGATTTGTTACCGTTCTCGCGTACACTTTTCACGAACGGCGCCTATGATTACGTCGATTACGTATTCTTTGATCGCTGACAGAACCACTTCTTTCAAATTTATCCACCAAACGCCGAATCGTTCTCTCGCAGGGACGATTATGCACATCGTAAACTTCACGCAATACACGAAAGGTTTGGCGAACAGATGATCCATTTTGATAATAAATTTTCACAACTTCTACGCGTTTCTGAATGCTGTAACGTTCCATGGCTATTTTTCAATAAAAACTGTAACCACATGAAACAAATGACTGCTGTAAATCAATAACAACGGCAGCTATCACATGTTAAAGATAGGACACTCTTGTTGAAAGACCCTTTACGAGCTGGAGTACCACAAGTATTAATTTATGTCTTCGACTCACCCTCACACGAAAGAATCACAATAGATCAATTTGCAGACGATGTTGCAATTCTTTGCAAAGGCACAAACAACTCTACAGTAGACTGCCTACAACTGTTTGCAGATATAGTACACAAATGGTGCTAAAATGGAGGATCCAATGAATCCAAACAATCAAAAGCAGTAAGATTCCATATAAACGAAAATCAGAAAGTTAGGAAATGAAGAAATACTACAAGCCGAGACGGAGATACTTGGATTTAACATTGGACACCAAGTTCACCTGGAACACCTTCATTGGTTAAAGGACTAACGCACAAAATTCACCAGCTAAAACATATTATTAAAGAATCGTCACCGCTACCATTGCACCTCAATAAAATTATATATGTATTTTTAATTAATAAGGCCAGTCTGAATGTACAGATACTCGATATGGAGCTTAGCCTCAAATACATCTGCGACACTCGACTTTTAAGATCCTTCACCAACCATCCTAACAGCCTCCTAAATCAGATTCCTCTGCACTTACCATCACACCGTAGATTAAAAAGAAGAGCCATACCGACCTTGTCGAAGATGCTAAATAGCATAAATCTGAGGACATTTAATGAATTGTAACCTTAAAGCATGTCTTCTGTATACACAAACTATACACTATATTATTGTAGCCCAACTGTAATACACAGTTGGTGTAATAAAGTTAATAAACAAACAAAAAATATTTCAAAAGACTCATTCAGATCGTTTTCATTACTTTTATGCTTTTTATGGCGTATACTAGCTTATATTTTATTACGAGAGATTAAAAGCCCTATCCTGCTGGTGTTAAATCCGCTAAATTCACGACTCATTATCTCAGAAACTACTGAAGATATCAGAATGAAATTTTTACAGGATATAGATGTAATCTAAGTTTACTGATTTGCTTTTATCCAATAATTTTTTGTTTATTAAGAAGATACCGTTATTTTCTTAATTATGCCCTCTTTAGATTAGAATGTGGACATTACATTTTTAAAAACTAACAATTTTATTAACACCAATGTAAATCTCCAAAACGAAATAGAGGTTATTTTTATCATCCTAAAATACAATTTAGCTATCTTCAACATTTTCTGAGAAACGGGTCACTTAGACCTGAAAATGTAATTCATAGAAAAAAAAGTTTTCAAATGGAAAAAAACAGGCTCGTATATATTTGCAAAGAAAGAAACCACATGCCTTGAATACGCAGAAACTACCATGCGTAACAGTAGTACCAATTTGTAGAGCAAAACTTTCTCTGAAAGATACACTAAAGTTTAAGCGTGCGTGCCCGTGCGCGTGTGTGTGTTTTCTTTCGTTATAGGCTTCTACACAGTTGCACCGATTACGACCAAACTTGGCACAGATAACCTTTGACACAAGGCAAAAATAATAATTAGTATCTAGCTTAGAATTCGAAATTACGCCCCATTTCACACGATTAGATATTTAATTTTATGTTTTGCCTACAAAAGCTCACAAGATCATCTGTACCTTCTTATTATTTTAAGACATCCTGAAGACACTACATCTTCTTTGTCTAATTATCCCATTTATAATAATAATTTAATATTCCCAAAATCTAAGTAATCCTAATTTATAATTTAATTTTGCATTTACGGATATGGGTTATGATTTTTTTAAATACATTAATTGGGTCATATTATATTAGTAATCTTAATGGGCCCAGAAAAACCTAAATTGTACAATTCTAATAACAATTTTTTATTTTCTTGTTCATTAAAACAACATCCAAACAAAATGTATTCTATATTACCAAGATTGCCACATGAGCATTTATTAACAGTTTTACCTAATTTATATTGAAAATCTGGTGTTTAAAGTACTTGTAATCTTATTTTAGAAATAATCTTAAGATCTTCTTTCTGATGTTGATATTACAGAACTAAGGTTTATTAATATAAAATTTCTTAGTAGAATCCAGGCTATGAGAATAATTATCACACCATTTATTAAGGATAAAGATTTTTGCATCCTTTAAACCAAGTAGTTCTGATGAATAATCTCCTTCATTTCTTGCTGTTTTTGCCAAAGAATCTCCTTTTTCATTACAAACAATATTTTTATGGCCTGGGATCCATATCAATTTAACTATTATTCTTTCAATGAGCTTGATAAATCAAAAATGTAATTTCCACTTCTAAGAGACTAATATTTTTCTTTATAGAGAAATTTTGAAGTTCCAGCAGAGAAGATTTACTATCCGTGAATATAATATTAAATTTATATCTATGTTTTGTGATGATTTGAATAGCTTCCTTAAAGGCTAACATTTCAGCAGAATAAATAGAACATTTATCATTTAATTTAATCAGAATTGATTCATTTAAATTATAATGATATACAGCTGCTCCCACTCCTTCTGATACTTTTTTGAAACCAGCAGTGAAGAATAAATTCCATATATTCTTAGGAAATTTCTGAAGAAATTCTAAAAAAATATTGATTCTGATATGACTCTATGTTGGAATAATTACTGGTATCAATATCCAAATTATTGAAGAAAATCTTCCAGTCCACAGAGTATCGAGGATGACAAGGAATAATTGTTATGTTTGATAATGAATTATATTCTATCCAGACATCCAACTGTGGTCCAAATCCGTGATTTTCTAATTTCTACGAAGGAAAAGTTTATCTTCAGAACAATTGAATAATTTAGAGAGAAATTTATAATTTGATATACATTGAGTATCTTGATAACTTTTAAATCCAATTTCTTTTAATGCGAGTTGTGTAGATGGATTACCTCTGATACCTAAAATAATTTTAGCAACATCATACACTGCTAAGTTAAGTTTTCGAAGAGAGTTTTTTAATGGATTATTAATTATTAAACAACCATATTGTATTACTGATTTGATGAGGTTATTGAACAAAATTATCATAGCTTGAGGATGAGCTCCTGAAGAGGGGCCAGAAATATACTGGAAAATGAGATATACGTTTTATTTTATTAACTATATAATTAAAATGATTTTTCCAATTCAATTTATAATCCAAAATAATTCCTAAAACTTTTACACATTGATTTGGTTGGAGTATTTCATTTCCTACTTTTAGAGACAAATTGGGTACAAATCTTCCTTTTTTAAATATTATCCATTTACTCTTTTGAGGATTAATTTTAAGTCCCATTTCTTCTAACTGAGGGATACAATTGTTAACCAAATTCTCAAACTCTTCATTATTATTTTTAAGTTTATTAAAATCAATACGTTGATATATGAAAATATCATCTGCATAGAATAATAAATTTTTTGATACTGATTTCATAAGAGATAATTGATAGATGTATAAATTATATAAAATTGGACTGAGAGGAGATCCTTGTGGGAGTCCTTTTAAGTGAAGAGTTGTAAAGCATTATGAAATCTAGGATGAAGTAGAAGCTTTCTATCCTTTAATAAGCTGTATATAAGAGGTATGATCTTCTTAGGTTAAGTTTAATTTTTGGTAATTTAGAATTAAAAGATTTAAATTTACTGTATTTTAAGCATGAGAAACATCCGAACTAAGTCCTTGTAATGCCTTTATCTTGGATAAAGCCTGAAGATTTTCCAAATTTAGTATACTCAGACTGTGAGTTGTTCCACATCCTAGACGAAAACCATATTGATCTCTTGGCCAACCTCCATATATTTCCAAGAATAATTGAATTCTTAGCACCAGAGTTTTCTAAAATTTTACAAAAAACACAAGATAATGCTATAGGTCTTTAATTTTCTTTACTATTTTTATTCTTCCCTGGTTTTTCAATTGTAATGATGTAAAAATGCTGCCATATCTTAGGATTAATACCATTATGCAGAATAAAATGATATCCATGAAGTAGTAAATAGAGATATTCTGTAGGAAAGTTCTGAACCATTTTGTATTTAATTTCATTTGGGCCTGGCATAGAATCCTTTTCTCCTTTAATAACTCCTTGAAGTTCATTGAAAGTAAAGTCATTAGTTAACTCTCTACATAATTTTTCCAATGATAAATTGGATGATTCATAATCTGAAATAATCTGAGGAATATTACAATAAACTGAAGCAGGTGAAAGTACATTAAGAAATTTATTTTGTAAACAATGATTATCTGATATTGGAGAAAATTGCTGAAATGTTTATGAGTGAAGCTTCGTACCGTATTCCAAATTTGTAAAACTGTTTTCTTCTCTAACATAATACAATTACAGTATTATTTCCATCTATTAAATTTTGACTGTTTAATAATTTTCTTTGTTTTATGTCGTCTCATTAAGAGAAAATTCTCCATTGTTTTATGTTTCATAAAATTATAACATCTAAGCTTTCTCTCTTCAAAATGTTTCTGACAATTAGAATTCCACCATATAGGTTTATTTCTCTTTTTGGGTTTAAAATTTGTTACAGGATGAAATTTATTAATATATTCATCTATTACTTCATAAATGAAGGAAAAAACAAATTTACTTGGGATGTGGCAAGAATGATAATGCTTCTCCAACATAAATATCTTAAAATTTTCCTAATTTATATTAATATTTCTTGAAAACCAGTTATTTTTCAAAATGTTAAGTAATGTGGTTCCCAGCATAATTGAAATCATAAAATAATCCCTTCCTAATGTTTCATGTATTAATTTCCATTGAATCAAATTTATAAGAGAAGCTGATGCAAAAGTTAAATCAGAAGAGGTATCTTGTTGACCCATTCTACCCATTCTTGTAGGTGTCTCATCATTCAATAAAAATATATTATGAGAAGCTAAATAATCAACAAATGGCAGATTGAATATTTCATTAATCCTATCCAGCTGAGGAATATAGAAATTGAAGTCCCCAAATAACAAAAGATCCTTACGAGATTGAGGTTAAAGAAGATAATTTCAGAAGGAAAACGAAAAATTTGTATTTGGTTTTTTATTTATGGAAATAATTTTAATGTCACCTAATACCATTGATATTCCTTGAATTTAATAATGTTCATTGTCTAAAATTTAATAAGAATTTACAATAATTGATTTTTTAATTCCTGCCAGTATTCCTCCACCAATTGTAGGTCTGTCTAAACATTATGATTTATAATTAGCAATACGAATATTATGGCATTCTTTCAACCATGTTTATGAAATAAAAAAAAGGTCCAGATCTTGATTTATTATATATGCTAAAAGGTCATCTTTTTTATTTTTAAGACTTTGAGCATTCCAATATATGATGTTAATTTATTTATATTAATCAACTTAAATTGGAATTACTATAGGAGCAGCATGGATCTAAAGGATTTATCCTCTGAATAATACTTTCATTAGTATTAACAGAACTTAAATTTTCAGATTTTTTAAAGACTGTCTTCTGAGAATATGAATTATTGACAGCAGTAACCGAAGGATACATCACAGTGGAGGAAGGAGATCTACCATTTGGACAAATTAGAGATGACTGCATTTTAATTTTTGGACTTTGCTTACTTCTATTTACATTGTCTAGGGATTTCCTCTTCTTGGAGTTTCTTTTGACAATATAGGAATTTTAGCAGGAAACTGAGAAGTACTGTTAGCTGGTATTTCTTGTGAAGGAGAATAAAGACGTTGAATGGCAACTGAGCTAAGCAAAGTCAGGTTATTATCTTGAGTACTTGTCCTTTTGGTGACATCCACACAGGAAGATTTATTTTTAATGGTATTGATAGCTTCATATCTAGATACCTTATGCTCATATACTACTTTTATGACTTCCTGCTCAAATTTATACACTGGACAATCTCGAGGCTTATGATTACCCTTACATAGTATACAGTAAAAACAATCAGAAAGAGTATGCTTTTCTCCACAGGCTACACATTTTGTAGAATTTCTACAAAATTTAAACATATGACCAAATTGTTGACATTTTTTACATTGAATAGGAGATTCCTTAAATTAATCTACTTTACAACTCAATCCATAAATATATACCCTCTGTGGCAACAACTGAGTTCTAAAATTCATAACAGCTGACTGAGTAGAGAACCATTGTATATCTCCAATGGAATTTTCACTTTTACTTTGTAATCTGTATGCATGGGCAATTTCCATATCACCATTTGTTTTAGCCATTGTTTTATCTCATCTATTGAAAAATCTGTATCAATACCTCTAACAATACCTTTGATTAGTACATTGTATTTAGGGATAAATGATTTTGCAGAGTATTTCAAATCAAATTCAGATAGCAGGAAATTATTAGCCTCTTGAAAGTATTGAAATGAATTTCAATTTTGTTCTTCCCTACTGTGACAATAGATTTAAATTTCATTTCATTTTCATATAGTATTTTTCCATATTTATTGTATGCATCATGTTAACATTTTTATCAACTCCTACTAAATTCACAACAAAAGGGCCAGAAGCTTTATAATTATACAATAATTTCCTAGTATCTGTCGTATTCACATTGGTTACCATCTCATTTACATCACATACTGAATTATTATTTTTATTTTTTTAAATTTGATTCTTCTGGGCCATATTGAATCTTCATAGAAATTCCCAAAGGGGGGATAGAAATTTCGGCTTTTTTGTATTACTTTGTCTTCACTGAAAACGTTAACAAAGGTATCGGTTAAGCGGCCCTTCTTTATATAGTCATTTTTGGCAACCTTTGGAAAGAATTGCTGCCAACGTGAATCATTCGTGTTTTAGACGCACAGATCCCTCGGCTACGACCTGTCGTCGCTTCGCAGTTGCGGCCTAACTCTTCTAAAACACATCCCTGGGCTACGCCTTGAGGCGGAGGGCTTTCAATCGTGTTTTCAGCTATGTTGGGATTTCAAATGTTGGCTTTGAAGACCAACATAATGCAGGTTATAGAAGTTTTCAATGAACACCGAAGTAATGTAAACTAGCCGAAATTTCAATTACTAAAGAAATAAATCCGAGGCCAAACAAAATTAATTAAAAATATTCTACGCTGAATACTAAAGGATGTAACTATTTAATCAATTACTGCTTTTAACTGTCTAAATAATTAGGATTACTTAACTTCCATCCAGATATTTGAAAAATAACAACATATTCGTTGCTAAGCACCTTCCTCCACCTGTATATTTCTCAACGATAAATTTAATAGGTCGAACATTGCCAACTTAAGAATAGCAATTACTTAGGCTTTCGCGGCCTCACAAAATAACAAAGGAACAGGGAGTTCACATATTCGTTAATCTCACTGGCATTAATCTTGGAGTAATGACACAGTCAAATAAATAATTACAACAGTTATCCCATCCACAACAGCAACAGCATCAAGCCAGACAAAATACTTATTCTTTATCTTCATATAATTATTTATTGTATAAGATATAAAATAAAACAAAAGCATTCAATACAATCGCATTAACTACAAAAGTTGCTTAACATTAACTCAAACATTGCTAACATAAAAGTAATAAATAAGTCGAAGTTAATATCCATACTTTCTGCGATCATATTCCGATGTTTGGATAGTCTCATATTATAATTTGCAGTTTCTCATTTTTTGTAAGCAGCGAGTTTCTTCCTCTGTGGGAGGTTTGTAATGCTTTTATAAGAAGGAAAGAAAAACGAGCGGTAAAAATGACAATGGGCATGGATAACAACAACATGGAACCAAGTACCACTTCTTATTGCTATTCTTTTCTTTGTATATTAATTTTCGCCTTCATTTTATTTTCTTTCATATGTTTTCTTATCAGTTTTATGTATACTGATTACTGAGAATGAACAAGGTTATGTTGATGTTACTTAAGTTGCTATTTTTTCTTCCCAATCGAAATGTTCTCTGTATATTTTTTGTTGTTGTTTTTTTGTTCTTTATAGACACCTGAGGATTTTAATTAAGTGTTTGTTTAAGCATCTAATAATTTTTAAATGTCTCCAAAGAAACGCAAGGCTATTGGGTAAGTGTAACCCAAGACTAAATTTTGTAGGGATAAACCGTCAAACCACGGGTCGGGTATTTCAGCTAGAATGACACTTCCAGTATATGACATTTTTAACGCGTGAAATTAATTATATACACTAAAAATTCCAAAACTTTTGTTTCCATTTTGCTAGCACTCGTGGTTTAGAATAGGAAGTTTAATATGTTGCTGTCTCTGCCTATATTGTGCCAATTTTTAATTGAGATAGAACAGCGATGTTGTATACTTTTTAGGTTAAATGTGCGCAGCATTGCCAGTCACTTGGAGACAAATGCGTAGCTTACCTCCTATTATGTATGTCTCATTTGGGAAAAAGATTCCTACATTCCCAAAATAATACACGGCATTTTATTGAACGAACACCCCAAATTGGTGCCGAACATGCGTCAAAGAAAAGCCTGAGGCTGTGAAGCATAGTATGGAATAATGTTTATGGCGACCTTGTACTTGTTTTGTGGGGCCATAAACACATCTACAGCGCAGGCGTTGTAGTTTGTAGGTAACAACTGACAGCTACGTGCAAATACATAATTAAATTTTCACGTGGAGATGAGCGTGGGATTGGTGATTATCATTATTTTGCAACCACAATAGCAATTCTTAACTTAGCCCTTTCAAAGGAACAGTTCCTATAATGCCGCTGAAAAGTTGTCACACCTATGCTAACAACACAAATTTAACATAACCTCTAGCAATGAAGTCGGCAATCCATGAAGTCAAACAGCTTAAACACTAGTTTATGAAACTGGCACATGCAGCTGTTACCGAAATGGCTTACCGCGTTTTAAACTGGAATGAATACGTAAAGCAGTTAATCAACAGCATCTGGCCTGTCTATAGTTAGATATCCATTTGTCAGCATGCCTGTCTTTCACTCACCGTATATTTTTTCCAATTCATCTTCATACTCGTAAATTTCCACGTATCAATCAAACTGAGCAAAATCGTTATTAATTCTGGGAAAACATTATGGATTACGAGAGAATGACATCTCTAAATCCTGCGGAAATGCGAAAGAAACAAAAGACTAATCAATAAAGGACAACCGATATGACAATCTATCAGGAAGGCAAGATTTTTACTTTCTCTAGCACATACATAGTAGGTAGAGAAGGTATTGCATTCCACTAAAAATTTGATGTGTTACACTCACATGACTTTCTCTACTGTTATACAAACTATATTTACAAACGCTTATTCTCCATATGCTTCATGTTAATCGAGATATCGATATGTCAATCTTATTGCTAATTTTCTTGTAGATGCAAGGGGAATATGGTAGGTTTTAAGCGATAGTCAAATCTTTTAAGCGCTGGTTGCTATGTGCCGCATTCCATTCTCTTTGCATGTCCAGAACATAAAAAAAATGAATAACGAATTTGAGGAAAAGTATTATTGGAAAATTTAAGGGAATAACAAGCAATATCTTGAAAACGGCTAACTAAACAAAAAAATCTTATGTGTTACACTCACATGACTTTCTCTACTCTTGTACAATCTATTTTTACAAACGCCTATTCTCCATATGCTTCATGTTAATCGAGATATCGAGATGTCAATCTTATTGGTAATTTTCTTGTAGATGCAAGGGGAATATGGTAGCTTTTAAGCGATAGTCAAATATTTTAACGCTGGTTGCTATGCGGCGCATTCCATTCTCTTTGCATGTCCAGGACATAAATAAATGAATAACGAATTTGAGAAAAAGTATAAGTATTGGAAAATTTAAGGAAATAACAAGCAATATCTCGAAAACGGTTCACTCAACAAAAGAAATGTATATGACATAAGTTGTGTATTTTAACGCGATCTACATTTTTTGTGTAGTAAAATTTTGTGTATCTCTTATGGTTTACCAGTTATGCAAAAGTCGTTCACAATGAAGAATACTTTTGTAGACATTCCTAGAAAATTCGAGATATACATTTCATTTCTCATGACATTATCTTAAACATATGTTATTTTAATCAAAATCGTTATAGCCATTTTTGAGAAAATTAAAATTTTCGAAAAATGTTCCATGTAAAGGGTAGTCTGGGGTGGGGGGATTTTCTTGAAAACCTTAGTGTCGCATCTCTGGAAGATACTGAACCTAAATACCAAGTTTGGTGTTTATCCGACTGTTCGTTTTTGAGTTATGCTGTTCACAGACACACACACACACACACACAGACACACACACACACACACACACACACACAGACACACACACGGACATGTTTCCAAAAATGCTTTTTTTTGATTCAGGAGGTCTCAAAACATGTATTTCCGGTGAAATCTCGGTATCGAATTTTTGGGTGGAATGCAATACTTCCCCTACTTACTATACGTAGTAGAGAAAGTAAAAATGTATATGACATAAATTATGTATTTTAACGCGATCTACATTTTTTGTGTAGTAAAATTTTGTCTATCTCTTATGGTTTACCAGTAATGCAAAAGTTGTTCACAATGAAGAATACTTTTGGAGACATTCCCAGAAAATTCGAGATATGCATTTCATTTGCCATGAAAATATCTTGAACATATGATATTTTAATCAAAATCGTTAGAGCCATTTTTGAGAAAATTAAAATTTTCGAAAAATGTTCCATGTAAGGGTAGTCTGGGGTGGGGGGATTTTCTTGAAAACCTTCGTGTCGCATCTCTGAAAGATACTGAACCTAAATACCAAGTTTGGTGTTTATCCGACTGTTCGTTTCTGAGTTATGCTGTTCACAGATAGACAGACAGACAGACAGACACATAGACACACACGGACATGTTTCCAAAAATGCTTTTTTGGATTCAAGGGATCTCAAAACATGTATTCCGGTGAAATCTCGGTATCGAATTTTTGGGTGGAATACAATACTTCCCCTACTTATTATACGTAGTAGAGAAAGTAAAAACGAAAAGTCGGATAAACACCAGACTTGGTATCTAGGTTTAGTACCATCCAAAGATGCGATAAAAAGATTCTCAAGAAAATCTTCCCACCCAAACTACCCTTTACATAGAACATTTTTTCGAAATTTTAATTTTCTAAAAAGGCTTTACGGATTTTGACTAAAATGCCATACATGACAAATAAAATTTATATCTTGAATTTAATGGGCCTATGAAGTCCTCTTCATTCGGAAAAATTTTGTATAATCTTATATAACTACTAAACGTCAAGCGACAGACGAAGACGTAGTACACAAAAATTGTAGATTTCTTTAAAACACAATTTATGTGGCATACGTGATTTCTGATATATGCGTTATTAATGGTTCGAATTGTTCATTACTTGGTCATTCTTTTAGTTCTGCCAACATTTAGTTGTTTCTCTTGATTGCATGGAAACAGTATGGAATTTTAAGGCCAGCATATAGCGGTAGTTCTTAAACATTTGACTATCCCTATTCCCTTTCTATCTATAACGAAATGTGTGTAATGTAGCTATTTTTGCAAAGGTTTATTTGTATTAAAATGAAGTAGATAGAAAAGTAAGCTTTAGTAAGATTAGTTTGTATGCCACTAATAAACGATAGAGGGTAGAGAAAGTCATGTGAGTCTGTCATATTAAATTTTTATATTCAGCACACAGAGTGTATTTCGATTTCACGTACCAAAGCCGATTATAGATATTTACCCTGTTATGTTCGTGCGTCAGTTCCATTCAACTACAACATGGGCCAAAGCTTGTTAATTATAATTATATAACGTGGAAATTATATTAGCATTTAATTCAGATAAGATGTGAAAAAATATATATAAAATGGTACATGCAGTATATACCTAGGTACATTTGTGGTAGAATTATGAGACACGTGTTTCTAGTAAATGTACATAAAAGCAGTGATACCCCATGTTCCATTCGTCAACTGTCATGGATTTTTACTTGCTTTACCATATACCTATGGTAGATACAGGAAATATTGCATTCCATCAAAAATCCTATAACTAGATTTCATCGGAGATACACGGTTTGAGCCCAGTGAACCCAAAATAAACATTCTGAGTAAAACTTGCGGCACGCAGGTGTGTATGCGTAACTATCTGTGAACAGGATGGGTAATTCGAATAAATACCAAGTTTCATAAGCATTCCAAGCGAACTTTTTGAAGAAAACTCCCCCATCTCAAGCTTTCTTTGCGCGGGAAACGTTTCGTTATTTTTTATTTTTCCTCCCTCAAAAGTTTCTCTAAAGATTTCCATTAAAATACCATATGCTTTATATATTTGCGCGACTAATAAAATGTATACCTATCTTGAATTTATGAATTTCTGTGAACAACTTGTGAAGTCCTCTTCATACTGATGAATTTTGTACAATTTTGTGTAATTGGGAAATCAAGGAAAATAGTAAATAGGCTTCATACAGGAAAAACGTTGTTTTCGAGGTGTTAACCGTTTCAAAATATTCCATGTTGCATGTTCACATTTTCCTATGGAAAATGAGGTGGACTAGCTTTAAAACTAGATATGCTTCTTTTTCCTTTACACTGCAAGAGCTCTTTACCACGGCTAAACATTTTAGTGCTGCTTTTCCATATTATAAGTAAACACTGATGGTTTAATTTGAAATCATCCCGAAGTAAAACTATATCGTGAATAACGTGCGGGTAACTATGCGCTGACTTTGAAACTCCACTCCGTGCATGGCCACCGAAACAAACTAATGGCGATTTAGCACTTCAAATACTGAACATTTGAACATAAAACAATTAACAACGAATATCTCGGAAAAATGATGCTACAAAGTATTATTTGGTGTAAATTGTTTATTTTAATGAGTTATACATTTCTGCATAGTAAGATTATCTCTTATGGTTTAGCAGCTATACAAAATTCACTCAGAAAGAAGAGCCCTTCATAGGCTATTCGCAGGAACTTCAAAATATTAATTTTATTTATCATGCAAATCTGTTGGTATGTATGCGGTAGGTATTCTATTAAAATCAATAGACCCATTTTAGAGAAAATAAGAAAACATTTAACAATTAAGAGTAGTTTGGAGTGGGAGGAATTTTTTCCCCTTCTTGTTTGAGAATCTTCGTGTCGCATTTTTGTAAACTTCTGAATCTAAATACCAACTTCGGTATTTACACAGTATTTCATTTACGAGTTATGCTGTTCACATACATATACACATAACTTTTATATTTATTATTCTTTTCATGGGACATAAAAATGTGTACTTCCTTTGAATCTCGTTATAAAATGCGAGTCTAGCAAGTAGGTACTAGAGAAAGTAAGAATGGATATGGGTAAGTAAACGTAGATAAAATACCATATTATAAATTTTATTTAATGCATTTATAAGATGTAATTATTTACAAAAAATATCCATAATAAAATACCGTAATACCTTACTATTTCCCCTACAAAATGAACACGGTTAAAACGCTATGTGCACATTTATCATCTTATGCCACTTTTTGTAATAGCAGTTACCTATTTATCGTCACCGTGTGCTATTTTCAGAAATAACACCGCTTTATATAAATATGCGCAGCTCATTCATGAAAAAGTTTTTCTCCTAAGCCCTTCATGAAAATGTCGGGAGATTTTTATAAGAAACCTCTGGTGAAAAAACTGACTGTGGATTACGGAGACAGATTAGCCCAGTAATTTCACAAATGGTTGCCTTTCGGATGAGGTTGTAAATGGAGAGGGAAGCCTTTTAAAGTGAAACAATAATTACGCGCCGTGAACAATAAAAGCAATTGAGTGCAGTGCGTCTTTACATTACTTACAGATAATGGCTTGATTTATTGCCTGTCTTCTGCAAGAGACTGCACCCATGTAGTGCATAGAGTAAGACGCTGCCAAACGCAAGGCACACGTCATGTTCAAAAAATCTCATTTGTTACATTTACATACTTTTCCTAGCCAATATTGTTTATTTCCTCTCTCTTCTACAAACTATTCTTACAAAATGTCATTCTTCTATCTACTTCTTGTTAAACGAGATAAACGCTTGCAGAAATGTTTTATGATATATATCGTTATAGGTACGAGTTTACACTATAATACGAAGTGATAGAAATTCTTTAAACACTGGCGTTGAAATTCCATACTCCTTCCATGAGACTGAATGGCGACAACATTTCAAAGAATGACAGAACTATTGGAAACCTGAAACTAATAATAAGAATATCTCGGAATCGACTGGTGGCATAAAAATAATTTATTAAATAAATCGTGTTTTAAAGAAATCTACATATTTCGTGTAGTAAGGTTTTGTCTATCTCTTATGATTTACTAGTTATACAAAAAGTATTCCAAATGAGGACTTCACAGGTTATTTCCAGAAAATTCAATATATACATTTTATTAGTCAAGTAAATGTCTTAAACATGTGGTATCTAACGATTTTGATTAACGAAATAGTTGAAGATTCAAACCAATAATAAGGAATATATCGAAAAATGGTTAACGAAAAACAAATTAAAAAAATTGCACGCTTTAACGAGATTTATATTTTTTGTGTGGCAATATTTTGTCCATCTCTTACGGTTTATTAGTTATGCAAAATCATCAGAATGAAAAGGACTTCAGAGACGATTCCCAGAAAATTTAAGATATACGTTTTATTTGTCTTGAAAATACTTAAACATGGGATTTTAATCAAAATCGTTAGTTCCATTTTTGAGAAAATCAAAATTTACGAAACTTTTTCAATGTAAACGACAGTTTAGGGGGTGGAAAGAGAGAGAGAGAGAGAGAGAGAGAGAGAGAGAGAGAGAGAGACAGGAACCTTTTTATAAAATAATTTTTATATAACCTCTTTTTTTTTTGTTCATTCAGGGGGCCTGAAAACATGCATTTCCGTTGAAATCTGTACATTAAAATTTTGGGTTGAATACAATACTGCTTCTACTTACTGTAGTACGCAGCAGAGAAAGTAAAAAGCACTATATAATATTTCAAGATGTATTGCTTAGAATGTGAAAAATTTCAAACGAAAATAGGAAGTTATAAAAACGGTTAACCACAAACATTTTATTTGACATTAGTTGTTCATCTCAAAATCTACATTATTCTTACACATTTTATTAATGATTTCAATGAGCCAACACATATTTTAATAAAACTCTTTAGATACATTTTAGAAAAACTATTAAGTACACTTTTTCCATTGAAGGGTTATCTGGAATAGACAACATTACCTTAAACTGTTTGCCTTTTGCCTTGCATTCTTAAAATATATTTACATACGAAGTTATGAATCCTGAATCAAGGTCGACACTGTGGTTTGAAGGAACGTAAGAATGGGAGGAGCCGGCGAGACCAGAGATTCCAACAGGCTAGTGCCCTGGTGAGTGTCTCAATAAACCGAAGACAAAGTAACTGCTCAAAACCTCAACGCTTGAAATAATATTTTGGATCAAAACCGTCTCAATATCCGAAAAGCACACCAACTCAACCAACTAACCTTGCAACTCGAACGAAATCCCGGTTTCAAACAAGTGCAATGTTCCTTGAAAGCAAAAGGAGGAGGTTAAATGCCAAGTATTGTACAATACCAAAACAAGTCTAGCGACCGCCACGATTAGCAACCTACTTCTTTGAAAAGCTTTCTGAAAACCATGTTAATATATATTTTAGATAATACTTTCTTTAGAGTCGCTTTCGTTTCTGTAGCCAATACATACAAAAGAAACAAAGGAATAAAGAGAAAGCTTGTTCCTTCCCTTAGCAAAGGTGTTCTTGGAGAGATAGAGATGGAAATCTGTCGCCCTTCTCAATATGTGCATCTTAAGCAACTTGCTATAACTGGCCATAGTTGCGCAGTCGTCTTCTTATATGTCAGATTAAATCCGAATGTGCGCTTATGGGACCTGAAACTCCAAGGTATTCTGTGGTGTAAATTTAATGTAATATGGGAGAGATAGTCTAGCTGCGCAGTCACCTTCCTGGACAATATATTTTGTTTCTGTCTCTTTTATTCTGTGTGAAACTCTGGGTCAGGTGGTATCCAATCTGAGTTTACCCGGTGAATGAGGGAGGAGGTGAGACGAGCCAAGAAAAACAAAAGAAAGAAAAAAATCTGATGTGTTACACTCACATGACTTTCTCTACTCTTGTACAAACTATTTTTACAAACGCTTATTCTCCATCTACTTCATGTTAATCGAGATAAACATTTGCAGACTCTATCTTATTGCTAATTTTCTTGTAGATGTAAGGGGAATATATATTTACAAGGGCAATATAGAAATACAGTAGCCTTTAAGCACATACATATCTCTTAATAGCTGGTTGCTAGGTGCAGCACCATTCCCTTTCCCCACAGATTAATACTCTTTGCATATCGAAGACAAAAAAATGAACAACGAATTCCCATTTGAGAAAATAAGTATTGAAAAATTTAAGGGAATAACAAGCAATATCTCGAAAATGGTTCACTCAACAAAAAAATGTATATGACATAAATTGTGTATTTTAACGATATCTACATTTTTTGTGCAGTAAAATGTTGTCTGTCTCTTATGCTTTACCAGTTATGCAAAAGTCGTTCACAATGAAGAATACTTTTGGAGACATTCCCAGAAAATTCAAGATATACATTTTATTTGTAATGAAAATACCTTAAACATACGATATTTTAATCAAAATCGTTAGAGCCATTTTTGAGAAAATTAAAATTTTCGAAAAGTGTTCCATGTAAAGGGTAATCTGGGGTGGGGGATTTTCTTGAAAACCTTCGTGTCGCATCTCTGGAAGATACTGAACCTGAATACCAAGTTTGGTGTTTATCCGACTGTTCGTTTCTGAATTATGCTGTTTACAGACAGACAGACACACACATACGGACATGTTTCCAAAAATGCTTTTTTTGGATTCAGGGGGTCTCAAAATGTGTATTTCCGGTAAAATCTCGGTATCGAATTTTTGGGTGGAATACAATACTTCCCCTACTTACTATACGTAGTAGAGAAAATAAAAAAGCTTCCTATATGGAACTATAACCCCCAACTTTGTTTATTTTTATGGCAAACTGCTTATTACATCACAAAAACAAATAGCATGTTTTAAGCTTGTGAATTACAAAGAGTAGTTCATAAGGAAAATTAAGACATACACAAAACAGCTCGCTTTTACGAGGTATAGAACTTCATTTGTTTAAAGAAGTGAATGTGACACGAAGCCTTACTTTTCTTGTACACCCATAACTACCTGAGAATTAAGCAGTAGCTTTCAATATGTATTATTTAGAGTTTCAAATTCACAGTGACAGATTTGCCTAATTAATTTTTGTCTAAATGTTATATTTAATTCATTTGCTACGCTGTATTATTATGCAGTAACTGGAAGCTTCACAAGGATATCTTCAAGAACCAAACATTGAACGAGCAGCGCGCCGCTTGAAATTAATTCAATGAGGCATAAACATGCCAGCCGACCCAAGTCCATTCTCGTCAGTTCACCGGGTCATGCGGACATGCTGTTGTCGTACAAACAAATGAAGCTACTACATTGTTTACATTGACAACATAAAAACTGTTTTCAAAGCGAGGAAATCTGAGACCTGAATCTGTAAACATCCTTGTGACTTGCGAGTAAACGGCAATTCTGCGGATATGAAGAAATTTCCTTCAAATAGGGTCTTCTATAAAGAGCTGTAAAATGTAAAGGATTTTATTTAAAGAAAAAACGTGTTACCAAGCGAGGTGGCGACGCGGTAACGTGTGCGACTTGCATTCAGGAGGGGGTTCAAACCCCCGTAGCCGACCAACCTAACCGAAGGTTTTTTTCCTTGGCGTACACTGGGTTGGATAATTTGATCCGTGAATTTTCCTATAATCCCTTTCATCAATGATTTCATTTCCTTCTTCTTCACCACCATACCAGGCATTGGGCCGATCACCCATCCTGAACATGTTATGATACAAAACTTTGCTTGCTCCTCGATGACGCAAGGCATTGGCTTGTAAGTCCTTGGGGGTGTAAGTCCTACAAAGAGAGGGCAACCCGCAGAAGGAGGAGGAGGAGGAAAACGTGTTATCCAGTTTTGGGGATTTTTAGGCTTTTATTTGAAGCTGAAGAAATACAGTACACCCAACTAAATCTGTGTGTTTATTTTTTATATTTATCACTTTTGTTAAAAACATAAATTTGTTATCAATAAAATAAGTGATTAAAATTGTTAAAAAAGAAACAGAAAAAGATATCCATGAGTTTAGGTTTCTGTGTATCCATCATTGTCTGCGAACAACCCAAGTCAAATACAAGATTAAGCATATTTAACTTACCCGACAGAGGGTGATGAACAGGTAAATTTTGTAGTGGAAGAATCCTTTGAGTGGTTACTTTCTTATAGAAAGTAAAGTGATATTTATTCCTACCCATGCAAAAAAATATGATGTGTTACACTCACATGACTTTCTCTACTCTTGTACAAACTATTTTTACAAACTCTTATTCTCCATCTATTTCATATTAATCGAAATAAACATTTGCAGAAACGATCTTTTGACATGCAAAGAGAATTACATTTTACACATAGCGACCGTTCTAAAAATATTTGACTATCGCTTAAGGCGTACTATGTTCCCCTTGTTTTGTATTTGCAAGGGCAATATAGAAATACAGTAGCCTTTAAGCATAGACATATCTCTTAATAGCTGGTTGCTAAGTGCAGCACCATTCTCTTTGCTACAGATTAATACTCTTTGCATATCCAAAACAAAAAAAGTGAATAACGAATTCCCATTTGAGAGAATATTGAAAAAATTAAGGGAATAACAAGCAATATCTCGAAAATGGTTCACTCAACAAAAAAAATGTATATGACATAAATTGTGTATTTTAACGCGATCTACATATTTTGTGTAGTAAAATTTTGCCTATCACTTATAGTTTACCAGTTATGCAAAAGTCGTTCACAATGAAGAATACTTTTGGAGACATTCCCAGAAAATTCAAGATACACATTTTATTTGTCATGAAGATATCTTAAACATATGATATTTTAATCAAAATCGTTAGAGCCATTTTTGGGAAAATTAAAATTTTCGAAAAATGTTCCATGTAAAGGGTAATCTGGGGTGGGGGGATTTTCTTGAAAACCTTCGTGTCGCATCTCTGGAAGATACTGAACCTACATACCAGGTTTGGTGTTTATCCGAGTGTTCGTTTCTGAGTTATGCTGTTCACAGACACACACACACACACACACACACACACACACACACACACACACACACACATACATACATACGGACATGTTTCCAAAACTGCCTTTTTTGGATTCAGGGGGCCTCAAAACATGCATTTCCAGTGAAATATCGGTATCGAATTTTTGGGTGGAATACAATACTTCCCCTACTTACTATACGTAGTAGAGAAAGTAAAGAGCTAACGCCTCAAGAAAAGGCTCCTATAGCAAATTTTGAACCATTTTCCACACCCAGCAAGAGCTTTCCCTAGTGTTATTTAGGAGGCGTGCATCTAATTAATCATCACTGCAGTTCCATTGCACTTTTAGAAAATTGACTGATTATAGAAAATCTCATTAGCGGTCGCTATATGTCACAGTTATGGTAACGGGTCAATCAATCAATCAATCCATTTATCACTCTTTTGACTGTGTACTCATTATACCTAATAGAAGGATGTGTATTGAAACCGTCTCTAGCGAATATTTTCATAGTTAACAGGAAATGTACACACAAATAATATTTTGTACAAATAATGTAAAGAACATCCACGAAAATTGACGATTATAGCTGGGGAAAGACGCAGGAATGTTAACACATAAGTTTTTTTCTTTCTTTGTTTGTTTCTCTTTTTCTTGTATTGCTTTTCTGTTAAGCATTTCTTGTGAGGTTAATAAATTTGTTTAAGATAATCTTAGTTGTTATAATCACGTGACGTTCTCTAACCAGTATAACTTGCTTTCTACAAATTATTCATTGTTTGCTTGTTTTTTTTTTTTACTTATTTTCTGTTAATAATCGTATATGTTGGCAGAAATGGTTTCAGTGCACACTCTGTAGTATGTAGACATGGGTATGCAGGAGACTGATACGACAGTCACTTGTTTTGTATATGACTGCCTTGATATTACACTCTTTACATGAGCTCAGGAGAAACAAGCGAACGGCGCATAAAAGTATTGCTTAAAATAATTGAAAATTCAAACAAACTACAGCGAATAAGTCTCAAATGGCTAATGCTATGAAAAACTGATGTGACATAAAATGTATATTTTAATGAGCTCTACATTTTTCATGAAGTAACTGTACATAGGAGAGGCTATTCAAAGAAATTTGAAAATGTGTATTTAGTTTGTTAGGTTATCTGAAATATGGCTATTTTAATAAATATTGTTAGAACCATTTTTCAACAAATAAAAACTGATGAAAAATGTTTCACAGAATGGAATTTTTTTTTAAAGTTTGGTTAATCACCTTTGAAATATGCCGGACTCGTATTTAGAATTTAGAATTTTGAACACACACACACACGCACGCACGCACGCACGCACACACACACTTTACCAATGATTAGAAAACAAAAAGTACTGAAGCACGCCATAGATCCATGCATTGGAAATTAACTTAATATTAAGAATTGTATAGTCAGAGTGTTATATCAGATTCTGCTACCAGTCGCCTGCAATTGGGGCGATAAAGACTCACAATATAACCATCCATATAGTCCATATTCCTTACTTACCCTCCACAAAAATAGCCATTATGTGCCGTTATTTCGCAGGCTTGCATCGCCCACAATGCAGGCGGTTGGTCATGACTTTATTACAGCAATCGAAAAATATAATTTTACTTTCTCTACTACTTACCTATAGTAAGTAAAAGAAGTATTACATTCCACCCAAAATGGGTGTATTTCGCCGCATCCTGGAAGTCACCCCAAGTATTCCATTTTCCACTTTACACGTGAGAAAGGAGTTTTTTTTAGAAGGAGTTGTATTATATTTCGACTGTTGGGGAGCCGAACTTTATGTAGTTGTAACCGCACGTATAGTCCGGTAGCCTTCGCCCCAAATATACTTTCCGGTGGCCTTTGCCCCAAGTTTAAAAATATTAACTTTGTAATATTGACTGTTTCTTTAAATATTATATATTTATGTTTGCCTCGGCTGCGTCAGTATTATTGTAGGAGTCATGTTTCTCTTTGCAGGGTTGTGGTGCGACTGAAGAATGTAGCCTTACACAGATTATAATTTTACTTCACTCCTTTTATTAACGCTTGACACGATTTAAATAACACTTCACTGATATAGAGAGCTGTGAGATTCTTTTTTCTTAAATTAATTACACTTTTTAACACGTAAACTATTTTCTCACACAAAATACGTATTAAATTTCTCGAGGACACATCTCGCGTCCAGTTATGAGCACTGTCTACAACCAACGCGTCCAATTATGAGCACTGTCTACAAGCAACTGCCTTGATTTTGTAAATTTGTAAATTTCTGTATTTCAAGTGTCTGATTGGCTATTGCTAATCCAATAGAATACTTAAACTTAAGTTTTTTTTTCTGGTTGTTGATTGGTTATTTTATAAACTGTCACAAAAATTACATTATTGTGTTACTCCAATAATGACTAGTAGCATTATTAAACATTCTTACTCATTATTGCCCCAAGGTTACCTCATTGTTAGCAATTTTAACCTATTATTCTCACAGCTCCCACATTATTAAATTACGTAATACATTCACATAACATTATTACACATGTATACAATAATATAAACATATACAATGACTGTAATATACACTTTTTATATATTGTTATATACACATTGCTGCAAAGCGGGCTGTTATTATATTTTTTTATTATATAATTTGACTGAAATTATTTAAGTGTTAAAAATACTGCCTCACACGTGAAACTTTTGTTATTTTTATTTTTATTAAAATGTATCAAGATATTTTCTTTACGAATAAGTTTATACATACGCATATATATGCATATTAAATGTATATTTCCTTTTTTGGCAATAGCCTGTGAGACCTCTTCATTATTAAGGACTTTTGTATAATTGATAAACCGTAAGAGATAGAAAAATCTTACTATACAAAGAATGTAAGACATATTTTATGTAAAATAATTTATATTTGTGGCATTAACCATTTCCGAGATATCCTTTGTTATTGGTTTGGATTTTTAAATACTTGTACTTCTTTTAATGGTAAGTCCCTATTCTTTGTTCCTGTGGTCATGCAAAGAGCATGCAATTTCAAAGCCATCACAAGGATATATAATTTTTAGAAAAAGTGATAATCGCTTAGGTCTACTTGTTTCTTCGTATACCTACAGCAAAATGTGTAAAAATGAAAGTTTATATCGATCAATAAGAAGTAGACAGATATAAGTTTTTGTGAGAATAGGTTGTAGAAAAGTTGGTAGTCATGTGAATGCCACACATCAGATTTTTCCTTTGAGAAGTTCTTTTAGATAAATTAAGAGATAATTTTCCTTTATTTGTTATTATGTACTCCCTAAAAATGTATTTACATCCTGAAGATATTCGAACATTCTAAAAGTTATCAGGAAACACTGAACAGGGGAGATTAGGAATTTTTATTAATCGTTTAATAAAAGTATAATCCTTTTAAAATTCCACAGCACTATTTTCACGCTAGATTGTTTTTACTATAGTTAGCTAGTATGAAGTTTGGCTAAAAAAAATGGTCGACATTTAGTCGTTTTCCTTGTTTTATAAAATAATCAAAGTCGATTTTTTTAAAACGATAACATTCAATAATCGTTGCAAACTTGGATTTTCAGAAATTGGAATTCTTAGTTATTTACTTTACGGTAAGATACCACTTTCTACACCGAGATGATATTGTATTCGCCCAAAAATGTGCCACTGACATTCACCGGAAACACGCATTTAGTCTCTCCTGATTCCAAAGAGGGACAATTTTAGAAAAATGTTGTGTGTGTGTGTGTGTGTGTGTGTGTGTGTGTGTGTGTGTGTGTGTGTGTGTGTGGGTGTGCGCACGCGCGCGCGCTTAAAGAGACATACAAAAACTAAGAAACCAAACGGTATATCTGAGTCAGTATCTTTTAACACTCCCCTCCATTCCTACATTAAAACTCTTTACAACAAATTTTGTCGTCGTTTTATTTCTCAGATATGCACTAACGATTTGGGTCAAAATTTTTTTAAATTTGACATTAATATTAGGAATAGATTGGATATCTTGAAATTTATGTAAATAGTCCTTGCAGTCCTCTTGTTATTTTATATCATTATGATATCATAATGGATAGACAAATAACTGTTACGCAAAGGTTTAATGTCTTTAAAACGTACCTTTATATGAAATCAAACTTTCTGTAACATTAACAATTAAGAAAAAGCTGATGTGTTACACTCACATGACTTTCTCTACTCTTGTACAAACTATTTTTACAAACTCTTATTCTCCATCTATTTCATGTTAATCGAGATAAGCATTTGCAGACTATATCTTATTGCTAATTTTCTTGTAGATGTAAGGGGAATATATATCTACAAGGGCAATATCGAAATACTGTAGCCTTTAAACACATACATATCTCTTAATAGCTGGTTGCTAGGTGCAGCACCATTCCCTTTGCTACAGATTAATACTCTTTGCATATCCAAAACAAAAAAAGTGAATAACGAATTCCCATTTGAGAGAATATTGAAAAAATTAAGGGAATAACAAGCAATATCTCGAAAATGGTTCACTCAACAAAAAAAATGTATATGACATAAATTGTGTATTTTAACGATATCTACATTTTTTGTGTAGTAAAATGTTGTCTATCTCTTACGGTTTACCAGTTTACCAAAAGTCTTTCACAATGAAGAATACTTTTGGAGACATTCCCAGAAAATTCAAGATATACATTTTATTTGTCATGAAAATATCTTAAACATATGATATTTTAATCAAAATCGTTAGAGCCATTTTTGAGAAAATTAAAATTTTCGAAAAGTGTTCCATGTAAAGGGTAATCTGGGGTGGGGGATTTCCTTAAAACCTTCGTGTCGCATCTCTGGAAGATACTGAACCTAAATACCAAGCTTGGTTATCCGACTGTTCGTTTCTGAGTTATGCTGTTCACAGACAGACAGACACACACACAGACCCACAGATACACACACGGACATGTTTTCAAAAATGCTTAATATGCATTCAGTGCACCTCAAAACATGTATTTCCTGTGAAATCTCGGTATCGAATTTTTGGGTGGAATGCAATACTTACCCTACTTACTATACGTAGTGGAGATGGTAATTAGCTTTTGTGTGAATGATTTCTAGGTCAATTATGATAGGAAAAGCCATATGATTGTAACATATCGGACCTTTTATTATTAGACGAAACAGAAGGCCACGTTAATTGTTGTTAATCAGAGGTTATGGAGTAAGAACAATATTTTAAATGTAAGATTTAGTAACCAGATAGTACATCCGTATACGGTCCGCATCTAGCACGGAGACGTCACTAACACCAGACAAGGTCGGCCAGTCAGCTTTTCAACTCGTTGTATCCAATTAATGCAATGAGTGTCTTTATGCAAGAATTGCAGCTTATCGAAAGGCGCCTCGCCATATCACATGACTTCGCTGCCAGGAAGTCCATTAATATGACCGCACAGTAGAATCGCGGATTGGAAACAGTGGTTAAGATGGCGAGGCCTGTGTTAGTTACGTATATATTGAGTTTTCTTGAAAAATAAAGCGTCTTATAATTCTACAAAAATTGCCAGTTGTAAGAGTGAAATTTTGCAAATTATTTTAACGTTAACACTTTCTCCTTCGTTTATAACAAGATTTATTACGATTATTAAGCAGGCATGAAGTTATTCTAATATATATTTTATTTCAATTTAACTAAGCATGAATTTCTAAGCGCCAAATTGCAATTAGCTTCAATCGTTATAACCTAAACATTTTAAATCTATAACCTTCGACTGTCCATCTGGAGTTACTTTCCTAAGTTATCTCTAAATACAATGAAAATATTTGGATGTCATTTATCAATATTATGCGTAAAACCAAGTGTTAAAATCACTTGACATTTGTAGCCAGCATCATTATTTTCATAACTATGCTACAAACTATTTATTTAAAAAGAGTAACGTTATATATTTTTTCGTAAAACATAATAAATAAACATAAGGATTCCGACACACATTCGTTTTCTCCATTTCTATAGACCCCTTACTTATGGTCATATCGGGGGCTTTGACTGAAACATTTGATAGTACGTTTACTTTCTCTACTACGTATAATAAGTAGGGGAAGTATTGTATTCCACCCAAAAATTCGATACCGAGATTTCACCGGAAATACATGTTTTGAGACCCCCTGAATCCAAAAAAAGCATTTTTGGAAACATGTCCGTGTGTGTGTATCTGTGAACAGCATAACTCAGAAACGAACAGTCGGATAAACACCAAACTTGGTATTTAGGTTCAATATCTTCCAGAGATGCGACATGAAGGTTTTCAAGAAAATCCTCCCACCCTAGGTTACCCTTTACATGGAACATTTTTCGGAAATTTTAATTTTCTTAAAAATGGCTCACGATAGTGATTAAAATATCATATGTTTAAGATTTTTTATGACAAATGAAATGTATATCTCGAATTTTCTGGGAATGTCTCCAAAAGTATTCTTTATTGTGAACGACTTTTGCATAACTGGTAAACCATAAGAGATAGACAAAATGTTACTACACAAAAAATGTAGATCGCATTAAAATACACAATTTATGTCATATACATTTTTTTTTGTTGGGTGAACCATTTTCGAGATATTGCTTGTTATTCCCTTAAATTTTCCAATACTTATACTTTTTCTCAAATTCTTTATTCATTTTTTTGTCCTGGACATACAAAGAGAATAGAATACTCCACATAGCAACCAGCTCTTAAAATATTTGACTATCGCTTAAAGCTTACCATTTCCCCTTGCACCTATAAGAAAGTTAGCAATAAGATTAACATCTCGATTAACATGAAGCATATGGAGAATAAGTGTTTGTAAAAATAGTTTGTACAAGAGTAGAGAAAGTCATTTGAGTGCAACACATTAGATTTTTTTTTAGTTCCATTTAGACCTTTAACTACATTGGTCATATGGGCGGCCTTTCCTTTGGAACTTATTGTCTGTTGGCAATGATGTTAACTAACTCTCGTTGGGTTTCTTGCACTTTTGGTTTTATAATCATTAGATCATACACACCTCATTCATACTTCCAGACTTTGTGGAGGATAAGGAATGATCTTGGAATCTTGGCTAGAGAAGAATTCTCACCATCCAGGCGGGAATCGAACCCGGGACCCCTAGCACAGCAGGCAGGTGCTCTACCGACTGAGCTACGTGGTCGGCCACATATTTTGTTGTAGCTTTACAGGAACATGAAGGGGCTAGAAAGACAGTCAAATGTTTAAGGAGCAGTTCGTTATAAATGTTGGGTTTGGTATTGTATAACCATTCTTTGCACGAGCTAATAGGGAAAAAAGCTTAGTACTTTAAAAAAGTATTACAAAATACAACAGCCAAAATCTTCGAAATGGCTAACGCCACAAAAACATTGTCCATATAAATATGATTTGGATCCATATCCTATATAAATATATTTCCTCATGACAAGTATTAGTCATCATTAGAGTTGTTTTTGAGCAAATTCATCACAATGGAAAGCTGTTCATATAGAGGGTCGTTTGGAGCGAATTAATTTTTACGATAATATCCGTGCTGCATTCTTGAAAGATTCTGGATTTATATAGCAAGATGACATTCAACCAACTTTTCATTTTTAATTACATAAGTAATTCTTAAAAATGCTATCTTCTGTGTACTTCACATACACACCTTTAAAATTGCTATAACTGGCATACTCTAGATGTAACATTTTACTTTCTCTACGCTATCTTTGGTAGCTGGATGAAGTACTGTATTTCACCCAAAAGTTCAATATCGATATTTCACCGGAAATATATGTTTTGAGGACTTCTAAATACAAAAACAATTGAAAAACTTCGTGTGTGTGTGTGTTTGTATGTGTGTGTATGTGTGCGCGCGCGTATAACTTAAAACGAAAAGTCAGGTAAATACCACCATCATTCTTCACGGATTAGACATCATTAGTCTGTGCCGGCACTGTTTAAGTTAACTGATCGTTCCATCTCATATTAGGTCGGTCATGAATTCTTTTACTTTTCGGTTTATATTTTATGTACCAATTTTCTCGATATTCTTAAATTTTGTTGATTATACTAAACCTTTTTAATTCATTTCGAATTTCTTTATTTTTTTTCATCCAATAAAATATACCTTAATACATATCTTAAAAATGTCATTTCAGGTGCCTCTTGTTTCCAGAGCTGTTTATTATTCAGCATTCCGATCCATATAAAAGCATTGGTACCGCCATTACTTTGTAAAATTTCAAGAGTCTCTCTTCTTTTTTCTTGTTAATGACCTTATAATTTGGTATTTAAGTTTAGCATCTTCTAACGATACGGCACGAATATTTTCAAAACAATCCCTCCAAACTATTATTCAGATGGAAGTGCTTTCGTTAGTGTTTATTTTCTCAAAAATGGCTCTAAGGATTTTGACTAATACAACCTATGTGTAAGATATTTGCATTACAAATAAAATGTATTTCTTAAATTTTCTGCGGATAGCTTGTAAAGTACTCCTTATTCTGAAGCAATTTTTAATAATTTTATATCACTGGTAAGAGGGAGACAAAAAATGACCACATGAAAAATGTGGGTATATACGGAATTTATGTCAAATCTTTTTTGTGGAATCAATCATTTCCGTCATATTCCTGCTCGTGGTTTCATTTTCCCAATGCCTTCATACGTTTTTGAAGTACATTATGTTCTTTCTCGTGGTCGTCATTGAAAGTGTATGCAGTTTCAAACCGATTCACATTTTTTTGTACCTATAACGAAATGCGTAATGAAATCATTTCTGGAAAGGTTTATCTCGATATGACGTACATATAAATATAAGTTTTCTAAAAATATTTTGTATGTAGAAGAGAGATAAAAATAAACGACAGTGGGCAGAGAATGTCATATGAAGACACATCGGGGTTTTGCACCACATGTTTAAAGCAATTAATCTTGTCTTCTATTATATAAGTACAGGTAATGGATACTGGTTTCCTGCGTCCTGTTCTAGATCTAAGCAGATTTGTTGCTAACTCGTGAATGTCAACAAAACCTTAGGCGCGGTAAACTATTTCAGGTTCTCGATTACGTAAAAAATGAAAAAAAAAATGAGCTGACCCTGACAAGGATAAAGCGGTTGTTCGCAATCATTATGGATAGCATGAGTCAGATTTGATCGAATGGCCTCGATGACCTTCGCTTAGTGAGGCTTATTTTAGGCATGCCCGGCCCGGCATGTCAAGGCGATGCAATCCACCCATCTTGAAAATATCTGCGAGACATTCATTAATTCCGAACATGCCTTTAAGGTTGTCGCGTTGTTGCCAAAATTTCTTGCTATGTCTTCACAACCACTAGAATGGAACTTCTGGGATACCGAAACAAATATAAACTCCTAGGCAACAAAACAATATGAAGACCAACGATGAGGCAGTATTTTTAACACCTAAATAATTTCAGTCTAATAATATAAATATAAATTTCATAACAGCCCGCCTTGAAGCAATATGTGTATGTAATAATTCGTAAAATGTATGTAACAGTCATTGCATATGCTTATATTATTGTATACATGTTCAATAATGCTATATGAATGTATTACGTAATTTAATAATGTAGGAGCTTTGAGAATAATAAGTTAAAAGTTGCTAACAATGAGGCAACCTTGAGGCAATAATGAGTAAGAAAGTTTAACAGTACTACTTGTGATTCTTGGAGTAACAATAATATAAATTTTGAGACAGTTTAAAAATAGCCAATCAACAACCAGAAAAAGCTTTAGTTATATGAAGATATTCTATTGGAGTAGGATTAGACAATCAGAGACTTGAAATACAGAAATTTACACGTTTAGACGGTTGAAATCAATTCAGTTGCCTGCAGACAGTGCTCATAACTGTATGCGTTGCTTGTGCGTCCTCGAGAGATTTAATATGTATTCGTGTGAGACGAAAAATAAATTTACGTGTTAAAACGTGCAATTAATTAATTAAAGAACCTCACAGCTCTCTATATCAGTGAAGTGTTATTTAAATCGTATCAAGTATTAATAAAAGGAGTGAAGTAAAATTATAATCTGTGTAAGCCTACATTCTTGTCGTATCACAACCCTGCCAAGATATCCATGTCTCTAATAATAATAATACTGTCGCAATCGAGGCAAACATAAATATATAATATTTAAAGAAACAGTTAAATTACAAAGTTAATATTTTTTTTAAACTTGGGGCAAAGGCCACCTGAAAGTACATTTGGGGCGAAGGCTACCGAAAACTGTTTACTATACGTGCGATTGCAACTACTATAATTTCGGCTCCCCAACAGTTGAAATATAATACAACTCCTTCAATACAAAGTACCTCAAATTGACGCCCAAAGCGTGGTAAAAAAATAAGTTAATAAAACACCTTCTTCAAATTGGCGCCCATACGTGGGGCAAACAACGTAAAGAAATAAAACTTCTTCAAATTGACGCCCAAAGCCTGGTGCAAATACTGTAAAAAAAACATCTTTCTTCAACGAGACCTAGAACGGCCGAGTCCCATGTAAGACAGTCGAATTCAGGGAATCAGGGTTCACCTGAGTGGTGCGTTTGTTTGAACACTGTCTTTCAGTGCCGTAGGTTGCGGGTTAGATCCGAACAGTGACATTACGTGCGTTATAATGCGACAACCTCATTAGGTATATGTATTTACTAGCATGTAAAACAACTCTTTTGGGACTAAATTCCAAATCATTGACGACAGTGATATGATCCTGATAGTTGTTAGCGTCGTTAAATAAACTTGTCAATTATTATTAGCCGTTAAAATAGTCCTGCAAATATTGTTCCCAGACATTTTCTCCAGTGTTTTTTTCCTTATGAAAAATTACTAATTTCTATTTCTTCTAAAAACAAAGATTCCTAAAACAGAGATTCCTACCAAAAATGCCCCTAAAACAGAAATTCATAAACACAAATTTCTTACAGCAAATAAAAATGCAAAAAGAGAATGAAAATTGCCTGTTCTTTATTTTTATGATATATGACACATCATATTACATATGGTAATTGTAACCTATGGACCACCTGATATTTTCATGATATTGCTTATACTGCTGATGCAGCAATGGATTCAGTCTTATTACACATGGAGATTGTGACCTATGGCTCGCAAATAGTCTAATACCATAATATATTAACTTCTTCATGGTACTCTTCATATTGAAGCACTGTCGTCCTCCGTGGTGTAGTGGTTACCACGCTAGCCTTTAGTTCCCGAGGTCGCGGGTTCAAACCCGGTGGAGGGCGATGGATTTTTTTCGGGCGTAAAAATCCTTAGCATGGCTTCCTTCGGAAGGGAAGTAAAGCCGGTGGTCCCGTGTCATAGATTTACGGCACGTAAAAGAACCTCAAGCCTGATAAGGCAGTTTCTGAGCAAAATTACCGGTCTTTCACGCCCAATATAGAATGGTAGCGCAGCATTAAGGAGCGTCCGTAAATAAAAAAAAAATTCAAACTCATATTGAGGCACTAATGTCCTTAATCTCTCCTTCTTACGCTGTGTCTTGACACTTCTTCCTATAGAAAATTCATTTATTGCAGCTTAAGTATCTGCCTGGTCTTTTTGTAGCTCTGTTAGAAAGCTATACAAGTTGGGATGGTTTTGCCTATTACTATTTGGGACCGATTATGAAATCCTTCAGAGATATTGTCAGTTCTGTGCAAGTTATGCCTCAATTCTACATAAAAGTTCCACAGTTCGTTTAGGTAGCGTGGTGATGTTACTGTCCTGCGACCTCGTGCTCTAATGCCGGTAACATGTTCGAAATAATCTAAAACAAGTAACCCTTCTTGCACACGCTCTCTAGTTCTTGGAATGCGTAAGGCACATCCTCAACAGAGACAAAGGCTAATACTAGCAGCATGTGAGTTGAAACATTAATTTCTCGATCTTCTGGGTTCTTGTATGCCTCTTAAAGGCCTTCAGCTTGTCCCAAATGAAAGAGGCAGCAGCTAATGTTTGTGCGGCCAGAACTTCACTGATACTTAACGAGTCTAGCATTATACGGTGTGGAAATGTAATATTTATATTATAATTAGCAGCTGCACTCAACACTTCTCCAAACACATGTGAATAAAGTGTTTGGACGTTTAGAAGATAATAAAGCATATTCAAAGGCAATGGTAACTGTACCTCATCTGGGGTTAGGACCTGCTCTTGAAATTATACTCGTAATCGCTACAACTTGATGGAATATATTTGGTGCAACTTTAAAAGTTCCATCGGAGAACCATAGAGGACTTTCTTTTAAGTAAAATTTCTAAATTTCTTCTGGTTCCAAAAATAGGCACACGATCTTCAGTTTCATCCAAATATGAATTATTAAGTAAGAATGTTTCTCCTTGTAGGGTTCTTTGGTATCGCACAGGAATTTCGTCGACATCTGCTAAAGACGTGGGATTTGGTGGTTGGTCACGGGGCGTTTTCTTCGCAATGACCTTTTCAAGTCCTCTCTCTCTCCCTCCCTCCCTCTGGCAGGTTAATCAGAACTCCAGAAGAAACTCCATGTAATTCATTCTCTAGTATTTGCGCAGGCGGCATTTCTGAATGAAGTCCTGAAGTTCGTTTCATTCTCAACTTCAGTTTTTCAGCTTCACATTCTTCACGGTTAGGAGGATGCATGTGAGGAGATATTTCATCTCCGTTCCGTACAGTTATCTGCCCATGAACATTGGTTGTCACTACTGTTGCTGTACTTTGTCAGCCGACACTGCCAATAGGTCTTACCTTTTCGAATTCTGTAATACACAAATTCATTTAATAGTTTTGCCCCCTCCTCTAGAATAATTAATAATTCCTGGTACATTTTGCACACTGAAAATTTAGTGACTAAACCAGGAGCGTCATTTCAGCTTCCGCTGTGGGAGGGGGGCTTAGATTGCCTGAAGCAGTTTGTCCGAATTTTCAAGTGAATTTTAACGACACGTTTAGTCTAAGAGAAAGTCATCTTTTATTTCTTATATGTGAAATATTTATATTAAAGGTACAGTTCTTCTAGTTTTTCTTTTTGTGGAGCAATAACCAGTAGCCTGATTATTTCTCATAACTTGGGGAGAGGAAATTTACACCCCCTGTAGTCCGAAATGACATCCTTGGACTGAAAATTAGCAGTATCCTAGTGGTCGATTTCAACAGTGACGTATTAGAACAATTATGCATCACGAATAAATAGATGTTTATTAGAATTGCATTAGAAAAGATATAGTAGGAAAATTTCATTTTAGGAAAGTTAAAGTTTAGGGCAAAATGATTAGCAAAAATACATTAGAAGAAAAGATAGGAAAATTTTCTTTTAGGAGAAATGGACTTTAGGAGAAAAAATAGGAATTGTGGACGGGAATCGTGTAATATGTTATTAAAATTAAACAATAGCTATGTTATATTTTTGGAAAAGCACTTAGGTGTAAAATTGTTATAAACTAAGAGATTGTAGAAGAATTTCATAATTTTAATTACTTAGAATTTAATGCTTCCTACTACAAAAATAAATATATCTTGAATACATAAAACTGTAACCAACATGTTTCTGCTAATTCCCGATTTTGAATTAATAACTGATATTAACATATTCTAAATCCAAAATTCGCACTTTTTAAAATGTTTGTATGTTCTGTCTATGCGCGCACGCGTATTGGTACTCAAAACTGGACGAACTGCTTGTTATGTGGCACATTAATTCCCATTTAGGGAATACACTGATTGCCTCCGAACTACTTTCCACGAAGGGAAAGAGGTTCTAATGAGACAGGAAGTCAAGTTTAAATATTCCGTTTATTGTCGATTTTTTTAACACTGACCATTGCCGCTCCAAAATAAAAGAAATCAAAAGGATATTGTTACAAAAGCCTTTGGCATTTTGTAAGTTAAGAGGAATTTATAATTGATTATACATATATAGGGACTGAATATGAATGCATTCGTCTCAATTGATTGATTGATTGATTGGAATCTAGGTCATCTTAAGGTCATGCAGGCTATAAAAAACTGACTAAACCAAGTAATAGGATTGCATATATTTGCTAATAATAATAATAATAATAATAATAATAATAATAATAATAGCGATCTCTGCGCTCTTAATAACAAACACGTAGTTTACCGCGTATATCGCAAGCAAGGAATTGTCTATGTATAAATGTTTCCACTGCAGAGAATCGATCCCAACTTTGCAGGAGCGTTCAGTTCCTCCAATTATTTGCTGCGGCAGAGCAAGATATCTGGGTGTAATATTTCATGGAAATGATTACTTAATTTCTGATTCACGCCGAAAGCTTCTTGATCAAGAGGTATTGCTATAATTTATTGATGGCGTAACAATAAGAAACGCGTGCAAGCCGTTACAACTCAACATTTCTTACTGTAGTGAAATAGGAGTTGGTAAAAGTTATTAAAACGGATAATTCGGAAAATGATCATAGAAGTCGTACATTTTTATATACACTGCCATATATAGTTTTAACTAAATTTAAAATGTGTCAATCAATTTAGGATGGTGTATATAAATGTCCTCAATTTTGTACTACTTTTAACCAAATTTGAAATGTGTATTGACAAATTTCACATTAGCTCCATAGGTACAATTGTTGAGTTGTATATTGCATAATATAACATTTTGTAATATTGGGGTGAGCCACGTCAGGATTCCCCATACTCCAACAACATGTAATGTTAAGCTATTATTTTACATCCAGATTTAGTTGCAATGTCTTCATTAGATAGCGGAAACGTTATGACTATCCGCAATAAGAGGTCACTGCATCTCGTTCTCGTGCCCTTTATAGAAACGTGGTAATCTTGTCCTATTTCGTCATAGCGAAGTTATATTTTTAATTACCTGTTCATAAGTTTGTAACTTGGAGTTTTTATGAAATTTACTAAACTGTATTGACAATTAGCCTGTATTTGTGTGTGTTTATATGTTAGGTTGTTCATTTTAAAAATTATACTTAGTAAATATATCCCTCTGTTTTTGCTTTATCACCTACTTGTGCAGGAAACACCTACAAGCCTGTTCAAAATTATTGTCGAAGTTTGTGTAACTATTCCATTACATATGTAACTATTATCATAGCCATAATACCCATAGTTTGTATTGTACAAATGAGAACACCAGTTACTGCAAAACACACTTTATCTCTTAGAGACTCAGCGTAGCACAAATGTTACACTTGCGTCACTTGGCACACGGTCGGAACACAGCACAACTGATCTGTCGAATCACAACTCACAACTGCGATAGCGCTGTCACTTTTCACTTCTTAACTTACTGAACTGCTCACGAGCAAGAGCAGCCACCGTAAACCTTGCAAACAAAGCGGAATTTTCTAGAAGCTGAGGCTACTACAACATGCCGAAAGGAATGTTCTGGAACAGGTAAACGGCACACAATGGTTATTGTACCAACCCCGATCGAAGGTCCCATCCAGGTGCTTACCGACGGCTCGCAGATAGCTTCCAGCGCGGTCACAATATATAATGCATAAAATGTATTAAAACGCGTTACAGTAAATCACCTTATCATAGGTATCTCAATTGCTCGCAGTTTTTGAGAAAAATTTATCTGTATGTCTAAGAAAGTAATTTTGAGCGCTATAATTTATGTTTACATGTTTTGATACCCCGTCTTACAAAAGTGCCACTTAACGCTAATCGAGTGAAACTGTAGAAAAAGTTTCCTCGTGCATTTTGTTGTAGACACAAGGGGGATATACGAGACTGAAGCGATAGTCAAAGGTTTACAAAACCGGTCTGTATATGCTGGCTTTGAAATTACATATTTTTTGCAAGGCACAATGAGAAAAATAAAGAATGGTAATCTAACACTTCTAAAAATAAAATCTGATGTGTTACACTCGCATGACTTTCTATACTCTTGTACAAACTATTTTTACAAACGCTTATTCTCCACATGCTTCATGTTAATCTTATTGCTAATTTTCTTGTAAATGCAAGAGAAATTGGTAGGCTTTAAGCGATAGTGAAATATTTTAAGAGCTGGTTGCTACGTGGAGTATTCCATTCTCTTTGTATTGCCAGGACAAAATAAACTGAATAACGAATTTCCATTTGAGAAAAAGTGTAGTATTGGAAAATTTAAGGGAATAACAAGCAATATCTCGAAAATGGTTCACTCAACAACAAAATATGTGACATAAATTGTGTATTTTAACGCGATCTACATTTTTTGCGTAGTAAATTTTTGTCTATCTCTTATGGTTTACCAGTTATGCAAAAGTCGTTCACAATGAAGAATACTTTTGGAGACACTCCCAGAAAATTCAAGATATACGTTTTATTTTTCATGAAAGAATCTTAAATATGTGATATTTTACTCGAAATCGTTAGAGCCATTTTTGAGAAAATTAAAATTTTCGAAAATGTTCCATGTAAAGGGTAATCTGGGGTTGAGGTATTTTCTTGAAAACCTTCATGTCGCATTTCTGGAAGATACTGAACCTAAATACCAAGTTTGGTGTTTATCCGACTGTTCGTTTCTGAGTTATGCCGTTCACAGACACACACACGGACATGTTTCCAAAAATGCTTTTTTTTGGATTCAGGGTGCCTCAAAACATATATTTCCGGTGAAATCTCGGTATCGAATTTTTGGGTGGAATACAATACTTCCCCTACTTACTATACGTAGTAGGGAAAGTAATAATAATATGATAAAGGTATTGGAAAATCCAAACTACTAGCAACAAATATCTCAGAAATGGTTACTACCACAACATTTTTCATGTCACATAAACTGTGTGTTTTAACGAGATTTACATTTTCTTGCAGTGTGGTTCTCTCTCTCTCTCTCTCCCTCTCTCTGCCTTATAGTTTACCAGTTATACAAAATTCAGTCAGAATGAAGAGGACTTTAATAGGTTATTCACAGAAAATTCAAGATATACATTTTGCTAGTCATGTAATGTCTTAAACAAAGGTACATTATTCAAAATAAGAGACCTTTTTGGGAAATAAGAATTACTAAAATATTGTCATATAAAGAGTAATTTGGGGTGGGGGTTCTGGAAAGTATTCGTATCACATTCTTGGAAGATTATTTTCAATGAAATCTCGAAATCGTACTTTTGGGTGGAATACATTGCTTCCTCTACTTACAATAGGTACGAGGTAGAGAAAGTAAATAGGAGCATAAGAATACTTTTCATAGTTTTAGAGTATCAAGTCCCCATCAAACGTCTAAAATCAACATATATACGCTGTTACCGAGTTCCTGCTTACAGCAAAGATATGCACTGAGGCGAGCAAACAAGAGTTTCAAGGTGAAGAAAACACAGGCGTTATTACTGGATAATGGGGAGAAATAACGAGGTGGCTTAATAGAGAGGGAGATAGATATACAGTGATTTCAACACACAAATAGACTGACTGTAAACTGTATGGTCAAGGTAAATTGGAATTTTTATTACTGAATCATCGCAGCGATTTATGTTTAAAGTCATTACTCGAAATAAGCCGGTATGTTGAGATAATATACCACTACTCCTTTCATTCTTTACATTTATTTTATTTGAAAGAACAGTACCTCTTTCATTCTATCAGCTTATTGCTTACGTAAGCAAATAACGCTAGAGCGACACACAAAAGAAGGTCTGTTGTTTTACATTCACATTACGTTCTCTAGCTACTGTCGTTTATTTTATATCTCTTCTAAAATTTAGTCTTACAAAAGCTTATTTTTCTATCCATTACATGTTAATCGAGATCAACGTTTGCAGAAACGCTTTCAGTGCATATTCCATTATAGGTACATGAGGCTATAAAAGACTGAAGGGATAGTTAAATCTTTATACGTTGAAATTCCATAATCTTTACATTACATCGCGAGAAATAACTGAATGTGACCACGTCAAAATATGAGAAAAATATTGAACAATTCAAACCAATAACAACGGATATCTCGGAAATGGCCGATACGACAAAAAAAAATATTTCACTCATATGGGTTTCCATTCTCACTTTTAAACAATCTATTCTTATCAAAACGTATTTTTCTGTTTACTTTTAGTTATTGAAGATAAGCTTGCATTACATATTTACACATTGGTTGTGGGTCTAAGGCGAATACAATACGCTAAAGTGAAAACCAGTTATTTTAAAAACGGGTGTGACCGCTTTAAAATTCCACGATACTTGTATGACTACGAGAAAAACGACTAACAACTTACCACCTGAAAAAAGTTGCATTCACATGACTTTCTCTGCCCTCTGTACTACACACTATTTTTAAAATAGCTTATTCTTCTACCTGTTTCATATTAATCGAGATAAAAGTTTGTAGGAATGGTCTTGTTACACATTTCGTCGCAGGTACAAGGGACATGCAGAAGGCTTAACCCCCTTAAAAGAGAGTCACTATGTGATGGCTTTGAAATTCCGTTCTTTTTGCATGACCACGAGAAATAAAAGAATAACGACTTGGCAGTCGAAAAACGTATAAATACTTGACAATCCAAATCAATAGTAAAGACGAAAATGGTTAATACTACAAAAAGTATTTGACATAAATTCCACCAAAAATTTGATACCGAAATTTCACCGGAAATACACATTTTGAGACATTCTTTGAAGAAGACGTGTGTGAGAGAGAGAGAGTTAAATACCAAACTGGTTAAGTTCAGCATCTTCCAAGGGTACGACATGAAGATTTTCAAAAAAATCCTCCTTTACGTGGAAAATTTTTATTTTCTCATAAATGGCTCCAACGATTTTAATTAAAATACAATATAGTTTAGATATTTTCACGACAAATGAGATGCATATCCTGAATTTTCTAAATAGCCTCTTCATTCTGAATGAATTTTGTGTAGGTAATTGGTAAACCGTAAGAAATAAATTGAGTTTTTATTTATGGATGCTCTTTAACTACCATGGTTCTTAGCGCTCCATTCTATATTGGACGTGAAAGACCGGAAATTTTGCCCAGAGGCCTCTTTATCAGGCTTGAGGTTCTTTTAAGTGCCGTAAGCCTACGACATGGGACCACCGACTTTACTTCTCTTCCGAAATAGCCATGCTAAGGATTTTTACGCCCGAGAAAACTCATCGTACCTCCGTCGGGTTTGAACCCACGACCTCAGGAACTAGAGGCTAGCATGTACCCATAAACTATAAGAAATAGACAAAATCTTACTACACAAAAAATTTAGATCTCCTTAAAACACACAATTTGTGTAATATAATTTGTTTGTAGAGTTTACTATTTCCGAGCTATTTAATTTTTTTTTAATATTTATACTTTCCTCAACTGAAAAGTCGTTATTGTTTTTTTTTCGTAGTCATGCAAAGAGCATGAATATCACTATACCTACTGTATCGTAAAATAAAATGTGTAAATGTGAACTGGACGTTTATCTCGATTTACAAGAAGTAGGTAGAAAACAAGCTTTTATAAAATAGTTTGTACAGGAGTGAGTAGAGGAAGTAATGCGAATGCAACACATCAGATATTTTGTTTCGTAATTCACCGTCAAATTAATAGTATGTGACGTATTCTTGGCTTCCGTCGTCAGGGACAGCAGCTTAATAGCGACGGACATTGGAGGATAATTTCCAACACTGTCGAGCACTTTAGGAAACTGGGAGGTACGAAGTCTTCGAGAAGTTGTATGTCTGTCTCAACTCCATGAGGCGTGCACATGTAATTGTCATTGACAGATCAGAAAACGCCAGCCTAGTAATTGACTCAACCGTCTGTTTCGAAAAGAATGAATACAATGCCAAGGAAGCGGACAGAGAAGAAAATGCATATGCGACACAATTACCACAGGAGAACTTCCTTTCAACGCTTCGACGTTTCAGCCCCCAATAACATTTCAGGAAACTGCCATGACATCCGGCAAAACTTTCTCACTATTGTACATCTGCGAGCTTTTCTTTATTCATTTATGGACGCTCTTTAACTACTGTGGTTCTTAGCGTCTCATTCTATATTGGGACTGAAAGATCGGAAATTTTGCTCAGAGGCCTCTATCAGGCTTGAGGTTCTTTTACGTGTCGTAAATCTGTGGCATGGGACAACCGGCCTTACTTCCCTTCCGAAGGAAGCCATACTAAGGAGTTTTACGCCCGAAAAAAAAATTCATTGCCCTCTGCCGGGGTACATCTGCGAAATGTTAATCTATACACATATAAACATTTTATATTTTGGACAAATAACTCATGTTAACTATACAATGGGCTACTCTGAAGTCAGAAATATGTATTTTAAAATTGTTGTTTTTGTTGTGGTTAGCTGATTGCTGTAACGCGTGTTACCCAATATGTTGTGGGTTACAAATAATACACTAATTAATGGCATCTTAAATTAATAGCCCATACGGTGGAGGGTTTAAGGAAGCACACTGTCGTCCTCCGTGTGTAGTGATTACCATGCTAGTCTTTAGTTCCCGAGATTGTGGGTTAAAATCCGGCGGAGGGCGATGGACTTTTTTCGGGCGTAAAGATCCTAAGCATGGCTTCCTTCGGTGGCCTCGAGTAGTAGATTTACGGCACGTAAAAGAACCTCAAGCCAATATAGAATGGAACGCTAAAGACCACAGCAGTTAAAGAGCTTCTATAAATAAACTCAGTTTCAAGGAAGCACAAAGTCAAAAAGTGTAAATATCTCGATTATTATAGAACTTTGTGAGGAATATTGCACGTTCAGAAGTTAATAATCAAAACATTTCTGATAGACTTGGTTATTTAGGAAGAATATTTAAGAAGCTTTTCTTCATGCACACAGACGCACTTTAAGTTTTTTTTTAACCGCGAAAGTAAGTGCGGTTTCGAACACCTAACACGCATAAGGAACACCTGAATTGCACAGAGGGGAGAGAATCGAAATATGAGATAGAGTGGTAGAGAGAAGATTCTTAGCAGCGAACGGGGCTGAGGTTCTGCTAATCTTTGGAGCCGTTCTAGGTGCGACAACTATGATGCCGTTTCCTGCATCAAATTCTTTATAACAATGTTACCTGCTCTGAGGATGAGTTTCATGAGGTCATCACGCAGACCGTTTTGATTTGTCCGTGCGCCAGCTACTCTAGTGGTATAGCTATGAGCTCTTTATCTGTATGCTTGAGTATTTTGAAAGGTTAACGCCAGTTTAGTTCATAAATTTTAATGTTGACTAAAATGTTCAGTTTGAGAAGAGTCGCCGACTTTTGAATTTACGAATTAATTACTTCTATGACAATAATTACAATAATTGTACAAACTATTTTTACAAACGCTTATTCTCCATATGCTTCATGTTAATTGAGATATCGAGATGTTAATCTTATTGCTAATTTTTTTGTAGATGCAAAGGGAATATGGTAGGTTTTAAGCGATATAATCAAATATTTTAAGAGCTGGTTGCTATGTGGAGCATTCCATTCTCTTTGCATTACCAGGACAAAAAAAATGAATAACGAATTCCCATTTGAGAAAAAGTATAAGTATTGGAAAATTTACGGGAATAACACGCAATGTCTCGAAAATGGTTCACTCAACACCAGAAAATGTATATGACATAAATTGTGTATTTTAACGCGATCTACATTTTTTGTGTATAAAATTTTGTCTATCTCTTATGGTTTACCAGTTATGCAAAAGTCGTTCACAATAAAGAATACTTTTGGAGACATTCCCAGAAAATTCGAGATATACATTTCATTTACCATGAAAATATCTTAAACATATATTTTAATCAAAATAAATAGAGCCATTTTTGAGAAAATTAAAATTTTCGAAAAATGTTCCATGTAAAGGGTAATCTGGGGTGGGAGATTTTCTTGAAAACCTTCGTGTCGCATCTCTGGAAGATACTGAACCTAAATACCAAGTTTGGTGTTTATCAAACTGTTCGTTTCTGAGTTATGCTGTTCGCAGACTGACAGACACACACGGACATGTTTCCAAAAACGCTTTTTTTTTTTTTGGATTCAGGGTGTCTTAAAACATGTATATCGGGTGAAATCTCGATATCGAATTTTTGGGTGGAATTCAATACTTCCCCTACTTACTATACATAGTAGAGAAAGTAAAAAACTGTTATGTTTATCCTATCGAATTTGGTTAATAAAAAAGCATTAGAAACATTTGCTAAGTAACATTTTCCTTAAAAACTGAAAAATAAGCGAGATATCCTGATTGTTGTGTGCCACATTGGAAATCTAAACCCCTTTTATGAGTAATTAAGATGCCATATAGCCTAATCTGTAATTGGCACCTAAGGTGTTATGTATACCAGCTTCATAACAATAATCGGTTTGGCTATTCTCGAATAACACACACACAACTTTTAAAAACTCTATTTTGTATTTCAAGGTAACCCAATATACATATTAGCATCAATTATTCATCCAAAACGAAAATTATTATAAAATGTTCGGTTACAATTTTATTATATGCATAAATCATTCGCGACTTCCTCACTCGGCTTCTTCTTGCAGACATTTCCTGGATTCTGTGAAACTGTCTTACGATATTAATATCGTCCAAAGACATATACACTTTGGTATTGAGGGAAAAGGAAAGGACCGCCTGTCGAGGAACCCGAGGAGGACCAACTAGGACTCCTTTAGAAGGTTGGAAAGGGGCTGAGTAATGGACCCCAAATCAAGCTAAGAAATGCGGAGGACCTGGAGGAGTACGCGATGTTTCTTCACAAACACTCTGATGTCCTTCTACGAAAGAAACTAACCCCTCACACACGAGGTTCGTGCCAAAGATAGACTCAGGTGAAACTATTTTGAGGTCCATCAGGAGAAAGACACGAACACTATACAATGCGTATAAGACCAGTAAGTGTCAGGCAACTTGGAACTCCTATAAGGAATCCCAAAGAATTTATAAAAAAGAAATCAAGAAGGGCACCGACAAATATTGGAGGCTCTTTTGTGATAATGTACAGAAGCAATCGAGCGCTACTCGCTTGAAGAAACTGCTGGTCTCCGGAGCTAAGGCCAGGCTCACCTCAATAGAGGCCCTTCCGGTGCTATGACACAATCGGAGGGGGAGATTTTGAGGCTGTTGCTTGAGACCCACTTCCCTCATGCTTGCATTACAAATCAAGAACCAAACTCGGGTAGGGCACGCCGGTCGTAGCAGGAAAGCTGGGCAATGGCCACAGTAATTGTTACTCTTAAAAAATTAAAATGGTCATTTATATTATAATTATGGTAAGTCACTACATTTTAATTCCCATCACATCTGTGCTTGGTGTTATCTGCGTAGCGCTTTCGGGAGACGTCTTTCTCCCATCTTCAGCTGGAGGTAGACTGGTCATTTATACTTTTAAGGCCTATAAGAGCGCAGGTGTGGATGGGGGCTCCTCGGCTCTCCTTCTAGAGAGCTGGGAGATCGTTTCATCACACTTAGTGAAAATATTCAGGGGCTGTCTGGCTATGAGACACGTTTTTCGCCTCTGGAGACTGAACAAAGTGGTGTATATACCTAACCCGGGTAGCCAATCCTACCGCAGGCCTAGTGATTTTCGTCTTATCAGTCTAACATCCTTTCTGTTAAAGGCTCTGGAAAAACTAGATAGATTTTTAAGGGATTGGTTACTGGTGGACCCATTCACCCACATCAGTATGCCTATTGACCGGGTAAATCCACGGAACGGCGCTCCATCAGGTTGTTTTGAGGCTGGAGAGGACTCTGAACTGTGGAGAATTCGCAATGGCAGTTTTCGTGGACATTTAAGGTGCCTTTAACAATATGACTTTAGGCACCATTCAGAAATGTATGGAGAGCAGGAGAGTGAATCCGGTTGTATCAGACTGGATCATGACCTCCTTGTAAGGCCGGCAGGCTGTGGGAGTGTGCCCGAGGGTGCCCACAAGGGTGAGTTTTGTCACCTACCCTGGGGTGTATGGTGGTAGTTTTACTGCTGGATAGACTAAACAGGGGAGGAATTCGTGCTCAAGGCTACACAGATACCGTACGCCTTGTAGCAAGTGGAAAATTCCCGAGCACTGTTTCGGGGCTCATACAGTGCTACCTGCAGACTCTAGAGGAATGGTGTAAAGAAATAGACTTGTCCGTTAACCTGGACAAGACTGAAATAATGAGCTTCACAAGGAGGAGGGGGCTGCCAGGTTTGGTAGAGCCCCACTTGTTTGGGAAGAATTTGAAGCTATCCAGAGCGTCAAGTATCTAGAAGTTATTTTGGATGCTGGGCTGCACTGGAAGCAGCATGCAGATTACAAAGTTAAGAAGGCCTACAGTGCTTTGTGGGTCTGTCGAAGATCCATAGGACTGAGGTGGGGCGTGAGATCCAAGATGGTCAAACGCTATACACCTCGGTTATTAGTCCGTCAATAACTTATGCGGCGCTGGTTTGGTGGTCTGCCTCTCAGGTGAAGGTGGGTTGGATCCGCTGCAAAGATTAGCATGTATGACAACAGGGACAGTGCTCACGACTCCTCAGTCTGCCTTAGAGATTTTGGTGGACCTTCCTCCTCTGCGCTTGTTTGTTGAGGAAGTAGCCAGGATGAGTGCGCACCGCCTCTGGACTGTAGGGGTGGTGTTTCAAGCTACCCCACAAAGGGCACTCACTGGTCCTTTTTGGGTTACAGGAGAAGTGTCCCAAAGCCCAGATGATCGAGGATTTGATGGGGACTAGGTACAACCTAAGTCCATCCTATTCTGTGGTAATACCTTCCAGGGAGGAGTGGAACTCAGAGACCGGATCTCTCCCGAAGGGAGGGGACAGGGCGTGGTTCACGGACGGTTCCCACCTCGGAGGCAGGAAGAGGTCTGGGGCCTATGGCTCTAGAACCAGGGTTGCCATTCCCCTTGGGCAATTTGTCACGGTTTTCCAGGCTGTCTTTGCGATCTTAGCCTTCCTATGCATATTTACACTATGCCATGCGGACGAGCGGATGTGCACATGTGCCCTTAGCCCTGTTGCGCTAATGTCAGAGGATGTTGAATAGACCATGTATCAACTGCCCGGTTACACTTCTTTGAGTACCGGGGCATGCTGGTATTAGAGGTAACGAGATGGCAGACATTCCTTTGAGAAGATCAGGGGTCTATTTTATTGGTCCCGAGACATTTTGCGGAGTGTCTGCTAGTAATGTCAAGTACGAGATAACCCAGCTTACGGCGAAGGCTCGTCTTGACATCTGGAGCAAGCAGACCAGTGCCAGCAGGTCCATGATTTTATATACGAGCCTGACCGGAGAGTGAATTTCCCTTGAATTTGACTAGAGTTAAGCTCAGAGGGGTTATGGGTTATCTTACAGGCCACAACACTCTGCGTAGACATCTATGCATAATGGGTCTTACACAAGAATCTTTATGTAGAAAATGTGTGAGGGACTTTAGCGTATGCGAAGGCTTCGCTGCGCGTTGGTATGTATCCTTAGGGTCCTTTCTGGAACCTGAAGAGTTAAGAAGGGCAGATATCAAGGAATGGTCCGTTTCATATAGACCATCAAACTAGAGTAATGCCAAAATGTGAGGCACAATGGGCTCTTGAGCCTGCGTGCATGGCTTCTTTAAGAGGCCACTAATTATCATCACCATCAACATCGTAAAGTAATTACAGATGGTGGTTTACAAGAGTAAATGGGAGAATATTAGTCGCCAGTAAAATTTTCGTGGTGCAAAGAATAAGCAAAAGAAGATTATTAGACCTTCATCTTCAATTGGCCTTCAATAACATTTTCTGTGGCAAAATAATCTGGTTATAATACACACTTTAGTTCACGCGACTCTGTGATCAACATTTCACGGAAGCGGAAGCGATAATCACTCTTGCTATGCTGATATTAAGGCTCCTTTAAATGCTGCTTTGCTTTCTTCTTCACTACCTCAAGCTCAAAATCCATCGTGAAGGATGGACTTGCATGCAACTTTTTAGAGGATCTTACTTCAAAAAGTTATTCATCTGATTGCTTTAAGCACTGCGTAAGCGATTTATAATTATCTGTTAAGAGCATAAAGTTATTAGGAAATTTCCAAAATCAAAGTGCTTATCCATCGCTAGTTTTTCTATATGAGAAATTTGCTTCCAGAACTTATCAAATACAAAAGGAGACATTTTAGAAAATATCACATATAGCAGTTGAAGCTGTAATACATGTAGTTAATGGTTAAGTCATTATTTCACATACAGTTTCTTTTCTAGATTCACTTGGAGCTGTTAAAGACGCATTTTATAATTGGATTTGTCACATTTTAACACAAAGGTTGAGAAAAAGTGTATGCAATACATTTAAAATATAAATATTGGATATCACTACATTACATCATATACCTCATTACATGCACTGTTCAACGTCTACTTGGATAACAGGCGAAGAACTATTTCCGGAATAAGTGATGAGTGGTATTAGGAGGCAGAAAAATAATTAAGTGTACGAGATTTTTAGATAATATGCTACGTCTAGCAGAGGAGGAAATCGTCCAGAGCAGTACGTAAATAGAGATAAATAATACTGAGTAGGGGAAGAAGATACAAAGGAAAAATTATTATATTTATTGGAAGAAAAGTGAACAAGATACATTTGAAAACTTATGACGGGGTAATGGAAAAGTGGTCAGCTTCAAATACCTTGTGATGTAGCAACGCACTAGTGTGAGCTATCCGCAATAATTGTAACAGAATACAGCAATTTGAAATGAAGTTTTTGATAAAAAAAGAAACGTTTTCTGTGGGCCCTTGAAGGAAGAGCTAAAATTAGTGCAGTGCTTGTGTGGAATGTGGTGCTGAGATTAATAGGATTGTTTATTTATATATATGTAAATTGAGTAACATTTTGTTGTTGTAGAATGTACATGGCCGAAACTTGGATATTGAGACAAAGTGAAGCAATAATTGAAAGCGATCGAGAAGGTAAATTACAGGCAAAATAAATAATAAAACAGTTCAGAAAATTAGGATAAGGGAAAATAACACTGAAACCGATCAGGAAGAGGAAAAGAAATCTCCTAAGGTTCTGTATAAAAAGTTGCCGCAAGCTTAAAGATGTAACTACAATTTCCAAAACTGCTAACGCAGCACAAAAAGTTGTTTGTAAAAATGACCTCTGCACTTTTAATTTCAATGACTTCTACAATTTTTATGTAGTATGATTTTATCTACTTCTTATGGTTTACCAGTTACACAAAATGACACATTCTCATTCACTTTATGAGCTATTCATAAAATATACGTTTTATTAGTGACACAGATGTATTGAACACTGTTGTTTTAATGTAATTCGTTAGAATAATTTTGGAGTTAACAAAAAGATTACAAAAAAGCTTGCATTGAAAGGGTGGAGAAGTTTCTTCAAAAATCTTCGAGTCGCACCCTTGGAAGACGCTGAATTAAATTCCAACTAATGCTGAACCATGCCAGGTTTTGTATTTAATCACTTGCAGGCGTCACGCGCGAGCGTGTAAACATACATACACACACACACACACAAAATCTATATTTTCTTTAAAATGTTTTATTCTTGTTCAGGGAACCTCAAAACGTGTATTTCACGAGAAATTCTATATATATATTTTGGGTGAAATGCAATACTTCCCCTACTTAACACATGTTTGCGAGAGAAAGCAAATATAAAGTTTTTGTTTGTGGAGACGAAGAAGTACGAATGTAGGAGGTAAACGAAATGCTCGTGTTGTAGAATATAATAGATTGTTTGGCGTCTTCTATATCAACAAATTTTAAGAATTAAAAGTAAAAAAATTAACATTCATCGTATTAGTATTTAAATGAAAATATTTCCTTCATCATAGAGTGTAAACATTCCTATAGTATCTGTATATTTATTAAGGCATATTCTTAAAATAAATTATTTAGTTTATTTTTCTGTCAACTTTGATGCTCTGCAGAGATGGTATTTGCACTTTTTTGCAAAGAAAAAACATTTTATTTTTAAAATTCCTAAGCTACACTATATGTACTGCCACTTAAAGCCCAGTTTTTGGAAGATTTAGTAAATTTTCAAAATAAAATTACTTATATTGTACTGTACAATGAAGTGGGCGAAGAAGAAAAGCGAGCTATTTACCTAATTAGTTTACGACACTTTAATTAAATTTGTAGGAAAACTATCGTTCTCCCTTTCCAAGCTTAGTGCTTCCTGGGAGTACACAATACTATTTTAGAACTGCTTTATTATTTATTTTGCTGCAGGCGAAGGACATTATAAATGCAGGATGTAGTAAAGAAATAGTCACTTTATGAGAAAAGGTACTACCTGACTGAGGTTTCCCCTCATTCCTTGGAAAGAATATCAGTTGCCATGTTCATTTCATACCTTTAAGGATCTCTGGTTAAAGGAATTTAGACGTACCAAACACCGAGCGGGATGGCTCAGGCGGTAACGTCTGTGGCCCGCATTTGGGAGCTCCTGAGCTCAAATACCGTAGGCCGACCTATCTGAGGTTTTTTAGTGGTTTTCCTCAGCCGCTAAGGTAAATACCGGTTTGGATATTGAATACCACGACCCAAAGTTATACCTTAAGTCTAAAACAGTAGTAAAAATGAAAAATAGGTGGTAATAGCGAATGCTGTGCCATCTAACCACAGACAATGAAAGCGGGTAGACTGGACGGCACCCTAATGCCATCTGAACGGCACGAAGCAGAAGATCCGGTTGCTATGCGCTAGGGTCTCTGTGGACACGACGAAGGGGGTGGTTATAGGGATGAGACCTAGAAGGCTAATTGTTCGCCTTTCTATGTGAGGGCGGCAGTTGGACTGGGCGGCACCCCAATGCCATCTGCACGGTACAAAGCAGAGGATCCGGTTGCTATGCACTAGGGTCTCTGTGGACACGACGAAGCGCGTGGTTACAGGGATGAGACCTAGAAGGCTAACTGCCCCCACACCTCGATCTGAGAGTTATCCACTAACAGATCCGTCGCCATATGACCCTGTAGTTAAAGCCACGCAAAATAATAGAGTACAAATAATAACATACCAAACAAACTCATATGTAACTCCCAAAATAAAGTATTCTCCGTCCATTATCAGTACACGGACACTGCGTTGTAATATTAATACAAAATTCTCTCTTTTATCCATTTTAAGTTTATCACCTGCTTCTAATGGTTTCGAATTAGGTAATGAGGACATAACTATGCAGAATGCAGGGAAAGCTCTTAACTGTTTATATCACAACTGTCAATATATCGATTTGACGCTGTAATGTACACTACTGAAAGGCATCCATTAAAGGAATGAGTATTTCAAAGTTCATATTAGCAAACGCTTGTTTAATAGTGGAGATAATAAATTAGCCCAAAATGTATACCATGAATGATAATACGGAAGAGTTAATTTATTATATTATGCTATTGGTTTATTATTTTCTCTACTACGTATAGTAAGTAGGGGAAGTATTGTATTCCACCCAAAAATTCGATACCGAGATTTCACAGGAAATATATGCTTTGAGACCCCCTGAATCCCAAAAAACAATTTTTGGAAACATGTCCGTGTGTGTGTGTGTCTGTGAACACCATAACTCAGAAATGAACAGTCGGATAAACACCAAACTTGGTATTTAGATTCAGTATCTTCCAGAGATGCGACACGAAGGTTTTCAAGAAAATCCCCCCACCCCAGATTACCCTTTACATGGAACATTTTTCGAAAATTTTAATTTTCTCAAAAACGCCTCTAACGATTTTAATTAAAATATCATACGTTTAAGATATTTTCATGACAAATTAAATGTATATCTCGAATTTTCTGGAAATGTCTTCAAAAGTATTCTTCATTGTGAACGACTTTTGCATAACTGGTAAACCATAAGAGATAGACAAACTTTTACTACACAAAAATGTAGATCGCGTTAAAATACACAATTTGTTATATACATTTTTTTGTTGAGTGAACCATTTTCGAGATATTTCTTGTTATTCCCTTAAAGTTTTCAATACTTATTTTCTCAAATGGAAATTCGTTATTCATTTTTTTGTCTTGGATATGCAAAGAGTATTAATCTGCGGCAAAGAGAATGATGCTACACCTAGCAACCAGCTATTAAGAGTAATGTCTATGCTTAAAGGCTACTGTATTTCTATATTGCCCTTGCAAATACAAAACAAGGGGAACATAGTAGGCCTTAAGCGATAGTTAAATATTTTTAGAACTGGTCGGTATGTGTAAAATGTAATTCTCTTTGCATGTTAAAAGATCGTTTCTGCAAATGTTTATTTCGATTAATATGAAATAGATGGAGAATAAGAGTTTGTAAAAATATTTTGTACAAGAGTAGGGAAAGTCATGTGAATGTAACACATCAGATTTTTTTAATTACGAGCACTAAGTTATTATTCATTTGTTTCTTGGTTACCATTTAAAGAGTATGAAATTTAAAAATCAGCATATAACTGTTTTCTAAAGGTTTCACTATCATTCTAGTCTGCTTTATGCCTTCTACTTAGAGCGAAATGTGCAATGCGACTATTTCTGCCTCTTATTCAAGAGGTCCCGAGTTCGATCGCGGTTAGGATGAGTTATCCGGATAAGGTTTTTATTCCGGAGTTTTCCCTTAATTTGAGAAGACGAATGTCGGGTAGCTTTAAGCTCTATGGACCCTGGGCACATTTGAACATTATTTCACCGATTAGATTCACTCATTGTCCGATATGACCTTCCAGGTAAAATAACAAAAACGATGTTTCAAGAATAATTTACAGTAGAGACGTATAAATAAACGATAATATGTAGGGAAATCATGCATATGTACACATCATCAGATTTATTATTTATTTTTTCACAGGAATGCCAAATGGACCTTTTTATAGAAATATTATTAGATTTTTGTGTATCAAAATCGCAAAACGAAATTTAATACTTCCTTTAATTTAAGACGAAGCTAAAGCCGAATGAAACATTTTTAAGGAACTTCCGCTCACGTTTATGCTTTATACAGCAGTAAAACTGTCTCTGAATGCATTAAAAGTTTACCAACTTGGAGATATTTATAGCTATTCGTTTTGCATGAGCAATAAACATTTTATTTCTACTAGCACGCAAGGAAGAATGGAAACATTTGGCAACAAGGGCTAGAGAGATTCCTTAAGGTTTCTTCCGCCATCATCGAGCGAATTCTTCTCTGTCAGAAACAGTTTTCTTATTCCGTTAGCCATCAATATCCGTAGTTCCCTGCACTGCCTTCAATCATCTATCTGCATACCATCCCCCTTTACTCTCTGCCTAGCGCCTTATGTTTCAGATATGCCCTCGTTCTAACTTGCTTCCGAACTTCTTTTTACCTTTTTCTTTTGTTTATATTATCCTCCGAGGTTTTCTGCTCCTTGCAGCTATTTTTAATATTCTGTTTTTTTCATTTTCTGTGGGAGAGATAACTTGATTTTTAGCCTACCCTCCTGTTTATTACCTTCTTCATCTATTACAACCTAATCAAAAAAAAAGGTGTTATATTCGCTGATTTGTTCTATCCATTCTTCAACACACCATCTTAAAAAAGCTTGTTCTTCTATCTACTTCACGTTAATCCAGATAAACATTCGTTGAAATGATTTTATTATATATTTCCCTGTAGTTTCAGTGGGAATAGAAGCATACAGTAAGCTTTAACGATAGTTAAATCTTTTAAGAGCTGGTCACCATGTGATGGGTTTGAAATTCCGTTCTCTTTGCAGCATGGCCATGAGAGAGAAAACAAAAACAACAACGAATAACGATTCACATTTGAAAAAGTATAAGTTTGGACAATCAAACCAATAACAAGAAATATCTCGGAAGTGGTTAACTCCTAAAGAAATGTATTTGACATAAATTATGAGTTTTAATGAGCTCTACATTCTTTGTGTAGTAAGTTCTCTTGCGGTTTACCAGTTATGCAAAAATCATTCACAATGAAGAGACTTCACAAGCTATTAGCAGAAAATTTAAGATATACATTTCATTTGACATGAACATTTCTTAAACATATTGTATTTTAGTCAAAATCGTTACAGCCATTTCTGAGAAAATCAAAATTTTCGAAAAAATTTCCATTTAAAGGATAGTTTGGAAAGGGAGATTTTCTTGAAAAGCTTCATATCGCATCCTTAGATGATGGAGAGTTTGGTATTTAACAGACTTTTCGTTTTTGAGTCATTCTATTCACACACACACACATACAAACACAAACACACACACACACACACATACAAACACAAACACACACACACACATGCGGACCTCTTTCTAAAAATGTTTTGTTTTTCTGGAGGGGGTGCTTAAGGGACCTCAAAACTTATATTTTCGGTGAAATCTCTACGTAGAATTTTTGGGTGGAATACAATGCTTTCCCTACTTAATATACGTAGTAGAGAAAGTAACTAAATACCGAAATTTTACAGAAATTATGTATTTAAAACCCTCTTAATTAAACAAAAGGGAGGAATTTGTGGTTTCGATCAACTTTGAGCGTAAGAGTTCGAATATATCCCTTTGGAATGACAAAATGCAGTATGTTGCTGCTTTACAATACATCTGACGTAATTATCACTATGGGCATCGTTATATTATATAAAAACCATTTTATCCATCCTCCATCCTATATAAATACAAGCTGTAAGTTTCTATCGCTTACGAATGCTAGGTGAAGATATTGTATACTGTAATATATCACTAAAAATACGTGTTTTCAGAACCCAAAAATCTTTTAGGAAAAGGTCTATGCGTTTGTTTGTGTGTGCGTGTTTCTCTGTGAAGCACAAACTAAAATACGAAAAGTCGAATAAGCGCCTAATTTCAAGCGAAGATTTTTAAGACAATCCTCCACATCAAACTATCCTTTACCTGGAAAATGTTTGGCTATGTATTTTTCTCTAAAACGTCTCTATCAATTTTAATTGAAATACCACATGTTTTAAGATATTTACGACGAATAAAATGTATATATTAAATTGTCTGTGAATAGCTTGTGAAGCTCTCTTCATTTTGAATGAAATTTTGGATAACAGGCAAATCATAATGTATAGACAAAAACTTACTACACAAAAAGCAAACACCTCATAAAAATATAAAATTTATGCCAAATAACTTTTTGTAGCATCGGACCATTTTCCAAATATTCGTTCTTACATCCTGAAGTTTTCCCAGATTGAACTATAATGCAGCATCTATAAGTATACGATATTGTGGCGTATGCACAGATAATAGGATACACGACTCTCTGGGCACCGAGATCCGAGACGGCAGTTTGTCTGCGAGTAGGGGTAAGTCAGGGGGAACTAACTCTTAGGGGAAGGGATAGCGTCAGTGACGCTTGAGATTTAGCGTGTGTGTTTGAGAGAGTCAGTAAGCAAGCCCCGAATAGGAAAGACGTACAACTGCTTTCTTCGTGCTCAGGCACGATGGCCTCGTCGACAGACATTGGGCTGATAATGTAAGTATCTAACTTTATCTATTAAATTGTGTGCCATCCATTCCGTTGGAGTCTTAATTATGGTAGTGTAGTGTCCTTCCTCTCCCTAAAGCTAGGTATTATTTTGGTAGAGTAATGATTTGTGTTTAACTTAGCTGCGTTCCCCGTCGTAGCCTCGCCATGTGCAGATCTTGTTTAATTTACCCGTACCTCTTGCAAGCGAGTGCCCATCCGTCTGGTTTTTGAGTAGTATATTTTGAGAGAGGCTACGACAGTTGGTGGAGGCGCCGGGTATAGTTTGGTTTTTTGTGAGATTTTTAAGTGCAAATATTTTTTTTCCCTCGGAATGTAACGGTTTGTGCTCCTCCACGTGGTCCTAAAAATCTATATCTGTTTCTGGCTTAAGGGTATGGATTTTGATGGTGTAATTTGTGATTTCCATATTCTAAATTTTGTTGCTTTAATTTCTGAAAGTCTCATTTCTAAATATATACAGGTTCAATAGTAACAAAAAACTGCTGTAATATATTCACATGACTTTTATTGTTTATTAGTGGGTATACAAGCTATTCTTACGTAAATGTATGTTTCTACTTCATTTTAATCGAGATAAACCTCTGCTGAATTACATAATTACACGTTTATTACAGATACAAAAGGAATAGTGTTAATCAAATATTTAAGAACTGGACGCCTTTAAATTCTATACTCTTTCCATTCAAAACAACTGTAAATCGACAGGACTTGAAAAGAATGACAAATGATTGAACAATTCGAACCAACTAATTAGGGATATCTCGGAAATGGCACAATTACTTGAAGTAAATTGTGTGCTTTAAAGAGATCTACATTTTTTTTGTGTAGTACGTCTTCTTCATCGCTTAAAGTTTACAGTTATACAAGATTATATAAAATGACTTCACAGGCTATTCCCAGAAAATACAAAATATACATTTTATTTATCATGTAAATATCTTTAATATATCGTATTTTAATCAAAATCGTTAAGGCCGGTTTTTATAAAATTAAAAGTTTCGAAAAATATTTCATGTAAGGGGCAGTGGAGATGGAATTTGCTTGAAAATCATGAACTTAGGTTTGGTATTTATCCGAGTTTTCGTTTTTGAGTTATGCTGTTCACAGACACACATACAGACATACACAAATGGACCTTTTTCTAAAAATGCTTTATTTGGATTCAACTTATTTCCAGTGAAACCTCAGTATTGAATTTTATGATGAAATGCAATACCTCTCTACCTTGATGCAGTAATTTGTATCATAAATTATTTAAATGTAAAGAATGATTATATTATGAATATGCATTTTTGTGTGACATTGATTTGAGATGTTTGTTGATTGTAATTATTGTTGGGAAGTAAGTTTATACTGCCTTACTGAAACTGACAATAATAGCGTGCAATAATGCAGCGAGGGGGTGAGCTGTTTATCATTATTAGAGACGAGGAAGTTACGTAATGTTGGCGCGTTTTTCCTTTAGAATTTGCTGGAACATTATACCTAGAGCATATGTATTCATAATTTTCATTGGATATAAAAATAGACGCTAATGTTGGCGCGTTTTATTAGCCAATAGCAGTTCAGTTATAATCTTTAGGCATATCGGGGTGTAGGAGTATAAAAAAGGGATAGGTTAGAGGTAAAGTCCTTCAGTCCGTCAGTTCGTCGAAAATATTTGTACGTTACACGTCGCCCTCAGTCCAGCAGAAATATTTGTAAAGTATACGTCGGCTATCGATTCGCAAGTTACGCGTAGCAGAGTTAGGAAAATTCTCAAGTGTTGTAAAGTTAATTATACAAAAGGTTGAAGTACGTGAATTAAAAGTGATCAGTAAGAAGTTGTTATAACAGTTTCAGTTTGGCGAGTGTCTAGATCAATGTGTAAATGTGATAGTGAATGTGTTCGACAATAAAAGTGTAAAACAAATTCTTTCATCAGTGTTATCTTTGGATAAAAGACTCCTTTCCGTTTACACAGCCTGTATAAAGAGATGTGCTCGACCAAAAAGATCATAGCTAGCCGGAGGACAGTAAACAAAAATTAAATAAAATAACAGTCGCATTCTTTCAAACAAACACTAATACTACCGCAAATTGCTAACACCAGATGGAGCTACAAACCTAACAAAGAATCACATCACAAAATGGCTTCACCACGTGAAGTAACCACAAATACACAAACATTATAAGTAATACCGTCGCAAATTGGCTTCCAAACGTGGGGCTCAACAAATAATATTATAAGTATACCACTTCAAATTGGCTCCCAAACGTGGGGCTCAATCAATAAACAAATATAACATTTGAAGTAAACAACATCAACCTACTGTGTATGTGGTAGAGAAGGTAAAAACTGACTTACGGCATATGAACAGTCGTGTTTTTTGTTTTCCACATCGTGCATAGTCAATGTAGCTTCATTGAGATTATTTCTTGGCAAAAATTGTGAATGAAAGAATCGATGTTTGTGTGAATGCTATAACATATAAAGGATAGATAAGGTAGTATGAATGTGATAAACCTTATTATTTCTTTTTTTCTTTATTTGAACCCCTGACACAATAGGTTGATACCTATTTGTAGTTAAACAGACATTATCCCTCTTTTGTTTCGTTGCACATGACCATAATGTAAGTGGCTCAAACACAAATAGAAATCAAAACAAGTGTGCCCGGTGGACACGGAGAACAGACGGTTGTTTCCGTTGTGGATGCAGGAGGAATTCAAAATTTTAAAAGGTTTGGCTTTCTAATATTGGGAAGAACGCTACGGACGACAATGCGAGACCCCATACGGCAGCATTGATTGGTAGGGCCTAGACCACGCTCATGGGGCCAGCGACTTTCACTCCTTCCCTGCTTACAAGGGCATTATTACATCACCAATAGGTAGATCAAAGCACTCACACCATACAATGAATATACAGTTTATCACTCGCGTTTTCTTTATTTCAACATGCTCTTGTATTTGATGGTAACACCACATACCTTTATAAGCGATTATATAGATTCTTAATACTTACTGACAAGCGATAACTGTCACTTTACTTCGCATATAGTGGTTTGATTATTCTTTGTTATTTTGTTTTTTCAGTGCTGTCTTTTTTTAATTGTTAACAATTTCATTATTAAAGAGTGAGTCAATTAACGCATCACTTTTTCATCCTATTCTAAATTCCTAATCTCTATTCTGTAATAACTAACCTCCCCACTTCTATCATTACCGCTATTATTATTACCGGCTGGGTTCTACAGAAACAAGTTTGTGAGAAAAACACATTAGTTTCGGTGGAGACATTCAGAAAAATCTGATGTGTTACATTCACATTACCTTCTCTACCCTCAATCGTTTATTAGTGGGTATACAGACTATTCTTCCGAAAGCTTATTTTCCATCTACTTTATTTTAATCGAGATAAACCTTTCCGGAAATATCTGCATTATACATTTCGTTATAGAAACAAAGGGGACAGCGATAGTCAAATGTTTAAGAACTGGATGCCAAAAATTCCATACTGTTCCCATGCAATCGTGAGAAATAACTAATGTCGAAAGGACTTTAAAGAATGACCAAGCAGTTAACATTCAAAATATTAATAACGGATATCTCGAAAATGGCTTATGCCACAAAAATGTCATTTGAAATAAATTGTGTCTTTTAAAGAGATCTACATTAGTTATTCAATATTACAAAATTCCTTTCGAATGAAGAAGACTTTAAAGGCTGTTCCCAGAAAGTTATGTTATGTAAATATCATTAATATATAGTATTTTAATCAAAGTCGTTAAGAGACATTTTTTAGAAAATAAAAAATTTCGAATAATCTTCCATGTATGGGGTAGTTTGGGGTGGGGGTATTGTCTTGAAAATCCTCGTGTCCCATCTTTGGAAGATACTGAACCTAAATACCAAGTTTGGTATTTATCCGACTTTTCGTTTTTGAGTTATGTTTCACACAGACACGCATATGGACATTTTTTTAAAAGTGCTATTTTTATTCAGGGGGCCTCAAAACATGTATTTCCGGTGAAATCTCGGTATAGAAGTTCTAGGTGGTAGAGAAAGTAAAAATGGAGTATTACTGCTTCTTCTTCTTGTTTACATCAAGTTATATCTCTTGTTTCTTGCAGATGACAGTCCAAATCTGATTAGCCCTCGTATATGAAATTTCAAAGTAAACAAAAACATCTACATTTAATTTATAAATGTACCACATATAAAATATTGTACGTCTGCTCGTAATAATGTGTGTAATTCACAAGTGTGGTGAAACTAATTCACTCTAAACTCGTGATACCCTGCAACCCTTAAAGTAATAACACATGACGTGTTCATAAAACTGCTTTCCTCTATCTCCACCCACGCTCTGTCTTTGAATATTTAATATCCAATGTTGCCGTACAAGCATAAAATGGTTTAGCATGGTAAATCACATTATCTAATATTCTCGTATACATTGATACCTAATGAGTGGTAGGGTGTTGGAACACCGACGAAGTGCATAACCCAAAAGTTTTTGGCACAAAATTGTAACCAAAATCTGCCAAATGTAATGTGCGCTGTTGCTAACGCCTAAAATTATAAAGAAGCAAGAAATAGATCAACATTCTCCGAGGTAGCAAAATTAATTACTTTTGCACAAACTCTATAAAAAAGGTTTTCAACGCGTGTGCCATACGCAACTATTCCACGTCATTGCGACACATTTATATCAAATATTTGTTAATTTGTGTTAATATAATATGCATTACCTACACAATATAAAATTTAGTGAATGTTCTTTAAATTAAAGCAAAAGGCAAAGCATTTCAGTGGCCGTATTAATCTTTAATCAGTGCACAAGCACGATTAAAAATACCAAGTTTTATTTCAAAATGTCAGTTTATAAGCCCTTTTTACTGGAAACTGAACTTTTAATAATAAATTTATTTTAAATTCTATATTTATTACGTTGCAAACCCGAGTAGCAAAAGAAGTTATATAAAATGTTATTGTCCGTTGTATGTCGTCCTCCGTGGTCTAGTGGTTAACGTATGGTTCCTGAGGTAGCGAGTTCAAATCCAGCGAAAGGCGATGGATTTTAGCATAGCTTCCTTCAGAAGGGATGTAAAACCACTGACCCCGTGTCTTGTTTATTTGCACGTAAAAGACCTTGTACCTTGAAAGAGATAGTCGACCAAAATTGTCGGCCGTTTCACGTAGCTTCCTGCTTCTCTCCCGTGGGACTGTGTGTGTTGAACTCCCGCCCACCATCCGTGCAGTGGCGGAAGCTGGTTACAGGAAGCATCACTAGGGTGTCTGTATGTTCCAGCGGTGTGACAGGAATCTAACTTCATTGGAGTTTACCCCTAAAGCTTTCTCTCAAATAGAGAACAGTATTAATATTTAAATCAGGTCCTCTAATCATATATGTCAAACAGAACAATCAATAAAAATATGCAATGAATGCACGGGTATCTTTCGGGCCTATGATCCTAACGACTAAGGAAAATGTAATAAAAACCTCAGCAAGACATTAGAATCAATTAGTATTGCAATTTCGAACATTAGCGTAAAAGGCAACTCCACCATGGCGGCTTAGTTAATATTTAAAAAAATCTGATGTGATACACTCACATGACTTTTTCTACTCTTGTACAAACTATTCTCCATATGCTTCATGTTAATCGAGATATCGAGATGTTAAGCTTATTGCTAATTTTCTTGTAGATGCAAGGGGAATTGCTAGGCTTTAAGCGATAGTCAAATATTCCATTCTCTTTGCATTACCAGGACAACAAAAAAAAAATGAATAACGAATTTGAGAAAAGTATAAGTATTGGAAAATTTAAGGGAATAACAAGCAATATCTCGAAAATGGTTCACTCAACAACAAAGATGTATATGACACAAATTGTGTATTTTAACGCGATATACATTTTTTTTTGTGTAGTAAAAGTTTGTCTATCTCTTATGATTTACCAGTTATGCAAAAGTCGTTCACAATGAAGAATACTTTTGGAGACATTCCCAGAAAATTCGAGATATACATTTCATTTGTCATGAAAATGTCTTAAACATATGATATTTTAATCAAAATCGTTACAGCCATTTTTGAGAAAATTAAAATTTTCGAAAAATGTTCCATGTAAAGAGTAATCTGGGGTGGGGAGATTTTCTTGAAAACTTTCGTGTCATCTCTGGAAGGTACTGAACCTAAATACCGAGTTTGGTGTTTATCCGACTGCTCGTTTCTGAGTTATGCTGTTCACAGACACACACGCGCGCGCGCGCGCGCAGACATGTTTCCAAAAATGCTTTTTTTTGGATTCGGGGGGTCTCAAAACATGTATTTCCGGCGAAATCTCGGTATCGAATTTTTGGGTGAAATACAATACATCCCCTACTTACTATACGTAGTAGAGAAAGTAAAAATAGTAAAAAGAAATTTAAATTTTAAAATTTTCAATCAATGACTCCTTCTATACGACCGATTCATATATATCCTTTAAGTATTCATACAGAAAGTAATTCTTCTATTCATGTTATTGTTATTCACAATACGTTTATGCCTATGAATAATTTCAAATTAAGTAATAAATGCTTAGTTTACCTGCAACATTCAGAAAGCACATTAACATTTTAACCGTGGTAACTACCAATGAACTCTTGCAATGGAAAAAAAAAGAAGCATCACAAACTTTCATGTACACCAAATTACGTACAAAAGTGTAAGCTCGCGACGTGGAATATTTCGAAAGCACTCATGATGCGAAAATATACATATTTATTTACTTCCGAAGTAATTCCTTTTGTCTTTCATAATTTCATTGTTGCACAAAAAAATTATAGAAAATTCAATCAGTATGAAAAGGTGTTACAGGCTATTCACAGAAAGTTTAATATATGCGTTTAATTTGTCATTTAATCACAAATATATTATATTTTAACAAAATCATTAGACACATTTTTGAGAAAATGGAACATAAAGAAACGTTTTCCGTTCAAAGAATGGTTTGGGTTGGGGAAATTTTCCTGACATGCTTAAATGGTGTCTGATTTAAGTATCAAATCGGTGTTTATTTAATTTTTCGTTTTTCAGTTATGCTGTTCACAAAAATATACGGATCTTTTTCTAACAACGCTTCTTTCGAGTTCAGTGACCTCAAAACCTGTATTTCCAGTAAATATCGGTATTAAATTTTAGGTGGGATGCAATAGTTCGTTTAACTGCTATTAGGTAGTAGAGAACGAAAAAATGATTCCGACGTATATGTTCGCTCTAATTATAAGTTATTTTACCTCTTTGTTATCAAAGAATAATAGTAAACTATCTGTGCCTTACAATTTGTTTAGTGGGCTGTGTGTACATATCCTACTAAATTAATAGCATTTAATAAGTCTAAAACTTCCCTTAAACATAACTGCAAAGCGTAGGAGTTCACTCTACCTTAATTCCTAATACTTCTCTTTAACTACAAAATGTTTATAAAGCTGCGCTATGGTTTTAACTGGAAGAATAAAATTGCTGGAAGAGAGATAAGTGCATGTTAAAGAGTAATGTAGGAAAATAGCGGAACATCTGCTATAAAATAAACACAAGGGTTACAAATCTCTGTCACCTGCCCCTCCCCCTTCCATTCGTCATACTCTGCTTGGTGAAGCAGTTCCACAGTGCGCAGGTCCAATATTCTGAGGTTAAGATAGCAACAGGTTGAACGAAATTCTTGGAACTGTGCACCAAGTGTGCAAAAAATCTCATTCAGCGTGTCGCTGCGATAAAAATCAATTTGCTATGCCAACTGTCACTCTAATTCCACAGCAAACATGGATATCACTGCACGCAATTACTTAGTAACATGTGTAACCGCAGGAAGTCGTCCAAATACAGAGAGTTCAGCTTTCATTGTAATGCACATTGCGTACTAATAACAACATTACTGAAATTTTGTGGACATCTTAAAGTTTTACTCTCTCTACTACGTATAGTAAGTAGGGGAAATACTGTATTCCACCCAAAAATTCGATACCGAGATTTCACCGGAAATACATGTTTTGAGACCCCCTGAATCCAAAAAAAAGCATTTTTGGAAACATGTCCGTGTGCATGTCTGTGTGTGTGTCTGTGAACAGCATAACTCAGAAACGAAGAGTAGGATAAACACCAAACTTGGTATTTAGGTTCAGTATCTTCCAGAGATGCGACACGAAGGTTTTCAAGAAAATCCCCCCACCCCAGATTACCCTTTACATGGAACGTTTTTCGAAAATTTTAATTTTCTCAAAAACGACTATAACGATTTTGATTAAAATATCATATGTTTAAGATATTTTCATGAAAAATAAAATGTATATCTCGAATTTTCTGGGAATGTCTCCTAAAGTATTCTTCATTGTGAACGACTTTCGCATAACTGGTAAACCATAAGAGATAGACAAACTTTTACTACACAAAAAGTGTAGATCGCGTTAAAATACACAATTTATGTCATATACATTTTTGTTGTTGAGTGAACCATTTTTGAGATATTGCTTGTTATTCCCTTAAATTTTCCAATACTTATACTTTTTCTCAAATTCGTTATTCATTATGTCCTGGACTTGCAAAGAGAATGGATTGCGCCACATAGCAACCAGCGCTTAAAAGATTTGACTATCGCTTAAAACCTAGCATATTCCCCTTGCATCTACAAGAAAATTAGCAATAAGATTAACATCTCGATATCTATATTAACATGAAACATATGGAGAATAAACGTTTGTAAAAATAGTTTGTACAAGAGTAGAGAAAGGCATGTGAGTGTAACACATCAGATTTTTTTTATATATGTGTATACAAGTAGATGAAACTCGGTATAATACATTAGTTAAGTTTCTACTCAGGGTTTGCAACAAGCTAGTAATACGAAAACCCATATATATCTGGTTTTCAGAAAACCAGGATGGCAAGGAATCATTTATTTCACAAACCTCCTTTTTCCATATTTCTGCATGTTGAAAAAACAAAGAAAAATGCGTATACATAAAGGAATGAAGATGTATATAATGAAGACTTGAAAATTAATTAGCTCCCTTTGAAATGAGGAATTAAGAAGCCTTATTTCTTCTTTAAGCTTATAAGCAACATTTTGAAAATAAAAAGAATACATTTCTCGATACAGCACGTTTCCATCTCCTAATTTAGTTAACTTTGGACGATACGATCAAGATTTAAACTGTTTGCCTACGAGAAGGTTCTGACGTTATAATGCAGATAACTATGTTCATTTATGATTACAGTGTACTTTCTCACAAAAATATGTTTAAATAGGCAAATATTTTTTAAATATTTTCAACTAGGTTCTCTAAAAGGTAGTGAGAAGAAAATCAACATACGAACTTTTACTTTTGTCAAATAATCTTAAGAGAGGTGGCCTCTATTCACGGCCTTTGGTTTTGTTGTCCTTAGCTGCTTTAGAAAGAACATATGGCAGAAAGCGCCATTTTAGAAACTGGTCGGGTTTGAGGCTATATGCACTAGAATCCTGAAAACATTTGGCTCAACTTCGACCGGCCAATGAACATGAAACGATCCTTATACTCTACCATATATTTCATAGTAGACCGATCTTCCACTCTCTCCCCCTCAATCACAAAAATACCAAACAAATCTATTCTGCCGGACTTTTATAACTGGTTTTTAAGGTTAAGAAACGCGAACTCTCACCAAGGGTTTATCTGCTTTGTACTCCATATGGGGCTTGAAACTAAGTCTGTTAGGACAAGAAGCAAGGCAGATGGGCAATGACGGTCAAATATACTTTCATACTGAAACACAGGGCCACTCAATACTGCATTACAGCGTCCCCACCGCAGAGAGGGCGCACGTTCCTGAACAAACATATCGTCTCCAGATCCGCGATGTTAACTCAGTGCAATTTCACTGCCGAAGCTCCACTATTCAGGTAAAGCTCTGAAGGTCCAACAAAAGGTGTACACTCACTAGAAATAAATTATAGTACGTAGAAAAGTTCCTGGAGAGAACACGCAAATTAAAAAAAGTACGGAAGGGCGACAACTACAGCCAAGACGTTGCAATAAATGGGTCCGTTATTCCATTTGTTTATATGCATTCGGAAAATTCCTTTTCTGCATGTCATACCTCACATTGCCTCCTGTAGGAGCGCACCTAAGAGGGAAGGCGCTACGAAAATGAAATGATGAGAAAGGATCATGGCAATTTAAGAAAATCGAACCCAACATTCGCTTGATAATTTAAGGAAAATTACGTAAAAAAACCTAGTCGTTTATCTTGCTTCTTAGCAGTTCAAAAAAAGTCGAGTAGTGAAGATGAAACGAATTAAATGTTGGAAATTTATGAAAATCCAACGCTGCATTTGACTAAGTAGCTAAGGAAAACTACGAAGAAATCCTTATTCATATAGGTCTCGTTCGTCAGGATTCGAAAATATAACCTCCAGAACCCCAGTCAGAGTTACCTTGGTTGTAGTGTAGAACAATGATTCACAAAAAGTATTACAGACAAAAGTCACACTGTTTAACTAAAACTATTGTCTTTAGGCTCCGTCTCTAGTAGAAACGTTACGAACAGTTCGTAAACATTAACATTTAAAGGCAAACTTTAAAACATAAAAGAAATGCAAGACCGCAGAATGCGTAATGAGGTTGGCAACAGTGGGACACCCTGTATCCGCGAACATGTAGGTGGACGATACAAACTAATCCCGCTGTCAGTGACACAGCCATTTGTCTGACACGACTTTAATCAAAAAATCGCGGCATTTTGCTAACTAATATAAGTGAGTGAGGCGGAAAAGCCACGGTGGGATTATCCCCCATTCTTTTTCTTCCCCGAACAACCCCGTACAGCCCTATATAACAGCGCCACCGTGGTGCGCACAGGGTCCAGAACATTCCTGAGGCTTCAACATGGCACAACACAAGGTAGGTCCTGAGAAAAACCTTTCCATTTCGTATCCAACTTTAAACTAGTTCAGCTGTAGCATGGATGCAATGTAACTCCTTTTAGAAGATGCGTTTAGATTCGAGGTGGATTATATGACGGGCCTCCAGAAAATCTAAAAAGCAATAAGCGAAATGTGCCTACACCTGTATAATTGCTTTCATTCAGCCCCTTTTTTATTTTTAATAAATAATTTTAGAATTTCATCAGTTTTTCTTAAATTAGAAGTTATATTTCGAACTTAATAATATTCACTTAATAAATGAGATCAAATGTATTAAAAATGAATACTTTCACCCATGAGTTCACGATTTTTTTCTTGAGCCTGTTATCATTAGGATTTTATATTCACTTTAGAAACAATATCCCTGTCAAGGGTGAAACATTAAGCTTTTGAAAATACATAACGTATTTTAGCATCATTAAGGAAATTCACTACTGGTATTTGGCGAGAATTTTGAAATTTGGATCACATTCCAATTATAATCAAAGTAAATAATTTGATAAGTCAATTGAATTTTTAATTTTGTATATACCCGCCCTTATGTGCAAATTACACAATGACAAAATATCAAATTACAAAATTAAGTCAGTATTTTGATTTTGGCAATACTGTTTCTCAGAATGTTCGTTCATTCAATTCTAATTTCTTTGAAATTGTTCAATCACATTCAGAAATAAAATATTTAAAAGTGTTATATAATTTTTCTAAGGCTAATGTTTTTAAACTAATTTGTTTTTAAACTATAATAAATCGAAAACTAAAAAAAAAATTCAGTGGTTGTCTTAAAACACATGTCAAACTGAATTTTCAGCTAAATTAATTGAAAACTCTTTTGAAAATATTTTCAGTAATTCTTTCCCTTACGACTATATTTTGTACAATAAAATGTATTGAGCCAAACTGTAGCTTTCCAAATTTTATTTTTGCGGGTGACAATAATACATTTTGCAAATTTGGAAAAAACTCTTATTAATTATGTTGTAAATATAACCTAAATCCTTGTAACGAATCGTATGCCCATTAACTTTTGGATTCTTTTAGCCTCAAAATTTACAAAATAATGCTTTTTTATTTATAAACTTTATTTGATAAAAAATAATGTATATATTCTAATCACAATTTGCATGTTCGTAAGTGCGAAATGCATTTTTATACTGTCTTTCACTTTTCTGTAATACCTTACTTTAAATAAAGCTTCCTCCTGATGATAACGTAAGGGTGAAATAGCACTCCATAACATTCTTGGTCGTCTGCTGGATCGCAGCAGGAAGTATATTATGTATTTTTGGTACAAGTAAGTTTATAAATGTCTAGGATGTTTCTGAAAAGAGGAATTCCATAAATAGAAAAAAACTATGACACGTATAGAAGAAGATTCCAATATGGACTAACATTTTCATTTTCAGCTTACTCTTCCCACACCTCGTGAACTATATCCAAACTGTGTTTCACAAACAGCACAGAGCTTACATCACTTGAAAACCACTTAGGCAATTGCATGCAGTGCATGATGTTCAAAACTGAAGAATGTTTGCGGTAATTTTGGTTGTCATTCATCAAAAGAAAGAATACCTAGGTTCAATTACTGTGGAGCGCCAAATTTCGTCAAAGGTTAAAAAAGACAACGTTATGTAGTTCTCCGAAATTTACTTTATAATCACTTTAGGATGTTTACTTATATTAGTTGGTAAAGATATTACAACTTGAACAGCGTTGAATAATGATTAACAGAAAATATTATTACATTTATCCAGTATAACTTAAGGGTACATATAGGTGAAATTCTAAATTTATTAACTTACCTTTTCTGAAATTTATACCGCAATTAACACACCAAATCATTAGCATTTATACAAATTCTCATTTCAATACCTCCAGCAGTTATCATGTTAATCGTTTAATTATTTTAATGGTCAACAAAAATTGTGCATACGATAAAAAAATTAAAATATTACTACCTAATATAAATATCTACTTTAACTCTATTTAAGAGAAAATTTTGGAAACAGATTTTTATTGATGTAGTTTTGGAGGAAAAGTTATAAACATGAGAAACAACATGTTTCGCTAATTTTAGTATGTTAATAATTCTAATTCATATTCCTCCAACGATAAGCATAAGGAAAAATCACTTCCAACATTTTTATACTTATAGTTTTGGATGTTTCTCTACAAAATTTGAAGGAAATTGAACAAAAATTCAATCGTGTGGAACTTTTTTAACGTGTAAAATATAGAAAGAACAGAAAGCGAGAAAAGCGGCTTTGGAATTCTAAAGGGCTATCTGGCCTTGTGCACAGGCTGTTTTAAAAACTTGTGTAAATCTAATCATCAGTAATATACTTAAACCATACATTATGAACCTAGATTATTCATTCTTAATAATAAATCTATAAGCCCAAAAAAAGGACTTTTTGAAGGATTTCGCACTTCTACTTAATATACGTGCAATGTAATTTACTAAAAATTATTTTATATTTATGCGATATGTTTAGGAATTTTGACTTTATTTATTTTGGATATACTCCGCTTTAATATTTCTAATGAAACCCTTGGATTTTTTACTGTTTTGTGGTTTGAAATTCTTGGGCAAGTTTATAGTGTAAGTGATCATCGAATAACGCAGTTGTGTTTTTCTCAATTCGAACAAAATTTTGATTGCATAAAATATTATTCTAATGAGGGCTACCTTTAAAAAGCATTCTAAAATGTAAAGAGCTATCGGTATTTTTGAAGCAGAAGGGTTGTTTAACTTCACACAAATAGATTATAATCGACGTTTTGTGAAAAATTACTTTAATTCTCTTAAAATCATATTTTCTGTAATAAAACACAAAATACATGGAGTTGTTATAGAAATAGTGAAAAACAAATTTAACATTTTACGGGAATCATAATGCATCCTTTCCTGAAATGCAGGTAAGTGCGATTTTCTAAGGCTCTGAATTCTCTTTTGAGTGATGGAAGCATTCGCTGACAACAGCTATCCAAGTTGATAGATTACGAAAAATACCTTTTTATAGCAACTCAAAGGTAAACTCTGTGCGATATAATATGCATGTTGCACATTGAGCTCTTTTAATTTAGGGTTAAAGTTGAGGGCAGAGAAAATGAAATTCTGGGAATTCTTTTGAAATTCTTTCTGAGAACCACTTCTTTTCCAGAACTATTATGACTCTTCGAATATTTTGACTTTCTCTACTACGTATAGTAAGTAGGGGAAGTATTGTATTCCACCCAAAAATTCGATACCGAGATTTCACCGGAAATATATGTTTTGAGACCCCCTGAATAAAAAAAAAGCATTTTTGGAAACATGTCCGTATGTATGTCTGGTGTGTCTGTGAACAGCATAACTCAGAAACAAACCGGCGGATAAACACCAAACTTGGTATTTACGTTCAGTATCTTCCAGAGATGCGACACGAATGTTTTCAAGAAAATTCCCCCACCCCAGATTACCTTTTACATGGAACATTTTTCGAAAATTTTAATTTTCTCAAAAATTGCTCCAACGATTTTGAATAACGTATCATATGTTTAAGATATTTTCATGATAAATGAAATGTATATCTCGAATTTTCTGGGAATGTCTCCAAAAGTATTCTTCATTGTGAACGACTTTCGCATAACTGATAAACCATAAGAGATAAGACAAAATTTTAATACACAAAAAATGTAGATCGCATTAAAATCACAATTTATGTCATATACATTTTTTTTTTTTTTGTTGAGTGAAACATTTTCGAGATATTGCTTCTTATTCCCTTAAATTTTCCAATACTTATACTTTTTCTCAAATGGTAATTCGTTATTCATTTTTGTTTTGCCCTGGTAATGCAAATAGAATGGAATACTCCACATACCAACCAACTCTTATAATATTTGACTATAGCTTAAAGCCTACCAATTCCCCTGGCATCTAAAGAAAATTAGCAATAAGATTAACATCTCGATATCTCGATTAATATGAAGCATATGGAGAATAAGCGTTTGTAAAACTAGTCTGTACAGAGTAGAGAAAGTCATGCGAGTGTAACACGTCAGATATTTTATTTGCAGCGCCTCTTCTAATGTTTTTTTTTGGGGGGGGGGAAGATTTATGATATAAACGATACCAAATTGCAGCATGCTTCTCATTTAAAATAAAGTAAAGAAGTAAGAGTTATCTAATTACACACTTGTGTTTCCAGTCCACAGTTAGGACCATTTGCATTGTAGCATGTTTTAATTGGGGAAAAATTATCCTTTCTTGTTATCCCTCAAATACCTAACCTTGCATATAGTATTACATTTTAATTTATCCGTTAGACTAGATAAACACGCCTTTGGGGGGGTATAGTAACCAATGTGGCATATAATACGGCATTTCTCATGAATAACTTGAATATCAGCATCTTGTCATAATTTATTCAGTAAAATAATGGACCATTTTAAGATATCCGAAATTAAAGACACGACTTATGTAGCAAGCATACCAGATAAGAACACGTTTACTTCCAGGATTACATTTCGAATTAGTATAAAGGTTGTCTGATTTATTATTCAGCGAGCTTTGTAACTGTTTCATATTAAAATGAAGTTGGGAGTTGGTTAGTTATAACCTAACATTGAAACTCCGTGGTATATTGTATTATTTTCTAGCTTTATTGTTCCTAGTCCATCAGACTAATGCCTTTAATGAGGTTTTAAGCCTATATACTAAATTGTTATTGCGTACCTCCTCGTCACGGTTATTAATGCCAAGGGGTTTACATTTTCTTTCGGATAATGTCTTGCATTCAAAGACTAAGTGAAAGGGTGATATAAAATTTTATTTCACAACTATAACAGAATTTTATACACACGATGATATATAGACTCTAAAGTAACAAGCATGTTTATCATCATCGTTATCATCACCATTCGTATTACAGTAGTAAATCATGTAAATACAGAATTAAAAACAGCAAAACGGAACTCCAGAGCTATCATATGTTCAGTCCAGTAGAGTATTTATTAATTGCACAGTTCGAGACATTAACCTTTTTTTAACATATAACAAAACAGAATTCAAGCTATCCAATAAACTATAAAAAAGAAACCTTTTTCAGATAACTTAAGGCAAGTAATCAGAATCAGATCGTTAATAGTTCTAATTAAAAACTCTCATTTATTGAGATAAACAAATATGTACTCCAGTTGCGGAAACTCAAGAAATATGTTTCGGTTAGCAAGTGCTTTTCATCGTTTTAATTTCATAACATTTATATTTGAAGAGGACTGAAAAATCCAATGCCATAGCGGGGATTTGAACTACGGATCTCCCGGCCCGGTTGCTCTAACCACTGAGCTACCATAACAACATGCCGATAGAACATTAAATTCTTCAGCTGACTCGCATATCAGTGTGGAAGATTTGATATTCTACGGAAATTCTGCTCATCTTACAGATTTATTCTTTAGAAGAATACCATTAGCACTTTAATTAGTTCTAATGAAGAACTTCGTATAACTGTGTTAAACTATCTTTACTGTCACTTTATTCCACTTATGGAACTCTTGTTGTACGTTAAAGGCTATATAAATTTGTCCTAGGAATGACCAAAATTCGTATGCCACTAGACGTATGAATGATAACATTCTACTTTATGATAACTATGTTCAATCTTTACTTTCTCTACTTCGTATAGTAAGTAGGGGAAGTATTGTATTCCACCCAAAAATTCGATACCGAGATTTCACCGGAAATACATGTTTTGAGACCTCCTGAATCCAAAAAAAAACATTTTTGGAAACATGTCCGTGTGTGTGTGTGTGTGTGTGTGTGTGTGTCTGTGTGTCTGTGTGTCTGTGAAGAGCATAACTCAGAAACGAACAGTCGGATAAACACCAAACTTGCTATTTATGTTCAGTATCTTCCAGAGATGCGACACGAAGGTTTTCAAGAAAATCCCCCCACCCCAGACTACCCTTTACATGGAACATTTTTCGAAAATTTTAATTTTCTCAAAAATGGCTGTAACGATTTTGATTAAAATATCATATCTTTAAGATATTGTCATGACAAATAAAATGTATATCTTGAATTTTCTGGGAATGTCTCCAAAAGTATTCTTCATTGTGAATGACTTTTGCATAACTGGTAAACCATGAGAGATAGACAAAACTTTACTACACAAAAAATGTAGATCGCATTAAAATACACAATTTATGTCATATACATTTTTTTTGTTGCGTGAACCATTTTCGAGATATTGCTTGTTATTCTCTTACATTTTCCAATACTTATACTTTTTCTCAAATTCGTTATTCATTTTTTTTATGTCCTGGACATGCAAAGAGAATGGAACGCGCCACATAGCAACCAGCGGTTAAAAGATTTGACTATCGCTTAAAGCCTACCATATTCCCCTCGCAGCTACAAGAAAATTACCAATAAGATTGACATCTTGATTAACATGAAGCATATGGAGAATAAGCGTTTGTAAAAATAGTTTGTACAAGAGTAGAGAAAGTCATGTGAGTGTAACACATCAGATTTTTTTATGTCCTGGACATGCAAAGAGAATGGAATGCGCCACATAGCAACGAGCACTTAAAAGATTTGACTGTCGCTTATAACCTACCATATTCTCCTTGCATCTACAAGAAAATTAGCAATAAGATTCACATCTCGATATCTCGATTAACATGAAGCATATGGAGAATAAGCGTTTCTACAAATAGTTTGTACAAGAGTAGAGAAAGTCATGTGAGTGTAATACATCAGATTTTTATTTATATGTATCAAGGTTGATAATAGTTGAGCGTAACCCGTTTTAAAAGGGCAAGTTCTGGTTGGCTGCCTAGAAAGGCATTTTATGATAATATTAAGGAATTGTAATTGTGATACTACTGACATACGATTACAATTAATATGTTCGGCAACAACTATGGTGATAAATAATTAATAAATATAGCGGGAAAATCATATACACAACTTTATGTTACACAGTTATAAATCACTCTTCGTGTTATTGATACTTTTCCAATTGTGTCAATTAACAAACCACTGATAGCTTTGTCTTAGCCGCAAGTTATATAAATTATATTACTAGGGTTGTGTAGTTTTACACTCAAATATTCATTATTTCCAACCTCAACGATTCAAAGTTATATCGTATTTAATAATTATTTATACCTGTGTAAACATGACGTACTCGTAAAATATACACCTGTCACAGTTCTAACGGTGGGCAGATTTCAGCCTGTAAAAGTATTTAATTTGCTCCTTTAAAATTGCGTCCGAAGAGTCTGTTATCCGTTCTTATTTATTAACAGCTATATTATTCAATGCAATAAACAGGGAGTAAACGTGACACTGCCAAACGTCCAATAATACCCTCGAATTATTCGAATGAAATTTAATCATGCCGTTTCTGGTAAACAAATCCCCGTGAAACCATATCGGGAATACTTTATGCGTCACGGACCTGTCATTCCAGCTACTTAAATTACATTTCTCATTTTGGGCATCCACTCCGCCATGCCAAAGCCAACTGATTCATACAATTCATGACCCACTATCACCACCCTACGCTTGCTCGTAAAGAACGAGAACAATTATGCTTAGAGAATTAATGCGTGTTGACATAGGCACTCATAGCTCAAGATATGCATACAAATGACATTAAACTCGTTGGATTTAGAGAAACTGAAGCTTGTAAACTTGGCCTATGCTCCTGCAACAATAGCGCAATAATGTCTTTCTTAGATAAATAAAATTTTGTAAAACTACACAAAAATACACTGAATTCGTTCTTAAGGGAAAGCATGGATAAAATTCGATAAAAAAAATTAAGAAGTTTTATATCTCATAACGAAACACTTTTTTGAAATATATACTTTAATAAGTCGTATCGACTTTATGTGTCAGACTTTTAAGCTCCAACATGAGAGCATTTAAATATTCTGTTGCACATGTCATCGTTATTATCATTATTTTATACCATCAAATATATTTTACTTGCATTTTATCCTTACTTTCAAGACGTTCCGTAGGAGCGTTCAAAATTTCAACAGAAACTCGAAATAAAAGTAAAAATGTGTCACATAAGTTTCCTAAAACTTCAATTACTTAGATATGTTGAATTCATTTTGCATTACTTTTGAGTTTAATATTAGTCTTTTATCTGAGGCAACCAGGGCAGTTCAGAAGTCCGCGAAACAATTTTGTGAGCCTTAAATAACTGTGCTAATATTTTTATTTTAGCACTAGGTTTCTTTCTAAATCGTGTGAAATATTTTAATGATTTACAAAAAAAAAGTTTTCTTTTCCAGTGGCTTTTAAAACTACCTACATACATTGTCCTGATAAAACAATATCCAAAATATTTTTAAAAACCTGATGCGATGCATTCACATGACCTTCTCTACCCTCTATCTTTATCAGTGGGTATACAAACTATTCTTATAAGGCTTACTTTTTTATCTACTACATTTTAATCGAGATAAAGCTTTGCAAGAATATCTACATTACACAATTTGTTATAAATACAAAGAGAACAGCGATAGTCAAATGTTTAAGAAATGGACGCTCTATGCTAGCCTTAAAATTACATACTGTTTCCACGCAATCGCGAGAAAGAACTGAAAATCGATGGGACTTTAAAAGAATTATTACTCAACAATTCGAACATTCAATAACGAGTATCTCAGAAACGGCTTATGACACAAAAAATATTATTTTAAGTAAACTGCGTGTTTTAAACAGATCTACACTTTTTGTGTGTGGTACGTTGTGTCTTTCGCTTAACTTTATAAGTTATACAAAATCATACAAAATTCCTTCTGAATGAAGAGGACTTCCTAGGCTATTGCCAGAAAATTCAATATATACTTTTATTTATCATGTAAATATCTTTAATAAAAATCGTTAGAATAATTTTTATAAAGTAAAAAATTTTCGAAAAATGTTCCATGTAAAGGGTAGTTGGAGGTGGGGGAATTTTTTTGAAAATCTTCGTGTCGTATCCTTGGAAGATACTAAACTCAAATATCATGTTTGGTATTTATCGACTATTCGTTTTTGAGTTATGCTGTTCACAGACCTACACACACACACACGCGGACATGTTTCCAAAGATGCTTTATTTGGATTCAGGGGGTCTCAAAACGAGTATTTCTGGTGAAATCTCGGTATTGAATTTTTGGATGGAATGCAATACTTTCCCTACTTACTATACGTACTAGAGAAAGTAAAAATATCATTGGCAATTTCACTCATGTGACGTAACACGATATGGACGAATAATGTTTCAAGAAGCCTTTGGATATCAAGCAATCACTGCTTGATTACAGGGTAACTGTCGTATTCGACGATGTGATAGTTATCCGATAATCATGCTTTCTCCGTGTTTAAATCAATCAGTTAATTGTATTTGTCCAAATCAAATAGATGAACACATCGTGTACATTATTATAACACTGGTTGATATTAATTAGTTGATATTAATTGAAGAAAGTTATAAGAATAATAACAAACTCACCTAAGGCGGCTCACTGCAAACCTCTGTTTAAGAAAATTAAGATACTTACCATTGTAAATCTGTGTATGTATATATATATTATATATATTATATATTATGTCTTGATATACATTAAAGATAAGGTTCCTGATATGCAGCATAGATATAATGTACACTCGTATAATACAAGAAACAAACAGCACTTTTATATACCATATCATAGATTAGCTAAAGTAACAAACAGTTATGATGTTTTAGGTATCAGACTTTTAATAACCTCCCCCTTGAAATATCCAACAAACCACTTAACATTTTTAAGCACAAACTGTATGACTATTTGATAGAAAATCCTATTTATGATTTAAGGGAATTCCTTGTAACTCATATTGACTAAGTAGGCTAACTAGTAGAATAGATAAAGACTATATATATACTGTAAATGTGTAAATAATGACAAAGTAATCATCAACTGTAAAGTACAAGCTTAATGACAATAAAATTATTATAATAAAATTATTATTATTATTATTATTGTTATTATGTGACACGGAAAATCATTCATCGAGTAAAATGAGTTTTCTAAACACTATTAAAAAGTTTTACGTGAAAACCAACTGTCTGCTCAACATTGCTCAGACACTTTTCAAATTCGAATGACATATTAATTATCAATTTTACTTTCCCCCGTTCTTTCAGAAATTATTGTACAATGACCTAGAACAGTGATACTTCCAATGATAATTTTCCATTCTATCCTGTACCCTAGACCTAATCCCAGAATCCTAGAGTTATCCTTTATTCAAATTATACATAACCATATCTAAAACAGATTATAAAAGTTATGACTTATTGAATACTACAAAAACTAGGATTATGCTATAAAGCATAAAGGTATAAAATAAATACAGGAACTACGTCACAGATAGCACACACATACACAAAATTATATGAAATTGTATATTTCCTGTCCTGTTAAAATGAGATGACTGAGCTTGTTTTCTGGAGACCAGCTCCTCTATTCGTGGATGAACCTTCGTTAGTGCGAATACCATTGGTGATTCTGGATTCAAGAGATTTCTTTGTTTCGTTTTGATTGCTATTGATGCAGAGAAACCATGCTTACACAAATAAGTAGAGGGGAACGGAAGGTGTGCAATGGCAGTGTCACTAAGTTCAGGTACTCTTTGCGCGCAAAATACCATGAATCGCAAATTAGCATATTCTCGATTTTTATTTTCAGTGAAATGTCAAAGGACATTTCCAAAAGAGTTTCTTTTAATTTTACGGTACGATCAGAGGAATCTTGTGTATTATCGTCTTTCACAATTTCTGCAAAATATTTTAAAAACTGCAACCCGAGATTTTGTACTAACTTCACTGCCCACTATGTTCCAACAGAGTTGAAAAAACTGCATTCCCTTTAGGCATTAACGCAATCAATCCAAAATAAACTTTCTCACGAGCTTTAAAACTATTTCTGTCAAAACCTTGGAGTTGAAGATTGATCTCGTTAAATTTGAACATATTCGTCAAATAAGCTTCACTAGATCAGATTTCAGTTTTGTAAGAAACATTTTACCTAATTTTTCAGTTCATAAAGACGAGTCAATTCGCGTCTTCGTGATAACCAACGCACCTCGGTATGCAAAAGCAATTGAGTATGTGTAGTTCCCATCTCCTCACATTTTTTTTGAAAAGTGGAGCTAGGTGCACGTGACTTAAATTGACTGCTTTTATAGAAATTTTCAATGTTTCGCGTAAATCAGGAGTTATTTTTTTCGCTACCAAATTTTCTGTGTATAATGCAAAGTTACGAAATTATTTGGGGCTTAATTTCAGGAATACAGGCAATAAGACCGCTCTCCTTATCTGTCAATGAAGCAGCACTATCTGTAGACAAACTTACACACCAGTCCCACGACAAATTTAATTTTAATCCTATAAAATAGAATTCCATCAGCAATAGCACCTTTTAACGTCAAAATACCGAACATATATAAGTAGCTCAGCATCATCAGACACAACCACCCATTCTTCAATTTGAATCGCAAATCTTTTGCCCATTTTAATATTTTCTACTGTTTGGTTCACAATAACTTGTGCCATATCGTGAATTCTACGCCCCACACTGTCAGAATTCGGAGTTGTTTTGCTTACTTTATCGGAATCTTTGTGTAATATTGTATCTGCTATAATCAAAGAATCAGGAATAATAAGAGATTCAACTGCGGTATAATGTGATTAATTTTTTGCAACTAGCAACGCTAACTCATACGTCTCCAGGACCACCTTTGTTGATTTTGTAAAATTGTGTATTACGTTTGAACTTTTACCTAACTAAATTTTCTGCTTTGCGCCTGAAAAATTCGACTGACTTGTCTTTATAATCGCCGTGATTGGTTGCCAAGTGTCTGTGAAGTAGGGATGGATTCATAGACCTATTCGACATAGTTTGGTTGCAAATAATGCAGAGGGAAAGAGATGAATAAAAATTTGATACGAATCCATATTTAATGTAAGATTCACTGTAATATCTGTATTTCACATTTCTCGGGTTTTTCGACTTGTTCGTTGGCGGTTCGACTTCAACACTATTTTCACCGATGACCCGTGGTGTAACACGCGTTGTCGCACTTTTCACTGGTGTTGTTCAACACTATCGCCACTATCACTTGTTTCATTGATTTTACGTTTTCCTGGAATTTATTTACACAAAAGTTAAAATATGTAGTCCACTACCACAGTAATAAAAAGAAATTTAACGGCGATAACCTGGAAATCAGTCCACAACTTTCAGTAAAGAAAACGAACCTGCACGTAACAGTCACGAAAATATACTGAGCATTGAACAATCGGTAACGTACATTCACAGACACTGTTATTATTGTCGGCGTTTGAAACAAACAATACAAATGATTAGCGAGCGTAGTTGTAAAATATCATTGTTGGGTAGACCGGTAGAGTAAGCAATTGGATTCTCGGACAGAGGGCAATAAATGTCTCTGGGTAAAATATTTTTCGTTATTTGTGATCATTCAGGAAACATACGTACGCCAGGTTTGAATATGTCTAAGCTAGAAGATACTTATGGTGAATCCTCCCCATTAACCCTTTGAAATTTCGTACAGTTCTGGCTATTACAATAATGAAAAATCCGGAAAAAACAGGGAAACATTTTTAAAAAAATGATGTGCTACACTCACATGACTTTCTCTACTCTTGTACAAACTATTTTTACAAACGCTTATTTTCCATATGCTTCATGTAAATCGAGATGTTAATCTTATTGCTAATTTTCTTGTAGATGCAAGGGGAATTGGTAGGCTTTAAGCGATAGTCAAATATTTTAAGAGCTGGTTGCTATATGGAGCATTCCATTTTCTTTGCATTACCAGGACAAAAAAATGAATAAATAATTCCCATTTGAGAAAAAGTATAAATATTGGAAAATTTATGGGAATAACAAGCAATGTCTCGAAAATGGTTCACTTAACAAAAAAAATGTGTGACATAAATTGTGTATTTTAACGCGATCTACATTTTTTGTGTAGTAAAATTTTGTCTATCTCTTATGGTTTACCACTTATGGAGACATTTCCAGAAAATTCGAGATATACAATTAATTTGCCATAAAAATGTCTTAAACTTATGGTATTTTATTCAAAATCGTTAGAGCCATTTTTGAGAAAATTAAAATTTTCGAAAAACGTTCCATGTAAAGGGTAATCTGGGGTGGGGAATTTTCTTTAAAACCTTCGTGTCGCATTTCTGGAAGATACTGAGCCTAAATACCAAGTTTGGTGTTTATCCGTCTGTTCGTTTCTGAATTATGCTGTTCACAGACAAACAGACAGAAACACAGACACATACACGGACATGTTTCCAAAAATGCTTTATATGCATTCAGTGCACCTCAAAACATGCATTTCCTGTGAAATCTCAGTATCGAATTTTTGGGTGGAATGCAATACTTCCCCTACTTACTATACGTAGTAGAGAAAGTCAAAATCGTGACACTTGTTTTAAAATAAAATAAGAGTGATAAAATTAATTATCATTCGACCATCGTATGACACGCAATTTAAATGTGATTTAATTGTACCTTTGTGAGCTACGTTGAAGTACTGCGATTCATTAAGGCTCTGCAACTATAGATTTTCAACTAAGCATATGCGATAACGATTAACCTCATGCGCACAACAATCCGCAAGCCTGGAAAGCAGCAATACAAAACGGCAGTAGCGGGTTTTGAAAGTGGCATTGATTCAAATTACTCACACCTCCAGAAATTTCAGCAGAATCAGTTAATGTTACTAACAATTTATTGCCGCGAAAGTCAAGGTAGATGCATGGAAAACTCTGTGGGCAGTTTATACACTGGAGAGAAACCGAAGACATTTTAAGAAAACGCAATGCTAGTTTAATTTGAAGAATTGCCCTTGAAAATGAAATCATCTACTTCGTGGGTTGACTATTACATATAAAATTAATACTTAATATTAAGCAAAGAATTTGCATGTGCAAGCGCCCTTCCAAAACGTAAATCAGAGGGATAATAGTGAAGAGAGCAAAAACATTTTCCCCCATAACTGAATAGGTTTATAGATGGAACATCTGTTTCTAAATATCTCATGACAAAATTAAGTAAACGTACATATTATTAACCAGTTTCTTTTCATAAAGTATAAGCATGTTAAAGGAAAAGTATTACCAACGCGATTAAATTTGCCACAGGTATCATCATTTTTTGTAATTATGGGGGCTTGTCGCAGACATGAACTATGGGCATTGAACCTAATAATGTAAAAGATGTAGGATAAAAATATTATAAAATATGCAAGAAATGCATGAACCTATGCCCTGAAGTGTACAACGTTACAACATTCTCCATATATCACTTAAACGAAACGCGCCGTCCAGGTAGTCGGTATGCATGAATTAGGAAATATGAAAAAAGAAATAACTCTGTAGGTATCTTAACCTTCCCGACCCTGATATGTACACTGAGAACACTGTTTTCGTAGGTGTTCCGACCATACTAGCAGATGCTGGTGTTCTTAGAACGGCATGGAAAACCCTACTGCGAAAGAAGGAATCATAGAAGAGTAAATTGAAAATTAAATTTATACTTCAATCAAAATACTAAACTCAACTGATAGACACAATACTCAAAAACTGCAATCATTCCACTGGAAGTCATTCCCAGATAAATTTCACAAAATATAAAATTTAATGCGTACGCAAGGCCATAAACACAGCCGTGGCCCGTTTCATTATCAGTAAAGAACAAGGTAAGATATGTAATCTTACATACTTAATTCTGATCGAAATATGTTTAAAAACTTGAAAATTTTATCATTATCAAATAAAACCAATTGTATACACCTTACCTGTAATGGTAAAAGAGCTCGCTTTCGCTCGTTTCATAAACATGTTCGCGTCTTAATTAGTACTATAACTATCGCTCAATAACTATCCGCTATTTGTTTCTAATTGCTGGAATTTCAAAATAAAACGACAGCTTTAAGAGTTGGCTAAGCGTCATCCATATAATTAATTTTTTTAAGAAAAAATCGTTCTTTTAGAGGGTTTGCATTTCTGTACTTTTAATTTAACCTTTTGCTTTTGAATTTAGACATTGTTTCATAGATCAACAGTTAGCAATCTGGTATATACCGCATTGTGATGGCGTGAGTAGAAATTAGCTACATCGCGTATATTTTTATAACAAACATTATTAATGTCGATTTTATTGCTGAAATAATCATAATAAATATCACTGAAGGTCTGAGTTCCTTTGGTATTACCTATTAAATCACAGATTTAGAAACTTCACCCATTCATTTCCTTAGATGCTTCAAATAAAATATATCACTCTGTACATTATTATAATCAATAAAACTATACACGAAATACAATTGCTTTTGGGTGAACATGTTAAAATACCCAATTTTTTCGGTAACTTTTCGTAAACGTATATTTCCACTGAAATGGTATCGCTCAATTACTTTTTTGGAAGAAAAGATAAATAACAGTTTATATCCTGTAAAACAATAAGAGGCAAAGGTGTCGCCTAGAGAGAGAATGCGTATGATAAAAATAAATGCACATGGTGGTGTTCTTGATTAGGAACGCCTGCTGTTCATGCAACTTGCGATACATCAGCTGCAGGCACGGACATTGCGAGCGTATGTTGTATACGTTTATAACACAGTAAAGTACTCATGTTTTGTTTCGTTTACACTAGTTGTTTTCTGAATGATAACTGTATCTGGACGCAACTACTTTAATTAATGCCATGGCTCCTGGAGTCCCGTCGTATAATTGATGAAAACTCCTAATAAGCTTTCCTTGGACTCTTGTGTATAGCTTATCAAATTTAAAATCCATAATAAGAATAGTAATGAATTTTAAAAGGCCAAAGGAATACAATATCGTTATAATATTAGCCATAATCTATGAAAGCGTGTGCAAAAAAATTTTTCTAGGAAAGAAAGGAAAACAGAGGCTGTACAGGTCTCCAGCATAGATAATATAAGCTAATTACTTGTAATAGTGTATTTTGTAACTATCACAGTCATTTTTCCTGAAAGTTTAGTGAAAGTTTCTTATAATCTCCTACTATAACTAAAAATAACTACCCTAGCTAATTAAGTCTATATTTGAATCTTATATCATTGCTAATCATCTTAAAAGTTATATTTCTATTTTCAGAGAGGTATTAGATGCATTAATGACTTAAATATTACATGCCAATGTAACGAGAAACTTTTTGAAACTAATTTTATGTCATAATCGCATCGCATTCCAAATGCAAAACCAGTATAACTGAAAAGTTGTGGCTTTTGTGTTTTCTTTACTGGCATAAAGCTGAGTATTCACTATATAATGGAACAATTACATACACTTGGATTCTGATCCAAAATATAGGACGCACTCCATTATTACGAATAGCTTTTAGTATGTTCACCAAACCCCAAAATCGTTTTGAGCTGCGTTAGTTTTGCATCGGGTATGGAATGTATTACTTTTGAGGTGGAGAGAGTACAAGTAAGGTTTGAACATGTGTTTACATCCATTTAAAAGCGTTTTTATTTTATTTTCTTATTGAAAAAATTTAGATTCTCTCACTTTGAAGGTTAGATTAGTTCAGTTTATGGTGATTATAGTTTATTTGTTTTAAAGCAAATTAATTAATGCATTTTAAAGCATTATTTTAATCCCAACTAAACCATTTGTGATTTGGTGGTTATGAAGATGGAATAGAGTTCTTCTGAAGAAGATAAAATGAAAACTGCAAAGAGAAGACAAGTGGGGATGTCGAATTCCAGCATGATAATCATCTATAACTTAGAAGTGAGTTGTAAAGAAGACTGTGCATTGGATTTCAGTGTGAACAATAACAGAAGTAACAACTTGAGAGAAAAATTAAGTTGTTTTACTAACTACTGCATATTCAGAAGTTTCAATGGTCAACAATCTAAGAGAAGATCACACCATGCAAATCTGCTACAACAAGCTACATTAAAATGCAGTGGAATGCATGCCAGAGAATACAGAAGTGCATCTAAGAAAACTCGTGCAACTTGATACGTAAAGCAAGTGGAACTACGAAGAAGAGCCTACTACATGCGGAATACCTCTGTCTGGTGACCCCCAGGATTCCGCTGCTCTCCTGGAAGATGATTTCGCCGTTGATGGAGCCACTTTTGCGTCGCCGGATGTCGCCAGCAACGCTCACGCTGTACATATACACAAAAGTTTAACACACTACATATTATCATCAAATTAAACAAGTAAATTCCTAGAGAGGAACTAAAATGTTATGAATAAATATGAAGTGCAGCAATCACACTTTTTTTAACCAATTATCATTTATTTTCTAGCTACTTTACAACTTGTTCATACAAAAGCAAGTTAATTCTTTTGATACGTATGCTTACGGAGCGCACGATTCGTTAGTGTCGCGATGTCTATACCATACGTCCGTCCGTAAGCATGAAATAGCTCACCTATCGCTGCAAGTATTACTGACGCATTTTCCGGGCGGTCTCCTTTGCTTTGTGATTTAAGGTAGCATTCCTACTTAAACTTTTTCCGCACAAGGGTCTTGTTTCGCGAATATCGCTTAATCAATATGGGCTTTGTATTCAACAGTTTATTTGACAGGTCTGTAGAGAATATAAATCTATTTAGTTATTAGCCGCCTGAAAAGCAAAACTGACACTTTTATTACGGTGTTGTCTTCAAGTCCGACTATCGCCAAGGATAGCGTTTCGATAATATGCAGTTAAGATTTTACATATACGAACTTAAAGAAAATTTGTCCATGCATTTCAAATTAGGTTGAAATTGGTACAAAATTAAGGGTCGTTTAAATGGAGAGCCACTTGATTTGTTGTAATATTTGGCAAACCACTGCACATAGGGAGCTGAAATTTTATTTGGAAGAAATTAAATTAAAATGTTCTATGTATTTCTGATTTGGTAGAAATTTGCTCAAAATTATGGGTGCCTTTTATAGAGAGCCTCCTAAAAAAAACACTATTTTAGGGTTGTCTTCCAATGCCCACTAAATACCAATGCAAAATAAACAACTTTGTGAACGCACCTGAAATGTAACGCAATACGTGTATTTACGATTTTGTTCTATTTAATTCCCTTTAGTCATGACAAAAAGCCTATGGAAATATTTTCAGTTGGGTAATATAACAGAAACTCGGATAGAATTATATACTATCCAGGATATTATGTAATCTTTGTATGAGCTCATGAGAAATAAAATAAAACTCACTTAACGCTTAAATCGTGAAATAATGCACATAATACAACCTTTTCGGAAATGGTTAGTATTACATTAACGTTATTGTAAAATAAGCAGTATATTTTAAACGGTTCTACAGCACTGTGATAGCACTAGGTTACAATCTTTCAGATTTCCCAAGAATAAAACCTTTCGTGAGAACGAAGATAGCATTTACAGAGAATTGGAGATAAACGTTTTATTTGTTAAGCAATATCTCTGACATATATCTTAATCAAAATTGTTAAGCCATTTTTTGAGAAAATAAAAACATAAAAAAGTTTCCATGTGGGGTGTGGTTTAATTATTTGAAAATGTTTATCTTGTATCCTTAGAAGGTGCGGAAGAATTAGTTTAAAGATGCAATTTCTATCGATAACAGAAAGGTAAGGTATATTTCTTATAATATAGGGATAACTCTGTATTCAAAAGCTTCATAAGACAATGTCTAATTAACGACCTGAACGAGAATACTGAGAAAAATAAAAAAAAAATATTATGTGGTACACCTTCACGACTACATCTGCACATTCAAAAGTCACATACGTATGTATGTGATAATATCCATATATTATAGTGTGTGTACACATACATAACGTAATAACGTTAGTTATTCACGATATGACTTCTCCTATTTCGAATTAAGTAATAGGTGTTGAATTACGCTCATAGACGGAAACAGCATTCAAATGTTAACATCACAAGCAGAGAGGAATAAATTCAGAAGCTATAGAAACTGGCTCTTACAGAGAAAAAGAAAGAAAGTAAAACAGAACAATTGCAAACTTTCAAACGTTCCGTCAGAGGGCAAGGTTACACTTGGGAAAATGTAAGAATAAAGCATGGTATATTAAGAAAACGGTTAATAAATAAGAGTTATTTGCCGTAATTGTGTGTTTTAATCAGCTCTACATTTTCCCGTGTTAAGTTTTTGTATATATCTTATGGTTTTCCAGTCAAAATTAGGCAAAATCATAATGATTCACAGGACATTCAAGATATATGTTTTATTACTATGTTAACAACTCATATATATAGCCAGAATCGTCAAGACCTTTTTTTTTTTTTTGAGAAAATAAAAAACCATTTTTTCCATTTTAAGCCTGGTTTTAGTGGGGTAATTTCATGAAAATCTTCATGTTTTAATCTTGATAAACGCTGGACTTAAGTACGAAGTTTGGTGTTTATTCAACTTTTCGTTTTTGAGATGTCCTATTCACAGGCACACATGCACGCGTGTGCGTTTTTCTCTAAGTATACCTTTTGGAGGGGTTAGAGAATTTTAAAATAAGTATTTTCGGTGAAATTTAGATACAGAATTCTTGGAGGAATACCATTCTTCCTCTCCAACTATTGGTATGCGGTAGGGAAAATAAAAACACCAGTGGAATTCTATTTTTATTTATGTATTATCTTGAAGTTGCTATGCAATGTTTAATTTGAGAAGGTAATACTGCGCTTTAAATGTCTTTTCTGATAACATTTGTGATATTTGAAAGGTCTACTTTCTGCACCCATATTTGAACTCCGTGAAAACACTATAGTAATGATGCATCCGTGTTGTTTTTTTGGTAATTCTTAGTATATCTATATAACATTATGATTTTCAAATAGGCTATGAATCAATATACTCTACCACTAAAAGATTTATTACTCTCTCTACCACGCACATAGTAGGGAGGAAGTACTGAATTCCACAAAAATTTGATATCGAGATTTCACAGGAAATACATCTAAGTTTTGAGATCCCCTTAATAAAAAAATATTTTTTTAGAAAAAGATTCATTTGTGCATGCGTGCATGTGAATGTGGAACAGCATAACTCAAAAACAAAAGTCCCGATAACACCAAATGGTATTTAAGCTCACCATCTTCTAAGGATGCGACGCGAAAACCCCATACTACTCTTTGAATGGAAAACTTTTCGTTGTTTTATTTTCTCAAAAATAGCTCTAACGATGTTGTTTAAAACGCAATATCTTTCATTTCTTCACATTCGAGATAATTTTTGCGTAATTCTGCATAATTGGTAAATCATAAGAGATAGACAAATACATACTCTACAAAAAATGTAGAAACCTATCTTTAAAACGCGCAATTTGAGATAAGTTTTTGTAACATTAGCAATTTCCGAGATATTCCACATTATTAGATGGGATTATTTTCAATATTGTGTCGTTTGAAGTGCTGTCACCAGACATACGAATTTCTAAGCATTAAGTCAGGACGGAAGGAAATAAGGTGTTGCTGGACTATAGGCGGGACGTCGCAGGTGATAAACTACCACCCATCCCTCGTACAGTCTTTTGGCGTTTGCAGACACCATTCGGACTGGTTTTTAACTGCCTGTCATTGACGCTTAGTCACTGTTGTTTTGCATTTTTGTAGTTATAATGGTTTGAGTGTAGATAACTTGAAGCCAATTAATTAAGAATTCCTATGCCTGGCTGTCACCATTCAGTTGTTTCTCGCTATGTCATGAAAATAGTGTGGAATTCCAAACTCAGCATATAGCCACTCGTTTTCTAAACATTTGACTATTGCTTGAGACTCCTATTTCATTTGAGTCCCTACGAAATGTGATTTGAAATCATTTCTGCAAAATTTTATATCAACTAACATCTCCTAGTTAGGAAAATAACTTTTTGCAAGAACAGCTTACGAAGCTATGCAAAAATAAACACATCAGAACTCTTTCTTTTTTTCGTATTTTGCCATAACAAAGCCATGTTTTCTTTATATGATGCTGCTCTGTTACATATATTTACATGTTGTTTGCTTTTAATATAACATGGTGTTATTACTTTTGACTCTAGGAACGTCAAGCCTGTTTAAAAAGAATGCTTGCAAGTGGAGTGGAATAATTTATGACACTTGTGTTGAGCGAAACGGAGCACGCCATTTCTATTGTCCTAACGTCCTTCGAAGCACGTTCACTGACACGCCTCCTAGGCAGCACGGTAATATTAAAACAAAGCATTTCATGACACCGGATATTTCTAGATGCTCCTTCACCGTTAACCTAGCCTTTTGGCCTAAATCAGGAATCCATAAGAATGCAAGCGACAGCGCGACGTGATTTATCTGTCGTTCTTTTGTTTTGGTTTAAGACGTTGCCACGCTGAATATAAAGTGCAAGAGGAACAGGAAAAGAAATATAAGCGCAATCACTGCCTTCGTGATCCTACAGTGAGAGGACATCATTCACACCACGTGACTCGTGTTCCATTTGATTCTCTGAGTGCTGAATTTTGTGTGAAATGGTTAATGTACTTAAAGGACTCTAAAATGCATTGAAGTAAATAGGTAGATAGTGCAAGCTCACATAAATTGCAATAGGAGAAAATACAATATTATAGTTTTATATACTTGTATGTATCTGCAGCAATATCTATATGAAAGACATACAAATGTATTTACCTGCAGTAATGCACAAGTATGTTCCTGAGAGTTTGCATACACGCAAATCTTCCCCCTATCGCGTTATTTGCGCACTTTGTCGCCTGTCTATTTTTAACAAATATTGAAGCTTATAAATATGGAGGAACTAAAATAATAATTGATTAATTACAACCATTTTTACTTTCTCTACTACGTATAGTAAGTAGGGGAAGTATTGTATTCCACCCAAAAATTCGATACCGAGATTTCACCGGAAATATATGTTTTGAGACCCCCTGAATCCAAAAAAAGCATTTTTGGAAACATGTCCGTGTGTGTGTGTGTGTGTGTCTTTGAACAGCATAACTCAGAAACGAACAGTCGGATAAACACCAAACTTGGTATTTAGGTTCAGCATCTTCCAGAGATGCGACACGAAGGTTTTCAAGAAAATCCCCCACCCCAGATTACCCTTTACATGGAACATTTTTCGAAAATTTTAATTTTCTCAAAAATGGCTCTAACGATTTTGATTAAAATATCGTATGTTTAAGATATTTTCATGACAACTAAAATGTATATCTTGAATTTTCTGGGAATGTCTCCAAAAGTATTCTTCATTGTGAACGACTTTTGCGTAACTGATAAACCATAAGAGATAGACAAAAATTTTACTGTACAAAAAATGTAGATCGCATTAAAATACACAATTTATATCATATACATTTTTTTTGAGTGAGCCATTTACGAGATATTGCTTGTTATTCCCTTAAATTTTTCAATACTTATTTTCCCAAATGGGAATTCCTTATTCATTTTTTTGTCCTGTATATGCAAAGAGTATTAATCTGTGGCAAAGGGAATGGTGCTGCACCTAGCAACCAGCTATTAAGAGATAAGTATGTGCTTAAAGGCTACTGTATTTCTATATTACCCTTGTAAATATATATTCCCCTTACATCTACAAGAAAATTAGCAATAAAATAGACTCTGCAAATGTTTATCTCGATTAATATGAAGTAGATGGAGAATAAGCGTTTGTAAAAATAGTTTGTACAAGAGTAGAGAAAGTCATGTGAGTGTAACGCATCAGATATTTTTTTCCTGAAGACCTTTAAGACTGGAGTAATTATGTATGTAATGAAGTTAAATAAAGTGTTTTTATTTATTTATCAGCTAAATATAACGTCGGGATTACGATGAAATTAACGTAATGCGACGTAGCATGAAAATCTAATAGTGTGTATTAAATGCAGCTATTTAGGGCTGATTGTAACTTAACGCGACGTAACCTAAGAATTTGGGAATTTCAAACTTTTCCTTCCTGTTACGTTAATTTGACTGATTTGAACAATTCGGCGTACAGCAATCGCTTCGAGAAATAAAACCAACTACCAATCAAAATTATTCCCGTTACATTGACTGCATTCTAATTAGACCTTCAGTTTAGCACCATTTCTTAATTTAACGTAACGTGATTTAGCTTAACGCGACGCACTGGGAAAGTCTAACACATTGTATTAAATGGAGCTATTTATGGTCGACTTAACGTAACTTAACGCAACGTAACTTAAGAGTTTGGCAATGCCAAACTTTTCCTTCACGTTACGTTAAGTCTGACGTCACTGGTAATTATAACCAATCGGCGTGAAGCAGTAGCATGAAAAAATAATCTGATGCGTTACACCTACATGACTTCCTCTACTCTTGTACAAACTATTTTTACAAACGCTTATTCTCCACATGCTTCATGTTAATCGAGATGTTAATCTTATTGCTAATTTTCTTGTAGATGCAAGGGGAATATGGTAGGCTTTAAGCGATAGTCAAATATTTTAAGAGCTGGTTGCTATGTGGCGCATTCCATTCTCGTTGTATGTCTAGGACATAAAAAAATGAATAACGCATTCCCATTTGAGAAAAAGTATTGGAAAATTTAAGGGAATAACAAGCAATATCTCGAAAATGGTTCACTCAACAAAAAATAATGCATATGATATAAATTGTGTATTTTAACGCGATCTACCTCCTTTTTTTTTGTGAAGTAAAATTTTGTCTATCTCTTATGGTTTACCAGTTATGCAAAAGTCGTTCACAATGAAGAATACTTTTGGAGACATTCCCAGAAAATTCGAGATATACTCGTACATTGTATTTGTCATGAAAATATCTTAAACATATGATACTTTAATCAAAAGTATCGAAAAATGTTCCATGTAAAGGGTAATCTGGGGTGAGGGGATTTTCTTGAAAACCTTCGTGTCGCATCTCTGGAAGATACTGAACCTAAATACCAAGTTTGGTGTTTTTCCGATTGTTCGTTTCTGAATTATGCTGTTCACAAACATACACTGACACACACATGGACATGTTTTCAAAAATGCTTTTTTTGGTTTCAGGGGGTCTCAAAACATATTTCCGGTGAAATCTCGGGATCGAATTTTTAGGTGGAATACAATACTTCCCCTATTTAGTATACGTAGTAGAGAAAGTAATAAAACCAACTATCAATCGACAGTCATTCTCGCTACGTTAGGTGCATCCTAATTAGGCCTTAATTCAGCAGCGTTTGTAACTTCACGTTACGTCCCGTCTCGTCTCGTCTCGATAAGTCAGGTTAGGTAAAGTTCATCATAATCCCGGCATAAAGGTTTCATTCCAGCCTCAAGTGTGTGCGTGTCTGCAAAACCATTTATAGCGAAGGATTATTTTTGGATTACAGTTATGTTTAGTTTTTAAAAACTTTCTATGTACATCCATTGATATCAAAGTTAATGTGCCCAATACTATAGTACGACAAGGTATTGTTATTTGTATACATGATATAATCATTGTGCTGCAACACACATACCGTGACTATCACCGGGAACTAAAATATAAGAATATTGTTACAAATCTACCACAAGGCGCAAACGTTTGAGAACAAACATTGTGTGGCGATGACGTATTTCCGTCCTATTTGAATCTCTAACAAATTACGTGTAATGTTCCCATCTGTTACTCTACACTCTTATGGCTGAATGTAGAATAAACATGATCCAGGATCTAGAATCGGATAGAACTAAACAAATGAATACGTGCGACCGCAGAGCTTCTCTGGATTTCCGAAAGAGAGCATTGCTTCGACCCGTTCTGATTGATTAATTTTCTTTTAACTGCTAGGGAATGTACCATTACCAGATGAATGAATTATAGGGTGCATCACAGGTTTATAAGTTTGGTATCTGCTTAAAATAGAGCTTACAGCGCGTTTAATCAAGAACGCATACATTTATATGCACAGAGAGACGATGCAATTGTGACACAAGTTCCTCCTTTTATAGAGTTTTAGTAATCACACATTTTAAATTCATATTTGAAACGTGAAGGCATAACGTTCATGCCCTTGTGAATACGATATTATACAATAGCAGCATTTTGAATAACCATAAAATAATGCATTAACTTGAGTGTCAGAGTATCATGAATTCTACAATAAACTACGTTAATTTAGCAGTGTTCATTATTTTAACAGACGTTAATTCAAATATTGTTAATTATCAACCCAATTAACTTCGTTAATAACTTGAAACATTTACTCATTTCAAAATATTTAATAAGGCGTTAGACGAGTGGTAATTATTCAAATCAGCAGAAAGGCTTCAAATTACTTCAGAAGTTAATTGGTTTGTTAATTAACAGCTGTTGAATTAATGTCTGTTAATATAATCAGTACTACTTCCTTCTCCCTGCGTTGAAGGCGCATTAAGTCATTTGCCATCGAGAGTTTTGTTTTGTTTTGTTTATTTTTAAGGATGTGGATATACTTGTGTATGGCTCGAAAATTTTGGTAATAGAGATTATTGCAAAATTAATACTATTGCTTTTATAGTCAATTAATGTTACATGTTTTCGCTTTGGCCTAAAACATTAACATACGCTTTTCCTCGTCAGAAATTGAATGTTTATGGAAGAGCGCTCTCATTTATAAAAATCATTGTAAAGAGAAAAGCTAGCATTTAACATAGCCATATTGTTCATGGTTATCTTAATCGTTGAATTTGAACTTATTTTCTGCAGTCGAAAATAGAACAAGTATGGAATTTATTAAATGTCTCAAAATGTAGCTCGTGAACTATAAATCTGAAGAAATATATACACAGATGTTTTATACCTAAGTACATCCTGATGCTGTATTCTTACAGACCCGATTTATTTTTTACGAAAATCTGTTTTTGAAACATAACAGCATGTTGCGTCTTTAAAATTTGTTACTATTTGTTCTCTGGTGTATAGCTCCATTGACTAAAACATCGAACATCACTAGCCAAGATAGTAGGAGATTAGCCAGCTTCAATGTCTTGATGTGGCAGTTTTAAGTCTCCGACATTCAGTATAGAAACTTTTTAATAATCTGACAATATAGCCGACATATGATTTAAACTGACGGAGAAATACATTTTTGGAGTCGTAAAAACTGGGGTATTAATGAGAAAATACAGTAAAAATATTCTACATTCCTGAATGACATTCCGTCAAACCAAAACTCATTTTCACAGCAATTTCAGGTATTTACGAAAGCTTTGCTTTATTAAACGCATGTAAAATAATTTTGTAAACGTAAAATATTGGAAAATCGGTGCAATTTTCAAAAATAATAAAAGTAATAAAATGGGAAAGTGTTTGAAATTTTATATCCTTTGTCCTTTCTGCATGTAAGAATGGTATTTTTTCCGAGTTAAATCTTTGCTATAATTTTTTTTACAGTGCGAATACTTTCTAGATTAACTGTAAATTTTTTAGAACTTCTGTTATTATTACGTAATTTCTTTGCAATAAACGGCATTTTCCTTTTTTTAACACCTAAGGTTATATGAGGGACTTTGCCTTTGGAACATTGCAATAATATTCACTCGTTTTAATATTGTGTATTTTTGGGTTTGTTTACGTTGAGTTTTCATTATAAACATTAAATTCACACACACACACACACACACACACACACACACACACACACATACAAACAGATTTACACTCTCACTCATACTTCCAGACTATAGGGAGGATGGAAAATAAACCTGGCTAAATTCTCATTCTACACATTCTCATTTTTACCACATTTACACAACTCCATTAGTTGCCGCAATTGGCGGGAATGTTATCTGTCAAGGAAAATGCTTGGCTTTAAATTTACATAATATATTTCGTGAGTAATGCAGTTAAATGAGAATGACGAACAGATTATCTAAAATACTCAAGTCACGCTAGTGCGCCAAGCAGTTCTCTTCCGGGCTGTTTTGGTGTTATATTGATCTGTATCTCACGTACCCCATATTTCCATAAATTACAATTTGGTACCTGATGCAAGAAGTAAAAACAACAAGTGCAGTTACCGACCTTTACCAGTAGGTATATACTTTGATAAGAATTAAGTTCTTATTGCAGATAATTATGTTTAACACGGAGTATAACCATCTCAGTTATTCCAGGACTGGATCATAACAAAATTCTAACATCCCAAAGCCGTATTAAAAGCAATGACCTAGATATGCAAGTATACTGGTATTTAACATGGTATAAGTAAGCTCTAAGAATAAACAAACCAAAATGCCAAATATATCTGCATAACTCATATTTAAAATGTCACATTAGGTGTTGCAAATTACAGGTTATTAATTCATAAGTTTTAATACAAAACTCTGTTTTCTTAATAAAAAAAATCTGATGAGTTACACTCACATGACTTTCTCTACTCTTGTACAAACTATTTTTACAAACGCTTATTCTCCACATGCTTCATGTTAATCCAGATATCGAGATGTCAATCTTATTGCTAATTTTCTTGTAGATGCAAGGGGAATATGGTAGGTTTTAAGCGATAGTCAAATCTTTTAAGCGCTGGTTGCTATGTGGAGTATTCCATTCTCTTTGCATTACCAGGACAAAAAAATTTAATAACGAATTTGAGAAAAAGTATAAGTATTGGAAAATTTAAGGGAATAAAAGCAATATCTCAAAAATGGTTCACTCAACAAAAAAAATGTATATGACATAAATTGTGTATTTTAACGCGATATACATTTTTGTGTAGTAAAATTTTGTCTATCTTATATGGTTTACCAGTTTTGCAAAAGTCGTTCACAATGAAGAATACTTTTGGAGACATTCCCAATTCGAGATGCACATTTCATTTGTCATGAAAATATCTTAAACATATGATATTTTAATCGAAATCGTTAGAGCCGTTTTTTGAGGTAATTAAAATTTTCGAAAAATGTTCCATGTAAAGGGTAATCTGGGGTGGGGGAATTTTCTTGAAAACCTTCGTGTCGCATCTCAAAGTTTCAAGGGAATAAAAAATTTTTTTTTAATAGGGTTGTTTGGCGTGGGTGGAATTTCAATATGTTCTTTACAATGGATGCTGAAAACATGCTTTACTTAAGACTATTCCGTTTTTCAGTTACGTCGTTAATACTTGGTATGAATACAGTACTTCTACTACCCTAGGTACCAAAGGTAGAAGAAGCAAGTATACAAATATAAATGCTATCCCTGTGGTTTTAAACTAATTCGTCACGTTTCTAATTTAGATTGAGGGTTAAATTAATCAAAATATAAACATACAGGTTTATATAACATTTTAGGCACAAAACATGTGTAATTACTGAACACAATAATTATTCCACTTGTGAGGTGATACGAGAGAGTAAATGAAACAATTGCAAGCATATATGCCCTTTTTACTGAGCGAGACAAATCTGCAGTAACACGTGAGGTCTCTGGTTCGATCCCGTTGACCGCACTGACCTTGGGTTTTTCGTGGTTTTCTCTGGTCGGTAGGAGAATTCTGGTGTGGTTTGTCAACTACCACGATTTCCTTTCCAGCATTTCTCTTTTGTTCCGTTTCCTTCTCATCTTTCAGGTGTGCCTCTAGATTTCGTAGGTATGGCGATCCCGGATAGATGGCGCGGATACTTGCTCAAAGGAAAGAGTACTCTCCGTGGACACTAGAGGACTACTGGATCGACGGGTGGTTATGCCTTCTCTAGCTAGCTCCAGTAGTGGAACGGTCTTTGAGTCTGGAACTGTTAGGGACTTCTGCGCGTCTCTGTGGCCTGGCTGCCTGTATCCTCCTGTGGTTCCTTTACTTCATCCCTTCCTCCTGAGAGTGGTAGTCACAATAGCTCTATGTAGGTCGCAGTGCGTGAAGTGTCCCCCTCCGTTGTATAACCTATACCTACACGCATATGCCCTTTGTTAGCTGTCGTTGCATAAGTAATAAGTGCATACTCGCCTCACACTTGGAATTCGGTCGTGTCACCTTTACTCGGCCATAATTAATCATGCGCGCAGCCTTCAGTTGGGTTACACTCGCTTCATACGGTGCTTTGTGTTCGCTCACTCGCTCTTAAAGAGCACTAGAAAAAACAACACGAGACTGTAAAAGGTTCTTATATAACTACAACGCTGTAGGGGATAAAGAAGAGAAACTAGCTTGACAAAATTTGTGGAACAGAAAGCTTCTGAAAAGATGCTGAACACAGCACTTCACTTTCGATCGCAGCGACTTTCTTTTCAGTGGCATATCTTGAGAAAGACTTGGAACCACTTGATGTTATTTATTTCAAGCATGCTGGAGAACTTCCAGGAAGAAGTGAAGGCAGTCTGGCTGATAACAAGCCGCCAATGCTCTGCATTTTAATACCTACTGACACAGTTATAGGCACTGTTGCACTGAAAATTTAGAAGTAATTAACTGAAATGTTTTTCTTTATTGTCACAATTGCGGAATATACAATAGAAACTAATGATCAGCAAACTTCTCCTTTCGCCCGTTCTACCCTCTGGGTAATCGGGTCCAGCGAGCTTTTTAATAACAGACTCACTGGATAATATGAGTGTCTATTATTCGTTCTCTGCTCGGTAGTGTGAGAATACGTTTACCCTTATACGTAAACTGTTGCTTCCGAATAACACAGAAGGAAGGAAAAAAGAAAAAACTATGAAAAATGTTACTATAAAAAGTGAGAAAGGAGTATTTTAGAAGGAGTTGTATCGTATTTAACTGTTGGGGAGCCGAACTTGTAGTAGTTGCAACCGCACGTATGGTACCCGCTTTCCGGTAGCATTTCCCCCAAGTTTAAAAAAAAACATTAACTTTGTAATTTAACATGGATGTCTTGGCAGGGTTGTAGTACGACTAAGAACGTAGGCTTACACAGATTATAATTTTACTTCACTCCTTTTATTAATACTTGACACGATTTAAATAACACTTCACTGATATAGAGAGCTGTGAGATTCTTTTATGAATTACTTGTACTTTTTGACACGTAAACTATTTTTCGTCTCACACGAATACGTATTAAATCTCTCGAGGATGTGTCTCGCATCCGGTTAGGAACACTGTTTGCAGGCAACTGAACTGATTTCAACCGCCTAAACTTGTAAATTTCTGTATTTCAAGTCTCTGATTGGCTATTCCTAATCCAATAGAATACCTTCATTTGACTAAAGCTTTTTCTGGTTTTTGATTGGCTATTTTTAAACTGTCTCAAAATTTACATTATTGTTGCTCCAATAATGACTAGTAGCGTTTAAACTTTCAAATTCATTATTGCCCCAAGGTTACCTCATTGTTAGCAACTTTTAACCTATTATTCTCACAGCTCCTACATAATTAAATTACGTAATACATTCATATAACATTATTGAACATGTATACAATAATATAAGCAAATGCAATGACTGTTACATACATTTTACAAATTATTACATACATATATTGCTTCAAGGCGGGCTGTTATTGAATTTACATATTATATAATTAGACTGAAATTATTTTAGTGTTAAAAACACTGCCCCAAAAGGCACACAGAATATAAAATATACGGCTGCTAGGGCTATGTCATTCTTTAATGCAGAAATAGATTTCGATGACTACGTTGAAAAAGTTTATGGGTACCTTTTCTTTCAATTTGTAAAACAATTAAATCTCCTTGCAGGTGGGTGAGGAAATAATAGTTGCCAGGTAAGATTACTCCTGCCGTGGATTAGAACGCGCGCTCGCTTTTCCTATGCTGCCAATATTTTATTGCGCTGTTGGAACAATATTAAATTTTCTAATGATGTTCAATTCTCAAAACAGTTCTTACATATATGCGAAATGTTTAAGAAATCAGCTAAAACCGAAACACACATATTTAGATTTGAGAGAAATAATAATATTTCGTTGTTATGCACTTAACGTAAAAAGCAAATATTATAACTCTCAGATATAAAGCAGTTCAGGTGCTTATCAAAGTATTCATTGAAAGCAAATGAAAGGGAAATTGCATTTTTATTAAATAATTTGCAGTAAAACAAAGTAAATTATTTTATTTAATAAATGAAACTAATAAACAATCTAATTTTTGCTTTCATTACCACTTATCTATTGTAGGTAGAACAGTTGTATTCCGCCCAAAACTTCTGTACCAGATTTCATCAGAAATATGGTTTTAAGGTTCACTGAACCCCACGCCTCCTTCCTACAGAAAATATTTTTATTTAAATGTTAGCGCGTGTGTGTGGCATAACTCAAAATAAAAATTTCGGACGAATCGTACTGCTAATGCCAAACGGCCACAATCCAGAAAAAAATGCAAATTGTTACACACCCATTATGGGATCTCCCTTTCCCTATTTTAGCATGTGTAGGAAGGCGCGTTCTTATTTTCGCAAAATTCCGCTAAATAGTAGTTAATGCTTATGAGATATGACCTTTAAGAGTTATTTAGCGTTTACCAGTTCCACACAGTCATATTCCTGAGGTTTGTTTCCTTGTTGTGCCTTTGCTTTAATAAGACAAACCCATTAAACAGCATATCCAAGCATTTTGCATCGCATTAAAATGCTATTATATACGCAGTTTTAAAATAGGTATTTTAAATAATTTCCTGCAATAAGAAAGTTTTGAGTTGAGGCTCTTTTGCATTAGTGGTGCAAAGTAGCAAAATTTGTATTTAAGTTTAGCATCTTGCAAATAAGTGTCAACGTAGAAATGTTCTCTATTTATGTGGAAAATTTTCATTTCTTTATATTTTCTTCTAAAAAAAACCAAGCGTATTTCATTATATCGCATGTTTGATTTATTTCCGTGAGAAATAGCAATAATGTATTGAATTTTCTGTTCAACCCGTGAAGTCCCCTTTATTTCGCTGAATTAAGTATAATTCTCTACAACTAAAGCCTTAAAACCGACAAAAACTTATTATATGAAAAATGTAGAGCCTCCCAAAATACAAAATTTCATAGTGCTAGCCGTTTTCGAAATATTCCACATTTTTAAGTTTAGAGCTTTCCCTAGCATCAACAACAAACACGCTTCTAAGCTTAAGAGTTTTCCCCAGTCCTTTCTTTTGCTTCCATCGTAAGAGCTTATTGCCACGAACAAACATCTGAATGTTGTTTCTGCGTGTTGTAACATGTAACCACTTCTTGCTTAATTTTAACATATATCTTGAGTAATGTAACTTGTATAGAATAATCAGTTTAACAGAATTAGTGTAATACAGGTTTGCCACTGGAGTGGACACCCCTGCTTTCTTCTTGTTTGCCTACCATCTAAGGACCGGTTCATCATAAAGCCCGACCACTCCAACACACGAATTTGGAGGAGAAAAGGAGTAGAATGACACCAAGTGTCACAAAATGGCATGCCTGGTGTACAGGATGGACCTTTTAAGTTGAGACTGTACAATATCTCCAAAGCTAAGCGTTGTAGAAAGAAATGTCTTTAATAAAAGTTGCTTGATATTATGGTGGAAAGTAAATGTCATTAGTCGTGTTTTGTTTGGAGGACGTAGTGATGGTCAATTTAGGATCAATTTAATTTTTACTTTCTCTACTACGTATAGTAAGTAGGGGAAGTATTGTATTCCACCCAAAAATTCGACACCGAGATTTCACCGAGAATACATGTTTTGAGACCCCCTGAAACCAAAAAAAGCATTTTTGGAAACATGTCCGTCTGTGTCTGTGAACAGCATAACTCAAACGAATAGTCGGATAAACACTAAACTTGGTATTTAGGTTCAGTATCTTCCAGAGATGCGACACAAAGGTTTTCAAGAAAATCCCCCACCCCAGATTACCCTTTACATGGAACATTTTTCGAAAATTTTAATTTTCTCAAAAATGGCTCTAACGATTTTGATTAAAATATCATATGTTTAAGATATTTGTATGACAAATAAAATGTATATCTTGAATTTTCTGGGAATGTCTCCAAAAGTATTCATTGTGAACGACTTTTGCATAACTGGTAAACCATAAGAGATAGACAAAATTTTAGTACACAAAAATATAGATCGCATTAAAATGCACAATTTATGTAATATACATTTTTTTTGTTGAGTGAACCATTTTTGAGATATTGCTTGTTATTCCCTTATATTTTTCAATACTTATTTTCTCAAATGGGAATTCGTTATTCATTTTATTTTGTCTTGGATATGCAAAGAGTATTAATCTGTGGCAAAGAGAATGGTGCTGCACCTAGCAACCAGCTATTAAGAGATATGTCTATGCTTAAAGGCTACTGTATTTCTATATTGCCTTTGCAAATACAAAACAAGGGGAACATAGTACGCCTTAAGCGATAGTCAAATATTTTTAGAACTGGTCGCTATGTGTAAAATGTAATTCTCTTTGCATGTCAAAAGATCGTTTCTGCCAATGTTTATCTCGATTAATATGAAATAGATGGAGAATAAGAGTTTGTAAAAATCGTTTGTACAAGAGTAGAGAAAGTAATGTGAGTGTAACATATCAGATTCTTTTTATGGAAACCTGCAAATAGAAAGTCGTGTGAATGTGTAATATCAGGTTTTTATTTAGACATTCACTAAAAGGAAATATAATCGACGTCCGATGTTGTAATGATGTTTATACCGAAGATACGAAATCGTGACACAATCGAGCGGGACCGAGCGTTTGGTCGTTCAGTTATGCAGGTCGCTGAAACATCGCAACTCCAGGGTAAATTACGTTTGGTGCAAAACAAAAATGCTAAATTCAGTGTAAATTAGTTGCTGTTCAATCATATACTTCAATGAGTCCTCATTAATAGTTCCATATGTGAATTTTAATGCGACGAAAAGTGCGGAAACAGTAATTTATCCAACTAGTTGAAAGGGGATATATTATACATATATAGTGGAATTGTACATAGGAAAGAGGAACCATACATATAAAAATTGTACAGTAACAATTTAATTCACTAACATGTTAAAATATTCAACATCTAACATTTGTACAGAGCTGATTGTAAGACACGGGCGAGCTAGCAAGAATTCCAAGAAATCATAAATACCGTACCTGTCACCGAGCGGTACAACGCTACATGATGGAGCCCAAGCGCACGGATCTGAAGCCACACATTCTCATACATGTCAGGGTAACGCGGCCTGAGGGCCAATAGGAAACGTCGTTACATTTTCAAACGCAGAGGTGAGAGTCAGTAGGCTCCCGTATATAAGGGCAGACAAAGCCTCAGAGCCCGCTCTTATTCTAAATCTATCTCATCGAGAAGTCACGTCAACACGAGGTGCTACAGATGCACGTGGGTGCACAAGGGTGGGGTGCGTGTGAATATAGCTAGGCTCCTGACTAACTTAAAGTGGTGGGATTATTATAATAATGGGAAAAGCTAGCCGCCCATAACTATTCAAAGTGTGAAATGAACTTCATTGATTAAGAGAAACTCGCAGTGTATTTTTAACTTGCCTTACCCACTAGAACCTGAGATTTAATAATTAGAGAGTTAGGAATGGAATACTCAACAACCGACGAGCACCAATAGCCGAGAAAGAACACTGCAACAGGCAACAACGACCCAAGGATCATCGATTTCCCGCTACATAGTGTACCCACAATTGTAGGATTGTGTGGGATTCGCCAACGCTCATGCACTTTATTTTCACGAGTGTCACAAACAACTAACACGAGTTGTATACAACGTTTTATGCAATCCTAACATCATAAATTATAAGCATAATTTACAATTTCTGTTCATAAATAAGTTGCAATACAAATAGCAAATGTGTGTGACATTGATAGGTATACAGATTGCTTCTGTATACCTATCAGATAATTATTAATGATATTATTAATCGGATAGTTATTAATGATATAAATTTGGGAGACGAAAACCTTTAATGAAATTCCAATTGAAATTATAGAGAAGGGATATTTATAATAGAGGCTGCGGAATATTTGTTAATTCCGCAAAAATCGGCGGAACTATATGAGAAAGAGTAAGTTTGTTGCTTGGCGAAGTTCAAAAAATGTTTATGTGGCTTAATGCATGTTGTAAATTCTCCAATGAGTAAGAGATCAATTCATTGGTTTGTATTTTATGTCATGGTCTACACATGCAAAATGAGTTACTTTTTAGTGACTTTAATACATTGTTGTTTTAATACAATGAATGTGTTAAGTAATGAGTTATATTTCTCTAATTATTTGATTCAAGTAACACTAGGATCGGTGTGTACTGTGATATTTTAGAGATTTTTACTTTGATGTTTTGGATATGATAGGTGCGTAGCTTGTAGATTTCAAAATTTATGCAAATGTTAAGTTTAATGTTTTACATTGGTCTCAGATACCTGAAAATGTATTTGTCATTCTTCAATTTCGGCTAGGAATTTTAGCTGAACATTTTTATCTTTATAGTTAATTTGAATAAACCTGTGTTTAGGTAGGATAAATGATGTCACTTCCTTAGCATCCTTTATGTCACAATTAGCCGTTTATGTATGATTTTGAGTGTCATAACTACCTAAGGTGTGTTCCACAAAACTTTGCCCCACATCTCTCAACGGCCATGTGCACTAATCGCGATTTCAAACCCGGCGGAGGGCGATGGTTTTTTTTCGGGCGTAAAAATCCTTAGCATGGCTTCCTTCGGAACAGAAGTAAAGCCGGTGGTCCCGTGTCGTAGATTTACGGCACGTAAAAGAACCTCAAGCCTGATAAAGAGGCTTCTGAGCAAAATTACCTGTCTTTCACGCCCAATATAGAATGGGACGCTAATGACGACAGCATTTAAAGAGTGTCCATAAATAAAACTCAATTTAATTTAATTTTACCTCTCATTTGCTGCTGTCGTGCAACAGATTGTTATGCGATACAAAATAGTTTATTTAACATGATTGTTTACCTTAACATATTCGAATATAATTGTTAAATTTAAATTTCCAAACCGTATGAATAACATACACTACGTGATCAAAAGTATCCGGACACCTGGCTGAAAATGACGTACAAGTTCGTGGCGCCCTCCATCGGTAATGCTGGAAGTCAATACGGTGTTGGCCCACCCTTAGCCTTGATGACAGCGTTCACTCTCGCAGGCATACTTCCAATCAGGTGCTGGAAGGTTTCTTGGGGAATGGCAGCACATTCTTCACGGAGTGCGGAACTGAGGAGAGGTATCGATGTAGGTTGATGAGGCCTGGCACGAAGTCGGCGTTCCAAAACATCCCAAAGGTGTTCTATAGGATTCAAGTCAGGGCTCTGTGCAGGCCAGTCCATTACAGGGATGTTATTGTCGTGTAACCACAGTCCGTGCAGTATCAACAGGTGCTCGATCATGTTGAAAGATGCAATCGCCATCCCCGAATTGCTCTTCAACAGTGGGAAGCAAGAAGGTGCTTAAAATATCAATGTAGATCTGCCCCCTCCAGGAAAAACACAACCACACCATAACACCACCACCTCCTAATTTCACTGTTGGCACTACACACGCTGGTAGATGACGTTCACCGGGCATTCGCCATACCCACACCCTGCCATCGGATCGCCACACTGTGTACCGTGATTCGTTACTCCACACAACGTTTTGCCACTGTTCAATCGTGTAATGTTGACGCTCCTTACACCATGCGAGGCGACGTTTGGCATTTTCCTGCGTGATGTGTGGTTTATGAGCAGCCGCTCGACCATGGAATCCAAGGTTTCTCACCTTACGCCTGTCTATTACTTGGAGTGGATCCTGATGCAGTTTGGAATTGGTCTGGAAAGATGTCTGCCAACTAGGGAAAGGGGAAGGAAGCCCAGCGCGAAAGAATACATGTCTGCGGGGCAAGGTTATAAGTTATACACTTCTTATTGAATAAGAAACAGAGCTTAATAACAGTATTTTTGTTCTGAAATAAACATTTATAAGCTAAAATTATATTCTAATTTTTAAATCCAGCTTTATGCAGAGAATTAGCTTTTAAGATGATGACATTTATACTCCTATGCAAGTAACAGTAAGTTTTAAGCACAGGGATAAACGTATACGTTATGTTAAACTTCATGCGTCCATTTAACACATGTTGTAGCATAGTAATGAATAATAATTGTTACAAATACTTAACGAAAAACTCATACATTTTTAGGAGGCTCACCATATCTACTCCTACGTTTGTACCGACTTCAAGCAGGTTTTAAATGATTTTCGAATGTTAAACTCTTGCATATAAAATATCATGCAGATGTCAGCTAAAAAAATATGACATTTTTGGTTATCCGTGTCCTTGATTAAAACAAAATTTGAAATGAGTAAAGAAATCTTATTCGTGCTCTAATGAATAAAACGTCAACCTCGTATCTTAACGGTTGTCCTAAAATTCTCCCAAGCGCTCCATAAATTACCCTCAATTTTGTACTGATTTTAACCAAATTTTAAAGGGCCCGAAATTCTCTTCAAATATATAAGTACAATTTCCATTCCATATGCTTGCACGCAGAAAAAGTAGTCCGTATGGGAACGGTACCTTTAGGTTGGTAATGAAATGTACGAGTATAATTCCAGCCTCTCCAAGTGTCCAAGATTTCCGTAGGAGGTGACTCATCAAGAACCAGAATACGAGAAGAAAGACCGAGTGAAAGCTGGATAAAGAGAGGGAAAACGTGAGTGGGACTGAAAGGTCCACAAAAGGGATGGCGGGAATGCCTCTGTTTGCCAAATTCCCAAGTGTGTAACATGTAACGTTGCACGAAGACAGCAAATGTATTGTCAGCCAGAGAAGAAGAGAGACTGGGAGTTCCAGATAACTTGCAAGATCCATTTTCAGCCTCCCCCCTTGTACGGGATGTAAATACGTTAAGGAAACAATGGAGGAAATAATTGAATAAAAATCTTATGGGTATATTCACATGACTTTCCCTACTCACTATCGTTTATTTTTACATAACTTCTACCAACTATTCCTACGAAAGCTTATTTTTCTATGTATTTCATGTTAATATACATAAATATTTGCAGAAATAGTTTCATTACACATTTCGTTATAGGTAAGCACAAGAGGAATAGAGCAAACCGAATCGGCAGTCAACTGTTTAAATGCAGCTCGTTATATTCTATCTTTTAAAGTCCACAGTCTCTTCATGACATCGCCAGAAACAAGTGACAGCGACAACACCTTTAAAAAACATTATTTCTTACATTCATATAGCTTTTCTACCTAATATCGTTTGTTTGACCTCTCTTCTGCAATATATTACTACCAACGTTTTATATTTTACCCACTGTAGTTTAATCGATATTAACGTTTGCAGAAATTATTTAATTAAACATTTTGTTTAAGCACAAAGAGGATACAATAGATAGACAATTGTTTTAAAACGCATCGCTGTATGTTGGTCTTAAACTCTGTGCTTATTCCATGACATTGCGAGAAACAACTGCAAAGCGAACAGCACTTTAAGAAATGACGTTGTGAAAAATTCAAAGCAATAATAACTAGTTTTTCAAAAATGGCTGATGCCACAAAAAAATTATCTCAAGTAAATTGTGTTTTAAAGAGATCTGCATTTTTTTGTAGTAAGTTTTTGTCTCTCTCTTATGATTTACTCATATAAAATTATGCAAAATTGTTTCAAATGAGGAGGTGAAAATTCAAAATATACTTTTATTTTTCCTGTGAATATATTAAATATCTGATATTTCAATCAAATTTGTTAGAGCTATTTTGAGACGGTTAAATTTTCTTCCATGTAGAGGGCAGTTTGGTGTGGGGAGAGTTTCTTCAGAATCTTGGTTTCGCATTTTTTAAAGATACTGAGCTTAAATGCAAAATTTTGTATTTATCCGATTTTTCATGTTTAACTATATCGTTCACAGACACAAACGGACCTTTTTATAAAGATGCTTTCAATTCAATTCAGAGGGCCTCAAAAAATATAATTCCGGTGAAATTTCCACATCGAATTTTTTGGTGGAATACAATCCTTCCTCTACTTAATATAAGTACATAGTAGAGAAATAAAAATTAGAAAGTATTGAAAAATTAAAAAAATATTAACGGATATCTCGGAAATGGCTGCTGCCACAAAAAAGTGGTTTGAAATATATTGCTTTAAAGAGATCTAAATCTTTGCGTAGAAGTTTCGGTCTGTCTTATTAACCATTTGTAATTTTTTTTTCTGTTAACCCGTTATGCAAGATTATAAAAAATTTCTTCTGAATAACTGGACTTCATGGGCTATTCCCAGAAAATTCAAGGTATACGTTTCATTCGTCATGCAAATATCTTTAATGGGTGGTATTTTAATCAAAATCGTCAGAACCAGTTTTGAGAAAATCCAAAATTTCGAAAAATATTTCATGTAATGGTTAGCTTGGAGTGGGAGGATTTTCTTGAAAATCGTCGTGTCGCACTCTCTGGGAGTTAATGAACTTAAATATCAAGTTTGGTATGATGATTTGAATAATTTGATGATAATGATTTCGTTTTGAAGTTCTGCTGTTCACGCACACGCGCGCGCGCGGATCTATTTCTAAAACTTCTTATTCAGGGGACCTCATAACATGCAATTCCGGTGAAATCTCAGCATTGAGTTTTTAGGTGCAATGCAATACTTCCTCTACTTATTATAGGTAAGCAGGGAAAGTAAAAATTGAACCAGATTATGTAACATCTATTGTGGTTGCGTTATTATGTAACACGTTTGGCTGAGGAAAACTACAGCATTCCAATAAGACTTAATAAAAACTTGGATCGATTAATTCATTCCTTGCTTTTGAAAAGTAATCTGTTATCTAGCACTCCCTTGTTTTCATATTATTATTATTATTATTATTATTATTATTATTATTATTATTATTATTATTATTTACCCTTCTTGTTAGGGTTAACACCCCCAGGACTTACAAGTGGGTGCCTGGAATCAGACGCTTGTCGGGGAGCACAAAGTATGGATCATAGAGAACAGCCCGGATGGGTGATCAGCCCGAAGCCTAATATGAGAGCGGGGAAGGAAATGATATGAAATGACGATGAGATCAATGAAAGGAAAGGTGATGATGGAGCAATTGGTGGAATGAATGGCGGGTGAACCGCAGAACTCAGAGAAAATCCATCCAGACGCTGCTTTGTCTACCACAAATCCCACATGGGACTGGGACTGAACCCGGGCCGCCTTGGTGAGAGGCGAGTGGTCTAACCACTCGACTACGCGCCCTTGTTATTTTAAAGGCTGGTAACATTTTGGTTCACAATACACAGGAAAGCAATCAATGGTCATATTGATATCAAAGCGGAAAGTCGATTTTGGCATTGGTATGTTATTCTTTCTAATTCACCAACGACAGCTTTTCATCTGCTTCCATTTCAGCTAATATAACGCTGTATCCAACAAGTCAAAATTCGATAGAGGAGGCAGTTTTTAAACGCACAGCCATTAATATTTCGTATTCCTCCGGCAAAACAGTCTTATCGGACGTCATACCTTTTTAATAGAGTAGGTTCATTCCATTTATTTGTTTGTTTTTATTGTTATTTGCTGATCTGCAACCTCGATGAATCCAACGGAGCCAGGACGCAAATTTGCTGGAATTCCTTCCAGTTTGATTCTCCCAGCTTGCGCATAGAGAGAGCTCTAGCGGCTGTTTTAGGTAACGGCCACCTTGAATAATTTCTGCAATGAAGAGCCTAATAGGCATAATATGGATCTAATATCCGTGCCTGGGAATGAAAGGAAGCTTCACCGATACTCAAGTTACCTTGGCTTCACCGAGTTGTTCTTTCCTGTTAATTGTGACTTTCACATGTACGTATTTGAATTTTGTCGTTTTCGTTCTGGTTTCCGTTCCTGATTACTGCGAACCAACGCTTAAAATGCGTTATTCTAATTCTCAAATAAATTAAGTTATTACATTCTAGGTGTTAAATAACACTCTTTACAACAGTTGTATTTTCTGAGCACTGATTTAAGTTGTGATATAAAATCACAAATAGAATATTTGTAATCTATTTCTATGTTCACAATACATCAGTGTGCTCCACTTCAGTACCTGCCTTTGGTTTGATAAAGCCTTTTTGTTATCACTGTACTGAAAAAACAAGAGTATACATATCGAGAATATTACATAAAGCAGAACTGAAGGTATGAAAACATTCCGGTAAAATGGTTTCTTTTAAATGAGCCGATCCCTACTCGCATCGTCACATTGTAATGCTAATACTGCTATCTGTTGGCGTATCGTCTTAAGTAGCTGCACAAGTGTCAGCTGAGCCTTCCCTCTGCCGGCCAAGCTTTGGACTCGATAGTAGTTGACACACAAAACCGGACGGATCGTAGGTGGTAATTATAATTTAAAGTCTAATTAACATTGCTATGACCTCGTTTCAAGAACAACCCACGAGGGACCATGCTTTATGACACTTTTCACACAAACCGGATTTCCTCTGTAACACAATTACTTTATGATGGCATAAAACGCTGATATTGTAATTACATCATAGGAAATAGCTTCGTAATTATATTAACACACATTGATGATTATATTTCTTTGACGTAAAAACCGTTTAAAAATAGAAAAGGAAAGTAAAAAATACATAATTTTTCTGGAGAAACAGGGGGAAAAAAACGCAAAGACTTTACAAACAAATATTTGGCTACGTGTTTCAAGCATTGAAATATTTTATTTGTATACTACTATTCATCATTGTAATAAAGCTTTTATTAATATATTACGAGTATTATTTTAGTTCATGTTTTATTACATAACTAGTTTACTCAAGTGTATTCTTCAAAATTTGTATATTCTATAATTTTAATGATGATGCTGCAAATTTCCGAACCAGTAGCTCAGTGGTTATGAGGTTGTCAACTTCTAATTATTTATTAATTTATTATTTAATTAAATTGGGGAAAGATTTTAATTTCAAGATTAAAATGAAAAAGTTGACTTGATGTAAATAAACATGCTTCAAATAAAATTTCTCTAACATATTTAGTTCCTGAAAAGCAAACTGTTAAAATATTATAATTTTATAATATTCATTTTCATAATATTATACTTTTTAGAATGTCTATAATTCTTAAAAAATAATATAAGAAAGATAAAGAATAAGAAAAGCTCATTATTATATTTTCTTTTTTTATACTATATAGAACCTGCCAAAAATCAACAAATATATTAATGATTACATAATTGGGAGCATTCTAAACAATAAATGCAAAAAATAATAATAAATGACGGAAATAAGTTTAAAAAAATCTGATGTGTTACACTCACATGACTTTCTCTACTCTTGTACAAAATATTTTTACAAACGCTTATTCTCCATATGCTGCATGTTAATGGAGATATCGAGATGTCAATCTTATTGCTAATTTTCTTGTAGATGCAAGGGGAATATGGTAGCTTTTAAGCGATGGTCAAATATTTTAACGCTGGTTGCTATGCGGCGCATTCCATTCTCTTTGCAAGTCCAGGACAAAAAAATCTGATGTGTTACACTCACATAACTTTCTCTACTCTTGTACAACCTAATTTTACAAACGCCTATTCTCCATATGCTTCTGTTAATCGAGATATCGAGATGTCAATCTTATTGGTAATTTTCTTGTAGATGCAAGGAAAATATGGTAGCTTTTAAGCGATAGTCAAATATTTTAACGCTGGTTGCTATGTGACGCATTCCATTCTCTTTGCATGTCCAGGACAAAAAAAATGAATAACGAATTTGAGAAAAAGTATAAGTATTGGAAAATTTAAGGAAATAACAAGCAATATCTCGAAAACGGTTCACTCAACAAAAGAAATGTATATGACATAAATTGTGTATTTTAACGCGATCTACATTTTTTGTGTAGTAAAAGTTTGTCTATCTCTTATGGTTTACCAGTTATGCAAAAGTCGTTCACAATGAAGAATACTTTTGGACACATTCCCAGAAAATTCGACATATACATTTCATTTGTCATGACATTACCCTAAACATATGATATTTTCATCAAAATCGTTAGAGCCATTTTTGAGAAAATTAAAATTTTCGAAAAATCTTCCATGTAAAGGGTAGTCTGGGGTGGGGGGATTTTCTTGAAAACCTTCGTGTCGCATCTCTGGAAGATACTGAACCTAAATACTAAGTTTGGTGCTTATCCGATTGTTCGTTTTTGAGTTATGCTGTTCACAGACACACACACAGACACACACACAGACACACACACACAGACACACACACACACAGACACACACACGGACATGTTTCCAAAAATGCTTTTTTTGGATTCAGGAGGTCTCAAAACGTGTATTTCCGGTGAAATCTCGGTATCGAATTTTTGGGTGGAATGCAATACTTCCCCTACTTACTATACGTAGTAGAGAAAGTAATATAATAAAAAGTTAAGCATATGCACATGAGAAGTATATAAAACTTCCTGATTTTGACAGTATGGGGTTTCAATTTACTTATAATTAAAAACAACAAATTACATTTTGACATAAATTTGGTGAATTGAATTAAGTCTTTGCATCCTCTCCAATAGTGGGAGACATCGACCATTTACCACCCGAAAGACAATATTCTTTGAGCATATGCAAGTTCATAATATAAAAGCTGTTATTTTCCACAAGTCCTTTTCAGATTTGTTCTCAATTGTAATATGAAAGAACTAAGCTTGAAATTGTTGCTCAAATCCTGTCATATTCTAGTCAGGATTAACATTGAAGTAAGCGCAAATTGTTTTAAAACAACTTGAGAGAAATATATAAAAATCTAAGTTAATTTACTGGAAGCATTCTAATTAACTTAAGAACTTTGGCGATCACTTTCAAATATATCCACATTGCAGAAAAGCAAGCATAATACGTCATGGTCCGGATCCTGATGACATATCTTTTAGTTGTTGTATGATAGGTTTGCTAGGTGTATATAAATCCTTATCACGGGTTCTAGATTATTAAAATCCATATTTATTACGTCATGTTTTGGGTATTTTAAGCCATTTTCTATTTTAGGGAATTTTTTTTCAACTTTACAATATTATTTTTATAATTTTCTTCCTCTGCGTTTTTACTTTCTCTACTACGTATAGTAAGTAGGGGAAGAATTGTATTCCACCCAAAAATTCGATACCGAGATTTCACGGAAATACATATTTTGAGACCCCTGAATCCAAAAAAAAGCATTTTTGGAAACATGTCCGTGTGTGTGTCTATCTGTCTGTGTACCGCATAACTCAGAAACGAACAGTCGAATAAACACCAAACTTGGTATTTAGATTCAGTATCTTCCAGAGATGCGACACGAAGGTTTTCAAGAAAATCCCCCCACCCCAGATTACCCTTTACATGGAACATTTTTCGAAAATTTTAATTTTCTCAAAAATGGCTCTAACGATTTTGATTAAAATATCATATGTTTAAGTATTCTTCATTGTGAACGACTTTTGCATAACTGGTAAACCATAAAAGATAGACAAACTTTTACTACACAAAAAATGTAGATCGCGTTAAAATACACAAGTTATGTCATATACATTTTTGTTGTTGAGTGAACCATTTTCGAGATATTGCTTGTTATTCCCTTAAATTTTTCAATACTTAGTTTCTCAACTGGAAATTCGTTATTCATTTTTTTGTCTTGGATATGCAAAGAGTATTAATCTGTGGCAAAGGGAATGGTACTGCACCTAGCAACCAGCTATTAAGAGATATGTATATGCTTAAAGGCTACTGTATTTCTATATTGCCCTTGTAAATGTATATTCCCCTTACACCTACAAGAAAATTAGCAATAAGATAGAGTCTGCAAATGTTTATCTCGATTAACATGAAACATATGGAGAATAAACGTTTGTAACAATAGATTGTACAAGAGTAGAGAAAATAAAGTGAATGTAACACATCAGATTTTTAGTTAGTAATTTTCTTGCATTTATATTGAGTATATGAAGAGTTCTCTATTACTGACATTTTACAGAAGGATAACTTTTCAAACATAAATTTCATTATCCAACTGAGAAACAAGAGCAACTTTGTACATCCTTCACTTGCACTCTTGGGAAAATAAATCACATTTCCCTTTAATGATTAGTCTGGAAAGGGTTGCTTGTGGGTGGAGAGTGGCTATTGTCAGGGGAGCAGGTGTCATTACAGTTATGAATTTATGTCCCAAACTGAGGATGAGAAGTTATATTTTCCTTGCTTTTTTTCCGTTAATGGATTAGTTGCTACTGTCCTTAACCTTGTTCAGAGGCTGTGAAATCCTCTTCATTCGCAATCAATTTTGTATAATCTGAAAACTCGAAATAATCACTGCTACAGTTTTGTAATACCTGCTTCAAAAACAATTTTAAAGATTTTTTTTTATATTCTTCATAGAAAAGCGTGTAACAAACGTAAAGTTTTATTTAATTTCCAAATTCGCGTATCTTGTCATTATTTTTATACCTACTTATTCTGCTTGTATAGCAGTTATACCCAAATAAAAATTAACTTATAATTTTATGTGCACTAAATTTAATTAAATGAATCTTAAGCGTTCAAGTCTATTTTATAAATATTATGTTTTTTTTAAGTTTAGAGTCATTTTATAAGTCATTTTTCTAACGGTTTAGGTAATCAAATTCCAGGCCCTGAATTTCCGTGATGCAATCCTGCGATACTATAACACAAGAAGGCAACATTTAAATATTCTAAGTTCAAATTTATCAACTATACCATGCCTGTGATGCCTGCATTCCTCCAATTGTGGGCGTTGGGGACCAATTATATAGGGTCTTTCAACAAGAGTGTTCTATCTTTGAACTTAAATAAAACACGTTCTATAAATGAAAATTTTTGGAACATAATTGATGTCATTACGTGTGGAAGAACATCAATTAAGTGAACGCCGTGACTTCGTTGGGTTGCGCGTAGACGGTTGACCCAATTTTCAATGACAAAAGAACGTAAATTACGTCCAACTTCACTAATAACATGCGTGATGTTATTCATAAGATCATTTACTCTTTCTGGCTTGTTAACATAAACTCGAGATTTAACATAACCCCACAAGAAGTAATCCAACGGCGTTAAATCACATGACCTCGAAGGCCAGTTAACATCACCACCATGGGAAATGATGAAACCTCTGAATTTCTCCTTTAAAAGATCGATTGTTTCGAGAGCAGTATGACATGTGGCACCATCTTGCTGGAACAAGATGTTTCTGAGAACCATCCAATTGAGGCCAAAACTAATCCCTTACAAGAGCCCGGTATCTTTCTCCATTGACAGTTAGAGCTTCTCCATCTTCATCTTGGAAAAAATATGGACCAAAACCCACACCACACAGTAACCTTTTGGAGATGAAGTGATCGTTCTTGAATCTGCATTGGATTGAGATTGCTCCAATAGCGGCAATTTTGTTTGTTAACACAACCATCCATCCAAAAGCGAGCTTCGTCGCTGAAGATGAGTTTTCGACAAAAATCCGGGTCAGCTTCCAATTGCTCCATAGCCCAGTCAGCGAATACACGACGCTTCTCACGAACGGCGCCTATGTTTTCGTTGGAGCGCTTACGTCGATTACGTACAGGCTTTCTTTGATCGCTGACAGAACCACTTCTTTCAAATTTATCGATCAAACGCCGAATCTTCTCTCGCAGGGACGATTTTGCACACCGTGAACTTCACGCAATAAATGGAAGTTTGGCGAACAGATGATCCATTTTGATAATAAATTTTCACAATTTCTACGCGTTGCTGAATGCTGTAACGTTCCATGGCTATTTGTCAATAACAACTGTAACCACATGAAAAAACTTACTGCTGTAACTCAATAACGACAGCTATCACATGTTAAAGACCCTATATAAAAAGTTTGTTGGAAGCCTGTCACCATTGCCTTAATCACTATAAATAGATTTAAAGCTATTTGTTCTAAGCTTAGAGGAAGTACTGCATTAAATCCAAAACATATGTATATGTTTGAGGTCCCTCTAATTAAAGCATATGTGTGTCTGAGCAATCAACTCAAAACGAAAAGTTTGTTATAAACCAGATTTCATACGTCAGAGGTATCTTTTATGGATACAAGCAAATATTTTCAAGGAATTTCCCCGCATCAAAACAACCCTTTACATAGAAAACTTTTTCTTTACTTTCGAGTTCCTCAAAAATGGTGTTAACGATTTTGATTAAAATAGATGTTTGATATATATTGACTTGAATAAAATGTGTATTTTAAATTTTCCATGAGTAGCATATTGTAATTGAATTTTGTATAACTTTCTAAAAGCTATGAAACCTTGAGAGGCAAAAACTTATTTCTAAAAATGCGTAGAGTTAATTAATTTATTATATTACTCGTAAGTTACTTATTTGTATCTTTAGACATTTATGAGAAATTTCCTCTAGTTGGGCGCTATTTTCCAGCATTTCAAGCTATACACTTTTAAAACATTATATCCGTTCTCTTGCTTTTCTTCAGGCAAGAAAGAGAGCATCCAAAATATAAATCCCATAATACATATAGTGAGCTTCTTTTTGAACACCATACTCTGTATGATTCTATGTAGCACACAAAGTCATTTCGGACAACATTTATCGTGACTATTTCGCTCATGCCGCACATGCGAGATAATAACCAATCATGTTTGAAGGAATGTTGTTCTTGAACCAATCACGGCTATGGTTCAACTCATTGTTTATCAAAATAGCTTTATCACCACCTTCTTTGGGCTCCTCCGTTTTTTAACACTCTGAAGAGGTCGGAGTATCATTTTGCAGTGAGTCCGCTACAAACAATCAATGCCGCTACGTTTCAACATAAAAATGGCAGAAACGATATTTGGTTAACGCTGCAAATGAAGATATGTATAGACAAGATTAAGTAGGCATGCCAATTCTAGCGCAGCGATAAGGAAGAACGTCATTTGTAATCCTTCAGGAGCATTCTCATCACATACATTGATCATTGTTTCATATTCTTTGGACTTTAAAACCACTGCATCAGTTTTTTTTTACTTTCTCTACTACGTATAGTAAGTAGGGCAAGTATTGTATTCCACTCAAAAATTCGATATCGAGATTTCACCGAAAATACATGTTTTGAGATCCCCTGAATCCAAAAAAAGCATTTTTGGAAACATGTACGTGTGTGTGTCCGTCTGTCTGTGTGTGTGTGTGTGTGTGTGTGTGTGTGTGTGTGTGTGTGTGTGTGTGTGTGTGTGGGTGTGTGTGTGAACAGCATAACTCAGAAACGAACAGTCGAATAAACACCAAACTTGGTATTTAGGTTCAGTATCTTCCAAGGATGCGACACGAAGCTTTTCAAGAAAATCCCCCCACCCCAGATTACCCTTTACATGGAACATTTTTCTAAAAAAATTTTAATTTTCTCAAAAAAGGCTCTAACGATTTTGATTAAGATATCATATGTTTAAGATATTTTCATGACAAATAAAATGTATATCTTGAATTTTCTGGGAATGTCTCCAAAAGTATTCTTCATTGTGAACGACTTTTCCATAACTGGTAAACCATAAGAGATAGACAAACTGTTACTACATAAAAATGTAGATCGCGTTAAAATACACAATTTATGTCATATACTTTTTTTTTGAGTGAACCATTTTCGAGATATTGCTTTTTATTCCCTTAAATTTTTCAATACTTATTTTCTCAAATGGGAATTCGTTATTCATTTTTTGTCTTTGATATGCAAAGAGTATTAATCTGTGGGAAAGAGAATGGTGCTGCACCTAGCAACCAGTTATTAAGAGATATGTATGTGCTTAAAGGCTACTGTGTTTCCAAATTGCCCTTGTAAATATATATTCCCTTACATCTACAAGAAAATTAGCAATAAGATAGACTCTGCAAATGTTTATATCGATTAAAATGAAGTACATGGAGAATAAGCGTTTGTAAAAATAGTTTGTACAAGAGTAGAGAAAGTCATGTGAGTGTAACACATCAGATTTTTTCCCTGCAAGTTTTGGAGCAGTTCCTTGCATCTCTCGCCTCTTGAAACTCCTGGTCTTCAACTGGATTGAACTTTATGTCACATTCCTTAAAATACATTTCTTGTGATATTCCACGTTGTTTTTAAGCATCAATATGAAGAAATCAAACGCAGAAGAGTACAAGAAACACACAATAAAATCAACGAGATAATTGTGTTTCTAAATAATGTTCATAATAAACCAATGAATTCAAACAAGTTAACATTTATCAGCATTTTACTCTAAATAAAGTCATATCTATAATGCTGATAATATAAGCTTTATTTTTATATTTTCTCTATTATGAGCTTTCTTTAAATCATAGATAAACGAATAGCGAATTCCAACTGCACGCCAGATGGCACAAAATGATACCTATATGATCAAGTTGCACTGATCAAACAAAGCCTGACCATACGATTCTAACTTGTTTTCGAAAACAATGCTACTTATATTGCAAATAAATATACATATTTTATGAATTTATTATAATAACCATGATTTTAGCAAGTGCAACTCATGACTTCCAAATTTATTGATGATTTGGAAACCACTCGTGGCATTAATACAGCCTATTATACGCCGTGTGTTTTAATACTGACCAATAATGTTTAGTAATGCCTTGGATATCGACAATCAAGGTAGTACTTATAAGAATGCGATTTTATCGGATAATTTCACTCGTTACTGAACCGTAATAGTAACAGCATGCACTTCAGTCCAATCCACTTCGATTTCCATCACAGAAAACCAGCAGATTCCTTTAACTTTCAACTTTGAAAATTGTGTTTTTAATCAATGTACATTCAAATACTGCCAATTTTCAAATATATTATGCTCTTGAAAAGAATGTGTCTTTATTTGGTTCTGATTTCAACTTATCTTAATTTTAAGAATAACTATTTTCTCATTCCCACTGTTCGTAGCATTGGTTAGTATTCCGTAATACATTCGATTGTTAATTCATTTAGTTATCTGAGCTGATACAATTGTGATTTGATTTTAAACAAAACTAGCAGAAGGTAATGATTATTTTGATATAATGTTACATTTTATTCATATAAGTGTCTTAATAAATCCCACTCGTAACCGCTCATGGGATTCCTATGATAAACAAGAAGTATTAAAAACTAGCTTTTTAGTTTCTCTACCAAGTACGTAGTAGATAGAGAAGGTATTGCATTTCACCCAAAAATCGATACCGAGATTTCACCGAAAATGTATGTTTTGAGGTCCCCTGAATTAAAAAAGAACTTTTTAGAAAAAGGTCAAGAAAATTGCTCCACCCCCAACTACCCTTTTCGTGGAACATTTTTCTAAAAATTTGATACTCTAAAAAATGGCTCTAAGATTTTGATTAAAATACCATGTATTAAATATATTTACATGACAAATAAAATGTATGTCTTGTATTTTCTGGGAATAGCTGTGAAAACCTCTCCATTCAGAAGGAGTCTTGCATAACTGGTAAACGTTAAGCGATAAACGCAAACCTACTACACAAAAAATGTATATCTCTTTAAAACACACAATTTATTTCAAATAAGCCTTTGTGTGTGTGTGTGTGTGTGTGTATTATAACCTATTTTTGAGATAACCGTTATTAATGGTTCGAATTGTTCATTACTTGGTCATTCTCTTATGTCCCGTAACATTCAGTTGTTTCTCGCGATTCCATTGAAACAGTATGGAATTTTAAGAACAGCGTATAGCGTCCAGTTCTTAAACATTTGACTATCGCTGTTCTCCATCTATTTCATATTAATTGAGATAAACATTTTCAGAAACGATATTTTGACATGCAAAGAAAATTACATTTTACACATAGCAACCAGTTTAAAAAATATTTGACTATCGCTTAAGGCCTACTATGTTCCTCTTGTTTTGTAATTGCAAGGGCACTATAGAAATACAGTAGGCTTTAAGCATCGACATATATCTTAATAGCTGGTTGCTAGGTGCAGCACCATTCTCTTTGCCACAGATTAATACTCTTTGCATATCAAAGACAAAAAAATGAATAACGAATTCCCATTTGAGAAAATAAGTATTGAAAAATTTAAGGGAATAATAAGCAATATCTCGAAAATGGTCACTCAACAAAAAAATGTATATAACATAAATTGTGTATTTTAACGCCATCTACATTTTTTGTGTAGTAAACTTTTGTCTATCTCTTATGGTTTACCAGTTATGCAAAAGTCGTTCACAATGAAGAATACTTTTGGAGATATTCCCAGAAAATTCAAGATATACATTTTATTTGTCATTAAAGTATCTTAAACATATGATATTTTAATCAAAATCGTTAGAGTCATTTTTTTAGAAAATTGGAATTTTCGAAAAATGTTCCATCTAAAGGGTAATCTGGGGTGGGGGATTTTCTTGAAAACCTTCGTGTCGCATCTCTGGAAGATACTGAACCTATATACCAAGTTTGGTGTTTATCCGACTGTTCGTTTCTGAGTTATGCTGTTTACAGACAAACACACGGACATGTTTCCAAAAATGCTTTTTTTGGATCCAGGGGGGTCTCAAAACATATATTTCCGGTGAAATCTCGGTATCGAATTTTTGGGTGGAATCCAATATTTCCCCTACTTACTATACGTAGTAGAGAAAGTAAAAATGTAGTAGATAGAAAAATAAGCTTTAGTAAGAATAGAATATAAACGATGGAGGATAGAGAAAGTCATACGAACGAATCAGAGATTTTTTAGAAATAGTTGCAGAGTAAGTATGAAAGTAAATGATATGGGTAGAGACAGTAATGCGATTGCAACACAACACATCAGATTCTTTTTGTAAACAGTCTTTGAATTCCTCTCATTTCTCGTTGACTTTTTGTATATAACTGCGATATCTTAAAAAACAGAGAAAAACGTACTGCACGAAAAGGCAATAAATAATACATGCAAATTTGCTTAGTTTTGCAACGTGGCACATTCGCATTTTAACGCTTACTCCATGAAACAATTTGTATATTAATGATTTCACAAAAGCAGAGTCAATAATGTAACAAGAACAAAGCTGATTTAAATATTAATTAAACGCGGTAAGTACCAACAGAACGAAACTTTTGGGTTTGGCTAATTAGGTATATCAGCGGAGAAAACTGTATTGTGCTTTTGTAAATGTGAGAAACATGAAACTTCAATATAAGTAAATTATGACTAGGATGTAGGATATGTTTATCGGAGGGGGACCCTCGTCACTGCGACCAGCTTGATCTATTGTGGCTACACCCCCCGGGAGGCAGGAAATAGGCGAAGGAACCTAAGAGGTCGCTGGTCCGCAGGCAGATAGGCCCACAGAGACGCGCAGAGGCCCCTAATATTCCCAGTTTGAACACCCGCGTACCAGAATCCCGAGAGAGAGAGAGAGAGAGAGAGAGAGAGAGAGAGAGAGAGAGAGCGACGAAGCGACCCTAATAGGCGGGACAACGCACCCTGGTGTTCACGGGGAGAAATCTTTACAATGCGCAAGCAACTACGTCTTCTGCCGACACCGCCAGCACCTCAGGACCTGAAGACACACCTGAAACGTGAAAGGGAGAGATGAAGTGAGAGGAAATGTGAGAAAGAAGAAATCGTGGTAGAATACACCACCCCGGTATTCACCTAGGTGACCAGGGGAACCCCACAGTCAGAGTGGGCGGTCACCGGGAATCGAACCCAAAACCCCCTGAATGCGGGTCACAGACGTTGACGCCTAAGCCATCCGCTGGGTAAACTTTGGCTACGACTCCAGATATTTTATGTTAATTCTTGTACATTTTACATAACGTCGCAAAGAAAATTATAATATGCTGAATAAGAGACAACATTTCAAAAAGAGGTTGTGTAGAACTTTTCATTTTGGGAAAAAATCAGTAACACCAAACTTTTGGATTTAATGAAACGTCCCTTCTTCGGAATTCTTGAGTTAATATTTCAAAGTACACTACTTAAAACCAACTAATGGCACAAACATTTTATTTGACATAATTGTTCATCTTAACGAGATATACATTCTTCGTGCAGTAATTTTAATTTTCGTCATTATTTACAACTCATTATAAATGGGCATATACTAAGCTATATACATAAATAAAACAATTTTAACCATCATTCTAAGACATCAAACATAGGATTTCAAAATCGTTGAAGTATTTTTGAGAAAATAACCAATAACTAAAGCCGTTCCAAGGATAGGAGGAGTTCCATGCAAATCTTCATCTGCATCCCTTAAATAAGTCAGTCTCGAAAAAGAAATTTGGTGTTTGTCTCAATTTTCGTAGTTCAGTAATGGGTAGATCCATGCGCGTGGATCTTCTTCCATATTGTATGCTTTTTTACATTCTCCACCGCATATCTATGTTAGGTAAAAGAAGTGCTGTATTCCTCCAAAAATTCTATACCACATTTCACCGGAAAGTTTCCAGGCTCCTTGAACGCAGAAAAGCGTTTTTAAGAAAACCAGAGTGTGAGAGAGAAAGAGAGAGTCGGCATTTAATCCAGCATCTTTCAGCATGTAACGAGAAGATTTTCATCAATTTACTCGGCCCAAACTACAAACTACCCTTTTCATACCAAAAATTTGGTTATACTTAATTTCTCCAAAAATATTAAATTTAACCTTGCAATTTTCTGTAAATACTCTTTGAAGTTCGCTTATTTTTTATGAATGTTATCTAATGTCGTATATCCACTAGAAAAGCATAATAAAAACAGATATTTACTTTAATCAAAAGCTGATTAAAATATATATATATATATATATATATATATAACATTTATGTAACAAGTTATCTTGGTAGCGTTAGTCGGTTTCTAAATATTACATGGTTACATTTTCCTAAATGTAAATTTATCACCTGATGCTTGAAAGTTGTTGATTTTTCTGTTTTATTTTCCTTTGAAAGAGCTTGTTATTATAACCATATTTATTTTCCATGGCTACTTGTGAATTTGTTCCCCCTTGCTTTCCAATAAACACGTGGACATTTATTCTGCATGTTGTATGTGACCAAGTACTTGTTGCTTAATTTGAAAACATTTCTACATAAAAATGTATCCTGAATACCGTAATGTAGATGGAGTGACTTTTTAATAAATACTAAATATATAGGGTATGTATGCAAATTTATAATGATTAGACAAGTTATTGAGGAGTACCTCAAAACATACATTAAGGGTGGAATGCCAATATTTATTTTTTGGGGTGAATACAATGCTTTCCTTACCTTAGATAAAGGGTAGAGAAAGTAATTAATGCAATATTCGTTGTATCGATATTTTATAAATGACAAAACTTGTCAGAAAAAGTCGTGTTCAATATATTTAATAATGTGATGTTTCAAAGTGAATGTTTCAAATGTTTTATTCCCTGCTGTGTTCCTAAACCCTCCTGAGAATTTAATATTCTAGTGCCTGTAATCTAAATGGCATTCCTCTCGTTTCACAGCTGTCTAAGTTATTTATCTATACAAATAAACAGAGAAACTTTGCGTGTGGTATTATTATTTGGAGTTTTTTTATGGACGCTCTTTAACTGCTATGATTCTTAGCGTCCCATCCTATATTGGGCGTAAAAGACCGGAAATTTTGCTCAGAGGCCTCTTTATCAGGCTTGAAGTTCTTTTTTTTTAATTTGTTTATTTTAAGAGTCGCTTTGACAGCTTGGTCATATTGCGACTATGCAATATATAAAAACAATTCAGTTCATTATATTACAAGCAAAATTTTAACGCAGAATTAAACAAAGGATTGTTAACAAATTTATTAAAGTTTTAGATCAAGTTTTATACGTCTGAGGAGGAGAAGAACTTGCTTGAATTTTGATGAAGTATTTAATGTGGATAGATCTTCAGTGATGCCGTAGAGCTGTCGTTCTGTAGTGTACCGTTTGTATTCTGTGAAAATATGTTGATGTAAGGTGAGTGTTGCAGACCTCACAATGAGGTGGGTTGTCTTTGGTGAAGATTACGAGATGTCCAGTATGCCCAATTCGTAGTTTTGTGATAATGATTTGCTCTTTTCTCTTTAGGGAGCGTATGGGACAAGAACTATTGATGTCATATTTCCTTACTGTGTTCAATTTGTCTGTTAGGTTTTGGCTCCATGACTGGTTCCATTTTTCTCTGAGTTTCCTGGAAAAGTGTTTTGTGACGTCACGATAACGTACTGGATGTTGTATAATCTCTGTAAGTTGAGTTACTTCCTTGGCTGCTTGTCTGTTTCTTCATTGCCTTTGATGCCACAATGAGATGGAATCCAGGAAAAAAGGATGTCCTTGTTTGTAAGAACTTGGTGATGAAGAGTTTGAATTTCCTGGAGTAACTCTAAATCAGTTGAGCGGTCTCTAAGACTTTGAGGATCGCTTAGTGAATCAGCAAGTATAAGGAAGTTACTGTGACCGGATTGGGTTATGTATATCAAAGCTTGCTTAATGGCATAAAGTTCGCAGGAAAATACAGAATATGGGCCAGGAAACTTTAATTTAGCAGTGTTATCAGGGCTTACCTCAGCACACCCACTCCGGTTTTCCGTTTTGGATCCATCGGTGTAGATGAATTTACGGTTTGAATGAACACTTTGTGTTTCTTGGAAGACTAGTCTGTATATAGATGTATCTGTGTAGAATTTTGGATATTTTGTAACATCCAGCCTAACTTTGGGAACAGATATTCTCCATGGTGGTAATTCGTCAAACATCCGTGGCATTGTCGGAGGGAATTCTGGACCAACGTCCTTATTTTAAGATGAAATGGAAACGACTGCCTTGACTTCGCTATGAGTTTTTCTTTGTATTTGTCAGAGAAGACGTGTAGATAGATTGCTGAGTTAGGTCTTGCTGAAGTCTTGATTGTATATTTCAAGCTCAGTTCCAGCGACAATTCGTTGGTTTCTATCAATAGGCTGGCCACAGGGCTGGTTCTAAATGCTCCTAAGCATACTCTAAGAGCTGTTGTTTGAATTGTATTTATTGTTTTTAAAGCTGTTTGTTTAGCTAAGTTATATACCTGGGCACTATAGTCCAATTTTGTTCTAATAAGAGCTTGGTAACTTCGTAAGTGAACGTTAAAGTCAGCACCCCAATTTTTATGTAACAAAGCTTTTAGAACATTTATTCTTTTAATGCACTCGTTTCTTAATTCGGCTATATGGTATTTCCAGCTTAACGATGAGTCAAGTTCTTTTACGTGCCGTAAATCTACAACACGGGACCACCGGCTTTACTTCCCTTCCGAAGGAAGCCATGCTATGGATCTTTACGCCCGAAAAAATCCATCCCTCCAAGCCAGGTTTGAACCCGCGACATCGGGTACTAGAGGTACCACTAGGTCACGGATTATTTATTATTTATTTATAGACACTCTTTAACTGCTGTTTTCCTTAGCGTCCCGTTCTATATTAGACGTGAAAGACCAATAATTTTGCTCAGAGGCCTCTTTATCAGGTTTGAGGTTCTTTTATGTGCCATAAAGCTGCGACACGGGACCACCGGCTTTACTTCCCTTCCGAAGGAAGCCATGCTATGGATCTTTACGCCCGAAAAAAATCCATCCTTCTCCGCGAATTTGAACCCGCGACCTCGAGAACTAGAGGTATCACTAGACCATGGATTATTTACTATGTATTTATTTATTTATTTATTGACACTCTTTAACTGCTGTGGTCCTTATTGGACGTCAAAGACCGATAATTTTGCTCAGAGGCCTCTTTATCAGGTTTGAGGTTCTTTTACGTACCATAAATCTACGACATGGGACCACCAGCTTTACTTCCCTTTCGAAGGAAGCCATGCTATGGATCTTTACGCCCGAAAAAAATTCATCGCTCTCCGCCGACCTCGAGAACTTGAGGCTAGCATGGTAACCACTACACCACGGAGGACGACACTGTTGTCATTGAAAAGCATGTTCTTTCTGAGGGACATAGAGTATAAAAACCTTCTAATTTTAACTCCAAAAGGCTACAAGACAAGAAGAATACGAACATGCAGTCATAACAGAAGATCTTATTTGGAGTTGTTACTTCACTTCACAGGGAATGCGTGTAAAAACAAAAGCCAATTATATTTTATTCCATATACTTAGTTGGCCGTGATAATCATAATAGAATATCTTACTAGGGGTTGTTGTTACTCTACTCCACAGAGAATGGGTGTAAAAACAAAAGTCGATTATATTTTATTCCAAGCAATACACGTAGATAGCCATGATTCTAAGCCTTGAAGGAATACTATGTCATTTATTCCTTCATGTGCTAAGCAAACACAAGACGGAGCGAAAGAAACGACAATCGCATCATTTATAAGTGCATTGTGTCCGATATTTCTTTAATTGGCGTTTATCAAATACTACAGATAAGCGAGATGAAGCTGTATCAAAACCTCTGAGTAAAATTTATTCTAAATTTATAGATTATGCGCCAAAACCTTTTAAAAACCCTTATGTAGTACGTCTTAGTGCATTTCCTTTTTATGTTGCAATCAAACTCCATTTTCATTGAATATTAAATTTATAAAGCGAGAAAATTCTGCCAGCTAATATCCAAAATTACTGAAGCGTCATCTTCTATAATCAACCACTGAGATTATTTTTCTCAAGAGTTACAGATTACATATACACCAAGCCAAGAAGGTGTCTCACTTGCTGACTGGGGAGTGAGGGTTTGTGAAATATTCAAATCCCCGAGAGAAAATACAAAGTTTAAGAGAACATAACCTAGTAAAGCCGCAAGCCTTCATGGTCAGTGTCATTCAAATAAGTGAAGCGTATCTTCCGGGCAAGGATGCATAAGTTCATTTGTTTTAATATCATTGCATCCTAACTCGGAAGACAAGTTTTACTTAATTATTCGACCGTTTGGATAATTATTTCACCGCTGTAAGATATATATTGTACATTTCCAAAATTGAGAACACTGTCCGGCGGGGGTAGGGAGGTTAAGAAGTTCAGAAATGCAATATCCACCGATGTTTTTCTTTCATCTCTGTGAATATCTGGTAATGTTTGGTTTATTATTACGAATATCATCATAGGCATTACTAAATTACAGTTCTAAGGGATAAAGAGCGGATGTGTTACATTCGCACGACTTTCTCTACCCACTATCGCTTATTTTTCTACCCATATCATTTTGATCAAAATAAACTTTTGCAGAAATAGCTGTATTGCACATTTCACTGTAGATACGAGTGGGCTAGAGGAAACCGAATCGATATATATTTAAAAGTGTGTCGCTATAAGGTGGCATTGAAATTCCATGACCGCCAGAAAAATTGAACAGCGACAGCACTTTAAAAATCTCGAAGCACTAATAAATTCAGACTAATAATAACGGATATCTCGGAAATGGTTGATGGCACAAAAGAAGTTTTTTGAAATAAACTGTTTGCTTCAAAGGCTTTTTAATCTTCTGTGTATAAAGCTTAGCCTGTCTCTTGGCGTTTACCAGTTATATAAAATTACACAAAATTCTTTCCGATCAGACTTCACAAGCTATTATCAGAAAATTCAAGATATACATTTTATTTGACATGCAAATATCTTTCAGATATGATATTTTATTCAAAATCGTTGGAGTTATTTTTGAGAAAACCAAAAATATCGAATTCTTTTCATGTTAAAAGGGTAGTTTAGATTGTGGGGTTTTCTTGAAAATCTTCGCATCTTTGGAAGCTTCTGAACTTAAATACCAGTTTGGTATTTATCTAACTTTTCATTTGAGAGTTGTTGTTCACAGACATACACATGCATAAAAAAACCTTTTTCTAAAAAAAATATTTTTGGGGGTTTCAACGGGCTTCAAAACATGTATTTCGGGTGAAATCTCGACATCGATATTTTGGTTAGAATACGTCCTCTATAGTAGGTACGTAGTAGATTAAGCAAAGCTTCGTTTTAACTACTCTACAACAATTTCAGAGAATTTGTAAGGAGGTAAGATGTTAAATTAATTAAATCAATTGGGTTTGAAAAGCCACACATACAGTGCTGGATAAGCTAGCTAGTAACAGCAACCGTAAATAGACATGCAATAGATACTTAGTTAAGCATTGCAGTAGATTGTGAAGCTGAGCTGTGTAATGGAAATGGAATGGTTTACCAGCGTCTCATCTCAACCGACGTGATGATGCACCAACACATGTGAGCAGGCAACTGTACCTCGGATTATTGGTATTGTCTCAAACTAACCTTGTTAGTAATCATTACACACACGTCTCCCAGGGTGCGAATTGACAGATGCGAGGGAGGGGAGATATTGGTATTAGGTTGCATCATAAGGAGAAGTGAGCGGTGGAAACTGAAGAGCACCGTATTAGCCACGTCCGCTCCATATTATCACACTGTTTTTAGAGAAATAGTGCTGTTGAACGTGTAGATCTTAAACGGTAATGAGAAAGAAAAATCTGATGTGTTACATTCAATAACTTTCTCCACCTCCATCAGATTATTCTTACGAAAGTTTATTTTCCTATTTTATTTTAATCAAGACAAGAAACACATTCCGTTAGGGTACCAAAGGAACAGCGATAGTCAAATGTTGAACACCTGGACGCTATACGCTGGCCTTAAACTTCCATGCTGTTTCCATGCAATCCAAGAAACAGCTGAAAATCGACGGAACTTAAAAAGTAATGACAAAGTATTCAACAAATCGAAGCATTAATAACTGATATCTCGGAAATGGCTGCTTCCACAAAAAAAGTTATTCGAAATAAATTATGTGTTTTAAAGAAATAAATATATTACTTTCTCTACTACGTATAGTAAGTAGGGGAAGTATTGCATTCCACCCAAAAAATCGATACCGAGATTTCACCGGAAATATATGTTTTGAGGCCCCCTGAATCCAAAAAAAAGCATTTTTGGAAACATGTCCGTGTGTGTGTCTGTGATCAGCATAACTCAGAAACGAACAGTCGGATAAACACCAAACTTGGTATTTAGGTTTATATCTTCCAAACATGCGACACGAAGGTTTTCAAGAAAATCCCCCACCCCAGATTACCCTTTACATGGAACATTTTACAAACATTTTAATTTTCTCAAAAATGGTTCTATGATTTTGTTTAAAATATCATATGTTTAAGATGTTTTCATGACAAATGAAATGTATATCTCGAATTTTCTGGGAATATCTTCAAAAGTATTCTTCATTGTGAACGACTTTAGCATAACTGGTAAACCATAGGAGATAGACAAAATTTTACTACACAAAAATGTAGATCGCGTTAAAATACACAATTTATGTCATATACGTTTTTTGTTGGGTGAACCATTTTCGAGATATTGCTTGTTATTCCCTTAAATTTTCCAATACTAATACTTTTTCTCAAATTCGTTATTCATTTTTTTTTTGTCCTGGTAATGCAAAGAGAATGGAATACTCCACATAGCAACCAGCTCTTAAAATATTCGACTATCGCTTAAAGCCTAGCAATTCCCCTTGCCTCCATAAGAAAATTAGCAATAAGATTAACATCTCGATATCTCGATTAACATGAAGCATATGGAGAATAAGCGTTTGTAAAAATAGTTTGTACAAGAGTAGACAAAGTCATGTGAGTGTAACACAGATTTTTTTTGTGTAGTGCGTTTTCGTCTATCGATTAAAGTTCACCAATTATGCAAGATTATATAAATTTTCTTCCGAATGCACAGGACTTCACAGGCTATTCGCAGAAAATTCAAGATATAGATTTTATTTGTCACGTAAGTACCTTTAATATGTGGTATTTTAATCAAAGTCGTTAGAACCATTTTTAGAAAATAAAACAATTGAAAAACGTTGCATGTAAAGGGTAATTGGGGTATGGAGATTTTCCTGAAAGTCTTCGTGTTGCATCTTTAGAAGATAATGAACTTAAATATCAAGTTTGGTGTTTAACCGACTTTTCGTTTTTGATTTATCCTGATCACAGACAGACGCACCTTTTTCTAAAAATGCTTATTTTGTATTCAGGGGGCCTCAAAACATATTTCCGGTGAAATCTCGGTATCGAGTTTTTGGGTGGAATGCAATACCTTCTCCACCTACTTGGTACCTGATAGAGAAAGTAAAAATAAAGAAATAAACAAAGAAAAATGATATCTGATTTGGTACACTCACAAGACTTTCTCTACCAATTACAATTTCACAGGTACCCCTTGTGCTTTATTCCTACATGGTTACATGCTAGATGCGGAAATGACAGTTAAGCGGAAACAGCACCAAAGGGTTATATCTACTTTCTCTACAACCATCCTATGTATAATAGCTACATCAAGTAATTAATGTATTCCACCCAAAAATTCGATGTCGAGATTTCACTGAAATACGTGTTTTGAGGTCCACTAAACTCAAGGCATTTTTAGCAAAAGGTCTGTTTGCCTGCGCACAGCTTAACTCAAAAATGAAGCACACAAGCCGAAGATTTTCAGGAATGGCTCTCAAAAATGGCTATAATTATTGATATTAAAATATATTTCAGACGTTTATGTGACAAATTAAATATATATCTTGAAATTTCTGTGAATATCCTACGAGGATCTCTTCATCCTGATGGATTTTATATAGTTTTGTATAACTAGGAAATTATGAAATAGATTCTACAAGTAAATGTAGAACTTATCAAAACATAAGGCGATCTGGATGTCCATCATCATTACGTAGAGTTGAAGTATCTAATACAGTGTGAAATTTGGAGAATCCACGGTATGTAAGATATTTTGTTGATATTTATTTCAGTTATTACACATAATAGCAGTAATATTGTTGCCGAGTTTCAAAATTCTCGCTTGCTTGGTTATTTAAGTATTAATCTTTCATTTTGTAAATTCATTGTTCTAATAAAAATATTACAGTGGTGTCTTTTTAAAAATATTTACATCAAACATTCGGATTTCATAGTAAATGAGTTACCAAAAAGATTTATCGCATCAGATGTTTTGTATTACCTTCTAATTATTGTAGAAAAAAGTATTACTTTTTGCACTCTCCAAAATTCCTGATTTTTCAAAAGTTAATATATTTCTCAAAACTGGAGTATTATTTTAAAAACACATATGATCATTTTATTTAACGTACTTTTGAGGTGTGTAAAACTTTTTTGAAACAAATTAGCAGAGAACTACATCGCGTGGAGTATTTTAGGTATGGAAAAATGCAGAAAAAAGGTTTGCAAGAAAACAAAGTTTAAATTTGGACATGTCCATTAGTACTAAGCATGAGCATACTCGTTTATGGCTTCAGTTGATTGGTAGTTTAAATGCGTCAGGTAAAAAAACCACGTGTTTTCCTAACGTTTAGAATTCGTACTACTTTATTATGAAAAAATTATTATTCTAATTTTCCACAAATTTTTGTCAAATTTCAAATATGCATTACCTTAAGAGAAAAGAGTTGATTCGCAAGAACAGGTGATTCCTTATCGACTTTAACAATGCACTAAGTGAAAGTTTTGTACTTGTTTCACGATCTCTTGTGCAAGAGATTAGAATAACTCATTTTCGATATAGAATGGTATTATGCTGAACATGTCTATGTATTGTTAAATGCAATGGTGGTAAATGTTTATATCGCCTAATAATAATAATCTGTGGGAAGAAAGCTCTGAAGAGCCTGGGCCGACCAACCCGATTGCCGACCTTACACACACATGCGCATGACTAGAGGTTGACGATCATTCAATCGATGTGGGGAAATGATAAGGTCAGCACCATGCTTCCCCCAGCCAGAATGCTGCTTCCGTTACCTACAGATCCTTACCTGTTGTAGCCCCTCAATTTCCTCATGATTTCTCACAGTCCTATACACTCGCCGAAACAATCTGCAACCTCAGTGGTGGGCTCAAACCCATGCGCATTCCGTGGCTGGAAGGCGGAACACTATTCTGCAAACCACTACACCATGGCGTGGACTGTTTATGCATTTTGCGCTGTTAATAAATAAATCCTGTGGCACTACAGCTCGCGAAGGGCCTGGGCGTGCCAACCAGACTGCCCCCTCACGCCACGTGCGCACGTCAGAGGCGGGCTATCATCCAACCAATACGGCGAAGTAATGTGGCCAGCATCACGATTCCCCAGCCGGAAAGTTGAAGTGGGCACCGGTCCTATACCCGGAACGTAAAATCAGCACCATTTTCCCCTATTACCAACGTGAAATAACAAAGGTAATAAGCAGAAAACTAACTTTAGATGTGTATAAATGGATAAAATATGAATCACAAAGAAGTGTGTCTTATTTAATAGTAAAGTGCAGTTCAGGATTGATATGCTGCAAAATTAAGATGGCTGTAATCGAATAGATGCTTCAGTCGAAGCAGAATGCGGTTTATTGCATGTTAATGCAGGGATGGTTCTCGAATGAATGAGATGAGTGTATACGCGCTTTTATAATACACAGAATAATAAAGCAAAATAAACAACGACAACAAAAAAGAATATATCGAATACACTATTGAACGAAAAAATCTGATGTGTTACACTCACATGACTTTCTCTACTCATGTACAAACTATTTTTACAAACGCTTTTTCTCCATCTACTTCATGTTAATCGAGATAAACATTAGCAGAGTCTATCTTATTGCTAATTTTCTTGTAGATGTAACGGGAAAATATATTTGCAAGGACAATATAGAAAAACAGTAGCCTTTAAGCACATACATATCTCTTAATAGCCGGTTGCTAGGTGCAGTACCATTCCCTTTGCCACAGACTATAACTCTTTGCATATCCAAGATAAAAAAATGAATAACGAATTACCATTTTAGAAAATAAGTATTGAAAATTTAAGGGAATAACAAGCAATATCTCGAAAATGGTTCCCTCAACAAAAAAAATGTATATGACATAAATTGTGTATTTTAACGCGATCTACATTTTTTGTGTAGTAAAACTGTGTCTATCTCTTATGGTTTACCAGTTATGCAAAAGTCGTTCACAATGAAGAATACTTTTGGAGACATTCCCAGAAAATTCGAGATATACATTTCATTTTTCATGACAATATCTTAAACATGATATTTTAATCAAAATCGTTAGAGCCATTTTTGAGAAAATTAAAATTTTCGAAAAATGTTCCATGTAAAGGGTAGTCTGGGGTGGGGGATTTTCTTGAAAACCTTCATGTCGCATCTCTGAAAGATACTGAACCTAAATACCAAGTTTAGTGTTTATCCGACTGTTCGTTTTTGAGTTATGCTGTTCACAGACACACACACGGACATGTTTCCAAAAATGCTTTTTTTAGATTCAGGGAATCTCAAAACATGTATTTCCGGTGAAATCTCGGTATGGAATTTTTGGGTGGAATACAATACTTCCCCTACTTACTATACGTAGTAGAGAAAGTAAAAAGTAACATATACATATTCAAATATAGCATCTTAAATATCAAAATCAAAAAATCAAGGGTACATTCTATTACGATACATTGTTATCCCCTATTCTATTACGAGTAAACAAAAGAACAATTAAGTAAGATAATAAACACAACGCACTAACAATAAGTGAAAAATGCATAAAATACCATAAAAACAAAGCACCAATATCTAGTCGGGACATTTAGTTCTGCTTATACCTTCCCTACGCTTCTTTGATCTCAATGTCTCACCTTAAGTAGATATTTACCTATCCCCTCCACGTCTTCACTGCCTGCCAGTAGCGTCCAACATGCCCTTAACCCTCTATTCGTGATGCTTAAGTATCGCAGTAAATATTTTTACCTCCATTCCTCTATACTCCTAGAGCTTGCCAAGATATACACCACATGGATCTCGAGCTGTTTACTGCATGAAAACTTATGTCCCATTGCCACTGGAGCTCTCGTGCTCTAGAAACTTGTAAACACCAACCCAATTTGGGACTTTAATTTCTTAACGTCGGTTTTTACAACTCAGGTTTGTATAGAGGGTGAATGAAAATAAGTAAAACAATGCACCAAGAAGCCTACGGTCCACTGATCTGAGTTTTATTCACGTTCTTCTTGTGAGAATAGCAAACACTTCAGCAATCCCCGCATCTCTAAATCGTTCACTCCTAGTTTGAGAGGCAGCCAAGCTTCCTTCCACAACACAAGAGAACTTCTGATTGTGATTAATTCTAAAATTTCTTTTTCCGGTTAAAATATAACTGCGATTTATTTTTATTCCTTAAATGAATAACTCTTAAACTGTAAAAGGCTGATGAGAAGTGCAATACAGCAATTGGGCCAGAATTATTTCCCTCGTTTCAGAGGTTAGAACAATATGGAGAGGCGATGTCATTTTTTTTTAACTTACATTAAAGTGATAACTGACAACAAAGATTACACGCATGAAAGGAATCAACAGAAAATGTTTTTACAGCGTCCAAAGCAACTGTTGTATTTTCAAAAAAAAAAAAAAAAATGTATGTTACACTCACATGACTTTCTCTACTCTTGTACAAACTATTTTTACAAACGCTTATTCTCCATATGCTTCATGTTAATCGAGATGTTAATCTTATTGCTAATTTTCCTGTAGATGCAAGGGGAATTGCTAGCTTTTAAGCGATAGTCAAATATTTTAACGCTGGTTGCTATGTGGCGCATTCCATTCTCTTTGCATGTCCAGGACATAAACAAAATGAATAACGAATTTGAGAAAAAGTATAAGAATTGGAAAATTTAAGGGAATAACAAGCAATATCTCGAAAATGGTTCACTCAACAAAAAAATGTATATGACATAAATTGTGTATTTCGACGCGATCTATATGTTTTGTATAGTAAAATTTTGTCTATCCCTTATGGTTTACCAGTTATGCAAAAGTCGTTCACAATGAAAAATACTTTTAGAGACATTCCCAGAAAATTCAAGATATACATTTTATTTGTCATGAAAGTATCTTAAATATATGATATTTTAATCAAAATCGTTAGAGCCATTTTTGAGAAAATTAAAATTTTCGAAAAATGTTCCACGTAAAGGCTAGTCTGGGTTGGGGGGATTTTCTAGAAAACCTTCGTGTCACATCTCTGGAAGAAACTGAACCTAAATACCAAGTTTGGTGTTTATTCGACTGTTCGTTCCTGAGTTATGCTGTTCATAGACACACACACACACACACACACACGAACATGTTTCCAAAAATGCTTTTTTTGGATTCAGGGGATCTCAAAACATGTATTTTCGGTGAAATCCCGGTATCTAATTTTTGGGTGGAATACAATGCTTCCCCTACTTACTATATAGTAGAGTAAGTAAAAATGTACTTAATACAATACAATATAAACCTATCGAAATGAAGAAAACTCATGTCCCTTCCCTTCCCTAGGGAAAAATCTCACTAAGTGATTTCTGATAACGCGCCCTTCTGCCTACAAACGTATCTTAAGAAACAATATTCAGCAACTTGCACTGACAACCATATTTAAAAATATAGAACGATGTACAGTTCTCTAGAATTTAAGGAAACATAATGTAATGGAAGCTCTGCTGTGTGAAACAAGGTGTTCGAAAATTGGTGTTACTCAGAAGCGGGCGAGTCGAAAACGAATTTACACAAGTCTGTAAATAAGAAGAAAAAGTAATACATACTTACTACGAGCAATCCTATTAACAAAACATGTTGCTTACAAGCAGCTGTGGCTTGTATAAATTCAGGGAAACAAATGGAAGAATACAGAGTCATACCTTTATGTGTGGTAAGCAGAGTGGATTGAAGATAGATTGAGTAATATTACATGATTGGTGTATATCGATTGTAGATTCTATATTGTTTGTAATTACCAGGGTTAGGACTTTTACGTGCAAATTTCAGATGAAAAAAGGAAGGGAAAAGGTGCTCAAATAAGGTGAAAAAAGGGACAATAAGCTGCTGGTTTATTTAAGAGGATGCACAACTAAAATTGCTATTTTCTAAACTATCCATTCCATTGGGCTGAAATTTTAACCACATGTCAGTCTTCTTTAGATATAATTTTTTGTGAACTTCAATCCAAAATCTTAATTAGTTTTCAAGTAATTAATTTTCAAAATATAAAATTATGGGTATATGCAAAATGCAACACATGATGCATTTTTCAAAAAAAAAAATCTCATTTTGCTTCTATGTCAAGGGAACTACAAATTTGTCATATAATTTTTTTTCTACCATTCTTAATTTAAGAGAAAAAAAGTTTTGCAGTTTTGTATTTGCATTTTTTCGGGTTTTTTTTTTGTATACATTGTTATCTTCAAAATTAGTAGCGCGAATACTGTTCATTTCACAGAAAAATTATATGACAGTTTTATTTATTTCGGTTTTTGAAATAAGCCTTCGCCGCCACGCAAACAGATGACGTCTCTCACAGTAACAAACTCACATTCAGAACAGCAGGCTACTGATTCTGTGGGATAGAATCACTCATTGTCAATTGCATTATTGGGAGCTCTTTATAGCGGTAGAGCGAGAGAAAGAGGTTTTCGACGAACACACAATTATTTTCCATTGTTGCGGGTGTGCTTTCAATTCCCGCGCGGCGTTTACTGAAAGAGGTAGGGTTACTATTCGCACATACACAACAAGCTGAGGAGACGTTAACTGAAAGTTAAAGAATAAATTGGAATGAAACTTAAAGAACAAAAGGGGGAAAAGGGGATTATGGGCAGGTTGGGACAAAATGGGATAAAGGTGCCAAAAAGGGGTATAGGTCCCAAAAAAGGGAAAAAGGTGCGAGAAAAAATGCCTGCTTTCCAACTAGAAACAAAATTTCACTCTGTGATATCTTTCCGCACAGCTTTAACTTACCTTAAGAAAAAATGTGCGCACTTAAAAATCCTAACCCTAGTAATTACGGTAGAACTAGCAATACACTAGAGCTATATTGAATGCGGAGTTTGCAATTAATAGTAATTTACGATACGAATATCGTAGCGTATCATATTACAGTATGGGATTGTAAGATAACCGATAAGAGTATTGTAATATGTAGTTACGATATGTGTATCGTATAACGTTTTATCTACTTTAGCTACGTAATATTGATTTTTTTTATTTAGTTTTGGTAAATTACATTTTTATTTCAGATGTAGCATTAGGAATCGCTGAAACAGTACACTACATTGATACATAATTGATACGTTTGTGTAATGAGCCACGTATGGTTTGATAGACGATTTGTTTGTTAGGTTTTTGTTTAAAACAGAAGAACATGAGTACTAGGTGAATTAAATAAACTTTGAAAAATGAGTTCTGACGAAGATATTGCAAACGCAGCTAATTCTATTATACATAGTTTAATTCCTAATAAATCCCGACTTCAGTATGAAGGTATATTGTCAATGTTAATAATAAATAAAATTGGTTCCATTTTGTTTATTATTTATGTATGGTTCACAATACGCAACCAGTTTCGTGATAAGAGTTAGCTTATGAAAATCGTTGCGTAATAGGAGCTTCATTACGAAACTAGTTAGGTAGTGAATATGTTTACAACTTTTTTTTTGTTTTAAAATCGATATTACATTACTAAAGTAGATAAACGAAATTATAATGTAGCTTATGTAGCGATCGTGGCCATTACGTTATTAGTTGAACGTAAAAGTCCATAATATTTCGGAAACAAAATGTAATGAGATGTAACATACATTACTATAATGTTTAGATTAGTTAATTGTAAAGAATAACTAGAATTTCGAAGTTTTATCGCGGACTACTGCTATCAGTTAAAAATATTTCTCGTAAAGTCGTAAAATAATAAATACTTCTTCCATTATCGACAGCCTAAATGATGGTTAGTGGCAAACCTTTTGTATCTGGTCAGAACATAACAAGGATGCCAAACTAACTTTGAAGCTACCCTGACCTTCCTCAGAAGCCGACAAAGGAGGAACTGCGTCTTTTAGTATTCTCCACACACACTCATTTGTAACAAGTTACTTCCGGCGCGCCATTCCTTACGCAAGCTGAAAATATTCAAATGCCCACGAAAGGAAACTGCAGACCTTCCTGAAACGAGATGACAGCTACTAAAGGAAAAAGTGGACAAATGGATACGTTTTAGCCTTCCTCAACTTGCATCATTAAGGAATTGTGTTCATTACAGAATTATGAACGTAGGAAGTGGTTCACGTTCTAGTTTGACGTAAGAACAGGAGCGAACACAGTATTCATTTTCCTCAATAGTAATCAAACTGAAATTTCGCTTATAACGCTTTATAATTCGAGAACAACTAAACAGATTGCAATCCAAACTCGATATTAACGAATTGCGTAATAGAATATATAAAATGCTACAATTACTTTCTAAGAAGTTGAAAAAGGAAACTAAGTGGAAGCTCGAAATGTCTCAATTATTACTCTTTAGAAACTTATTAAGGAAACCGGGATTGATATTTTGGCCATGACTTACAAAATTATCGAATTCTAGACCTCTATATATAAATTCACTTGGAATATATCCCGTGAAATTCTAGTTATCTTTTTCTCTCTGCCATTTTAAAGGTGTATTACAAATTTTGAAATAATCAATGAACCAGACATTTAAAGGCTTATAATTATAACATTTTTATTCCTAAGCAGTTTTTCTCCATTGTGCATATTTCAACGTGTAAATACCGATTGTGCGATTTATGATTTTGCACTGTACACAATTTTCGCTCTGTATGTAATTATTTAGAATACGAGTTTTATAAAATGGAGAGGAAACACGGAAAAACTGTGTTCAAAAATATTATTAAAATGGTTTGGCTTCCAGAAACTTCATTACACACATATTAGAATAAATGTTACTCTGAATATACATTTGCAGTATTAAATAAAAATCGGATGTATTATATTCACATTGACTCTTCTACAAACCGTTTTTGCATAAGCGTATTACTCTAACTACTCCTCGTTAACCCAGATAAACTTTACACGTTTCATTGTAGGATACAGTAGATTAAAATAATTGTCAGCTTTTTAAAAAGCGTATTGCTATATGGTGGTTTTGAAATTTCAGGCTCTTTGCAAGACCACGAGAAAAAAAAAACGAATGTCTTTCCATTTCAGAGAAGTATAAGTATTTGTAAATTCAAACGAATAACAAGATATACATGGGAAATTGTTAACTTCACAAAAAAATTCTGATGTTACTCTCACATAACTTTCTCTACTATTGTACAAACTATTTTTACAAACGCTTATTCTCCATATGCTTCATGTTAATCGAGATATCGAGATGTTCATCTTATTGCTAATTTTCTTGTAGATGCAAAGGGAATTGATAGGCTTTAAGCGATAGTAAAATATTTTAAGAGCTGGTTGCTATGTGGAGTATTCCATTCTCTTTGCATTACCAGGACAAAAAAATGAATAACGAATTTCAGAAAAAGTATAAGTAATGGAAAATTTTAAGGGAATAACAAGCCAAGCAATATCTCGAAAATGGTTCACCCAACAAAAAAAAAATGTATATGACATAAATTGTGTATTTTAACGCGATCTACATTTTTTGTGTAGTACAATTTTGTCTATCTCTTATGGTTTACCAATTATGCAAAAGTCGTTCACACCGAAGAATACTTTTGGAGACATTCCCAGAAAATTTGAGATATACATTTCATTTGTCATAAAAATATCTTAAACATATGATATTTTAATCAAAATCGTTAGAGCCATTTTTGCGAAAATTAAAATTTTCAAAAAATGTTCCATGTAAAGGATAATCTGGGGTGGGGAGATTTTCTTAAAAACCTTCGTGTCGCATCTCTGCAAGATACTGAACCTTAATACCAAGTTTGGTTGTTTATCCGACTGTTGTTTCTGAGTTATGCTGTTCACAGACACACACACGGACTTGTTTCTAAAAATTGTTTTGATTCAGGGGGTCTCAAAACATGTATTTCCGGTGAAATCCTCGCTATCGAATTTTTGGGTGGAATACAATGCTTCCCTTACTATACGTAGTACAGAAAGTAAAAATGTATTTGATATAAATTGTGTGCTTTAACGAGCTCTACATTTTTTGTGTAGTAAGATTTTGCCTATCTGCTACAGTTTACCAATTATTCAAAAGCCATTTAAAATGAAGAGGTCTTCAGAGGTTATTCCCAGAAATTCAAGATATACATTTCATTAGTCTTGAAAATACCTTAAATGCAAGGAAAATCGTTGGTGCCTTTTCGAGAAAACATTTTCGAAAACCTTTCCATGTAAACGGTAGTTTGGGGTGGGGAAATTTTGTTAAAAATCTTAAGTTTGGCATCCATTTAAATACCAAGATCGATATTTAACCGACTTCACTCTTTATTATTATTTAGGTATTTCCGATGAAATCTTGTATGGAATTTTTTATGAAATACAATACTACCTGTGCTTACTATACGTAAGTAGCAAGTAAAAAAATCTGATGTGTTACACTCACATGACTTTCTCTACTCTTGTACAAACTATTTTTACAAACGCTTATTCTCCATATGCTTCATGTTAATAGAGATATCGAGATGTCAATCTTATTGGTAATTTTCATGTAGATGCAAGGGGAATATGGTAGGTTTTAAGCGATAGTCAAATATTTTAACGCTGGTTGCTATGTGGCGCATTATATTCTCTTTGCATGTCCAGGACATAAAAAAAAATCTGATGTGTTACACTCACATGACTTTCTCTACTCTTGTACTAACTATTTTTACAAACGCTTATTCTCCATCTACTTCATGTTAATCGAGATAAACATTTGCAGACTCTATCTTATTGTTAATTTTCTTGTAGATGTAAGGGGAAAATATGTTTACAAGGGCAATATAGAAAAATAGTAGCCTTTAAGCACATACATATCTCTTAATAGCTGGTTGCTAGGTGCAGCATCATTCCCTTTGCCACAGATTATAACTCTTTGCAAATCCAAGACAAAAAAATGCTTTTTTTTGGATTCAGTGAGTCTAAAAACATGTATTTCCGGTGAAATCTCGGTATCGAATTTTTGGGTGGAATGCAATACTTCCCCTACTTACTATACGTAGTAGAGAAAGTAAAAAATGAATAACGAATTCCATATCAGAAAATAAGTATTGAAAAATTTAATAAATAAAAAGCAATATTTCGAAAATGGTTCACTCAACAAAAACAATGTATATGACATAAACTGTGTATTTTAACGCGATCTACATTTTTTGTGTGTAAATTTTGTCTATCTGTTATGGTTTACGAGTTATGCAGAAGTCGTTCACAATAAAGAATACTTTTGGAGACATTCCCAGGAAATTCAAGATATACATTTTATTTGTCATAAAAATATCTTAAACATATGATATTTTAATCAAAATCGTTAGAGCCATTTTTAGAAAATTAAAATTTTCGAAAAATCTTCCATGTAGGGTACTCTGGGGTGGGGGGATTTTCTTGAAAACCTTCGTGTCGCATCTCTGGAAGATACTGAACCTAAATACCAAGTTTGGTGTTTATCCGACTGTTCGTTTCTGAGTTATGCTGTTCACAGACACACACACAAGCACACACACAGACACACACACGGACATGTTTCCAAAAATGCTTTTTTTGGATTAAGGGGGTCTCAAAACATGTATTGCCGGTGAAATCTCGGTATCGAATTTTTGGGTGGAATACAATACTTCCCCTACGTACTATACGTAGTAGAGAAAGTAAAAATGAATAACGAAATTGAGAAAAAGTGTTAAGTATTGGAAAATTTAAGGGAACAACAAACAATATCTCGAAAACGGTTCACTTAACAAAAGAAATGTATTTAACATAAATTGTGTATTTTAACGCGACCTAAATTTTTTGTGTAGTAACATTTTGTCTATCTCTTACGGTTTACCAGTTATGCCAAAGTCGTTCACAATGAAGAATACTTTTGGAGACATTCCCAGGAAATTCAAGATATACATTTTATTTGTCATAAAAATATCTTAAACATATGGTATTTTAATCAAAATCGTTAGACCCATTTTTGAGAAAATTAAAATTTTAGAAAAATCTTCCTTATAAAGGGTAGTCTGGGATGGGGGGATTTTCTTGAAAACCTTCGTGTCGCATCCTTGGAAGATACTGAACCTAAATACCAAGTTTGGTGTTTATCCGACTGTTCGTTTCTGAGTTATGCTTTTCACAGGCAGACAGACACAGACACACACACACACACACACACACACACACACACACACACACACACACACACACACACACACACACATAGACACACAGACACACAGACAAACACACACAAGGTCATGTTTCCAAAAATGCTTTTTTTGTATTCAGGGGGTCTCAAAACATGTATTTCCGGTGAAATCTCGGTATCGAATTTTTGGGTGGAATACAATACTTCCCCTATTTACTATACGTAGTAGAGAAAGTAATAAAAATCTGATGTGTTACACTCACATGACTTTCTCTACTCTTGTACAAACTATTTTTACAAACGCTTATTCTCCATCTATTTCATATTAATCGAGATAAACATTTGCAGAAACGATCTTTTGACATGCAAAGAGATATACATTTTACACATAGCGACCGGTTCTAAAAATATTTAACCATCGCTTAAGGCCTAATATGTTCCCCTTGTTTTGTATTTGCAAGGGCAATATAAGCACATACATATCTCTTCATAGCTGGTTGCTATGTGCAGCACCATTCTGTTTGCCACAAATTAATACTCTTTGCATATCTAAGACAAAAAAATGAATAACGAATTGCCATTTAGAAAATATGTATTGAAAAAGTTAAGGGAATAACAAGAAATATCTCGAAAATGGTTCACTCAACAACAAAAATGTATATGACATAAATTGTATATTTTAATGCCATCTACATTTGTTGTGTAGTAAAATTTTGTCTATCTCTTATGGTTTACCAGTTATGCAAAAGTGGTTCACAATAAAGAATACTTTTGGAGACATTCCCAGGAAATTCAAGATATATATTTTATTTGTCATAAAAGTATCTTAAACATATGATATTTTAATCAAAATCGTTAGAGCCATTTTTGAGAAAATTAAAATTTTCGAAAAATCTTCCATGTAAAGGGTACTCTGGGGTGGGGGGATTTTCTTGAAAACCTTCGTGTCGCATCCTTGGAAGATACTGAACCTAAATACCAAGTTTTGTGTTTATCCGACAGTTCGTTTCTGAGTTATGCTGTTCACAGACACACAAATGGACATGTGTCCAAAAATACTTTTTTTGGATTCAGGGGGTCTCAAAACATGTATTTCCGATGAAATCTCGGTATCGAAATTTTGGGTGGAATACAATACTTTCCCTACTTACTATACGTAGTAGAGAAAGTAAAAATTCAATTGAATCCAGAATGGCTTGAATGCCTTTTACTTTGCTGCGGCTTCTGTTTTCTTTTTACTTTCTCTACTACGTATAGTAAGTAGGGGAAGTATTGCATTCCACCCAAAAATTCGATACCGAGATTTCAACGGAAATGTATGTTTTGAGACCCCCTGAATGCAAAAAAGTCATTTTTGGAAACATTCCGTGTGTGTGATTGTGTGTGTGTCTGTGAACAGTATAACTCAGAAACGAACAGTCGGATAAACACCAAACTTGGTGTTTAGGTTCAGTATCTTCCAGAGATGCGACACGAATGTTTACAAGAAAATACCCCCACCCCAGACTACCCTTTACATGGAAGATTTTTCGAAAATATCATATTTTTAATATATTTTCATGACAAATGAAATGTATATCTCGAATTTTCTGGGAATGTCTCCAAAAGTATTCTTCATTGTGAACGACATTTGCATAACTGCTAAACCATAAGAGACAGACATAATTTTACTACACAAAAAATGTAGATCGCGTTAAAATACACAATTTATGTCATTTTTACTTTCTCTACTACGTATAGTAAGTAGGGGAAGTATTGCATTCCACCCAAAAATTCGATACCGAGATTTCACCGGAAATATATGTTTTGAGACCCACTGAATCCAAAAAAAGCATTTTTGGAAACATGTCCGTGTTTGTGTCTGTGTGTGTGTCTGTGTGTGTGTGTCTGTGTGTGTGTGTGTGTGTGTGTGTCTGTGTGTGTGTGTGTGTCTGTGAACAGCATAACTCAAAAACGAACAGTCGGATAAACAGCAAACTTGGTATTTAGGTTCAGTATCTTCCAGAGATGCGACACGAAGGTTTTGAAGAAAATCCCCCCACCCCAGACTACCCTTTACATGGAAGATTTTTCGAAAATTTTAATTTTCTCAAAAATGGCTCTAACGATTTTGATGAAAATATCATATGTTTAAGATAATGTCATGAGAAATGAAATGTATATCTCGACTTTTCTGGGAATGTCTCCAAAAGTAATCTTCATTGTGAACGACTTTTGCATAACTGGTAAACCATAAGAGATAGACAAAATGTTACTACACAAAAAATTTAGATCGCATTAAAATACACAACTTATGTCATATACATTTCTTTTGTTGAGTGAACCGTTTTCGAGATATTGCTTGTTATTTCCTTAAATTTTCCAATACTTATACTTTTTCTCAAATGCGTTATTCATTTTTTTTATGTCCTGGACATGCAAAGAGAATGGAATGCGCCACATAGCAACCAGCGTTAAAATATTTGACTATCGCTTAAAAGCTACCATATTTCCCTTGCATCTACAAGAAAATTAGCAATAAGATTGACATCTCGATATCTCGATAACATGAAGCATACGGAGAATAGGCGTTTGTAAAATTAGATTGTACAAGAGTAGAGAAAGTCATGTGAGTGTAACACATCAGATTTTTTTTTCTTTTTTTGTTGAATGAAATATTTTCGAGATATTGCTTGTTATTCCCTTAAATTTTTCAATACTTATTTTCTCAAATGGGAATTCGTTATTCATTTTTTTGTCTTTTATATGCAAAGAGTATTAATCTGAGGCAGAGAATGGTGCTGCACATAGCAACCAGCTATTAAAAGATATGTATATGCTTAAAGGCCACTTTAAATACAAAACAAGGGAAAATAGTACGCCTTAAGCGATAGTTAAATAGTTTTAGAACTGTTGGTTATGTGTAAAATGTAATTCTCTTTGCATGTCAAAAGATCGTTTCTGCAAATGTTTATCTTGATTAATATGAAATAGATGGAGAATAAGAGTTTGTAAAAATAGTTTGTACAAGAGTAGAGAAAGTCATGTGAGTGTAACACATCAGATTTTTTTGTCCTGGTAATGCAAAGAGAATGGAATACTGCATATAGCAACCAGCTCTTAAAATATTTGTCTATAGCTTAAAGCCTACCAATTCCCCTTGCATCTACAAGAAAATTAGCAATAAGTTTAACAACTCGATATCTCGATTAACATGAAGCATATGGAGAATAAGCGTTTGTAAAAGTAGTTTGTACAGAGTAGAGAAAGTCATGTGAGTGTAACATCAGATTTTTTCTCCCCCCCCCTGTTGCTAGAGTTAGCGTTATAGCCTACTAAACCTCTGGGAAGAACGGATGAGGCGAGAGAGTACGATGGTGGCCAAGACTGATTCGGAAGGCGCAGCGGGGTCACTAACGTTTCCAGGTTGAGCGTCCCCGGCCGATCCCTCAATGCCTCCCGCCTCTATCCGGACGGACAGGTTTGAGCAGTAGGTTCCAGGGAAGAAACAGTTCTCTCCTTAAACCATATTCACCACGTGTGCTACACACCAACGAGTCTGACCCTGCAATCCTGAAAAACGCAAGGTAATGAAGTGAGAGGAAAGTCGTGGTAGTATATAATCTAATTCATCATTCGCCTATGAACTTGGGAAAACCACAACAAAGCCCTAGGTGACAGTGGTCGTTGCAACGGAAATCGAACCCAGGATCTCCCGAATGCGATTCTCAGACGCTACCACCCAGCCATCCCGCTTGGTTTCCCAGTTGTTAAATCGTGACCAATGCATTCGCAATGAAATGTCACAAGCTACCTTCGTAAGTATGCTATTTTAATGCTATTACTCTAACATTCATATTTCGTAATTGCTGTCATTTAGGAAGAAACTATCTTAGATGTCCTCCGCGGTCTAGAGATACTCTGGTTTCCGAGGTCGCGGGTTCAAACTCGGCGGAGGGCGATGGATGTTTTCGGGTGTAAAAATCCTTAGCACGGTTTCCTTCAGAAGGGAAGTAATGCCGGTGATCCAGGGTTGTAGATTTACGGCACGTAAAATAATCTCAAGTCTGATAAAGAGGTCTCTGAGCAAAATTTCCGGTTTTTCACGCCCAATATAGAATGGGACGCTAAGATCCATAGCAGTTAAAGAGTTAAATTTAAAAAAAAAACTCAATTTAAACTATCTTAGATTCTATGTCCGACAGGAAGAACAGTGATATTCAATGATGAAAGAATTCTCAAAAACGGTTTGCTGGTTTTTAAAACCACACGCACGCACGCGCGCACACACAAATTTTCTCTCCTTAAAATATTAATATAGATTATTATAACTTTGCAATTGCTTTTGTTTATTTCCCTTTGTTGTTTTCAATTATTTTTACTTTCTCCACTGCTTATCTATCGTAAGTATTCCAAGTATTGCATTCCACCCAAAAATTCAATACCGAGAATTCACTGGAAATACTAATTTTGAGGTCCCCTGAATAAATAAAAAGCAGTTTTAGAAAACTGTCCGTGTGTGTCCGAATGCCTGTGAACTGCAGAACTCAAAACTAATACCAAACCTGGTATTTCAGTTCAACGTCCCCCAAGGATGCAATATGAAGATTTTCAAGAAAATTCCGCTATCCCAAACTACCCTTTACATAGAAAAAATTCGTTATTTGTTTAATTTCTCAGAAATGGCTGCAACGATTTTGATTAAAATAACATATGTTTAAGATATTTTCATTAAAAATAAAATGTATATTTTGAGTTTTCTGGAAATAGCCTCTGAAGTCCGACGATCACCCTATTTCCGCCCGTGAGTGCGGAGAACGTTCGATTTGTACTCAGCGACTCCATCGTTTCCGCACATATAATAAGAGCGCTCGAGGGGGAATAAAACGTGTCCGCGAGAGTTCCAGTTATAAAAGAACTAATAATTTACTAATTCTTAGAAAAAGCATACAAGCATTAGGATTAGTATGTAAAATTAAAACAAACTTGCTGATGAAAAGAAAGCAGGTATTAATATGATATACGCAGCAATTCAACTGAAGATTTAACTCTACATTTGTAATCATTATTGAAAATTTCTTTTACAGAATAAAACTTAAATGTGCAACTAAAAGTGACAAATGAAAAATATCTATATTTTTGCAAAACTTAGCGTATATCTTCCGTAAACAATTAATACCTGCATTTGGATACCAAATTCTATCGGTATACTTTGCTATCAGGTATTAGTTTGAAATTCCTGAAAAACATTAGTTTCATATTTATAGTTTTTAGGCTTTTTCTTCTTATTCCTCATCTGGCTCTTCCTTTTCCCTCCTTAACTTTTCTTCCTATGTTTATGCTTTATTTTCTTTTTAATTCTCTCCTACTTCATCATACCGCCATTATAAATGTCACCTCTCCAGTTCCAAAGCGGAAGCTAAAGAGAAAATTGTTTAACCCAGATTATCGTTTCAAATATCATTATAGTTCATTTCCCCATGCCTTCTTCGTATTTTCATCTACTTCCTTTTTAGCTGCTGCGTAGCTTTTTGCTAGACCTTCTGTTTTGAGAACCGTGACAGTTTCTTACCTTGAGGAAGCAACATTTCGAGACTTTACTTGACCCTTGAGATGGCAAACACATCACACGCCTCCGTTACCAAGGAGATTGCATTGATTATACTCTTATTGCGAACTAGTTAACACAGCATTCCGCTGACAGCGACCTCAAGTGAGAGGGTTTACTATGGAATAATACAAGCTCAGTTGGACTGTGACTCATCTGAACAAACACCGATGACCTGCCAAAAAGAGGACAGACTGATCAAAATATCTACTAAACTTGCTGTAAATATTACAACACAGTACTGACACAAATTGGCTTCTGCGCAGCGCGCTATCACCAGGCTAGTGAGGTATAAAGTAACAGATTCAGACTGGATAATCAATCAAGAATGTCTTAACCAGGTGCACTTAGGGGAGTTGATTTGTAACAATCACTCAGCTTTATTTTCTCATTGTCATTTATTTTCATAGATATTCTACAAATTATCATATAAAGTTTGCTTTTCGTACTACATTCTGTTAACCGCGATAAATATTCACCAGAAATTGGTTCAACTAGGCAATACCATGGGCAATGTATAAGCATAGGAATTCTTAAACAATTGGCTTCAAGTTAGCCGCACTCAAGCAATTGTGATACAAAAAATATAAACAACGCGGCCACGAGTCACTGACGGTAAGGTAAACACGGTCTGGTGAGTGCTCTCTGCAGACGCTAAACCTACGCCGCTGTATCTCCGGCCCTAGCGTTTCATGAGGGTAAAGAAAGAGACAGGTATATATTAGAATGGCCACCTTTAACAATACTAGCGCTGCGCATTTCCATGCTAAAGGAAGCTATTCTGATTCGCTTCAACAGATAAATGGGGACTGTAATTTGATTTCTTTTAAGTCTGTAATAAATATAGTCTGCTGTTGTTGCTTAGAGCTTTGCTGAACATAAACCACAACATGAAAGAAAAGAATAAAAGATCCGGCAAGGTTTGCAGTGCTGAGTTGACTCGCACAGCAAAGGGTGGAAGTTGTCTACTAGGACCAATTACAGGCTCCCTCTCCGGTGCGTACACTGCAGTTTGGGCTGTGTTGCCGATTTTCTTGTAAGTGAAGCACGTGTCATCAGTAGCTGTTTGCTTTAGTCCAGGTGAACTTTGTTTTCTGTGCGCATGCGATTTACTGCGTTACCCTTGTTTAAGTTTCCTGTAAATGCTATCTCCATACTTTAAATACTATAACATAGGCAACTATTTCATCGTTTGCATTTTACGAAGAGATGGCACAGGTATACACACGTGTTCAGAGTAGGGGTAAGAATTGGCAACTCTACCTCTCTCGGTCGCGCTAAATGTCAGAGCCGGAGATAAAACGGCGGTACTATACACACTGTACAAGGCACGGGGTAGTTTGTAACCTGCGACGTCATTGTTCAATTTCATTTCCTTTCCTCCTGGCTTTAATGTTTAGAAATGCCCGTGCTGGTAGTATAAATTTTCTTTAAAAGGCAAGCAATAATTACGTAAGCATTATATTACCTACTCTTTACATGAGACGAAACAGTGGAGAGGGACCTAGGATTTCAAAGTCTACTGCTTAAAACATATATATATGGAAAACTAAACAACAGCGAATGCTTCAGAAGCAGTCCACTCCACAAAAATTGCATACCTTAGTGTGCTCTACATACATTTATAGTAAATGTGTGTATCTCTCCCTGAGCTTTCGCAATTATATAAGCTCAACAACGAGTCAACAAAAAGAGTTCAACTAAAGGGGTGTTTCCAGTGGGGGTGTTTCCAAAAAACAAAGTCTGACGAGTTAAATGCATGTGATTTTCCCTGTCCACTAGCTATCATTTATTTTAATATGTTCTACAAAGTATTCTTACAAAAACTTGTTTTCTATCTGCTTCATGTTAATCGAAATAAAAATTTGCAGAAAAGGTTTGATTACGCATTTCGATGTACAATCGATTAAGCTAAAATTGGCCGATCTCTCGAACATGCAAAGTCTCTTCGAGTGAGCGCGCGATTCACAACCGTCAGCTTGCGTGCACTGTTTTGGTTAACTCTATAACACATTGATTTGGACCGCCACTGACTTGGAGCAGTGATTAAGCTACGAGTACTTAACTCTACGCAAACAAATCGAGTTGGATTCTCCCTACTGGATTGTTATCTGTTTCATTTTTTACAACTCGTTTTACATACGTACAGTTACATAACATTGCTTGTGTTACTTCATTTTACTTACAAATAGAATTACAATAAATGTGTGGTTATAAAATTAAATTTACTGACTATGAAACCTCCTCTCGCCCGATAAATTAATGTCCTGGTTGCCAACTACCGGTATGATAGATTACTAAAAAAAAAAACACATACACAAAAAATGAAGAAAACCTGTTGTATTTTTATCATTTATTTAAAATGAAAGGGAAGAATGTTGAGTAGCTGCACGGAAATTTGAACTTGTAACCTCAGGAACAATAAGCTGTCTATCACTCAGCTGAGAGTGCTGCAATAAACGGGGCATTGTAACAAGCTTTAGATATTCCACTTGAGAACCACAAATAAATAAAGTGTGTTTTGTTACAATATTCAGTGTTGAAACACTCCGAAACATCTGTTTGAAACCCCATATATGAATTATTTTCTCGGATGACTTTCGTGATCATAGTTGTGTTCCCCATTATCACTACTACAAAAATATACGCAGTCTTGTGAACAAAGCCTGGCTGTCCCGAGCGCTCACGAAGCACCCGATTCGAGCTCCGTTTCGCAGGAGTTGACCAGTTTTAAATTGACCAAATGTACCTAAGTACTAGCTACAAGCTGTAGCGCTAGTCAAATCTTTAAAAAGTGGGTTCCTTTACGCTGACTGAAATTTCACATGAAACGAAATAACCTAGCACTTTAAAAATAAATAATGACATATTGGAAAGCTGAAACCAATAACAATAAATATCTATGAAATGCCACAAAAAATGCTGACATAAATTGTGTGTTTTAAGAAGATCTGCCCTTTTCCTGTTGTAAGTTTTCGTTTAGCTCTACCGGTTTCCCAGTCATACAAAATTCTACAAATTTTATTCAGGATGAGGAGAATTTCGCAGGTTATTGACAGAAAATTCAATATATACATGTTCTTCTTCACATACCATCTCATATGATACTTTAGTCAAAATATTAATCATTTTCGAGAAAATAAAAATAATTTTTTTCCATACTAAGGTTACCTTGGGAGGGGAAAAATTCCGCATTTTTACTTTACCATGTACATAGCAGATAGAGAAGGTATTTCATTCCACCCAAAACTTCGATAATGAGAACTTGCTACAAATGCTTCATAACCCCCCTGAATCCAAATAAAGTATTTTTAGAAAAATGTCCGTGTGTGCGCGCGCGTGTGTGTGTCTGTGAATAGCGTAACTCAAAAATAAAAACTCCGATAAACACCAAACTTGGCATTAAGGCTCAGTATCCTGCAAAGATGTAACATGAAAATTTTCAATAAAATCCCCCACCCCAAATTACCCTTTATGTGGAACATTCTTCGAAATGTTTTATTTTCTAAAAAATGTCTTAATCGTTTTGATTAAAACATCGTATATTACATGACAAGTGAAACTGATATCTTGAACTCCTGGGAATACCAATGTGAAGTCCTCTTCATTCGGAAGGAATTTTGTATAATCTTGTATAAGCGGTAAACGTTAAGCGATAGACGAAAACGTACTACAAAAAATATGTAGAACTCTTTAAAACACACAATTTATTTCAAATATGTTTTTTTTTTATATAAGCCGTTTCTGTTATTAAAGGTTCGAATTGTTCATTTCTAGGCCATATCTTAAAAAGTCCTGTAAACATTCAGTTGTTTCTCACGATTACATGGAAACAGTATAGAATTTTAAGGCCAACATATAGCGTCCAGTTCTTAAACATTTAACTATCACTGTTCGGTTTGTATCTATAACGAAATGTGTACTGTAGCTATTTCTGCAATGATTTATTTGGATTAAAATGTAGTAGACAGAAAAATAAGCTTTCGAAAGAATAGTTTGTATACCCGCTAATAAGCGATAGAAAGTAGAGAAAGTAATGTGAATGTATCACAGAATTTTTTTCCTAAAATGCTTTTTTGGGTCCAGGGAACCTCAAAACGTTTTTCCGGTGAAATCGAATTACAGATTTTTTAATACCATACATCCTCTACATACTCTAGAAAAACTGTAAACAAGGGAAAAGAAAACTCTTCACCTTGTTCTTGACTTCAACATTAAATTTGGTATTTATCCATCCTTCCACTCAGTTATAATGTCCATAGACATGCGCGTTTTTTTTTTTGTTTTTTTTTTTGTTTTTTTTTTTTTTGTGGATTCAAGAAACATCTAGTGAAATCTCTCGTTCAGATGTTTAACTCCAACACAATATTTGCTACCCTAGATAGGTACCTAAACGGCGGGGAAGGTAAAAAATGCATTTATTTTGTATTCTTTAAAATCCAGAAGGAGATGTTTGTATAACGCTTAGTCAATGTCCTTTCAATACAAACATTTGTCCAGAGCAAAAGATAATAAAACAGATCTTACCAGAAGGTTGCAATCTTGAGTCCAAGTTTCTTAGACGCCGATAAGAACCGTCTGGCGTTCTTTCCTGCCTTTCTGAGCTTCTTGGGCACCTTCGAGCACAGCGCCATGACGTGCGAAAAAGGTAAGCTACCGGTTAGCGTCCTGAACAGTGTCACTAAAGACTACGAAATACTTTTTGGTAATACAAAAAATACTTTTCAAAGCACAACGCTTGTAGCACAGAATACAGGTGATAAAAATAAACCTTTAGTTCTAACTACTGCTTTCAGCTAACTATTCACGTAAATTTTACTAATACTGCGGCTATAATCGAAATATTTACTCTATAACAGTACTTTCGATATAGACTATTTTATCGCAAAAAAATCCTAAAAAGGCAAACTTTTGCCCAGGCTACATGTCCTGAAGATATAGTAGGAACACAGTTCACAAAAGTTTAAAGGGTTTTTTTTTTCTATGTGGTACTGAATTAAAATACCTCAGCATACATTCTAGTAATGTATCAGCAGGAATTTAACGCGGCAGCTCACGCGAACTTGAACACTTCAACACGACGTTGTTGACGGACATGGGTGAAGATGAACTATTGCCTTGCCCTCTCCAGACTGCACTGACAGGAGAAGACATACTGTATCGTAGTTAAGATCATAGCGGCGTCAGGGTTATCGCTGTTAAGTCAACATTATTAGTTGTTCCCACGCTTCTGTTCTCGTCAAAAATCTCCCTTCGTCACAATACCCCTCCTCTGCTTTGTTTCTCTGTTTCATCCACATTTCATTGTCCTGTAGATCATTCTGGTGTTTTCTCATGGTGTGGAGTTTTTCCATTTATTTTACTTACGTAAGACAAAATTTATGACAGGGGGATTTCACCAGAAATACGGATTATTAGAATCTCTAAATCAAGCAGCTTTAGAAAAATGTCAGGAGTATAAGCATCTGTGTATACGAAGCGGATGAGAAACGAAGTGCATTACAGGATTGTGGCCAAGACTAGGCCTGTTGAGCCCGCTTAAGCAACGAAATTAAGGGATGAGGCGAGAGAATACGAAGATCGACCAGATATGATGGCATGAGATCTGGAACCGGAGTCCGTAACGTTTCCAGATTGACCTCATGGATAGTTTCGGGCAGAAGGTTCCATGCCAAGAAAGGCACAGTGCTCTCCTCAAAGCACATGCACCGTCTACCCCGCACACCCATTCCACCGCGCTTAACCCTGTAACCCGTAACCGAAAGGAAACAAATAAGACGAAATGAGAGGCAGAAAAATTTGTGGTAGTATCCTGGGATAACTATGAAAAAATTAAATTCGGTGTGTACGGGAATAGAACCCGAGGCCTCCCAAATGCGAGCCTCAGACACTACCACCTAAGTCATTCCACGCGGTCTGTGAATATATAGAAAAGCCGGATGAATACCACTTCATATTTAAGTCTAGCATACTTCAAAGATGCAAGCTGAAACGTTTTATAAACTTCCCCACAACGAACAACTTTTAACATCCGCAATATTCCTACCTCGCGACATCTGTGCTAATCACCTTTCCCCTTCATGACCTAAGCCTCTCTAATGTTCGTTAAACATTTCTCCTATTTAGGAGTAATGTTTAATATGAGAGGAAAATGGAACAAACATCTATCAGTAACTAACTACAAAGCACGAGGGCAGTTAAATGAATTATTACGTACCCTCTCGCGGATACCGGATGCACCTGTAGATACATTAGAAAAGATGTATAACTCTATGATAAGGCCGATTTTGTTATACGGAAGTGAAATCTGGGGATGGGAAAGAGCAGAGCATGTACATAAACACAGGTAGCATTTTGGAAAGGAGTTCTTGGAGTTTCACAAGGCACATCAAATTCAGGGGTATTGAGGGAGGTGGGATGTTATGAAGACACAATACACTGTAAAATAAGAGCAGTGAAGTACTGGCTTAGGCTGATGCAGGGGGATAACTCTACACTACGATCCAAATGTAATCAATACCAGTGAGAAAACCTGTGTCCTAAGTTTTGGGCAGCTGATTTGGAAAGGGGCTTGAGGAGAATAGGAATGGGGTCAGTATGGCTAAGAGCTGAAACAAATGACAAAAACATATGGAAAGGTGTTAAAAGAAGACTAAGAGACATCAACCAACAGGAAATAGAATCGGATTGTAAAATTAAACCTTCTCTAAGTCTAGCAAATGAAATAAAATTGAACTGGGGTAAAGAGGCATATATACTTAATTTAGGAAGAAAGGAAAGATAAGGAATGGCAGGTTTAGACTGAGGGACTGGAGGGCACAGAAAACGACTGACGATTCTGGCAGGAGAATCTGCCCATTCTGTGATTTGGATGAGAACTGGGTATATATTTTGACGGAATGTGCACAGTGGGAGAACCAGCGAACGATTAAACTGTAAGAAAATTCTTAAGTTCCTCAAGAAAAAGATTGGCATGTTGGGATCTACTGGCTGACCAGAGGAACTGGGCAATTTTTTGGCTAAAGTGCGCGAAGCTAGATAAAATTTGTTCAGTTAGACAAAGGTAATTTATCTCTATTTCTTGTTCCTTTTTGTTGTGTTTTCTTTCTCTGTTGTTTATTTTGTCACCCTATTGTATCTTAAATATGCATGTACGGTCAATGACCCATGCACTAAATACTTGTGAAATAACCTCAATAATTTGAAACCAATAAAGATACCTTATCTATCTATCTATCTATCTATCTATCTATCTATCTATCTATCTATCTAATTATCTGTAATGTTTCATCTTTTCAATAGGTGTCTACACTCAGAATCTAAAATACAACTTCTTATAGTCGTCACCAAACGCTGTATGGGTGCAGGAGAGAATGTTACGGAAAAAATGTAAATAAAAGTAAAAGGCACCAAATTTGAATTCATCGTTTTATTATGAAGAAAAGTAGAGGACCAAGTATAAATATGTTTCAAAGCAGCTTCTTAGGTTTTCAATAGTTCTCTGCCATCGACGTAGAAGGAATGAATGCCTTAAGCTACTAATGTGTGCCATCTCTTATCGAAGTACACTTAAAATGTCCATTTATCCAGCAAACCGTTTCTAACGAAATGGCTTCTTCAGTAGGATAGAACAGTCATAGGGGTTGAAATCAAGAGAGTATGAAGGGTGTGATAGGACGCCCTATCTCCAATTTAGTTACTTCCATTACAGGATGCTATCAACAAACGACTGACATTGGGAATCTGATCAAATCCAGTGCACTGCGCTCGTGAATTATCTTTTAGAAACGTTAATAAATACATAACAACTAGCGGCTCGTGAGTACACATTTTAGTGTTCAGAAAATTTTAGCTCTGGAAGTGTGAAAGCATCGGCTGTATGAAAGCTATAATTATGAACAAATTTATATAACTGCAGCCACTCCTTACAATAATAGTAATAATAATAATAATAATAATAATAATAATAATAATAATAATGCATAACTTGTCTGACGAAACAATGGGTTGTTTTTTGTGGATGTTTGCTGGGTACATAATTAGGTACAAGTACTAGGGTAAGGACGAAGTAATGTGTAAATTTAGGCAGTATTTTTAACCTTAAATGATTTTAGTCTAATTATATAATATATAAAATGTATGTAGCAGTCATTGTATTATGTTTATATTATTGTGTGCATATATAATAATGTTATGTGAATGTACTAGGTAATTTAATAATGTAGGAGCTGTGAGAATATAAGCTGAAAGTTGCTAACAATGAGGTAACCTTGAGACAATAATAAATTTTAAAGTTTAATAATGCTACTAATAATTCTTGGAGCAATAATAATGTAATACTTAAAACAGTTTATAAATAGCCAATCAACAACCAGAAAAGCTGAAAGTTAAATAAAAGTATACTATTGGAGTAAAATTAGCCAATCAGAGACTTGAAATAGAAAAATTTACAAATTGAAGCGGTAAACGCCGGTCGCTAGAAGGCAACATACCTGAGCAGTTCGTTCGCTCGGTACGTATTGAGTGTCAGACATATAAAATTCATTACTGCGAGAATATTATAAAGTTTACGTGTTAAAAAGTGCAAGTAATTAATAAATAATCTCACAGTGCTCAATATCAGTGAAGTGTTATTTAATCGTGTGAAGGATTGATAAAAGGAGTGATGTAAAAATTATAATTTGTGTAAGCCTACATTCTTTAGCCGCATCACCCCCTGTTTAGAGATACATGTTTATACAAAGTAATACTGACGCAGCCGAGGCAAACCTAAACATATATAATACTTAAAGAAACATTAAAATGCAAAGTAGATTCCTAAGCGTTGGGGCGAAGGCCACTGGAAAGTAAACTTGGGGCGAAGGCCACCAGAAACTTTGTATCGTACTGGGGCGAACACTCCAAGAAACTATCTCAAGTTTTTAGCTCCCCAAGAGTCGAACTACAGTACAACTCCTCCTAAAATAAACCTTCTTGAAAATTAAATTGTAGTTTGAGATAATGGATGGTATGAAGAAACCGGGCAGCGCTTCTGCACGTTAGCTACTTCTGTACAATGACTCTTAACGTAGGATGCTATCACCTAGTGGCATTGACGTAAAATTGCAGTGATAGTGGAAACAAAGTGTGGGGAAAAACTTCGCGCTAGTGCACTTTAAATGTGCACGACTCGCATGTATTTGGGACCATAAGTAATTAGGTCATATCAGTTGCGCATGCGAGAAACTCCTTAAAATATTGCACAAGTCAAGATATGCTAGGGACCCTGTTGCTATGTCCTTAAAGAACGTCCATAAATAAAACTGCATTTCATTTATTTAATGGAGTTCGGGGGAGTAGCGCAGTAGGTTTAAACGCTCTAGATTTTAAATTACCGCATATACGTTACTTTATTCGCACTCAAAGAAAAAATATCCAATAAATCCGCAAGGTTGTGAAAGTTGGCTGTCCACGTGTTCTTGCGCTCTTATGTAAGAGCCACTACTGCATATCACACACTTCTAAACGTACAATTAGATTTTACGCTTTGGCTCATGCTGTTAAGAAAACAAAGTAGTTTTTATGACTTAAACATCAACCCATGGCAATTCCATACTTTGGAATTTAATTATCCACAAAACTATATTTCAAAAATAAAAAAGAACCGTGTTTTCTCCGTCCACTATGACAAAAGTACTAACTAAAAATCTGAAGTGTTACACTCACACGACTTTCTCTACTCTTGTACAAACTATTTTTACAAACGCTTATTCTCCATCTACTTCATGTTAATCGAGATAAACATTTGCAGACTATCTTATTGCTAATTTTCTAGTAGATGTAAGGGGAATATATATTTACAAGGGCAATATAGAAATACAGTAGCCTTTAAGCACATACATTTCTCCTAATAGCTGGTTGCTAGGTGCAGCACTATTCCCTTTGAAACAGATTAATACTCTTTGCATATCCAAGACAAAAAAATGAATAACGAATTCCCATTTGAGAAAATAAGTATTGAAAAATTTAAGGGAATAACAAGCAATATCTCGAAAATGGTTCACTCAACAACAAAAATGTATATGACATAAATTGTGTATTTTAACGCGATCTACATCTTTTGTGTAGTAAAAGTTTGTCTATCTCTTATGGTTTACCAGTTTACCAAAAGTCGTTCACAATGAATAATACTTTTGGAGACATTCCCAGAAAATTCAAGATATACATTTTATTTGTCATGAAAATATCTTAAACATATGATATTTTAATCAAAATCGTTAGAGCCATTTTGAGAAAATTAAAATTTTCGAAATATGTTCCATGTAAAGGGTACTCTGTGGTGGGGGGATTTTCTTGAAAACCTTCGTGTCGCATCTCTGGAAGATACTAAATACCAAGTTTGGTGTTTATCCGACTGTTCGTTTCTGAGTTATGCTGTTCACAGACAGACAAACAGACACACAGACACACACACGGACATGGTTCCAAAAATGCTTTTTTTTTTGGATTCAGGGGATCTCAAAACATATATTTCCGGTGAAATCTCGGTATCGAATTTTTGGATGGAATACAATACTTCCCCTACTTACTATACGTAGTAGAGAAAGTAAAAACAATGGATGGGTAGATGTCTTTGGCTATTGACTGGAACGCAGGCCTGATGTAAGGAAAAGAAATAGTCCCAATTCTACTACACATTAGTTATTATATGCCGACAAATAAACACATTGTGGTTTAATACTTAAATGTACTGCACTATACGTGTAAAAAAGTGCAGAAATCAAATAAAGTAATAAATACAAACTTTTGAGTTAATATAATTGGCCAGACGTATCGCATAATATGTCTTAGAAAACCAAGTTTTTGCACACAGGTTCAAATTCTTAATTTCATAAGGAAAAATCCTAAGGAAATTTCTAAGGAAAAATCTGGTGAGTTGCATTCACATGAGTTTCTTTACTCAGTCTTCTACAAATTATTCTTGCAAAACATGGTTCCTCTATCTACTTGTTAAACCAGCGATAAACCTCCTTTACACATTTAGACAGCCGCTTTAGATATAAGATTACAATAAGCTAAAGTGATAGATTTTTAAAAAGCGGATCGCTATGTTATATTAAGTTAAAGTGAGTTTTATTTATGGACGCTCTTTAACTGTTGTGGTCCTTGGCGTCAAATTCTATATTGGGCGTGAAAGACCGGTAATTTTGCTCAGAGGCCTCTTTATCAGGCTTGAGGTTCTTTTACGTGCCGTAAACGGCACGAGACCACCGGCTTCACTTCCCTTCCGAAGGAAACCATGCTAAGGATCTTTACCCCCGAAAAAATCCATCGCCCTCCGCCGGGTTTGAACCCACGACCTCGGGAGCTAGAGGCTAGCATGGTAGCCACTACACAACCATAATTTGGTCCCGTAAATCTACGACATGGGACTACCAGCTTTACTTCCCTTCCGAAGGAAGCCATGCTAAGAATTTTTACGCACGACAAAAATCCATCGCTCTCCATCGGGTTTTAACCCGCCACCTTGGGAACTAGAGGATAGCATTGTAACCACTATACCACGGAGGACGACCGGATCGCTATGTGATGGTTTTGAAATCCCACGCTCCTTGCATGACCACGAGAAAAGGTCTTATGTGTTGCATTCACACGATACTTCCTATTTAGTCTTCTACAAATTATTCTTACAAAGGCTTCTTGTTAATCTTCTTGTTAATAGAGACAAACTGCAATTACACATTTATACATTTCGCTGTAGGTATAAGAACAATAGCTACAATAGTCTAAAGCGATAAACAGAATTTAAAAAGCGGATCGCTTTGTGATGGCTTTCAAATTCCATGCTCTTTGCATGGCCACGGGAAACAACAAAAAGCAACATACCACTTGAAAAAATATAAGTATTTGAACGTTCAAACCAATAAAAAAAAATACCTCGGAAATGGTAAACTCAACAAAATATTTTTCTTGACATAAATTGTGTGCTTTAAGTAACCTACATTTTTTTTTTTTTTTTTTTGGAGTAAGATTTTGTCTAACTCTTATGGTGTACCAACTATACAAAACACATTCAGAATTAAAAGAACTTTACAGGCTATTCCCAGGAAATGCAGGACATAAATTCTATTTGTATGCATATATCTTTAACGTTTGGTATTTTAATCAAAATCGTTAACCATTTCTTAAAAAATAAAAAATTGCGAAAATGTTTTCATGTAAAGGTTAGTTTGGGGTAAACGGGTGTTCTTGTAAGATACTGAACGTAAATAACAAGTTTGGTGTTTATGGAACCTTTCGTTTCTGAGTTTTGCTGTTCACAAACACAAGCGCACTCACAGACCTTTTTCCACCCTTTTTTACTTTCTCTACTACGTATAGTAAGTAGGGGAAGTATTGTATTCCACCCAAAATTTCGATACCGAGATTTCACCGGAAATACATGTTTTGAGACTCACTGAATCCAAAAAAAGCATTTTTGGAAACATGTCCGTGTGTGTCTGTCTGTGTGTCTGTGTGTCTGTGAACAGCATAACTCAAAAACGAAGAGTCGGATAAACACCAAACTTGGTATTTAGGTTCAGTATCTTTCAGAGATGCGACACGAAGGTTTTCAAGAAAATCCCCCCACCCCAGACTACCCTTTACATGGAACATTTTTCGAAAATTTTAATTTTCTCAAAAACGGCTCTAACGATTTTGATTAAAATATCATATGTTTAAGATATTGTCATGACAAATAAAATGTATATCTCCAATTTTCTGGGAATGTCTCCAAAAGTATTCTTCATTATGAACGACTTTTTCATAACTGGTAAACCATAAGAGATAGACAAAATTTTACTACACAAAAAATGTAGATCGCGTTAAAATACACAATTTATGTCATATACATTTCTTTTGTTGAGTGAACTGTATGCGAGATATTGCTTGCTATTCCCTTAAATTTTCCAATACTTATACTTTTTCTCAAATTCGTTATTCATTTTTTTATGTCCTGGACATGCAAAGAGAATGGAATGCGCCACATAGCAACCAGCGTTAAAATATTTGACTATCGCTTAAAACCTACCATATTCCCCTTGCATCCACAAGAAAATTATCAATAAGATTGACATCTTGATATCTCCATTAACATGAAGCATATGGAGAATAAGCGTTTGTAAAAATAGTTTGTACAAGAGTAGAGAAAGTCATGTGAGCGTAACACATCAGATTTTTTTACTTTCTCTACTACGTATAGTAAGTAGGGGAAGTATTGCATTCCACCCAAAAATTCGATACCGAGATTTCACCGGAAATACATGTTTTGAGACCTCCTGAATCCAAAAAAAGCATTTTTGGAAACATGTCCGTGTGTGTGTGTGTGTGTGTGTGTGTGTGTGTGTGTGTGTGTGTGTGTGTGTCTGTCTGTGAACAGCATAACTCAAAAACGAACAGTCGGATAAGCACCAAACTTGGTATTTAGGTTCAGTATCTTCCAGAGATGCGACACGAAGGTTTTCAAGAAAATCCCCCCACCCCAGACTACCCTTTACATGGAAGATTTTACGAAAATTTTAATTTTCTCAAAAATGGCTCTAATGATGATTTTGATGAAAATATCATATGTTTAAGATAATGTCATGAGAAATGAAATGTATATCTCGAATTTTCTGGGAATGTCTCCAAAAGTATTTTTCATTGTGAACGACTTTTGCATAACTGGTAAACCATAAGAGATAGACAAAATTTTACTACACAAAAAATGTAGATCGCGTTAAAATACACAACTTATGTCATATACATTTCTTTTGTTGAGTGAACCGTTTTCGAGATATTGCTTGTTATTTTCTTAAATTTTCCAATACTTATACTTTTTCTCAAATTCGTTATTCATTTTTTTTATGTCCTGGACATGCAAAGAGAATGGAATGCGCCACATAGCAACCAGCGTTAAAATATTTGACTATCGCTTAAAACCTACCACATTTCCCTTGCATCTACAAGAAAATTAGCAATAAGATTGACATCTCGATATCTCGATTAACATAAAGCATATGGAGAATAGGCGTTTGTAAAATTAGATTGTACAAGAGTAGAGAAAGTCATGTGAGTGTAACACATCAGATTTTTTAAATTGAGGGAGTCGTAAAACATGTACTTCCGGTCAAATCTCGTTATAAAAATTTTGGGTGGAACACTTTCTCTAGTTACTAAGGTAAGTAGTAAAGAAAGTAAAAAGCATCTACCTGAATGGTGATTCACGTTGTGTTTCGCTGGATAGTAACCCATGCTAGTGACCCGCTCCATACCTTTCTCCAATAGTAAACAATCGCATTCAGACATATGCATGGTGTGGATTTCGCGATGGTGGTCGGAGGAAGTTTCAGTGTTTTGCCACGAAGAAAACGAGTGAATGGACAGTCAGTTTACTTCTGGTAGGCTTTTTTACTTTCTCTACTACGTACAGTAAGTAGGGGAAGTATTGTATTCCACCCAAAAATTCGATACCGAGATTTCATCGGAAATATATGTTTTGAGATCCCCTGAATCCAAGAAAAAAGCATTTTTGGAAACATGTCCGTGTGTGTGTCTTCAAACAGCATTAACTCAGAAGCGAACAGTCTGATAAACACCAAACTTGGTATTTAGATTCAGTATCTTCCAGATATGCGGCACGAAGGTTTTCAATAAAATCCTCCACCCCAAATTACCTTTTACATGGAAGATTTTTCGAAAATTTTAATTTTCTCAAAAATGGCTCTAACGATTTTGATTAAAATATCATATGTTTAAGATATTTTCATGACAAATAAAATGTATATCTTGAATTTTCTGGGAATGTCTCCAAAAATATTCTTCATTGTGAACGACTTTTGCATAACTGGTAAACCATAAGAGATACATAAAATTGTACTACACACAAAATGTAGATCGCGTTAAAATACATAATTTATGTCACATACATTTTTTTTGTTGAGTGAACCATTTTCGAGACATTGCTTGTTATTCCCTTAAATTTTTCAATACTTATTCTCTGAAATGGGAATTCGTTATTCATTTTTTTGTCTTGGATATACAAAGAGTATTAATCTGTGGCAAAGAGAATGGTGCTGCGCATAGCAACCAGCTATTAAGAGATATGTCTATGCTTAAAGGCTACTGTATTTCTATATTGCCGTTGCAAATACAAACAAGGGGTACATAGTACGCCTTAAGCGATTGTCAAATATTTTAGAACTGGTCGCTATGTGTAAAATGTAATTCTCTTTGCATGTCAAAAGATCGTTTCTGCAAATGTTTATCTCGATTAATCTGAAATACATGGAGAATAAGAGCTTGTAAAAATAATTTGTACAAGAGTAGAGAAAGTCATGTGAATGTAACACATCAGAATTTTTTTACTTTCTCTACTACGTATACTAAGTAGGGGAAGTGTTGTATTCCAACCAAAAATTCGATACCGAGATTTCACCGGAAATAAATGTTTTGAGACCCCCTGAATCCAAAAAAAAACATTTTTGGAAACATGTCCGTGAGTGTGCGTCTGTGTCGGTGCGTCTGTGTGTCTGTGAACAGCATAACTCAGAAACGAACAGTCGGATAAACACCAAACTTGGTATTTTAGTTCAGTATCTTCCAGAGATGCGACACGAAGTTCTTCAAGAAAATCCCCCCACCCCAATTACCCTTTACATGGAACATTTTTCGAAAATTTTAATTTTCTCAAAAATGGCTCTACCGATTTTGATTAAAATATCATATGTTTAAGATATTTTCATGACAAATGAAATGTATATCTCGAATTTTCTAGGAATGTCTCCAAAAGTGTTCTTCATTCTGAACGACTTTTGCGTAACTGGTAAACCATAAGAGATAGACAAAATTTTACTGCACAAAAAATGTAGATCGGGTTAAAATACATAATTTATGTCATATACTTTTTTTGTTGGGTAAACCAGTTTCGAGAAATTGCTTGTTATTCCCTTAAATTTTCCAATACTTATACTTTTTCTCAAATGCGTTATTAATTTTTTTTCTGGTAATGCAAAGAGAATGGAATACTCCACATAGCAACCACCTCTTAAAATATTTGACTATCGCTTAAAGGGTAGCAATTCCCCTTCCATCTGCAAGAAAATTTGCAATAAGATTAACATCTTCATTAACATGAAGCATATGGAGAATATTGCGTTTGTAAAAATAGTTTGTACAGGAGCAGAGAAAGTCATGTGAGTTTAACACATCAGATTTTTTATATAATTCATAGATAATAGAAGCACAGAATAAAATTATAGCAACGTCTATTAGAAATCACTTGTATAATCATTATCTACACTTGGACAAGATAAATGTGATGTAGTAAGCAACTGTTGACGATTTCAAATGTAAATCTCCACCCACATTTGGAGATATTTCATGTCACATTATGCAATATTCACTTGTTTTGGTCTCGTCAAATTTCTTAGTGTTTTCAGGTTGAATAAACTACCTACAATGTTTCTTCTTTAGGGACATCATCGAAGCAGCAGGTTATTCTTAATCGCAGACGTTGGTGTTGAAGATGTTTCCAGAGCAATGTTCTCCTCAGGCGGGCAATAAACTTCTTATGACCTTCCTCAATAGTTCCACTTTCACCCAGCAACTGCAGAACATTACATATGCGCTAATTAACGTACAAACCTTCATTTACATTTGAAAGAGCCGGGATCATTACTCACTGTCAACGGAAGAGCCTCCAAAGAGTCTGTTGATCATTTGCGTCTGACTCAAGTCACCTATGGAAATGCAAATCGAAAGAACGTCTAGATTTAGTAGGCGTAGGGTCAGCATGGCAAAGAGGTAAAATACTCGTAGGTAAATGACAAAAGCATATGGAAATGCGTCATAAGACGCCAGTAGACAGGAAATTGATTCTGATTGTAAAACGAAACCTTCCCTAAGCCCAGCAAATGAAACCGAATTGACGTAAAGAAGCTATACACTTAAAGGAAAGACCAGGAATTGCATAGTTTAGACTAGAAGGCTGGAGAGCACAGAAAATGATCGACGATTCTGGCAGGAGAATGTGGTTTGGATGAAGAATTTTGGCGGAATGCGCACAGTAGGAAAACCAGCGAAAAACTACACTCAGAGGAAAAAATATTTAATGCAACTACAAACTTATTGGCATGTTGGAGTTTACTGGCTGATCAGAGGAACTAGTAAAACATGGGCAAAATGATTTCTTGGCTAAAGTGAGCGAAGTCAGATGAAATTTGCTCAGTTAGTCAGAGGAACTTTATTTATATTCCTTCTTTCTTTTGCTCATCTTTATTTTTGTCAGTTTTAACTTGTATCTTAAATATGCATGTGCTGTTAATGATCCACGGACTTTATTGTTTGCATAATACTCAAAGCTTTAATAATTTGACTCTAATAAAGATATATATTTAGCTTTCAAGCGTAAGGGGTTACTGTGCCAGTTCAGTCATGCTGTAAATACGTGACATGAGCATCATTATTTGCATTTTAATAATGTGAATGTTTAATAATTACGAGCACGTAGGGTAAGTAGGAAGTATAAACGTCAATTTGATATTCTCCCTTAATGAAGAAAATAAACATATGATTCTTTCGGATATAACTCTAAACTGCTTTCATTTAACTGAAATTCTTCGTATTTAATATATTTTAGGACTAAATCGCTCTACAAAATTTAAGTTAGTGAAAACACATGTGACCTTCAAACTGAAATTCCACGCGCCAATTAATTAGATTGTTCAGCAATAAGGTCACTTGACCGTTTCCAATATCCACGCATATGCTATTTTGATGACAAATTACCAGTAGCGACTGGCGCTACTCCTCTAAACGTAATGAGACATGGCAACACGTCGCTAGTACATTATGACTTGTGCAAGTTTTAAGGAGTTTCTGCGCATGCGCATCTGGTATGACGTAATTACTTTATGGGGCCAAATACATACGGGTCGTGTACACGTGAAGAAGTGCACTAGCGCGCGAAGCTTTTCCCGCACTCTGTTTCCATATTGTCACTATAATTTTACGTCAAAGCCACTAGGCGGTAACGCCTTACGGCACAAGTTGGAGTTTCTGTAGCAGAAGTAGGTAACGTGCACGTGCCAAGCGCGAAAACTTCCTCCATTTACCCCATACCATCCATAATCTCAACTACAATTTAATTTGCACATTACTTCGTTCTTGAGCTAACACGATGTACTTAATTTTGCACTGAGGCAGTATTTTTAACACTTAAATAATTTCAGTCTAATTATATATGTAAATTCAATAACAGCCCGCCTTGAAGTAATATGTATGTAATAATTTGTAAAATGTATGTAACAGTCATTGCATATGCTTATATCATTGTAAACATGTTCAATAATGTTATGTAAATGCATTACGTAATTTAATAATGTAGGAGCTGTGAGAATAATAAGTTAAACGTTGCTAACAATGAGGTAACCTTGAGGCAATAATGAGTTTGAGAGTTTAAATGCTACGAGTCATTATTAGAGCAGCAATAATGTAAATTTTGAGACAGTTTAAAATTAGCCAATCAACAACCAGAAAAAGCTTTAGTTAAATGCAGGTGTTCTATTGGAGTAGGATTAGCCAATCAGAGACTTGAAATACAGAGATTTACAAGTTTAGACGGTTGAAATCTATTCAGTTGCCTGTAGACCGTGATAGTAACCGGATGCAAGATGCGTCCTCTAGAGAAATATAATACGTATTCGTGTTAGACGAAAAATAAGTTTACGTGTTAAAAAGTGCAAGTATTAAATAAAAGAATCTCACAGCTCTCCATATCAGAGAAGTGCTATTTAATTTATGTCAAGGATTAATAAAAAGGAGTGAATTAAAAACTTAAAATCTGTGTAAGATTTGTCGCATCACGCCCTGCCAAGATATTCCTGTCTCTAAAATAATACTGACGCAGCCGAGGCAAACATAAATATTAAATATTTAAAGAAACAGTTTAATTACAAAGTTAATATTTTTTTAACTTGGGGCTAAAGCCACCTGGAAATACATTTGGGGCGAAGGCTACCGGAAACCGGGTACTATACGTGCGGTTGCAACGAATTTTAAATTCGGCTCCGCAACAGTTGAAATATAATACATCATCTTCAAACTTTCCATACGTAGCAGCAACAAACATTTTCTCAAATTGACGCCCAAAGCGTGGTGCAAATAACGTAAAGATATAATAACCTTCTTCAGCACACAACAACAAACATTAAACAATCAAACACTTTTTTTCTTCGAAAGTGTTGTATTATTATTGGTGTTGTTATTTTTATTAAGAGTGGTTGCACTTGTATCAATTTGTTCATAATCGTAATTATTATGCAGCAGATGGTATTTCACGTCTGTCTGACTAAAGTTTTGTGAACACTCAAAATGTATACTCACGAGCCGCTACTGAAAATTACTTAGGTTTGTTAAGCTACCTGACTGATTCAAACAGCTTCGATGCTGCATACCTTCTAGAATGTCCGTCTACTTTTGTAGACGTTACAGAACAATTTGCGATCGAATCACATTGTACAAACACCAATAGCTGTGCATTTTGTGTCAATCTGAGTGCATATGAATTTTACATGTATGATCTTATATGTTATCTTAAATGTTATAATTTCAGCTTGAATAGTATAACTGCTATAAATAATTTTAAAGCACGTTAGTGCAATAATAGAGAGCCTAAACCTCAGAGTGTGTTAATTTCTTATAAAGGAAAACATTTTGGAATCTGTGACACGACAGCCTTGAGAGCTGATGGCCGACAAAGTGGCCTAATGATCATGACGGCAAGGTGAGCGATCATCCATTTGTTTACTGGACCTACAGATCATTACTTATCATCCCTCCTCGTATTCCTCACGATGGTAATTGGGTACCGGTCCTATACTGGGCCGAAAACACCGCAGCCCTAAGGGCAGAGTTAAACCCAGAGACATCCCGTTGCAGGGAACCGGAGTACCATACTCCAATACACTAGGCCACAAAGCAGACCTATTGATTGTAAATATTTCTATTCAATTTTTCCGAGAGGGAAATAATTTGACTCTTCTGTGGAAACGACTTGTTTCAACTTGTTCTCGTAACCCTCAGACAAAATATTCACTGGAGTAGTGTTTGTCTTGATCACATTGCCAAATAAATGTTTACATCGAATTACCAAAACATTTATTAGTACATTTTAAAGTGTATTTTGTTATTTCAATAGAAAATGTCATGTAGATGGATACTACCTTAAACAATCGTCGCTGTTTACAGTTTTCATGAACCGGTTGATACACTAAGCTACTGCCGCATCAGATAGCATGTCCTAGTGTCTACTAGAGCTCTAAAATTCCTACATTTTTTACATTCAAATCTCGTTAATGCAACTAATAAACGCAAATAACAATTAGAAGACCTAATCGATAAGGTTTACTCACTTGATTCTGGATAAGGCCCGGGTTGCCTGCTGCTTCGCCATAATGTTGAAACTTAACTGATAGAATAGCTAGGAACTTGCCTATTGTATCGATAAGGTTGATATCGGACATTACGTGGAAAGTGTTGGCCACGCGAGTAACTCAAGTGTACAGGGAGACAGAAAACTAAGCCATCAATACTGGAACACTGATTTATCTTAAAAATTCTAAACCCATGCCTGTGTTGTAGTCCATTTAGCGTTACCCAGGGAACACCACGTGGAGGCGGACTACGTTGTTACAATAATAAAAAAACAAGAAATATTAAAGAAATAAGAAGCCTAATTAAAGCAGTTGAAACTAGAAATCATGTCACTCTACAATGGATCCCAGCTCATGTTGGTCTTTTGGGCAACGAACATGCGGATCAATTAGCAAAGAAAGGTGCAATACAACAAATAAAACCTGTAGGACAAATAGAAATAAACAATTAAATAACATGAAACAACATTTCAAAAGACAGCAGAGACTTGATGAAGATAAATTAAAGAATAAAGATTATAAGAATATTAAAGATAGGGTTGATATACAAAAAATCCGATGTGTTACACTCACATGACTTTCTCTACTATTGTACAAACTATTTTTACAAACGCTTATTCTCCATATGCTTCGTGTTAATCGAGATGATAATCTTATTGCTAATTTTCTTGTAGATGCAAGGCGATAGTCAAATCTTTTAAGCCCTGGTTGCTATGTGGCGCATTCCATTCTCATTGCATGTCCAGGACATAAAGAAAATGAATAACGAATTTGAGAAAAAGAATAAGTATTGGAAAATTTAAGGGAATAACAAACAATATTTCGAAAACGTTTCACTCAGCAACAAAAATGTATATGACATAAATTGTGTATTTTAACGCAATCTACATTTTTGGTGTAGTAAAATTTTGTCTCTCTCTTGTAGTTTACCAGTTATGCAAAAGTCGTTCACAATGAAGAATACTTTTGGAGACATTCCCAGAAAATTCGAGATATACATTTCGTTTGTAATGAAAATATCTTAAACATATGAGATTTTATTCAAAATCCTTAGAGCCACACAAAAATTCGATACCGAGATTTCACCGGAAATACATGTTTTGAGACCCCTGACTCCAAAAAAAAGCCTTTTTGGAAACATGTCCGTGTGTGTCTGTCTGTCTGTGAACAGCATAACTCATAAACGAACAGTCGGATAAACACCAACTTGGTATTTAGGTTCAGTATCTTCCAGAGATGCGACACGAAGGTTTTCAAGAAAATCCCCCCACCCCATGGAACATTTTTCGAAAATTTTAATTTTCTCTCAAATGGTTCTAACGAGTTTGATTAAAATATCATATGTTTAGGATATTTTCATGAAAAATGAAATGAATATCTCGAATCTTCTGGGAATGTCTCCAAAAGTATTCTTCATTGTGAACGACTTTTGCATAACCGGTAAACCATAAGAGATAGACAAAATTTTAATACACAAAAATGTAGATCGCGTTAAAATACACAATTTATGTCGTATACATTTTTTTTTTTTTTTGTTGAGTGAACCATTTTCGATATATTGCTTGTTATTCCCTTAAGTTTCCCAATACTTATACTTTTTCTCAAATTCGTTATTCATTTTTTTTGTCCTGGTAATGCAAAGAGAATGGAATACTCGACATAGCAACCACCTCTTAAAATATTTGACTATTGCTTAAAGTCTAGCAATTCCCCTTGCATCTACAAGAAAATTAGCAATAAGATTAACATCTCGATATCTCGATTAACATGAAGCATATGCAGAATAAGCGTTTGTAAAAATAGTTTGTACAAGAGTAGAAAACGTCATGTGAGTGTAACACATCAGATTTTTTTGGATTAGGAGGTTTCAAAACGTATTTCCGGTGAAATCTCGGTATCAATTTTTGGGTGGAATGCAATACTTCCCCTACTTACTATACTTAGAGTAAGTAAAAATGCCAAGGAAGACTGCAGTGGCCTTATTTAGGACGGCAACTGGCCACGATTGCCTCGCAGAACACCTCTACAAGATAGGATGCCTATCTACACCCAAGTGCACTCTGTGTGAAGAAGATGTCATCCTGAACAAACAACATCTCGCCAAATGCAAAGGCCTTAAAAATGATAACTTATAACTTACAGACTTTATATTGGGAAGCCAGAGGGAAATGATGCAGATCAATTAATCCCCAGTGTCATTGGTGAACAACAACAACAACAACAACTTCTAAAACCAGTTATCAAAAAGTAAGAAAAGACACGCTTAAAATTATATTAGGATATTTAAACATTGTGAACCTTGCTCCTATGGTTGTTTTCTTTTTACTAGTTCTTAACATCGCTCTAACTGCGAGACTAAAACATAGGTTATTTGATGCACGAGATAGCATTCTGGACAGGAGGTTTTAAAATATGTATTCGCTTTTCCGTAAAATATTAGTATCTTGCTGATAAATAGCTTAGTTGCTCAGTTTTTCCTCATCTGTTTATTATTAGACCAGAGTGATGATTTCTGGGAATGTACATATAGTGGACGTGATGCCGAACAAATAGTCTTAATTGCATGATCACCTTCCTCTACTCCTATTTCTTTTCTTTAATCCGTATGTAGAATTTTGTATCATGATATACTGAAACATTCATTCCAGGATTTATCTGGTGACAGGAAAACCAAGAACACCCCCGTTAGACTGGCTGACACACAAGAAATTGTTTCAATGATCTTTAATATTGATAGGAAGTAACCATATTTTGTAAATACCGATTTCTGATTTTTATTAAATGATACTATCTTAAAATTTTCAGCAGCTTTGAACAAAGGTGCTTCTTAAAAGAAATCCAAATTGTAAAATGAAAAAATCTTTATGAACACTCACGACTTTCTTTAAGCATGAGAAACTCACACATACCCTTTATATTCACTTAAAAAATGTACTTTTATCCATGTGTTTTACCTAGGAATAATTTCAAATAAGCAATAAGATGGTTTAAAACCACGTTGTTCCAAGTCCTATTTACTTAATTTTACAGTACAAGCTATTTCATTTTTAAGGTAGTCAATTTGTACTTATTTATTATCCTAGGGTGACCTTGTGGTTTTAATATGTTCCTATGCATATAAAGCCGATTAATGAAGAAAACATTTAAATCATTAGAGATGTATAGGAGATATGAGGGTTATGGTGATCGACACAGAACAAAATCGCTTGCAGAAATAATTTTATTCCAGAGAAGAAGAACATAGAACATTATGATTCATATCAGATATATTCATTCTAATAAAATTGTATAATTCCCAGTTTCTTATATAATTGATACAGGTTTCGATTCAGCAAACAGCTCCATACCTGTTTGTCTTGTGATGTGAAATACTTGTGAAGTGACGATGTCTTTTTTTTGGGGGGGGGTCAACTTTGTAATTGCAGTGCAAATTACTTTTGGTTGTGGTATACTTAAGTTTTATTGTATTTGTCTTATTCTGCACTAATATATTAACTTCATTAAACTCACCGATCAGGATGTCTCAGGCGGTAAAGTCTGTGGCCCGCATTCAAACCTCCAGGGCCGACCAATCTGGCCGAAGGTTTTATTGCGGTTTTCCTCGGTCGCTAGGCGAATGTTGGATTGGATAATTTGATCCGCGAATTTTCATATCATTATTTATTGTTTATTGTTTTGCTATCGATATCGATTTTGATATGCAGCACATATTTCGCACTAATCACTCTTAGGTTTGAAAAATCCTATGTTAAAATCGATGCCAAATATGTGCTTACAAAGCCACCTCTTTTTAAGGATAATGCCATCATTCTTATACGTCCGTATGTAAAATCATACATTTTACTTAGATTTGATTCAAAATATTCCTCTTTGGAATCTTTCATGCAATAATGAGCTGAAATTTGCAAAGCTGCCTGTGTTTCCTAATAGCTTTATCTTCCTTAATTCTCGGAAATATATATTAAATGTTTTGGTGCCCTACCGCACAAACCGGTTTTCTTAATGTTCTTGGAAGTACTTAATTCTCCTTTTATAATATAGTACGCTCAAATAAAATGTATTGCAAACTATAATTTTTTCAGAATGTACAGGTACATTCGTAGAAACAAAAGGATTTTCATCGCCATTGTACCGAAAACAGCTTTCTTGCTGTATCCCTAATGTTAGTTTGATCATATGGAGGCCAAGTTATGACAATAAAATCTAACACATCATATATAATGTAATGTTAAACGATCTTGTCTTACGTTGGTACTTTGATACTTGGACATGGAACAGTATGGTTCAGAAATTAAAAGGGAATATGGACATGAAACAAATCGGTTCTATTGATATTGGGTGTTTTAAATGCGGCTATTGACTCTGTGTTTTATTAGCAGCACAAGTCTGGACATAGAACATTCTTGCTAAGCTTCATAACTAATATTCTAAAAGAAATGTACTTAGAATAGTACGGTTCTAGGCCATCGAAGTGTTTATAGAACCACAAGGCTTCACAACTGGAGTCAGACGTAGAATGTACAATTTCCGGGCCTTTAGGCTAGGGTCCATTGAAGTTTCTTATAAATCTATAGTTTCGTTCACAGCTACGGTGAACATGTCGTTGCCGAGCCTTTCTACAGTAAACTTCGGCCCCACCACTGAAGATGTTAGCCGCAGCTATAAACGAAACGTATGGAATTATAAAAAAAACCAATATACCATGGCCTAAAATCCCGGAAATTAAGCATGCTACAGTAAGCGTTTAGTTACATACAGCATGCAGAAACAGCACTCAAATACTTAGCCGTGTAACAAGTTCTTTCGATAGAAAGAAAACAAATCTCAAACTTCCAATCATGTCGGTCAGATACGTGCTTAGGAAAGTGAAAGTATGCAACATGGAATATTTTGAAAATGGCTAACATTACGAAAAACCTTTTCCACAAATTGTGTATTTTAACGAGTTATACATAACATATTTAATTTGTACATTAATACCTCAAATATATTATATTTTAATAAAAATTGTGAAAGACTTTTGGAGAAATTGAAAAACGAACATTTTTCTATGCAAATGGTAGTTTGGGGTTGGGAATTCTCTTGAAAATCCTAGCCTGGTAAATGGTGACCGATTCAAATATCAAATTTAGTATTTATCTGACTTTTTTTAAAGTAATCTTCGTGTATAGTCAAACACACCGGTGACCGGCGATTTCTGTCCGCGTTCAGTTTTATATGTCAGTTGCGTCCCTGGATTTCTTTGTTGGTGCGTCAGTTGCGTCTCTGAAAGAATTTAATTATTAGTTCCCGGTATTTTCAATTCCTGGCGCAAACGAAATTTCCCTTCTCATTTTAAATTTTTAACATTTAATTTTATGAAACACTTTACAAGATTTCATGCAGCACGCCCAACGCGAAATATTGTTCTGCAGATCCTTGTGAAGTCTAAATTTGTAACCATTGATCACAAATAAAGGCTTCCCCTTCTATTTGTCATCGACTCCATGGCTCGTGCACAACTCAGGATGAGAACTATTACGTATGTCCAGTTTGACCTTTATGCTGTATATGACGTAGCACAAAGCGTTCTAAACTGTGCTCTCGTCGCAGAACGCATTCTATAGTTGTTGGTGTGCCTTATCGAATAACCTAAACCTAACCAAGCTACCTAAGCAGGTAGCTGTGACGCAACTGAAATATATTTTAAAAGCCCCAGACACAACTGATGTACTGATTTTTCGTAAACATGTTTACGTGGACGCAACTGAATTAGCCCCAAACACATACAGGAGCACGCCCACGTGCGCCATCGCTGTAGTTAACATATCTTTTTGGGGGAGGGGATCCACAACACTTCCTCTATCTACAATAGCTAGGTGTTAGAGGAATAAAACAAATTCGGTATTTTAGGACATTACCAGAAGAAGAGAAGAGAAAGGAGAAATAGAAGTACTGTTGTACCCAAATATCGCAAAATTAGTACTTTTCACCAACAGTTGACCACATAAAGCTTAAGATCCATTAATGAGAAAGATATCCATTATACTGCAGATAGAGTGCGCTCTTTTCCAATACGCCAATGTATGTTTAACATGATAGGGAAGTACATTTTAAGATGACAGTGCCAAAACTCCTAAGCAACATTAATATAAAAAGTTTTTGAACGTCAGAGTATCGGCTCGACATGTGAAAAGAACATGGGAATAGGACAAGTGGTTCGTCAGAGCGAGAGACAGACTAGAACATTAGCAGGTGACTCCACGTGCTCAGCACAGGACGACCGCTCAAAACGTCAATTCTCAAAAACTGCCTTAAATAACGCTCTGACAAACTGATTCAGTTTCCTACAACCAGTTAACTTGCAACCCGAATAAAATCCCATTTTCGAACAGGTTGGATATTCTTTGTTAGATCCACTGTTGCAATGATAAACAACACAACTCAACACTTGCTGTGCCTGTAGAACATAACACTACATTCTAACATAAAGAGAAACCTCTTGAAATTTCATCTTTGTTTTTCACATGTAGATAAATTTGTTTATGCAATTTTATTCTTCACTTAATTCAGTGCAAAATATCAGAGGCAAAACAAGGTAAAATTAACATGCTATTAGCATCATTTATCGAAAATTGGTTCTCAATCAAGTGCACCAATAGTTTCTATCAAGTTTCTGAGCTGAGATGAAGCACTTAAAGCATCACCCTATAGCATTTTGATTGTGTAAAAAGTGCGATTAAATTCTCATTCGGTGTCAATAGTCTTACAAGATAAGAAATTCCAGTTTTTCCTTATCCTACACACGTTTACTCGTAAATCTGTGTTTGCTTTCATTATCTCATAATCTCAATAAGCGCTCTGCACACTACAATGCTAATATTCGTTTAATACCAAGAAAGAGTAAACAAGTATTTGAAGCAAATGTATCTTTAGCTTACAAAAAAATACTTAACAGTATTTTTATTATTAAAGACTAGGCTTACACTCGCGAAAAGTAGTACTCACTTGTTTTTCCAGCTGCGGAAAAGAATCATCTTTAAACAACTTTCAAGTTTAAGGTACATATAACAACATCCGATTCTTCTTTATTTTAAATCTGGCATTTAAATGCGGAGATTATTTTTGCCGTGCAGACCATGATAAACAGTGCCGAATTTGAATACGTAATGAGTTTTGAGGCAATATTTTAACACTTAAAGATTTTAATCAAATTATATAAATATAAATTTGAATAACAGCCCGCCTTAAACTGATATATGTATGTAACAATATCTAAAAAGTGTATATTACAGTCATTATGTATGTTTATATTATTGTATCCATGTGTAATCATGTTATGTGAATGTATTACGTAATTTAATAATGTAGGAGCTGTGAGAAAAAGGTTTAAAGTTGCTAACAATGAGGTAACTGAGGTAACCTTGAGGCAATAATGAGTAAGGAAGTTTAAATGCTACTAGTCATTATTAGAACAGCAATAATGTAAATTTTGAGACAGTTTAAAAATAGCCAATCAACAACCAGAAAAAGCTCTAGTGAAATGCAGGTATTCTGTTGGACTAGGAATAGCCAATCAGAGACTTGAAATACAGAAATTTACAAGTTTAGACGGTTGAAATCAATTCAGTTGCTTCTAGACAGTGCTCTAACCAGACGTGTTGCCTGCAGACAGTGCTCATAACTGGATGCGTTGGTTGTGTATCCTCGAGAGATTTAATATGTATTCGTGTGAGACGAAAAATAAGTTTACGTGTTAAAAAGTGTAATTAATTAATAAAAAGAATCCCACAGCTCTCTATATCAGTGAAGTGTTATTTAAATCGTATCAAGTATTAATAAAAGGAGTGAAGTAAAAATTATAATCTTTGTAAGCCTACATTCTTAGTCGTACCACAACCCTGCCAAGACATTCATTCTCTAACAATAATACTGACGCAGCCGAGGCAAACATAAATATTTAATATCTAAAGAAACAGTCAAATTACAAAGCTAATATTTTTAAACTTGGGGCGAAGGCTACCGGAAACCGGGTACTATACGTGCGATTGCAACGAATTTCAAGTTCGGCTCCCCAACAGTTGAAATATAATACAACTCCTACTTCAAATTGGCTCCCAAAGCGTGGGGCAAAATAAATAGCAATAGCAACTACCAACTTCAAATTGACGTCCAAAGCGTGGTGCAAATAACGTAAAGAAACAATCAACTTCAGTTTCCCTTCTTAATTTTCTCTGAACTAGTGCAGTAATTGATATTGCCCCTTCAACATAAAAAAATAGTCGTGCCCTCTCCTGTTTAAATGATTGCCTGCACTTGTTCTGTATCTGGAGCTAATAGGCCACGTATTATAACTGTAAATATCAAGATAAAAACAACTCACTCTGAAAATTCAAATTAATATCACTTTTTAAAAAAAATTCCAGCACTTCAGGACTACAGTTTTTGCAGTTGTGCCTCTCAAAATATAATCTGTGGATGGTGTCAATGTATACTCAAAAGACGAATACACTCTATTCCATCTGGTTTGTAAGTAAATTGTCGCAAAAATTAATGTGTCTTGTCGGATATTATGACCACATGTATTTTTCTAAACATTATTTTCCACAGTTCCTTCTGAATTACATACTTTTTCAACCTCGATAAACGGTGTTTAATTATTTATCACATACTTGTAGAACTCACATTTCCTGTAACTGACAATAAATAAATGTTCCACTATAATGTATTTGCATGTATTTCGTAGATTTCAAGATGATATTAGTGTATTTTATTGAAAATATATTCCTCGATAATGTCTTGTTGCGTCTAATATTTGTCCGTGAATTAGGGAAGAACCTGGTGGTTAGCATGCCAAAGTCCCGGTTTGATTCCCGGATGAGGTGGGAATTTTTCTTTAGCTACGATTATTCCCTATCCTCCCTAAAGTCTGGAAACATGAATGGGAGTGTGAATGTACGTGTGTGCGTGAATTTTAATGAAATAACAAAAAGTAAAACCAACCCAAAGATTAACACCACTGAAATCGAATGAACATCATTTCTGATGAGCAACTGTTCTAAAGGTAAGAAGCCGCCAATATGACCTCAGATGTTAAAGGTGGCATATAAGTGGGATATAAAACCCATTCAGTTTATGGATTCTAGTTATCTTTGTCCTGAATCCGTCTATGCTCTTGTGTATGGATCCATTTCCAAAATTTTCAGTTTTTAGCGTTTGCTTCTTGAAATATCTATGCTTCCCAAATAAATCCCAGTTCTCAGGTGTGCAAATATTTTTCCCCTTTCTTTTTCTGTGTATGCTCTATAATGTTAGACTGTGGAAAAATATTCGGTTTACTACTGAGGATGGAACACCATTGGTCCGAAAAGTTGTGTCTATTGTGTGTTATACAATACAGGTAAACTAGTTTGCAACAGAACACTCTGATTCACATATATTATATTCCAATAAAGCTCATATTAATGTTTAAAAGCACGAATTTCTTTACTCCTTTAGACTCGTAGTTTTCGATATGCATATGCTTCACTTGCCTTGTTGGACTGTACAGTTTATTTTTGCGTAGCTCTAAGTAGTAATCTGTAACACTAACAACTAATTGTTAGCTCTAGCTAGAAATGCTACAGCAAAACCGAAACAGCTTTCAAAAACTGCATTATTGAAAAAAGTAAAGCGTACAAATTAGCTTTTCCCATACAGTTGGTACAAAGGCACACTTTTATTTAACTTCGTGACAATCGAGTATTGTGTTTAATAAAAGTATTGGATTCCTGCAGACGTCAACAAACAAAAAATATTAAACCTTAGCTCGCTGGATTATATTATTAATAAAAAGTGATAAGACGAAAAATAATGAACATTAAATAAAAAATTCTGTAGTAGAAGAGTGACGCAGCTTCCTCGGTCCATTACAAATTCATAGGCATAGCTATAAATTACAACATTAATTTAAATACTATTATCCACATTACATTATTCACGACGTAAAATGCTTGTCTAGAAATGATTTCAAATTAAGCAATAAGTACTTAGTTATACAGTACATTTCAGAAGTTCCGCATATTTTCCTCTACAGCATGGAAATGTTATTCAAAAAACGCTCAGACGCATCAAACAATGTATTTTAAAAGTTACTTTTTCAGAAACAAACCATTCTTAACATCAATGTTACGCAAGTTGTGACATCATCGGAAACATTTTTTAATGTTTTTGTATGCCATCTCAAAGATTTTATTATTGTGTACACTAGTACAAGCTATCAGTTGTTTTCTACAGCAAACGTTACTATGGTAACCAAATAAGCAGTTGAAAGAGAACCTTTATTTATGCATATCAACCGAACATCGCTAATATTAAAATAAACATGTTAAAAGTGCAAATGTTCAATTAATTAAATTTCAAAATATTGTCCATTTACGATATAGCAATGTCAAAGAGCAAAACAAATTCCTGTTTATTTTCAATGACTGCTGCAGGTAATTTACACTCCACTCGTATTCTTCCTTTTAACTCGCCAATATCAGCAGGCTTCATAGCAAATACGTTAGATTTCAAATTACCACATAGAAAATAATTAAGTGTATCTTGCAGGCCACTCTACAAATCCTCTTCTTCCGACCCCTTTCACTTAAAAACGCCGTTTTTCTACAAATAAACTGCGTGGATAACACCAAAAAATTCAACTATTCATTTGGTTACCATAGCAATGTTTGTTGTATAAAACAATTGATAGCTTTTAAAATCATATTTGAGATTATATAAAAAAACTTATAGGGTACCATTTAAAAAACCTTTCCGGTGACGTCATAACTTGAACAATAACATATTAAGAAATGGTTTGTTTCTGGGAAAAAAGTGTCTTTTAAAACATACTGTTTGACAAGTCCAAGCGTTTTTTTTAAAAAAAAATCTTTTTAGCGTGATAGAAAATTTTGAAACGCACTGTACACAATATGAGGAAATAAATTTCATGTATTTTTCGGAAGCACAGAGAAAAATTCAGAAGTAAGGAACCTCTTACAACGGAAGGGAAAAAAGAAAACTCGGAAACTTTCAAGCAGCTTCCGTCTGATGAAGCCCTTATATGAAATATTTTGAAAACACACACGCTACGAAAGTAAAATCGTATCCTTTTTATTAACAGTTTAAAGTCATTTGACCTGGTACGTCATATGTGACGAAGAATGATTGAAATGGGTGAAATGATGTTAAAATGAGCTGTACACTTTTCTTTAAGTAAGTTTTTGTATAACGCATGGTTTCCCATTTATACAAAATTGTGCAAAATTCAGCGTCAAGAAGATTTCACAGGCTATTCAGAGAAATTCATCACATGGTTACATGTTATCCATGCAAATAGCTTAAACATTATATTTTAGTCAAAATCCTTAATTATTTTAAAACTAACGAAAATGTTTCCATGTAAAAGATAACTTGGTGTAGGGGTGGTTTCTTGAAAATCTTACCCTGCCATGTTTTAACAGTGGCTGACTCAAATATGAAATTTAGTATTTTTCTGATTTTTCGCATTGAGTGATCTGTCCATTCATGGCGAAAAATTGAGTGACGCGGCGTAGGGCATTTTTCTATAGAGGACTTTTTTGGGTTTAGTGGGCCTCAACACGTTATTTCCGTGAAATCTCAGTCGAGTTTTGGGTGCGATACAATACCTCCTCTACCTAGTATAGGTAGGTGGTAGAGATAAAAAATCTTATGTGTTACACTCACATGACTTTCTCCACTCTTGTAAAAACTATTTTTATAAACCCTTATTCTCCATATGCTTCATGTTAATCGTGATATCCAGATGTTCATCTTATTGCTAATTTTCTTGTAGATGCAAGGGGAATATGGTAGGATTTAAGTGACAGTCAAATATTTTAAGAGCTGGTTGCTATGTGGCGCATTCCATTCCCTTTCCATGTCCAGGACATAAAAAAATGAATAACGAATTCCTATTTGAGAAAATAAGTATTGAAAAATTTAAGGGAATAACAAGCAATATCTCGAAAATGGTTCACTCAACAAAAAAATGTATATAACATAAATTGTGTATTTTAACGCGATCTACATTTTTGTGTAGTAAAATTTTGTTTATCTCTTATGGTTTACCAGTTATGCAAAAGTCGTTCACAATGAAGAATACCTTTGGAGACATTCCCAGAAAATTCGAGATATACATTTCATTTGTCATGAAAATACCTTAAACATGTGATATTTTAATCAAAATCGTTAGAGTCATTTTAGAGAAAATTAAAATTTTCGAGAAACGTTCCATATAAAGGGTAATCTGGGGTGGGGGGATTTTCTTGAAAACCTTCGTGTCGCATATCTGGAAGATACTGAATCTAAATACCAAGTTTGGTGTTTATCCGACTGTTGGTTTCTTAGTTATGCTGTTCACAGACAGACAGACACAGACACACACACACATACACACATACATGTTTCCAAGGGGTCTCAAAACATATATTTCCGGTGAAATCTCGGTATGGAATTTTTGGGTAGAATACAATACTTCCCCTACTTACTATACGTAGTGGAGAAAGTAAAAAACTCTAATGGTTCGGAAATGTACAACCGATGCCCAAGAGAGAATTGCCAAAGGAAGCTTTGAGCTGTTTTTCTTAAGGAAGAAGAGAAAGGAGACAGCGTCGAGTGATGTACAGGGGAGGTGAAACGAAGGCACTGGGAGCTGTATTCTAGAAGTTGGATACTGGAATAATAATTGCATAAAGTGTGAAAAAGTAGGTATTAAAAGACAACCGCTTATACAATGAAAACTCCTTTAAAAGTAAAATTGAATTTTGTTACTTTTCACTTTCTCTGCTATGTATCTAGTGGGTTGAAGAAGTATTGCATCTGCCAAAAAAAATCGAGATTTCACTCGAAAATTTCGACAGATCGAGATTTAGCTGAAAATAAATGTTTTGAGAGTCCCTGAATCAAACAAGCCTTTCAGCTAAAGGTCTGTGTGAACAGCAAAACTGAAAAACAAAATTTCAAATAAATACCAAACTTTGTGCTTAAGTTCAATATCTTCCAAAAATGCGACAAAGATTTTCAAGAAAATCCTCCAACTCCAAACTAACCTGAAATGAAAATGTTTTCTAAATTTTTTACTTTCTCAAAAATAGCTGTAACGATTTTGATTAAAATGCCGTAGGTATATTTAAGATATTTACATAACAAATAAAGCGTTTATCTTGAATTTTATGTGAACAGATTGTGAAGTCTTCATTCGAAGGAATTTTATATAATTTTTTATAACTGGTAAACGTTACAAGATAGTCAAAAACATGCTACGCAAAAAGTCTAGATCTCTTTAAAACACACAATTTATTTAAAATAATCTCTTTACTTTCTCTATTACGTATAGTAGGTAGAGGAAGTATTGTAATCCACCCAAAAATTCGATACCGAGATTTCACTGGAAGTACCTAAATGTTTTGAGGTCCCCTGAATCAAAAAAAGCATTTTTAGAAAGCTTTCCGTTTGTGTGTGTGAACAGTATAATTCAAAAACGAAAAGTCGAATAAATACCAAACTTGGTATTTAGATGCGGAACCTTCTAAGGATGCGACGAAGATTTTCAAGAAAATCCCTCCCAAACTATCCTTTACATGGAACATTTTTCGAAATTTTTTATTTTCTAAAAAATTGCTAACTATTTTTATTAAAAATTCAATACATTAAGATGTTTACATGACAACTAAAATGTGTATCTTGGGTTTTCTGGGGATGGGCTATGAAGTCCACTTCAGCTGGGAGAAATTTTCTAAAATCTTGTACAATTGCTATACATTAATAGAGAGACACAAAAAATGGAGGTCTTTTTAAAACACAGTTTACTGCAAATAAGTTTTTTTGTGGCATAAGCCATTTCTGAGATATCCGTTATTAAAGGCTGGAATTGTTCATTACTTGGTAATTCTTTTGAAGTCCTTCCAACATTCAGTTGTTTCTCGCTATTGCATGGAAACAGTATGGAATTTTAAGGCCAGCATATAGCGTCCAGTTGTTAAACATTTGACTATCGCTGTTGTCTTTGAATCTGAAACGAAATGTGTAATGTAGCTATTTTATTTTGCTAATTTTCTAGTAGGTACAAGAGGATTAAGGTAGGCTTTAAGCAATAGTCAAATCTTTTAAGAGCTGGTTGCCATGTGGAGCATTCCATTCTCTTTGTATGTACAGGACATTAAAAATAACGAATAACGAATATCCATTTGAGAAAACGTATAAGTATTGGACAATTCAATCAAATAGCATGGAATATCTCGCAAATAGGTCATTCGACCCCCCCCAAACGTATGTGAGATAAAATATGTTTTAACGAGATCTGCATTTTTTGTGCAAAACATGTTTCATATAAAAGGTAGTCTAGGAGTGGGTGATTGTCTTTAAAATCTTCATGTCGCATCCTAAGATACTGAACTCAAATACCAAGTTTGGTATTTATCCGACTTTTCATTTTTGAGTTATGCAGTTCAGAGACAAAACACACACACACACACACACACACACACACACACACACACACACACATACACAAGGATGTGTTTCCAAAAATGCTCATTTGGTTTCAGGGCACCTCAAAACATATATTTCCGGTGAAATCTCAGTATCGAATTTTTGGGTGAATGTAATGCTTCCCCTGCTTACTATACGTAGTAGAAAAATAATAATCTTTAGTAAAAATAGTTTGTATACCCACTAATAAATGATAGGGGGTAGAGAAAGCCATGTGAATGTATCACGTTATATATGCAAATATAATTACTTTCTCTACTACGTATAGTAAGTAGGGGAAGTATTGTATTCCATTCAAAAATTCGATACCGAAATTTCACCGAAAATACATGTTTTGAGACCCCCTGAATCCAAAAAAAGCATTTTGGAAACATGTCCGTGTGTGTGTGTGTGTGTCTGTGACAACATAACTCGGAAACGAACAGTCGGATAAACACCAAACTTGATATTTAGGTTCAGTATCTTCCAAGGATGCGACATGAAGGTTTTCAAGAAAATCCCCCCACCCCAGATTACCCTTTACATGGAACCTTTTTCCTAAATTTTAATTTTCTCAAAAATGGCTCTAACGATTTTGATTAAAATATCATATGTTTAAGATATTTTTATGACAAATAAAATGTATATCTTGAATTTCCTGGGAATGTCTCCAGAAGTATTCTTCATTGTGAACGACTTTTGCATAACTGGTAAACCATAAGAGATAAACAAAATTTTACTACACAAAAAATGTAGATCGTGTTAAAATACACAATTTATGTCATATACATTTTTTTGTTGAGTGAACCGTTTTCGGGATATTGCTTGTTATTCCCTTAAATTTTTCAATACTTATTTTCTAAAATGGGAATTCGTTATTCATTTTTTTGTCTTGGATATGCAAAGAGTATTAATCTGTGGCAAAGGGAATGGTGCTGCACCTAGCAACCAGCTATTAAGAGATATGTATATGCTTAAAGGCTATTGTATTTCCAAATTGCCCTTTTAAATATATATTCCCCTTACATCTACAAGAAAATTAGCAATAAGATAGAGTCTGCAAATGTTTATCTCGAGTAACATGAAGTAGATGGAGAATAAGCGTTTGTAAAAATAGTTTGTACAAGAATAGAGAAAGTCATGTGAGTGTAACACATCAGATTTTTTTTTTGCATCAGCCATTTCCAATATATGCGTTATGAATCCGTTGGTTTGAATATTTTAATACTTTTGTCATGTTTACTTTCTCTACCGCGTACGTAGTAGGTAGACAAGGTATTGCATTTCACCAAAAAATTTGATATTCCATCTAAAAATTCCATATTCAGATTTCGCCAGAAATATATTTTTTGAGGCCCCTTGAATAGAAAAGGCTTTTTAGATAAAGGTCCATGAGTGTATGTGCGCGCGCACACACCCCTCCCACCCTCTCTCTGTCTCTCTCTCTCTCTCTCGTTTTCATATATTCTATCTACTCTGAAAATATTACACTCTTGTTTGAGCACCCTGTACACATACAATAACGGGATAGATAAATGTAATTGTATGTAACGGTATTGTTGTGAAATGCATTAGACAGATAATAAGAAGGAACAATGACTACGAAGAGTGATGAAACAAGATGGTGTGAGCCTGACACAAATTTGTGTATGGGCCTAGCATGTATTAAAGGAGTCAAGGTGTACCAGAGTATCGCCCCAGGAGAAGCAACCTTTGTCTGTTGGGTGATTCATGACCTACCTCCCCTGGCTTGTATTCAGGACAGCAGAACAGAACTATAACGATGATTTCCAGTCCAGATACCAAACACTTTTTGGAGAAATAATTAACTAAATTTAATTTAAAACAGTTGTGGAAGCTAAAATGATCCCCTCTGCATTAGTTATGCATATAATCAACATTCCTAGATATGACAAATGATCTAAGGCTTGCGTTTGAATACCAGGGATGTACAAAGTAAGTGGTGTTACGATATTTTTACAAAGCAATGAGAATTATTTTGATACACATGTTTTCTGCAGGTAACGAACCGTTATTCAGATATTGTATACGATTATGAGTCAGCAACAGAGAAGATACATCAAAGGGAAGTAAAATAAACGCCATACATAGGACAGGTATGCTGTAAATCTGTTGCAAACCTACTCGGAAAATTTAGCGAAGAATTATTCCCAAAAGGAAGGAGTGGATGAAGGAGGAAGAAGAATAGAATACCCATATGCGATACCGAGCGGGATGGTTTAGGCGGCAAATTATGTGACCCGCATTCTGGAGGTTTCGAGTTCGATCCCCGGTGAGCACCCACTCTGACCATGGGGCTTTTCTGGCTTTCCCCTAGTCGCCAAGGCGAATGTCGGGGTGGTGTATTATACCACTATCTCTCCTTTCGCCCATTTCCTCTCATTTCAAGTTTCACGTGTGATTTCAGGTCTTGCTGTTTTGGCGGTGCCAGGCAGATGGCGTGGATGCATGCACTTTGGAAAGATTTCTCCCCATGGACGCCAGAATGAACTGTCCCACTAGCTAGGGTCGTTGCGTCGCCCTTTTGAGGATTTCTCGCTCACTGGTGCGCGGGAATAACTGGAAATATTAGGCACTTCTGAGCGTCTGTGTGGGCCTGTCTACCTGTGGACCTCCTCCGGCTCCTTCACCTCATCCCTACCCCCTAGGGGGTGTGGCCACAATAGAGCAAGAGGGTCGCAGTGCGCGAGATGCCCCGGTGTCTCCCTCGAATAAGCACATCCTACATCCTGCAGTAGAGGAGAAGACTAGTCTAAAGAATATGCTAACGGAGATAAAAAGTGTAGTTATTGAAATGAAAGTTAAACCGATAATTATAATTTCGAATTCGACATGAGATTAGTAGAGGAAGTGGCAGCTTCAGATATATAATTTGTGCTCCATCTCCATTCGTAAATCATATTTGTGTATAGGGATCCTGACAAACTGTCCTCGGCCATCATACGAAAATCACATTGCCCATCATCCAAGTAACATCTACAATAACTGTACACAGGAATATTCAAACTTTTATTTTAAATTATAATGCATATACCTATTAATTTAAAAAAATCATCTCAGTTATTTCGAGCTAAGCTGTGAAACAGTCAACATATCTAAATACTCGTTTAGCCATTGTAATTCTTAGCAACTCCTAATGTTTTGTCTCAATTAACAGCAAAAAAAAAAAAAGAAGTTGAAATTACAAATTCTCAAATTTCTGTGAAATTGTGACACCAATCAAAGCTTGTGTTTACAGATGCCGTTATGAAGACGTGAAACGTAGAATGGCAATGTAAATGAAAGTTTTAATAGGAAAAGATGCATTTTCGCTAGTCTGTTTAACAAAGAGCTAAAGAAGAGCTTAGTATGGATAGCATAATATTGTATGAAACTTTATGTTGCGATGAGCAGAGAAGGAACGTTTAGAAGCATTTGAAGTGTGCATGATATAGAGAAGAATGGAACGTGTGCAATGAACTGGGGAAAATAAGTATTGAGACTGTTTTAAATAGTGTTTTCTAAGGAAAAAGAATACTAAAGCTGATCAAGAAGAGGAGCAGAACTGGCTGCTAAGATTGCTAAGCTATGCACTTGAAGGAATGGTGAATGACAAAAGAGTTTGGTATAGAAGAAGTACCATATTGTGCACTTAATTAATATGAGTTGTTCGTCTGCAGAGACAAGAGGAAGAATGGAAACGATGAATTTGCAGTAAAGGACCTGCCCTCGGACAGACAATAGTAATGGATAACCTTATCACAAAACACAGAAATTAAATGCAAAACGTTTAAAGAGAGGGAAGTTCATATTTGACACAATGATAGAGGGAAGCTCATATGATCTTAGAACTTCCATGTAGACATAAAGCAGTGCTGCATGTTAGAAAAATGCTAAGTACAGGAAAGATAGTCTTGTATGCTGTATTCTGTGGATAGGAGACCGTAAATTTCAATTCAAACTTGAATCTTGGTTCAAGAATGTCAGTCCTCATGTTGAGTATCTGTTGTACATTCTTATCCGAAGGAAGCTTGAGATTATTAATATGTCCAGTATTAGACACTTTGGTTTGACGACAAATACGGTGATACGCGATCATGGTTTCTGCCTTCATCCATATGTGCGAGCCCAATCAGCATCTCCATTGCCGCAGTTGGAGTAGTTTTGAAAGCTCCCATAATTGAAATGCAGAAGGTCCTCTGTAATTTACAGAGTTCCTTTCTGCATACCTTTAAATTAACTCTAGGCCACCACATCAGTGCGGCATAGGAGAATATAGGTCTCACCATGACAGTGTATATCCAATACACTATATTAGATTTCAGACCCCATGTCTTACCAAGCATACCTCTACATGTCCAAAAGACTCTGTAGGTTTTGGTAATACATAATTCTATGTGATATTTCCAAGTTAATTTCTTGTCTAAAACAAGCCCAAGTTATTTAACTTGCATTGAATAGGGCACTATTTCACCAAAGAGAGAGAGAGTCTGGTTAAATCAGGCCCCCTTCTCCTGGTAAAGGGTACCACTACTGTTTTGCTTGGATTAACAGTTAGATTAATGGGAAAGACTGGTAAAACCTCATAATAACAAAGGCCCAATCTGGTACACTGATGGTTCTAGAACCAAATCAGGAACGGGGGCTGGGCTTTACGGTAATGGCACCAAGATTTCTTATAGTCTGGGTACCTTAGCTACGTTTTCCAGGCTGAGGTTTATGCAATCCTAGCCAGTGTCATGGAAAGCATTAAAAACAGATATAAGAATAGAAGTGTTCTTATCCTCTCAGACAGTCAAGGTGCTCTTAAAGCACTTGAATCACCATCAATAAAATTAAAGCTCGTCTCAGAGTGCCGGGAATACTTAATGACACTGGCTGAACACAATAAGGTTCAACTTATGTGAGTGCCAGGACATACAGGTATACCAGGCAATGAGAAAACAGATGAAGCAGCCAAGATTGGCAGCAAAATCCCTTTTTTGGGTCCGGAGCCTGTACTGGGGGTGTCGTACAGACCAGTGAAATAGGTTATTAAGTGCTGGGCTCAAGCAGAACACAAGAACTACTGGAACTCCATTGAGGGTTGCAGACATTACAAGTTGCTTATTACAGACCTGGATAACAGCAGGGCAAAGTACCTGCGCGGTCTTAGTAGAAGAACGCTTGCATGGGCAACAGGATTCATTACAGGACACTGTGCCCTAAAGTTTACTCTATACAGAATGGGATTGTTTAACAACCCTATCTGTAGTAGATGCCTAGAAGTAGATGAGACTGTTACTCATCTGTTATGTGATTGCCCTGCTCTTGCGAATCAAAGAGCAAGTATTTTTGGCAATCACTTTACAAAGATAGATGAACTATCGAAAGCCTCAGTTAGCAGTCTGGTTAAATTCATAACGAGCAACAGACTACTTAACTGATGAAAGGGGGATGCGCAATAGATATTTAAGGTCGCAGTGCTTGGGCATAAAACCCACCCATTTTCAAACTACAAACTACATGCAGTATTTTGCTGCGAATCGTTGTTCGTACAAATCACTGCAACAGCAAATTCGCCATGAGCAGATTTGTATGTGGCATAACAAGTTTGGTAACAAGGGACCAAGAAATAGACTACGGTTTTGATGTTCTTTGTAAGAAATGGTGCTCTTGTTAAACGCATACAGCTCAACGACTGTAAAACTTAACATTTTTCTTTATACGTGGCATATTCCTTCTTTTTTGAAAACATTCTATATAAACTCATACAATGTAAAATTATTTTTAAACTACTAGCTATATTCCTTTCAGCATTCTTCTGCAGAATCCTTTTAATGATATTGTATCTATATATTCACTAAGATCTCCATTCTCGATAGAGAGAATATCGATTCAACAGTTCCTCCTGAAGTTACGACAACGCTTACTTAGTCGTTACACATGCAATGGACTGCAAAACAGTGTTGTTCATTTCTACACTACTGGATTACGCCCAATAAAATCGATTTGGTAAACATTGGTGCTTAGAATTATTCCAAAATGAAATCATCTTTCATCACCACAAGAAAGAAAACAAACTCCCTTTCAGCAAAGTATTTATAAAAGCTATGTCAGAAAAAAAATTTCAAAGTAGAAATATACTAAATTATCTTTGAGTTATTAAACACATCACTTGTGAAACATCCTGTACAGCGTCGCAAGCGAAAAACTCGCAGCGTAATCAGTGATAATGATTTAATCTCTTCTTACACACAATTTTATTGTTGAGGTATAAAATTAACGCAGTTGCATTTATTTCCTCCTGGTGTTCAAGCGAGAAAGGAAAGCATTCCATCATTTCATCTCATTTATACACGAGTGTAAAAGTTTGGACATGATGTACACAATGGAAATGGTTTAAGTGTGGCAAGGATGTAACTTTTATAAAGCACTTATACTCTTCAACAGTGCCTCATCCCTTTGTTCTGAACCAGCTGTACCTTATGAAGGTAAGTCGTCAAGGTAGAAGTTAAATTGTTTGTTGATGTTAGGCTTAAAGATCGAAAGCTCTGGATGACCGAAAAAATAGACCAGAACACGTTGTGGCTTTTGTGAAAGAACACAACAGAAATATCGTGTTCTTTCTGCTTTTAAACAGGCATGACGAGTTTTGACATACGTATAAACAAATTCCATGAAACGTTTTCATGTCGTGGTCGTTAAAGAAAGCTACCACAACGCGGACTACCCTTTTAAACGAACGGAACTTTCAGTCTATTTTCAGCAAAGGTAACTATTAATAAGTTATTTTAAGAGTACTAGTTTATTGACCATAAATACATTCACACTTAGATTGAGACTTGATTCCTTTGAAGGAAACTTACACCTTTTATTGATGCAATACCTCTTACAATTGCAATTTACAAACCTCTGCTTATTGCCAGATGTTTGAGGCTGATCAGGAGACAATGAACCTGAGGGCATATTTGTGCATCGAGGAATTTGTTTTCAGCTGAGTCGCTGAAGTAGTTAGTATTCCTTAGTGTCCAACTGATAAGAGACCAGAAGAATTTACATCCAAAAGTCAGCCAGAATGTCCTCGATTTTTGTAGACGTTCTCGATCAAAGTCGGGCATCCTTACCATGGCATTTGTTCCAACATTAACTTCAGGTAGTTTTGTATTGAACAGTTGTTATTTTTCTTTATTTATAGTCGCTTTGACTACTAGGTCATATCGCGACTTATATCCATACATACGAGTACAATAATAATAATAATAATAATAATAATAATAATAATACATTGTATACTTTACATTGATTAAATAATACAATAATTTTAATACATTTTATAGACATATTTTACATTATTAAGTCTTGAACTGAGGCAGTATTTTTAACACTTAAATGATTTTAGTCAAATTATAAAATATGTAAAATTCACTAATAGCCCGCATTAAAGCAATATGTATATGTAACAATATATAAAAAGTGTATGTTACAGTCATTGTATATGTTTATATTATTGTATACATGTGTAATAATGTTATGTGAATATATTACGTAATTTAATAATGTAGGAGCTGTGAGAATAATACGTTAAAACTTGCTAATAATGAGGTAACCTTGAGGCAATAATGAATTTGAAAGTTTAACAATACTACTTGTAATTCTTGGAAGAAATAATGTAATTTTTGTGACAGTTCATAAAATAGCCAATCAACAACCAGAAAAAGCTTTAGTTAAACAAAAGTATTCTATTGGATTAGGAATAGCCAAACTGAGACTTGAAGTACAGAAATTTACAAATTTAGGCGGTAGAAATCAAGTCAGTTACTTGTAGACAGCGCTCATAACTGGATGCGTCCTCGAGAAATTTAATACGTATTCGTGTGAGATGAAAATAGTTTACGTGTTAAAAAGTGCAAGTAATTAACAAAAGAATCTCACAGCTCTCTATATCAGTGAAGTGTTATTAAAGTCGTGTCAAGAAAAATAAAAAGGAGTGAATTACAAATTATAATCTGTGTAAGCCTACATTCTTCAGCCGCATCACGCCCTGTTAAGAAATTAACGTCTCTAAAAATAATACTGATACAGCCGAGGCAAACATAAATATATGAAATTTAAAGAAACAGTCAAAATTACAAAGTTAATATATTTTTAAACATTTTTGGGACGAAGGCTACCGGAAACTTTTATCATACGTGCGGTTGCAACTACTTCAAGTTCAACTACTTCAGTTGAACTACAATAATACTATCGACTTCAGAACACATCCAGAACAGTATAGCTTATTACCTATTATACATTTTTATTTGAAGTGTTATATTTAAATCTTGTTATACAGCTTGATGTATTTCAAGAAAAAAATAATGTTTTTTGAAATGAGTAGGGTTGTTTAAAGCTAAAAATATATCTTCAGGGATGTTATATCTCCTTCTCTCCATGGTATAACTTCTGCATTTAGTGATGAGGTGTTCGATGGTGATACGGCAATTGCAGGTCTCGCAGTGAGGAACATTTTCTTTGGCGAGTAAGAAGGAATGAAGTGAAATAATTTTTTGAGCTTGTTGTTCCTGACCATGTTTTGCTTCTTCTCGCTCAGTGCTGATTTGATTCTTGCAAAACCTTCACAGTCTTCGTTATATTGATCACAATCAGTATGAACAAACTGGTTACACTCTACACTTGTCAGTTCCTGATGACTCATTGTCACAAATTATACAGTAAATTAATTTGCCTTCCATTCAAACGATTCCCAACTATCAATCTGCCATTCTAATGGCTCCTGCAAAAACAAATGAACATTGGTGTTGCTATGCTCAATAAACTAGTACTAAAATAATTCATTTAGAGATACCTTTGCTGAAAACTGGCTGAAGGTCCTGTCCATTTAAATGTAAAGTTCGCAACAAATTCTGACAGTTCTAGAACGCGTTATGGTAACTTTCTTTAACAGCCATAACAAGCATGATATTTTGATGTCAAAACACATCGCTGTTTAACAAAGCCCAGAACACGATATTTCGTGTTGTGTTCGTTTCACAAGTGCCACATCGCGTTCTAATCTATTATTCAGCCACTGAGCGTTTTTGATTCTTTGAGCCTAACACTGATATTGATATTCACTTAGTTGAGGCAGTATTTTATATCACAACATTGTAAATGCCAGAGTGATTGTAGTGTAAATTAGCATTATTGTATGACAATGATTTGAGATGTTTGTTAATTATAAGCATTGTTAGGAAATAAGTGTACACGGCCTCACTGAAACTGATAATAGGAGCTGATAACAATGAGCGAGGGGGTGAGTTGTTTATTAATTAGAAGAGACAATCAAATGACGTAGAGTAGCGCGCTTTTCTTTAGAAATGGAGGGAATATCTTCCCTAGAGCATATGTGTTCGTAATTTTGATTGGATATAAAAATAGACGCTAATGTTGGCGCGTTTTATTAACCAATAGCAGCTCGATTATAATGTTTAGGCATATCGGGGTGAGGGAGTATAAAAGCTAAAGCCAGAGACAAGTATTGCGCAGTTCAACAGGATCATTCACGCGTTACACGTCGCACAGTTCTACAGAATAATTCACAAGGCAAACGTCGCGCAGTTCAACAGAATCATTCACGGAGTACACGTTACGCAAATCTACAGAATCTCTCGCATCGTAAAGTTAGTAAAAAGATGTGAAATACGCGAATTAATAATGTGCGGCAATAAGTGATAATAGCTACATTCGAAAATATAACAGTTTCAGTCAGGCGTGTATCAAAAGTAAATATGTGAAATTAATGAAGTGTGACGGCAATAAAAGTGTAAAAACAAATTCTTTTACCAGCGTTATCTTTTAGTAACAACTCCTTTCCGTTTACACACCCTGTTCAAGAGATTTGCTCGACTGAATAATAATAGCTAGCCGGAGGACAAAGAACTCAAAATTAAAAATAGTAAAACAGTATCAGGCGCTCAGCAAAAAAAGATAACACGAACGATACCGTGACATAGTCAAAGTGATTTTAAACATTTAAATAAACTATCGTTAGTCCAAGAACAAGTATCAAGCACTAGGGTTGGGGGGGAAATGACAAAACACTTACATTGCAACAGTTACATTATGAAAACTGTTAAAAAATTAAGAGAGACAGAAAGCAACAATTAGTTACGCTCAGTAGTACTAATTGGGTTTGCGTAGATTACTGTTCCGTTATTCCATTTGACGACAGTAACGTCAACTGGGTGCTTTCTAACAACACGCTATAATTCATAAGTAACATAACGGTTACAAAAAATAGCGGGGAGAGGAGATATTCACTTACTCGCTTTCCGTTACTGTGACTGATATAATAATGCGTGATTATAGCATACTGTGACTGGGAACTGGTTACCTGCACGCCATTAAGTAGCATTATACTACAGTCGGGAGCACGCACGAAGTCGGGGAAGGAAGTCACTGCGCAGAGAAAGAGAGAAATACTCTGTATTCACTCTTAGGTTGATCCGCGGCAAAACAAACCCACGTGGTCAGTGCATCGTGGTGCAACACGGTAGCAATGCGCGCAGGAAAGTAGTCCCTTGCTAATACTCTGAATTTTAGAATGAATTTATCCTTAAAAATCTGATGTGTTAGACTCACATGACGTTCTCTATTCTTGTACAAACTATTTTTACAAACGCTTATTCTCCATCTACTTCATGTTAATCGAGATAAACATTTGCAGAGTCTATCTTATTGCTAATTTTCTTGTAGATGTAAGGGGAATATATATTTACAAGGGCAATATAGAAAAACAGTAGCCTTTAAGCACATACATATCTCTTAATAACTGGTTGCTAGGTGCAGCACCATTCCCTTTCCCACAGATTAATACTCTTTGCATATCCAAGACAAAAAAAATGAATAACGAATTCCCATTTGAGAAAATAAGTATTGAAAAATTTAAGGGAATAACAAGCAATATCTCGAAAATGGTTCACTCAACAAAACAAATGTATATGACATAAGTTGTGTATTTTAACGCGATCTACATTTTTGTGTAGTAAAATTTTGTCCATCTCTTATGGTTTACCAGTTATGGAAAAGTCGTTCACAATGAAGAATACTTTTGGAGACATTCCCAGAAAATTCAAGATATACATTTTATTTGTCATAAAAATATCTTAAACATATGATATTTTAATCAAAATCGTTAGAACCATTTTTGAGAAAATTAAAATTTTCGAAAAATCTTCCATGTAAAGGGTACTCTGGGGTGGGGGGATTTTCTAGAAAACCTTCGTGTCGCATCCTTGGAAGATACTGAACCTAAATACCAAGTTTGGTGTTTATCCGACTGTTCGTTTCTGAGTTATGCTGTTCACAGACAGACACACACACACACGGACATGTTTCCAAAAATGCTTTTTTTTTATTCAGGGGATCTCAAAACATGTATTTCCTGTGAAGTCTTGGTATCGAATTTTTGGGTGGAATACAATACTTCCCTTACTTACTATACGTAGTAGAGAAAGTAGAAAGATACCTAAGATTTTATTTAACGCTGATTTATACCGTAAAACACAGCTACAAGTCCCATGATGCAATTCGTATGAGTCATCTGGCATCCGGGTAGGCGCAGAATATTGTTTAGTCAGAAACCAGCAGCTGTGTTTAGTATCATGGAGGACGGTGAATTTGCTCCTGTGTCGTCGAATTACGAAAGCATTAGCCGCGCAAACCATTTACTAGTGGTGAAAAAACAATAGTGTTGAATCTTTATTATAAGTTATGTGAGAAATATCGAACACTTTCCGCGAAAGAAATGATGAAATTAACTTCTAAGTTCAGGTGTTTCGAGTACAAGTATAATCAGTGCTTGTGCAGGAAAATCTGAAACGGCAAAAGTGGTTACACCCGGGGGAGGGGAAAGCATATGTAGTGATTTTGAGAAGAATGCAATTCGCGTAACAGTGCACAATTTCTTTTTTAAAATGAGCCGCCAACAGTTAATAAAGTGCCGCTTCCAGAGAGCGAATAAATTAAGTTATCGCATACCTGTTACTTTATTTTTCGCTTATTTATTTTAGAATTAACTATTATTATATGTGCAAACGTTTATTTTGTTGCAACTAACAATCTTATCATCTTTAACCCTTAACAGAATATGTTAGTCACTGTTTCACTTGTCGAAATAAAGACTCTGTTCTTTTTTGCACTACGTGCCGCTTGTACTCGCCACATGGACTGAAATTGTGACAGTATTTTTCTAGTGCGAATGGCGGAAGGATACATTATAGGGTGCACTGGTCACCTGGGTTTGTTTTGACGCGGATCAACCTAAGAGTGAATACAGAGTAGAATGTACACTGCCTTTCATGCTCGCTCGCTGCACTGGCAAGTCATGTGACTCAGAGTACTGTCACTGCGCAACCTGCACTCACCCGCCTTCGTGTGCGCTCCCGACTCCAGACAAAAGTGCATGATGTTACCGAATGCTTTATACTATTAAAGCAGCATCATGGTGGGAGGTTATCTGCCGTGTCTCACTTCAATAATCACATCACGTGCAACCACAAGGATGTCCAAGTGTCGTTAAGGCATGGACGGGAGATCCGCGGTTCGGTTCCCAACAGGACCGTCCTCCCTGACTGAGATGTTTTCGGGTTTTCCTCGGTCCTCACAACTGGCAAATGCTTAGGCCTGGAATGTTTTCTTTCCAAATTTCCTTTCCCAGCTATCATTTCATTTCAAGTATAATCAGTGTCCACCGCCTGTGGCGCAGTAGTAAGAATGGGCGTTAAACACTACTAAAATAATAACAAAAATCAAGTGTACTTATCGTTTGGAAAGCTTCATTGCGATTATTTATTATTATTTATGGGGTTAAAAATCACAAGTTTTTTTACAGGTTCTGTGTAATCAATTAGTGCATAATGGCAACATTCAGGGGTACCTCAGAGCTCAAACATCGTAGTATTAGCGTTAAGAAGAAAAGTCTTACCTGGGCATATGTGACGAACATTTTCTTTTCTTTCTCTGTCTCTCTTAAAACTATTGTGAGTGAATATGTGCATGGACTTTCCCTTAGAAATAAATTGTCAACGAGTTACTAAATTTCAGCAGATCTGCTCTGTACAGATTGCTTAAGGAATAGTGAAATTTCGAACAATCGAATTCGTAAGTCCTACTTAAAGTTGTACACCATATAGTTTGGCGGCTCTGGATTTGTTATCATGGGTGTTTATGCCTTGCATTAAAAATGGCAAGCAAAGGTACGATAGGGGTAAATCTGTTAGCCCAACATCACAAAATCAGAATGGAAGGAGTTGCTCCACCACCAAATGCTCCACAGTTGTCAGTTGAATATTCGCTACTCATATCATAAAAGTGTATGCAAACGACACTGCATTTGCATGTACATAATATGTTTATTCATTTCACTGGCGGCTATCTCGTGTTTGATTGTCCCGTTCTCCATTGCAAGGAAAGGCACAGTTATGGAGCCAACAGCTTTAGCCAATCAGGAAGAAGGCAACGCGGAGTAAGACATCCTAGCGCGTGTACATGTGGAAGAGTTGAGAATAGGGTGTAATGTAAATTTATCTAGCGACCATAATCTGCCATTACAATCAAGGTTGGTCGGTTTTCTTTGATGGGAGGGTTATAATAGGGAAAGGTGTTGTTTGTCGGCTAGCTCCGGCAGGGTAGGTAATTTCTAGGAAAGGAGAGGCTCTTCTCTCAGGAGGTGTAGAGAGGATATAAATACATAAGTACTTCTCTTTCACTCCTTTACTGTCCCTTTATATTGCTCCACACTACAAAACAATTTTCCCTTGCCCCGTCTCACAAGATTTAAGTTGGCTACGTCTCACGATCAAATAAAAATTAATGAAGTTATTTGGTTTTCCTATGCTTCAAATTCTTTCAACTTTGATCCCCATATTCTGTTTCCCCTATGTTTAATTTAATCAGCAATGAAGTCCGCCACTTACATTTTACAAGTTAAAAAGGCCGCTTCCACCGTTCAGCAACGCTAAGACACGAAATAATGGTCCGTCATAACAACGCAAGTGCCGATGATACCCTCGTTCGAAACTTATCTCCTGCCCTAGATAAATTTTATTTCACGCCCATTTTATAGTTTTCTGGAGTTTGTTGTCTAATCATGCGGTTTTTGATTGATTTCATTGGCCCACATGATAAATTTTAACACACGTTTATTGGTTGTCCTATTTTAGAATGCCCATGTTTCTTGCGTCTGCAATTACCACATTATTCTCTCATGGTTACTTTCTCTGTACGCTTCGCTGATTTTTAGACGAGTAGTTACTTTCTCTACTACGTATAGTAAGTAGGGGAAGTATTGTATTCCACCCAAAATTTCGATACCGAGATTTCACCGGAAATACATGTTTTGAGACCCCCTGAATCCAAAAAAAGTATTTTTGGAAACATGTCCGTGTGTGTGTGTGTGTGTGTGTGTCTGTCTGTCTGTCTGTCTGTGAACAGCATAACTCAGAAACGAACTGTCGGATAAACACCAAACTGGGTATTTAGGTTCAGTATCTTCCAGGGATGCGACACGAAGGTTTTCAAGAAAATCCCCCACCCCAGAGTACCCTTTACATGGAAGATTTTTCGAAAATTTTAATTTTCTCAAAAATGGCTCTAACGATTTTGATTAAAATATCATATGTTTAAGATATTTTTATGACAAATAAAATGTATATCTTGAATTTCCTGGGAATGTCTCCAAAAGTATTCTTTATTGTGAACGACTTTTGCATAACTGTTAAACCATAAGAGATAGACAAAATTGTACTACACAAAAAATGTAGATCGCGTTAAAATACACAATTTATGTCATATACATTTTTTTTGTTGAGTGAACCATTTTCAAGATATTACTTGTTATTCCCTTAAATTTTTCAATACTTATTTTCTAAATGGGAATTCGTTATTCATTTTTTGTCTTGGATATGCAAAGAGTATTAATTTGTGGCAAACAGAATGGTGCTGCACATAGCAACCAGCTATTAAGAGATATGTATGTGCTTATATTGCCCTTGCAAATACAAAACAAGGGGGACATATTAGGCCTTAAGCGATGGTTAAATATTTTTAGAACCGGTCCCTATGTGTAAAATGTAATTCTCTTTGCATGTCAAAAGATCGTTTCTGCAAATGTTTATCTCGATTACTATGAAATAGATGGAGAATAAGCGTTTGTAAAAATAGTTCGTACAGGAGTAGAGAAAGTCATGTGAGTGTAACACATCAGATTTTTTTCTGCTTATTGTTCGTGCGTCCGACCTGTACATCTTTCCTCACCCGCACTCTTTTGTCAATGGCTAACGTAAGCTATTCACCGTCTCCGAGGTCGCGGGTTCAAACCTGGGGGAGGGCGATGGATGTTTTCGGGCGTAAAAATCCTTAACAGGTCTTCCTTCAGAAGGAAAGTAAAGCGGTCGTTCCGTGTCGTAGATTTACGGCATGTAAAAGAACCTCAAGCCTGATAAAGAGGCCTCTGAGCAAAATTTCCGGTCTTTCACGCCACTATAGAATGGGACGCTAAGAGTCATAGTAGCTAAAGAGCATCCGTTTGGAAAGAAAAGAAAAGAAAAACAGTCTGCAAACCTGTGGCCCAACTGAATATTGCTTCAAACAATACATTTTCTTCCCTTCTTCACAATACTTGCTGCTTATAGAATTTAATATTTATTCTGTTTTATTAAGAAGTTCCCTTTTTATTACAATTTGTTTAGCGTTCATTGTTTGTTTCCCTTCTTATTCTTGTTTAGCGTTTCGTTACCCTTTTTGCTCTCTATAATATCTTCGCTATCGTTTTTATGTTTGGGCGGGCGAATGTTATTTTCTCTGTCAACAGAGTAAAGGGAAACATCTTTGTAATAGGGATACAGTCGCAGTGATTGCTACTGGCAGCAGGTAACTACAGACCTATTAACGTTGTTTATATCAGACATAGTTACATTGTAATCCTTAAAGCAGGGTATCTGCGAAATATTCATAGTCATTAAACCTCTAATAACGTACTTGTTAATTTGTAATCGTTACTTATAATTGTTAAAGCAATGTAACCGCTACAATTACACAAAAATAAGTTTGTCATGCACCTGCTAGGCAAGGCAGAACACAACTTTGCTATGTTCAAGAGTGGTTTGTGTTTGTAATTCATAGTCTTGCAAACAGGCTACTCCGATTTTGCAGATTCAAAATTAGTCTTTTTTCTATTTATCTCAGCTACCCGTTTTGAGGTAGAGCATTTTGATTAAAATTCAGATGAGGAACTGGCTAATCCTTTAATAATTTAGTATAGTCAGGCAAAACATGTACAGTTTCGTTACAGTTACGCTAAAACGTTCAAAACAGCTGTTAAATATGCCCGAGAACAATGGGTATAAACAAAATTTGTGTACAACCACCACTCATATAAGTAGAACTCAGCATGTATTCAAGAAAAATGAGGTTTAATGGGCAGTGAAAACTTGGGCCAGTTGCCCATTCCATACTACACTATTTTAATGTTTGCATACATTTTTATGAACGAGATTCTGTATTTCTTCTATTATAGATTTTTTCCCGGATTTGTAGCTGGTCATATTTCGCTAATAGGATAAAAAATATGTACTGGTTGCTTGAGTAAATTTGGTGATGAGGTAAAAGTGTGTTATCAATTTATACTTCGGTATAGTTTGAAATTTCTGTAAAGTAATCCACTTCAAAAACTTCCTTTCATCAAGAAGGTGGTGAAGATAACAAAGAGCTCGCAGAGAGAGGTTTTAGACTTCGAGTATTTCATCTTTCTGATTCAACTTGGACTTAGTATTACGTGCGTGTTACGCCACGTAAGGAAACTTCCTTGACCGCGTATGCTGTTTTTTTCACAAAAAGTTCAGAATTCGATGTTACTGTTGAATTTTCAGATTTACCTTATCCATGATTTTTCTTTAAAAACCCGCATTTACTAACTTCGCTGATTTGCGTCAGAATCGCATTTCGTTCTATCTAACAGCGTAAAGGTGCTTCACAAGAAACGTTTTAGCGCACCTCCATAGTGTAGGTGTAGCGTGTTTGCCCCACATCAAGAGGTTCCGTATTCGAATCTCAGTTGGCATGAGTTCCCTGGATAAGGTTTTCTTCAGGGTTTTCGGTTACACTCAGAAGCCGAATGACATGAATTCCGGACTCTTTTGAGCAACATTTCGCCTAAATCATTCTTTCATGGCGGTATGACCTATTTGGTAAAGAACTTTACCCAAAAACAAAACAAAAAGTAATAACAATAAATAAAATTGTTTTAATAATTATGCTGCAAAATTAGTACAAGCATTAATGGCGAATAAACATTTCAACAGCCAAACAACTGACGAAATGTGTAATATTACTTTTTGTAAGTTTTAATGTCATCGGAAGGTGCATAAGCTTTGCTCCAACACACAGTCCTTGATCATTTCTGCATATATAGGGTAGTTAAATTATATTTGAACCCACTCGCGGCCTCTCTCTACTGCGCGAGACAAGTTCCTGTAGTGTGCGAGGATTAGAACGATACACTTTGTCTTTTAAAGAACCCCATAAATAAAAATCACAACTCGTTAGGTCTCAGGAGAACGATTATTCTGTCATCAAAAACCTCTCTTATTGCATGTAATGATTCGGCAATGTTGCAGAATCATGCTGGAACCAAACATACGATTTCTCTTCTTTTGTCAAGCGATTGCAAAATGAATATTTACACGAGATATGCTGCCTGTTTGAGAGCAGAAGGTCAACATTTCCAGCATCTATTATAAGGTAGGGATTTAGTTCGCCTCTGCCGGCGTAATTTCCCCCGGCGACTGCCGGCTGTCTCGCGCAGTAGAGAGCAGCCGCAAGTGGGTTCGAATATAATTTAACTACCCTTTATGTCTTGAATGCTACATACGCCTGCGTTGGTTTGGGATCGGTGCCGTCAGAATAGGTAAGTGCAATTTGCTGCGTACTGATTTGACGGGCCAAGAAGTGTGTTGGAACGCCGAAATGCAGTATGCGAAAGCTTTCGGTGTGTTGGAACGCTCTTTTAAACATATGTCTTTATTGTGCATTACAAACTACAGAGGACTGTTGTTGGAATAAAACCTGTCACTTATGCGAGCTGAAACCTCCAACAGTCGATGCAAATGCTGCTGGTTGTTACTCTTACATTCAGCCACGGCAGAATGTAGAACCGAGTTAAATTAGAACATTTTTGTTATATAAGTAATGTTTATGTCACCTATTTTAACAACAATCTCAGAACTAATTTAAGTGTTTAACAAAGGGCTCCCCCAAGCCCATTTAGCATACAACTGCCCATTACGTTATTTCCGTTTAAGACATGGAAGTACATACACGAATAAGAAGTTTGTAGAATTTCTTGAAACAAAAGATTTGTTAAAAATAATTGTTTTGAACTTCCTAAAGGCTTTGTTGAAATTCTATACCAGATTTCGTGCGTTTTTCTCAACCAGCCAACTCTCAATGGCTCTTCGTATGATATACGAGTACTTAACCTAAATTAATAGAACGATTGTTCCTATGACAAAAGGGTATACACTATCTAATCTCCAGTAAATCGTAATATTTATTCGTATGAGCAAAGGATATACCTAATCTCAAGTTCCATCGCCAGAATCTTGTTTGAAGGGAGTCCTGAGTTGTAAATCAAATTTTTTGTGTTTTTCCTAAAAGGCTGTCAAGCGAAAAGCGATATCAGTATTCAGAGTTTAATATCACGCACTTACGTTTGATAATGAAATGAGAATTCGCTGACCCTAGAGAAGATATTCTACTGAACCTAAACTGCTGGAGACAGGAGATGTCTGATGCGTGTCGACATCGTATATGTCGGTACGATCTGGATACCAGTGACGTACTCCAAGGCTCCAATAATAGCGTCATTAGGGTTTCCCAACTAAAATCTTGCGATCTCATCATTTCCGGTGTATAAAAAGATTTTCTTGGGTTTGCCAAATTTATTTTTAGTTTAATAACGCTAAGAAGGAATAAAAATCTGGATGTCAACCACGTACTCTTAAACCACGTCACAGGGATTTCCTGCGAACTTGTCTAACTTGGATTTCATTATCCAAGTCCGAGGTGGTGGTGGTGTAGAGATGAGAAGATACCTTCATTTAGACTCTGCTGGTGTTTTTCTCATGTGAGAGGAATTTCAATTCCGAAAAGTAGCCATGCAATTCTTGGTCCGCTCATCTACTACTTATGAATCAGGTTAACGAATAGTAGTAGGAGGTAATTAACTGTTGCTGATCTACGAGATTTAAAAATTCTTTCTTTGTTGAATTGTTTATTTACACTATTTTTCAGGTGCTTATATTAACGATACTTACGCTACGATTTACCATGTATATATTATTTATCAAGAATGAAAACCATTTAACTTCGTTTACATTGTACTTAGCTTGCCATTTCTCAAACATACATGACTGATAAAAAGGGTATAGATGTCAAAGAAGTCATCCTCTTAGGAGATAATTCTACGTGCAAAGAAGTAAGAAAGATTGTATATCATTTTAGTTCGTGAATGGTTATTTCACCAGAAAAATAGAAGCTTTCCGCAGTTTTCGCCGCATTATAATCCACATACGCATCGATAAGGCAAGTGCTATTGAAGTATTTTATAGAACAACAGCTAACCTATATTTTTTAATATCTGCGATTTCTTCCTTAGCATTTTTTGTGCAAGAAGTAAGTTACGCTGAAGTTACGACGTCGCAATAGTGGCCTGAATAACTGACCACATACACGCCTCGCAGCTATGATCGCTATTCGACGTTCGTATCTTCACTGTACGTCGCTTTGATTTCCATTTATTGAATGTTTGAGTAAGGATAAGGTATTTTAGTTGTATTTGAATAAATCTATTTACTTTTATTCATTTCCCTTAATCCTTATACAAAAATGTCATTTATACTTTCTCTACCACGTACGTAGTAGGTAGAGAAGGTATTGCATTCTACCCAAAAATTCGATACCGAGATTTCTCCGGAAAAACACGTTTTGAGGCACCTTGAACAAAAAAAAAATCTTCGAAAAAGGTCGCGCACGCGCCTCAAAAACGAAAAGTCAATCAATACCAAACTTGGTACTTAGGTTTCCAAAGATGCGACACGAAGATTTTCAACAAAATCTGCCCACCCAAACTACCCTCTATATGAAACATTTTTCGACATTTTTTATTTTCTAAAAAATGGCTTTAACAATTTTGATTAAAATACTATATATTAAAGATATTTACATGACAAATAATATGTACATCTGAATTTTTTTGAGAATATCCTGTGAAGTCCCCTTCATTCGGAAGGAATTTTGTATAACTGTTAAACCTTAAACGATAGATGAAGACGTACTACGTAAAAAATGTTGATGTCTTTAAAACACACAATTTATTTCAAATGACTTTGACATCAGCCATAATACTGCTTATTAATGGTTCGAATTGTTCAACACTTAGCCATTCTTTTAAAATTCTGTCAATTTTCAACTGTTTCTCGGGATGTCATGGAAAGAATATTGCATTTTACGGCCACCGTATAGGCTCAGTTCTAAAACATTTGACTATTGGTGTTCCCTTTGTATCTATTAATACAGATATTTCCGGAAAGGTTTATCTCGATCAAAATGAAGTAGACAGGAAAACAAACCTACGTAAAAATAATTTGTATAAGCGGTAGAGGGCGGAGAAAGTCATGTGAATGTAACGCATCGGATATTTCTGTTATATGTTTTAATGAATACTTCGATAAATACCTAAACTACTTTTTTATCTCATAAGTACTATTTGTCTAGCTAGTTTTATGCTAAATACATAAAGTAAACGTTTAATTTACACATTTATGTTCTTTTATTGTTCCAGTCAAAACTAGGTAACAGTTTTCGGTTTTAACTGCTTTAGTTAAAGTTTGAACATTTCATAATACACAAAGGATGCTAATAATTAAAACCTACATTAAAGTTAATGTTGTTCCCATAATACAGCAGCCCATCCGCTGCAGCTTAGAAGAGAACGCTCGGACGTTCTGCTCTGCAGCGAACCTGACCTCACCTGACAATGTGAGTTTCTCACCCAACTGCAAGGGAAAGCGCGCTGTTGCTAAAATATCTCTATACCTCTTCAGAATGCTTTTCTACAAATGTTCACAAACGTTTTCAATGTATTCGTGATATCTATTGATTTAAAGGGTAAACATCTATACACCTTCCACCTGATATATATTATAGTTTAACATCGTATTGACATCCAGTCACGTCGGGATGGTTATTGCAGTTTCTTTAATACACATGATTCAGTATGTGTCAGACACATGGTTTCAGTTAGGCGGTCGCCTTCTGGTACCTTCTCCTTTGCTGGCAGATAGCCTTAGTTGCGTTGTCACTTTCCTGGTTTCTTAGTATTGATTTAATCGGAAGAAGTATTTTTGATACCAATCATATATTTACCAAGCGAATATAGAATCTATATTTTAATCAAACTTGCTAGAGAAAATGCTATAAAACCAAAAACAAATTTGTTTTCCAATAAATGAGAGTCGACTAAGGGAAACTTCGTGAAAGCCTTGTACCCTCAGAAAACGCTTGATGCAAATTAGAAACAAAGTAGTACACAAAAGGTCTTACTTCCCCCGCCAAGAAAATAACTAAGTGTAACACTGATATGGCTTTCTCTACCTATATAATTTATTTTAATAACTATTTTACAAATACATAATAGAAAATATTTTGCTTCCTTTTAATTTCGAATCACAATAGATATTCTCCAGAATTGTTTTCAAATAAGGTAATACCAGAACGATATATATTTTGTAAACTGTGACAGCTCTCGCATGGAGCATAACTTTTGCACGAGCTTATGAGAAACAAAAGAATAACCACTGAACATGTTAAGTTGTAAGCTTAAAATGTGGAAAAATTCAAACGTGAATTCAACGGCTAATATTTCGGAAATAGTTCATGTCAGAATCATCATTTAACATAAATTCTACACTTATCGATAAATGCATTTTTTATTAAAGTAAAATTTTGTTTATCTTTTAAAGTTTCGCAATTATGTAAAATTCAACTAGGATGAAGAGGATTTCAGGAGCGATTTATGAAAAAGCCAAGACAGGCATTTTATTCATCATTCTAGTCCTCAAACGTGTGATATAACCAAAATCACCAATAACAAATTAAGAAAATATTTCCTTCTATTGATGCGCTATCCTGGGCGACAGGTGATTATTTTGTTTTCAAGTGTACGGCAGCATCCATTCTTCGCGAACGATTAGGAAGCTTGGTAAAAACACGTAACACCATGTTTGTCAATATGTCTTGTATTCATTTCAGTTGAAACATTAATTGTGGTCGAATACAAAGTTGTTTAGTTATTGGCCTGACAAGCAAAAGTGGTACTTGTATTGCGATTTGTTTTTTGCACCGTCTTTGAGACCAACTGACGCCGAGGGTAGCGTTTCGGTAATAAAATGTGTATTTAGGGAGAATAGTCATTCTCTGAAAAACTTCGTCATCTATTTTTAAAAGGTGCCTGACCTACGCATTATCTTTATGACTTTTACTTGCTGAGTTATCCTATCTCTCGATCTCTCTCATACACGCTTGCGAAATTATTTGATTAAGCTCAAAGCCTCGAGTGATGTTTATTACAACTGTTACAGAACAAAATGAATATAAACAGTCCCGTAATTAATATAAATTGCACACAATAAAATCATTTCTATTTGCGTTTGGAAAAAAAAAAATCTGATGTGTTATACTCACATGACTTTCTCTACTCTTGCACAAACTAGTTTTACAAACCCTTATTCTCCATAAGCTTCATGTTAATCGAGATGTTAATCTTATTGCTAATTTTCTTGTAGATGCAAGGGGAATTGGTAGGCTTTAAGCGATAGTCAAATATTTTAAGCGCTAGTTGGTTGCTATGTGGCGCATTCCATTCTCTTTGCATGTCCAGGACAACAAAAAATGAATAACGAATTTGAGAAAAAGTTTTGGAAAATTTAAGGGAATAACAAGCAATATCTCGAAAATGGTTCACTCAACAACAAAAAATGTACCTATATGACATAAATTGTGTATTTTAACGCGATCTACATTTTTTGTGTAGTAAAATTTTGTCTATCTCTTATGGTTTACCAGTTATGCAAAAGTCGTTCACAAGAAGAATACTTTTGGAGACATTCCCAGAAAATTCAAGATATAGGTACATTTTATTTGTCATGAAAGTATCTTAAATATATGATATTTTAATCAAAATCGTTAGAGCCATGTTTGAGAAAATTAACATTTTCGAAAAATGTTCCATGTAAAGGGTAATCTGGGGTGGGGGATTTTCTTGAAAACCTTCGTGTCGCATCTCCGGAAGATACTAAACTAAATACCAGTTTGGTATTTATCCGACTGTTCATTTCTGAGTTATACTGTTCACAGACACACACACGGACATGTTTTCAAAAATGCTTTTTTTGGATTCAGGGGGTCTCAAAACATGTGTTTCCGGTGAAATCTCGGTATCGAATTTTTGGGTGGAACACAATACTTCCCCTACTTACTATACGTAGTAGAGAAAGTAATAATCATCATATCGCTACGTGTTGTACAAGTACTACTTATTCCTGAATTATGAAACAATGCCTAACCTAACTCAAAAGCAAAGATAAAATGTTGCATTAACGGAACAAAAAGAATAACATTTGCCTTAAAAAACACCAATTAAATACATATATGAAGATTGATTAAATCTTAAAGCTACCATTTTGTGTTTTAATCTTTCGCATTCAAAAACGAAGATGGGCGATATTCATTCCATAAGGAGTTTTAAAACATGGAAGAGGGTTAATTTTCAAATGATTACCACAACCACAAATGGAATAATTACTTTATAATCCAGCCACGTTAGCACATGACACATACCTAAGGCATTCTTAAAAAGTATTCGTCCTTACGTCATATGAGTGAAATAGGCAACTACACACGAAGGTTTTTCAAAACCGTCCTTGATTCGAACCAACAGTCCCATTTGTCTAAACCCCTCTCAGCACTGCCTCTTTATTTTAAAGGACGCTTTCTACACATTGCCACCTGTAGGGTCAATGACGTCATTTTGTTATACGATCTCAGCCGCCTCCATAAAAATCTACTACTTCGTAAGTACTCGGAAATTGCGAGGTCAACTTCTAATTTCTTAAAGGCCATCAAAATACCAGCTTCCAGCCATGAACTGTGCAATAAAAATATGAAACACTTTATTAGTTACCCTTTTATCATCAATTAACACCGCCACGGCAAACAATGGGACGTAAATATCACGAGATGGAAAGGAGCAGATACTTTCCAATAGAGAAAATCTGAAGCTACCCTAAATCAATTAAAAAGAATAAGAACTAATTATTCGATATGAGCCTCAAGTATTATCCTGAGTTTAAAATATTTGTCTCTGTGAAAATAACTTGAAAGCTTTGGACATTATAATCATGAAAAAGTATATAATACCTATCAATAACGGTAATGAAGCTAATAGAGTATATAATAATAAATAATTCCATGAGAGAGGCTCTAAGCCAATCAGCGAGCTCATAGACAAATGGCCAATGACTTTTGAATTACACGATTTCATTCAAGCACCAGTCTTCTGATATACTAGATCATCATTTGGTAGAAAGTGTCGATATGAACCGATCGTGACTTTATATCGATAATCGAGGACCATACTCTTATTATCGTTGGGTAACTATCCCATATTGAGTATCAAGGAGATGCTATACTCGCAACTTTCAAATTCTATAGAAGTTATATGAATAATTTGAAAATCACTCGAGGCCTCCATATAATAATCAATAGCATGCTACCTATAAGAGGTAATATTTCCTACGTTCAGATGATTTATTCCCATTATCTCTGCTTCCATTCCAATATGGAGCGAGAAAACACCCATTTGCCTGTATTGGCGGCACGTATACTGTTATGTTGATCTGGATGGTTCAGTAGGTTAGGTGCTGACTTTCTGATCCCAAGGTCGTGGGTTCAAACCCGACCCAGACCGATGGTTTTTAAGTTTGCTTGAAAGCGTTAGACCATGTTAGTAGATTTACTAGCACGTACAAGAACTAGTGCGGGACGAAATTCCGGCACACTGACGGCGTTGATATGATTCTGACAATTGACAGCGTCATTAAAAACAAAATATTTTTAGTATCCTGAGTATCCTGTTATAACCACAAATCTTCAGTTATTATTAATGTAGCTTAATATCATATATCCATTTGGTAAACAATTCTGTGTGTTTTGTTTAGAGGGATGCAATATAACAATAATAAATAATAATAATTACCTTAATAATCATGATTACGTAATAAAAACCCTTTCTCTTACTTCTCACCTTCTCATCAAATACAACTTTGATAATTTAATTTTCCTTTTAGGATTTCAATGCAATTCCACTCACAACATGGTTATGCATTAATGCACAATTTTATCATAGGGCAGCTGAATTATTAATTCGTCCATTAACTGACTTAGAATATTTTAAGATATTGTGCAACTTATTTCGGAGTTCCAGTTTTGGATTTTGTACGCTTTGAGATATGTCAGAGAAAGTTGTATACTGTGTATTTAAAAAAGAATTACATATTCGTATAAAAAGTGGTTAATAAAAACTATCTCTATTTTGATCATCTGGTAGAGGCAAAAAAGTGCTTTGGTTATTCTTAATTCCCTTATATCCCTGTAGAAAACAGGGATGTTTTACACAGCTTTATTTCAACCGAGACACTAAGAGACTGAAGACAAAATGGTAAGAGCTGGAATGCACATGAAGACAGCCCTCTATTATCTTCCTTCACACAATCCAGAGCTAGTCATGTTCTTACATCATTTCCCTTTTTAACCACAGAACGTGCTACAAATGAAATTAATGCAGCAATTTTCGCATTACTTTCTTCCACATCTGCTGAAGTCACTTGGGCAAGTTTCAACAGTGAATTAGCACTGAAATTTTAGCATAGAGTTTCAACGACATTACTTTAACGGAAAAAAAATTGTAGCAGAGCGTGGTTTCGTTTCACAAACCTCTAAGTTAGGTCATAATACGAGTGTTTCCATGCGCAACGCTATCCTTTTGCGTAAGGATATCGTAGCATTTACGTTTTGTCCAGAATGTTTTAAAGGGATAACAGGATGTAGCATATTCAATGATTAAAATTTTATATATATAAAGACAACCTTAAATTGCCCGCCAACGCCTCCTTTATTCCATAACCGTATAGGTCAAACAAAACATGCCTGCAAGTGCACTGGAAGCTGAACTTTGCTGTTTTCATCACTAGATCTGCAGACAGGCGCCAGGGCTGAACCATGTATCCGAAATCTGGATCAAACCAACTTGTGTCAGGGTTCACGGCCAGGCCGACAGCTTGGAGCCTCTCCATTCAACTTCTCGTTCATTTGTTTTCTGTTATTATTGTTGTTTACGTTTCGGACACTTTGCGCACGAACTACGAGCATGTGTGCCCTTGCCGATATCCGACTTCCAGTAGATGAGGGGGGGGTCCATTGAATGTATTGCGTCATGCATTTCCTTTTTGTTTTGTTCGCCTTCATTAGCATCAGCTAATTATATAACATGGACGTTGAAACACGGAATAATTAGTATAACTGCGAGTTATGGGTATCAATAATTTATAGCCTTCTTTTTTCAGCAAAAGGCTCCGGTGCAGTAACGAACAAATATTTCTTTGATAGCGACACTTTGAAATCTTTCTATAAGAAAATACCTAAGAAATGTTCGCTGGGGGCTACTAAAGGAAAAATAACTTAACTAAACATTCAGACACAAAAACATTCCATGTCGTATTTAAAAGTATTTAAATCTGCTCTGCTTTTACTTTTCTTTAGCTTATCTATGATAATTAGAGGAAGTATAAGCGTTTCACAAAAAAATATATCTAAATTTCACTGCATACAAACGTTTCCGTATCCCCTGAATATCCTCAAAGTATTTTAGAAAAGATTTATGTGTGTGTGTGTGTGTGTGCGCGCGCGCAGAACTCAAAAATGGATGATCAGTTAAGTATGAAACTTGTTATTTAAGTTTAGCATCTTCCAAAGATGCGACACGAAGAATATCTGTAACATTATTTATTTAATCAAGTTTCGCGTCCTAAATACTTCAATCCCTTTCAGTAATATCGACCAATTAAACCCCTCTTACACTGAAACGAAGCGTCGCAGTCCTTGGGTGTCTTAACAAAACGTGTTTCAAAGGAGGTTATCTATCCATTTCAAAGTTTGTCGACCTAAGGCATAATTACTGCTTAGCAGGTTGCATAAATTAAAAAAATATCTAGGGGCAGCTGATTTATCTGATAAAGTGTGTAGTATTTTTATACATCTCTGATAATTAAATACGCATCCATCTAAAATTTACTCTGACATTTAGATACTACATTGTGATTAGAAGTGAACAGATATTTAAACTAACTTATTTTAAATTTACTTTAGAGGTACAGTCATTGATCTTAACACCAATGCAGTTCACATTACTTTATAAAATCCTTTAAACCCACTCTAAGTGTATTTCATGCAAATTTTGATTTTATATAATCGTGATGCATTTGGGGTGAAGAATAAGTATTAAGTATTGCTTATAATTTCGCAATTTGAGTATTACTTAAAATATCAAAGCATTGTATTTGTTAAATACACTTCAATTTTGGAGAATTTGCACCCTTGGATACACCGGTGTGTCAAAATGCACATTTTACTTGAATGTTTACCAATTTTTATTTTACAACCTTTTTAACTCTACACTCAACTCTGTGTAAAGCAACTAAAAATTTAAGTATTTCTGGTTTCCCTTGCCTTAATAACAAATCTTCAAACTTACTATCAAACAATGCTTATTAAAGCCTGTGTTGAAATTTGCCATATGCCTTCTATATAGTAATTCTATTAAGAATGACTATCTTTTGTGTTAAAGTTGATTCATCTCTTACAGGCGAGTGATAAAATTAATATCAGTAAAATTTATTTTAAAGAAAAAAATCTATCCACACGCAGACTTAAGCGAGCAGTATAAGAAAGGATCCAAACGTGAACAACGGTTGTCATTTGGATAAGATGTGTTTTTTTGACACATTCTGTACATCTGAAGATGAAAATTATCCAAATTATATTCATAATATAAAGTGATATAATCCTAAAAATCTCATGTGTTACATTCACGTGACTGACTAGCGATTATCGTTTATTTTTATCTCTTCTACAAATATTCTTGCAAAACTTAATTTTTCCATCTAATTCTTGTTAATCCAGATAAATGTTTGCAAAAATAGTTCCATTATCATTTTGTTGTAAATACTATGGGAATACAGGAGACCGAAGTGATAATCAAATCTTTAAAAAGCTTCGGAGTCCCATACTCCTTCCATGGCATCGAGAGAAACAACTGGGTGGTGACAGAACTCCAAAGAAAAATCCAAACCAGCAACAACGAATATTTTTGAAAGAGTTGATGCGACAAAAAAGTTGTTTGAAATAAACTCTTGTGTTTTAAAAAGATCTGCATTTTTTGTGCAACAATCGCAGAAAATTCAAGATATACATTTTTTGAGGCAAATATCTTCAGTATATGAATAAACAATGTTCCATGAAAAGGGTAGTTTAACGTGTTAGTATTTTCTTGAAAATATTCGTCCATTCCTTGGAAGATGATGATGAACATAAATACCAAGTTTGGTATTTCAATTTTTCGTCTTTCAGTTATGCTCTTCACAGTCACACATACGCAGGGACCTTTCTCTAAAAATGATCCTTTTGGGGAGGGGGGATTCAGGGGATTTCAAAATTGAGTTTCGCGTAAAATCTCGATATCGAATATTGGAGTACAACACTTCCTCTGTGTACTTATAAGTCACACAGAAGAGAAACATGCAGCATTTAAGATGTTTAAGAACATGTTAAAAAACTTCAAACTATAAAGGTATAAGCAATTATTACACGAGATTTTTTTTTAAATTTATTATTGTCGCTTTAACATTAAAGTCATAACGCGACTACAATAAATTTTAAAAATTACAATATTTTGAAACAAATTACAACTTTTATTATATAACATTATACAAAGGTGAGAATAATTCACAGATATTGATAGATATTTATAGGTGAGAGCTAGCTTTTCTATCATTTGTACATATGTGCACCCTTCTTTGTAACCTTCATAGAGATAAAACGAAACAGCACAAATTACAGCTATAACAAATAAGGAATTAGACTGCCTGTGGTCTGGTGGTTAATATATTAGCTTCCAAATTCAGAGGTCATGGATTCAATTCCCGGTTATAGGATGGGAATATTTTTTTTAAGTCAGGATTATTCGTCCTCTCTAGAGTCTAGAAGTATAAGTGAGAGTGTAAATGTATATGTGTGTGTGTGTGTATGAAATTAATGTTTATAAAGAAAACCCAAAGTAAATAGACACAAAAATTAACACAATAGTAAAACGAGTAAACATAACTGCCGATGAGCAATTGTTCCAAAGACAAAAACATTGATTGGCCTTAGAGATTTTAAAGGCGGCATATAAATAGAACCAAAAAAATCTGATGTATTACACTCACATGACTTTCTTTACTCTTGTACAAACGATTTTTACAAACGCTTATTCTCCATATGCTTCATGTTAATCGAGATATCGAGATGTTAATCTTATTGATAATTTTCTTGTAGATGCAAGGGGAATTGGTAGGCTTTAAGCCATAGTCAAATATTTTAAGACCTGGTTGCTATGTGGAGTTTTCCATTCTCTTTTCATTACCAGGACAAAAGAAATGAATAACGAATTCCCATTTGAGAAAATAAGTATTGAAAAATTTAAGGGAATAACAAGCAATATCTCAAAAATGGTTCACTCAACAAAAAAAATGTATATGACATAAATTGTGTATTTTAATGCGATCTACATTTTTTGTGTAGTAACATTTTGTGTATCTCTTATGGTTTACCTGTTATGCAAAAGTCGTTCATAATGAAGAATACTTTTGGACACATTCCCAGAAAATTCGAGATATACATTTCATTTGTCATGAAAATATCTTAAACATATGATATTTTAATCAAAATCGTTAGAGCCATTTTTGAGAAAATTAAAATTTTCGAAAAATGTTCCATGCAAAGGGTAATCCGGGGTGGGGGGTTTCTTGAAAACCTTCGTGTCGCATCTCTGGAAGATACTGAACCTAAATACCAAGTTTGGTGTTTATCCGACTGTTCGTTTCTGAGTTATGCTGTTCACAGACAGACACACAGACATGGACACGGACATGTTTCCAAAAATGCTTTTTATGGATTCAGGGGGTCTCAAAACATATATTTCCGGTGAAATCTCGGTATCGAATTTTTGGGTGGAATACAATACTTCCCCTACTTACTATACGTAGTAGAGAAAGTAATAATGAAATGCTCGGTTGTTTCTTGGAAAGAATCTTCCATGTATCGTTTACGTCATTAACTTCAGCGAAGCTTCAGAATATCGCTGAGCATAGTTGTTGAGGGGGGAGGGGGGGAAATCTAAATCAATCTAACACCTGTTTAAAAAAATAATGTTAATTTTATTCTGCAGGTATCTCAAACTTTCTGGCAAGTTTCCAGCCAATGGACACGCTCAAGAATTTTATATGAAGCCAGTGTTTCCATAATTCAAGTATGCTTGCAATAGCGTGAAATACAAATAACCCGTGGTCGCGAGTCAAGCATCATAAAGAGATTTTCAACCTTGCAGCTGGAATAACTTTTCGTGGGCTTCAATAGGCATTATTAACATAGAATGTGAAACAGTTGTTTTTAACATTCTTAATAGACACATAACTCTTGCTAATCTTTTACAGATACAACTTAATGATTATCCCATGCTATCTACAAACAAATAACATGCTGTAATTTATTTTCAATATATCTAATTTCAGAATTTAGAGAAAGGATTATATTTTCAGTTTTACTTTAATTAATTGCCAGTTGATTTCGAAGGAACCAGTGCTGGCCAGCTTCATAAGATATTTTTAGGTTGGTTTTGACACATATTTTCCTGTTGCATAGAGCTGTGTCGTCGGCATACAAGACCGAATGAGAGGGTAAATTTTATCCAGTCATTTATAAAAACTGTAAATAAAAAGGGACCCTGCACAGAGCCTTGAGGTACCCCCAGTAGTATGTTTCTTAAAATTAGATCGAATTGTATTTCTTCTATAATTAATTTCTAAACGACTCCTTAAATATTATTCCAATAAACTTCTTTCAGTATTTGTTATACATAAAAACCAACTTTTTATTAAGATTTGATCAATGCGGTCAAAAGCCTTTGTTAGATCAATTAAAGGAGTTCCATATGGCATCTATTTTCTAAAGATATTAATACGTAATTAACAAGCTGTTCTACAGATTTTTATTGTGAAATATTTAGGCTTAAAGTCAAATTGCTTAGAGTATAATAGATTGTTTAATGAAAAACAATGATATAGTTGTAATAACATACAAGGCTCGATTATCTTGCTAAATATAGGAAGCATTGGAATTGGACGATAATTAGAAGGATTTTCCTATTTTCTTTTTTGTAAACTGTGTGATCTTAGAAGCTTTATGACAAGTTAGAAGTACCCCTTGAAAGAAAACGTTGTTTATTAATTATGTTAATGGTATTAGAATCGCCCCAATAATTCTTTTAAAAATAATATTTGAGAAACCATAAACATCCTCACTGTACGAATTTTGATTTTAGTTGCTATTTCATTAAAGAGATACCAACACTTTCCCACTTAAATTTAGCATAGTAGAATGGAAAAACAAACTTATGTAAATAAGTTTCAAATATTGAGTGCTTTTCCATTTCAAGAATATATTTTTTCTAATCAGGTGTAGCTTTATATTTGGAAACATCGACAGAATTGTAATTTAAAGAATTTAAGGAATTTTCGAGTGGTTTGCCGATTTATTGATTCTTTATTAACTAATGCCCATGTACATCTTAGTAGAAGAGTTGATATAAAGCCCATAATACTGTATCTTGGCCTAAGTTATTGCTTTTTGATATTTTCTTATAACTTTTAAAATTATTTTTATCAATGTCAGTTTTACTTCTTTAATACTTGTTATGCAATAAAAGCAATACTAGGCGCATTGTTTTTAAATTAGATGTGAGCCACTCTTTCAAATTGTATGATCTTGTATTTCCGGACTTTATCTTAAAAGTGAGTATTGGGTATGCAGAATTCAAGCAATGCCAAAAAATAACTTAAGCTTCATCAACATCATTAATGATATGTAAGTTAGTCCAGTCAATGTCTAGAAGTAAATTATTTAAATACTCAATTTTATCATCAGTTAAGACTCATTTTGTAACATAAAATCCTTAAGTGTTTTCTGATGGTTTTGACTTTAAGGCTTGAATAATTAACCAAGTGCCTGCATGGTCAGTTAAAACATTGTGACACAGGCCCAAGGTTATCGGCAGGTCGGTCAAGCGGTCCGAGTAAACAATGGTAATGCCGCTTGATAGGGTAACCACCGGGTGCGCTATCGGGAGATAACTTAGAACTTTCTGGAGGCTTTATCTTCCCCCTCCTCCAGAAAGTGTGCCGAAATAGTTCTAGAACGTTCGAGAATGTTCCGTGAAAGATTCCACTGCCTATATAAGCGAGCGCTCGCACGGGCAGTGATGCAGTCGCAGGATGAAAGAGAGTTGAGTGCGACAGAATGGAGTCAGTGCGAGTTGAGTGCGAGTCGACTGTGAGTTGAGCGAGCGAGTTGGCGGGTGAGTTTCCCGTGCGACATCAGCGATTCCCCGGCTTGAAGACGCTGCGTCAGAAGGTAGTGAAGTGAAGTGACGGAGAATTGAACTAGTTCACCTTAGTGAAGTGACATTGGTGAAGTGAACTCCCAACTATATAAAAACGAAATAGTGACATTGAAAAATAAAACAGCGACAATGAGAACTGAGTGAAAGTTAAAAAACTGACAAAGTCACAATATTCTGACTTAAAAATGTACAATGTAACCAGTTTTGTTAATGTTAGTAAAAATGTTATCCAAGCATGAGCTATATATCTGGTACGTTCCTGAAGAACATGATAACGGTTAAAAGATCTCATTAATTGAGAAAAAATGTAGCCCCGTGGTTTGTGCTAACGAATTAATATTAAAATCACCTGTAACAACTATAGATTTATTATAGGTTTTGGTATATTATTCAACAAGTATTCTAAGATTTAAAAAATATGTATCTACGTATCTGAATTAGGTGTTCTATAAATCGAGATCACCACAAGAATGTTATCTGCAATAGAATGGTCATTGCTTCACATGCCAACACTACATTATAATTCATAGTATTGTTTTAATTTAATGCCAGATTTGATATAAATTACATCTCGCCATATGAAAAGGGAGGTTGGTTGTCTGATATAAATTGCCGCAAGGCAAAATTTTGGGATAAATGAGGTGAAGTCGACTTAAAAGAATAAAATGTTTTACACCCGAACATCCCCGTAACACTGGAGCGTATATCTTACCATTGAGAGCAGCATAGCAGAAGACCCATCAGGCGCTTCTCCCTTCAGCGGCAAATAGTTTTGGTACACGCTCATCTAAAAGACTGGTTTATCCGTGCATTATTCCATGCTATCACCATTATAGCAATAACATTAAATAAAAAATCTGATGTGTTACACTCACATGACTTTCTCTACAGTTGTACAAACTATTTTTACAAACGCTTTTCTTCATATGCTTCATGTTAATCGAGATATCGAGATGTTAATATTATTGCTAATTTTCTTGTAGATGCAAGGGGAATTGGTAGGCTTTAAGCGATAGTCAAATATTTTAAAAGCTGGTTGCTATATCGAGTATTCCATTCTCTTTGCATTACCAGGACAAAAAAAAAAGAATAACGAATTCCCATTTGAGAAAAAGTATAAGAATTGGAAAATTTAAGGGAATAACAAGCAATATCTCGAAAATGGTTCACTCAACAAAAAAATATATATGACATAAATTGTGTATTTCGACGCGATCTATATGTTTTGTATAGTAAAATTTTGTCTATCCCTTATGGTTTACCAGTTATGCAAAAGTCGTTCACAATGAAAAATACTTTTAGAGCCATTCCCAGAAAATTCAAGATATACATTTTATTTGTCATGAAAGTATCTTAAATATATGATATTTTAATCAAAATCGTTAGAGCCATTTTTGAGAAAATTAACATTTTCGAAAAATGTTACATGTAAAGGGTAATCTGAGATGGGGGGGGATTTTCTTGAAAACCTTCGTGTCGCATCTCTGGAAGATACTGAACCTAAATACCAAGTTTGGTGTTTATCCGACTGTTCGTTTCTGAGTTATGCTGTTCACAGACACACACATGGACATGTTTCCAAGAATACTATTTTTGGATTCAGGAGGCCTCAAAACATGTATTTCCGGTGAAATCTCGGTATCAAATTTTTGGGTGGAATACAATACTTCCCCTACTTACTATACGTAGTAGAGAAAGTAAAAGGTCTGCATTTGTTATGAACACTAGACTTGTTCTGGCTAATTATTTTATTTTATTTTAACTAATGCCACAATTAGTGAAAACGGAGTACGCAGGCCTCAGAAAATAACCAAATTATTATATAGTAATACGCACGATCAACTTTTATTTTTGGAACTATGAGCACTGCTCATAAACTCCTATGCGGCAGACAATGCAGACAGTTAAGATTTCTCATTGGACGAACATCCACCAATAATGCACAACTTCGCTCGCCAGAGGGATTTAAGCCAAGCTGTGACAGCATCAAGTTATCAGTGCCCTGAAGATGAGACGATGTAGGTCTCCGAAAGCTCGGTTGCTTTTAGCTCCTTGACCTGGCTTGTAGCCCAGGAAGTTATACTTGCATTTTATTATTGGTTTTCATAACAGTACGCCAGAGAAAGTGAGACAGAGTCATAAAGGGTTGGGGGAAGAAAGAGGGAAGAAGAGATATTGAAAGAGGAAGGGGATAAAAGAGAGAAAAGTCTTAGTTAATGCTAGAACACGAGCAGAGCTGCAAGTTCAGTTAGTTACAGTGTAAAAATATGACGTGTTTGCATTTCAGTTTCTTCTAGTTATGATAGCCAAATCATAGCTGTAACATAAACAGCATCTTCAACTAGCTTCAAATGACCAACTATCGACATCCTTTATCGAAAGTTCCAGAATGGCACTGACTCAACTTGATTGAAGGAAATGTCGGCCATAATTAGAAAGGCTAATTTGAGTACCAATTTAAATACCTCGGTGGATATAAATGTGTTTTAATATGCTCATGATTCACATCCCAAGTGACATTGCTGAAGGTCAAGTGTCATGTACCCCAGACTAAGAGTCATTAAATATGACAAGCGTCCTATTAATTAAGAGACTCGCTGGTTATCTGAAAAGGCATTTAGAAAGATATGCTTAAAATAACGAGTCAACGCCTGAAATACTAACGTAAATAACAAGAAAGAGCAACAAAATTAGTTGATTACTTTATCTGTTTACTTCCACTTCGCTATTAATATGACTGCAAGTTTAGTTTTGCATGTCATGTTGCAGAATATGAATTTAAAATCCACATTGTTTCATTTTGCTCGCTTTAATCTATAAATGAATATATATGAAACAAGTGGTAAAATATGATACAATTTTTCTAGCCTTTAAGAAAAAATTATTTTAAACGTTTATTTGTGGCACAATAACCTTCCTCATTTATGCACACTACCAATTTAAGAGAAAGTATATACACATTTATTGTTCAGTGAATGAAGATTTATTTATTTCTTCAACTATTGCATTTTATAAATATGGAGTTGCTTGATAATGACGGAGCTTGTACACGTAACACACTGATGATGGAGCATAACTCTTTCTTATTCTGAGTAATTTTTATACTTTTTCCTCTTATTCTACTTAGTTCTTCCCTTTTATTTCACTTATCATTTTCCTTTGGCCTTAATTTTGCTAGAACATTTCTCCGTTACCTTTCCCACATAGCCAGTGAGCTAATCGTTTTATACATTATTTTACGCTAATTCAAATAATTTTAAAACCAAAATTTCAATTTTTAAATTATTCTAATTTTTATTCCAAAACTATTTTTTTTGGTCCAAACTTTGATTCCCAGGCATTCTATTAAACTATGCAAATGTTTACTTATCCACTACCTATCTATAGTAGGTAAGAAAGTACTGTACAGCACCCAAAATATGATACCGAGATTTCACCGTAAATACATGTTTTGATGTCCCCTGAACCCCCAAAGCACCTCTAGATAAACTTTCTTGTACGCCTGTGTATGTGTGTGCATGTATGCGCGAGTGAGCTGTCCTCTGTACCTGTGCACAGCATAAAAAAACGAAATGTTGGATAATACCAAATAAGATAGATAGGCAAACTTCTAAACTATTACTGAAATACGGATATGTTCATGTTAACTTGTCCCTAAGAAATATTTCATTACTTTGATATAAAATATTAGTTAGTAAATTAAAATTTTACTAAACAGAACATAAAAAGCATACATTTTAATGCACCGTTTTTTATTTTCAGAATACTCGTACATCCTTTACTCTATGATATACATTGTGTATAGAAATGTTTTCATATTTTAAGTATTAGGCTTAGGCAGCTTAGTTTGTGTTTAATACATTTCACCATCCTTGGGTTTGAATTATGTTGTATACAGAGAGCTGCAATGCCTGTCAACGGTATATTCTCCATGTCTATAATGTTTTAACCTCTTTATTAAATTCAATTCCGTGCGGGAAACATTTTAAAAATCTAAGAATGTGTGACGGTCAAATAGATATTCAGTGAATTTAAGATTCAGTTTTTCAGGATTTTTTTAATATGGCAGATAAATACCGAAAACCAATATCGAAGCACTTAAAGAATGAACTGTAGCTTCTACCATTTCACTGCAAATTGAGGCAGTATTTTTAACACTTAAATGATTTCAGTCAAATTATATAACACGTAAATTCAATAACAGCCCGCCTTGAAGCAATATGTGTATGTAATAATTTGTAAAATGTATGTAACAGTCATTGCATATGCTTATATTATTGTATCCATGTTTAATAATGTTATGTGAATATATTACGTAATTTAATCATGTAGGAGCAGTGAGAATAATAAGTTAAACATTGCTAACAATGACGTAACAATGAGGTAACCTTGAGGCAATAATGAGTTTGAGAGTTTAAATGTTATTTGTGATTCTTGGAAGCATTAATGTAATTTTAGTGACAGTTTATAAAAAATAGCCAATCAACAACCAGAAAAAGCTTTAGTTAAATGCAGGTATTCTATTGGAGTAGGATTAGCCAATCAGAGACTTGAAATACAGAAATATATAGGTTTAGACGGTTGAAATCTAGTCAGTTGCCTGCAGACAGTGATAGTAACCGGATGCAAGATGCGTTCTCGAGAGAAATATAAATTCGTGTGAAACGAAAATATACGTATTAAAAAGTGCAAGTATTAAAAAAAAGAATTTCATAGCTCTCGATATCGGTGAAGTGCTATTTAATTTGTGTCAAGGATTAATACAAAGGAGTGAATTAAAACTTTAAAATCTGCGTAAGCCTACATTCTTGTCGCATCACGCCCTGGCAAGACTCATGTCTCTAACAATAATACTGACGCAGCCGAGGCAAACATAAATATTTAATACTTAAAGAAATAGTTTAATCACAAAGTTAATATTTTTTAAACTTGGGGCAAAGGCCACCTAAAAATACATTTTTTGGGGGCGAAGGCTACCGGAAACTGTTTACTATACGTGCTGTTGCAACTACTACAAGTTCGGCTCCCCAACAGTTGAAATATAATACAACTCCTTCAATACGTAGCAGCAACTAACTACTTCAAATTGACGCCCAAAGCGTGGTGTAAATAACGTAACAAACCACCTACTTCAAATTGGCGTCCATACGTGGAGCTAAATAAATAAAACAACTCCAACGTAAAGAACAATACTACTTCAAGTTGGCGTCCATACGTGGAGTGTAAAGAAACTATCTTCTTCAAATGGGTAAGAGACTTTATGTTCACAATATTGGACACACACAGATTCGCATGCAAATTATTCCCAAAAAATTAGAGCACGTGTATATCATCTAATTAAACTGGATCGGATTAACATGTATAATTCAGTCATAACAATACGAGGTGTGTTTTAAACTAAGTACGATAACTTTTTTAAAAAATAACAGAATATTATTTTCCAAATACTTCAATGTCATTCAATACCTTACACTACTTCTCCACATAGTCACTGCCACTATTCAGAACTTTTCGTAACAGAAAACCAGTTTTTGTATGCCTTCGTCAAAGAAAGATGCCTCCTGTGATGGAAGCCAGTCTGCGCTTCTTGTTTCACATCATCGTTGAAATGTTTTCCACTAAGAAATTTCTTCAGATGAAGATGCAGATAAAAATCGCTTGGTGCCAAATTCGGACTGTACGAAGGGTGGTTGAAATGCTCCCAACCAAATGATGAAATCAGATCCTGAGTTTGTGTGGCTGTGTGTGGCCGGACATTGTCATGAACCAAAAGGATTCCACGTATTTGGTTCTTATTGCACGACGAACTTTTGTAGCGTACTCACAATAGACCTCTTTGTTGATTGTTGCATTCGTGGATAAGAATTCAGCCAGCAAAACACCTTGTCTGTCCCAGAAAACCGTGCACCTGCTGTTTGAATTTCTTCTTACGCGGGACGTTGTTTGCCTCCACTCCATGGATTGTTGCGTTGATTCAGGAGTGATGCAAGATACCCATGTCTCATCACCTGTAACTATGTGCACCTTCCTCAGCATATCGCGTGAGAAAAGCAAGTGCAACGACAGATCGCTTGTTCTTGTGCTCATCAGTAAGGTTTTTGGGCACCCATCTTGAGCGCAATTTCCGAAATCCTAAGCGTTGTCACAATGTTGTTTGAATTCTTGAATTAACAATACCAAACATATATTTGGGCACTCAGTTCTATATTTATCTTACTGTCCTACAACTATATAAATATTATGAAGCACTATTCACTATTGCAGATTCAGTGTGTGGATCGACCTTTGTAGCTACAGGATTCCATGATTTACAATTAATTATTGGAACTGCATTCCTAATTAAGACTAATCTTGAAATATGTGAAGACAACACATTGGCGATGAATGTTTGCTGGCGTAACATATCTCGCATCCAAAAAACGAAACACTGATCTGACTTCACAGTCGGCGAGTCGTATCGATTGTTTTGAACATTTCGAAACGTTCTAACAACAGGAAAACACAACGTGACGATCGCTCACAGCTGCGTCTGGCTTCCTAATAAATAGAGGAAGTGATCGCGACTGCAGCAGCAAAGCATTAAAACGGCACTTACTTTAAAAACATACCTCGTACACAAGGTTTAAAATAATCCAATAAATGATCCACAACGAGTACACGTATCTAGTAGGTAGAAGAAGTAGCTATTGCATTCCACTCAAAAACTGGATACCGATATTTCACCGCGAATACATGTTTTGAGGCGCCTGAATCCAAAAAAACATTAGAAAAAGGTCCGTGTTTGTGTATATGTGTGTTTGTGTGCGTGCATCGGTCTGTGCCTGCTGTCTTATCTGTCTGTGACCAGTATAACTCAAAACAAAATGTTCGATAAATACCAAACTTCATAGTTGAGTTCAGTGTCTTCAAAGTTGCGACACGACGGTTTTCAAGAAAAATCCCTCCACCCCAAACTACCCTTTATATGGAACAGTTTTCGATATTTTTTGTTTTCTCAAAAATGGCTCAAACGATTTTTTATTAAAATACCATATATTTAGGGTATTTACAGCATAAATAAAATTTATACCTTGAATTTTTGTAATAGCCTGTGAAATACTCTTCATTCGGAAGGAATTTCGTTTGACTTTGTGTAGCGGGTAAACATAAGAGATAAAAAAATACAGATCTTTTTAAAACACACAATTTATTTGAAATAACTTTTTGTGGCAACAACCATTTCCTATGTATTCGTTATTAGTGAATTGAATGTTTTAATACTTTGTCATTTTTTAAAGTATTGTCGCTATACGATGTCGTGGCATTTTAATGTCAGCATATAGCGACCAGCTTTTAAACATTTGACTACCGTTTCGGTTTTCTGTGTCCCAGTTGAACCTATAATGAAATGTGTATTAAAACCAATTTTGCAAACGTTTAACCCGATTAAATGAAGTAGATATAAAAATAAGCCTTTATAAGAATACTTGTAGAACCTATATAAAAATAAACGATAGTGGGCAGAGAAAGTTAGATGAATGTAACACATCAGAGTTTTATGTTACTGGTAAGTTTAGATGTATACTGTTGTGGGCATGAATAACCGGCCCGTCTTGTCTCACTTGATTTGAAACCAAATTTGTATTCACTTGTGTTGACTATTCTTTCTTATTTTTCAATTATTATTTTATTATGTTGCTTGTAACTGTCAATGTTCATTCATTTTATCGCAATTATTTTTGTAAAGTTTGTTTTTAAATCAAGTGAAATGAGAGGGGCCGGTTATTCGTGCCCCATTCTGTATAATGATTAATGTGTAACATTTAGCGGTTGCTAGGAATACGCTCACCTTGTACTCAGCATGTTCCAAAATTGAGAAATTTAACTGTAGGTACACTTTCAATTTCGAGAAAGCATAGGCACAATTTGCAAGTTATTAGTGCAGAAGTTTCATTTTATAGCAATTATAATGCCGGTTTAACCTTATAACAATACTTCATACAGCTATTTTCATAAATTCGTAGCACTGAACTTACGATAAAACAATGGTAAACTTCTTCTTCGTCATTTTCAACTTTAATTCTAAAATGAACACCAGAGCACGGGCTGATCGAACTTCGGCTTGAACACAAAAACCTCATGTAGTGGGATGCTCGTCCAGATAAATCTAGCGGAGCTGCTAGCTCAGTTAGAAGGCAGGAAAATACTGATCAAAGCAAAATGAAAGCAGGTGGTGCCTAGGGTGGGGTGTGTAAAGCCAACCGTTCTAATTTACATAGATGGAAAAGCTAACGCAAATTTAACAACTATTTTTCACGTCTTTAAACACTTGACGTAACTCGTAGCACGTCACTTCAAATAGGAAAATAAAATGCCGCTAATATGTAACGATAAGCACCTTGGTTTCCATGGCGACATCGTGCAAGTTCATATTTGCGTACCTGCTACTTGTGTGTGTTCATCCACAGACAAACATATGCTAATATGGCATTAGCATAGTGGCCATTTGTGCCAAAAAAGGGGCATAAACATTTCAAACTGGCTTTAACAAGTTACAACTCAACACTCGAGCAAATAGCAGGGTCGAGAATCTGCAAGACGTTATAAATAACACCTTTCACGTTTAAATTCAGATACACTGCGTTTACAGATGCACAGCATTTTACTCTTTTAACTGTTTGCATGACGTAGAAGAACAGAAGTATCGCACCTGGTCCATAATAGGATAGGATCTAGATTCCACTAGAAGTAGACGTAAGGTTCTCCGAGAGGATGTGAGTGGGCATATTTTAAGAAAGCAACGCGAATTTTTTCAAAGAAATCTACTACCATAATTTTTACGTGAAAGAAAAAATATCGTTTTTACTTTCTCTACCACGTATGTGCTTACAGTAAGTAGAGGAGGTATTGTATTCCACCCAAAAATTAGACGTGGAGAAACACACGTTTGAGCCCTCTGAACCCAAAAGCACTTTTAGAAAAAAATCCATGTGTGTCTATCTGCGAACAGCATTACTAAAAAACGAAAAGTCAGTTAAACATCAAACTTAGTATTTAAGTTCAACTTTTTCCAAGGAAGTGACAAGAAGTTTTACAAAAAAAAAAATCCCTCACCCCAAATTACCCTTTACATGGAAACATTTTCTTTATTATCTTCTCAAAAGTGTCTAACTGTTTTGGTTAAAATGTTCAACATCTTTTAAGACAAAATGTATATCTGATTTTTATGGAAATAGCCTGTAAAGCCCCGCCATTCTAAACGACGTATTAAATCGTAAAAGATAGTCAAAATCTTACTACAAAAAAAATCTTGTTAACGCACACAATTTATGTGAAATAAAATTTGTTTGTGGCTTTAACTATTTCCGAGGTATTTCTTACTATTATTTTGAATTTTCAAATACTTATACTTTACTCAAATAGGAAGTAGCTATTCACTTTTCCCATGGTTATGCAAATAGCATGGCATTTCAAAGCCTTCACATAGCGACACGCTCTTTAAACATCTGACATCACTTTACGTACTGTGTCCTAACACGAAATATGAATATAACATTTATCGGGATTAACAAGATGTGGATAGAATAATGAGTTTTTGTAAGAATAGTTTGTAGAAATATGAATAGCAAAACCTATGTGAATGCTTCGCATCAGACTTTTATTTGTTTATTTTTTCCCCCTTCTGAAACATAGCTCTAATTGCTTTGATTAAACTATCAAAGCTTTGAAAGATTGATGAATAACATATATATCAGGACTTTTCAATAGCCTAATAAGTATTTCTTACACAAGACTTTTATGAGATTGTGAATCCATATGAAGTAAACAAAACCTTATTACAGGAAATATGTAGAGATCATTAAAATTTAGAATTTATCCCAAAATTGGCTAACCAAAATATTGCTGTTGTTCGTTTCAATTTTTCAACAATTGAAATGTTAATGGCCGTATTATTCCTCGTGAGCTCATATAAATGAATTATAATTTCATGTCTAGCCTAATTTGACCTGTTTTATTAACAGTTAACTGTTGTCCCGATCTCCTGTGTAGCCACAATAAAATTAGTGTTAATATTACCTATCTGAAAGGCTTTTTGGCGAAAAGCTATTACGATTTATAGAAAGAAGATATAAAGTAAGTGTTAGTGTGAATAGTTTGTAGAATATGCAAAAATAGTTATTAGAAAGAGACGCGCGACTGAAATACATAAGATTTTTCACTAAGTAGTGCATTCAGTCCAAAATTTCGATATCGGGATTTCATCAGAAATATGCTTTATTTTTAGTAAAAAGGCTCTCCGTGTGTTTCATTTTAATTTATTTCCCTATCCATCTACCTGTCTGTTTGCATCTTATTAACCCAAAACAGAAATCGCCCAAATACTAAATATTATATTTAAATTGGATATATCACAGGACACAGTTGAAAGTGTTTCACTAATTTTCTTAAATAACTATCCCATCACTTGAAATATTTGGTTTATTTTTTATTATTTCGTTTTTGTTTTAAAAAAATTACTAACGACTGATTAAGGTATCATTAAATTATACATTTTTCTGGGAAAAGATACACTGATTAAATAAATCAGCTTTATTTATCAACGTGAAACACACATTAATTTACATTTAAGAAGATAGTAGTTTTCAAAATTAGAGGCATTGTACACCAGAAATGTCACAGTATCTTAATCATTTCGATTCGAAATACTATTTTATAGTTGGAGGGAGGAATCCCATTGAGAAAAAAAATAGAAAAGCTCCTTATTATAACCCATTTTGTCTTTCTCTACCGCTTACCTACTTAAGATAAAAGTACTATATTCAATTTAAAAATTCGCTATTGAAATTTAACAGCAATAAGGTCATATAAATAAAAAATAAATCAATTTTAGAAAAGGTAGCGCTGAATATGCATGTGTAAGTGTGTGTGTGTGTGTGTGTGTGTGTGTGTGTGTGTGTGTGTGTGTCAGTGGGCGCGCAAGTCGAAATATGTCGATACAAAAAAAATTCACACTTCAGTCAGATGCTATTCAAGAACGAAAAGAACTTTCAGAAAATCCCTCACCTCAAGCAAACTCATGAAGAAGTTTCGTTATTTCTTTTCTCTATTTGTATTAAAATACTGTATTTGATATATTACATGCTGAATAAAATTGCAAACTGGATTTTTTGTGAATAGCCTGTGAAGTCCTCTTCAACCTAATTGAACATTATATATGACTTAGAAACTATAAGAGAGAGACAAAAATGAATTTGAGAGAAAACGTAAAGCCTGTCAAAATATAATTTTTTTATCATCCATCATTAACAGCAAAGAACATTAGCTCTTTTCGAAATATTTTTTTCTTTTAAGTGCGTATAACCAGGGGTGATATGGCTTGTACAAGGTCATTTCTAGGCAAGCGTTTATTGCGAATATCGCAGTATGGATAGAAGAATCACGTTTTATACGAATTGCGTAATTACCAGGATCATACCAATGTCGATAGGCCGGAATTTCCTCTCGCAGGAGTTCATTTACATGCTAGAAAATCTACTGACATGAGTCTGTCCCTTTTAAGGACACTTAAAAAGCATCGGGCTGAGCCGAGTTTGAGCCCGCGACTTGGGATCAGAAGGTCAGCGCCTAACCGACTAAGCCACCCAGATGCATATGGTATATTATGTGAATTTGTAATGGGTAGAGAAACTCGCGTATGCCTATTTAATAAACTGATACGCACCTGAGGTTTGAAAAAGTTTCGTGTTATTGCTGCTGTGCGTTTTATGTGACAGCTCGATCCGCATGGATAAAACAATATCAAATCAATGTTGTAGTAGGATATATTCGTTCTATTAGTTGAACCATGAGCGACTGGTTCATCTGCTTTAATTAATTCATATCACTATGTTAAGGGATATGCGATTCAGCTTTTAGTAATTGAGAATGGATGTTTTCGTGTTCATCCTTCCTTCCTTCCTAAGTGGAGTAAACCCAAGGGGATAGTAAACGGGTGAAATGATGGTGGTGGTTGGTTGCGCCTGATTACCTTTTGCAACTTAGGTATGTTAGTCAATTCTTAAAACGCAACATAATCACTCACAATTCTGTAACTGCTGACTGATGATTATTTTATTGCTTTATTTGCTACTTCCAGTTGTTAACACCTCTGTACAGTCAGTCCTACGTACTAATTATCATTTCCTGCTTCTTTCTAACATCCGACGTTTAACTTAGCTCATTGGTTCTCGAAAATTTAGCTTATGTGCTTCCTAATAAGAGAACTGAACGAGTGGCACTGCGGTAACGTGTTCCACTCGCATTCGGGAGGTCCAGGGTTCGATCCTCGGCGACAGCCCAATCTGACCTATGGGTTTTTCGTGGTTTCCCCGCGTCGGCAGACGAATGCTGGTGTGGTTCATCCCCTACCACGACCTTCCTGTCCCTCATTTCCTGTACACATCATCTTCCTTGACATCTGTTTCAGGGTTGGAGGACCAGGCAACGGTGTTCAGCGGATTGCGGCTGGACGGTGGTTGTGCGCGCTGTAGGGGTTTCTTCCCTGACGTCGTTGCGGTACTGTTCAGATAGGTCCCTCCTCAGAATGGGCCCTGTGGGGGGGACCGCTGGGGGTTCGGCGGCTTGTGGGTGGGTTTGGGCGGCGTCGGATGCGTTATATCTGGAAAAGTTATAGACCCCGTCCATGCTTGCGCCTGTCATCTGGATCTGGTCGCCTTTCGGGTCTCTCCCCTCATCCCGCCCTCCCTCCCAGGGGTCACGGTAGAAGCAAAAGGGGCCTTTGTGGCCTACTTGCGGTGCTCTGCAGGGTTGCAAGGGCCCTTCACTTCGAGTCAAATTAATGCAGAATTTGATATTAATTTTGATCTTAATGTGTTCAATATCAGCAGAAATTAATATGTCGCCTGTACATTTATAACTGCAGGTCTATTTTTTATAATTATTAATCTATACTGCATATTGTGACGCAGCGGCTATGGTCCAAGGTTGTCAGGAGGTCGGCGCCGAGCAGTCGAAGTAAACAAGATAAAGGCAGCTCACCAGCGCAAACACCGAGTGCATTATCGGGAGATAACTAGAACGTTTTGGAAACGTATTCTCCTCCCCCTCTTCCAGAAGGTGTGTCGAAATAGTTCTAGAACGCTTAAGAGCCTTATGAAAATATTCCATTGACTATAAAAACGAGAGCTCTTGCGTGGTCGAGTCAGTGCGAGGTGAGGAGAATGCGAATCGAGTGTTAGTTGAGTTGAGTCAGTCAGCGAGAGCGAGCAAGTTGGTGACTGCGAGACATCAAGATCGGTTCTCCGAGAGAGTTGGTAGCGACAGCTGTGACGTGCAGTTAGTCTTACTGCGGTGCGACGGGTTGTGGAGTCTTGTGTTCGACCCCTGAGTGAAGTGAACCGTCGGGCGTGAAGAGGCTGCGCCACGAAGGAAATGAGGTGTGGTGAATTAACTAGTGTACTTAATGAAGTCAACTCCCAGGGAAGTTGAACTAGATAGGAACTTAGAACAGTGACAATGAGAATTGAATAAAAAGTGACAGTGGAAATAATAGAAAAAGTCACACTGATGTCAGAAGTGGGATTTAAACAACCCAAGGTGGAGGAAATGCTTAAACAATTATTGGCCAAAATGGACAAGTGGGAATCGAAATGATGACCAAAATGGAGGAAATTAAATCCGCAATGCAGATGAGAAGTGAAATGAAGAGTGTGAAAACAGAAATGAAGGCTGAATAGTGAAATCCCAACTAGGTTTTGACATTGGCACTGTCAAATCTGAGATAAAAGCAACGGTGAAAACCCTGAAGGAACGACATTATAAAGGAGTTAAAAGACACTAAATCTGACATGGAAGATGACCTTAATGCGGTGGAGGACCGTCTAGATCAGTAAGGAAAACGGCTAGACGGACAGAAGAAAGAAAGCAAGAACATGATAAGAGGCCGCAATGGACGAGTGGCTGGACCAGTAGATGGCGGAGAGTGCTACAGCCGTACGCCCAGACACGGTGGTCAAGAACGGTGAACCGAAAAAGAATGTGGGAGTTCGTAACCAGAAGGAATAGGCTGGAAGAGCCGGTGCTCCCGAAGAAAACGGGAAGGAAGTCCTGGGGGAAACCCGTGCCAGCACTACTGGGAGGCACCTGGATGCGAACAAGACCTTGACGAAGACACTTCGCCGGATCTATCGGCTGCATCTTCGGATGTGGAGAAGTGGTGCCCGCCCTGCGACATCCACAGGTCCTGGACCCACATCCAGCATTCGGTGTCGGCCTCAGGGGGGAGAACCTGGTGGTGTTTTCTGGTTGTCGCCCTGTTGCAGATCGTGGAGCTGTCCGGGACGAACAGTTCTAAGAAGGGAACTGTGTGACCAGCGGCTATAGTCCAAGGTTATTCGGCAGGTTGGCACCGAACGTTCGGAGTAAACCAGATAACGGCCACTCGCCAGCTTAAACACCGGGCGCACTATCGGCAGATAACTAGAACCTTCTGGAACCTTATTCTCCCCCTTTTCCAGAAGGTGTGTCGAAATAGTTCTAGAATGTTCGAGTACCTTGTGGAAAGATTTCACTGACTAGCTAAGCGAGCGCTCTCACGGAATTCGAGTCAGTGCGTGTAGAGTGCCAATCGAGTGTGAGTTGAGATAGACAGCGAGTGAGCGTGTTAGCGACTGCACGACATCAAGAGCGAGTTGATGATGACTGTTGTGACGTGCAGTGAATGTTATGTGTTGCAATGGGTTGTGGAGGTTTTGTGTTCAACTCCCGAGTTAAGTGAATCGTCCGGCGTGAAGAGGCTGGTCACGAAGGAAATGAAGTGCGGAGAATTGAACTAGTTCACCTTAGTGACGTGACATTATTAAAGTGAACTCCCATTAAAGGGAATTACAAAAAACGAAACAGTGACAGTTAAACTGAGAAAAGTGACAGTTGAAAAACTGGACAAAGTTACATATAAAGAGGGTATTTCATAGCAATTATTGTTCGAAGATATCTTGAAAACTACTCACCCAATTTGAACCACTTCTAACTTAAATCCTTGTGTATGGGCTATAACTTCGTAAACATATGTTATTACTTACAAAGAAAATTCAACATTAACATGAAATTTCACAGCCTCAACTATTTGGATACTAATTTGAGTGCGCATGTTCGTCTCGATTTGTTCATTGCTGTTAAATTGACTACTCTAAATTTTACCACGAGAGCAGCCATCAAGAATAGATGAATGTTGATCTTTAAAATAGAAATCTTTTCTCCATTTTCTTACCTACATAGTTGCTTTTATACACGAGGGTTGTGCACACGAGCTGAATTTTGTATAAATATTACGCCTATAATATTTCCTAAAAATATGGACTTAATAGCAAGATGATTTCTGTATACAGATTAACTTGTTTTGAATTAAGAGGTTATACATGCATCTAGCACGAGTAAAATATAAAACCAAATAGTACAATTATATTGATATTCAGATTTTTCTTTTCGTACATGTGAGCTTTGAAAGGTAATTACTATTCATTTGAGGAAAGTATGTGTGATATTTGTAAACTGCAATTACAATAGACTAATAGGCTCTTTTCTTCTGCGCATTCCTTCAAGTTCATTTTTATTACATATGAAAGTAATTTTCTTCATATTGTAATTATTTAGTTCTGAATCTAAAAGCAAAAGTAGGTAATGGTTGTTACCTGGATGCAAATTTCAGATTTTGTAACGATATGAGCGATATTTCTCATGAATATTATATTAAAAGGTAAAGGTACTGACGAACGGAGGGGCCCCCGAAACCGGGGCACAGCACCGCTAGCAGGCTATCCGGCCCCTTGGCTTCTACCGTGACCCCTGGTAGCGAACGGTGAGGAGAGAGACCCGAAGGGCGACCATATCCGGATGATGACGGGCGCATGCATGGACGGGATCCCTAATGTTTCCAGATTGCACGAATACAACGCCGCCAGGGCCCATTCATAGGCCCCGAGCCTCCGGGGGTTCCCAGAAGGAGCGCCTGCCCACAGCACTCGGAGGTGGGTCCTAACCGAGCTGCACCTGGGACGATGCCAGGAAGAAATCTACACAGAGCGCACCGCCACCGCCGAGCTGCAACCCGCCGATCACCGTCGCCTGGTCCTACAACCCTGAAACAGATGACAAAGGAGACGATGGGTACAGGAAATGAACAGGAGTGTCATGGTAGAAGATGAACCACCTTAGCATTCGCTTATCGACACGGGGAAACCACAAGAAAACCTAGGGTCAGAGTGGGCGGTCGCCGGGGATCGAACCCGGAACCTCCCGAATGCGAGTCGCAAACGTTACTGCGGCGCCACCTTGCTCGGTGAATATTGTATTACCGTATGTAGGTATGTATTTTTATATACTTTTAGTAAAATGTATAATTTTTAATGGCAGCTTTGATGCTTACATCACATCACCATATGTATTTTTATATATTTTTCGTGTGATAATTTCTAATAACAAAGGGAGTTACTGAAAACGAAAAAGAAATTTAGCCCAAAATTATTTTTTTTTTCTGCTTGCTTTTGTGTTGATGTACTGAAATGGATTATGTATGCAGCGAAAAAGTTACAATATTCAATTGAAATAAAAATCATTACATTTCCGAGAAATAAAATAAACGTTGTGGATGACGCTAATATAACCAAGTGAAGTCGGGCATGAATAAAACGCGTTTGTAATGAATGATGTCATGTGCAGAAGTCTTATTTTTTGACAAACGCCATACTTCATGGTAATCCGGATACATTGGCAAAATACCAAATACACGTCGAACATAATTTTGTATCCCAAAAGAAAGACCAAATCGCAACTGACTTGAACCACTTCGGAGGTAAGGGTAACTAAATTACGTCCAATTACAAAATCTAGCTCCAGAAATATTTTTCACTTTATATTTGGTAGGTATGGGAAAAATGAATTAAGTGGCATACGAAATTGATGCCAGATACACTGACACAATGTAAACGAATATCCAGGCGGTGAAGCAATTATAAGCAATTATATGAATATACACTACGTGATCAAAAGTATCCGGACACCTGGCTGAAAATGACATACAAGTTCGTGGCACCCTCCATCGGTAATGCTGGAAGTCAATATGGCGTTGGCCCACCCTTAGCCTTGATGACAGCGTTCACTCTCGCAGGCATACTTTCAAGCAGGTGCTGAAAGGTTTCTTGGGGAATGGCAGCCCATTCTTCACGGAGTGTGGAACTGAGGAGAGGTATCGATGTAGGTCGGTGAGGCCTGGCACGAAGTCGGCGTTCCAAAACATCCCAAAGGTGTTCTATAGGATTCAAGTCAGGACTTTGTGCAGGCAGTCCATTACGGGAGTGTTATTGTCGTGTAACCACTCCGCCACAGCCCGTGCAGTGTGAACAGTGCTCGATCGTGTTGAAAGATGTAATCGCCATCCCCGAATTGCTCTTCAACAATGGGAAGCAAGAAGGTGCTTAAAATATCAATGTAGGTCTGCGCTGTGATCATGCCACGCAAAACAACAAGGGGTGCAAGCCCACTCCAGGAAAAACACGACCACACCATAACACCACCACCTCCGAATTTCACTGTTGGCACTACACACGCTGGCAGATGATATTCACCGGGCATTCGCCATACCCACACCCTGCTGCCATCGGATCGCCACATTGTGTACCGTGATTCGTCACTCCACACAGCGTTTTGCCACTGTTCAATCGTGTAATGTTGACGCTCCTTACACCAAGCGAGGCGTCGTTTGGCATTTTCCTGCCTGATGTGTGGCTTATGAGCAGCCGCTCGACCATGGAATCCAAGGTTTCTCATCTCACGCCTAACTGTCATAGTACTTGGAGTGGAGTGGAATTCCTGTGTGATGGTCTGGATAGATGTCTGCCTATTACTCTTTACGACCCTCTTCAAATGTCGGCGGTCTCTGTCAGTAAACAGACGAGGTCGGCCTGTACGCTTTTGTACTGTACATGTCCCTTCACGTTTCCACTTCACTATCGCATCAGAAACAGTGGACCTAAGGATGTTTACGAGTGTGGAAATCTCGCGTACAGACTTCTGACACAAGTGACACCCAATCACCTGACCGCGTTCGAAGTCCGTGAGTTCCACGGAGCGTCCCATTCTGCTGTTTCACGATGTCTAATGACTACTGAGGTCGCCGATAATGAGAACCAGGCAGTAGGTGGCAGCACAATGCACCTAAGATGAAAACGTATGTTTGTGGAGGTGTCCGGATACCTTTTATCACATAGTGTATATTTGACTTTTAAATTTTATTCCTGAAGCAAAGTAAATACAACCTATGCTCCAGATTCTTTCAATATATACTCACCAGCAATAAAGATAAAATATACAGTTCTAGTTACACTGCAATAGATAACCCAGTTGGCGACATTAAGAGAAAACAATTCAAGTAGGTATAACAAAATGAAAATGATAAACCTGATAGGTTATATCCAAACTCAAAGCATTTCTACGCTGAATTGGACAATTGATGTGAAATATTCGATAATAAATTTATTTTGGAAGAATATTGTGGATAAAAGTGAAACAAGCGCCTCCGATTTAGTTTTACTAAACAGAATCTTCAAACGAACTGTGGCATCGTTGTAACTAACTGTCTTTGCCATTAGAACAGAAAAGGTTACTCCCTTTCAGTTTCTTTTTGAATAAGGTGGGAAACACGTAATAGCAATAGTATTGCAATTCATTCTCTAAAATTGAGTGTTCTGTGTTGCGTCATTCAACCAGCTACCGAGTTATTTTTCCTGATACCCTCGACAAGAACATTTAAATGAAAACTAATGAGCGATTAGTCAAAATATATCAATAGTATAAGCTCTTAAACACCTTAAAGACTAGTTTGAAACAACAGTATGCTGCTTAGCAATCAATCTCAGTACCTACACTGTTCAGTTGTGTACAAAAAAAAATTGTCGCCATACTAAGAGAAACACTCTAGGTCACTTGACCTTCACTAGAGACTCATCGGTCGAGTACACCCACACACACATTCCAATTTTGTCAAGGGTTAATTCCGGTCTCATTGACCAAGCAACATCGTTCCATCAGGACTACTTTTCGACCTCAGTCAAGTGACAAGGCATTCAACTCCGAAGAGGCTTCCGTATTTCACCATGTACGTAGCTGATACTCCTGAAGAGACAATGTTTCCTTGGGGGGGATGCTTCCTTTCCTGCTTTATTTGTGTCAAATTGGGATACCATGAGAACATTTTGCGGGATTTTCGTCTGGTTAAAATAGCGATTCAATTCCCAGAAAATCGTGACTACAGATTAACTTTTCCTAAGTATTGGAATTTCTACTTAAAAAAATCTGTGTTACACTCACATGACTTTCTCTACTCTTGTACAAACTATTTTTACAAAAGCTTATTCTCCATATGCTTCATGTTAATCGAGATATCGAGATGTTAATCTTATTGCTAATTTTCTTGTAGATGCAAGGGGAATATGGTAGGTTTTAAGCGATAGCCAAATATTTTAACGTTGGTTGCTATGTGGTGCATTCCATTTTCTTTGCATGTCCAGGACATTAAAAAAATGAATAACGAATTTGAAAAAGTATAAGTATTGGAAAATTTAAGGGAATAACAAGCAATATCTCGAAAACGGTTCACTCAACAAAAGAAATGTATATGACATAAATTGTGTATTTTAACGCGATCTACATTTTTGTGTAGTAAAATTTTGTCTATCTCTTATGGTTTACCAGTTATGCAAAAGTCGTCCACAATGAAGAATACTTTAGGAGACATTCCCAGAAAATTCGAGATATACATTTTATTTTGCATGACAATATCTTAAACATGTGATATTTTAATCAAAATCGTTAGAGCAATTTTTTAGAAAATTAAAATTTTCGAAAAATGTTCCATGTAAAGGGTAGTCTAGGGTGGGGGGATTTTCTTGAAAACCTTCGTGTCGCATCTCTGGAAGATACTGAACTTAAATACCAAGTTTAGTGTTTATCCGACTGTTCGTTTCTGAGTTATGCTGTTCACAGACACACAGACACACAGACACACACACACGGACATGTTTCCAAAAATGCTTTTTTTGGATTCAGGGAGTCTCAAAACATGTATTTCCGGTGAAATCTCGGTATCGAATTTTTGGGTGGAATACAATACTTCCCCTACTTACTTTACGTAGTAGAGAAAGTAATAGTCTAAACTGGTATGCTTTACAACGGTTTTAAAATGTCTAATAATAGAAAAGCAGAAAATGAAATAAATTATTGTTCTTTTTATTGGTCAGAATTAAATATGTGAGTTCAATTTGTTCTAAGTCTTGGATTTTCTGCTTTAAAAATAAACAATTTAATTTCGTAGGCCTAAAGCTGAGAAAAAAGATATGGTCGTCCATTTTATTAGTGAGAATTAAACATGTGACTACAATGAGTTCAATTTTCCCAAAGTCTTGAATTTTATACGTTAAAAATAAATAATCTAAATTCATATGCCTTTACAACGGTTAATCAAATATAATAATGGAAAACCATAGAAGAAAAGAGATGGCCATCTTTTTCATTTGTCAGAATTAAATATGTGAGTTTAACGTGTGCTCACAACCACAGTTTCTCTTGAATGACGCAACTGGAAACCCGCCGCTTCCACAATACTATACGAATCATCCGTTAGTGAAGTAGCGGCTGACCGGCCCGCCATTTCTCCCCTAGATAATGCTAACGATGCGAAACAATGAGTATGTTACGCCTAACTTTCGTTATAAAACGTGTTCTAAACTGTGCTCCTCTGCGTCTATACAAGCCTGACATTATTGAACACAACGAATTTCAACAGCCGAAATATTGGAAAACGCCTGCTGAATACCGCGTTCTAATTCGTCGAAAGTATTGCGATTTGTTGCATAAACTTAGAGTATTCCCCATAGATAATAATCGCATGGATTTAGATCTGGGGAGTGAAAGGCCAGTAAATTATCCTGTCATCAAAAGCTCTTTGTAGCGCAAGGCAGCGATTTTCTTTGACTTCTTTCTGCGACAACCCCTTTTTCGTCTAATTTTTCATCGGTTGTTGGCTGTATGTTTCTTTTTGCAACACGGACCCAGCCTGATTAAATTGTTCTAACAACATTTAACTCGTGAATTTGTAGGAAAATCTTGTTAATCTCTGTATAAATTCAAACTAACAATCCACATGTGATCCGCTCGAGCAAAGCTTAATACAATAATAATAATAGTAATAATAATAATAATAATAATAATACCCATGATAACTACACACAGTAAACATAATCTACAAACAGCAGCAGTTTGAGGTAGGGGGATTTTCTTGAAAAATCTTCGTCGCTTCTAAGGTTATTCGTCTTGTACACCATACCAAACAATTGGACAGAACTGCAAATGCCTCTATAGGCGCGTGGGCTAGGCCCTCACAGAGCAAGGTCATTCAACCCAATGCCTGCTAAGAGGCAGAACAGGTGTCCGCTAGTTGCGACATTCAACATATTGCCTGGTATAAGAGACTTCATCATGTCAAATGATGTTTCTTTAAGAATTTGTTTTTTCAATAAGTTTCTTTTTTTTAATCTGTGGGAGGTAATGGTTGTAACTTTAAACAAAATGCGACCAAATATTTGAAAAAATATATATCACGTGAACACACACACACACACACACACACACACACACACACACACAACCTTTTTTATCCTCGACAAATTCACATCTTATAAAGAATTGTTCTTCTATCAACGTTACGTCATTTAAGATATATTTTTTAACTAAGAATGATTTCAAACCAAGCAGTATGTGCTTATTCATATACATGCCGAAACTGCATTCAAGTGTTTAGCCGTGGTAACGAGCTCTTGTGTAGGAAAGGAACAAGAAGAATAGCAAACTGCCAAGTATGTCCGTCAGATGACGCACCTTTTTGGGAATAAGTAAACATGTAACAGAAAATTTCGAAAACGGCTGATGCTACGGAAAACTTTATTTGGCACAAATCTTATATTTTAATGAGCTCGTTTTTTTTCCTTTTTTTCCATAGTACATTCTTTCTATCTTTTGAGATTTATTAACTATAAAATTGTGCAACATTCAGTCAGTATGAAGAAAACTTCACAGCTATTCATAGAAAATTCAAGATACACGTATATTTAATTTGTCACAATAATGTCTCAAATATACATAATATAAATAAATGTGTATATTAATCAAAATTGTTAGAAATATAAGCAAAATGAGTTTAAAATAAACAAGCAAATAAATAGAAACATAATGTAGATATAGATTTTTTAAAAAAATTTCATTATTTGCAATTCAAGCGTAGTTCTCTTTTTATATTAAATGCATAACAATACGTATTCTCAGAAAAGTAGGTATTTGGTGAATTTTCATGTAGGTATAAGGAGGACAACCTAATCATCATTTAGATGAAATAAACCTTCAAAAAGAATGAACTTGCGTTTTATTTATGGAGTTCTTCGACTACTATGGTTCTTAGCGTACCATACTATATTGGGCGTGAAAGATCGGAAATTTGGCCAAAGGCCTGAGGTTCTTTTACGTGCCGTAAGTTTACAATACGGGATCACCGATTTTACTTCCCTTCCAAACGAAGCCATGCTAAGGATTTTCACTCACGAAAAAGTCCATCGACCTCCACCGGTTTTGAACCCGCGACTTCGGGAACCAGAGGCTAGTATGGCACCTCTAGACCACGGAGGGCGGTAAACCTTCAAGGTTGCTAATAAAGAAGTTTGTGTTTAAGTCGTAATCGTCTATATTATTATTATTATTATTATTATTATTGTTACACAAGAACCTCATTTATTCGGCCTATATGAATCCGGATTTTTTTTTGCTTACTTCACTTTTTTGCTTCTCAAACGCAGCACAAATTTGAAACAAAACAAACTTACACGCTACTTTAGAAGATAAAAGTGAATATAGTAATGGGTTTAAGCGTCAAAAGTGTTTTTTTCCCTCCTTATTCTTGTTAGTGCCCAAAATAAATGTTTGTATAGATTTGTAGTTTATGTACATTTAGGGCCCGTACACCGACAGCGATAATTTTTCGTGTTGTTGTGGTTTAAGTAAAACCAGGTATATGTCTTTGTCGCTGGCACATGGAAGCACGTTTCACCACGAGTTTGCAAACCAGGTAAAGAAATCGTAGCTTTAATTTATGCGGGTTATACGAGTACAGTTTCTCATACATAACAAGCGAGAAACGTTGTCCACTGCTTCCGGTCGGTACCTTTTCCTGTGCATGTCGAAAAGCAAAACTGCATTTGATTGAAGCACAGATAAACGTGTTCTGCTTTTAAAGCTCTGCAAACACTGTGCACTCATATGCATAAAATGGTATCTATCTTTGGGTCCGAAATTTAAGCCTATCACATGTGAAATAACTGATGCACTTAATTGCATGATCACACACGTTGTTTCATTAAGATAATGATATAAATATGTAGGCTGTGGCTGTGGAAGAGAGGAGTGGAAACAGAAAGTTCGCTTATATTTTATTGTGCCAGAGAATGTGTCGAGAATGAAACAATACACAAACAGTTGTGGTCTGTAAAGAGCAGTAGAACGTGACCTGGAGGGACAGTACACGATGCAGTAGAGAAATAGAGGTTAGGTGCCTTGACGCAAAAAAATAAAAGAGCTATAGATCCTGCAGTGCACAAATCTTTAATTTATTAGTGAAATCTAAATGTGAAATCCCTAAATGTTTGTATGTTGGATAGGATTATAATTCTTGCTCTTTTTGTTCCAAAATAGAGTACAGTTTCTTTTAGTTTCATTCATATAGCCCCTATAACTTTTATGGTCAAATCGGGAGTTGACTCGAAAAACAATCGACTGTAGGTTATTTAACTTTAGGTTTCAATCATTTCTATCTTTAAACACTTATATTTATTCCCATATGCAATTTCCAGACTCCTAGGAGAGTAGAGAAAAGTTCTAATTAAAAAAGTCCACCACCCAAGCCAGGATTCGACACCGAGACCTCTGGAGCCAGAATGCTGGCCACTGGACGACAGAGGCAATCCAAGAGAAGCAGTCTGCAGATTATTGAGCCAGACAAAAACAATTCACAAAATTTATAAATTAAATTGAGTTGTATTTATGGACGCTTTTTATCTGCTGTGGTCCTTAACGTCCCATTCTATATTGGGCGTGAAAGACCGGTAATCTTGCTCAGAGGCCTCTTTATCAGGCTTGAGGTTCTTTTACGTGCCGTAAATCTACGACATGGGACCACCGGCTTTACTTCCCTTCCGAAGGAAGCCATGCTAAGGATTTTTACGCCCGAAAAAAAAATCCATCGCCCTCCGCCGGGTTTGAACCCGCGACCTTGGGAACTAGAGGCTAGCATGGTAACCACGGAGGACGACAAAAAAATTGTATCATAACATGTATATTGAAATAATAATTGCTTCGCTCTGGTCCATGCTCTGGACTTACTCATCATTACTTTCATACCCGTCGTTCTCCATAACTAAAACCATTATTCGTTGCGTCGCCATTTTTCTTTTTTGCTTCCCTAACTTCAATTTCGATCCGTGACCGTGGAAAATAAAACTTAAAGCAGGTTGCAGGCTCAGCAATCATTACACTGGTTAGTGAAACAGCTGTTTTACTAAACACGGTTTTATCAACTTTTACCAGAGTTAAATAAGATTATCGTTGTTGATGAAACCGACTCTTATTAGTTTGTATCCGGATAATCTGCTCTTTTCGTTAATCCGGTTACCTCCGATCCCACCTAGTCCGCATAAACGAGGTTAGTGATGATGATGATGATGATTATTATTATTATTATTATTATTATTATTATTATATTATTATTATCATCATCGTCGTCGTCGTCATCCTCATCATCCAGACCCTCAAATCAGTGTTCACCACATCTAATTGCTAACATTAATTACACTGTTCTACGCATAAAATGTTATGGAAGTGAAATAAGCAGAACTGTGTTAATTCGGTGCCACGGAATTCGTAACTATGTTAAAATTCGCATATTAGCTCTAGTTTTCGAATTGCAGCCATTACCTGTGATTACCCTTTTTTCGCAAAATATCAAAGTCTCTATATATAAGCAATTGGCTGCACTGCCTGAGCATGTCATCATTCTCACAGGACGGTATCATCACGTGATCGGGTACATCCCCACACACGTTCATTACGTGTTCAGTAGCTTTGTGGACAGATAAGAACATTGTGGAGTATTACAAATAGGAAAATGTCCGTGTTTTGACGTGTCTCGAAGTGCGTTCGTGATAGTTGTGTTGTGATATACTTCCTGCTGGCAATCTACTATTTACAGACAAATACAAAAATGTCTCGTAAATGCGTAAATGTTACGGATGACTTCTGCTATATTTGCGGCAAAGTAACATTTTTTCTAGAAAGTTTTCAATTACCCCTTCTATAAAAAAAGGCATATTTATTGTATTTTGGCTATAAGATAGGGAACCAGGATAAAAAATGCGCATCGCATGTATGCTGCACTACATGTTCGTCCTACCTCAATGCAGATATGGATGAATAGAAAAGGACGTCATATGGCATTTGGAGTCCCATGATTTGCAGGGATCCCATCAACCATGCTACTGCCTGTTATTTCTGTACGGTTACCCCTATAAACAAAGGAATCTACAGAAGTAAAACTCAACACGTTTATACCCTAATATGCCCTCTGCAATTCGCCCTGTACCTCATGACAACGAACCTCTCCTTTTTGAACCCCCAGAAAATGTTTGTCAGCTATGATGAAGATAGCAGTGCTGCATAACTGAAGATGAACAGCTATCAACTTCAAGAGATGCAGACTTCTTTCCAAGCACATGATCCTCGAATCACAGACGACACTAGGGAAGCTCATTGACCTGATCAAGGATCTAGAACTTCCTAAAAATAAGGCAGAACTTTTGGCATCACGGTTACAACAGTGGAATTATCTGCACAATTCCGTGAAAGTTACAACATTTCGCACTAGAAATAAAGTTTTTGAACAGTTTTTAAAACTAAGGGGGACTTCACATTCTCCAAAAACTTACTTGGCCTGATGGAGGCATTGCATATGAAGCAGAGTCTTGATCATTGGCGACTGGCCATCGATGCTTCGAAGACAAGTCTTAAAGTAGTACTTTTACATAGTGGAAACGAGTTTCCTTCCATCCTGTGGCGTATGCCCCAATATAAAAGAAACATTACAAATATAAGAAACATCCTGATGAAATAAGACTATACGAGATACCAGTGGGAAGTGTTTGGGGATTTTAAAGTTATTGTCATTTTATTAGGGATACAATCCGGCTACACCAAGCACTGTTGTCAGAAAAGTTGGCACATGGGACAGTCATTAACTCCTGGAATGAAAAATGTATTATATGAGTTTTGCTCCCAGCGTTACATATAAAATTGGGGCTTATGAAAAACTTTGTAAAAGCTTTAGATGCAAATATCTCTGCATTCACCTACGACAAAAGTTCTCCAGGCTCAGTGGGAAGCGGTCCACAGATTATAGAACTTGTTAAAGACAATAAGTTTGAATTAGTGCTAAATGATAGGCGAAAACAGCAGGGCAATCATTTAAGAAGTTTGGAATATTTTACTGGGAAACTTCAAAGCTGAAAATTTCAAACCTGTGGATGCTCTGATGTGCCCGTATGAACAGCTGAAGTGGAATATGTCACTAAAAATACACTTTTTGAAATCACACTTAAGATTTCTTTCCACCAAATTGTGGTGACGTGAGAAATGAACATGGTGGGCGATTCCACCAGGATATTACAGTGATGGAACAAGGATATAAAGGAAAATGGAGTGCCTGGATAGTGAAAAGGGACGCTCCTGAAACACAGTACCAGAGACAGGCCAAAAAGAGACGATTTTAAGGTAATTGATTTTGTTTCATGTTTTTTATTAAGATATATATATATATATATTAAATATCATTACCTCAAAAACGAGAGCTAATAAATAATTTTAAATATCATTTTGGCGTTCAGCGACCCTAAAAACATCAGAGTAAATATATTTTCTTTACATTAAAATTCAACTTTTGAAAATTTGTAGAACCGTGTTATAGATTAGGAATTAAATCACTCTCGGATACATGCACTTACGAGACATTTCTGTTACTGTCCTCTGCAGCGAGGAGGAAAGGGACGGTATGCATACTTTAACAGGTTAAAGGTCAGCTGCAGTAACTTCTGGCACATCAACAGTGAGAGAGTTTAACATATCAGGTCACTCACTGGATTGGATGAATGATGAATCACCACATGGACACATGGCGCAAAATTCCACACAAGGCCCATGCCAAGTTGCAAAAGTCTGGTTCTATACCAATGGTAAAATATCACCAAATCTGGCGTGCGATTATTCACGGTTCATCTTCAATAACAATAAGACTGCACGTCACGCAACAGCTTCAGCTGCTAACAAAAGTAACACCTGCTCAACATATGCATGCCTGGTATATTGAACTACAATCATTTTTGTTTTCTAAAAATAAAATTGTGATTGATACATCTGTAGTCTTATTTTATCAACAGTAATCTCACTAGAGGTTTTGTTTTGTACAGAGAAAATGAAAACTCGCATAGAATTTAATTGACTGTTTCACGGTTAGAAGCAAATGTATATAAATCAGAAGAAATAAATACAATAAAATATTTACTTACTAAAATTATAACCTGTCTTGAAAATGCATTATTGTCGTACCAACTCAACATTACAAATAGGTAGCCGTAGTGTGTTATGATCAGCTGTTTTTTGTTACCAATTGTACTAATTATACAATGTCCATGAACTCAATTAATGAAATAAACACTAATCGTTTTAACAGGTACAAGTATTGAAAGTACGACTGAATGTTTTAGTAATTCGTGGTTCAGTTGATGTTACATTAGACGTGTACACGCACACACATACACAAACCTTTTTATAAAAATAATTTGGGGATTGGAGCAGTCAGAGGGTTCCAAAACGAGTATTTTGAATGAAACATCAATGCCGAATCTTTTTATGGAATACAATACTTCCTCTGTCTACTAAGGTAGAAAAACGAAAAACAAAATCCTGTTGTTCATTCGACACAATGGTGTTTTATGTTGTCCTAACTAAATACGATTTAATTTATAGTGCTTAAAATGTAAAGCGACTTTTATAAAAATCTCTAATAGGTGTACCATTATTAATTACACATCCAACAAAAATATTAAGCTATTTTTTTGTTTTACTCATTTTGTCTTTGCTAATAATTAAGAAACGTCCCTAGGAGTAAAACTTCGTCATTTTCTACAATATTTTCTTTTTTTTCACTTTTATGCCTAAAAACATGCTGCAAAGTTTTCTTTTTATGTAGTGTCATTAGTTTTGCTAATGACAGTACATAAATAGAATTATAATTATGTAATTAGTGCTTAAACTCTAAACTCTAGCTCCTGGTTTGAACATTAAGTAAACATACCTTTTCTTTAACCTAGTGTGCAATCTTTGTTGAAGCATAAATTGCCAAAGTGGAACAGAAGAACAACAAAAGTACGGAAAATATCAGTGGAAAGGAGAAGGAAGAAGTCTACAGGAGCAGAATACAGTCCAGATCTATTCTGAGATCAGTACATACTGTTAAATCTGTTGTTTTAAACGCTCCCTTGGGGGGAATAACGCTAAGCGATGATTATCTGGGCACCTACGGACAGTGTCGAGGGGACCTACGGCTTTTACCGTGCGCCATGTTGGGCGTTAGATGAGCTAGTCAGAAATGATGGTCTGGATAGGAGCGATTTGAAATCGCCAACTCGGAATCGGATCCTGGGTCTTCGGTATGGAAATCGTGAAATCACTGAGCTATCCCGGCGTATCTAAAGCTAAATCTTTAAACGCTGTTTTTCGCTTTTCTTCTATCTACAATTACAAAACCCTCCTTCCGAGACAATTTATATCACATCGCGATGTTTCTACGTATGCATAAGCAATAACGTTTGCTCTGGGATTTTATGTGGTGCTATAACAACTGGTTCTCCATATGTTAATAAATGTCTTAGTCAACTACACAAATTAAAAATTTTAAAATCTGTTGTGGTACATTAACATGACTTTCTCTACCATGTATCGTTTATTAGTGGGTATACAAATTATTCTTACGAGGATTATTTTCCTATCTACTCCATTTTAATCGAGATAAACCTTTCCAGAAATAGCTGCACACATTTCTTATAGATACAAAGGGAACAGCGAAAGTCAAATGTTTCAGAACTGGACGCTGGACGCTATATGCTGGCCTTAAACTGCCATCTCTTTCCATGACATCGAGATAAACAATTGAAAATTGACAGGACTTTAAAGAACGGTTAAGTATTGAACAATTCGAACCATTAATAACGGATATCTCGGAAATGGCTGATGCTACAAAAAAGTTATTTGAAATAAATTGTGAATTTTAAAGATATCTACATTCTTTGTGCAGTGCATTTTCGTCTATCGCTTAACGTTTATCGGTTATGTAAGATTATACAAAATGCCTTCCAAATTAAGAGATTTAAAGGCAATTCCTAGAAAATGCAAGATATACATTTTATTTGTCATGTAAATATTTTTAATACGTGGTATTTTAATGAGACATTTTTTAAAAAATAAAAAAATCGAAAAATCTTCCATTCATAGCTTAGTTCGAGGGGGGGGGGGGTTCCTTGAAAATCTTTGTGTCGTATCTTTGGAACGTATAAACCTAAATACCAAGTTTGATGATTATCCGGCTTTTCGTTTTTGAGTTATGAAGTTCACAGACACACACACGCAGTTTTTTTTTTCTAAAGATGCTTTATTTTTTATTCAAAGCGTCTCAAATCATGCATTTCCGGTGAAATCTCGGTATCGAATTTTTGGGTGAAATGCAATACCTTCTCTACCTACCAGGTACGTGGTAAAGAAAGTAAATTAGCAGATTCAAACATATTAGTCATGAATCATAACACAGAGTAATATTCGATTGTCTGCTTCCATTCCAACAGTTCAGAGAAATAAAATATATAACGTAAGACTAGCTTTACAAAAGTGTGCAAAAATGTGTTAAAACGCTATTAATCATTAGGCATGATCTTTTAAGCTAAGAACTTCAAATTTGGTATGAAATCGATTGTCTATGATAAACAGTTGAAGCTGAAGTGTAAGAGTTGAAATTTTCAGCCTGTGTCCTCTTAAACAAGATGATTTCTGTTGATTCTTAGCTTCGCTATCTTCAGTACCTCGTATGCATGGAGACGTTCAATGCGATTCCCCTCAGAAATGTTTCCCTTGTTTTTCTAGAAGTTCATGCTGTTTATATTCTTAAATTTCTCCTATTAATCTAGTAATGCAGTTATACTCCTTTCCCTTTTTACTTTCTCTACTACGTATATTCCCCTAAAAATTCGAAATTCGAGGTTTCACCGAAAATATTGTATATTTGGAAGCTCCCTGAACCCAAAAAATAATAATTTTTAGAAATTTCAAGAAAATTTCCCCTAAAGCTACCCTTCACATGGAACATTTTTCGAAACTTTTGACTTTGCTATTTTTATTAAAACAGCATATCATGTTTAAGATATTTTCATGACAAACAAATGTATACTTATCTTGACTTTTTTGGGAATAGCCTCTGAAGTCCTCCTCATTCTGAATGACTTTTGCATAATCTTACAAATTCTAGACAAAATCTTACTACACAAAAAATGAATATTTCGTTAAAGCACACAATTTATTTATTTTTTGGTGCAGTTAACTATTTCCAAGATATTCCTCGTTATTGGCTTGAATTTTCAAATAGTCATACTTTTCTTAAATGGGAAGTCGTTATTCGGTCTCTCTCCCTCTCCCCCTCTCTCTCTCTCTCTCTCTCTCTCTCTTCTGGTCATGCAGAGAGAATGGAATTTCAAAGTCATCACATAGTGACCAGCTTTTAAAAGATTTGACTATTGCTTAAGCCTGCTGCATTACCCTATTCCCACTGTACCTATAAGATAATATGTAATAAAACCATTTTTACAAATGTTAATCTTGATTAACGTGAAGTAGATAAAAGGATAAGTTTTTGTTAAGAAGTTTATTGAAGAATGGGTAGAGAAAGTCGTGGTAACGTATTTTTGTTTCCTCTCTCTCTCTCTCTCTCTCTCTCTCTCTCTCTTATTATGAGTACTATCCTCATTTCCGCATCAGCATTATTATTGAGAGTTTGTTTTAACACATACATAAAACAGACCAATTTAAGGGCAAACAACTGGATTTTTATGCAATTAAATAATTGTATTAAATATTTCATTAACTTTGAAGCTGGAAAATGTCAATACTATTCACTTCATCCTCAGCTAATTATTTTTAATTTTTAAAGGCTAATTAATTTATACTTGGAAACAACTATTTCCAGTTTTCATATTATTAGCAAAAATGGTATAGCAATTATTAATCATTGTATGATTACTACATACGTAGAAGAGTTTAAGATTTAATATTTGCTTTCCTTCCTTTGAATAAAAGAATAGATTTTTAAAAATTATACAAATTGACGTTTCGTTCATCATTAATTTAACGATAGGTATATTTTTCCTGGTAGTGCAATTTGTTTCAAATATTTTATACTATGCATGTGATGTCTGAAACTTTTTAAGGAGCATTGGCCGCTCATTATTCAAATTTTCTGCATCAAATCTTTAAAATTGGTGAAAAACTGCATCGTGAGCGATATTTTTATACCAAAAGAATAGAAAACCAGTTTTTTGTTATAAAATCAGCTTTTTAAGTAACAAATACCGATACCATATGCACGTGAATCTCTAAAGAGTACCTGATTCCCGAAAATACTCGAAAGTACAAAAATGATGTCACACATGTCTCTGTGCTATTAAACTGAAAAAAGCAAAAAACTTGTTTACTTTCTAACATTTCAGAAATCACTAACCTAAGAATGTGTCGGTTGTTGTTCGTCTCAGTTAAATTATTTACAATTTCATTTAACACGTTATTCCAAATTCAATAATGAAATAATATTACTAACATAAATAACACTAAACTAAGATTATGATAAAATTTTGACATAACTTAAAAATATTGTATATCATATCCACTTGGGGCCCGGTGTCAAAAAATGTAAACTTACAGCTGAAATTAGTCCTCATAGATATATAAAGGTACACTAATATTTCTTTGTTTTATTTGCCTCTCTAAAATACTCCGTTATTTCACAGAGCTTATCAATAAGCTCAACTTATGAAATTGTGCGAATTAATGTGAACATATAATTCTACTCATATTACTTTTTATTAAACACTGTTTTTAGCATTTAATGCACACCCACCTTTGGCCTTAATTGCCATTTTCACTCATTTAGACATAAAGTGAATAAGTTTTTACATATTCCACTTATTTCTGGGGCATAAAACCACACTTTTATCATTGCATAAGTCATCCTTGCTTTGGTAGTACATTTCCATTTTTACACTTGTTTCTTACAATAGATAAAATATTTTCATTAGGGTTGAGATCTGATGTATTTCCAGGCCAGTCTCTTCATATCTGGGGCGCCTCTTTACTCTAAAATTGGGATATAGTTGACACGTTCATCATTCCATCAATAAAAATCAAACATTTAGTGCTTGTAATACAAAACAGCCCCCAAAAAATCTTTTCTAGGAACTTTACTGTCTCTTTGATGTGCCTCGGCGAGATTTTTCTCCTTTCTTCTTGCATGCGAAAATCACTTTCATCAGAAAATAGAACCCTCCTCCACTCTTCTTGTATACATTTGTGATGTTTTCTAGCCCATAACAAACTGTTTTTTACTTTTTCTACTACGTATAGTAAGTAGGGGAAGTATTGTACTCCACCCCAAAAATTCGATACCGAGATTTCACCGGAAATACATGTTTTGAGACCCCCTGAATCCAAAAAAAAGCATTTTTGGAAACATGTGTGTGTGTGTGTGTCTGTGCGCGTGTTTGTGAACAGCATAACTCAGAAACGAACAGTCGGATAAACACCAAACTTGGTATTTAGGTTCAGTATCTTCCAGAGATGCGACACGAAGGTTTTCAAGAAAATCCCCCCACCCCAGATTACCCTTTACATGGAACATTTTTCGAAAATTTTAATTTTCTCAAAAGTGGCTCTAACGATTTTGATTAAAATATCATATGTTTAAGATATTTTCATGACAAATAAAATTTATATCTTGAATTTTCTGGGAATGTTTCCAAAAGTATTCTTCATTGTGGACGACTTTTGCATAACTGGTAAACCATAAGAGACAGACAAAATTTTACTATACAAAAAATGTAGATCGCATTGAAATACACAATTTATATCATATACATTTTTGTTGTTGAGTGAACCATTTTCGAGATATTGCTTGTTATTCCCTTAAATTTTTCAATACTTATTTTCTCAAATGGAAATTCGTTATCATTTTTTTGTCTTGGATATGCAAAAAGTATTAATTTGTGGCAAAGAGAATGGTGCTGCACCTAGCAACCAGGTATTAAGAGATATGTCTATGCTTAAAGGCTACTGTATTTCTATATTGCCCTTGCAAATACAAAACAAGGGGTACATAGTACGCCTTAAGGGATAGTCAAATATTTTTAGAAGTTGTCGCTATGTGTAAAATGTAATTCTCTTTGCATGCCAAAAGATCGTTTCTGCAAATGTTTATTACGATTAATATGAAATAGATGGAGAATAAGAGTTTGTAAAAATAATTTGTACAAGAGTAGAGAAAGCCATGTGAGTGTAACACAGATTTTTTTGTAAACCAAAACTGTTGTTTTCAGGATTAATTTTATTGGCTCTAATTAGACTGATGTCATATCTTTCCCGGACGTTTTTCATTTTCGACCACATTGTGACATGGAAGCGAAACTGACCCAAGCTCATTTTCCTCATAATTATATTAACAGCACACAAACTTACATTATATTCAGCTGCTATTTGTCTTTGAGTTATACCCACTACTAATTCATGGAGGATTGTGATCTTACTTATCTTCTTAGATGTAACGTTCATTGCGAACAAAAATATGCTCAACAACTGTAAGTTTTCTCGGGCTTCTAGCCAGGTAAACAGTTGGTTTGATACCGATATTTCGAACATGTTCATCTTCGTCTTCGGAATAAACTGACCTTCGAAACGTCGGATTCGAAACTATTTACCTGACTAGAAGCCCAATAAAATGTACAGTTATTATGGCGCCAGAAAAACTTCAGCTCTTATTTTAAAAATATGCTTGCTAAATAATGTGTTAAAACAGGTAGAAACACAAGCAAAATGCAACACAACAGCAGTTAAAGCGCGTTCATAAATAAAACTGAATTAAATTTTAATTTAAACTTGTAGTGCAACCAAAAACTTTATAGCAACAATGAACTATCTCAACAATGTGTATCAATAATTTGTTGTAGAATTGGAGAGAAGCATTATTAGAAGTGAATTATTTATAAAACTATGTATGTATATATTTATTTGTTTCCATAATGCTATACAAAATTCTTACAATTTTTAATACATTACTTTGAGTTGCTATTTTTTCTTTCTTTGGTCTATCATGCAATTTAACACCGTGGTGGGTCATAACCAATTCATATTGATTTATTTTTCTAAACCATTTTTCTCTTACTTTCCCCATATATTCTCCCCTCCTTTTTGTACCCCTCTCCTTTTATATTTTCATTATCCTAACTTTTAATACTTCTTTGTTAACATTCTCCCATTCTTTAGGTAAAAACTGATCTCTCCACAACTTAGTTTCTTCACATTCAATTATATAATGCAAATCATTATCTGCCTCTCCACAAAGAGGACACCTATTCAAATTCGCTCCCTTCGTATCTCCCCCTAGCCTATATGCACTTAATCTGGACCAGGCCCACCCTTCTCTCACTAACCTATTACCTACATCCACATACTTCTCCCTTCCCCAGTCCACCTTTAATTGTCTATATAGTTCCAAACTTTTCTTTTCTTCCAGACTTTGAAATAATTCTTGTTTCTCTATATCTCCTACTCGGTTCCTCACTTCTTTCCAGAAAGCTTTAACTCGCAGAAAACTAGGATCTGCGTATCAATAAGAGATACCTGGAAAGTATTTCATAATGCAAAAATCTTCAAATTGGGATATAAAACGAAAGAAAGACAATGAAAAATACCGAAAATAAATGCACGTAATTTTGTGGTTACGTCAAATTAAATAAATTGAAGTGAAGGAATATACGCTAGAGAATACAAGCTTTATCGAGGGCCGTAAAATGGGGCTCACAATTGGCAAGTGTTTTAAGTCTGAATACTTGATTTATTTTGTAATGTTTGAATAAATAGTTATTTTATTTACCTTCTCAACATTTCCTTCGCGTTTACCATAAACAACTCAATGTATAATCTTTAAAAAGAAAAGAATAATTCAAAACATAACATTAAAACCGCCTAAAGAAAAGAAGAACAAATAAAACATAATATAAACAAAGAAAAGGTGACTTTAAAGTTAAACATCAAAAATTAAACTCACCGAGTAGAGAAAGGCATCTTGATGAATTCAGCAGATGTCATCACCGAATCACTAGAAAACAATTGCCACCAGTTTTTACCTTGACAACTACATCACAGCACTAGTACACGTTGTTGTTTTGCTTTTTCTATGGAGGTATCGCGCCGTATCTGCTACCTCGAACCGTAACAACCAGTAGACTGGGGAACCAAAAAAGTGACAGTCGCGTCCTCTCAGTGAGCTGCCATACCAGCATTGCTCACCAAGGCCAGTAATGTGCATGTACATTCGTTTTCGCTCATACTGGGGCATGCCACCTGTTTATCGCATGCCGCCGTGACCATTACGTTTGTTTTTCTACTGATAGCCTTTAAGTGGTCATTTCCGCGGTGTCATGGACCACTTTCTTTATGTTCTTCCTTTCTCCCTTTCTTTTCTTTATATCTTTAAAGTCACGCATCTTATAGCCTCTCACAACCCCCGCGCCGTCTATATGAGCATTACGACATAAAGAGTAATTTCTAATACAGCTCGATCAGTTTCTATCTGAATCCAGCGAAACAAACATCTTTTTATAGAGCTATAGTGTTACAATTTTATGAAATATTAACTATTTTTAAATGCCACATTGTTAGATATGACGCCATTACAAAAGCCACTCCTCAGACTGAAAATATATAATTATAAGGTCCTATAATTTTTAAAGTTAGAAACATAAGGCAGTAACCGAGGGTGTTATTTCAGTAGCAAGACAAATCTTTGGAAAGAAAGAAAAATTTTGTTAAATGTTCAAAATTTCTCTATTGCAGTGAAAATATGGTTCCATAAGAAAATTACACACTCCACAAATAAAGCATAAACTAAGCATTAAGAATTTACCACCAAGTCCGATTCAGACGCGAATCCGGGCAACTCGACGCGCCATCGGATCGTCAGCTGTTCAATAACATTAAAACTAGAAAAGTCCATAGATATACATTTTCTCATATTTTTGCGTGACGCTTACATGAAACTGTGTGTGTTGGGGGGGGGAGCCCGAATGAGCTTAAAGGTATACGAGTGGTATTTAACTTTCAGCATAAGGAAAACACCAGACTACCCAAGAGACGTGTTCCAATTGAGAATCGAACCGAGATGGACAACAGACACACTGCCGGTAACTTTTATTAGTCTAAAATACATTGAATATGAAAGCCATAACAATCAATTATTTAATGTAGTTAATTAATAACTTTATTATGCTTTAAAAATTGGTAAACAAAACGGTAGTCAAACCTTTTATCATTATAACAGAGAAACTAATACATGAATGGTATTTAATTTGGCACGTACTAACAAAGGAAGTGCTTCAGTTATTCGTGAAAACTGGTTTCTTTTCGTAGATCGATTTCAGATCGCTAATTCGCTGATTGTCATCTTTTTCGCAATTACGTTCTTTGGCTGCATCTTAGCAAAAATCATTGTGGCGTATTTTATTTGTTTTATGCGCAACCATGATTGGATAGGAGCGCTACTGGTCTCTGCATCTGCGGTAAAGAACGGCATACCGAAAGCAAATTATCATCACTTACCGAACGGGATGGCTCAGGCGATAAGGTCTGTGGCACGTAATCGGGTGGGTTCGATTCCCGCAGCCGACCTTCTCACCCGTGGGGTTATTCGGGGATTTCCCTGGGTCGCTAGGCGAATGCTGGAAAGGTTCATTACATCCTCCGAATTTCCTGTCCCTCCATTCCACCTACATTCTCATTTCACTTCACCTTTCATCTGTTTAGTCTGTCGGCGAGAGTCTTGACGTTACATGGTAGGGGAAAAGGATGTTCTGTGTAACCTTTCGTCCCTCGGAATGAGGGGGGGGCGGTCTCCGAGTCCCAGCCCACCCAGGGATGTGCATTTGCCATCCGGGGAGTTTCAATCTGTAAAAGGTAGGGACCCTGCCCTCTGCCGTGCTGTGCCCCCTAATCCGGTCGCCCTCTGTCTCCTCTCACTTCACCCTTCCTTCCCGGGCACCCCGTCACGGGCTTAGGCACAAAAGATCTTGTAGGTGGAGGTGCTAAGTGTCCCTCTGTACCTAGTACTACTCCTACCTCCTGTAAGTTTTAGTCTCACTAAAGAGGAAACTAATTCGATACTCTTTAACGGGCTACTGTCATTCACTGCCAGTGCTATTTGTAAAAGTTTGACCACATTTGTGGGATTAGTGTCTCATTCTGTTTCAGTGATGAAATAAAACAAATTATGAGGACTGCCTTTGTGGTCGAGTAGTCAGCATATTGGTTTCTAAACTCCGCGATCATGGTTTCGATTACAAGCTGGCCAACGTTCTTTAACTAGAATCATTCCCAACATCCCTCCCCGGAAATATGCATGAGGGAGCAAACATTACCAGTGTTTTATGAGGGAAAAAATGTATATATGTATGTCTAAGTATTACATTCACCTGACATTCTCTACCCACTCTTCTGCAAACTAATCTTACAAAAGCTTATTTTTCTATCTACTTTAAGTTAATCAAGACAAAGGCTTGCATAATTAATGATTTCATTACACACTTCCTTATAGGTACTTACAAGAGGAATACAGGAGGCTGAAGTGATCATCAAATCCTTAGAAAGCGAGTTGGCATATGCTGGCTTTGAAATTCCTCTCTTTGAATGACCAGAGAAACAAACGAATGGTGATTTATCAGTTTAAAATCAAAACCAATATAAACGAACATCTCGGAAATGGTTAATGGCGCTAACAATTATTTGGCGTAAATTGCGTGTTTTAACGCCATCTATATTGTTTGAGTAATTTTTGTCTCCCTCTTGTGGTGTACCAGTTACGTAGAAGTATGCCCTTTCATTTTGTTGCCTTCTCATTTTTCAAGTTTCGTGGCGTATGGCGGTGCCGGACAGATGGCGCGGATGCTTGCTCAAAGAAACGTCTCTCCAAGGACACTAGCGAAAAAATCTGATGTGTAACACTCACATGACTTTCTCTACTCTTGTAAAAACTATTTTTACAAACGCTTATTCTCCATATGCTTCATATTAATCGAGATGTTAATCTTATTGTTAATTTTCTTGTAGGTGCAAGGGGAATTGGTAGACTTTAAGCGATAGTCAAATATTTTAAGAGTTGGTTGCTATGTGGAGTATTCCATTATCTTTGCATTACCAGGACAAAAAAAAATTGAATAACGAATTTGAGAAAAAGTATAAGTATTGCAAAATTTAAGGGATTAACAAGCAATATCTCGAAAATGGTTCACTCAACAACAAAAAAATGTACCTATATGGCATAAATTGTGTATTTTAACGCGATCTACATTTTTTGTGTACAAATTTTGTCTATCTCCTATGGTTTACCAGTTATGCAAAAGTCGTTCACAATGAAGAATACTTTTGGAGATATTCCCAGGAAATTCGAGATATTCATTTCTCATGAAAATATCTTAAACATATGATATTTTAATCAAAATCGGTAGGGCCATTTTTGAGAAAATTAAAATTTTCGAAAAATGTTCCATGTAAAGGGTAACCTGGGGTGGGGGAATTTTCTTGAAAACCTTCGTGTCGCATCTCTGGAGGATACTGAATCTAAATACCAAGTTTGGTGTTTACCCGACTGTTCACAGACACACACACACACGGACATATTTCCAAAACTGCTTTTTTTGGATTCAGGGGGCCTCAAAACATATATTTCCAGTGAAACCTCGGTATCGAATTTTTGGGTGGAATACAATACTTCCTCTACTTACTATACGTAGTAGAGAAAGTAAAAATTAAATTGAGTTTTATTTATTTATGGGCGCTCTTCAACTGCTGTGGTCCTTAGCGTCCCATTCTATATTGGGCGTGAAAGACCGGAAATTTTGCCGAGGCCTCTTTATCAGGCTTGAGGTTCTTTTACGTGGCGAAACTCTACGGCACGGGATCACCGACTTTATTTCCTTTCCGAAGAAAGCCATGCTAAGGATGTTTAGGTCCGAAAAAAATCCATCGCCCTCCGGCGGATTTGAAACCGCGACCTCGGAAACTAGAGGTTAGTATGGTACAATTACCCCACGGAGGGCTGCTTGGTCGACGGGTCGTTCCTCGTCCTCTCTAGACAGCTACAGTATTGGGACGGGTCTTCGAGCCTGGAACTGTTAGGGACTTCCGCGCATCTCTGTGGCCTGTCTGCCTGTGGTTCCTTCACTTCATCCCTTCCTCTAGATTATGTAGGTCGCAGTGTGCGAGGTGTTTCCCTCCCTTGTATAACCCATACTTATACCAATATTTTACATAGAACTACTACAAAATGTATTCAGAATGAAGAAGGCCCCATAGGCTGTTAAAGGGTTTCCAGCAAAGTTGTGAACCTAACTTTCTTCCCTGACTAAATTTTGTATTTCACTTACCACAAAGTTATATTTGCGCATTTTCTAAGGGCCTCTTCCACCCCTATTATATGTGCAACACATATTTTAAACAACATTTATTACTAGACCAATACTCAAAACTAAAACACAATATATGATAGCAAAGTGTATACAATAAGAATATGTCAAATAATAAAATGTAACTATTTTACTATGTTTGACAGGGCCATTCATTCTACTACTTAAAAGTTCATTCCTATGGGAGTAAACAAATGGAGCAAGTAGTTTATTACTTTGAAATCGCCTGAGGAATGACTCATATTCCAAAGAAATTTCTTTAAACAATGCTGGTTGAAGAAGATAGTTGCTTCGTTTTGTTATTTGCCCCACGTTTTGGGCGCCAATTTGAAGTTGGATGGTTGCTTAACGTATGGTAAGCCAGTTTGAAGAAGTTGTATTATATTTCGACTGTTAGGGAGCCGAACTTGAAGTAGTTGCTACGCGCGTATGGTAAAAAGTTTCCGGTAGCCTTCGCCCCAAATGTACTTTCCGGTGGCCTTTGCCCCAAATGTTTAAAAAATATTAACTTTGTAATTTTGACTGTTTCTTTAAATGTTTATATTTATGTTTGCCTGGCTGCGTCAGTATTATTATTAGAGACATGTTTCTTTTGCAGGGTTGTGGTGCGACTGAAGAATGTAAGCTTACACAGTTTATAATTTTTACTTCACTACTTTTATTAATGCTTGACACGATTTAAATAACACTTCACTGATATAGAGAGAGCTGTGAGATTTTTTAATTAATTACTTGCACTTTTTTAACACGTAAACTATTTTTATCTCACACTGAATACGTATTAAATTTCTCGAGGACACATCTCGCGTCCGGTTAGGAACACTGACTACAACCAACGCGTCCAGTTATGAGCGCTGTCTACAAGTAACTAACTTGATTTCTACCGCCTAAAATTTGTAAATTTCTGTATTTCAAGTCTCTGATTGGCTATTCCTAATCCAATAAAATACTTTTATTTAACTTAATCTTTTTTTCTGGTTGATTGGCTATTTTATAAACTGTCACAAAAATTACATTATTGTTGCTCCAAGAACGACTAGTAGCATTATTACACTTTCTTACTCATTATTGCCTCATTGTTAGCAACTTTTAACCTATTATTCTCACAGCTCCTACATTATTAAATTGCGTAATACATTCACATAACATTATTGAACATGTATACAATAATATAAGCATATACAATCACTGTAATATACACTTTTTATATATTGTTACATATACATATTGCTTTAAGATGGGCTGTTATATTTTTTTTATTATATAATTTGACCAAAATCATTTAAGTGTTAAAAATACTGCCTCGTGGTTTGCGTTTTATAAGGGGTCTTGGATTTCTTCCTTTATGCCTTTACAAGATTTACTTTCTGGCAACTTACTTACAACATGTATCTTGATATGGTCAAATACTTCTAAGGCACATTCCAGCAACCAACTTTTTCAAGCTATCACACTGTACAATATTTTGGTGGGAACACTTTACTGCCTTTTACAGCAGAGAACTTGGCCCGACGAGCTGGAAAGTCTGAATAACAATACGTTATGCGTAAATGAGTTAAGCTTCCAATTAACAGCCATTAAACTGTTTTAACAGCTCCAAATATTACATACAAACCACAAACACCCAACTTCAGTAACTTTTCTCCATCAGAATTTTCTGTCTCCATTTCCACTTGAAGCTTTCTGAGAAAACTGAAGTTCACATTAGACCCAAACATTGAGACCTGCAATAAATTTTTCTTGCAAGATGTTGCATCCATGATTAAATTTCTGTAGCAGATCTTAGGCAGTGGCACAACCCAGAAAAACACCGTTTCAATATCTAGCAACAACTTATGAGTATCAATTCAAAAACAAATTCTGATGTAATACATCCACATGATTTTCTCTATCCTCTATCATTTATTAGTGGGTATACAAACTATTTTTGCTAATGCTTATTTTTCTATCTACTACATTTTAATCCAAATAAACCTCTGCATTACTCGTAGCTACATTACACATTTCAAAGAGAACAGCGATGATAAAATGTTTAAGAACTGGGCGCTACGTGCTCGCCTTAAATTCCATACTGTTTCCATGCAATCGCGAGAAACAACTGAAAGTACTGTAAAGAATGACCAAGAAATAAACAATTGGAACCTTTAATAACGGATATCTCAGAAACGGTCTTATGTCACAAAAAAACTCATTTGAAGTAAATTGTGTGTTTTAAAAAGATCTACATTTTTTGTGTAGTAAGTTTTCGTGGGCTGGCCCCGTAGCTCAATCGGTAGCTGCCTGCTGTACGAGGGGTCCCGGGTTTGATTCGCGGCTGGGGGTGGGAATTTTTCTCTAGCCAAGATTATTTCCTATCCTCTCCAGAGTCTGGAAGTGTGAATGTGTCTGCGTGATCTAATGATTAAAAATCTCAAAAAAGTGCAAGAAACACGACAAGAGAATACGAGTTAACAGCATTCCAATAGGCAATAAGTTCCAAAGGAAAGGCCGCTGATAAGACCACATAGTTAAAGGCGGGGCATAAATAAAACTAAAGAAAAGTCTTGTCTATCGCTTAATGTTTAGCAGTTATACAAACTTTCTTCCAACTGAAGTAGACTTTGCAGGCTATTCTCAGAAAATTTAAGATATACATTTTGTTTGTCGTGTAAATATCTTTAATGTATGGTATTTTAATCAAAATCGTTAGAGCTATTTTTTAGAAAATCAAACATTTCGAAAAGTATTCCATGTAAAGGGTAGTTTAGGATGGAGGGAATTTCTTTAAAATGTTCTTGTCGCATTCTTGGAAGATGGTGAACCTAAATACCAAGTTTGGTATTTTTCCAACTTTTCGTTTTTGAGTTATACTGTTCACGGACGCACGCACGCACACGCGGACTTTTTTTTTCTAAAAATGCCTTTTTTGGATTCAGGGAATCTCAAAACATGTATTTCCGGTGAAATCTTGGTTCGAATTTTGGGGTGGAGTACAATACTTCCCCTACTGCCTATACGTAGTAGAGAAAGCAAAAAAAAAAATCTGATGTCGAGATCCATTTGTCCTCTTTGTGTTACCTTATAATTTACATGATGACTCGTCAAAACAAAGTGCAAATCCTTACAAGCTTTCAAACTGTTTGCTAATAGCTCACTGAAATGTGGTGCAATACCATGATTAATCATATAGGAACTCTTGCTTTCACCAAAGGTGAATTTTCATGCAATTCACTATCTAGGAAGTTTAATTTCAATGTAGCACCTAATCAGCTGCAACAACAACTTTTAATGCCCATAGAATTTCTGCTTTAGCTACTTCATCTTTTACAAAACAAGAAACAGTAGAGTTTCCAGTCTCTCCACTTATACTTTCTCTACTACGTAGAGTAAGTAGGGGAAGTATTGTACTCCACCCAAAAATTCGAAACCGAGATTTCACCGAAAATATATGTTTTGAGGCCCCCTGAATCCAAAAAAAAAACATTTTTGGAAACATGTCCGTGTGTGTCTGTCTGTCTGTGTGTCTGTGAACAGCATAACTCAGAAACGAACAGTCGGATAAACACCAAACTTGGTATTTAGATTCAGTATCTTCCAGAGATGCGACACAAAGGTTTTCAAGAAAATCCCCCCACCCCAGGTTACCCTTTACATGGAACATTTTTCGAAAATTTTTATTTTCTCAAAAATGGCCCTACCGATTTTGATTAAAATATCACATGTTTAAGATATTTTTATGACAAATGAAATGTATATCTCGAACTTTCTGGGAATGTCTCCAAAAGTATTCTTCATTGTGAACGACTTTTGTATAACTGGTAAACAATAAGAGATAGACAAAATATTACTACACAAAAATTGTAGATCGCATTAAAATACACAATTTATGTTTTTGTTGAGTGAACCATTTTCGAGATATTGCTTGTTATTCCCTGAAATTTTCCAATACTTATACTTTTTCTCAAATGGGAATTCTTATTCATCTTTTTTATGGCCTGTACATACAAAGAGAATGGAAGGTCCTCATAGCAATCAGCTCTTAAAACATTTGACTATCGCTTAAAGCCTACCGATTCCCCTTGCATCTATAAGAAAATTAGCAATAAGATTAACATCTCGATTAACATGAAGCATATGGAAAATAAGCGTTTATAAAAATAGTTTTACAAGAGTAGAGAAAGTCATGTGAGTGTAACACATCAGATTTTTTTATCTTTGCCACAGTCCTTACTGTTTCTGTTGAACTAGTGTGCTAGGTTTGACAGCAGCATTAGCAATAGATCCATGTCCAATGCCTACAATTCTTGTTTCTGTTGAACTAGCAGTAGCTTTGATAAAAAATTATGTCATTGATTGCTGTCTTGATTTAATATTCTGAAGCTGAATGCGTCTAGATCCACCTGCATGTTAATGTAATGCCTGGCGCCCCAATTTGCTGAGTTTAAACTCAAAGTTCTTTCTCCACACTTTACAATAGGCCTTAAATTGATTGTTCGGTACATCACCAAGCTACTCTACAAACTCTGGATTAAACGATGAATCCAACTACTGATAGTTGAAAGTTTTTTTTTTTGGGGGGGGGGCACCATCCCATTCAAACTCTAAAATCGGCGTGAAGAGGTAGCAGATAGCAACAAAGTCTGATGGAGAAAAAGTAAATCAATCGGAACTGCAGTCACAAAAAGTGAACAACCTTATCTCTGTAACATGTGTGTAAGCATATCAGTTCCTCTGAGTTTAATTTGAAACTCATCACTTCAAGAGTTGGGAGGGAAATTTTGAGGAGCAAAAATGTTGTAATCCTCCTTAATATGTAGTTTTGCATCGGTATGAATTACCAGATATGTGATAACTTGAACCAATTTCCCTGACTTTCCTTGACATACACCAATTTTTAAATAGTCCCCTGACTTTCCAGGTCGATGAGAACCCTATGTTAGAAGAAAAATCAAAATATGCCCTTTATTTGACATGCGAATAATTTAAACGCATGGTATTTTAACTCTATAGGTAATTTTGGATAAAATAAAATATTACACCAGGTAAAAGGTAATCCAAACTACCCTTGGTGTTCATCTGAAATTTTACCTTTGAGTTAAGTTATTCACAGACAGATGGTAGGCACAAGCACAGGCGCACGCACACACACACACGCGCGCGCGCGCGCATTCACACAGAGGGAGATATCCTCCGTGGTGTAGTGGTTACCATGCGAAGTCGCGAGTTCAAACCCGGCGGAGGGTGATGCTTTTTTTCGGGCGTGAAAATCCTTAGCATGGACTCCTTCGGAAGGGAAGTAAAGCCGGTGGTCCCTTGTCGTAGATTTAAGGCACATAAAAGAACCTCAAGCCTGATAAAGAGGCCTCTGAGTAAAATTACCGGTCTTTCACGCGCAATATAGAATAAGACGCTAAGGACCACAGCAGTTAAAGAGCGTCCATAAATAAAATTTAATTTACACAGAGAAAACTTTTTCAATTTTTTTCCAGCGCACCACAAATATGCATTTCCAATGAAATCTCGATATCGGAATTCAATACTTCCTCTGCCTATCATAGTTATATTGTAGAGAAGGTATAAAGGAATATAAATACATCATGACACTAAATTTCGCATACAAAAATAGCTGTTCTAATATACCATTATTGTGATTATGATTTTAGTACTACTACGAGTGTTCGACGAGGCAGCAATTGATATTTCTCTGATTTCAGTGACACGCGATACTGCGTGCACAGAGCGGTGGTTGAGATACAGGATAGGTTTGCAGCACAGTTGTCTATTGCCACGCTGCAGAACAACTTCCGTGTTTCAGCCAACAGTGCTCTTTTGGCGCAAGACAGGCGTTACAACAGTTACCTTCCAACGGGCCCAAAAGCATGGAAACAATTGCACAATGAGCAATATAGTACTAAGAATTACAAAACCAATTTTTACTTTCTAGAAAGTACACCCCCGTATTCGTCCGCACTTTAAAAAATTCTAGCAGCCAAATTAATGGCGGGAAAAAATCCATTTGTACTTTCTCTACTACGTATAGTAAGTAGGGAAAATATTGTATTCCACCCAAAAATTCGATCCCGAGATTTCACCGGAAATACATGTTTTGAATCCAAAAAAATCATTTTTGGAAACATGTCCGTGTGTGTGTTTGTGTGTGTGTCTGTGTGTCTGTGAACAGCATAACTCAGAAACGAACGGTCGGATAAACACCAAACTTGGTAATTAGGTTCAGTATCTTCCAGAGATGCGACACGAAGGTTTTCAAGAAAATCCCCCACCCCAGATTACCCTTTACATGGACCATTTTTCGAAAATTTTAATTCTCTCAAAAATGGCTCTAACGATTTTGATTAAAATATCATATCTTTAAGATATTTTCATGACATATGAAATGTATATCTCGAATTTTCTAGGAATCTCTCCAAAAGTATTCTTCATTGTGAACGAATTTTGCATAACTGGTACACCATAAGAGATAGACAACATTTTACTACACAAAAAATGTAGATCGCGTTAAAATATACAATTTATGTCATGTACATTTTTTTTGAGTGAACCATTTTCGAGTATTTGCTTGTTATTCCCTTAAATTTTCCAAATACTTTTTCTCAAATTCATTATTCATTCTTTTTTTGTCCTGGTAATGCAAAGAGAATGGAATACTCGACATAGCAACCAGCTCTTAAAATATTTGACTGTCGCTTAAAGCCTACCAATTTCCCTTGCACCTACAAGAACATTAGCAATAAGATTAACATCGCGATAACTCGATTAACATGAAGCATATGGAGAATAAGCGTTTGTAAAAATAGTTTGTACAAGAGCAGAGAAAGTCATTTGAGTGTAACACATCAGATTTTTTTTTAAATAAAGATGAAATGGTAATACAGTTTATGTGTTTTAGCGGTTTTTCAGATCATTCATCTTATCAGTTTTATAAATTTTTGAAAATTATTCCAAAATTGCAACTCTTCTGTAAGAGGTGTTTTCAAAAGTACCTTATATGCATTGAGTAGAGCATCTTTTATGCGTATTACTTGATTTTTGTAGTGAAAATAAGATTTTATTTCACAGAGAATAAAATGTCAAAGTTAGGTATTTTCAACTTATTGCCTTAATTGCTCATTTTCGGCTCACTTTTTATGACTTCACGAAATTATTTCTCCACCAGTTTAAGTTACATATTGACGTAAGTGAGTGGGTGTATGCACAAACCAATGCTTAACCAATGCATGAAAGATAATTTTGAAAACTCCACGCACAAAAAATCTGAAATTTCGACATATACAAAGTTTATATGACTGATAAAATGAACGATCTGAAAAACCGCCAAAACACGTCAACTCTATTGACATTTGATCTTTAAGTCCAAAAACACAAATAGATTTTTCCCTCCATTAATTTGGCTGCTAGAATTTTTTATAGTGCAGACGAATACTTTCAGGAGGTGTATGCCATTCCAATAAAAAAAATTAGCGAGATTTCACTGAAAATACACGTTTTTAGGCAGCCTGAAACAAAACGCTTGAGCGCCCTCTGTGCGTGTGTCTGTGAACAGCAAAAACAAAAAGTTGATTAAATACTGAAGTTGGTATTTTAGCTCAGCGTCTTCCAAGGATGGGACACGAAGATTTTCAAGAAAATCCCCCCCCCATCCCAACTACCCTTTACATGAAATTATTTTCGTTCTTTTTTTCCTCAAAAATAGCTCTAATTATTTTGATTAAAATACCATGTGCTTAAGATATTTGCGCGACAAATAATGTTATCCTTGAATTTTTTGTGAATAACCTGTGAAGACCTGCTCGTTCTAAGTGACTTTGTAAAACTGGTAACCATAACAATAACACACCGTCTTACTAACACAAAAATATAGATCTCGTTAAAACACACAATCTATATAATAAAATATTTTGTGGCGTTGAGCATTTCCGAAATATTCTTTGTTATTGATTTGAATTTTTAAGCATTTTATACTTTTTTTCAAACGGTGATTCGCTATTTGTTCTTTCTCGATATGCAAAATTTCAAAGCCATCACATAACCCACTTTTCAAAACCGTGAGCCAACCAATCTTTTTTGTTTTTCGTGGCTTCCCTCAGTAATCAAGGTAAATACCGTGATTGGATATTTAACACCGCGACCCAAGTTCCACCTTAAGTCTAAAACAATAATAAAAATCTGATGTGTTACACTCACATGACTTTCTCTGCTCTTGTACAAACTATTTTTACAAACGCTTATTCTCCATATGCTTCATGTTAATCGAGATATCGAGATGTCAATCTTACTGCTAATTTTCTTGTAGATGCAAGGGGAATATGATAGGTTTTAAGCGATAGTCAAACATTTTAAGCGCTAGTTGCTATGTGGTGCATTCCATTCTCTTTGCATGTCCAGGACAAAAAAAAATGAAAAATCTGATGTGTTACACTCACATGACTTTCTCTACTCTTGTACAATCTATTTTTACAAACGCCTATTCTCCATATGCTTCATGTTAATCGAGATATCGAGATGCCAATCTTATTGGTAATTTTCTTGTAGATGCAAGGGGAATATGGTAGCTTTTAAGCGATAGTCAAATATTTTAACGCTGGTTGCTATGTGGCGCATTCCATTCTCTTTGCATGTCCAGGACATAAAAAAAATGAATAACGCATTTGAGAAAAAGTATAAGTATTGGAAAATTTAAGGAAATAACAAGCAATATCTCGAAAACGGTTCACTCAACAAAAGAAATGTATATGACATAAGTTGTGTATTTTAACGCGATCTACATTTTTTGTGTAGTAAAATTTTGTCTCTTATGGTTTACCAGTTATGCAAAAGTCGTTCACAATGAAGAATACTTTTGGAGACATTCCCAGAAAATTCGAGATATACATTTCATTTCCCATGACATTACCCTAAACATATGATATTTTCATCAAAATCGTTAGAGCCATTTTTGAGAAAATTAAAATTTTCGAAAAATCTTCCATGTAAAGGGTAGTCTGGGGTGGGGGGATTTTCTTGAAAACCTTCGTGTCGCATCTCTGGAAGATACTGAACCTAAATACCAAGTTTGGTGCTTATCCGACTGTTCGTTTTTGAGTTAGATATGCTGTTCACAGACACACAGACAGACAGACACACACACGGACATGTTTCCAAAAATGCTTTTTTTGGATTCAGGAGCTCTCAAAACATGTATTTCCGGTGAAATCTCGGTATCGAATTTTTGGGTGGAATGCAATACTTCCCCTACTTACTATACGTAGTAGAGAAAGTAATAACGAATTTGAGAAAAATTATAAGAATTGAAAATTTTAAGGGAATAACAAGCAATATCTCGAAAACGGTTCACTCAACAACAAAAATGTATATGACATAAATTGTTTATTTTAACGCGATCAACATTTTTTGTGTAGTAACATTTTGTCTATCTCTTATGGTTTACCAGTTCACAATGAAGAATACTTTTGGAGACATTCCCAGAAAATTTGAGATATACATTTCATTTGTCATGACAATAGCTTAAACATATGATATTTTAATCAAAATCGTTAGAGCCATTTTTGAGAAAATTAAAATTTTCGAAAAATGTTCTATGTAAAGGGTAGTCTGGGGTGGGGGATTTTCTTGAAAATCTTCGTGTCGCATCTCTGGAAGATACTGAACCTAAATGCGAAGTTTGGTGTTTATCCGACTGTTCGTTTCTGAGTTATGCTGTTCACAGACACACAGAGACACACACACAGACACACCATGGACATGTTTGCAAAATTGCTTTTTTATTTTGATTTAGGGGGTCTCAAAACATGTATTTCCGGTGAAATCTCGGTATCGAATTTTTGGGTGGAATACAATACTTCCCCTACTTACTATACGTAGTAGAGAAAGTAAAAATGGAAATAGTTGATAATAACGAATGCTAACATAGATAATGAAAGCAGGCAGACTGGACGGCACCTGTCATCTGTGGATATGTGTTTAAGCTGCCATTTTCTCGTCACAGAAGCAGAGATACAGTTGCCTAGCACTCAAGTCTCCGTGGATATGTGTTGAAGCTGCCATCTGATCGTCGCAGAAGTAGAGGTACAGTTGCCTAGCACTAAGGTCTCTGCGGACGCTTCATGAAGCACGGTACAGCAATGAGAACTACAAAACCAATTGTCCGCCACACATCGAGCCACGAGGTATCTCCTAACAGATCCGTCGCGACATGTGCATGTAGTTAAAACGACGTAAAATAAATAGAGAAAAGAAGTAGACAGAAGAATGAGTTATTGCAAGAAAGTGACGTGAATGCAATAGATTTTTTTACATCCATTTCCAGTGACTTGAGTATTTCTCTGGTGAATATTTTCGAGTAAATCACCGTTTCATTCATTCACTGTTTAACCTCATCTTATGTAGGACCCCCCAGGACTTACATGCGGTTGCCTGGGGTCAGAGGCCCGTCGAGGAGCAGACACTCTCATGGAGCAGACAGAATATCCAGGATGGGTGATCAACCTGATGCCTGGTATGGGATGAAGGAAGCAGATGAAACGAAATGATGGCGAAATGGATGAAAGGAAAGGTGATGATGGAGCACTTGGTGGAATGAATGGCGGGGGAAACCGGAGAACCCAGAGAAAACCCGCCCAGATGCCGCTTTGTTCACCACAAATCCCACATGCGAGTCTAACCACTCGGCCACGGCGCCGCCCAAATCACCGTTTCTTTGGACAAAATTAATATAGGTCCTTTATTTACTAATTTGCACCACTGTAAACGAAGAATTGTCGCAAAATAATTGAAAATAATTATTTTCCAATTCCTCCATCAGTGTGGTGAAAATCGCTGATCGAAAATTCCAATGTTGTCCAAATATATCCGAATGATTGTGCTTTTGTTATAGATATACAAAAATTTACAAACGCACGCAAAAGAATGCGCGCACATGCAAACTTGCATTATAAATACACATTACTCCAAATTAGCAGCCTAAGGATCCGAGACACGTTAGCAACCAATGTATGTGCAACCTTACTTTAGAATTCGGTAAACAATACTGCTGATGTAAACAAAGGCGCCAATGTGCTGGCAGTTGCTACTGCAAGCAGTACAGTCTAGTGATGGTGGTAAATGAAGTAGGACACATACATCGGAATGAGTGACAAAGTGCATTGTTCACTGGCTTCCATTTATGCCGTCCCCGCAGCTTTGGGAAGCATTCTACTGACCTTCACAGGTGAGTATGTATAATAAGGAAGAGGTGTGTGTAACTGTTTACCTTTTGGCGCATGCAGTGGCGTCCTATTTTACATATACCTACAATTCTAGATTATTCTCATATGAATGTATAACTTTGAGCAATAGCTTTACTCATCATCACTTACATATAATAGCCAAGTTTAAATATATAACTAAATAAAACACTGTTTTATACAATTTCTCCATGAAAAAATATTTTTAACAGCAACATAAAGTAAAGCTGAAATACATACCTTTTACTTTCTCTACTACGTATAGTAGGTAAGTAGGGTAAGTATTGTATTCCACCCAAAAATTCGATACCGAGATTTCACCGGAAATATATGTTTTGAGACCCCCTGAATCCAAAGAAAAGTATTTTAGGAAACATGTCGTGTGTGTGTCTGTGTGACTGTGAATAGCATAACTCAGAAACGAACAGTCGGATAAACACCAAACTTGGTATTTAGGTTCAGTATCTTCCAGAGATGTGACACGAAGGTTTTCAAGAAAATCCCCCCACCTTAAATTACCCTTTACATGAAACATTTTTCGAAAATTTTAATTTTCTCAAACATGGCTCTAACGATTTTGATTAAAATATCATATCTTTAAGATATTTTTATGACAAATAAAATGTATATCTTGAATTTTCTGAGAATGTCCCCAAAAGTATTCTTCATTGTGAACGACTTTTGCATAACTGGTAAACCATAAGAGATAGACAAAATTTTACTACACAAAAAATGTAGGTCGCGTTAAAATACACAATTTAGGTTATATACATTTTTTTTTGTTGAGTGAACCATTTTAGATGTTGCTTGTTATTCCCTTAAATTTTTCAATACTTATTTTCTCAAATGGGAATTCGTTATTCATTTTTTTGTCTTGGATACGCAAAGAGTATTAATCTGTGGCAAAGAGAATGGTGCTGCACATAGCAACCAGCTATTAAGAGATATGTCTATGCTTAAAGGCTACTGTATTTCTATATTGCCCTTGCAAATACAAAACAAGGGGAACAGAGTACGCCTCCTTAAGCGATAGTCAAATATTTTTAGAACTGGTCGCTCGCTATGTGTAAAATTCTCTTTGCATGTCAAAAGATCGTTTCTGCAAATGTTTATCTCGATTAATATGAAATAGATGGAGAATAAGAGTTGGTAAAAATAGTCTGTACAAGAGTAGAGAAAGACATATGAGTGTAACAAATCAGATTTTTATTCTCAAACATGATACATTTACTAGATATTATTTTAATAATCCGCCCAATCTCCATTCTTGTCCGATACTTGATTTAGCTGCCTAGGCTCTCTGGAACACTGTCATGAAATGTGGGAAAATATGTGTGTAGAGACAAAGTTCTTCCAGCACCTAAGCAATTAAAGGCCTAGGTGGCTAAATTAGGTATTAAACAAGATTGGAGATTGGACAGATTATTAAAATAATGTCTTGTAAATGTGTCCTCTTTGAGAGTAAAAAGTATAACGTATTTCAGTTTTACATTATGTTGTCAATAAAAATAGCTTCTCGTGGAAATATTGTGCAAAATATGGTTTTATTTAGTTATATATTATTTTAATATAATTATTATAAGTGATGAAGAGTAAAACTGTTGCTCAAAGTTAATATTCATATGTGAATAATCTAGAACTGTGCACGTAAAACAGGACCGCATTACATGCGCGAAAAAGTAAACAGATGCATGCACCTCCTACTTGCTATACATACTCACCTGTGAAGGCAGTAGAATGCCTCATAAAGCTGCGGGAACGGCATAAATGGAAGTCAATATATCTTTAGCCATGAAGCGGATTGTAAACGGCCTCACAGGTAAACAACACCCCACTCCACCTTACTCGATGCGCAGTAAACTTCACTTTTCTCTTGTCTGGGATCCTTCTGCTGCTAATGAGTACAAAATTATTCGTGAAATACATTAATTTGTTCAATATTCAGGGGGAGGGGTATAGATATCCCCTTTAAACCATGAAAGGTGAGAAATAGTCTTCATAAGCTTTAGTCCGTCTCCAACGATTTCGCCATAACTAATTTACAACATGGCAACACAGCACCACCTAAGCACGTGGCCCACTCCCTAATCTGACAAACCAGCTGTCATATGAATGAAGTAAACAACGCCAGTCTCCCTCAGAAGAAAAGGGTAGCGTGTATAAAGTGTTTACTTCTTAAACGCTTTTTTACACTGATATTTAACCTCGAATGAGTAAAAAGCACCAAATGTATGCCGCAAAGCAAAATAAATGTTCAACTAGCACTTTACGTAGGAAAATGAAATGAAGCACTGGCATAAACTGTTGGCAAATCATTCTGAATGTTCACTTGCCTTTAGGTATGTATTCTCATCTGTACAAATAGGATTACTGTAAAACTTTAATACAGCCTATTTTGCACGTTACGCTTTATTTGCCACTAGCATCTTATGAACGAATTCTCGGTCTTGATAGAGTAGTCATTAACAAAATTCGTAGGACTAATCTTATCCGTATTTATTAATCCTTATCATTGAAGTATGGCACACCTTAACAGTGTTAAATGCATTTGTTTCCATTAGTTTTATGTGTGCATAAAACAACTCAGTAAGGAACTTAAACCATCCAAGCTATTATTCGTTTCCAAATGTTACTCTCTCAGCAACAAAATATATTGTTATTTTCTCTGGCACCAATCAAAAATAGGCAAGAGAAAATATTGCATTCCACCCAAAAATTCGATATCGAGATTTCAGCGGAAATACTTGGTTTGAGGTCTCTGAACTAAAACCAAAATCAATTTTAGAAAAAGGTCCGTGTGCGCGCGTGTATGTGAATAGCATAACTCAAACTGTAAAGTCGGGTAAATAGCAAACATTAATGTTTCAGTTCAGTATCTTACAAAGTTGTGACAACACTAAGATTTTCAAGAAAATTCTCCCACTACATACTACCCTTTACATTGGCAATTTTTCGATATTCTTGATTTTCTCAAAACTGGCTCTAACGATGTTGATTAACACACCATAATATATTTAATACATTCACATGACAATAACATATATATCTTGAATTTTCTTGGAACAGCTTAAGTCCTCTTCATTTGGAAGGAATTGGAATTTTGTATAATTTTGTCCCAAAAAAGTATAGATCTCTAAAACACACAAATATATTTCAAAGAACTTATTTATGGCATCATCATTATTATTGGTTTGAATTTTACAATATTTGTAAGTTTTGTAAGGTGCTATCGCTATTCAATTGTTTCTGGTGATGTCATGGAAAGAGTATGGAATTTAAAGGTCAGTATATAGCGACCGGCTTTTAAACATCTGACATTAGATTTGGTTTCCTCTATCTCCCTTGAACGTACAACGAAATGCATAATGAAACTATTTCGGCAAGGTTATCTCGATTAAAATGAAATAGACAGAAAATTCAGCTTTCGTAAGAATAGTTTGTAGAAGTATATAAAAATAAACGATAGTGGATGGAGAAAGTAATGTAACACGTGTTTTTTGAGTGTTGTCCTGTTCAGTTGTTTCTCTCAATGTCATGGAAAGAGTGTGAAATCTCAAGGCCAGTATATAGCGCCCAGTTTTTAAACATTTGTCTGTTGCTATACCCTTTGTAGTCATAAAGAAATGTGTAATTAAACCATGCAGATATTTATCTCATTTAACTGTAAGTAGATAGAAGAATAAGTTTTTGCATGAACAACTTGTAGATATATAAAAATAAACGATAGTGGGCAAAGAAAGCCAAGTGAATATAACACGTCATATTTTTCTGCATAAAGGCTGGTTCACAATAACCCGGAAACGGAAACAAGAATGGGAAACAAAACAACATACATTTCGGTTTACAATACCCCGGTAACGAGAATGCGAATGCATATCGATGACCATATCGATAACAAAGTGGAATATTTGCGGATTTGAATTTCCTTTGTTTGTAACCAACCAATGATATTTTTTTCACCTGCTTCTAATTTAGCCAATATTCCACTTCCCGTTTGTGTCCAACATGAAAAGATCACTTGGAAAACACTTTAAATGGACTATTTCATTCATGCCGCAAATGGGAAATAATGACCAATCACGTTTAAAGGAATGTTGCTTTTGAACCAATCATGACCATGATTCTACTCAATGTTTATCAAAATACCTTTATCACCTGCTCCTTTGGGCTCTTCCTTTTTTTTTTACTCTCTCTACTACGCATAGTAAGTAGGGAAAGTATTGTATTCCACCCAAAAATTCGATACCGAGATTTCATCGGAAATATATGTTTTGAGACCCCTGAATCCAAAAAAAGCATTTTTGGAAACATGTCTGTGTGTGTGTCTGTGCGTGTGTCTGTCTCTGAACAGCATAACTCAGAAACGAACAGTCGGATAAACACCCAGCTTGGTATTTAGGTTCAGTATCTTCCAGAGATGCGACACGAAGGTTTTCAAGAAAATCCTCCCACCCTAAATTACCCTTTACATGGAAGATTTTTCGAAAATTTTAATTTCCTCAAAAATGGCTCTAAAGATTTTGATTAAAATATCATATGTTTAAGATATTTTCATGGCAAATAAAATGTATATCTTGAATTTTCTGGGAATGTCTCCAAAAGTATTCTTCATTGTGAACGACTTTTGCATAACTGGTAAACCATAAGAGATAGACAAACTTTTACTACACAAAAAATGTAGATTGCGTTAAAATACACAATTTATGTCACATACATTTTTGTTGTTGAGTGAACCATTTTCGAGATATTGCTTGTTATTCCCTTAAATGCTTCAATAATTTTCTCAAATGGGAATTCGTTATTCATTTTTTGGTCTTGGATATGCAAAGAGTATTAATCTGTGGCAAAGAGAATGGTGCTACACATAGCAACCAGCTATTAAGAGTAATGTCTATGCTTAAAGGCTACTGTATTTCTATATTGCCCTTGTAAATATATATTCCCCTTACATCTACAAGAAAATTAGCAATAAGATAGATTCTGCAAATGTTTATTTCGATTAACATGAAGTAGATGGAGAATAAGCGTTTGTAAAAATAGTTTGTACAACAGTAGAGAAAGTCATATGAGTGTAACACATCAGATTTTTTTTACGTACTGGACATGCAAAGAGAATGGAATGCGCCACATAGCAACCAGCGCTTAAAAGATTTGACTATCGCTTAAAGCTTACCAATTCCCCTTGCGCCTACAAGAAAATTAGCAATAAGATTAGCATCTCGATTAACATGAAGCATATGGAGAATAAGCGTTTGTAAAAATAGTTTGTACATGAGTAGAGAAAGTCATGTGAGTATAACACATCAGATTTTTTCTATACATAACCCCGCAAAATAACTAAATTCATCAAATGGTTCTTCACGATTGACGGTTACAATTTCTCGACACTTCGATAATATATGTTCAACAGCATTATCAAAATGTTCCGTTAAGGGCACATTATCCAAGAGAAGGCAGCCTAAATGTGACAAATCATCATTGTGCTTATTCCAAGAATGCAAATAAGATAAAGCAGTGTCATAAAATTCTTTAGATATTTTGAAATAACCTTCAATTTTCATTTCACAATTTTCTACTAGATCAGTTAGCAAATTTTTTGCCATATGCGCAACAAACCGTTCATCACGATACGCGATTGTAATTTTGTTAAGAGGTTTTGTACAGCTAGTGCGGATTCTGTTGCGCATTTGTCATCACCTTCAATCACTTTAGTTGTTTCATGGAAGAGTGCAGTGTGAGAATGTGCAAAGCTGAGCCACAGCTCAGTCCACTGTTTTCGAAGAACTGTTTCAGTATTTTAGGGCACTGAAATTCTGGCATGAAGAAATATTTCAGTGATGGATACAGTTTCAATATTCTTTCCAAGGCTGGAAGTAACGACAACCACCTTACATTAGCATAACCAAGTGTTTGCTTGAACTCTTGTCCAACGAAATCGCAGAAATCTTTCAAACGTTCGATACGTACAGATGTGAAAATACCCAAATATTTTCGTAACAAGCACTTCGATATCTATAGGCACAGAATGAAACGCTGTTTTTACACTATTATGTATGATATGCAGCCAAGACCCATTATATATTTTCTATTCAACTCAGACTTAATTTTAGTTATTACGTTCTCTTTACCCTTTCTCAGCACCCTCCGAAGTTAGAGTTCGTATTGCCTGCTGATAGTCCTACCACCTTTTTGCCTAAGTCAAAATTATCAACTGCTTCCAATACTTGTGCAGAGATTATATCGGTAGTGTCTCGTGGGATTTCAATGAAAGTAATAAGTTTTTTCTTAATTGGGATTTGTAAGTCATAAGCTCGATAACAACACACTAAAATAGGAAGTAGCTTTACAAACTTATGAGTACATGTATCGTAAGACACAGTTACGAAGTTGACATATTTAAGATCATTTTTAGTTCATCGATAGTCCATAGGTAATTATAGATTCACACTTTGTTCTTGCACAGCTAAATTGTTTCGTTTGTCGCGGTAACTTTCGTGTTATCTTATTTGCTGAGCGCCTGTTATTGTATTACTAGTTTGAATTTTGGGTTCTTTGTCCTCCGGCTAGCTATTATTACAAGTCGAGCAAATCTCTTAAACAGGGTGTGTAAACGGAAAGGAGTTGTTACTAAAAGATAACACTGATAAAAGAATTTGTTTTTACACTTTTATTGCCGTCACAATTAATTAATTTCACATAATTACTCTTAATACACGTCCGACTGAAACTGTTATATTTTCTAATGTAATTATAATCACTTATTTGCCGCACATTATTAATTCGCGTATTTCACATTTTTGTAACTAACTTTACGACGCGAGAGATTCTGGAGAACTGCGCGACGTGTAACCCGCGAATGATTCTGTTGAACTGTGTGTTACCCGTCTTTAGCATACTCCCTCACATACTCCCTACTCCTTTATACTCCCTAAACATTATAACCGAGCTGCTATTGGTTAATAAAGCGCGCCAACATTAGCGTCTATTTTTATATCCAATCAAAATTACGAACACATATGCTCTAGGGAAAATATTCCCTCCATTTCTAAAGAAAAGCGCGCTTCTCTGACGTCATTTGTTTGTCTCTTATAATTGATAAACAACTCACTCCCTCGCTCATTGTTACCCGCTCCTATTGTCAGTTTCAGTGAGGCCGTGTAAACTTATTTCCTAACAATGCTTATAATTAACAAACATTCTCAAATCATTGTCATACAATAATGTTAATTTACACTACAATCACTCTGGCATTCACAGTGTTGTGATGTAAAATACTGCCTCATGTTCCAAATTTTTTCTGTAGTGTTGTCGTACAATCCACACTACGAAAGCTATGGTTGTGAAGTACAGTGTGATATGCGTACGTTCCTTCGTAAAGAGCTAAGTTGTATTCACTTTTAGACGGTTCTAGTTTACGAAAGTAATTCCATTAACTTCCCGACTGAGATTAACTCAGTAGCGCAGTCTTGTGTTTTTTTGCAGTTATTGATGTCCTCCCACCACTACTTATTGAAAAGTTTGAACTACGCACGGTACATTTCACTAGTGTTCCATCTTCTGAATTAACTTGCATAATACATGGAAATTCCGCTTTTAATGAATCATACGTTTTCTTGAAAACATTCTGCAACGTTCTAATTTCTCTCTCAGACTTCACATACAAACTAAACTGGCAGACACCGAGACAGCTGACTACAATAGTGCTAATCAGCATTTACAATTGTTCATTGGCCATTGTTGGGGACTGGCCGGGCGATAACTGCTACCGCCGCGCTAGGTTTTGTACAATAATTTATAACGCCAACCTCAGCAAAATGAACTTTATGAATATCAGCACGTGTAGAAATTCAATTCATACCATTATTATTAATATTATATCCGGTATAATAAAATTATAAATGACTGAAATTGGGGACAAAATCGGGGACAGATATAGTCCGAGACATGGATCTTATTTCGGGGTACTGTCCCCGAAAATCGGGGACTATTGGTCACCTTAATTAACAGCTGAATTTAAATTACAAATGCTTTAAGAAAAATCTGATGTGTTATACTCACATGACTTTCTCTACTCTTGTACAAACTATTTTTACAAACGCTTATTCTCCATATGCTTCATGTTAATCGAGATATCAATCTTATTGCTAAGTTTCTTGTACATGCAAGGGGAATATGGTAGGTTATAAGCGATAGTCAAATGTTTTAAGAGCTGGTTGCTATGTGGCGCATTCCATTCTCTTTGCATGTCCAGGACAAAGAAAATGAATAACGAATTTGAGAAGAAGTTTAAGTATTGGAAAATTTAAGGGAATAACAAGCAATATCTCGAAAATGGTTCACTCAACAAAAAAATGTATATGACATAAATTGTGTATGTTAACGCGATCTACATTTTTTTGTGTAGTAAAATTTTGTCTATCTCTTATGGTTTACCAGTTATGCAAAAGTCGTTCACAATGAAGAATACTTTTGGAGACATTCCCAGAAAATTCAAGATATACATTTCATTTGTCATGAAAATATCTTAAACATATGATATTTTAATAAAAATCGTTAGAGCCATTTTTGAGAAAATTAAAATTTTCGAAAAATGTTCCATGTAAAGGGTAATCTGGGGTGGGGGGATTTTCTTGAAACCTTCGTGTCGTATCTCTGGAAGATACTGAACCTAAATACCATGTTTGGTGTTTATCCGACTGTTCGTTTCTGAGTTATGCTGTTCACAGACAGACACACACACACACACGGACATGTTTCCAAAAATGCTTTTTTTGGATTCAGGAGGTCTCAAAACATGTATTTCCGGTGAAATCTCGGTATCGAATTTTTGGGTGGACTGCAATACTTCCCCTACTTACTATACGTAGTAGAGAAAGTAAAAATAAACAAGTAGACTCAACGTCGGAGCTCTTGAATAAAACGCGCAAAATCTCATCTGAAAGGACCGTCTGACAATGTGTATAAGATTGAACACACTACACTAACTGAACAACAAGACATTATCTAAATGTGAAAGTAAAATTTACAGACACAAGCTGATACAATACACACCAAGTCCGAATGATGAGCCAAAATTTCTCTCTACATATTACCGATTATTGTAAATGCATTGTTTGTGATTTCTGGAAAGGGGTGTTTTATTGCGCAGTTGCACTATGCATATTATATCTTGGATCAAATTGACCCCTCTCACTGTCCCTATAGGACGTCAAAAAGAATGAAAAGGAAATGAATCTCAAAATTTTATATCATAAGGAAGAAGACAATCGACATTCACGACGTTTGGTGAAAAAATATGAATACCCGAGGAAACTGTTCAATAATAAACTTAGTCAGGGTGTCATTTTGACCTCTTCCGCAGTTCTAGTGTTTAAATATTTACTTACCTCTTTGCTGCAATACCGAAAAAATATAATTTTTCCATCATATGTTAATCCCGGTACATGCTTTATCAATTGCCGAATTCGCACGCTTCTGTATTTTTTTTTTCCTTTGACATTACAAAGCTTAACAGAACTTTATTTTTAAAATGCAAATTACTAATTTAGTAAAGCTAGGAAAAAATTGTACCACACTTCCATGTTACATGTATCACACTGCTGCATTCGTTTCGTTCGCTTTAAACTGTCTTTTTTTTAACAGGAAGACCACTTCTACCAACTCAAACGCAGGATAGTGCAAAGGTAAATCTCAAATACCAAACTCCCCATAACATTAAGAATTGTATCTTTCATTACTGCACGATACAAGATCAAAACTCATATCAACAAACTATAAAAGAGATGTTTTTAGGTTTAAAACCCTTAAATAGATCAGAATGAACAAAACAGGCATTTTAGGTACCATAAAACAGCTTCCAAACGTTTTTATTCAACATGAAACGTGAAGATATTTAACTAGTTGTAATTTATTTCTATAGGGGGAAAAAAGGCATTTAGCCTAAAATCCGAGGTCTAGTAATGAGCCAAGAAATTTGTTGCCCAGTCAGGACCCAGAACATGTTATCAAATTTCGATTTAACAGGTCTTATCGCAGATCAGTTGAAGAGAGAGGGAGCCCACCAGTCTGCACAATCTATTATCCCACTTAGTAAAGTCTCTCCCTCGCATTAAAAATACTTTGGCAGGCATGACTTTTAGCATGATAACCATGAATTCTGTTCATTAGAGTTCTTATAAACCTTGTACATTTTGCTTACCTTATTAATGCTCATTCTTCCATCCAAAACTCTTTTCAGACTATCCTCTAAATCCTCCTTGTTACATTTATTTGTTTCACTACCTTCCTTTTATAAACACGTGGCATTTTAGCTCTATAAACTAAAACGAGATGAACCGTAGAAAGCAAGAGCAAGAACTGCTGCTTAAAGAAAGCAGACACCTGCAACATTAAGTTTTTAACATTATTACCTCACTCTAACAAACCATTGCTGCCGCGTTAAAAATAATTATTTGAACGAGATTATGCATAGTAACGCTTTAAAAATACAAACTGCCTAGGATGCAGTCAATGTAGTTTAGAACGGTTAACTTCAATCCAATTTTCCTTATATTATGTACAAATTTATATTTGTCTTTGTGTTTACGAAGAAACGAGATATTTAATTAGTTTCCTGGTTTGGCTGTCGTGGCAAGTAATCAAGATATAATATACACAAATCTCAGACCTGTATATCTTAGTTGTCCATATAAAAGTTAAAAACATTAAAAAATCAGAAATTAATGATTCTAAAAACGCTTAAAACATTGAAAATGGATCAAAATTCTGGTAACAGAATTATTAGTGTGCATTACAGAGGACTTGAAAAACAAACCACCTTCATTAGAAAGATAAAATTTCAATAATAAAGTATAAAAATAATGTAAAAGCATGTTTCAATTTTTCGGTCAATTTTACCCCATTGGTCAAATTCTCCCCATTTTATCGGTATTTAACCAAATTTTCGTTATTTTCTTGAGTTACGCTGTTCACAGACACGCAAACACATGTGCGCGCGCGCTTTTGAGGGATACAAAGGGCTTCAAAATATGTAAGTACTTCCGGTGAAATACCAGTATATGCAGAATTTTTGGGTGGAATGCAATACTTCCTCTACTAGGATACGTTGTAGAGAAATTTTTTAAGCCAAATACATCATTCAGCACTAATGCTTTACAGATATCAGCACATAACATAAGAGTTGGCCCAAATGGCTCCTCGAACTAAAAAATAAATAAACAATACAGTAAATAGAAGACACTGAAAATAATACGTTTGTTCTTACCCTGTTAATTAATAATTTTGGAATGTTTTCATTGAATTGTCTTTATCTCTAGTCTCTCAGTTCTTGTTAGGTATGTATTTTCCTTATATATTTTATTTATATCTTCCTTCCTTAAATATCGTATAGTTCCTTATCACTGCCATATAATTATGAAGTAATTGCCCCCGATATGAGCCCAAGGGCTCCTTGGGACCTGTATTTAAATAAATAAATATAAGGCAAGAAATAGCACTCAGTATAAAACCAAATAGTGAACACACAAATCATTGAGTTCTGAGGCAGAACTGGGATCAGTGAGAAGCAGATCTTGTGCTGGTCTGCACTTCAACCGAGATGGCTCACGATTTCTCGCTCCGAGGTTGTATCCTACTGCTCTCTGGACTAGGTGAAGGTTGGTGAAGATAGGGAGCGGCAGACGATTCATGCATCCTCAATCTAACTACGTACAATTACTTATCTCTAAAGAATTAAATTAAACTTGAGTATAAAAAAGGAAATAAAGAAACAAACAGATATAAACAAAGAGCGAGTGCTCTAAATTTAAAATATTGGGCTATTGACTTTTGATGGTTTAATAATAATTTGTACATATTTACGAGGTTTCGTTTTCTGGACATAGCACTGTTGACTTCATTCGATATCTTTATCTGACTCACGCTTTCAATGTTAAAAGGAAAAATATTAAATCCTTCTAGTGAAACCCGCAATAAGACAAAAGATAACTGTTTTAACCGCATGTGCTTATACATCGAAGCCGACACTGACGTGCATAATGTGGCCCATAATGGAACGTAGCTGATTATGTTGGTAATGGCAAATGTAGTTCAACATAATAAATGTTTAATGTTTATTGCCCATAGACTCAATTACAAGTTTCGAGCATTGTCAAGTACAAAGATAAAAACTTAAATTACAGTTTATAAAATATATGTGTTTGTTTACACTTTGTTGAAAGTATGAATATTGTATACATACAGGCTCTTTCAAGCATTGTTAAGCACAAAGAAGAAAATCATTAATATTATATAAAGGATTGTTTAAAAGATATTTTTACCTTCTCTACTACGTATAGTAAGTAGGGGAAGTATTGTATTCCACCCAAAAATTCGATACCGAGATTTCACCGGAAATATATCTGAATCCAAAAAACGCATTTTTGGAAACATGTCCGTGTGTGTGTGTGTGTGTGTGTGTGTGTGTGTGTGTGTGTGTGTGTGTGTCTGTGAACAGCATAACTCAGAAACAAACAGTCGGATAAACACCAAACTTGGTATTTAGGTTCAGTATCTTCCAGAGATGCGACACGAAGGTTTTCAAGAAAATCCCCCCACCCCAGATTACCCTTTACATGGAACATTTTTCGAAAATTTTAATTTTCTCAAAAATGGCTCTAACGATTTTGATTAAAATATCATATGTTTAAGATATTTTTATGACAAATTAAATGTATATCTCGAATTTTCTGGGAATGTCTCCAAAAGTATTCTTCATTGTGAACGACTTTTGCATGACTGGTAAACCATAAGAGATAGACAAAATTTTACTACACAAAAAATGTAGATCGCGTTAAAATACACCATTTATGTCATACACATTTTTGTTGTTGAGTGAACCATTTTCGAGATATTGCTTGTTATTCCCTTAAATTTTCCAATACTTATACTTTTTCTCAAATGGAAAATCGTTATTCATTTTTTTTTGTCCTGGTAATGCAAAGAGAATGGAATACTCCACATAGCAACCAGCTCTTAATATATTTGACTATAGCTTAAAGCGTACCAATTCCCCTTGCATCCACAAGAAAATTACCAATAAGGTTAACATCTTGATATCTCGATTAACATGAAGCATATGAAGAATAGGCGTTTGTAAAAATAGTTTGTACAAGAGTAAAGAAAGTCATGTGAGTGTAACACATCAGATTTTTTACACTCTGAATCTAAATCTGTTGCTTTCATATTTTACTTCAATTGGTAGTCGGTTGTGCATATATAAACCAAACATAAAGGGATCTTTGTTTATAGATTTTAAATTATAACTATTTTGGTGCAAGTCCAATTCACACCTTGTGTCTTGTATATGTATTTTACTATTTGTTTTAGGTTTGTGCAGTTCAGTCAGACAGATTACTTTATATATGTACAAATACACTACAATAAATAGTTTTTCTCTTTTGAAGACTTCCTTACAGGACTCACATTTTCCCATTTTGAACATTCCGATACATTTCTTTTGGAGTACTAGAACTCTCTGGATGAGGGTATTACTACAGCCACCCCATTTTTTATGCCATATTGAATGTGCGAATAAATTAAGCCATGATATATAGTTTATGAGAACATTTATGTTACATATTTTTGCAAACTCTCTCAACAGGTACAGGCCTTTATTAATTTTTTTACATGGGTTGTCAATGTGATTAGTCCATTATATGTATTTATCAACCTGTGTTGATAAATCAACTTCACATGGTTGGCATGTACCTACTCTGCCGAATAACACTGCTACAGTTCTCACCAGCGGAGTACCTTTAAAGCAAATGCTACGTTTGATTTAGGCGCAAAAATAAAATGTAATACAATAAAAACTTAGAAATAAACACGAACAACTTTTTCTTTTCGTCTCCATACCACTGATAAAAAAAATATCATATAAATGGCATAGATGTTCAGTTTAAAGACACGCGCAAATAATTCTTCACTCCTTCTTCTAGTAGACCGAGATGTGTTGGTCTAGCGTTTCCTTTTGTACCAATTGTAGCGAGTCTTTCATAGAGGCGGTATCCGAAACATCCCTTCATTTAATGATTATAGCATCGTTCATTGGTTCATTTTTGTGTCTCGGGATTATTTTTCAGACCAGACACATAGAGAACTGTAATTGACACGAAGATACAAATAATTAAATAAATAAATGTTAGTAAGACAGAAATAATTGCAATAAATGATTTCTGTATATTAAATTAATGTATAGTGTACTAAGCCTGAGTTGAAAGATTTTTCCGGAGAAAATGGTCATTAGCGGGTTATGTTAAGGAAAGTCATTAGTAACAGCCGAATAGCCAATGCATTAGTCCAAAGATTCCTGGAATGCAGTTATGGGGCCAGCTCAGTAGTTTGCAAAGTTATGTAGACAGGAATCCTGTAAATTAGAAAGGGATTGAAAGTTTTAGATTTGAGCGAGGTACCGCATGGAAACAGTGTCAGATAAGCATACTAAGTTTTAAGATTGGGCCGCATGAGTAGGAACGTTAGTAGGGGTAGTTGTAGGTAGACGGAGCCTAAGTTAAGAAAAAAGCGTGTATTATAAATCAGACTTACCTAATTAATCCTTTACTTACTAAATCATGTGACTTACTCGTCAACGACTCTTGTGGCTGTTAATTTCATTTTTAAGTTGTGTCGCGCCCAGTGACGCGCTTGAGGTATAAGGATTTAGCGGCTGTTGTGAGTAAATTTCTGCGACTTATGGCAAATGACGCCTCGCATAATTACTATTCTAGAAATAATTTAATTCTTTAATTTAACAATCGGCGACTCTTTTCAAACACAATATTTGAGTCAGCATTAAAATTTATCAGCTAACTAAACTGGTGTTATCCTTTCACACTACACTCACGCATACCCTGAGACAAAGAACTCTTAGCTATACCACTGTAGTATCCGGCAGACTAGACAACGCAGAACGAGCTAGGAGATGGCATCGTAGATCTCCACAACAAAGGAGGTAACATTAAACGTTATCTAAATGGATGCAACTTCGAGATAGCAGCACCAAAATTTGAAGCAAATGACACGGCTTCAGAACTGATATCGGCTATGAGGAGTCAAAGGTTGGTTACTTAAAAGGGCAAACCTTTCGGTGGAAAACAAAAAAAACAACAAAAGCATGCTATTGTGATGTAGGGAAATGGGTCCTTTTTATGTATGTTAGTGTACATTGATGTAAATGGACATCCCTACTTAAAATGGAGCGGAGATTGAGGCAGTATTTTTAACACTTAAATGATTTGAGTCAAATTATATAATATAAAATATAATAACAGCCCGGCTTAAAGCAATATGTGTATGTAACAATATATAAAAAGTGTATATTACAGTCATTGTAAATATTTATATTATTGTATACATGTTCAGAATGTTATGTGAATGTATTACGTAATTTAATAATGTAGGAGCTGTGAGAATAATAGATTAAAGTTGCTAACAATGAGGTAACCTTGAAGCAATAATGAATTAGAAAGTTTAATAATGCTACTGGTAATTCTTGGAGCAGCAATAATGTAATTTTTGAGACAGTTTATAAATAGCCAATCAACAACCAGAAAAAAGCTTAAGTTAAATAAAAGTATTCTATTGGAGTAGGATTAGCCAATCAGAAACTGAAATGGAGCAAAATTTACAAATTCAGGAGTCAGTTGCTAGTAGACAGTGTTCCTAACCTACGTATTCAGCGTGAGACAAAAATAGTTTACGTGTTAAAAAGTGCAAGTAATTAATAAAAGAATCTCACAGCCTGTTAAGAAATCCATGTCTCTAACAATAATACTGACGCAGCCGAGGCAAACATAAATATATAATATTTAAAGAAACAGTCGAATTACAAAGTTAATATTTTTAAACTTGGGGCGAAGGCTACCGGAAACATTTTACCATACGTGCGGTTGCAATTACTTCAATTTCGGCTCCCCAACAGTCGAAATACAATACAACTACTTCCTCAAATTGGTTTCCATACGTGGGGCAGAAACTACCTTCCTCAAGATGTACCATTGACTGCCTTCTCACAATCCCAACGATACCTTCGAGTAGGAAGACAAGAAAATCGGTACAAACATTGCTTTCCTCTAGCTTAAATGGGGGATTTGTTGCTGTATTTCGCAACTTTATAGTAGAAACCGGCAACTAACTTTTGCAAGAAACCTTCTTAAGACAAATTGCATCTGTAACGGAAATTCAGGTTTCGGCATGAAAGAGTACATACTTCCCTTTTAACACAGCGCAGACGATGAATGAAATAAGTAGGTAATGGTGATATAGACGAGAGCAATTGTCTTTGATACCAGACTACTCATATTTTCAAGTTGAAGGAAAATCTAAGGGCAGAGAAGTAAAAGCACGCAGTTAACTTGTTCCTAACGAAAATCCAACCTGGGCCCGTAATTAGGTTAGCATTAGCATATTACCTTCATGCCACGCGTTGGACATCTGCAAAGGAGATCTACAAAGTTCTTTTTTACTCCGCTGTTTTCTATGCAATTGAAGCTATAACAATATTCAACTATAGATAAAACTATAATTTTATTAGAACTACGGCACACAGTAGGTAATATATCAACAGGTTTTTTGCAACTATTTCTGAATAACAAGATTAAAGATCCAACAGGAAATACCTTGTCTTTCTAACCTCATATATTAACGCTTAAAACTTGGCCTTCAAAGTATTTTGATAAAAACAGGTTTTGATGGCTATCACTTCTGTACAAAAATAGATTTTGCATATCAGAAACAAATGCGGAAGTGTGAAAAAAACGTTTCAACGTTTCGAACGTTTATCTACGAAGAATGGCATCAAATACGAAAACATCGAGTTGTGAATCTTTGGCACCTTACAGCAGAACAACATTGTTTAAACTTAGTGATGAAAACTTTTTTTCAATTTTTCAACTTTCTTTAATAGTTATTTGAAATCTGGAGTCTGTACCATTAAACTAATAAATCAATAATATTATTAATAAATGCGTAATAATATTAACTATTTTATAGAAGTATTGGTTAGTGTAAATCATTATGTTATTAATAAACATATCAATAATGTTCGTATATGTGTAATGCGTTGTGCACAATGTTTATGAAACATAATTTAGTAAATTAATAAAATTATTTTATGAGCTTAACAGTACTATATAACATTACTAGCATATTTATGGAACAGTCCCCTGAGTAAACACAAATGCATTACTTATGCCTCTGTCCTGCGCGCTACCGAAAACAAAATATGATTAATTACGGTATATATGTGATGACTTTTGAATGTTCCTTTAATAGTAGGGTAATTGGAAATCTGAACGAATACAAATAGATTCCTTCAGCCCATCCCTTGTAATAATGACGAAAATCAAATGTGTTGAATGATATTAAAACTTTCTCAACTTTTTCAATAGTTATTGAAAATCTGAACAAGCATTAAAATATTGTTTATGACTCTCTCCTATGATGACGAAAACAAAACTGAACACTATGTTCAGCATTTCGCAATTTTAATTACATTTTTATTTTCTTTACCACGTGCATAGTAGGTAGAGTAGGTATTGCATTCGACCCAAAAATTCGATACCGAAATTTCACTGGAAATATGTGTTTTCATCCGCTCAATAAAAAAAACATTTTGGGAAAAAGGTCCACGTGCATGTGTATGTGAGTGTGTGCGTGTGTGTCTGTTAATAGTATAACTCAAAAACAAAATGTCGGATAAATACTAAACTTGGTATTTAAGTTCAGTACCTTCCAAACATGCAACACGAAGATATTCAAGAAAATTTCCTCATCCCAAATTACTCTTTACATGGAACATTTTTCTAAATATTTGATTTTCTGAAAAATGGCTCTAACGATTCTGATTAAAATACCACGCACTAAAGATATTTACATGGGAAATAAAATGTATAGGTATCTTGAATTTTCTCGGACTAGCTTGTGAAGTCCTCTTCATTAGGAAGAAAATGTGTGTAATCTTGTATAACTGGTAAAAAGTTAAAATATAGACGAAAATGTACTACAAAAATGTAGATCTCTTTAAAAAACACAATTTATTTCAAATTAACCTTTTTGTGGCATCAGCCATTTCCGAGATATCCGTTATTAATGGTTTGAGTTGTTCAATACTTAAATAATTTTCTTAAAGTCTGTCGATTCAGTTGTTTCTCGCGATGTCACGGACTGAGTATGGAAAATTTTAATGCCAGCGTATAGCGTCCAGTTCTAAACCATTTGACTGTCGCTAATCTCTTTGTGGATGCCTGTTTTTAAAATAAGTATACTGTTTTATTATTTTGCCACTGCAGTCACCATTCTGAGCATGCGCAATTATTTCCTCCATGCATTAGGAAGCCAGACGCAGCTGTGAGTGATCGTCGCTTTGTTTTCCTGCTGTTAGAGCGTTTCTAAATGTTCAAAACAATCGAACGAGCCACCAAATATGAAGTCAGATCGGTGATTCGTTATTTGAATGCGAGAAATGTTATGGCAGCAAACATTCATCGCCAGTTGTGTGAGTTTGCGTGGAAACAGTAATAACTGACAATGCCCGTCCAAACACAGCCAAACAACTCAAGATCTGATCGCATCATTTGGTTGGGAACAATTCGATCACCCTCCTTACGGTCCGGATTTCGCACCATGCGATTTTCATCTGCTTTTTCATCTAAAGAAATTCCTTGGTGGAAAACATTTCAACGACGATGATATGAAGCAAGTAATGCAGACTTGGCTTTCAGCACAGACGGCATGATTCCTTGACGAAGGCATATCAAAAACTGATTTCCCGTTACGACACGTGCTTGAATAACGGCAGTGATTATGTGGAGAAGTAGTGTGAGGCGTAAGGTAATGAATAATAATAATAATAATAATAATAATAATAAATAAATAAATAATAATACTTGGAAAATAATGTTCTGTTATTTTTAAACAAAAAATGTACTTAAAAAAACACGCCTCGCATCTACAACGAAATGTGTAATGGAGTATTTCCGGAAAGGTTTATCTTGATTCAAATGAAGTAAGTAGGAAAATAAACTTTCGTAAGAATAAACTGTATACTTACTAATTAGCGATAGAGGGTAGAAAAACTCATGTGAATGTAACAGATATTTTATTTCTTTCTCTACCTCTTGCTTATGGTAGGCAGAGCAAGTATTGTATTCCACCCAAGAGTTTGTTATAGAAATTTCACCGAAATTAATGATTTGAGACCCGCTGAAGAAAGAAAAAAGGGTTTTCAAAACAAAAAAATACGATGTGTTACACTCACATGACTTTCTCTACTCTTGTACAACCTATTTTTACAAACGCTTATTCTCCATGTGCTTCATATTAATCGAGATATCGAGATGTTAATCTTATTGCTAATTTTCTTGTAGATGCAAGGGGAATTGCTAGGCTTTAAGCGATAGTCAAATATTTTAAGAGCTGGTTGCTATGTGGAGTATTCCATTCTCTTTGCATTACCAGGACAAAAAAAATGAATAACGAATTTGTGAAAAAGTATAAGTATTGGAAAATTTAAGGGAATAACAAGCAATATCTCGAAAATAGTTCACTCAACAAAAAAATGTATATGACATAAATTGTGTATTTTAACGCGATCTATCTATTTTCTCTATCTCTTATGGTTTACCAGTTATGCAAAAGTCGTTCACAATGATGAATACTTTTGGAGACATTCCCAAAAAATTCGAGATATACATTTCATTTGTCATGAAATTATCTTAAACATATGATATTTTAATCAAAATCGTTAGAGCCTTTTTGAGAAAATTAAAATTTTCGAAAAATGTTCCATGTAAAGAGTAATCTGGGGTGGGGGGATTTTCTTGAAAACCTTCGTGTCGCATCTCTGGAAGATACTGTACCTAAACACCAAGCTTGGTGTTTATTCGACTGTTCGTTTCTGAGTTGTGCTGTTCACAGACACACACACACACATACACACACACATACATACATACAGACACACACACGGAAGTGTTTCCAAAAATGCTTTTTTTGGATTCAGGGGGCCTCAAAACATGTATTTCCGGTGAAATCTCATATCGAATTTTTCGGTGGAATGCAATATTTCCCCTACTTACTATACGTAGAAGAGAAAGTAAAAAAAACTTGCAGGCGCGTGTATGTCCTATATATGTACGTGTTTTTGTTTGGGTTTTTACAAAAATTTGCTGTTATTTGACTAAAAAAATAGTTTTAACAAATAATGAAAACTTTATAATTGTGATTTGAAGAATATAATTTGTATCTTGAATTTTTGTAAATAGCCTGTAGAGTCCCCTTCATTCTGTGTGAATTTTGTATAATTCTGTATAACTTGGAAACTATAACAGATAGACAAAAATGTACCTACCTCCAAACATTGCAGAACTCGTTAAAACATGCGTTTTGTGTTAATAACATGTTTGTAGCTTTGGCCGTTTACGAGATATTTCCTGTCGTTGCTTTTAATTGTTTCAGTATTTCAAGCTGTGCCTTTTGAAATCGTATGTTCGTTGTTTTGTTCCTCATAAATCCAAGCAAAATATGGATTGAAACCTTTAATTGGGAACACATGTATCACGACTGATAGGAAATAGGAAACCGAGTTTATTTTACGAATAATTAGCAGAATAGATATCGTATGATTATAGCACCTTGGAATTTTATTGTATTTCTTTTCCTATCTTTTTTTCGCATATCTAAAGTGGTTTATTTGTCAGACAGTTTACTGGTGATTCCGCCTGTACTCTACAAGTCTTCAAAATAGAGCGGCATGAGGTGATGGATGTGTATCTGAATACCTGTGCGGAAGAAGCATGCAATGCATATTAAGTAATCCAAATTTCCATTTTTCATGTACAGCTATTTGCAAAAATATTGCCAATCACCCTATAAAGTAGCTATATTATTGTCTAACTATCATTCAATCTAGCTTAGCTTTCATGCTTCTCCATTTGATTACCTCGGAGTAAACCTAAAGAAATAAAAATTATTCACTGAACGGAGTTAAGAAGAAAATTAGTAAATTTGCTGCGTTTAGATGATAATTAGGCATACAATTAAAGCCAGGACGAAAGGAAACGAAGGTGAACTGTTAATGGACTACACGCAGTGATGTCGTAGGTTACAATCCAGCCCCAACCCTCGTGCAATCTGTTGGCGTTTGCAGACAGCACTGACCAGAGCGTGTTTTCCCTCCCGTCGCCAGGGACTTGTGGCCGCTGTTGTTTACCTTTTACTTTCTCTACTACGTATAGTAAGTACGGGAACTATTGCATTCCACCCAAAAATTCGATATAGAGATTTTGCCGGAAATACATGTTTTGAGGCCCCTGAATAAAATAAGAATTTTTAGAAAAAGGTCCGTGTGTGTGTCTGTGACTCTGTGTGTCTGTGAATAGCATAACTCAAAAAAGAAAAGTCAGATAAGTACCAAACTTGGTATTTAGATTCAGTATCTTCCAAAGATGCGACACGAAGGTTTTCAAGAAAATCCCCCACCCTAGACTCTCCTTTAAATGAAACATTGTTGGAAATTTTTGATTTTCTCAAAAATGGCTCTAACGATTTTGATTAAAATATCATGCGTTTAAGATACTTCCATGGCAAATAAAATGTATATCTCGAATTTTCTGGGAATGTCTCCAAAAGTATTCTTCATTGTGAACAACTTTTGCATAACTGGTAAACCGTAAGAGATAGACAATATTTTACTACACTCGTTAAAACACCCAAATTATGTCATATACATTTTTTTGAGTGAACCATTTCTAAGATATTCCTTATTATTTGATTGAATTTTCCAATACTTATATTTTTCTCAAATGGAATTTTTTATTCGTTTTTTCATGTCCTGGACATACAAAGAGAATGGAATGCGCCACATAGCAACCAGCTCTTAAAAGATTTGACTATCACTTAAAGCCTACCATATTCCCCTTGCACCTACAAGAAAATTAGTATAAGACAGTTTCTGCAAATGTTTATCTCGATTAACATGAAGTGGATGGAGAATAAGCGTTTATAAAAATATGTAGTTTGTACAAGAGTAGAGAAAGTCATGTGAGTGTAACACATCAGATTTGTTCTTTTTGTATTGACATAATGGTTTGAGCGTAAATAACTTGAAGCCAACAGCTTAAGAATTCCTACGTCTGATGATAAAGAGAGCGAGGCTTGAAGGCCCATTGATTTTGTATTGGTTAAAAGTTATTACATGGTGGCTAAAACGAGTTACGCTTAATTCATTACTGCGTAAGGAAGTTAAATTAAATTGAGTTTTATTTATGGACGCTCTTTAACTGCCATGGACCTTAGCGTCCCATTCTATATTGGGCGTGAAAGACCGGAAATTTTGCTCAGAGACTCTTTATCAGGCTTGAGGTTCTTTTACGTGCCGTAAATCCCTTCCGAAAGAAGCCATGCTAAGCATTTTTCGCCCGAAAAAATCCATCGCCCTCCGTCGGGTTTGAACCTGCGACCTCGGGAACCAGAGGCTAGCATGGTAACCACTACACCAAGGAGGACGACGGGCAAGAAAGGAGAAGCGCGTTCAACACCAAACGAAAATGTCGTGCTCCTCTATATCGCAAGACATTCTGCACATTGCGTTACATAGTTACTGAGGTGCATGACGAGGACAGCTTCTCGATTATATCAGAATGGTATCCTTAAATGGTGTCTGACTCAACACACACACACACACACACACCAACACACACACACACATCTATACATACACGTTGTCTCTTTATAATATTAGAAGATATGTCAGGAAGTGAAAAAAACATAACAAACCAAAAACATACTACCTACCAAAAGGGTGCCACAAGCAACATTGAGTAAGAAGTTTTGTGGAAGTTATTCTAAAATTTAAAATAAAAATCTGATGTGTTACACTCATTGACTTTCTCTACTCTTGTACAAACTATTTTTACAAACGCTTATTCTCCATATGCTTCATGTTAATCGAGATATGGAGATGTTAATCTTATTGCTAATTTTCTTGTAGATGCAAGGGGAATTGGTAGGCTTTAAGCGATAGTCAAATATTTTATGAGCTGTTTGCTATGTGGAGTATTCCATTCTCTTTGCATTACCAGGACAAAAAAAATGAATAACGAATTTGAGAAAAAGTATAAGTATTGGATAATTTAAGGGAATAACAAGCAATATTTCGAAAATGGTTCACTCAATAAAAAAAATGTGCATGACATAAATTGTGTATTTTAACGCGATCTACATTTTTTGTGTAGTAAACTTTTGTCTATCTCTTATGGTTTACCAGTTATGCAAAAGTCGTTCACAATGAAGAATACTTTTGGAGACATTCCCAGAAAATTCAAGATATACATTTTATTTGTCATGACAACATCTTAAACATATGACATTTAATCAAAATCGTTAGAGCCATTTCTGAGAAAATTAAAATTTTCGAAAATTGTTCCATGTAAAGGGTAATCTTGGGTGGGGGGATTTTCTTGAAAAACTTCGTGTTGCATCTCTGGAAGATACTGAACCTAAATACCAAGTTTGGTGTTTATCTGACTGTTCGTTTCTGAGTTATGCTGTTCACAGACAGACACACGGACATGTTTCCAAAAATACTTTTTTTGGATTCAGGGGTCTCAAAACATATATTTCCGGTGAAATCTCGGTATAGAATTTTTGAGTGGAATGCAATACTTCCCCTACTTACTATACGTAGTACAGAAAGTAATATAAATGCATCTGAAAATCGACGCAATCTTGCATAACAGGCAGCTGACAAGCATGCCGTCATGCAGCCGTTATAGTTGCAGGACTTCTGCAATTAGGGTTTGAAGACACTAGAACCACATCATTATTATTATTATTCCTATATGACGCCTTGCGATTTTGATTTGTTTCGGAACATAAAGGAGTCTTGCGGGTAGAAGACTCCCAACAAGATAGGACATCTTAAGAGCAAAAGAGCGGCGACTGCGCTCTGTTCGGAAAAGCGAAAACACGTCCAGCGCCTTCTAGTGTACGACAGGCAGGAAAATTATAAGTAGCACTAACAATTATTTTAATATCAATTATCTGGAAAAGCCCTTGTATAACAGCTAGTTAAGATTTTGTTGGCTTCCTCTACGTTTAAGGGAGCTATGCTAATAAATACCAATGAAGAAAAAGTAGGAATTACTGAAGATGTACAAGAGGGAAGTCAGCAGCCTGTTGTACTAATCAAAGTGCTAGGCAGCACTGTCATCGCACAGGAGAGGATGTGTCCAATCAAAAGTGATGGATTCCTGTTGGGGACAGGAGTAACGTTCGCACGCAATCATTGTCATTATAATGATGTGTCGTAACAGCGAGCTTAAAATAGCTTGTGCACGGTTAGGGGAGGCAAGGTCTGTTGAGGAAGTATTTAGCATGTGCTGTCTGTGAACATCCATGATCATGTTCGGGCATCCAGAAACCTTTCATGTCCAAAAATGTTTGGATATCAGTAGAAACCATTTAGAAGAATATTCTGAACAATCTGTAATACATTAGATTTTTGGAAACTATATCATAATATCCGAAATCTAAAATTACAAGAGAATGTTAAATTACTAATATACGGGTAATGGGCTACTTTTTCTTCTGGAAGTTCGGCAAATTCACCGATGCCACCTCTTAGTTGTCTATGGCATGTCTGAATTCAGAGATCGTGTTTCCCTTAAATTGCTTGAAGCCATTTGTTCTGTGGAACTCAGATCGCTCATTGAATATTAATGTGAGGAGCTTCTTGGTTCCAGATATTTCGGATTAAGCCCTAGCACAAAGAGAATTTAAAAATGTATGGTTCAGCTCAGAAATTAGTAAGTCGATATTTATACCTATACACAAAATTGGTTTTGATAACGTTTCCACTTATTTGGTTCTAAAAACTCTATTACCACCCATATGAATTGCAAAATTGAATTGTGGTAGATATCTATGGGTATTTTGGTCATTACTCTAAAGTTACCCATATATGTTGGATTCAGTTGCAACTTTTTACTCAGCTAAAGCGAGGGGGTATTTTCAAAAAAATATTCTTTTGTAGGTTTCAGCTCTATGTTTATTTATGTGGGGCTAATTCCAACAGAACCACAGCTGAGTGTTTCTTTCAGTGTCATAATTGCCTAAACAACCGACACTACCCAAACCTCATGTTTATTTATTTGAGTCCTCTCAGGAAAATCTCAGAAAACACACACACACGCACGCACTTAACCAGAGAAAACATACAGGAGTAAAGAACATACTAACAATGTCGCTGCGACTGGATGTATTGGGTGGAAGCAAAAGTGTTTGGAACCATTACCGTGGAATACAAGGGCGACATTGAAAAGTTTTAGAAAATCAAACAAGGATTACTTTTAAAACCATTAAACATTTTGTTGTATTTTAAAATTTTTTTATCATCAATACAGTTTTGCATTCGATGAGATCTTAAAGCAATGATGCCACTCTTCCTGAGGCACTTCGGAAACCAGCATTTTATAATGTTCCACTGCTTCATCTGATGACGAAAATGTGATTCCATCTTTACTTTTTGGAAATAAAAGAAATCACAAAGTGCTAGATCAGGGCTATATGGTGGAGGGTCCATGGTGCTCACCTTTAGGGCTTCCACATACTCAGATGTTAGTTTTGCTGTATGCGACGATGCGTTGTCATGATGTAACATTATTCTTCCTTTTGGGCATTTTTCACGAGTTTTTTTCGAAAATTTGCGGTAAACAGACATTTGTGTACCAATTGGCAGTAGCGGTACGTCTATCTTCTAATGCTATAGTAGCAATATTCACCATTTTAGAAAAAATAGCAACCATTTTCATACCAGCACTGCAGATTCGCCAGACTTTTATAGGCTTAGGTTCTGTTCGAAAGACCCATCGAGCGATTGACTTTTCTTTTCAGGATCATAACAATAAATCCAAGATTCGTCACCAGTAACGATATTCCAAACCAAATTTGAAGTGCCGGCTTGGAACTTTAGCTTTTCTGCGCCAATCAATGTGTTGTTGTTTTTGATTGGGAGTCAGTTTATGTGGAATTCATCGACAACAAAATTTTCTGACGTTTAACTGTTTTGGATTTGACTCATACCAATGTGCAATGTCGCCTGAATAAATTAATAAGATGTCCGTCGAATTGCTCGAACAGCAACATTTGCATCAATCATCAGTAACAGCAGCTCTTGGGCGTCCTTCACGAAATTCATCACTAAGGAAAAAAACCGATCTCTTTTACTAATTATAAATTGTTGCCTTAGATGGGGATTTTTCGCCATATGCATTTCTAAGCCGATCTTCACATTGTTTAGGCGTTAATGACGATTTAAAGTCGTAAAAAATCATAACCCGGAAATGTTCTCTTATCAAGTTCATTTTTGGGTGAACACAGAATCTTTAAATGGTGATAATAAACTGTAAGAGTAAATCTAACAAACTACACCTAATCAGCTCGCAAAACTTTAGAAAGTAGCTGTCAAATATAAACAAATCTTATTTGTTTTTAGAAACATGGCATTCCAAAAATGTTCAATATCGTCCTCGCCGTGCTATGTTTGGTTACAGCTCATCACATTTGCCAATTCTCGGATAGACTGATGTGGACAGTCGCAGATTAAAGCATACAAAAGTCTTTATCAAAGCCCAGTGGTCTTCCTGAACGTAGTCGCTCCCGTCAAAATTTTACTCTTTGATACGATAGAACCATTTTCTTGCCGTGCTTTCTCCAATATCATTACCACACAGACAGCACAAACGTTTCGAGCCACCTACGTTGCCTTTATTCCTCTGTTAAACTCAAAAAGAATATTTCGGAAGCGTTCCTTCTTTTTTGTTTGATCTTTATTTGATATTCCATCTTAATTTCACTTTCTTTAGATCTGCAAGATTCAAATCCTGTTCAAAAGAACGGTACTTAAATAATGAATAATAGATGATAAATAGTAAACAGTGATTTTGCAACGTAATTTTGTAATGACGAAACAAATGCTCGAATTACGCATCAAGCTTAAGTAAGGTGAATTCAGGATCGCCGAATTTTAAGCCGCAAGAGCATCAGATTTTGGGGAAGATAAAAGCTATGGTGCTTGTCTGGTAGTTGCAAATAGTTTGAAAGACAGAAGGAGAATGCTGACCACCGGAAAAATAAGGGACTATCTGACATTTCAATACCAACCAAAGCCGCAGCGTCCCTTTTGCAGGTAATTGTACAAGGAGTACTACTAGTTTCAACAAACTGTTGGATAACATGTAAAATGTCTTTAAATAATACAGAGTGATTTATGAAGAACTGACACATTTCTATAATTATTCTGTTCGGAATTCACTAAATACCCCAATTTTAGCACCAAATTAAGCAGAATGTTCTGGAGTTTTGATTGCCTGTCACTAGATGCGCAGATGTTCATGTTCCATTCGTAATTGTTAGTTTTATTGTCGGCAACTGTTTTTGAGATTTTGTTCTAGTCAACGTGAAAATGGAGTACACATTAAATGAACGACTCTTCCTTGTAAAGCAATACTGGATTACGAATTAAATTACAGCTACCCAAAAGGCATACCAGAGAGGATTTGGTGCTCGGAATCCTCCCCAAAGAAACACAATACTGGGACTGGTAAACAGATTAGAAACAATTGCATCTCTGGTGAGTGAAAAAGGCAAAACTCGTTCATCTAGGCTTTCCATGGTTGTTGTTGTTGACGTAAGAGCACGACTAGATCAGTCACCCAAAAAACCATTAAGAAGTTTGTCGTAGGAAACAGGTACAGCTACCCAATGTGTCAGAGAGCTGTGAAAAGTGCAGGCCTAAAGCCGTATAGGATTACGTTTGTCCATCAGTTACAGGAACTAGATAAGGATAGACACCGAATTATTGTTTCTGGTTTCAGGCGTTCATTGTGCAAAATCCTGCCATATTGTCCATCACTGGTTCACAGATGAAGCATGGTTTCATTTATCCGGCTATGTGAACTCAAATAACTCACGCTTTTGGGCCAGCGAAAATCCACATGTTATTCATGAAGCACCTATGCACCCGGTTAAAATCGGAGTTTGGTGCGCAATATCCGCACAGAGAATAGTGGGACCAATTTTTTTTAAACAATGTGAACATTACAGAGTACCAACGGATTTTCATGGAGCTTGCTGAGCAACTAGACGATGTAGAGCTGAGTCAAGGAGATTTTCAACAGGACGGCGCTACATGCCATACATCAAATGGATCCATGGAACTAATTGCAAGTTTCTTTGACGACTGGATAATTTCCAAGAACCTATGACCACCGAGATTTCCGGATTTTACATCGCCGGACTTCTTTCTATGGGGTTACTTAAAATACAGGGTTTATAGCACAGACATTAGACGGTTTGAAGCACATTACACAAGATATTCAAGTTATTGACAACAGGGTCCTCCATCGAGTGGCCAGTAACTTGTGCCTTATGCAGGATGGAGGACACCTTCAACATTTGCTATAGAGGTAAATAATCTCCCAAAATTCCTCTGCATTTTAGGCATAATAAGTTGTCGCTAGCATAACTCGTTTTGAAACAATTAAAGAAATAAATGTGTCAGTTCTTCATAAATCGCCCTGTATTATACCTATATTTGGACTTTGTTGTTGTTATTGAAGTTATTTTTGCGAAAACAAAGTAGGTATGTACTTTTTTATGTAATTCCCTAATGTCTGTATTCGTATAATTCTCTTTGTATTGGTTGTACATTACACTCAGTATTTTTTCTATCTGTTTCACTATGTCAGTTCAACAATCCTGACTACCTACTCTCAGCCAGATGGCTGGCAGTTTTACTTAACAAATTTTATGGCCATTTGCATTATTCTCTTGAAATATGTGACTCATTTACACGCCTACTGGTTGGATAAGGCAAAATATGTCTACCATCGCTCAGGCTTAGGGCCATTTTTTAACTATTTCCTAATGAAATGTTCGTTGTGGATGATATTGAAACCAATATGCAGAAAATTCACAGGTATTCTTACGTAAATTAATAATTCAGCACGTGGATAATCACTTAAGGCTTGAAATTCAAGGAATAGAGAAGTGGTGGCTTTGTATTTGAGACTTCTGAAACCACGTGCTAATTTTCCATGTTCAAGTTCCTGTTGTGTTAAACGAAGCGTATTGTGCCTGCCAAATTATGTTAATTACCTGGTCTGGTTAATGATAATGACTCGAGCTGGAAATGGCATATAGGAACACTGCTTCCAAACTTGCAACAATACTAATTTTGCAATTTATACATCATCACCAGGCATAGGAATTACTAAGCAGCTGGCTGCAAGTTATCTACACTCAAATGACTGTCAAAACTACTAATGCAAATAACAGCGGCCATGAGCCAATGATGGGCAGGTAATCACGGTCTGGTGAATGCTGTCTGCAAACACCAACCGGCTGTATACACGAGGGTGGTTTGTAACCTGCGACTTTATTGCCTAAAGCCCAGTAACAGTTAATTTCATTTCCTTTTGTAATGGATTTAATGTTTAGAAATCCTATGCTTACTGACCACTATGCTGTAACGTGAACTATCGGAATTTAAATTACATGAAACAGGTCACATGATATGTTATTTTTCAGCAAGGAGTCATGTTTAGCTTTGGGTCTCTTGTGGGGGGGCTACATTTTGCAGTTTTGCTAGTACGTCAGAGATGTAACGAACTAAATTATGCGCCAGTCTATCCTCTCACATGGACAAATGTTTTGCGATGATCTAACTGCAGCAACCACATTTTTCTACTTCACATGCATGCAGGCTATTACATGTCTAATAAACCAAACAGAAATGGATGTTAACTCTGTGGAATATTCGCTTCATTAGTTTGTACTTCTTCTGCTTATGCGTAAAAATTAATTGCTAAAATGCTGACTTACATAATGGCAAAAACAAAACAGAGTATACCTATTTATACTTTATTTCGTAAGAAAACCTTAGTTAGCAAGAGCTCCCTGGAATGTTGGTTTTATTATTTATTAAATTTACATTTAAATATTATGTTGGTATTAATGTAAGTTCTAAACGCTATTAAAGATTCTCTAATTGTGCAGACCTGATATTCTGAAAATGATAATGCATATTTATGTTTGACTATCGTACTCAAAGTAAATATGTACACATTGATGCTTTAGAACTGTGCCAGCTTATTTTGGCTTCATTTTTAACTTCTGATTTTATGACATGCCTCTAGTTTGCCTGGCTCATGAGGTAAACAAAGTTCATTTCAATTCATTCAATGCAAAAATACTGTAGCTCTTGTAATATACTACAATGGCAACCTAAGATAGTATTATGCACGCATGCTTTTAAAGGTAACTGACTAGCAATATCCTCTGCGATTCAGTAAATTAACTACTCTTTGAGGAAATGAATAGCTGTGATTTCCTTAAAACTGTTCAGATGTAAGTGCAACGTCCCTGCTTAGTTCTGAACAAAAGGCAATAATTCATCGTAGTGTCAGTGTCAGCCAACCGAATGCTCTGTCAGCGAGTAACTCTCTTCTTGCTTCCGACTAGAAATTCAGTGAGAAGGGTAGGGTCGGTGAAGCAAAGGGAAAGGAGAAACTGTTGTTAGCGAAGGACTAGAGGGATAAGGTGAATTAAATATCTGTACTTTGTACACCCGTGGACAACAAAAAATGAGTCATGTCTTGACGCCAAATTTTTTAAGTCCTACATGGCACAGCGCCTTGTTTACACCATACGCAATACAATTGTGTAACCGCTGCAGCAAGTTGTTGTAATGCATTATTAAACATGCTACCTTCCATGTGTCTTCTCTGTAGCACTGTGGCAAAGCGTAGGGTACTTCTGTGGTTAAGACCACAGGTTCGCTTTTCGCATAATGCAGACACTTTTTTTACTTTCTCTACTACGTATAGTGAGTAGGGGAAGTATTGCATTCCACCCAAAAATTCGATACCGAGATTTCACCGGAAATATATGTTTTGAGACACTCTGAATCCAAAAAAAGCATTTTTGGAAACATGTCCGTGTGTGTGTGTGTGTGTGTGTGTGTCTGTGTACAGCATAACTCAGAAACGAACAGTCGGAGACACCCTGAATCCAAAAAAAGCATTTTTGGAAACATGTCCGTGTGTGTGTGTGTGTGTGTCTGTGTACAGCATAACTCAGAAACGAACAGTCGGATAAACACCAAACTTGGTATTTAGGTTCAGTATCTTCCAGAGATGCGACACGAAGGTTTTCAAGAAAATCCCCCCACCCCAAATTACCCTTTACATGGAACATTTTTCGAAAATTTTAATTTTCTCAAAAATGGCTCTAACGTTTTTGATTAAAATATCATATGTTTAAGATACTTTTATGACAAATAAAATGTATATCTCGAATTTTCTGGGAATGTATCCAAAAGTATTCTTCATTGCGAACGACTTTTGCGTAACTGATAAACCATAAGAGATAGACAAAATTTTACTACACAAAAATGTAGATCGCGTTAAAATACACAATTTATGTCATATACCTTTTTTTTTAATGAGTGAACCATTTTCGAGATATTGCTTGTTATTCCCTTAAATTTTCCAATACTTATACTTTTTCTCAAATTCGTTATCATTTTTTTTATGTCCTGGACAAGCAAAGAGAATGGAATGCGCCACATAGCAACCAACCAGCGCTTAAAATATATGACTATCGCTTAAAGCCTACCAATTCCCCTTGCATCTACAAGAAAATTAGCAATAAGATTAACATCTCGATTAACATGAAGCATATGGAGAATAAGGGTTTGTAAAAATAGTTTATACAAGAGTAGAGAAAGTCATGTGAGTGTAACACATCAGATTTTTTACTTTCTCTACCACGTACATAGTAGGTAGAGAAGGTATTGCATTCCATCCAAAATTTTCACCGAGATTTCACCGGAAATACATGTTTTGGGGACCCCTGAATCCAAAACACATCATTTTTAGAAAAAGGTCCATGTGTCTGTGAATAGCATAACTCAAAAAAAAAACGTCAGCTAAATACCAAACTTGATACTTAGGTTCAGTACCTTTCAAAGATGCCACACGAAGATTTTCAAGAAAGTCCCTCTACCTCAAACTAACCTTTACATGGAACATTTTTCGAAATTTTCTAAAAAATGGCTGTAACAATTTTTATGAAATATTACATATTAAAGATATTTGCATGATAACTAGAATGCATATCTTGAATTTTCTGGGAATAGACTGTAAAGTCCTCTTCATTTAGAAGGGATGTTGTACAATTTTATTTAACTGAAAAACGTTAAGCGTTAGAGAAAAGGTCGTCCTCCGTGGATTAGTGGTACCGTGCTAGGCTCTAGTTCCCGAGGTCGAGGCTTCAAACCCGGCGGAGGGCGATGGAGTTTTTCGGGCGTAAAAATCCTTAGCATGGCTTCCTTCGGAAGGGAAGTAAAGCCGGTGATCCTATGTCTTAGATTTACGGCACGTAAAAGAACCTCAAGTCTGATAAAAGGCCTCTGAGCAAAATTACCGGTCTTTCATGTCCAATATAGAATGGGACGCTAAGGACCATAGTAGTTAAAGAGCGTCCATAAATAAAACTCAATTTAATTTAGTTAGACGAAAACGCATTACACACACAAAAATGTATGTCTTTAAAATACACAATTTATTCAAATAAGTCTTTTTGTGGCATAAACCATTTTTGGGATATCCATTATTAAAGGTTCGAATTGTTCATTTCTTGGTCATTCTCTGAAAGCCCTGTCAACATTCAGTTGTTTCTCGCGATTGCATGGAAATAGTATGGAATTTTAAGGTTAGCATATAACTTCCAGTTCTTAAATATGTGGCTATCGCTGTTCCCTTTGTATCTTTAACGAAATGTTTAATATATCTGTTTCTACATAAGTTTATTCGGATTAAAATGTAGTAGATAGAAAAATATATAGTAAGAATGGTTTGTATACCCACAAATAAACATAGACGGTAGAGATAGCCATGTGAATTTAACACATCAGATTTTTTTCTTCTGGTAATAATGGTTAATCAACACATAGGGAATACTTATTTTCGATGTACTGTATTTCGTTTACCATTTCGTGAAGTATATAATAGAATAGTTTATTTACGATGCAAAATTCGTGGCTTCTCAATTTCATCATGGTTGCGCACCTGTATCTTGATGGATATCAAGGGACGGTTTAAGTGCATTATGGCAGCTTGACGATACACGGTAATACTTGAGATGATTTTGATTCCCTCTGTGAGGATGAGATGTCCTGATGTAATTGGAGTTCGTAAAAGATAATTATCCTATCCACATATGTCGAAAGGTTTCAAACTGGTTCTCAGAGAGACAGGATATCAGAGTGATAGACTGGCCTCCTTGTTCACCAGATTTGAACCCTATTGAAAATGTATGGGTGAGGTAAAAAAAGGGAGCTGCGCTGGAATTTTCTTGCAGATGCGCGAAGGACAAAAGATGGCTTCTAGGCACAAATTCAAGAAGTCTGGGATGTTGTAGCTTCTCGTCCACGTTACTACAGGGTTTTAATTTCATCTACAACCCAAAAATTGAAAACAGTAATACGTGCTCAGGATTCATAAAAAATTTAATAGTTTGTTTATTTTTTGTGTGTTTTAGTTTTAAAATATAATACTTTATTTGCATTTATTTCTTTAGTTATTTAAAATGAGTGTTTTAGTCGAATTGTGTTTTTTTATGCATAGATATGCTTAAAACTTAAAATACTAAAGTTATATTAATGCAACATTATGTTCTGCACATCCAGTCATAAAATTAACAACATAAAAATAACAATAACTAATGCGAGATTTGAACTGAGGAGCTTATGAGCGCAAGCAGTGCCTTCTTAACCTCTCGGTCAACGGAACGTTCGGTTTTCTGGTTTTACTAGCTTATAAGCGTCACCACCGAGAAACTTTTTGGGGGTGTACCTACGTGGTTGTAATATATAATGTCCTTCCCTTTCTTCCGCACCCTTGCCAACAAATTTCCAAATCTGTTTTAAGTCACACGACTGTGATACGTCACCATCATTGAGTTGGTTGACTTTGCTTTATCGTTACTAACACGATTAAGAATTGTCATAATGACAAGGACTCAATATTTCAGGGAAATTCGTCATCGCTAAGATACTCTATTGTGGTTCGCCTTTTAGCACTGGTCACCCAAGAGACTCCCTTTAACGTTAACTGCGATATAATTTTCCAAAGGTAAGCTCTATGATACACCAGTCAGTGTATGTCGGACATATTATTCCTATAGCCTTAGATATGAGTCACCTTCCTCTGGCATTTGCTTGAATAATTTTTGATATATGGCCTCAGCTGCGTAGTCGTCTTACTGTGCCAGCTATTTTAGTGCTATTGATTAAATCGTGATGTTAGTTTTTGGGAAGGTGTGTGCTCTGCGCGTGTGTGTGCTATTAATGTGATGCTGAAGAGGGAGACGGCAATAAACTACCAAAAGTATCCATCAAATAGGGATGTAACCACTATTTCCATTCACAATTATATTACCATGCATTCCGAAATTTGTATCAGAGGTAGTCTTAGAAATCCACCCATATCTCATTTTATGTACTTAACCCCCATCTTACCGAATCAGGATCTCCGGAAGAAGGTATCCGAATGTGGGTCTCGTTATTTTTTAAATGCTTTCACCAAAAAAAGTTGCAGACATGGACTGCCTTAGAAGTTTGCGGTCTCATTTTACGGACAAACGTATGAGAGCAAGGCAAGCGCTATTTGTGAGAGCAAAGGTTTGTACTCGATGGCATGTCTGTGCTAATAGAGAGATATCAAGTGATGAAATGGCCCCTCCTGCCCCTGCAGGCTACCCACATCCATTTAAATCAGCTGTCAAGACAAATTGATACAGAAGCCTTCCGTTGTGCTGTACGCTGCTGCGTCTCATAGATGCACTCACGCGACAGTCACCAAATGATACCTACTTCAGGCCATGATGTGTTTGACAACATTAGCACTTGTTCGGGTCCATGAACCGAAATAAGAATGCGTCACCATAGCCGTTGCAATTGTTAAGAAAGACTCAATCAAACGTATCGTCATTCTGATGCTCAGGTAACTAAGTAAATACGCCAATTTCATGCATATTTTCGCTATTTTACACACTACCAAAGTGTGGCACTGCGGATCCTGTTATAGTAGCAAACACGAGAGACCATTTTATAAATTAAATTGTTCACAGAAGTGGCTTCTTTTTCTACTTCCTTTGCCAATGCTATCTTCTGTTTGACTTCCTGACTGCAGTTTACATTACTGCTTATGATTATATAAATGTGCCCACTTGCTTAATTACCGTATATCCAACTTGCTAGGTATCTTCTTTTCTTCTATTACATTGTACGTATGTTTTGCAATTCTATTTATCAATTTTTCTTCATCGGATAGCTCAATTAACACGTTTCGGAAATCTTTCTCCTCTGCTAGCAGTGCCATATCATCAGAAAATCTTGTGCAGTTTATTCTTGCTTGCACTAGCACTACTCCTGTTTTCCGAAAATAATTTTATTCACAAACTTGTTCTACTTCCCTCTTAGATGTGTTTTACCAGCCTGAAACTACTAGGTTGCTTCATATAGAGATTACTTAGGAGCGCTCTCTCTCTCTCTCTCTCTCTCTCTCTCTAATCCATATCCATTTTCTTCAGAATCTCCTTTCTTCCAAACTACTCTAACAAATGCCTTCACATTTCTTTATCATTCTAGAAGCAACGTTTGCCACTGTTCATAGCACTCCAATTGCAGTATCAGTATCTCCTGAAGCCAAACTCTTTTTCTAACTTGCCTTGCATCTTAAAACATAGATTTCAATTCCATATTCTCAGTAACATATTTGCCAAATGACTTATCAGGAATTTATTCTGAAATTTTCTGGCACTGATTTTACAGACAGCATCACCGTTTCTATAAATCTCAATATCATATAGATGTCATTGCATAATAATGACTTATCTTCTTTCACCCAATCATTTAGCAACATCAATGGGTATTACATCAGTCCCAGTTCATTTTTCATTCAAGTTGGAAGTCTTTCTTTCTTCTGTTTCATTGTCTATTGTCAAGCTATCTACATATTTCTTCCATCGTTGCAGTATTCCTTCTTTGTTCATTTCATTTCTCTTTCCTTACTTCATTAGCCACACCGAATTGCACTTCTTTGTGAAGTCCAAAATTTTTAGTTCATGTCCATCAAATCATATCTTCCTACTTTCTCTTGAGATTTTGGTTCTTCACATTTCTGCTTCATACATTGCTTCAATTATCAGTTTCTCCTCTTAGTTGTTTAGTCTCCTAAACCTTCTTTACATTTCCTTCTTTCCCCTGTCCATTTTTCCTATGACTTGGGAAACTTCTTATTTTTCTGCATCCTATTGTTTCTTCTGTGCTTCCATACAACTTCTCTGATTTCAGTGTTCATTAGTATCTCTCAATTGTCACTTCTTACTTAAAAGCCTTCTCTTGAAAATTTGCCTCAAATGTTTTCTGACCTCTTCGTTCATTTCTAGTCTGTTCCATTCTTATCTTACAATTATCGTCTTTAGCTAAATGAATGTCTATTCCACCATCTGAAGGAATGGTTTGAGTGGTCTTCCTCCAAATCTTGTTGGGGCAAGCCACATGGGTAACATTTTAACAGGATTTTCCCTATCTTCATTAAACAAATTCAGTAATTCTCACTCAGCCTAGTGGGTTGGACTAATTTGAGCATCATTCCATCCCCCTTTCATTCACCTTCTCTGTAGATCTGTTGCTAAAAGGGACATTAAACGCTTTAAAAAATGGTCTGGGTTAATATCTGCTTCTGGATGATTCTTTGCATTTTCAACCAATTAAGAAATCATTCTTATACTAATATAGCCTATCTATTTTGAATCACCTGTGATTCAATAGGCACTTACACATGCATCTTCTCTTACACTGTAGGAATAATGCATTTCTGACATTCATCAAGTTTCCTTTTGCAGATTCACCAAGAATTTTACCTCATTTCTATTTCCCAATCCATTTGTTTCAATCATTGTTCCATCCTGTCCTTCTCCAACCATCAGTTGCTCATTAGAATTATGCATTCACTTTCTTCCCCTCTCGTTAATATCTCTTCTATCCTGTCAAAAGATTTCCTCCACTTTACTATCCGTTAGCTCATTATGTGAATGTAAATTTGCACCAGCTGGACCCACTTGCCTCCCTTTTAACGGCAGTCATTCATACTCGTATAATGCACTGATATCACTTCTTCTCTCACATGTGATCCAGAACAACAGCATGAATTCTTTTATTTTTGCCCAGAGAACAGAATATCCTAACTTCATCACAACTTTTCCACCACACGTATTCTGAGATTTCCATGACATTTCATTGTATATTCTCATTTGTTCACATTTTCCAACTTCCCCGCTTGTAGTGTCCTCACATTCCAAGATCTAGTTTTCAATCTTTTCTTCTTCTGTTGGATTTGTTGCTTCATGATGTTTTCTTCCTCAGCATTTTGTAAGAGTTAGTGCTTACGTAATATATTTTTACGTAAATTATTAGAACTTGAAGATCTTATGTTGTGTTGCTTTTGTTTTGTATGGTTACATAATTTTAACTGCCCCACGTATGGGAGCCAATTTGCGATGTACTTGCAAATGTTTGTTTACATCAGTGTTGAAGCCATCTTGTGACGTCATTCATTTGTTTGGTTTGTAGCTCCATCTGGCGTTAGCAATTTGCGTTTCCTAGTATCAGTTTTTGAAATAATTCATTTCAAATGTCCTCCGGCTAGCTATTATCCTGTTGGCTTGGGTCGAACATGTGTCTCAATACAGGTTGTGAAACGGAAAGGAATCTTTTATCCAAAAATTACACTGATGAAGAAATTTGTTTTATAATTTTTATTTTCGAACACGTTCACTATCACTTTTACATATTGATCTAGATACTCGCCAAACTGAAACTGTTATAATACTTCTTACTGATCACTTTTAATTCACGTATTTCAACTTTGTGTATAATTAACTTTATAATACTTTAGATTTTCGTAACTTGTGAATCTATAGCCGACGTATCTCATACAAATATTTTGACGAACTGACGAACTTAAGACGTGTATTGCACTAAGAATTTTGATGAACTGCCTAAATACGACGTGTAATGTATGAATGCTTTCGGCGAACTGAAGGACTGACTGACTTTACATCCAACCTACCTTATTTATACGCCTGCATCAAGATACGCCTAAAGATTATAAATGAATTACTATTGGCTAATAAAACGCGCCAACATTAGCGTCTATTTTAATATCCAATGAAAACCACGAATACATATTGCTTTTAGGGAGAAAATATTCCAGAAGTTTCTACCGAAAACGCGCCAACATTACGTAACTTCCTCGTTTCCAATAATGATAAACAGCTCACCCCCCTCGCTGCATTATTGCGCTATTATTGACAGTTTCAGTAAAGCCCTATAAACTTATTTCCCAATAATAATTACAATTAATAAACATCTGAAATCAATGTCACATAAAAATGCATATTCATATTACAACCATTATTTACATTTAAGTAATTTGTGATACAAATTACTGCATCAATTTCCCTTCTGGATGTTTAAATGGGGCAGTAGTTTAGATTTAAAATATATTGTCATGAAAAGACAATATTGCGGCTTTTATAGGGAATAAAATAAATGGTTTCTTCTCATTGCTTTTTCTCTTTTACATCTCAAAGATCCCAGGTACATCCTACGTCAAGGTGAGGAGAATGGATTTGAATGGTTCCATCAGAATTTCTGACCTGGTCCAAGACCAGGAAATCCCTATTTCCTCCCCCTCCCCCCTTTAATACTACAAATGGAATAAGCTCTTCTAATACAATTTTGACCATTGGACAGGAAGGAAAAAGTGCAATGCCTTTTATGTGTAGCTGTATATAACTGCATCAGAATTCATACATCCCAATTATTTAATACTCAATAGGCAAGAGAAATAAAATTAATAGCTCCAAGAATCCCACTTCTATTTAGCGTAAAAGAAACATCTATAAGTACACAACACAGGAGTTATGTTACTATTCAAATGCATTTAGTGGCTACAATGATGAAGTATATCGGACTTAACACCTTCTTCAAACAAAACTTGAAAATTTAATCTTGAGAAACTGTTTTCAATATTAGATGCGGTGAATTAAGAAATTATCATAATTAATACAATGAGCAAGTTTGTTATATATCCTACTAATATCTAACTCATGAGTGGTATTTGCTAATACTTATTGAATGAAATATTTAACAAACAATATTAATAAAATAAAAATATGTAGGTATTTTGCATAATGGACTTAATTGAGTTTATTAACTACCAATATCATAAATGGCATGGTCTTCTATATTCTTTAAGAAAGCTTTTTTTTTTCATTTCATTAGCTTACAAATCAGAAACAATAGAGGATCAGATGCGACAATATCATTTCAATAAGATTTCAGTGATAGTCTACCATGTTTAGTTCAAACTAACACAGACAGTGATTTAGATTGATCAGTACTGAATGCCTGGCCCATGAAATAAATACAAGTTAAATAAACTTTTTACTATTATTGCTGTAATTGTTATGTTTAGTACTTATAAGCACACAAATATTTGAACATATTTACTTACTTACATCTTGTCTAGTCTAAGTGAACATATAGCCTGGTTCTCTCTCATGGGCTATATCTTCTTCTCAGTGCCTGGTCATTGGTGTGATAAGTAGTCCATCTCTCTTTAACTTTCTTACTTCTTATTTTTCTTATTCTCCTCCATTCTTCACTATCCTTAGAAACTCTTATGGCCTAGCATGGCTTCCTTTGGAAGCTAAGTAAAGCCGGTGGTCCCGTGTCGTACATTTACGGCACATAAAAGAACCTCAAGCCTGATAAAGAGGCCTCTGAGCAAAATTATCGGTCTTTCACGCCCAATGTAGAATGAGATGCTAAGAACCACAGCAGTTAGAGAGCATCCATAAATAAAACTCAATTTAATTTAACTCCTATGACCATACATGTTTTCTCTCACTTTACTGTCAACAGTTTTACAGACACAATTTTCTTATCCATTCTATCCCATTTTGAGTCCCAAATTACTTGTCTATTTTTTTAAACTTTTTAGATTCTACCAAACAGTAGGTCTCCTTTCTTGTTCTCCGCATATGACACACCTTCCCAGTTCTCCCTTTAAGGAACAATGCCCATTCTCATTCATGCTAATTTTTTTTCTTTCCCGTCTGCTACACAAGTCAGCATAACCTTCTCTCAACCAATCTCTATTGTTTTTAAATAATCTTAAGGAATTTCCAACATCTGTTTTCATTTTTTTTTTCTTACCTTTCTTTTTCCCTATCCCCTATTGTTTAAAGTAGCTTTGTAGCTTCACGTACATCTTCTCTTTGTAAGCACGTAACCAATATTTTAGAATTCTTTCTAGGATTAAATCGTTTCACCCAGTTCTTCCCAATTCTACCATTGCCATATGCTAACTAATTAATCCCAGTAACTCTTTAAGAATACTCTGTGAATATGATCTGTATCACTGACTAATTCTGCAGCACTCATATTTCCACATATAATACATTTTTGCCTCAACCATTTCTTCTTACACACTCTCTCCAACCAATTCACTGACATTTCAGGCAACTTATATTTACATACTCTTATGCATTCATCACAGTCACCATTAACTTACCTTCCTACCATGCACTTCCCGTCTCTCATTATTAGTTAGTCTCACTCCTAAATAATCAAATTCCTTATCACTCGAACTGTTGCCCATTCATGCATCACCTTTCATCCTTTCTTATTTTATTCCTTTGAAAATATACATAGGGAAGACAAAGAGACAAACATTTTAAGGAACACATGAGAAACACACTGATAAATCAGCAGTTGCAAAGCAGTTCTGGTAAACAAACCATCAGATGAAAGAAAAACCTAAACTTTTAAAAGTCCTTCCAAAACCAGTTGAACTCTCTGTTTGAGAAAAACTATTTATGCATACAAACTGTTAGATTTTGATGTCCCATATGAAAACAATCTCATCACACTGTATGTCCAGCCAGAAAATGCCACACGATAAGTCTGGGCTGATGATGGAGACAACAGACTTCAAAACATATTCCAGTAAGTTTTGGTATACAAAGTGGAGCCAGCATGCTCAAAACTTCATTTCAAGGATATAATATGAAGACTAATCTGATTTCACTTTTAGGCACAAATATGCTATACGTATAATTTTGTAATGTGAACATTTTCATTTTGTTTTGTCTACAGCTGTTGCTGGCCATATCAATATTCATTCATAAAAATATTGTGTTTGGAGGACTTATAACTCTTCAAATGATCATTAATTTGAAGTCATACATGAATGATAACTGACACTTTTCTATGTAGGTCTTTGAGGCTCTAATTGGAGCATTTGATACTGATCATCATTCATTTTTTGGGTATACATGACTGACTTAACTCATTTTTCAAATTATGTTCAATTGTTATCAAAATTTTAACAGCTGAGTAACCCCTCTTTTCCTCTTTGCTAAGTTAAACAGCTGAGGTCTTAGTAATGTTGTCACATATTTTATGACAAACTACTTTTAGATAGAGGAATAGATATTTATACATTTTTATTTCTCTTAGTAATTTCTATTAACAGCTTGACTTATGAAATGACTTTTCATTCTGTGGAATGGTTGAATATTAAAAGTGTAAACATTTAAATTATCAGGGTTTTTTTTGTTGGCAGATTTGGGTGGTACTGCTTGCTATTGCTTGCTGGATGATTGGCTTGACATCATGTGCAGAAGTTGGCTGGTTGTCTCGCTACAATGCTTCGCAGGTACGTTTCACATTTGGATGCTTTTGTAACTTAACACTCAGAAAATCAAGGGGGTCATTTTGTGTTCCCATTTAGTTTAAAACATTACTGAAGTTGTGCAAAGCATGCTCAGAACTTGGCATTCTAATTTTGTGTCACAAATAAAGTGAGTTTATGACACAGTAAGGACTGCTTGCTTTATATGTTCAAAATCCACAAGATCCCTCTGACTTGGTCCAATTTGTGATTATTTTTAATATGAAAAATTAAATGAAATACAAAAAACCAAAGCAATCATTATGGGTGCTGAATGACATGTATGTAAGCAGAGAGCAAAAACAAAATATATGCAACAAGTGCTTGAATCATGTGAAGAAATTTGAATGTTGTAGTTTGAGCAGTACTACAGAATAGTTCATATATTTTCCAATTTATTATATTTCATGGTGTATGCATATTTCTTACTTATTGCCTCCAAAAAAGAGTTCATTTCTGTACTGAAAGAAATTGTGTTTTCAAATGAATACACATGATCAGGTATAGGATTGCAGTTGGTTTCCAGTTATTAACACTCAACCATATGTCAGTACAAAGAACATAAACAACAGTGGTCAAGAGTCACTAACGGCAGGTGGTAAATATGACTTGGTGAATGCTGTCTGCAAATGCCAACGGACTGCGCAAGGGTTGAGGGGCAGTTTGTTACCTGCAATGCCTCTGCCTAAAATCCTTTTGTTCTGGCTTTAACGCTTAGAAATTCCTATTATGCACATGATTTTTAATGTAGACATATATCTTGATTCAGCATATTAGCAAAAATAGCTAATATCAAAATCAACGGGGTTATGTTTAATGTCAGTCTTTTAGCTTCTGAAGATTTGTATACAGAACATAATGATCATTTGGTAAAAAAGAAAAAATTCACTTCCTCACATTAGTTATAAAATGGGAAAAATGAATGTCATTTTATATCAGGTTCCTCATAAGGAAAGGCTTCTACTTCAAATTAAGATTATATATAACCAGTGCAGGGACATTTATTGTTCTGAGATACGGTTTAGGGGAGTAAAACTTAAGGTAATCTATAAAGGGAAGTGAAAGGACATGTACAGGAAACATGTCTCATGAGCCTCTTAAAAAGACAACGCATGTTATGACATACAATTAGAGTTTGTTTTACGAGATGCTTAATATATAAGCATAAAAATCTGCAGTTTTACACCACCACTGATCTACCAACAATGAAACCTAAACAAATATGCATCTAAACTAGATTACTTGAGAGAAAATTATCACACAACTCAAAGATAATCAAGATTTTATCTGCTGCTACTGAATACTCTCTGGAAATTCACAACTGCACCTTAAACATCAATGCTACAACCCCCTTCGTGTCCCTAAAAAGTTTGTGAAAACACTAGCCTTTAAGTTCTGGTGTATTTAAAAGCCTGTACACAGTATGGGACAGAGCTAAAATCCCAACTAGACTTCTATTCTCTGCCAGGATACACATATTTACAGAACTTTCAGTATCCTGAAAACTGCTGGTGCTCAAAGCATAAAATAAAATCTGTTATACTCATAAAGGTTAAATTTGTATAGTATTACACATTTGCTTCTCACTTTTACAAAAAAAAGTGAGTAAAATGTCTGAAGTATTGAATTTTGTTTGCTAGGCTTGATTAGTCTCTATTAGCCTTACAATCAGACACCACTGGCCTTAACAATTATCAAGGGAAAATTGACAAATATGTAAGTGGGTTCAAGTAGTTTGGTTTGCATATAAAACTATATCATGTTATAATGAACAAAATGATCTGAACAAGTCGTACAGCTGTAAGGAGTCAGGGTATTCAACATGAACTAACGATGTAATACCCTCAGTGACAACTGGACTCAAAGACGGCCGTAAAAGTATATCATAAAAGAAGTATCAGTTTCACTTTTCGTGGCAAAGTGAACAACTTTATATTTAACAACTAACCTCCCAAATAAAGCAAACACAAGATATAGATTAACAAGCAGGGAGTGCCTTTTATGAGTTGGGTTTAATCGTTGTAAGTTTCACTAAATGAGCCGCATTGTGCAAAAAAAAAAAAAAAAGCTTACGAAGCTTGTGCATTGATAACAGCATAAACTTATTTTTTGTGACAGAAAAAACCTTTTGTATAAGTTTCATATAGAGGAGGATATTTTAACAGAATATGTTGCTGATACTAATTCAAACACAGAAGGGTTAATGAGTTTGATGAACAAGAATGGAACTAACTTAGAGACTATCAATTCACTACCAAAGATATAAATAAATAAATATACATATATATAGACACATACACAGACTGGACCCCTTCATCAAGAGGCTTTCCAGAATGAGGTGCAATACACTTCAATTTTTTTATACAGAGTGGACCACTTAAGTTGAAACAGTACAATATCTCCAAAAAACTAAGCCTTGTAGAAAGAAATATCTTGAATAAAAGTTGCTTGACATTATGGGGGGAAAGTGAATGCCATTAGTCGTGTTTTATTTGGAGGACGTTGTGATGGCATTTTAGGGTCAATTTAATTTTTTTAAATGAGAACCTATGTTTTTTATATTGTTTTCTCACACCTCATAAAAAAACTAAATAACATTTGTATAAAGTACTTTGCAATTGTTCTTACACCATAAATAACAATAAAAATTTTGAATAGCTGTGTACGAAGAGTGCAATGAATGGTTAGCACCACCCTGGATGGTCATTTTTTGCTGCTTCCTTATTCATCACAAAATAAACAGCTTTTTATAAACCATTTTCTAATGAGAAAACAACATACAAAATGTAGGTTCCCATTTAAAAAATTAAATTGACTCTAAAATGACCATCACAATGTCCTCCAAACAAAGCATGACCAATGGCATTTACTTTCCCCCATAATATCAAGCAACTTTTATCAAAGACATTTCTTTCTACAATTATTAGTTTCGGAGATACTGTACATTCTCAACTTAAATGGTCCACTCTGTACATCAGATATACTACTGAAACAAACACATAACTAAGTGAATCGCTATTATTTACAACAGCTTCACAGAAAGTATGATCTGCTCCCTACTGATGTTGCTAACACCTCTAAATGTCTGCAGAAATGATCTGGCCATCTGAATCTCAAAGGTACTCATAAAGAATTGCTAGAGGTCTCTGATACTTAAAACAGGCACAGATATGTCAATGACGTGTTTGCTATAGTAAATAAGAACCTAGCAGAAGACACATTGAAACTCCTAAATTTGCAAATATCTCAGATTAAATTCACTATGGAAATTGAAAGAGACCATATACTTTCCTTCCCTGATCTGAAGATTTATCAGAAATAATAAAAACTTAGAATTCCAAATATTCAGAAGAGATATCCATATAGACACCCATATAAAAGCCAATAGTTTCAACACAGTAAACCACAAACACATCGTCTTCTATAGCCTCGTGCACAGATTACTAACCATACCTTTAAGCAGAGTAGAGTACAAGAAAGAATATGAACAAATAGTGAAAACAGAAAAAACAATGGCTTCTCAAAAAGACTAGTTGACATCAAGATACAGAACATTAAAAAGAAGAAAACAATTGCAGAAACAGAAAACAAGACATTCAAGAAATTCATATACCACCTTTGCATTATGAAAAGGTTTCAAAGGATTTTCAGATTACAACGTAATTCTAGATTGCATCATAAGTACAACACTAAAAGCCTATTAAAATCAAGCAGTTTGGCAAAGTCACCACCATCCAAGAAAACCAGAATATACGAAATCAAATGTGAAGACTACAACAAAATCTATGTAAGGATGTCAAAAAGAAAGATTGGCACCATCTTAAAGAATACCTCAGGCATACTAAATACAAACAAATAAAAAATTAGTATCAGCACACTTTTGGAACCACAACATAGAAAATAGTGTATCCTTTAAATCATTTTCAATGCCAAAATGAACTGGATGCACGGGGGAGATATTCATAAAGAAACACAAAGCACATTTAATGAATTTGGGAATTCCCATCACAGACAACATACTCTAAGTTTATCAGCAGTCCAGCAGAAAAACATCTAAGATCAGGAGCCAACTATATCTCCGGCAGTCGATCATAGCCAAGGATGCAGACAACATGTCTGTGAAACATGCGCTATATCAACATGGGTCAGTGAAGCTAGATAAGTGTACATTTGACTCAAATAGTATTCTATAAAATGATCATTTCGTTCAGTGTATACTACTTCTAGTTTTAATTCATATATTCTTCTTGCTTTGTATTATCATCACCTCAAAACTCCTTATACATTATGTTACAGCCTTTTAGCACAGTTGTAAATATCTGTTAGATTATTATTAATCAATGTATGTCCAATGTATTTGCTGCAATTGATGCCAGAATTGAATTTATGGTTTAATTACATACTTTTGTGTAATTAATACTTAATACTTTGAGTTGCTATTTTTTTTTTTTTTCTTTCTTTCTTTCTTTAGTCCATCATGCACTTTTAACACCGTGGTTATTTATGCATGGTGGGTCATACAAATTCATATTGCTTTATTTTTCTAAACCATTTTTCTCTTACTCTCCCCTATATATTCTCCTATTCTTTTTATATCCCTCTCCTTTTGTATTTTCATTATCCTAACTTTTAATACTTCTTTGTTAACATTCTCCCATTCTTTAGGTAAAAACTGATCTCTCCATAACTTAATTTCTTCACATTCAATTATATAATGCAAATCATTATCTGCCTCCCCACAAAGAGGACACCTATCCAAATTCGCTCCATTCCTATCTCCCCTTAGCCTATGTGCACTTAATCTAGACCAGGCCCATCCTTCTCTCACTAACCTATTACCTACATCCACATACTTCTCCCTTCCCCAGTCCACCTTTAATTGTCTATATAGTTCCAAACTTTTCTTTCCTTCCAGACTTGGAAATAATTCTTGTTTCTCTATATCTTTCACTCTGTTCCTCACTTCTTTCCAGAAACCTTTAACTAACCCCTCTCTCTCCTCCCATAAGTTACCCCATTCCTATTTCCTGTAAAATTCTCCTTATTCCTTGAGCCCAGTTCATCCCAGCACTGGATTTTTCTTGGATCTCGTTTTACAAATGTGCTTTCCTGTTTTATTGCATCAACAGGCCTGAAGCAAATTTTGTTTTATCCTATCAATAGGCCTGAAGCGCAACATAATATTATTTCTTTGCTTATACTATTTTAAGCTCCTTTCATTGTATATAGGGTTTGCGATTCCGAGGAGAACGCAATGCTATGTGGGGTTCCTCACCTTTCCGCGGTGCCATATACGTCTCCGACACTCAGTTAGACCCAGAGCAGTCCTATTTCTCTGCAACACAGCGAGATGATCGAGATGTTGACGTGACTGTGGTAGGTACATTTATTTTTCTTTATATTCCACAATACATTCACCAGTAGCCGAGTATATTATATGCAGTATCTTTATTTTAGTTCCATATGTTTTATTACAAATAATAAAACTAAACATAAAAGTAAAGCCTTCTGTGTTGTGTATCATATATAAAAAGAAGTACCACAGTATTGTACAGTATCTCACTGTAAAGCTGAGGCATTTTTGTAACCAACAAACACTGCATAATCCTTGGTCTTTGAATACATAGGAATCCTCATTTGTCAAAACATCTGCAATAGAAAATACTATGTGTAAACATTTAACAAAATAACCTAGCAGCTTCCTACAGCTACACAATCCTTAGTTATTAAACATAAGATCTTTCAGATTTTCATTCATAGGTACTGTGGTAAATAAACACAATCCTAAATATAATTTCAAAAATGTCTTGCTTGGAGAATCCAAAAGTTTAATTTAGTATTCCTTCTTGAAAAATTTTGAAGTGTTTAATCCTGAAGATCCATTCAATTAACCGACTGACAGAAATTACTTGCTTTATTGCTATTTAGAGCCAATACCCAGGATCACGCTTCTGCTTAGGTGTACCCTCACAAGGGAAGTATCTGAGTTTGCACTGAGTTACATTATTTGTTGTAGTTTAAGTATCATAAAAAAAAACCTTGCATTTTGTAGACGGAAAAGGTTATGTACCCTAAAATCTGTGAAATTGGAACATAATGCAAGATTATATTTATGCTCATTATTTTGGCTTTTCAGAAACAAAATGCTTTTTAATATAACATTTTAAGGAAGAGCATTGAATTCTTGCATTCATGCAACCAAGAACAAAAAGAAAAACGGAAAGTAAAATATTTTTGGTCCTATCAGTCAGTCACTAATCTCTAAACCATTTTGGCTAAAATGTTGGATAGATTTATTTTTAAACAGTCAACCACACATTTAATTTCCTTCTGATTAAAATAAGCAGAAAGCTCATTTTGGAGTAGGAGAAAAAAAATTTGATTCGCTTATTGGTGGGTATATCACTCCAACCACACAGACACTGAATCACTTCACCCTGAAGATGCCAAGCGCTGTACTTGGCGAAACGTCGGTATCCACAATGCCTTCTAGACCACGGCCTACAAGCCGTTTATTAGTTGTATCAATTATTCTTTCTCAAGCATATTTTTCTACTACATTTTAATCCAAATAAACCTTTGCAGAAATAGCTACATTACACAGTTTGTTATAGATAGAAAGAGAACATGGATAGTCAAATGTTTAAGAACTGAACACTATATGCTGACTTTAAAATTCCAGACTGTTTCCATGCAATCACAAGACACAACTGAATGTTTAAAGGACTTTAAGAGAATGACCAGAAATGAACAATTCAAAACTTTGATAATGGATATCTCAGAAATGGCTTATACCACAAAAAAACTTATTTGAAATAAATTGTGTGTTTTAAAGAGATCTAAAGTTTTTGTCTAGTACATTTTCATCCGTCGCGTAACATTTACCAGTAATACAAGATTATACAAAATTTCTTCCGGGCTTCACAGGCTATTCTCAGAAAATTCAAGATATACATTTTATTTGTTATGTAAATATCCTTTATATATGGTATTTTAATTAAAATCGTTAGAGCCACCTTTTAGAAAATCAAAATTTTAAAAACAGTCTTCCATGTAAACGGTAGTCTGGGGTGGGGGAATATTATTGAAAATCTTTGTGTGGCATCTTTGGAAGGTACTGAACCTAAATACCAAGTTTGGAATTTATCTGACTTTTTGTTTTTGAGTTCACAGACAGATACACACGTGGACATGTTTCCAAAAATACTTTAATTGGATTCAGGGCACCTCAAAACATGTATTTCTGGTGAAATCTTGATATCAAATTTTTGGATGGAATGCTATACTTCCCCTACTTACTATATGTAGTACAGGAAAGTAAAAAGAAAGTGCTCTAATCTCTTAGATTTGAAGTTATGTAACTTTACTTACTCTACAAAAAAAGAAAAGAAAGGAAAGGAAAATAAAAGGGTTTGTTTTCTGATATGTAAAATGCTTACATAATTTAAGAGATAGCATGTTTCTCAAACTGGGAATCAATAATTCACTTAAAATCATTTGATTTTCTAATAAACCACATTAGTTTGCCATTTGTGTGAAAAATAATCCACTAAAACAAAACATGCACTGCTTTTTTGCAGAAGAAATGACTAAGCAACAGCTGTAGTACATCCTAAGACAGAAAAATCTTAACAGGCAGAAAGTAAGTCCATTTCAAAAAATGGAAGAATTCACTGTTGCTGTGTTCATAATTCACTATTTATACACATGATCAGCAATAAAATGCATATGATTCCTATCATGTGCTCTAGTGGCTGAGTGATATTGGCAATTGGTTTGAAGTCTCCTTATGTTTCAATTCTTCTTTTTTCCAAGTAAAATTAATGTTTAATGTATGGCAATACTATATAATTCTAATGGACAAGATATATTTGAATTTTAAGGCTTAAACACAAAAATGTAAATGAATAATGTTTTCAAAATAAACGTCCTGAAGAATTAGGTCATAATAGAAGCAGAAATTTGCACATCTAATAATGAGTTAATTTTATACGGTTCATTTGAGAGCATGTATTAATTTTATCCTTGTTTTCAAAACAAAGAAGAAAGAGAAAAAATGAGCATTCTCAGAAAGGGGATTCAAACCTGCATATAACCTTGAAGCTATCAGCACTCATTTGACATTCAAAATCATGATGAGAGAATGAAAAAACCAAAGCCTTAAACATACCAGTGTGAACTGCCAACAGAGCTGAGTGGAAGATAGACATTATTTATGCTTCAAGCGTCTGTTTTTTGTTTTTGTTTTTTTGGTCTAAGGGCAAAATTAGCAAATGAAAAGCAACATATAGTTATACTTCTGTGGTTTCTATTTAATCAACAACAAAGTTTGACTTTTCAGAATTTATTTTTCTGCTATTCTCAATAGCAATTCCTTGATAATTCAAATGCAATTTACACTTTGCCCATAATTCTGCTCATCTTCTTCTAATGACAGAGTGCAATTTTTCATACATTTTCAGGAATTCCGACCACTATGTGAAACAATGACCCGCCCCCTGGTGCTGAGTAACACAGAATATGAATATCGTCCTCCTCTATACCACGAGAAAATTTGCAGACACACAGTTGCAGAGCTACCATCTGTCCCTGAACCTCAGGTAATCTATGAGAACACAGTAGAAAAATGCAGTGTATTCCAAAGCAACAAAAATAATTTGAAACTAGTAAAATACAAACTGTTTTATTAAATATTAAAGGGTTATATGCTTATTACAAAACCATTCATCCTAAAAACCAAAAGTTGTGATTTCGAGTACTGTGCACATGCCAAAAATTATATTAAACTCAAGTTTCTGTATTGAACAAGAAAAAGAAGAGCATTCACAGTAACAAAATATTTACCATAATGTTTCTAATGTGGAATCAGTGAAGTGCAAGTAAAACATTACATTTTAGATAATGAGTCAACTTGGGAACAGATCACTCACTGCCACAAAAAAAGTCAAGGATCTACCAAATAAATTGTTCTAACTGCAATAAAAAGTACACAAGAAAAACTAAAATAAATTTAGGCACCTTTTCAAACACTGAAGAAAATAGAACAGAAACAAACAGAAAGATCTGCTGTCGCAGTGCACTTCAAGACAGAAATCAAATTATGAGAAGCTATTCAAAAGCCAAAAGAATTAATTTTTTTTTTTTGGGGGGGGATCTATATCAAGAAACATGAAGCACACTTAATGAATTCTAACACTCCGAAAGCTTTCAACTCTCTCTTCAAGTGCATAAAAAAACCAACAGAGATCAACGATAATTGGAATTGTTCCAAGTCCTCGATAGTCAACAAGTAGTTGATGATGGGGAAAAGCATATGAAAGATGTCCTGGCAAAACTGATACGCGAAACATCAAGAGGAACTAAATTGACTCTTTGTATACATTAAACTGAAGTATTTAACATTTAATTTTCAGGTTTAATACTCGTGCATGGAGTGGCTATAAAATAACCAGACGGATTTCTTTTCCAACTCTTTGTGGTCTTGGTAACAACTCCAGCAGGCGAGTGGAACCTGTTTCCCCCTCCATCATTCTCCAATTCATGCTGACACGGAATCAACAGTTGAGTGTGAATGTAAGATTCCTCGTAAAACTTGGAAAATCTGCTACAGAAACTTTAAATTTGTTATACAGTTTATGGTGATCAGTTATTTATCCATTTTTTTACTGGTTCAAAAAATTCAAAGAAGGAAGAGAAGTGATTGCAGATGATCCACAACTCAGCTGCTCTAAAACATCACGAACAAGAAGTTTAAAAATGTGACAGAAGTTCATGAAATTGTTAGATATGACAGTCACTTGAGCTTTCAAGATAATGGCCTACTCAAAGAGTGTTTAAGAAACCTCCATGATTAAGTTAGAAGAAAAGACCTGAGATGTGGTAGAACCACTTCCGGATCCCACATCAAAACAATGCATTGGCTCACAATACATTTTCTGTCAAGCAGTTTGGTGAAGCACAAGATCCCTGTGTTCAAACATCCACCATACTCACCAGATCTGGCCTCCTGTGGCTTTTTCTGTTTCCCAAAATCAAGTCTGCATTGAAAGGAACGTGGTTAGTCTCTAGAAGCAGTGAAAGCAAAAGCGATAAAGCTGATGAACAGTCTGACAGAAGCGAACCTACAGCATTGCTTCCAAACAGTGGAAAATGTGCATGAAGCGGTGTCTGCACCGAGTAGGAAACTATTTTGAAGGGGATATTTCAAATATGTACTTTTTTTTTCCAATAAAGATTTTGAGGCCTCCAGTTAGTTTAAGGTCACACCTCGTACATTATAAGAATTTGATGAATGACTGCTAACACTTGCCTAAAATATACTTTTTGTAGAACTCAGTTCCCTGAAGGAAAAATTATCAGTAATAGTAAAATAGTAACAGTAAAAGATAAACAACTATTTCCTCGATGCTACCACAACTTTTACATACTCACCTACCCAATTTTGATTGCCAGTCAGGACAAACTTACGGTAAGCATTTTATCATTAATCATTAAATCATCTTATAGATGAGTGGCCTACATCAACTTGGAGTATATTTGTACTTCTTAAGTACCATTTACTGAAAAAGTCTGTACTATAGAAGTAGACCACTACAGAATTATTTGCTTTACAAGTAATGTCAGAGGCCTAAATTATGATGTAATATTTTGGTTGTTATTATAGAAGTAGTGTTCATTACTCTTGGAACAGTATTACTTTTATACAGTTTACTTAAAGCAATTCTAATGGTTAGCTTAAGGTGGAAACAAATGGTAGAAAGTTAGCAAAAACATGTGATTATTAGCAGAGACAAAGAAAATCATTATAAAGAAAACTCTGCAAAACACAGGTTGTTAAGTTGCTGGGTAGGAAAAGAAATGACTGGAAAATTGTGACGAATTCAATGCTTAAAACAACAGTTATGCACTAAAGAGCTGTTAAAAATCCTGTATCAAATGAAAAATGCCCCTTCCGATTTCTAAAAAATTCACCTATGTCACTGACAGGAAATTTAAAAGAAATATCCCTGCAGTTAGTTGTGCCTATAAAATACAGAGAGCTTCAAATACAAAAAAATTGTGTTTTATTTTCAGAATATTCATTAACTTCAAGTAAATTTCTGCTCCTTTCTTTTCATCTCATTAGTATTCTAAGCAATGAAAGATACGACCTACATGATAAAATGGACATTAATAAAGTTGCAGTGACTATCCAGTATGAAATACTTGCTGAGCACAAAATTGAAATCTGGCAGATACTTTGTTACAAACAAAATCCAGAAAGGAAAATACAACAAACTGTTCCTTGAACTCTCTCCATCTCTGTAAATATAATATGTACCTCACCTTTCACCCCTATCAAGACAACATATCAGTTCTTTGCTGAGATCATCACTGTAATTTAAATATGCCACAAGTGTGTTAGTACATCTCCCAGTCAACTAGTTCAATGGACAGATCTACTCCTGAGTTACTCCATGCATGCTGCGAGAATGAATTCTAATTTATATTTGCATAGTAAAATACTGCAGGTTTACTATTCAACATTTACTGTTGTAGTAATTGAACTAGCCCTCCAACTTTGCATTAACATGTCATTTGAGTTTTTTGTAACTGGGTCCAAAACTAATGCTGTGATCGTAGAGTGCTGTTGTGTTACAATTCAAAACTTACAAGTTGTATAACATGTGAGCCTTAAAACCCATCCCTATTCTCTAGTTCTGAATAGAATGCAATATCCATTAAAAATCTTCCGGTCAATCACATTTAATCATGCTTATGAGCTGTTCCGATACACAGGTAAAAGGCAATTAGCCGAGATGCTGTTTTGCAACATATAAACATTTTTATCATGTAAACTAAGACATGTGGTTACTGCTTTAGATATGAATTTCTTTAATGAGCTAGGTGAGCAGTAATCAGAAGTATATAGAAATAATGCATTGCAATAGTACATTATAAAATCACATGTGCCTGGTGGAAGGGAGAGAGGAGCATAGTCTTCACATACCAGGATGGTAGTCAAAACTTGATATGAAAGAATGCACATAACGGCCCATTCACAATGAAATGTAAGTGCAGACGTAGCATAAGCACAAGACTTTGAATTCATGTTATTTAATGGAAGCATTCACATAGAGTAACGCAACGCGCTATGCAACGCAAGAGTTTTCAAACTCCAAAGTTTATGCTTGCATTGCGTGCATAGAGGAAGAATTCTGCATTTCTTTCTCTTTGCATTGCCTGCTGTTCAACAGCAGACGATCGAGATGCGAGACTTGGGCCGTCTTATGTACATGCGTGCACTCTTCCATTTGGCCGTGTCACACAAATTTTGGGTCACTATCTCTCATTTCTCTCAAGAGGTTATGGTTGTGTCCTTACTGAATTCTCTTTCATTTAGTGGATGAACCCGGCATCTGTGCCTAGATTTCTTGGCTCAGGCACAAAGAGATAATGAACATTGCATTAATATAACTTGTGCAGCTGTATCATCACATGTATAACTTGCTGCAGTTTCCGGACATTATTCCGTACGCGGGAAGGAGATATGAAATTTTAAGAAACTTATGGAATCAGGGGTTTTTTAATACACAGAGTCGATTGTGTAGTATCCTGGGTTCTTAAATTGTATAGGAGTTGTTGGTTTATCGAAAACATTGGACCCTTCTTGGCGACCACTTAGCTTTGCGAAAATCTTCTCAGAAGATATTGTGAACGTGATGAAATCAAAATATGGCTAACGGAATGTCACTAAGCAAGGAAAATGTAGCTTAAATGGATTAATCGAGTTAAGACATGCAGAACCTGCAGCTACACCTGTCGTCACTCCGTAGCTGCGGCCCTTGCAGCTTAGGACCCATGATGTTACAATTTTGGCAGCAGAATGCCAACGATCGCAATGCTAAGATGATGCAAGTGCGTGTGTTACATATTGATAGCGAAAGTGCTCACTACCCACATACAGAATAATGGCCCTGCTTCCATAGTACTTGCACAATTACTTTCAATGTTTTGAGCAAACAGTCGTGATGTCGCTAACGCTACAGGCGGCTCTTGGACGTATGTTTTTTTTTGTGACCTACTTATTTATAAAATATTGAGTGAACTTTCTTATTTGGTATTGTTGGTTATATTATTCAATTTGAAACTTACGGTGCACTCGGAATATTTCCGCAATTAGTTTAAGGATCTAGAAGCCGTGCAAACTTCTTGCATTATGCCTACAGCTGCATTATGAATGGTGTTCCCTCACGCCTATGCTTATGCTGCATTGTGTTAGTGCTTACATTTCATTGTGAATGAAGCCTAAGACAACTAGTGTTACTTATGGAACATACACAACTGTTATTTTTCTGCAAGAGTTAATATTTTTTTTGGGATCGGGAACAATCAGAACTTTTACTTTAAAATCATTTTTCCCCACCTTTACCAAGAGTATCTGAAAGTATGAGGCACATCCAGAAAGTAAGTTTCCAGATTTTGTTCCCTTTAAGGTAAACATATTTAGCTGGGAAAATTGTGTATGCATAGCAGATCTATGACGTATAAATCATATGCTGGCCGGACAGGTTCCGCCTGGTGCCAGCTGGCTGGACAGGTTCTGCCTGGTGCCAGCAGCACGGCAGCAGTGGCCTAAAATGGTGGCTCTTATTCATTCCCTACTGCCTGCGAGGTTGTGTGGTCAAGTTCCTTACTGCACAAAACATAGAGCCGATCAAAATTTGTGAGCTCTGTCAGGTCTACGGGCCGAACATCATGAGCAAACAGATGGTGCATTGCTGGTATAGCCAGTTTTCTGAAGGTCGTTAAAGTGTCCATGATGAAGAGCGCAGTCATGACCTTGTTGAGCTGGTGCGGCAGTGCATAGTGGAGAATTGTCGCTTCACGATTATGGAGCTCAGCAGCCACTTTCTACAGATATCGTGATCCTTGTTGCATGAAATTGTCACTAAGCACCTGCTGTTCAGGAAATTGTGTGCCAGGTGGATGCCGAAAAACCTGACACCCGAGCACAAAATGAAACGCTTAGAAGCAGCACTGATATTTCTGCAGCGGTATCATGATGACAGCGACAAGTTCCTCGACAGGATCATTATGGGTGATGAGACGTGGATTTTGCACTTTGCCCCAGAAACCAAGCAGCAGTCAATGCATTGGCATCACAGTGGATCTCCGATCAAGATGAAATCCAAACAGACTGTGTCGCTGCAGAAAGTGATGTGCACGGTGTTCTAGCACAGGAAGGGTATTCTGCTAATTGATTTCCTGCCCAGAGGTGAAACAGTGGAACACTGACCGTTACTGTAAAACACTGCGGAAATTGCAACGTGCCATTCAAAACAAGATGTGTGGAATGCTTACTACAGGTGTTGTGCTGCCCCATGACAATGCTCATCCACATACGGCTCAGCGCACAGCAACTGTTCTGCAAAAATTTAGCTGGGAGCTGTTTGATCATCCACCATACAGTCCTGATCTTACTCCCAGCGATTTCCATCTTTTCTTGCACCTCAGGAAATTCCTGTCCTTCAGTCAGCATTTTGACAACGACAAAGAGCTGAAGACGACTGTTACATGCTGGTTCCATTCACAGGGGCAGACTTCTACGACACAGGAATACAAAAGTTGATCCCCCGATATGGCAAGTGTCTTAATTCTTGTGGTGACTATTTTGAAAAATGGCTCAAACATTGCTGTAGCTGTTGTCAATAAAGGTTTTCATGTAACTATGTTTTCTTTGTTTTTAAAAAATAGGGAAACTACCTTCTGGATGCGTCTCATAATTAGTGCTTCAGAAGTAGTCTATACTTTATGGAGGTCACCAAACGCCGACATTGAGAAGAGTTTACTTCAGATATTTACTCGGTGCATGCTATTCATAGAAATGTACAGCAAGAAAACCCAAAATTTGCTCAGAGTCTAATAATCTTCATATCTGTATATTATTCTCTTAATAACTGGTCTATTTAAAGCTAATTTTTAACAATCACTATCGAACAGCTTATGTATTGTAATATGTACTTGTATTATTTCAGAAAAAGCAAAGGTTTTAGTAAGAAAACGTTCCTGAAGAAGTTGTAACACTATTTTGCAATGCTGTTTCAGATGTGCCTGTTCTCATGTGTACAGCGAAGAGATACAGTCTATCTGACCAGGCGTCACTATGATACAAATTGCTGGGAGACTGTTACACGTACTGTATCTACTGGATGTGACTGCATGTGGCAAGAAACTCAGTATTCTCCTACAGGCTAAACCACAACAAATGCGTTACTTCTTTCTACCATCAGATTTTTTTCATGACAGATCAGAAGCAGCCAAGGGATTACAAATATCAACTGTTTTTATTACAATGTAAACTTTGTGTAATTTTTGCAGCAAAACTGTGTTAAAATAAATGACTATTTTATATATGTGCACCACAAAGAATGCTATTTATTTATGCTTTAAAATTGTCTTAGGGAATAATAGAGCACACCTTGTTATAGAGGACCCATAGACAGTTATTCATCCATTAATATGGACCAGACATTCCCAAACTTTTGAACTCACACAGCCTTTCTTGGAATCAATTCCTATGGTGGAGCACTTTAGTCCATACCAGGGAGAAGGAAGAAGCAAAATGTAAAGTAGAAAGGCTCTACTTTTTGTTTCTTAATCTTTAACCCTCCGTCAGGCGCGCGCTTTGGTAGAACGCCGTTAGTCGCGCAGGGCCTAGTAGACCCGCGATATATTTTTGTTGTTATTGTTTGTATTTTTGTTTTATTTCGTTTATTTTCTTTTTTTTTCCTGTTTTTACCTTTATTTAGATTAAGCGTACAAGGCTTTCATTAATAGGTATTGTCTTACAACATAAAAATACAAGCTAAAATATGAGTACATATACGTTATAAATTGTATTACAGTAAGTATAAAGAAATGCATTGTCATTTCCAGGTATACTTACAACTTGTAATTTCAAATGTTCAGTTACTCAGAATCATCTACTATCTCACCCGTGTTTTCCCCGACTAAGCAACTTTCGCAAATAATTTTAGCATGTTTACTCAAACACAGGGGGATGTTGCATTTCCCACATGCATATTTAGTTTTGCAGTTCATTTTGTCTTTGTTGCAAGGTTCACATCGTTTCCTTTTCAATGTGCATAGTGGTGTATTTGACAATTCATCTACGCCGGATTCTTCAGGTTTATATTTTGTCAAAAGGCCTTTCAAATCACCGGGTAGATTTGATGCTGTTGCTCTCCTTTGTAGCTGTTGCAACAGTAAAGCTAAAGATAGTGCTTTCAAATACTCTTGCCTTGTGGAATATTTATTTTGGTTTCCAAGGAAGATAACCCTAGAATTGATACCTGCAATGTTGAAGATATGGTAAAAAATTACCATGGGCCACCTTCTCGTTGTTCTGGCTACATTGTATGTAGCACACAATTTATCTACTACAGCAACTCCAGATTTAGTGTCGTTGTAATGCAGGATTATTTCAGGCTTTTTCTCAGCACCTTCTGATAACTGTGTGGATGAAACATGTAGACTTGAGAGCAAAACTACTGTTTTACCCTTTTTTGGAACATATGAAACAAGCGTTTCATTTTTTGTGAAGCCAAATATGCTTTCGTACTGTCTGCGATCTTTTGGAGAAGTAAAATTAGTGGGTAACTCTTTTTTGTTCTTTCGCACTTCACCGACTAAAGAAAGTTGTCTTTTGCGCAATTCATTCACCAGCGATACACTGGTAAACCAATTATCTGCAGTAACGTTTCGTCCAGTGCCAGAGATTGGTTCAGTTAGTCTCAGCACTACAGCCTCTGCCGAGTTAGTTTGCAAATATGGTCCATCCGGCTGCTGTCCACAATAAATCTCCATGTTAGTTGTATAAAACAGTTTTGCATCACTCAAACAGAATATCTTTATGCCATACTTGTTTGGCTTGGATGGTGTATATTGTCGAAAACCACATCGACCACGAAATGCCGGCAACTGTTCGTCGACAGTTACATTTTGTCCAAGAGAATAATGGTTCTGACAGTTGTTCAGAAACAATGTAAACATTTCTCTAACAGCAGCCAATTTATCCAATCTTCGTCGTTCCAGTCTTGAGCTTTTGTCATCAAAGCGAATACAGCGTATTAGAAAACTGAATCGTTTTTCAGACATAGCCATTCGGAATAGAGGAATTCCAAGGTCATCTGTTCTCCAAAAATCGTGAATATTCTGGCGTCCACCACGAAAAATTCCTGCCAGGTACAATAGGCCTAGGAAAGCTCTTATTTCTATTGCATCTGTAGGCCTGCTGTCTCTTTCACGATCAAATTTGTGCTGCACACTACTAATGTAAGTATTTGAGCTTTCAACAATCAAATCAACTATATCTTCGGTAACAAAAAGGTTCCAACAATCAATTTCCGTTTTCGCATTTTTGGCAGCTCCTACCACACCAGGAAGTTTGATCAATATATTGTGAGCCCTTGTCTGTGTCATTTTCAAAGGTGGTTTTTTCCATTTTGTTCCATCTCTTCCTGTAAATAACAACAGAATGTATTGTCAATAATAATAATAATAATAATAATAATAATAATAATAATAATAATAATAATAATAAGAAGAAGAAGAAGAAGAAGAAGAAGAAGAAGAAGAAGAAGAAGAAGAAGAAGAAGAAGAAGAAGAAGAAAAGAAGAAGAATTACTATGATACGCATATGATGTTACCTATAAAATACATGCTATCACACAAGCTGCTTTCATCGTCTTCCTCTTCATCTTCATGGTCAGTTTCTGAATCTAAAGATCTCGTTTCGAGTTTATCTTCTGAATCAGAGTCATCTGATTCATATAAGTTGTCATCCACGGGCAAGGCATCATCATTGCAAAGTAGACGATGTACTTCTTCCAAATCCTTGGGATTTTGTAGATCGTACCTTTTACTCGTATTCATGACGAAGCAGTAACAGTTCCTTGCATAGCAAAGCAATATTGCACAAAAGTTAATAAAAAACAAATCTGTCAACAATATGCTACCCACTTTGGCAAAACATGCAATCAAAATTCCTCACTATTCTTAGCTACAGGATGAAAACAAAAACGCTGAAATTAAAGAAAAAACTAGACATACTACGCTGGAAGCAACATTCATATAAACCTAACCTAAAAAATGAAAAAACGACGTCATACCCAGACGTAATTAATCTTTCAAATGTAACATTCACCAAAGCGGAATTATCGGTATTAAACCTTGGCCTAAAAACATGTGTTGGCTACACAAAAACAACCGATGAAATAGTCGCAGACATTGAGATTGCTACTTACAACCTAAATGAAAATAGTAAAACCAGTATAAAAAATCTGATGTGTTACACTCACATGACTTTCTCTACTCTTGTATAAACTATTTTTACAAATGCTTATTCTCCATATGCTTCATGTTAATCGAGATATCGAGATGTCAATCTTATTGGTAATTTTCTTGTAGATACAAGGGGAATATGGTAGCTTTTAAGCGATAGTCAAATATTTTAACGCTGGTTGCTATGTGGCGCATTCCATTCTCTTTGCATGTCCAGGATATAAAAAAAATGAATAACGCATTTGAGAAAAAGTATAAGTATTGGAAAATTTAAGGAAATAACAACCAATATCTCGAAAACGGTTCACTCAACAAAAGAAATGTATATGACATAAGTTGTGTATTTTAACGCGATCTACATTTTTTGTGTAGTAAAATTTTGTCTATCTCTTATGGTTTACCAGTTATGCAAAAGTCGTTCACAATGAAGAATACTTTTGGAGACATTCCCAGAAAATTCGAGATATACATTTCATTTCTCATGACATTACCCTAAACATATGATATTTTCATCAAAATCGTTAGAGCCATTTTTGAGAAAATTAAAATTTTCGAAAAATCTTCCATGTAAAGGGTAGTCTGGGGTGGGGGGATTTTCTTGAAAACCTTCGTGTCGCATCTCTGGAAGATACTAAACCTAAATACCAAGTTTGGTACTTATCCGATTGTTCGTTTCTGAGTTATGCTGTTCACAGACACACACACAGACACACACACGGACATGTTTCCAAAAATGCTTTTTTTGGATTCAGGAGGTCTCAAAACATGTATTTCCGGTGAAATCTCGGTATCGAATTTTTGGGTGGAATGCAATACTTCCCCTACTTACTATACGTAGTAGAGAAAGTAAAAAAGAATGTGAAATGGTTCTCCAAGAAATACAAGCAGATAAACATAACTATTTTCCAACCAAACATGTGATCAAAACATTAAAATCAAAACCAGTAGTATACACAAAAGCTGACAAGGGAAATAAACTAGTTGTACTGCAAAAAGATGATTATATTGCCAGAGTAGAAAATATGCTGCAACAAGAAAATTACATACAAATTCAAGAAGACCCATTAAAATTACATTTAAAAGCCTTCAATCAAACCATCCAGGAAAGCAAAACTATAACAGACACTGATAAATCTAGATTAAAACCAGACCACCCCACTTTACCAAGAATGTATGCTCTACCTAAAATACACAAACTGGGTAATAAGATGAGACCAATCGTCAGCAATATTGATTCTCCTACCTACAACCTGGCAAAATGGTTAGTACAGAGATTCTCTTCACTACCAAAATTCAATAGCAAAAACATAATGAATTCAGAAGATTTAATACAGAAGATAAAATCCCTGGAACTCGAACCAGAAGACAGATTAGTTTCCTTTGATGTCACTGCACTATTTCCAAGTGTCCCTACAGATCAACTCCTGCGTCAATTAAAGAAATGGCTACAGCAGACTAACCTGCTTGAAGAAGAAATAGAAGACCTAATACAACTTACCAATTTATGCATTGCACAAAATTGTTTTAGTTTCAATAAGAAGTTCTATCAACAACCAACTGGTCTAACCATGGGCAACCCACTTTCATCCTTCTTGGCAGATTTATTTATGAGCTACTTAGAAACACACATAACAACTTCCTTTCCATACATGTTTAAAGTTTGGCACAGATATGTTGACGACATCTTCGCTGTTGTCCCTAATAGGTTCATACAAGACTCCTTAGCCTTACTAAACCTACAGAACCAATCAATAAAATTCACCATAGAAATAGAAAAAGAAGGCATGCTACCATTTTTAGACCTAAAAATCATCAGAGAACAAAAGAACCTAACCTTTGGCATATACAGGAAGCCAACACACTCTACTAATTACATAAAAAATAAGAGTTTCAATCCAACCACACACAAACATGCAGTACTAAACAGCCTAACACATAGACTGGTATATACCCCCTTAAATAAAAAAGAATACCAGTTAGAATACCAGCATATAGTAGACACAGCAATACATAATGGGTACAACAAAGCAACTATTGACAAAAAAATTGCAAAATTCAAACGACAGATGCACATCAGAAACACAACAAATCTCAGCCAGCAAGATAAAGAGCTAAAGTTCAAGAAATTCACATACCACCCAGGAACATTTCACAAATTTAAGAAGATTTTCATGAAACATAACATCAGCCTAGCTCCACAGAACAAATTTAACATAGAGAAATTACTTTGTAACAAGTTAAAAGACCCCATTCCACAAGACAAAAAAGCTGGAATCTATAAAATCAATTGTTCAGATTGCAATAAAGTATACATAGGTAAGACAAAAAGAAACCTAGAAACTAGGCTAAAGGAGCACATGAGATGTATTAAATACAAACAAATGGACAAATCTGCAGTTTCACACCATTTTTGGATCACTAATCACAACATCAAACCCAATATTACATTAGTCAAACCAGCCAAATTTGCAGCCGAATTAGATGCATGGGAGAAGATCACCATTCTAAAACACAACACACATCTAATGAATTTTGATTTGCCGCCACCAAATCCTCTCTGGAAGTACATTTCTCCACCACAAGATGCCACCACAGGATCCAGTCCAATAAACGGAAACACCAACAACACGGGCCAGTCGAATTAACTTCTGAGGATGGGAACAACTGTTTCCCGAAACATGTTAATGAGTAAACTTAAGTGATGTTAGTGTAACAATTCCGACTCACCTTTAAATAAATTCAATACACATCACTGTTTCTAGCTTCTTTTCATTACAATATCAACGTTATTAGTTGTATTTTTTTAAACCAGCATGAGAGACAAACCGACACAGAACATCTCCGTATGCTTTGCAGACATTACACTGCATTTATTTGCATCAGAGAAATACAATAAGTACATTTTAATGATGTGACACAAGCTATTTACCTCATTTTTACTTCTTTGGATATCTTTGTTTGCTGCATTTTCATTCATTATGGTACCTCTACCATTGTCTGTATTTCCATTTCCATGCTGTATTCATTTAGCAAATCTACTATTAAAGAATCCTTGACAGAGTCTCCTATTTCAGAGCTTCAAATAAATAGATTTGTTTTCAATCATTCATTTAGCATGATATAATATTGCTAATAAGACCTAAGGAAGTGATATCTGATAATGTTTGTCAGCAACTTGCATTTTTAGTTCCATAGAATGCCAACAAAGCACTCAAAACATGCATGTACACAGTGGCACATAAGTAATTCTTTGCTAAATGTAAAATGGTGCATTTTGTTCCATTTGTCTCAGTTGACTAAGAGCTTTCTGAACCAAACACTTTCTGAAGCCATTTCAATAGGAAGAAGTGGTATTTGAAACAGATGGATAGCACAGATAGATTCAGAACTATTGAAATAAGGGCAATTCGTGTAAAAAAACACTTTGTGCACAAGTGGATTTAAGAGCATTTTGTTCCGATGCTCCTCATATGAACTTTCCGGACACACTGTACAGTAAGTAGAGGAAGCATTATATTCCACCCAAAAATTCAACACCAAGATTTCACTATAAATATATGTTTAGGTTACCTGAATCCAAACAAAGCACTTGCAGTACAAGGTTTTGTGTGTGTTAGCATTTTTGCTAACATTTATTATAGATAAATGTTGTAAGAATAGTCTGTAGAAGAGTGGATCAAGTGTCATGTGAATGTAACACAGATTTCATTAAATCAGATTGCACCTTAATTGGCACCATTCCATTTTTACTAATGTTTAACAGAACTGGTGATGCTCTGCAGCATTCATTTTTACAAAGATATGAGATTCCCCAATGTTTTAGTTACTTTTGGTGGTAGCTTTTACATTGTTTTAATATGAGGAAACATTTTAAGATATGCCCAGGCACACTTGGCATCCTGGCACATGCTATGAAATGTTAAAAGAAAGTTATTTAATCATGGCATTAAACATAAAATAGAAGAGCACTTATGATCATCAGTCACGTTGCAGATGACTAGGAATATGTTCAACACATTTAGGGTAGATAAACATTATACTTCCTTGGTAGATATCCAATCCCCAATTCCCCACATGACAAGTCATGATAACCATTATACCACTCAGGAAAATAAAAAAACTACGAACCGTCTGCGCGCTGTTTTTCCTGTCCACGTCGTTGGCACTCGTTGCTGTCTGCCACTATCATAGAAAGGCGCGGATGAAACCATACAACATTTTTAAAACTACTTTTAAAGGATGGATAGTGATGGATAGTTTCTTAAAGAGGTGCCAAAAATTTATGGACAATGACGGTGGACAGTTTCAGCATTTCCTTTCATAAAGTTGGTAAGTAAAGCCTTTAAAAGTAGTTTTAAAAATGTTGTATAGTTTCATCCACGCCTTTCTATGATAGTGGCAAATGGCAATGAGTGCCGAGGACGCGGACAGGAAAAACACTGTGCAGGCGGTTCGTAGTTTTTTTGCTCACCCTGTAGCACTCCATAAACACACTACAATCCAATGCAGTGGCCCCACTTTTGTATGTACCATAGTTCTTTTCCACCTCTAATGGTAAAACAAAAATGTTTTGAGTTCCTTGGCTGAGGCACATTCAATTTCTTTAGATTATATTACAATAGCATTCATAACAGGTGAAAGTGAGCAGTATTATCTTTAGAAGATTCAAAACCCAAGCACATGCAGCATCAGCAATATAGACTTATAAACTTTTTGTGGCCCATTATTTTCTTCTTAAAGTGTACCTCTACTCTGAAGTGGTATTGTTTCAGCTCAAGATTGCTCTTATTACAACTGCCATTAATATGCTGCTGTAGCTTTTAATTAATGGTTAATTCTTAAATAGAAAACATGACCACATTCTGCAAGCAATTGACCTTTTGATACAGAATTTGGCTATTTGTTCTCAAAATGCTTTGAAATTGAACTTTAAACACAATTCCAGCCATAAACTGGTCCCACTTTTGGCATATACAAACTTAAACTTTCTGCTACTAGAAGCATGATATGCTTTTTCTTTATATGCACAAAATCTATAATAGACAAGTAGTCAATATTATGCCTTGTATTTAAACAGGGCATGTTTTGGGAATATTTCTTCCCATCCTCAGCTTTGAAGTGAATGTTGAGAGAACCATAAATACTTATTTGGAGTTTAAGTAGTGTACTAGACATTTTTGACATATTGAGGAATTTATGTTGAGCTGCAGGAGGGACATTGATAAGTTCATAACAATATCTGTGCTTTTCAGGATATTACTTTCCCCCTTCCATAGCTGAAGATGATAGCAAAAGTTTGCAAAGTATGCTGTAAGCAAATATAAGTGAAGTATGAAGTGTCAAAAAATCAACCTCTTATCAACTCATTTCTGACTCCAATTTTACTCTAAGAAATTTCTTTTATGCAATACATAAAATATTACTTACTAGAGCTTAGCTCCAAGAATTTGCTTTATGCTTTGGCAAAAAGTGGAAATCTTCAGGCACAGGTCCAAGCAACATTTCACTAGAAAAAAGAATATATTATTTAAAACAAAGCACAAAATAACAGCAAAGTTGTATCCATATGCTACAAAGAGAATTCACAGAATGTTTCACTACAACTGTATATTTTTATTTAGGTATTATTACAATCACAAGGAAAAGTTAGCTTAATCTCCCGAACTATTTGTAGGTGAATAAAACTTGAAAAACTCAGTGTCACAGAGTTTGGCTGTCCGTGCTGACACTCTTTTTACTTAGTTACTATGGTTATAACCACCAACCAGCAGTAAACTTATCTTGTGTGATCCAAGAACCAAAACCTGGAAGTGATACAAGTGAAGTGCAAATGATTTAGTATTATCTTGTCTGATTTTCATAATGTCTGGCAAAACTCCACAGCAAACTCAATATTACATCCATTGCAAGTACCTTTATTACCACGCTTCTAGTCATATGCTCAGGTTCTTTATATACAAAACTTCCAGAAATTGTTCTTATTTATTCTAATTCTGTGTGGGTCACAGATGGTAAGCTGAATCTGAACAAAAACTTCAATGCTACACCACTCTTTTCACTTGAGCTACCAAGTTTCCATTTGCAGCCCACATTTGGTTACTGACACTATACTGACAATTTCTACAGTTCTATTTGTTTGCAAGGCACAAAAAGATGCTAGCATTTTATAATAAAATGTGGTTTACTGTTCTGAACAACCAATCTACCTGGAGCATTTGCATTTTTTTTTAAATGAATAACCTAACATTACCGACATTAAAATTTCTTAAACAACAAATATAGTAAATTGGGGTAACTTTGAGATAATGTGTAACTTTCAGCCTTTGTCAGGAAGAAAGCTGAAAGTTGCTTGTTGCCCTAAAGTTACAACCCCTATCTCTCCTCTCAAAGTTACCCCAATCTATGGTGTTGATATTCTGGTTTTACAGAAAAGTCTGGATACAGGTTCATGACATCTGAAGGTAATATAGAACATTTGTGCTATCAACAAAATCTTGCATGCTCAACCAGCGAGATATCTTGGATTACATTTGGATGGCAAAATGAACTGGAGAATGCACATAAATAATTTAATTTGAAGATTCTGTGACAGACTGAATAAAGCAAAACACCTCATCAAAGATTCTTCTTCTTCACTTCACCTAAAAAGAATAATATACTTATCACTGATTAGATCTATAATGATGTATGGCTGTGCCATGTGGGATCTACAACTAATTAATTAATTAATTAATTAATTAATTAATTAATTAATTAATTAATTAATTAATTTTGAAGATTGAGAAGCTAGTAACAGTGATATATCTTAATTTAAAATAGAGAGAGTTGAAAGTTTTAACTCAAAAACATGCTGACGATGGGAGTAATCCGTTCTCCCGAAACGCATTCAGGTAAGAACATTTTAGTGATGTAGTGTAACAACCTTCAACTCTCTCTATTTTAAATCTACAACTAACTCTCAAATAAAACAGAGTTACACTATACAGAATCAGGCACTTAGACCTATATGTTATGGTACATCTACAATAATAACCTACACAGAGACTTAAATGTACCCACTGTGGAATCAACATTACACCCCTGTTATGCATGTCTTTACCATTCATTGGAGGACTACTTTTCCCTATATGCTTAGGGACACCCGGCCGACATAATCCAAGAACGAGAGGGACACGTGCGTAGAGGTGCAAGTGGAAGGGAGGAAACAGCTGGTGTGACGTCACCAAAGAGATGCGTCATACCCAGTGAACGAGAGAAGCAAGAGGCGTTGACCCTGGTGGCAGCTGATCGAGAAAAACAGATGATCGCGAGTGGAAGCGGCCTCAAAGTGGTGTCAACCCCAGAAGGAAGTATCCTGGAATTAGAGGAGGAGAAAGAAGATCCGGCGGCGCAGGAGAGGAAAACTAGATATAGGGCAAAGTTAGAAAAATACAGAGAGGGAAGAAGGGATTCAAGATAGGGTCTAGATTTGAAGGTGGTGTCATTTAATGTGGAAGGGCTAAAATCGAAAGTGATAAATGGCAAAGTATTTGAAGTGCTAAAATTAGGTGAAATAATGGTAATGGTGGAAACTTGGTTGAATGAAAGTGAGAAGATAGATGTGGTAGGATATGACTATATAGGGGATCATGGTAAAAGGAAAAGCAAAAGAGGGAGGGCCTCTGGTGGTATTGGAGCATTCATTAACAAGAGTAGTGGAATAAATGTGTGTGAAGTGTTGAGTATAGAGAAAGGCCAAATAATGTGGATAAAGATAAATAGGGCGAAGGGGATGGAAGTTTGTATAGGATTAGGCATAGTCTATAACCCACCAGAAGTCTCGGAATTTTATAAGGACAATTTATATATAAGACTGAATGATAGTATGGAAGAATTAAGAAGCAAAAATCCTAACATAGAGTTCACTGTAGTAGGGGATTTTAATGCAAGAGTAGGGGAATATAATCCAAGAAGTTTAAATGTAGAAAATGAATGTATCTGGGGAAAAAATGAGGAAAAGGGGAGGAGAAGTAGAGATAAAGTGATAAATGCAGAAGGTAGAAAGTTAATAGAATTCTGCAAACAGAATAATTTAATAATATGTAATGGGTACAAAGGAGAGGACCAGTGGGGAGAGTTTACATTTGTAAGTGTAATCGGTCAAAGTGTAATAGACTATATGATATGTAGTATAGGAGTCGAAGAGGTGATGGAAGAATTCAAGATTATGAACATAATAACAAATAGTAGTCATTTTCCATTAAAGATGAAAATAAGACTTGGGTTATGTTACAAGATGAAAAATTAGCATTAAAACAAATCAGAAGTTACAAATGGAAAGAGGAGAACGTAGAGCAATTTAGGTGTAATTTAACTTCAAAGTATGATGAATTAAGGAAACTTGGTATTATAGAAGCATTACAATGTGGGAGGATAGAGGGAGCATTGGAAAGGCTAGAATCGATGGTTAAGTGGGCAGGTAGCAGGATGGAAGTGAAGCCTAAAGTGAATGAAAATCAGTGTGGGTGGTATGATGAAGAGTGTGGAAAGGCTAAGAAAGAAGTGATGAAAGAAATGGATAGATGGAGAAGGTCAGAAGAGGAAGATAGGCAAATTTTTTTAGCAAATAAAAGGGGTTATAAATGTCTACTAGATGAGAAAAAGAAGGATTGGCAGCAAAGAATGGGAGAAAAGATTAAGGAGGCGGTCAGAGGGAAAGAAAATAAATATATATGGTCAGTTGTTAAGGAAATGTACAGAAAGAAACAGGTAGTTAATAAGATAACACCAAGGGAATGGAAATATCATTTAGAAGGTTTATTGGGGGGAGGAAGAGTTCAAAAAAGTGAAGTATATTAGGGAAATTTTGAGAACAGAGTGGACCACTTAGACAAAGAGATTACAACCATGGAGATAGAGTATGAAATAAAAAAATTAAAACAGAGGAAGACTACAGGGGCCGATGGAATTCCGGGAGAATTTTGGAAAAATTTTGGGGAGTTAGGAGAGGGTATAAAGTTGTTGACACAGCTATTTAACAGAATCAAAGAGAAGAAAGTGATACCGGAGAGCTGGAAAGTGAGCATTATTGCACTATTGTATAAAGGAAAGGGAGATACAAATAATCCAAGCAACTACAGAGGAATTAGTTTATTATCTATATTAGGCAAAATATACACTGGTATATTAGCTAGAAGATTATACGAGTGGGTAGAGAGGGAAGATAAGCTATCAGAATACCAAGCAGGTTTTAGGAGAGGAAAAAGAACAATAGATAACATAATGATAATTCAAACCATAGTAAACAAATACTTAAGAAATAAAAGGGGTAGGGTATACATATTTTTTGCAGACTTCAAGAAGGCTTTTGATACTATAAACAGAGAGGCTTTGGTATATAAATTGAGGAACAAAGGAGTCAGCACTGCATTCATCGAGGGGATACAAAAATTGTATGAAAGAATTAAATTTAGTGTAAAATGTGGAAGAAATAGTACTACTGATTATATACAGCAAAATTTAGGTCTGAGGCAAGGTTGTAAACTCAGTCCAATATTATTTAATTTATTTATAGATGATATTTTAGATAGAATAATGAAAAGTAATAAACACTGTCCAGTCATAGGGAAAAAGGAAATACCAGGGTTATTATTTGCAGATGATCTAGTAGCTGGGGCAGTAACAGTGATAGGGTTGCAACATGCTATCAATGAAATTGCAAAATTTTGTATGGAATGGGGGCTAAAGGTGAATACAAAAAAGTCCAAGATAATAGTGTTCAAGAAAGGATCAAAATTAATAAGAGAGGAAAGATGGTATATAAATGGAGAGCAAATAGAGGTGGTAAAAGAATTTGATTACTTGGGGATTAGATTCTCAAGCAACGGGAAGTGGGAAGCACAATCTAAATATGTACAATTGAAAGGAAAGCTAGCGATGAAAGCTGTTAGAGTTTGCTTGTGCAAAACACCCACGCTAACAATGAACTGGTTGGAAAGGCTATATAAAGCTGTAGTAGAGTCAAAAATGTTATATGGAATAGAAATATGGGGGGTGGCAAAGGGATGGATTAAGATTGATATAGTCCATAGAATGTTTTGTAAAGAAGTTTTGGGTTTACCCAAGAGTTCACCAAGGGGCGTGGCACTGGCAGAGCTAGGAAGGGTAGGGAGAAAAGTTATAATAGTGGAAAGAATTTTGAAGTATTGGTATAGATGTTTAAATTTAGAAGATAATAATATATTAAAAGAATGTATACAGTTTCAAAAAGCTGTCCTAGGAGAAGAGTGTTGGTTAGGAGAGATGGGAAATGTCCTAAAAGAAATTGGCATGAGGAATATTTTTCTATTAGATAAATATAATAACAGTGGGTTTTGGAAAGAAGTGAGATTGAGGGTGGAAGATATCGAGAAACAAGAGATATGGGCTAGTTTTGAGGATAAAAGATCATTGATCTTGTATAAATCAGTTAAAAGAAATTGGGGAAGGGAGAAGTATGTAGATATATGTAATCAATTTGGTAGAATAGGTCCTGCGTGGATGCGCACAGGAGTAATATTTTTAAAAAGGAATGGATATAATTGTTCGGGGAGATGTATTATGTGTGATGAATCAGGTAGTACTTTTCATTATCTAATAGAATGTGATAAGGTTAAAAGGTGGAGAGAGGTTATATGGAATAAAAAATGGGATAAGCTAAACAAAGAAGCAGTAGCATTAAGAATGTTGGGAAGCACAAAAGTAGAAACAATTAAAATGATGGGGACATTTTTAGGCAACACAAGGGATAAGTGGATAAGGAGCTTAAGAAAGGTACAGCTGAACGAGCATAGTTTGTAAAGTGGAGAGATGGTATAGTAGCTTTATCCCATATATACAGCCTAGGGGCTAAATATGGGGGAGCTAGAAAACTGGTGCACTAGACATAAGTTTTAGATGTAAGCTTTATTTGTATTATTGTAATAATGATGATGAAATAAAATATTACATAGTACATAGTATGCTTAGGGACAGTCATAGATAAGGCTGCTACCTCAAATCATGTAACTTTATGTAATTACACACCTGTATTCATCATGAGCAAATTGTATTGCACATTACTGTATAATAAAAGTTTCTGCATTAAAATAATAACAACCATGATAATGATAATCATAATAACAATGATGACAATGATAATTTTAAAAAAGAATTGCACTGCAGGTTTAATGCACATACACATATCCTGCCATGGTAGCTCAGCAGGTGGAGCAATGGTGCGGAAAGCTTACGATCTGTGGTTCAAGTTCTGGCCATGGCACTGAACTTTTCAGGATTCAACTTTACAACTTGGAGCCTTCACAACCATTAACAAAATTAATCCTAATTGCTTTTGGCAATAATTCTAGAATATTTGAGATCATTTTGAAGGTTTACCAGGGTAGTTGAATCAGATGAGATTTAATGTGCATAAGGGCATCTCACCAAAAACAGTCCACCAGTAAAGTACCTAACACTGAAGTCCTAGCATTGCATTCTTCAAATCTGATTCAACTTCCCAACTTAATACCTACATACCAGTGATACATAACAGTTAAAGTAGAAAATTTGATGTTGTTGTTATTATACAAGTAATCAAAGTTGTGTACTCAGTTTGCATGTAGCTAAAAAATAATATAAAAGGTTAAAAATTCAGACCTGATTTTAATCCAATCTGAACAGTTACGACTAGCCATTAGGGTTTCCAGATCATCTCTTCCACGAAAGTATGGTGGCCGGTCATTTATCTGCTGAGGTGGGTATTCTAGCAGACCAAGAGGAATATAGCGATATAAGAAGGATAACCACTCTAGAAGAAATCTCCGTGTGTTTTCTACTCCCTAGAAAAAATTCCAAATTCACAGTAGCAGATATTTACTGTAATAAAATGTGTTGTGAAAAACCAATACAAGACTGATATAAAATTGTTGGATGTAAGTCTGTAAGATAGTCTAGAATATTATTTAAATCTTACTTTAGTATCAGAACCCCAGTGCTCAAGACCGTAGTTAACATAGCGGCGTAGAATTTCAAATCGCTCCGAGCTGGAGATATCTTTGGCTTGGCCTTCTTTGATCTCTGAGAATATCCAAGGTTTTATTAAAGCTCCACGGCCAATCATGACTCCTGAAATGTTTGGAAAGTTGTCCAGAGCTTCACGATAGTCCTCCCAGCTCAGTATATCTCCATTTCCAAATACAGGCGTTGGATATGCCAATTGTGCACACTCCTCAACATAGGCCCAGTCAGCACTCTTGGTATATCGCTGTTCACGTGAACGCCCATGAACCTACACAGATATATAGGGATGTGTAAAAGTGACATTGTTTTTACTTCTTCACCTTCACATTATCTGGTATATTTAAAAACTGAAATATATTTTCATGCTTATAAGCTTTAATCAGTATTCTCGTATTTGTATACAAATATCTGCTGTTATATAAGTGAAACAGATAGAATCTAATAAATGAATAGCTAATGATAAGTATATTCCATATTTAAAATATCAGGAAACTGCTGTTAAATTACAACTAATTTATAAAAACTGTGGCTAGGCAGGAAAGAGATCAAAGCTACAGACACTTACAGGAATATTCTAGAAATATAAATCTCAAAAGCAGGAACAATCAAGTACTCTGGAAGGAAACACACCTTAAACTCAGGGCACATTTTATAAGGATAACAATTAGGCATGGTAATGCTGATGTAAGATCAAGTGCTTTGATAACTGATTTGTAGGAGGCAAGCAAAGCAAACTGCAAGTCCAGCTGCAAGCACCTGGACTATATTCACTCTTAGGTTAATCCACGGCAAAACAAACCCATGTGATCAGTGCACCGTGGTGCAACATGGTAGCAATGCATGCAGGAAAGTAGTCCCATGCTAATCTCTGAATTTTAGAATGAATTTAGCCTTAAATAGTATAATATTCTATACAAATACCTAAGGTTTTATTTAATGCTGATTTATACCATAAAACAGAGCTACAAGTCCCATGACGCAATTCGTATGAGTCACCTGACATCCGGGTAGGTGCAGAATATTGTTTACAGCCAGAAACCAGCGGTTGTGTTTAGTATCATGAAGGACAGTGAATTCGCTCTTGTGTTTTTGTCGAATTACGTAAAGCGTCAGCCACGCAAACCATTGACTAGTGGTGAAAAAACAATAGTGTTGAATCTGATTATAAGTTATGTGAGAAATATCCAACACTTTCCGCGAAAGAAATGGTAAAATTAACTTCTGAGTTCACCGATGTTTCGAGTACAAGTATAAACAGTGCTTGTGCAAAAAATCTGAAACGAGAATAGTGGTTACACTTGGGAAAAAAGAAAGTATATGAAATACCCGATGCAAGAATGTAGTGATTTTAAGAAGAATGCAATTCGCGGAACAGTGCACAATTTCTTTTTTAAAATGAGCCGCCAACAGTTAATAAAGTGCCGCTTCCAGAGAGTGAATAAATTAGGTTATCGCATACCTGTTACTTTATTTTTCGCTCATTTATTTTAGAATTAACTATTATATGTGCAAACGTTTATTTTGTTGCAACTATCAATCTTATCACCTTTAACCCTTAACAGAATATGCTAGTCACCGTTTCAGTTGCCGAAATAAGCACTCTGTTCTTTTTTGCACTACGTGCTGCTTGTACTCGCCACATGGTCTGAAAGTGTGATAGTATTTCTAGTGCGAATGGCAGAAGGATACATTATAGCGGTGCACTGGTCACCTGGGGTTTGTTTTGACGTGGATCAACCTAAGAGTGAATATACTATAGTAACATGTGGAATATTGTCAAATCAACAGTGTTGTCTTTAGTTCAAGCCCCAAGATAAGATAAAGCACATGGGTAAATCAATAAATATCTGCACTTTATTTTTATCATTTATTATAAAAACAATATAACATTTACAATTACCTCATTTATGACATGCCCCCCCCCCCACTTCTGGAAGCACTTTGTCCATCTTGATACTCACAGAAAAAAAGTTTTTTTGGTTGAGCAGCATGCCTTGAAACTCAGTTTCTCAATAGTTTGAGCAGCGTAAATGCACATTGTCATGCAACAAAACAACTGCTTCTGACAATAGGCTTCTACATTTGGTACAAATTGCAGGCTTCAGCTCATTGCTCAGTACCTCACTGTAACATGTGCTGTTTATTGTCGCGTCCTCCTCCAGGTAATGTTGCAGTATTGGCTTTGTGAGTTCCAGAAAAGTGCAAGCATCCCTTTACCTATGGAATTTCTTTTTGAGTGGAAGTCAGCATGTTTCCATCTGGCATTTACTTTCTGGTTCAAAATGATGGATCTAGGTTTCAAAAATGCTTCACCTTTGTTAGCATAGCATAGTACAGCATTATGGTTTGGCTGATGGACACACTATTTCGCTTATGTTCAGCGAGATGTTTTGGGCCCCATCTTGTACAGACTTTACAAAAGCCATACCTGCTATGAACAATGTCATATGCAGAACCATGACTAGTTTGCATACAGTTTTCCACTTCATCAATAGACATTCTTCGTTATTCTGAATCATGACATAGATTTGCTAAATGTTAATACAGTGGAATCTCGTTAGCACGTTCCTAATTAACATGTTTTCCCGTTTATTACATTGAATTATAAACGTCCCGGTACCAAATCACCAAATGTAATAAATAACGTTTGTTTAGTACATTTTCCCGATCCCGCTTACTACGTTTGAAGTTTGACGTCCTCATTCACTGTTTTGGCCAATCCTTGGCCAATCCAGTGGGAGTAGGCGCTTAACACGTTCAAAGTTTGACATCCTTGGTCACGGGGTGGATACCGGCAGCCAATCACACGCATGTATATAAATATTTGTGTGACACGATTTATGTGGGCGGGATAGAAAATGCTTTACCCAACGATAGTTTCTATTGTTAAGTGTTGACCAAACATACATAGATTGTATTTTAACTTTTCATTTGCAATGAAAAAAGAAAGTGTAGTAAATAACCAACACTGAAAAACTGAAAATCCTTGAAGTATAACCACAATCCAAATATGAAACATGTGGATATAATGCGGAAGTTAAACATTCCTCCGTCAACATTGAACACGATTGTTAGCAAACCTAAATTGATTAAAACTGCTTTTAAAGAAGGGAAAAATGCTAAAACAAAACTTTCCTCTTGGAAAAATAGGATCAGAAGAGGATCGGAACGAAATTTGTTGCATGTAAACACCTACCTATTCAAATTGTATTGAATATGCCAAAGATGCTATCATCTATTGTACTCGTAACACGATGCATGCTCATAATATTCTTTTCTTTTTTAGCGGAAATTGTTATCACATGTGTAATTAAACCCACAGCAAAGCCACTATTGTGGCTTCCATAATTTGCAATTTATTTTTCAAAAACGTTCATAACCTCAAAAATCCAAGTTGACCAACATAAAAGCTTGAATTATTTATTCTCGGGCTTTGTGTATCCAAATCCATTTGATCAATATTGAATTTAACAGGGAAACACAGATCGTATTCAGTATGAAATTGTACTCAAAATCGATTTCAATTGCCCATGTAGACGTACTATTTATTAGATTTTATTACATAACTATGTTCTTAAATTTCAAATTTTGCATTTTCGTTAACACGTTTTCCCGCCTATGACATCCAAATCCTTAGGTCCCTGCAAAAACGTACTAACGAGATTCTGCTGTATTACAATGAATGTGGATGAGTGGCTTGCTCTCTTTTCTACTTTCACACTTGTTGGACCATTTTTTAACTTCTCAATCCACACAGTTCACTACAGTAAAACATTCTCCCAATATTTTGTGAAAAGTCATCTATGTATTTCAGCTCCTGTTATACTTTCAAGTCATAAAAACCAGATTACTATATGCTGTTGATAAGAGCTTCTCGGGTCACCAGCCACTCATAGTAGGCCAAATGAGTTGCAGGAGAGCTATGAAAGAATTATCAAATGAATAAAAGAAATTAATGATTTAGAGCAATGCAAGCTATAATCTTAAATTTTTACAGGTGTTAACTGCAATGCATAAATAACTGTTATGAATTGAGAAGATTACATTCATACATTTTAAGTACGTTTTCTGTACTTTATGGTAGGTAAAAGTAAGCCATATTGAGCCAAATGCTGCCCAATTCACCTGTTTGCAGCCATGCACTTTTTTTTTTAAATATATTGTTACTGATCTCTAATGAGAAAAAAAGCACAATAAACATTATAACTATTAAAAACAAAAGCACTATTAATTGTGAAGCTATTTTAATTTTAATTGTTTTAAAATATCAATGAGTCAATGTTCACAAACGGTATTTAAGTGTGGACATCAACTCATTCATATTTTTAAAAAGTGTTAAACATTATTTACACTGCTTTGAATTCAATGCTAAGGAGAATTGGTGTATTGCATACGTCTTTTGAAATTTTCCATTTTTTTCACGGATAAAAGATAAAAGTTTACAAATGGAAGCAAACTTTTTAAAATTCCTACCAATTAGCTTATGAAAAATCACTCAATACTCCTATAAACCTCTTTTATGCAGTTTTTTTAAGTATTCAGTTTTTTCATGAATTCTGATTTGCAGATTTTCCAGGTATCTGGTTTCCCCCGCCATTCATTCCACCAATTTCTCCATCATCACCTTTCCTTTCATCCATTTCACCTTCATTTCATATCATCTTCCTCATTCTCATACCTGGCTATGGGCCGATCCCCCATTCTGGGTTCTTCATTCTCTGATTCAATGTTCGTCTGCTCCTCGACAGATCTCTGACCCTATGCACAGTTATAAGTCCTAAGGGTGTAAACCCTACATACAAGGAGGGTAAGCCAACTAAGTAGGTCATTAAGTATTATACACTTCACTGTTACTTGATGAAGTTTACTTTACATTATTTATCCTCATTTACACTCATAGATTTAAAAATTATAATAGGGTGCAAACTTTAATGACCACTAGGATATTATTGGATTAAGCCAAAGCATTAATAAAATAAAATCCAACACTTTGAGAGTTGTCAGTCAGGTGGCTGATTCCTGAGAGGTGAAAGTATCTTTAAATTTTAGATTTAATTTAAATTATTGTTGAGTCGGCTGTAACACTAATTTCATTTCCTTAAAATTTAATTTCGAACATGTTTCAGAATGCTGCTGCCATCTTCAGCCTTGAACTCACTGGTGACATTGAAGATAAAATTACTGGCATTGGATGTGGAGGTGGCATCATCTGGTTTCCTTGCGATGAAACTGCTGGGGAGGAATGGGATTTCAAAAGTATATTACATGTTCTTTTCTTTTAACGATGTGGATATTTTCCCAGAGTTTTAGTTCAGGGGGCATACTGAAGCTTCTCAATAATGTGACTTGGATTGAAGTCATGGTTGATAGTCCAGAAATGGTTTGCTACAGCTGATTTGTCTATTTGTTTGGTAGTAATGCAATTTAAATGTTCTTTTCTTCTGGTTTCAATCTTTCTTTTGTTTTTCCTAAATGCTACAGGTTACACTTTTCTAGTTAATTAGGTACATGGCTGATCTTTGCTCTGATGGTGTTTTATTCTTCAAGGAGAAGCAAGCAAATACAAGTAGACAAATTGGCTGTAGTGAACCATTTCTGGACTGCCAATCATGACATCCAACCAAAAGCCATATTATTGAGAAATATCAATATACCCACTGAACTAAGAGTTTGGGTAAACATCCACATCATTAAACGAAAATACCATATAATGAACTCTGAAATCCTGCCCTTAACCCTAAGCATTTTATCATATGGAAACCAGATGATATCACCTCCACTACTAGTAATTTTGTTGCCAGTTGGACCGAGGCTGAAGATGGAAATAAATGCTTCTGAAACATGTTCCAAATAAATGTTAAGTGAAGTTAAGTATTACAATCGACTCAACAATCATTTAAATTATTTTTTTCTTCTTCTTTTTAGCAGAATAAGGACTATGGGTATTTAATATTTGAAACTATCAGAAACAGAGCACACGAAAGAATACAAAAAAAAAATCATAGAAATTGCAGAACTGAATGGCTAAAAACTGTTTGGTTGTAAAAAAGATAAGGAGAGCTAAAAAGAACAAACACCTGAAAAAAACTACCAACCTTACAATAAAAGAAAAAGAAAGAGAGGGAATAAACTTCAACAAATTTGCATTCCACCCAAATACCTTTGGCCACTTCAAGAAAATCTTAAAAAGCACAACATTCAGATAACACCAGTCAATATATATTCCTTGAAAAACGTCTTGAATTCAATAACAAAGGACACCCCACACAAAAAGTCTGCCATATACAAAATTGAATGCAACAATTTTGAACAGTTCTATGTAAGTTAAACAAAGAGGAATTTGGAAATTAAAGCTAAAGAACACTACAGGCAATTAAAACATATATTATAAAAATCAGCAATGGCTGCTTATTTCTGGAATAAACATCATGATTTAAATCCCATTCCTATACTCTTAATGCAATTAACAAAGCAACATGAACTGACTACTTGAGAGCAAATCTACAATAGGAAAAACAAACAGATTTTTCAATTTTGAAATTCTACCAAGAGACTTTTTCAGTTAGTTCCTGGAATCACCACAAGAGGGCTATAAATCACCTACATCAACATACAAGGGCTATCCCAGAAGTACCCAACCTAACAAAGAAAACTCAAAAGCTTTGGGAAAAAGCATCTTTATTTCTCTACATAGTCTCCTTTCAGCTCGATACATTTTTCCCACCAATGTTCAATAGCTTCAATACTCTGTTTATAGTAAGAACCATTGAGTTTCGCAAAATAGCCACAACTGCAGACTCCACCTCTTCATTGTTGGCAAATCTTTTAGCACTAAGCCATTTCTTCAACATTGGAAACAGAAAATAATCAGAGGGAACTAAATCTGGCAAATAGGGTGTATGAGGAAGCAATTTGAACTTTAACTCATTGATTTTGGCCATAGCGATAATGGATGTGTGAACTGATGCACTGTCTTGATGGAACAAAACTTTCTTTTTCACTAAATGCGGCCATTTTTTGCTTGACTTCATTACTCAAACACTACAATAAGTTTGCATAATACTTGCCATTGAATTGCTTTTCCTTTTTGAAGATATTCAATCAAAATTATCCACATGCATCGCAAAAAACTGACGCCATGACTTTGCCTGCAGGTAGAATTGTCTTCACTTTCTTTGGAGTCGATTCTCCCCTTTCAATCCACTGTTTTGACTGTTCCTTCATCTCAGGTGTGAAGTGATGGACCCATGTTTCATCCATGGTTATGAATGACACAAAAACTTGGCTTTATTGCAGCAAAACATCACCAAACACTCGACTGAAAGATCCTCATGATGCTGTTTTTGTTCCATTGTGAGTAAATCAGCATCCATCTTGCGCACAGCTTTCTCATGTCCAAATTTTCAGTCAGTATATAATGTACAGCATTTTTTTGAAATGCCTAAGATGTCTGCTAGCACGAGCACTTTCAGTCAACAGTCATCCAATACCATTTTGTGAATTTTCTTCACAATTTCTGGTGTGGTCACCTCATTTGGTTGGGCATGTGATGTTCATCTTGGCAGCTCATATGGCCTCACCTAAACTCTGCCACCCAATATTTTACTATAGTAAACGAAGGAGCAAACTCCCCCAGAGTAGAACCTCGCTCACCTTTAATATTAGTTGGAAAAAATGAAAGTATTATATCACATAACAATAACCAGTTTTATCCATGTTTATAAGTTCACTGAGAGTGCTTACTATTGATGAGTGCCAAACAAATACTAAAAACGTAGCATTGTCAAACTTCAAACTTAAGCTTTATAAGGTTGGTATTTTCTACTACAGTCATTTATTTGAAGCAACAACTGCTATCTATATGCTAGGTGAAGTACTTCTGGGACTTCCTTGTACAATAAATCAGCAGTAAAACTTAGGTTGAAAATGAAGACAATTGATCTCTGAAACATGTTCCTGGTTATTGGTGTAAGTTGTGTATAAAGACAACTAATCAACTAAAATTCTTCCCCAAATTTAAATTATTCTTTCACTTCACCGTCTTAAAGTTCTAGCTTCCAAATTAATTTTGATTCAATTTTATTAATCTTTAGGATACAATGCCTTCGTTTTATACCAAGGCCACAACCACCTTATATGCATATCAGCCGAGATAGCAGCGACCTCAATATTGTGCCAATGCACAGCAGCATCACAGGACATGTCAAGGGTATGTTTATAAGCTATGAGGTGTCTCAGTCATAGCTTTGTCTTTGTGTTGTAAAGCGTTTTGACAATACGTGTGTTGTGTGTGATTTCCTTAGGAAAGTTATTCTCTTATTAGTCCACGGAAATGCCTACCACAAATTCATGCTTGAACAGCATATTTTTATGTACGATACAAACATGAAAACTGAATCAAGTAGACTAGGAGTGGAAAATTTTAGCATCCTGGTTATCCAGTTCCAGGTAGAAAAACTGTGAGAAGTTTGGTCAATAAATTTAGAACGGGATCGGTAAATGCTAAAAAATAAAGTTTATAGGAGCAATCCCCACAATATAGAAGAACTTAAGGACAATATAAAAGCATAAATTATGAACATTTAGCAAGAAGAACTTGTGAATGGTAATTTCATCTGACGATGTCTCTACGCACATGGACACCACTTTCAACAAGGTTAGTACTCAATACATATATGTTACCAACACTTGTGAGTAACGCGGGAGTTATGGAACAGAAAACCCCACAGTGTAGTAGACTGTGTGCAGAGCAAGATTCGCGCGATCTGCGGCCTTGGCATAAAATGAAGGCATTGCATATTTTAATTACAGATTAGAAATTATCATTACTGTCTGCCATAGAGTACTTTTACTAACTGAAATGTAAAATAACCTAATGTATCTAAAATATCAGGAAATGTCATACATACAGTGACTAGAGATGCACCCCATTCACTAAAGCTAGGCATCAGTGTATGAGCCACACTTTTATCTGCATAAACTCCAGTCCTGGTCTTAATAGTGAGTGGCAATGAGAGTACACTATTCATGCTGCTCACTATAGACCCCAAAACCTTTTCTCGACGCAGTAACGCACTTCCTGCTCCCTGAAAATAATCACAACAATGGCATAAAGATTATCTAATTTCACAACAAAGAAAAACTGTAATCACTAATTTTTAGTCACATAAATATTACAAACACTTCTGTGACTAGTATAACACTCACTTTTGTGAGGTAGTAAATATCTTAATCAGTAAGGCCACCTAAACATTTCCCGTTAGAAAGTAACAATAGTTCTGAAACTGCTTGCATGGATTCTTACCAGCACTTTTCTTGATTCCATTTGAGCAAAAAAAAAAAAAAAAAAAAAAGAATAAACTTAGCACAGAATAATTATACCCAATCACACAATCCTTCCTCTGCCATTCATGTTCCAAACATACCAGGATGAGATTGCAATATTTTGAAGCTGCAAAGTTTGCAAATTATGATAAACCCTCTACTTCTGTGTTAATTTGCATCTACAAAAATACAAATTTTATACCCTGTAGTTAATGTTGTCATGAAACTTGAGGCAGTTTTTATATCACAACACTGTGAATGCCAGAGTGATTGTAGTGTAAATTAACATTATTGTATGACAATGATTTGAGATGTTTGTTAACTACAAGCATTGTTAGGAAATAAGTTTACAGGGCCTCACTGAAACTGACAATAGGAGCGGGTAACAATGAAGCGATGGGGTGAGATGTTTATCAATTAGAAGAGACAAACAAATGACGTCAGGGTAGCGTGCCTTTCTTTAGAAATGGAGGGAATATCTTCCCTAGAGCATATGTGTTTGTAATTTTAATTGACTTATGACATAGATGCTAATGTTGGCGCAATTTATTAACCAATAGCAGCTCTGTTATAATGTTTAGGTATATCGGGGTGAGGGAGTATAAATTCTTAAGCCGGGGGCAGGTATCGCGCAGTTCTACAGAATCATTCACAAGGCAAACGTCACACAGTTCTAAGAATTCTCTCTTGCGAGTTACACGTAAGGTAGTTCTAAGAAAGCATTCACGAAGCACATTACGCAATTCTACAGAATCTCTCGCGTCGTAAAGTTAGTTACAAAATGTGAAATATGCGAATTAATAGTGCGCGGCAAATAAGTGATTGTAGTTACATTCGAAAATATAACAGTTTCAGTCAGGTGTGTATCAAGATTAAATATGTGAAATTAATTAAGTGTGATGGCAATAAAAGTGTAAAAACAAATTCTTTTATTAATGTTATCTTTTAGTAACAACTCCTTTCCGTTTACACACCCTGTTCAAGAGATATTTGCTCGATTGAGTAATAATAGCTAGCCGGAGGACAAAGAACCCAAAATTCAAAATAGTAAAACAATAACAGGCGCTCAGCAAATAAGATAACACGAACAGATACCGTGACAAACTGCAAGGCTGACAAGTGAAGTTTTAATTTCATTAGAATTTACTGAGGCAGCTTCTGGAAGATTTTCATGTGATCTCAAAAAGCAATCACTGAGCCACACTTCATGATGTTATATCCTGTGTGGCTTCTACCACACCACAAGCAGCATTTGCTTTTATTATTTGATTTATTTCTTTCAGTCTTCACCATCCATCAAGAGTTTGAATGTTAAGGTGATATAGATAAGCATGCTACTGCTGTAATATAACAAAACCATAGAGATATCACCATATTCATTCATAAATACATGACATACATACTGAAGTTACAATACTCTCTCCTCAACATTGCACAGTAAACTATTCACTGCAGTTTCTGCAATGAACACAAAGTGACATCCAGCCACAGTGTGGATCAGTTCATTGTTCCCAATATAAATTGCATATATATCAAACACTAATCATGTGTACAATCATTTTATGGAATGGCACAAAGAAAACAGTTGTTTGCAGTATTTGCCAGTTTCTTTCCAAGCAATTCCCCTTGTTCAGGTAATTAACAATTAGAGTGTTCATCTCTTGTGCTCCTGAATTAAACATGCAGTACACTTGTCACTATGCACATTAACACTGTATACATATATACAAAATCAAATGCGAAGACTGCAACAAAATCTATCTATGGAAAACAAAAAGAAGCATTCTAACGTCTTAAACAACATTTCAGACTTACCAAATATAAGCCAAAAAAAAAAAGAAGAAGAAGAAGAAAAGAAAACAAACACTTTCTGAACCACAATTACAACATAGAAAATAGCATCTATGTTTTAAAACATTTCAACATGTAACAAAAAAGACAACACATGGGAAAAGATATTTATAAAAGAAACACGAAGCAGATTTAATGAATTTTCAAATTCCCACTGAAGACATAATCTACAAGTTCATCAGTGGTCCGGTCGAGCAGAGGATATCGAAGGTCAGGAATCAAAAACATTTCTAGCAGTCAACCATAGATGAGGAAGCAGCATGTCTGCTAAATTAAACATAATCTATAACAACAAAGATTAGTGAAGCTAGTTAAGTGTAAATTTAACTCAAGTAGTGTTCTATAAAACGATCATTTTGCTTCACTGCATACTACTTCCAATTTTAATTCTTACTTTATGAAATATTGCTTTACTCTGTGCAACTAATCGTGCATAAAAATTTAGAGGTATTAATTACTTTACATATATGCATGAATTATTTGTTTCTCTTTCTTAGCTTGAACTGTTTTTACAACATTCACATTAAAACTAAATGAAACATACTTTACACCTTTTTGAAAACATTTCTAAATGCTCACCTGTTCATATATGAGATCTACAGGACATCCTAAGTTGATATCAATAAAATCCACGTTAGCATTCTCTTCTAACAGTTGTGCTGCACGCGTCATAGTATTTGCATTCGTCCCACAAAGCTGCAATGATAAATCTCTGCTGCAATACTCATTTTACATTTGAAGGATGCGAAGAAAAATAGAGAATTCATGGTAAAAGGTACTGTAGCACATGAGAAGTGGACCCTGTTTCAGAGTTGGTTTTACTTATTTGTCTCGTTGCCTACTACATTATCTCCTCTTTCTCCTTGCAGCCAGCATTTAGCCTATTTTGTGCTTCAAATTTTCATTTCATCTCATAAATCATTGATAAACAATTTGCAGTTTCTGATATAGTAATTTTCATAGATGTTATATGATGGATAACAACCTAAGCACTGTAACATTCTCACAACCCTGAATATCTTTTAAAGCATGAATTTGATTTAACTGAAAGCTGGCATGTGATGCAAGTAAATATTAGGAATTACAAATTAATTTGATATCACTTCAGGTCTCAACAGAAGTGAACCTAACCCTTTTATTTCAAATAGAACATGCTGTTGTTTTGGCAATTTGAATCAGAATTACCAACTTACTGCCTACACATGTCTTAGTGTGAAACTGTGCTCCTGCCCCTCCTGGACATTCGATATATCCAACACTGGGAGGAAAGTTTCAAGTTGTTAGGTCTCATTTCCCATGAAGGCTGTTTATTTGCCAAACCTGCTTACATTTCTTTTTTTTAAGTGGTATTTAACACCCATTCTTACTACATATAGCACTGCAGACATTTTGTGTGTGCGTAGCTGTGGCATCAGAGGCGAGTTGTGGTAGAGGTTGAAACTCTCTGAATTTCATTTGGCTCTCTCCTTTTAGCTCTGCTAATTCTACACTATAAAGCTTTTCAACAGAGTTTTTTTAGTTTTGAGCCTTCGGTTCTTTGGTATTTGTAGCCATAAATCATTTATTAATGATTTCACAGTCTGCAAGCATCTAGTATTTTCCGTGAATGACAAAATCAGTGAGTGTTGAAAACAGTAATAATGTGAGCAGACTTTTTTGCTTACATAATTTGTTAGGTTGCAAAAAGGCCAAGGCACAAATTGTTGATTTTTGCCGCTGCTGACATCTTCTGTTTAAATGCTAAGTGAATTATTCTGAAAGTAGTTGGGCATTTTGAACTCATTAAAGGCTGGTTCACAACCAACGAGAATGGTAACCAGAATGAGAAAGTTGAAATACATGTATTCGAATGGGAGCATTCACAATCAACAGGAATCCTTCCTGCACTCCGGGAATGGGAAAGAAGAGTTGCCCAAGTTTTAACTTTTTCATTCTCATTCCCAAGCATGGCATATTAGATCCATATTATGCATATGAGACTATTCACTCCAAGGTTATTCTAGGCGGCCATGACATAAAACAGCTGCTAGTGTTCTCTATAGTCACAAGCTGGAAACATGAAACTATAAGAAATTAGTAGTAAATATGCTTCCTAACCTTATCCTGACACTCAAATCCAATGACTGTTGGTTCCTCTGGTGAAAGGGTCATCTGTAGTTTGTCTATATGCAACTCAAAATGGGCTATTGCCTCAAAAACAATGGCAAAAGCTACAAAGAACAGCAAAAATGATGGAAATTAAAAAAGAACAATAAACGCTTTAATGTATGCCATTAAATAAAGGAATGAAAGCTTGGTACAACTAGAGGGATAGGAAATGTAGTGGATGTGCATTTAGATAATGTTTACTCTATTGAATTTTGACGTTGGCTAACCCCAATTGGAAGTAGGTGAAAAAATATCATTGGTCAGTTAAAAACAAATGAAATCCCAATGCACAAAATCATTTTGTGATCGATATGATTATCGATATGCATTCCCATTCTCGTTGCCAGCTGTTGTGAACCAATATCTTGTATGGTGTATTGCTTCCCGTTCTCATTTCCGTTTTGGTTACCACTCTCGGGTGGTTGTAAATCGCTTTGAACCTTATTAAACAGACTCAGCATTTAGTTCTTTTGTTTCAATTGTGTAATTTTAGTGTCACACTTCATATGATAGTGCGAGTTGATTTATTTTAAGTATTTTAAAATAAAAAGAGTTGAAGGTTGTTACACTACATCACTAAAATGTTTTTACTTGAACACGTTTCGGGAGACGGTTTGCTCCCATCGTCAGCATGCTTTCAACTGATTTTGCCGGTTATTGTCTGGGGAATGTGTGTGGCTAGTGGTGTTCTCTGGTGCTGGGCTGATGAACCTCCAAAGGCTGCTGGGTGGCGGCAGTTCGAAATTCATTAGGTGATTCCTGTGTTTGACGATATGTATTTTTTCCCAGATGTCCAATTCATTGCTGCTGTTGATCGGTTTGAGTTTTATGTTCAGAGTGATATCATGGTTTATCATTCTGAACATAAAACTCTTAAAACTGATCAACAGCAGCAATGAATTGGACATCTGGAAAAAAATAAATATCGTCAAACACAGGAATCACCTAATGAATTTCAAACTGCCGCCACCCAGCAGCCTTTGGAGGTTCATCAGCCCATGCACCAGAGAACACCACTAGCCACACACACTCCCCAGACAATAACTGGCAAAATCAGTTGAAAGCATGCTGACGATGGGAGCAAACCGTCTCCCAAAACGCGTTCAAGAAAGAACATTTTAGTGATGTAGTGAAACAACCTTCAACTCTCTTTATTTTAAATTATGACACATCACTGTTACTAGCGTCTAAACCTTCAAAATTAATTAATTATTTTATGTAGTTTGTTCTGCAACTCGGCTCATCTATCAAGGTCCTTTACTATATGTTAATGTATTACTGTCAATAAATATAGGAGATTCTTAGAAATGCAACTCACTTAATTGGTTAGTGTTTCCTTACTGTAACTTCAATTGGATACATTTATGGCACCTTAAAGTAATTCCCCTATGACTGTGAGAGTTTGGAAGGGCTTTAGTGGTACAAAAGAACATTTATTAAATACAAATTAAACCCTATAATTTGTTTATACAGTCAAGAAGTACTCTTAAAGAGCTTTTCAACATTGGGAAATTGTCTACAATCTAGCTACACCTCATATCTTTTGAAGCACTGATTTACATAAAACAGTACGTCAGGTTATCTAATCTGCGGAATAAATGAACATAATTTTTTACTGCTTTTAGATTGGAAGTCAAACTATTTTATACAGTAACCATGTTCCAAAAGTTCAAGATCATACCATATTGCTATCAAACACTACATTTTTGAGAAAGCCCTATGCTAAACTACAGGGTTATTCTAAATTAGTTACCTGATAATAAAGCTAAATTATACATAGTTATCTTACGTAGTTTATTTCCATTTCCATTACATACATTGGCATTAACATTAAGTTTTATTTGCAATGTTTACAAATGTTCAATGTGACTCCCTTTTGTCACTCGGCAGATATCCCACCTGTACGACAGTTCATCCCAGATACGCGTGATCATGTCCGCATCTACCTGAGCTACCGCTACGTTAATTCGTTGACGAAGCTCATCAAGATTGGTCGGCAGTGGAGGGTTGTACACGTTACCTTTAACGTAACCCCACAGACTAAAATCCAGTAATGTTAAATCAGGAGATCGTGGAGGCCAAGCTATGTTCCCACCACGTCCAATCCAAGCAGAAGTGGTGTGGGATAGGTACGTATTGACTTCATGGTGGTAATGATGAGGTGCTCCACTTGTTGAAAAATGAAATTATCTCTCATATCTTTTTGCAGCTGTAGCATCAGGTAGTTTTCTAACATATCTAGATATGTGATGTCAGTCACAGTCTTCTCATAAAAAAAGAATGGTCCATACACTTTCACGGAGCTTAGCACACAAAACACATTCAGTTTTGGTGAGTCACGTGTATGTTCCAGGCATTCCGTCGGTTTCTGTGTACCCCATATCCTTACTGTACCATATTAACTGTACCATAAGGTGAAAAGTTCCCTCGTCACTGAACACAATCTTATTAAGGGAACTATCACCTTCTTCCATCCTGTTCAGCATGTCCGCACAGGACTCATAACATTTAAGCTTGTCATTAGCACTCGATGCCTGAACCAGTTGCAACTTGTACCACTTACACTGCAATCATTGGTGTAAAATTCTCCATACCATAGGATGTGGAATGGTCAGCTCCAAACCTGCTCTAGTTGTAGACTTCTTTGGACTTCGTGCATAAGTTCTTCTCACGGCTTCCACAACATGGCCTGCTACAGGAGGCCATCCCTGTCCTTTCTCTGTGTCCCACACAACCTGTTTCTACGAATCGATCATACCATGTTTTGATAGTTTTCACCTGCGGGGAAGTTTTTTGATACTTGTACGAAAACGTCTTTGTGTGGTAATTTGCGATTTAGTTTCATGAAACCACAGACAACACTGCGCGCACTCTGCACCACTGTAAGACTCCATGGCGACTGCTTACTAGGCTCCAGGTGATGCGAGTGCTTCACATTTTCCCCACCAGACGAGCGAGTGCATGTAGTGAAGCCTGCCGACCATGTTTAAAACTTGATGATATGACATAAGGTTTGATGAACATCGGAATAAATTTCCGTCAACAGTTTCGAAATAATTCATTCATACTTTCAGGTAACTAATTTAGAATAACCCTGTATTATGCAAAAGAAATTTAGATTAAGATAGTCGAGTCCATTTTCAGAAAAACTGGCAATTGTACAAAATCATCATAATATTTTAATGCTCATCACTTAGTTAAAGCTCAGATAGCCATCTTCAAACAAATAAAACTCGTACTTTAAAAAATGTTCAGGTGGTGCAACATCTTTTAACTAAACCTGTATCTGTAATGAATATTACATTCATGCAAATGCAACAAATGAAAATGAGAAATGAATTGCCTCAAGCTGGACTTCAACTCTGAAAATGAACCATTATTTGACTCATGGTGTCCATAGTTTTGGAGACACTAATCTCATCATAATGACAACAGAAACATGCAGAATATGCTGCTACAGTTATAATAGTATTTATCGTTTCTTAAATAATGACACAGGCATTTTTCTGAAAGTTGTGCTACTAAAACAATTCCCGATGATTGTTGGAATTATATCTGTGAGCCCCTTTTGCATTCATGGCAGTATAGGTATATGCACAATTTATTCCAAAGGCAAATACTTAGAGTGTATTATAGGCAGTACCACATACATAAATTTTGGACACCCTAATAAGTTAGTGATGTACTCCCCCTTCCTAAGTTTTTCACAGCTAATTATCCAGAGAGCACAAATATCTGAAAATGAATGCTTTTATGCTAGCAATTCCACTCAGCAGCCAATAATATAATGCATTAAATCCATAGACTGCTCTTAACTCCCCTTATGGAACACCTGTACTTCTGGATCAAAATTACACACTATTAAACAGCAACTATGTCTAAATTTGTACTTAGTCCTTTCAATAATTTTAATCTGCTATTTAGGTTGCCTGAACCTCTTTTCAGACTTAATTTGCAATTTATTTGCATTTTCAATATGCATACTCCTTTATATTTTAATCTTAGTAATTTTTGTAAACTGACAACCAAACATGTGTATCATGTTTCAACAGATGAAAACATTTAGCCAATACTTACCTGTACTCCAAACAAGTTTTCAGATTCATGTCTCTTAACCAGTGCCCACTCCTGTTGGTATCCTTGCAGTATATTGCTAGCTAAGGCCATTTCTCCACATGTGATATCTGCACCCATTTCTTTGCATATACGCCTAAAAGGTAAATTGCCAACTGTTGTAAGCGGTGACAAATACAGCTTTCCTGTCCAATCAATCTGTAAAATTTTCAAGAAAATTATAATTTATCTTCAATAAAACATAGTATATGTTCCAAATACTGTGTTTTATGGTAATCAAAGTTAAACACTGAAGACCACAGACAACGGATATGTAGCTGATTGGAGAGAGTGGATTTGGAGAATATAAGCTGATAGAAAGACCGGATTAAACCAGAGTACTCCCTAAGTCATAGCCTTAATTAGCAAATCTCATTAACTCCATTTGGAACAATTTCACAAGAGAAACACAAAAACTATTTAAAGAAAGTTAATAACTCTTAACTTAGAATTCTTTTTTTTTTTGATTCAAAATTCAATTTCTAATAATTTTTAACAAGACATATCTAAAGCTTAAAATACACTATGTGATCAAAAGTATCCGGACACCCCCACAAACATAGTATTTCATCTTGGGTGCATTGTGCTGCCACCTACTGCCTGGTACTCATACGTGACCTCAGTAGTCATTAGACATCGTGAAACAGCAGAATGGGACGCTCCATGGAACTTACGTACTTCGAACGTGGTCAGGTGATTGGGTGTCACTTGGGTCAGAAGTTTGTATGCGAGATTTCCACACTCCTAAACATGCCTAGGTCCACTGTTTCTGATGTGATTGTGAAGTGGAAACGTGAAGGGACATTACAGCACAAAAGCATACAGGCCGACCTTGTCTGTTGACTGACAGAGACTGCTGACATTTGAAGAGGGTTGTAAAGAGTAATAGGTAGACATCTATCCAGACCATCACACAAGAATTCCAAACTGCATCAGGATCCACTCCAAGTACTATGATAGACATGGGGTGAGAAACCTTGGATTCCATGGTCGAGCAGCATCACGCAGGAAAATGCCAAACGACGCCTCGCTTGGTGTAAGGAGCATCAACATTACATGATTGAACAGTTGCAAAATATTATGTGGAGTGACGAATCACGGTACACAATGTGGCGATCCGATGGCAGGGTGTGGGTATGGCGAATGCCCAGTGAACATCATCTGCCAGCATGTGTAGTGCCAACAGTGAAATTCTGAGGTGGTGGTGTTATGGTGTGGTCGTGTTTTTCCTGTAGGGGGCTTGCACCCCTTGTTGTTTTGCATGGCATGATCACAGCGCAGACCTACATTGATATTTTAAGCACCTTCTTGCTTCCCACTGTTGAAGAGCAATTCGGGGATGGCGATTGCATTTTTCAACACAATCGAGCACCTGTTCATACTGTACGGGCTGTGGCAGAGTGGTTACACGACACTAACATCCCTGTAATGGACTGCCCTGCACAGAGTCCTGAGTTGAATCCTATAGAACACCTTTGGGATGTTTTGGAACGCCGACTTCGTGCCAGGCCTCACCAAACTACATCGATACCTCCCCTTAGTTCCGCACTCTGTGAAGAATAGGCTGCCATTCCCCAAGAAACCTTCCAGCACCTGATTGAAAGTATGCCTGCGAGAGTGAACGCTGTCATCAAGGCTAAGGGTGGGCCAATACCATATTGACTTCCAGCATTACATCATTTTCAGCCAGGTGTCCGGATACTTTTGATCACGTAGTGTACATTATTGTTTCTGCAATCCTTCCTTATTTCGTTAATCAGAAATAGCACCAATCTACATTATCAAATTATGACAGAAAAAAATTATGACAGAAAACAAAATATGTATAAAACAAATGGTGTAAACATTTGAATAAACTTTCAAATTTGAGTATGACAATATAGTACCTTTTGAAATTTTAAATTGATAGTGCCTGAGGAGTGGGTGGGGGAGTTGAAATTTAAAATGCAAACCAATTGGTGTTTTTAACTTCTATCGTAGCATCTAATTTACTACTTTTTAAAATGTTAATTATATTAAAGTCCTGCCAACTTTTAGATAACTGAAAGTAAAGTCATTATCTCATTTGCAAATTTATAATAACTATTGCTTAACATCACATTGATTCTTTCTACAACATGTTACAGTTGCTTTTACAATGCTTGGTATAGAGCATAATTAAGATTATGCTATTAAGAGTATTACTCTAATTCCTTTAAAATTGTCCCACATAAGAAAAGCCCTTAACTTAGAGAGTCCTGTTTACTAATAGCTAAATATTACCTTTTTTTTCTCGTTCTTCCTTGTATGAATAATATCCTCATCAGTTACAGCACCACACGTTTTCACATCTTTGCTATTAAGGATAACTTCACTTTTAGAGAAATCATACCTTCGCTTTCGTAATGACTGCTGTAATTCCTTGGTCAACTGATTCATGGTTGACGGCTTGTGTTTTTCTTTCAGGACAGTATTTACTTTGTTCTTTCCTTCTGATGTTATATGCTCTGTACCAAACCTAAACAATACATGTTTAACATTTGTTGAAATCAATAGGAATTGGTATCATAGAAATAGAAGAAATAACTTATAGATTTATGCATTCATCAAATTTTTTTATACTTTCAACATAAGACTTTATAAACGAACACATGGTCTTGTAATGGGGAATCCATTATCACTGCTATTGGCTGAATTATATATGAATAGTATTAAATGAAACATGTAGTAAAACCTTTACCCAATTTATTTAAAATATTATTTAGATATGTTGCTATTTTTGCAGTGGTACCCTCCAAATTAAAAGAGGAAGCATTAAAATTACTTAATTTACAGGACAAATGTATAAAATTTACAGCTGAAATGAAGAAAGTCTGTATTTTGCCATTTTTGGATTTCAAAATCATGAGATTTTATAATAAAATAGAATTTGGGATATATCGCAAGCCTAAGTATATAGACAACTATATTAAAAAGAATAGGTATAACCCAATTTCTCATCAATATGCAGTTTTTGGAAGTTTATTTCATAAGTTGAATAGTACACTATTGAACATAGAAGAATTTGTAAAACGAATATCAACATATACAGGAATTAACTAATATAAATGGTCACAAAATGATTACACGTCATATAATAAACAACGAAATTAAAGAGATTTATACATTGAAGAAGTTAGGAGACCCTGTTTAGAAATACAAAAAATTTACGTATCAACATGGGCATTCTGCTCCAAAGCTATGGCGAATGTTCTTTTGCACAACATGCAATACTATGCATCATCAACACACCACTTGTGAGATTACAAAAACTGGCTGGGAAGTCTTGCCTCATCTACCATATAGCCCTGAACTAACATCATCAGACTTCCATTTCTTCAGCCCACTAAGGGGAGCTCATCATGGGAATCGCTTTGAAGGTGAGGCTGAAAAATTCTGCATACAAATGGTTGGTGCTATCACGCACGTAAGGGTCATTTAGTTTTCTTGTAAAAAAAAAGAGAAAAAAGAGGGAGCGTTACTTTCTGATTGCCCCCTCATACAATTTTTAGTGTTTTTCATTATTTTCTTTTCTAATACTAATAAAATTAGTGCAATCTGCAAAACAAAAAAACAACAACAACAAACAAAACAAACAAACCAAAGAAAGAAAGAAAAGAAAAAAAAAAAAGATTTGATACCACATAGCTAACAGTCCAATTGAGAAAGATTAGCTGATCATAACTGAATATTCCATTCCCCAAACTAATGTAGATTTTGAAAAAGCTTATATTTGTTATTTTATTTATACATAAAAATTCACACTAGCCTTTGTAAATTCTCATGAAACATCTGCACACAATGGGAATCTCTATGGAAAACACAATTTGCATGTTTTGTAATGAAAAAAGGGAAGCAGCTTTTCACATTATATAGAGTGTGAATGTATAACTGAGATTCAAACCCTTTGGCATTACTAACACAGAAGAGCTTCCTTATGAAACGGGAAATATTGGTAGAGAATTTGCGAGTTAGGTACATGAAAGCAATACTACCAGTTAGTATCTGATCTCCAGAGGATATTAAAGATAAAGAAATGTGAATACATCAAATTCAAAAGTTTTTTCAAGAAATTGGAGAGGGGAGATGGTAGTAGGGATTTGGAGAAGATTAAAAATTGAGTGAAGGATTTTGAAAAACAATAATTCTGAGTAGCATGAATGTTAGTTTGGGTTAGATTTAGCTCTCTTGCCATAATTTTCCAAGGAGTTTAAAAACATATCAATTTAGGGATTTAGAAAGTTTTTTGCAGTGTAGCCACTGTCAATAAGTACCAGTTATTTTTCTTTTATCTACAGCTTATACAAGTTTTGTTTGCATTCTTACTACTATTCTTATCATTTTGCAGTTATTAATAAGTTCTTTTTACCTGCACGATATTCCTCGTGGACAGTGGCCAAAAGAGGAATACAAATAACAAGTTTCCCTTATATTGGGTGGTTTAGCTGCTAAATATGCTTTAACATCATGAACATAACTGCAACTTTCATTGGTACATTTGGGGAAGTCTTCTCCTTCTGGAATATCAACCAGTAAGGGACATATACTTGTTTCTCTGTTCACCTTGAAAGGTGGTGGTCTTGCATGATTTTGTCCTTTCAGTTTCACTTTATCTAACCGAACTTTTTTCTGTGGTTGATCCTCATTCTCTTTCTTTTCTTGCTCTTCCAAAATTTTTTTCTTGTCTTTGTCAGACACATGGTCCAAGAGCACAACCCGTTCCCGTTCTGTTAGCACATATCTGAAATTTAAAAACATGAAATATATCAAGTGAGCTTAAATGCCATGGTAAAGAATTGTTACCAATATTATTTATTTTTATTTCATTGTATTATTACAAACAAAATTCAGGAAATAATAATGTAAGCCTAAACCTAGATACAAGTTTTACACTTTAGTATACATTTCCTATCTTTATCACTACAATGAGTTGCTGAGAGCCTTGGGACCCAAGAGATTCAAACCCTGAGGTTATCATTGCTACTTGTAAATAAAGCATGGCTATGGATGCAGAAGATTCTAAACTCAAGTGCTTCATGAGGATATTTTGAAGTTATCAAGAAACTGGATCCTGCGCCTTGCCATGGTGACTTGAAGCATGGTGCTCTAGTTCCCTTCTTTGTAATGTGCATAGGTCTGATCTCACTGATGAGGGTACAAATTTTCAGTGCCCATTTAGCATTGTAAGGAATTTGAGGAACTGCAATAGGAGAAATCTGTAGGTCTAGAAAACCAACATTTCAGCTGGGAGAAGCATGATGCTGATTGCATCATTTCCCTGCAACTGTTGGATCATAGTACATCTCTGCTATGCACATGTGGGTATGGGTCTTGCAATCAGTTTGGTAGGCCATGATCCAACAAGAACTGTCATGACTACCACTACTGCCATTATTGAGTATACTGGATCTCAGATATAAGGGTTTTGTTTCTTCAAGTATCATTTAGAAGTGGAAACTATATTGTTTTGGTCCATCGTAATTTGCCATTGATATGTTCGGTTGTAAATTGTTCACTATGTTTCCCTACGGTGCACACATGCTCTCGTTACTAAAATCAGTTCCTCTCTCCCTATTGTTCCTGCTTTTCAGATTAGTATGTGAGAAGACAGCAATCTTTGATCTAGTACTTGTATACAATTACCACAAATATATTTATTCTCTCTATTCCATTTTATTTTACCTCCCCCTTTTTACGTTCAAAAAATGATAGCAAGTGGGTAAATACAATTAATAATTGAGAGATGCAAAGTAATAAGAAGCATTACACAGGCAGAGCCAGGCTTATATTAGACTGCCTTTAGAAAGCAAAAAAAATAGCGGTGAACTCCCCTGTTATTCTGATTTTGGTCTTTAAGAAAGGATGTTGGTTTTTACATTCCCATTAAACTGATTGGAAAGCTAGTTAGCAAAAGCATACAACCACCTTAATACCCAATTTATTGGGAGAGACTTACAGATATAAGGGATATTTACACAAACCAACTTAACTAGCTATCAAAATGAGGTAATACTTCCACACTTACTTTCTGCTTAATTTGATAAAAAATAGTAAATTAGGGTATGAAAATGCATATAATAGTACCTTTAAGAGGAGATGCCAATACTTAAGAAGGCTCTAACCCACCCATTTTAAGATACGCTCTTAAATGGTAAAATCATGAGCATTCTATGAGTGTATCACAGGGCCTTACCACACTATAAAGCTACTGTCGGACAACAAGAAGAAATTCTTAATTGCTCTTAAAAATTATGTATGCAAAAAGGTCTATTACTCTGTACAGGAATTCTTTGTTAACTGTGATGGTGACTACCTAAGTGTAAATTCAGAATCTTAATACACATAATGTGCTCCTGTTAAATTGAATTATATATACAAGAAATGAACCTGCATATTCTATATTATATAAGTCATGCTCATTGTTTTACATTGCAAGATCTATAACCTATGGTGGAGGATGGACATTTTGTCCTGCATGGTATGGAGGAATGATCGGCGATGGTTTTTTCTGTGTGTGTGTGTGGGGGGGGGGGGGGGTAAGTAGTATTATAATTGATGAAGATTGTTTGCTGTTCTATATCCTACAGCTCTTCTCGCTGTGGGATCTCATAAACAAAACAAAACCAACATACTCGAGCAGATGATCAGACTGACTGTCCCAAACAAATGGTGTGCATTTTTGGAAAGAGTGAGTGAGTGAGTGAGTGAGTGAGTGAGTGAGTGAGTGAGTGAGTGAGTGAGTGAGTGAGTGAGTGAGTGAGTGAGTGAGTGAGTGAGTGAGTGAGTGAGTGAGTGAGTGAGTGAGTGAGTGAGTGAGTGAGTGAGTGAGTGAGTGAGTGAGTGAGTGAGTGAGTGAGTGAGTGAGTGAGTGAGTGAGTGAGTGAGTGAGTGAGTGAGTGAGTGAGTGAGTGAGTGAGTGAGTGAGTGAGTGAGTGAGTGAGTGAGTGAGTGAGTGAGTGAGTGAGTGAGTGAGTGAGTGAGTGAGTGAGTGAGTGAGTGAGTGAGTGAGTGAGTGAGTGAGTGAGTGAGTGAGTGAGTGAGTGAGTGAGTGAGTGAGTGAGTGAGTGAGTGAGTGAGTGAGTGAGTGAGTGAGTGAGTGAGTGAGTGAGTGAGTGAGTGAGTGAGTGAGTGAGTGAGTGAGTGAGTGAGTGAGTGAGTGAGTGAGTGAGTGAGTGAGTGAGTGAGTGAGTGAGTGAGTGAGTGAGTGAGTGAGTGAGTGAGTGAGTGAGTGAGTGAGTGAGTGAGTGAGTGAGTGAGTGAGTGAGTGAGTGAGTGAGTGAGTGAGTGAGTGAGTGAGTGAGTGAGTGAGTGAGTGAGAGAGAGAGAGAGAGTGAGTGAGTGAGTGAGTGAGTGAGTGAGTGAGAGAGAGAGAGAGAGAGAGTGAGTGAGTGAGTGAGTGAGTGAGGGAGGGAGGGAGGGAGGGAGGGAGGGAGGGAGGGAGGGAGGGAGTGAGTGAGTGAGTGAGTGTGAGTGAGTGAGTGAGTGAGTGAGTGTGTGTGTCTGTCAACAGCATAACTCAGAAACGAACAGTCGGATAAACACCAAACTTGGTATTTAGGTTCAGTATCTTCCAGAGATACGACACGAAGGTTTTCAAGAAAATCCCCCCACCCCAGACTACCCTTTACATGGAACATTTTTCGAAAATTTTAATTTTCTCAAAAATGGCTCTAACGATTATGATTAAAATATCATATGTTTAAGATATTTTCATGACAAATGAAATGTATATCCCAAATTTTCTGGGAATGTCTCCAAAAGTGTTCACTGTGAACGACTTTTGCATAACTGGTAAACCATAAGAGATAGACAAAATTTTACTGCACAAAAAATGTAGATCGCGTTAAAATACACAATTTATGTTGTATACATTTTTTTTGTAGAGTGAACCATTTTTGAGATACTGCTTGTTATTCCCCTTAAATTTTCCAATACTTATACTTTTTCTCAAATTCGTTATTCATTTTTTTTATGTCCTGGACATGCAAAGAGATTGGAATGCACCACACAGCAACCAACACTTAAAGCATTTGACTATCGCTTATAACCTACCATATTCCCCTTGCATCTACAAGAAAATTAGCAATAAGATTGACATCTTGATATCTCGATTAACATGAAGCATATGGAGAATAAACGTTTGTAAAAATAGTTTGTACAAGAGTAGAGAAAGTCATGTGAGTGTAGCACATCAGATTTTTTAATATGTCGTGCAACATATAAATACTCAATACATAGGGCAGATGGCATATGATGATGTCTTACACTTATTTGTTTTTGTCCTACTGTAATGCATGTTGAGTTGTTTACTCTTGGAATGGTGATGGTTTACAAATGTTCATCTCTTAGATAAATGTACGGTGTGAAGAGAGAGATGTTCTTGGTGTTGGGTATGTTAATTAGTTATGCTGCATATTTCATTATTGTATGACATGTTCAATGTCCCTGAGCATTGCTCACTGTGGGGCCAAATGCACAAACAAACAAACAAACAAACCATTACCACTCACTCACTTGTAACAAATTTAAGAGTCAATTCAGTGGCAATTAAGTTATTATATAAACAATTAAAAACTCAGCAATGTAAGTCTAATATAAACAATTAAATATTCAGCAATTTAAGACTAATGTAAAATGTCTCCCAAATTTATCCAAGCTTGACCCAATAGCCCTACCTCTAACTTATAAGGAAAATGCTATTGCAAACAGAAACAAAAGTCACCGAAACCTATTTTAACTGTTTGCATAACAAACATTCACTGTTCATAAATTCCTGCAAGTAACAGGATTCAAACCTTATATCTAAACCAATATGGTCATATTCAAACCGTGTATAAAACTAAAATTAATTGACTTCATATTCGGTTCATGCATAGACAATGCAAAACGTTAACCCCTTATGCTACTCTTGTAAAGCTTAGCATAAACTACTTCTTACTCTGGTTTAATCCTTGCAAAGCCGGATTTATTTTTGTCTTCTGGAACCGGCTTCTTTTCCACATCTACCATTGCTTTGAATGAAAACTTATCTTAAAAATTAACCTGTAACAAGTCAATGTTAATAAACAATCTGCGTCTCATAGGGTTTAATATTTTAGTATATTAAAAACACCTTACGGTCTTGTCTTGTCACATGTATGCACTTGCCGGCTCCACGAGGAGAGTAACATAATCAGGTGCAATAGCCAACTGTAGTACGTGATCCGAGCAAAATTTAAAACATATTACTCATTGGGATTGGGTAGAGACTAAATATATTGCATATAAGTGACTATCATTCAAGCTTCATAAGCATTTTCTATGGAAGTAAATCTAATTCAAAAAATGATCTAGGCTTATTAGGAAGCATGTGTGCATCAACTTGTTGGCTACATTGTAATAACTTTGAAACAAAAGTAATACGGATTGCGGCTTACTAATTAAAAATTTATAGAATTAAAATGTTTTGTAAGAAATGTTTTCGTCATCAGAATAAGTACAACAGTGTTAAATAAACAGTAATTGTCTAAAAACATGACTGAAGTGACGTTTAACGAATAATCTGTAATGACATACCCACTGATTAAATATAGGCCATTAATATTTGTAGGTTTGTTTTCTTTTATCTTGGGTTGTACTTTAACTATAAGTTTTATAAATCTGGATGATTGCATATTTAAACAGCGACAAGTAAATGTTTATAGTGATCACTCAATTACAGGTAGCAATTCAAAGCTACTCGTAATATTAATTCTAACCTCACCTGATAATACACACAGAAGAAATGTGATTAGAGAAACATGGCTGAATGTTAATAGTGGTGTTCTTGATGTTGAGCATTATTTTGTGGTGGGAGCTTTAAATTTGGCTGAGGAGCTATATACCAAATTAGAGAAAGAACAAAGTGCACACCAGGATATGCTGCTTCTTCCTAATGTAGTGGATTCATATTTTAGTCTTAGCAAAAAGATGCTGGAAGCATTTATTTGGCTTGATAAAAGTTTGACAAGATATGAATATGTGCTTAAATGTGATGATGATTCGTTTGTTAATACTGGTAAGGTGCTAGCAGAGTTGCAGTTGATGAAATTCTCCAAAGGACATTTATACTGGGGCTTTTTCAATGGTAGAGCGCATGTGAAATCAGAAGGAAAATGGAAAGAGTCAGAATGGATACTGTGTGACCATTATTTGCCATATGCACTGGGAGGAGGATATGTTCTGTCTAAGGGGCTTGTAAACTTCATCGCATACAATGCACACTTACTCAGGTAATATAAAGCATTGTATATGTGTGTACCTAATTAATGAAAGATTTAGCAGTAAATCTTGGTACCAACTGAGTACAACAATACCCGACTTGTGCTGAAACAATACAGTGATTGCAAATTCAACCATAAAATTTAAGTGTTCTTATATCCAATTTTAAGTAGTAGTTTTCTCTGTAATTCAGCGGTCATGTGAATATGAAGTATTATGATGATCTGGTATGTGCTACCAAACCACCAAGTTTATTGAGATACTTTCTGATTATTTCAGAATTGTGCTAATTAGTTTCTGATATAATTTTACAAGAGAAATATTATGTTATATATTTTGAGTAATATTAAATAAGTTGTGGAATGCATACCTAAAAATTACTTAAAGTGAGACAAACTGTTAAATTTCTACATATGATATAGGTAGTATGTTTTGCTAAGAGGTAAAAGAAGTGATAAAACTCAAAACACAGCCATAATGTTGTAGCTTTACAAGTTTAGCATCTGCTTTCTGTTTTAGGCTTTATAGCAGTGAAGACGTTTCTGTAGGTGTATGGCTTGCACCACTGGCAGATGTTGTAAGAAAACATGACCCTCGTTTTGACACAGAATTTGTTTCAAGAGGCTGTTCAAATACCTACTTAGTCACACATAAGAAGACAGAGAATGAGATGCGGGAAATGGCAACATCATTGAGAAATAGTGATAGTTTGTGTGTTAAAGAATATCAAAACAGACTGTCCTATGTTTACAATTGGAATGTACCACCATCAAAGTGTTGCACCAGAAACAATGCTTCTATTCCATAAAATATACTTTAATATATTTTGTATGTCCAAATAAAGATTCTTTTTATGTTTTTGGTATTACACTTCTAGGTGTGTTCATTTCAGTACATCAGCAAATACTTTAATACACCCGCACACATTTCCAGCCTAGTTACTCATAAATCTCCAACTATGATGAACAATATATTTGTTGGAACAACATAATGGTTATGTTAAAGCCAGCTTAGATAATTCAAAGTTTACATTTATTAAATGCTTTCACAACCAATCATGTTTCAATTCATACGACGGAAAGGTATTAATAAAAGTGAGCTAAGACTTAAAAACAAAGTTCCTGAGTCGTGGCTCCCTTTTATATTGATAAAACCGGCCCATCACAAGTTTTGCTCAACCGCTTTCCTTTCAACAACTGAACCACTCCTACTAGTGGGCCATGGTTCCGTTAGTGGTATTAATAAAACAAACTTCTGGCCTCATTTAGCAGCTGCTGCTTAGGATTTCTAAAGTCACCCAGTAGTTGTCTCAAGCTAGAAGACGATCCAGAAACAGGTGAATATTAGCCAACATTGAATCATATTGATAGTTTCGCTAAAATAAATTGTACTAAAACTGAAATTAATTTATATTTTTTATGCTTATCTGTACTCAATTAGTTAAACCAAACTGATGGGCAAGAAAGGTAAACACAATACAATAGTTAAAATTGTGATAAAAGACTAGATAATAGAATACAAGTTAATAACTTTAAATGTTTGGCATGAGGCATATCAATTTATAATTTAAATAAAGATCTAGATAATACTGTAATAAAATATAGTTCATAAATAGATGTATTAATAGATACTAGGGAAAATCAATGAGGAAGAAGAACAAACTCAGACTACATAATATTGTGTCCAAACCAGTGTTGTTACTATATGGTAGAGAAACTTCGGTCATGAGGAAGAAAGACAAAAGTAAAATTGAATGCACAGAAATGAGATTCATGGGAGGCTTATGTGGGTATTTATATCAGAATGAAAAGTGAAGATATAAGAAAGCAACTAGACTTCAAAACTTATTATAGTACAAGAGATAGTTCAAAATCAAAAGAATTGGCAAGCGCATGTTAATCGAATGCCCTCTGACAGCAAGCTTTTATTTATAATCAAAAGGAAAATGAGATATAGGACAGCCAAGGACCAGATGGAAAAATTAGTTTGAATAAATACCTATGGTGCAGAATGGGATTAAAGTCCCAATTCTTGGAAAGGTAGAAGAAGAAGATTCTTATCTGTGAAATATTTGACTCACCTTGAATAAATTCCAAAATTTCTTTACCCAATCCTTCAAGCTTATTGGTTTGTTTCCTATCCTCCAGAAATCTGTCTTCACTTTCACACAGTTTCTCATATTTCTTATTTTTTTCAAGATTTGATCCTCTATTAACAGAAGATTGAAATCATCTTTTAGCATCCACTGTATTTCTACAATCACAAAAGCCTTTCCCTTCTTTTCAGGCAGCTGAGATTTGTGGAAGGTAGGAGGTCCACAAAGCTAGACTGAAATTGAGACATTTCTGATAATTGTGTTTGATTACTGGCACAGCCAGTAATGCTGTCTTATACCAATTAGCACAATAGAGGAAGTGGGGAAGCATCTGTTAACGACTTGAAATCTTGGAGATGCCGCTCTTCATGGAGAGGATGTTTTTATTATTACTGAAATGCCAACTTGCCATTACCACTGTTTCAAATTTACTGTGAGCCATAGCTCATGAGACAAGGTATGCTTTTTTTTTAATACCACTCAATGCACTGTAAAAAAAAAAAAAAAAAAAAAAAACTAACTACATTACCAATCTAGAACTTAGAAGCTAGGTAGAAGAATATCTTATCCCCAAAAGCTTAAATTTCAAGAATTATTTTGAATTTTTTACAAGACATTTTACCATATTTCCTGCATTGACAGCTGTTTTAGCACGATGCATACATGTTTTGTTAATTTTTGGGGGAAGACCATATCTCACAGATAATAGTTGCACAACTTATGGCTGAAACAAGTATGAAAGAAATCCCACATTCTACAAGTTGGGTATGCGATTTTATTTACAAACCATAACAAAAATTCACAGTAAACGGTTTGGCAAAATAAAAATGAAAACGTCATGAGATTTAAGGCGTGTATTGAGCACAAATGATTGAATAGTATACAAACTATGTCTTAAACAGGTAATTCCTGTTTCACGACAGTGAATGTGAAAAATCTATATTTTCACTTTTGAAACTGATTGTTTATGTGTTTATTATAGTTATAAATAAAAAAAAATCTTGTGTGTCACACTCTCACAACTTTTTCTACCTATTACAAATTCACAATAAATTTCTGCTTAGAAATGATCCCAAATTAAAAACATGAACTTGGTTTCATGCAAGATATGAGAAGCAAACTATTTATATTTGAAGTCAGTTTTTCTTACTAATGAACCCATCAGGAAAAAATAAAGATTCACATACTTTCAAAGATGCAATGTTATAAAAATATTATTTGATATAAATTGCATATTTCAATAAACTGTACGGTTTTACTTTCTCAAGTACTTGCCCAAAGAATAGAGGAAGTATTGCATTCCATCCAAAAATATCATGTAAATTTCATTGCAGATGCATGTTTTGAGGTGCCCTGAATCCATAGTGCCAGTTTAGAAAAAGATATGGGCGTGTCAATGTGCCATGAGCACCATAACTCAAAAACAAAATTGGTTGGTTAAGTAGCAGTATTTAAGTTCAGCATATTTCAAGGATGCATATGACACAAAGATTTTCAAGAAAATCCCACTCCAAACTACTCTTTACATTGAAATTTTTTTTTACTTCTTATTTTCTCAAAAAATGCCTCTAATGATTTCATTCAAGTACCATATGTTTAACATATCTGTATAACAAAATGTATATTTTGAATTTTATGGGAATGGCCTGTGAAGTCCTCTTCATTTTGAATGAATTTTGTATAACTGGTGAACTGTAAGAGATAGACAAAATCTTACTGCAAAAATATCTAGATGATGTTAAAGTGTACAGATTATGCCAAATAAGCTTTTTTGTGGCATTAACCATTTTCAAAATGTTCCTTGTTTTTTTTTTTTTTTTTTTTTTTGTTTATTTGTTGAGGTCATATGAAGAGCACAGAATTTCAGAGCTATCACATAGCAACATGCATTTTAAAAATCTGATATTGCTTTAGCCTACCACATCCTCCTTATATATACAGCAAATTGTGTAATGAAAGCTAGCTCAATTAACAAGAAGTGGATAAAAGAATAAGCTTTTACAAGAATATATTTAGATGAGTGAGAAAGTCATGAGAATGCAACCATCACATTTTTCCTATAGTAAGCTTTTGTGTCTTCTTTTTTCTTAGTAACATAAAAATTATACAAAATTTAGTCGGACTGAAAAGGACTTAACAGGCTATTTACAGAAAATTTATATATATACACATACATTTTATTTGTTTTGTAGATGTATACAATCTTTAGAGACATTTATGAAAAAATATGTACATATATAAAAAAATCCATGTAAATATTTTAGTTGTAACTTGTATGGAATGGAGGGGTTTTCTTGAAAGTCTATGCCTGGCAATGTTGAACAAGTACAAAGTTTTGAATTTATCCAACTTTTTATTTATGCTGCACGCACAATATGTTCTTCCAGTAAAATCTCATTATTGAATTTCTGGACAGAATACAATACTTCTTCCGCCACCCATAAGTCAGTGATAAGGAAAGTAAAACGAGGGCCATTTATCATAGCCTATTCAAATAATCCAAGAAATGTTTCAATGTGTATGTATGCAAACAACTTCTAAACCCTATACATGTATCAGTCTTGCAAGTTTTTATAATGTGTCGAAACAGAGGCCTTTTTACAGCTTTGAGATAGATTCAAAGCGTTAAGATTTTCACCATGCATTAAATTCTATTGCATTATGTTGCAACATAAGACCACAGACTGAATGTATTGTGCCAATTGGTATACAGTGCTATGATAGGCCAGAGCATATCCGTGTATCTATCCTTCATCACCATCATGGTCCTCTTTAACTGGACTGCCACAAAATGCATAGTGTGCAGATTTAAAATTTGTTTGCACTACTAGTGACCCCTAGTAACCAGCAAGTATATGGGCACAAACATTGAGTAATGGATGACATGAACTAAGTCAACTCCCTCGTGTAATTGTTTATTCCCAATTTTTGTTTATAGTTCATGTTATGAAGTGTAAAACATAGACTAGAAATCTGTGTATAGCCTAGGAAAAGGTGTTCTTTACTTTAATACATCTTTATCTGTGGTATCAGGATAAATTTCAGGATGTATGACAGAAGCAGTACTACTGGATCTTCAAGGAATCTAGTTAACATGGAATTCCCATTTATTGAGCATTTAGTTTTTGTACATTTACTGCTGAACATTTTATGCATTCCAAAGTTTATGTCATCACAAAATTATTAGGCTTTGCTGGACGAGGGAAAGTTTTACAGGATTGAATTTGAGGAAGTTAGCAACTTTTATGTATATACAGTGACTGGCCTTCACCACCCAATAAGGCCCACATGGGTTGACTGAGCGTCTGTAAGACCCTTAAGGAGTCAGTGTAAATAATCACCGTCATGAAAGTTGTAACCTGAAGGAATTCTAGCACCTTATACATAGCAAAGAACTCCGTAAAATAATTTGAGCAGAAATCTGGAATGCGAGGAACATCCAACTCAGGTGAGGAACATCCAACATCCCGTGGTGGGTCTACCTGCGAGAATCATCAGTAAAGAAAGTCAGGTGACCGTTACCTATGGTGGAAATAGTAGCATGGAATTATATACATTCCTGACAGGCTGCAGGATAATCAAGAACACGTACACAGGCTTAACATATGAAATGATATGGAGGCCCGTAGCATATGAAATGGTATGGAGGCCCGTAGCATATGAAAAGATATAGCAAGAATATGCCATGCCACGAAATAAATACCTGGCGTGACTAGAAAGGAAAGAATAGAATAGGCTCTCAAGATGGGGGAAAGGTCACAACTTCCTTACTTAACCTCCCCTCCAGACCAGTTCCAGTAACAATTATTGTAGCTTTGGAAATAATGGAAAGTTGGAGCTTTCCCAATGAGCAAAAATAGCGTACAGCCACTACAGGGGCCAGATGTAACAAGGGTGAGACCTAATTTCCTGTCATTACCACTATAGGTGTAGAATGGACCTACTCCACTATAAGTCAGAGAAAGCGATTGAGACAAACCTGCAATGGCAATAAAGTACCACTGGTGGTGGCGCCCCATAGAAAAATACGATATGCAATCATCTTCTGCACGGCCTTATGCAAATATAAGAGCACTCCGGGGTGTAAGCTCAGTTTTTCCACAACAATGCACAAAAGAAGTGAAACTTACTCTCTAGCCTTTGAAGTAACCGGGAAATATGCGCCCTCCAGTTAAACCAGTGATCAAATGTTAATCCCAGAAAATGAAAAGTGATAACCTCACGCGCCTGGAATGAGCCACTGTGTACTGGAGGAAGACAAATCCATCGTCGGGTACGAGAAAAACGAAGAGTAGCGACTTTCTCTATGTTCACCGTGAGGCCATGTCTGTCCACCCCTTTAAATCTGTTACGGCGTTGGTCAAGGAATCGCGAGGATTAGCTACAGTGCCACCGGGCATGTATATAAACGATATCATCTACGAACACCAGCAGACGAGCATGGGGAAGTACCACTTCCTCTAAATTCAGAGATGTAAATCAGAAATAAGAGCGGACTAAGGCAAAAACCCTGAGGCAGGCCTTCACTGGTAGTCCGAGGACCGACCGCAGTATTCCCACAACGCACTGTTGCACGGCGATCCCCAAAAAGCCGAAATAAAACGTTGCCGGAACACCTAAATGGGCCATGCGAGTAAAAAGTTAAGGTAGGGAGATGGAGTCAAAACCACGGGCGATATCCCAAAAAAATCGCATCGAGGTCAACATACTCCTGAAATGACAAGAAAATGTCAATCAACGGTATAGACAGGCTATCGAGAGTAGAACGGCCCTTGCGGAAGCTATTGTACCATTTAGGAAACAAATTACATCTCTCCATCCAGTGATACAGGCGATGAGCAAGAAGATAACACAATAGGTCGGTAATTCGACGGAGCAGTGGGAGATTTTCCGGATTTCAAAATGGGTAGGACCGTGAAGTGTTGCCAGGTACTGGGTGAAATGCCGGTGCGCAGAAAGTAATTATAACAAAGAAGCTGCTCCTTCCAAGGAGGCAGCAGTTGCCGGAGCATCGCATAGGATATCGGGTCGGAGCCTTGTGAGGTGTATTTGGTACCGGATAAGGCAACAGCAAGCTCCGTCAGGGGAAAGATACCAACAAAGGATCCGCTGGTATGAAAACCTGCGAAAAAACAGATGGAGGAAGTGGAGGTGTAGAGTCAGGTGTACACAAATATAAAAAGTTGATGAAAATCTCGGGATCCATAGAACACGAGAGGCAGCCTAATCACCCCTAAAGGAGCGATACATAGTTCACAGTTCCTTCATTGGAGTCTTGTGTGTTAACGCACTAATCTTCCGTAACCAGGCAAGCCGTTTTGTAGAGCGGAATTACCGTCTTGCCACCGCTACTACTGTCCGCTTATAATGGAAATAGGTATCTAAAGACAGGGCGTGGCGGTAAGCCGCCAGAGCCCTTCTGCGACGAGCGATATAAAGTGAATCTTGTGCGTTCCACCAAACGAGGCAACGTCGCCGTCCTGCGCGAGGTGCATAAGGCGGATGAAAAGTATCCAAATACGCATGGAGTATATATGGAGTCCTGTAGAACCAGTTAAGAGCCCTAGACATTCCAAAAGATACATACGAAAATGATCCCAATTAAAATTAGAAAGATTACGACGCGGCAGGGGAGGCGGCGTCACACAATGAAACGAAGAGAATCGACACTGCAGCAAAATAGGATAGTGGCAATTGTCCCAATAATCGATCAAAATGAACTAACCCCAAAGAGAAGAGTGCCCGCAATTACACAAAAATAAGTATAACACAGAAGGAGATGTGCCGGAGCAAGAGAACATGTAAGAACCGGATGATTCAAATAAACGACGGATGTTGAATTAACCTCCTTCTGGCGTGTCCAGAGAATCTCCCCAACAGGATTGTCGGAGATTAAAACCTCCCAAAACAACAAAAGGTGCCCGAAATTCTTGAAGAAAATTATCTCATTGCACCTCTGTTGGGCGAGAGGTGGCGGATTATATGCTGCTACAAGCGTGAGGGAACCTGTAACTATCCCAACAGATTGCATATGTGGCTGAGTGAAGGAACACGCCAACTGCGTATATGACAGAGACTGGTGTATTAAATTAGCAACGGTCATCCACTCGATCAGATCGATACGAAGGAAGAGTGAAAGGTACACTCGGCCGCAGCCATGTTTTACATGAGGCCGCTACGCGTATGTTATGTTTACGCACATACAGGGGCCCACCTTTGTAGGGTATGGGTTTGACGTACCGGGGTTCCGAGCCATACCTTCGATTGGGTGCCTCTAAGAGGTGAGAAGGCTTATGCCAAACGCCCAACCAACTTTGATCCACAAGCGTGATTAACCAACTACGAGTTACCTCCCTGAACACAATCTGACGGATACCGTTGCGCGGGACGGAGGTGGGGAGTCGCAAGGGGTGACTGGTAACATACAATTCCCAGCCCCTGAGTATGGTAGGACTGTGTTCGTATCCGCCGATAAAGGTCAGTCCAGGGGAGGGGACCATTGCATGAGCTGTTACGCTCCTGATTGGGTTCCTCTATCATATGTGTGGTGAGACCCTAAGGTGAACTAGGCCTCTCACCTAAGCCGGTGTGGCATCCAGTATATGAGTATTCCATCGGAGGCATTTGCAATGATGGAGGATTTAATTGCCAGGGATAACAAAAACAAACCCTTAAAGTTCATGTAAAATAAGTAGTCGAGTGTTCTTGTCCTCGCTACTTAATCATTGCAAGAACGGAGGAAATAAAGAAATGTTCATCAGTGAGTCCATTCATTATTCAAAAGGATCTGGAAAAAACTGCTGGTCCAGCGAAATCCTGTATCAGAACTCGCAATGGCACGATAGCTTCACCGTAACATTTGTGTGTCCAAAGCGCTGACATTTGTAACATCTCAGCGGGTTGGGATATATGACCTAATTTCCATCGCTTTATACCCTGCCTTAATCCTTTGAGGGAGGTCTAACCGATGAAAGGAAGAAACAAGGTACAAGTAGGCACTAATTCACCTCTTTCTCCCTGCTGAACCCGATATACGGCTGTCACGCCTTGTCCTAAGGATTTTCTGAATCCACTCATTGGACATACCGTCAAATGCACAGGTGTTTACCACATCGCGCAAGGTGTTCAAGATCTTGTGTATCTCGACACGTACTGGGTAGCTTCTAACATATTCGCCCTCAGTAATCGCTGCCAGGGATTCTAAATGTGCTTCAACCAGAGCCGGGTTAGGGAGAAGGTGTCACTCTCGGAAGGGCGGGAACTCCTGCGCATCCACTAACCCGAAGTCCGGTAACAGCTCAGTTGCAACTAAACCGGTACCAAGTCGGGAAATCGCAACTCAAACCATCGATGTTAACGGGGCTGCAATTTCAGAAAGGATCCTAGTAGTCAGATCACTTTCAAAGCCCACGAAATCTACATCTGCACCAAAATTTGCCAAGTCTGTTACTGACGAGATCCCTTCAGGAACGTCACTATCAAGACCATCGACCTCAAACAATAAGACTGCCAAGGCCGTAACGTATAGTTAATCACCGATAAAGTTCCAGACCAGCTACAACAGAACCGACTTCCTAAAAGAAAATAGTAAGCCTACCCAAAACATCTAAAGGCAAGAAAAGTCCACGAGCATCTCCTCAGAGATCCTCTTCTGAGGAATCTCCTGCGAAGGATTCAGATCGGCGATCTATGTCTTCGCTGATCTCCACTTCCAATCGGTTCGAGATTCTCGAACCGAAGTTTTCAATTGGAAAGTAGTCCTCCCCCGTAGAGGATATGGAGCGGGAGGATTCTGCCCACAGTGCCAAAATGACAGTGAAAAAGAGGCGGGACCAATCCTTGTTAAAGATGTTAGCCCGACACGAAAGAAGAAAGGCAAATTAATTCTACTACCGCTGTCCTCAATGTAGTGGACTCATACGATTGAGAACTTATCCCATAATAAATACTATGGCTATCCTATAATGGAGCACACTTGGAATTAGAACACATCGACCAGACCTTAAATTTTTACTCAACAAAAATAATCCTTTGGTCGTATGTTTACAAAAGACTAAGCTTTCAAACATCAAGGCGGTATACCCAGTACGGTGTGACCTTACACCTGGAGAGGTAGAATCTGTGCGTAGAATCTGTATCCATACAGTCTGACATCCAGTCAGTCGCTGTAAGGATTAAACTGCCATCTATCCGATTTACCGTATGTAACATATATCTGTCTCCATCTGACGACCTCTTGCTCACTGATTTAGAAAATCTAGTTTCTCAATTACCAACACCTTTTCTGTTGGTGGGAGACGTCAATGCCCATCGCCCTTTTTAGGCTCACTTCGCGCTTGTGCGAAAGATAAATTAATTGCCGATTTTTTGGACAATTACAACCTAGCTCTTCTGAAAACCAGAGAACCTATATTTCTTTCAAGTTAATACTTTTTCACACCTTGATATAGCAGTTTCATCTCTGATTTACACTCTAGTGACCACTTTCCATGTCTCATCCTCTTAACACCAGATATATGTTCCGCACGCTTGCCTAGATGGAGCTTAGATCATGCCTACTGGAACCTTTACTCCCAGTTGGTTGTGTTTAATTACAATGAGCGCGACTCTGTGCATGTTTTAGTCTAACATCTCACAGAGATGCTTCTTTCTGCTGCTGAGCAATATATTTCTCAGTCAACTGCCCACCCCCTCGATTTCCGGTCCCTTGATGAACGGATAAATGCCGGAATGCCATTCGTGCTCGCAGGCGTGCTCTTAGGGTTTTCCAGCGTCGCCCTACTTTGGATAACCTGATCGAATAGAAGAAAATGCGTGCCAAGTTAAGACAAGTTATTAAAGATAGTAAAAAGACACGTCGGAGAAAGTACTTAGCTCAAGTGTCTAGATGGAATTCCTTCCTGTTTAGTCTCAGGTGGAATCTCAAGGTTTCTGGTTTCGTTCTGGAAACCTTGAAGGTTACAATCGCCTTTTCACCATGGCGGAATTAGAACTCGCTCTTAAATCTTCGCGACTATCAGCACCAGGGCCAGATGGTATCCACGTACAAATGTTGCAACGGCTCTCTCCTGAAGGCAAGGCTATCCTGCTCGAGGTCTATAATCGTGTTTGGGTTGACGCCACTTTTCCAGAAAAGTGGTGGGAGGCTACCGTCATACCCATTTTGAAAAATGGAAAGGATTGTTATTTTCCGTCCAGCCACTGTCCTATTTCCCTCACCAGTTGCGTTTGCAAGGTGATGGAACACATGATCAATGGACGGTTGGTATGATGGATGGAAACTCACAACCTACTGACCAACATCCGTGCGGTTTTCGACGAGCCGTTCAACAATGGCCCACCTTGTGTCTTTATCGACATAGGTCACGAACGGATTCATGAAGAACTGTCAAATAGTTGCGATATTTTTTTACCTTGAAAAGACTTATGTTACGTATTGGCGAGCAGAGATACTACGTTCCCTACACACCTGGAAAAAAGTGGACGCTTACCGCTGTTCTTTCAGGAGTTTATGAATAACTGCGTTTTCCGAGTAGGGGTCGGCTCGATTTGTTCGAACCTTTTTATTCAGGAAAACGGAGTGCCTCAAATTGAGTGACCGATTAAACAAATTAGGCGGGAGGAAAACGCGCGGCCATCTGATTGGCCCGCGCCTGCCCGTGGGCGTGTCCCATCTATCCAAACTGAACACAAAACCCAAAAATTTTACATTCCATTTCGCAAACACAACCTTAAAACAAAAATTCCTGCAGAACATACACATCCTAGTGCTCATTTCGCAGGTTAAGCCGCAAAGCGGCTCGGTACTGCGGCAACTGACACACGACCGGGGCTAAGTCCCCGATCGTCCTGACATTCCTCTGGCCTCTGGCCTCAAGGATCGGTACTACGCGCAATTAATTCTAACTCGAAATGTGTTCCTCCAGGGGTATCGTTATGTTAATTCACAGATGACTTTGCCGTCTATTGTACTTCTCAGCGTAAGCCGTTTTTGGGACGCCGTATGCAGTAATATTTAGACAATCTCCAAGAATGTAGTTCTAAAAACGGCTTTCGTTTCTCAACTGAGAAGTCAATCTGCGTTAATTTCTGGCGCCATAGGAGACGATTAGCACCTTCACTACGGATTTACTTCCGTTCGCAGATTTGACAAGATTCCTAGGGTTGACGTTTGATAGGAAACTTGGCTGATCATAGCATATAGCGCAGCTGAAAGCGCAATGTGACCGTTCTCTGAATATCCTATGGGTATTAAATGGCAAATATTGGGGTGCGAATCGGACAGTTTTGCTGCTACTAATTCGCGCACTGATCCGATCCAAGTTAGATTATGAATGTATGGTTTATTCTTCAGCATGACCATCTTGCTGAGAAGATTAGACACAGTCCATAATCCGGGAATTCATGTGGCCATTGGTGCTTTTCCAATTAGTTATGAGTATTTACACCGAATCGGCAGAACCTCCTCTGTGATACCGTCGTGATGTCCTGTTAGGAAATTATGGTTGCGGGCTTAAGTGTATTCCTATACATCCAAATTTCGTTTCCTTATACAACACCGCGCAACGTTATACGTATACAACAACGTTATAGGAACCGTTCCACTAATCCAAATACTGCAGGTGTTCGTTTCCGGGAGCTTCTTAGAAAGCTTGACAATGAAGTAGCAAGCAGAGGGTGTAACGCCCCTTGGTTACGTGCGACATCTCACGTAGATGTTGGGATGGCGGCATACCGGAAGTCTACGATGCCAACATTTAGTATCCGCACTTGTTTTTAGAATTCTTGTCAGGTTAAAATGACCTAATTTTTATCCACACCGACGGATGTAAGTGCTTCAACGATTGGATGTGCTTATGTTCATGGAACTGAACACCACACATTCGGTTTTCATGATAGCACTTCCATTTATAGTACAGAGCTGTATGCCTTATACCGAGCCATTTTGTATGTGCGCCGTCGAAAATTGGGAGACTGTTTCACTTTAAGTGATTCCCTTACTGAACTTCAGAGCCTTCGTGAGCTGTACAACTACAATTCCATTGTTCAGCGAATCCAGGATGCCGTCCATGTTTTATACGCTTCTGGCGTTAATCTGGAGTGTACTTGGATACCTGGTCAAGTTGGCTTGCCAGGGAATGAACTTGCTGATTTGGCAGTTAAAGCGGCAACCACATAACCCCGTGTTACAATATCTCGTGTAACGTCGGAAGACTTTAGGCTTGTTGTCCGATGCTATCATGCTGGCGTGAGGAGTGGTCAGCTCTCCGCGGAAATAAGCTTAGAGTAGTGAAGTGCATTCCCATAAGCTGGGTAACTTCCTCTCCTGCATATGGTCGTCAGGAGGTGATTTTGGCTCGGTTGTGTATTGGCCACTGCAATTTTACGCACGGTTACCTTTTTAAGGGGGACCCTAATCCTCTTTGTCCGAAGGGGTATCTATCTGTTGGAGCATAAAGAGCATGTGCATAGGGCTTAAGATACTTCGGAAACCCAGCTGAACAGCATGTCAGTGGATCTTTAACTTCACGTTTTTTCGTAGACTATATGAAATGTGCCCGGAATAGCAGTGGAGGAAAAGCGTTCGCGGGAAGGTGTAACTGCAAGTAGGCTACCCAGTGCAGAGACTGCTACCCGTTCCGGTGTGTCAAGACTGCGGAGCGTGCAGAAGGTGCGATGGTAGCATTGCAAGGTACCTTTCGAGCTGCTTGCAAAAAGTCACAGTTTTGAGCAAACTTAATTCTCTGTATCTGAAGCTGACGCACCCTTTCAGAACAGTTTACCGCGTTCTGAGGACCCCTGCAATGTAGACAACTAAGAGTAGCAGTCGTACAGGAGTTCAAACAATTGTCATCGCCACAACGCACACACCGACACTTGCTACAGCATACCGCTGAAGTATGATCTATCGCGCACAGTTAACACAAAAGTGCAAGGCTGGTAAATAAGGTTCCACCGAAAGGGAACAATAATATAGATAGACTTTCTCAGGAAGAGAGGACGTCCGCCAAGTAAACACAACAGATGGGTTAGCAAATATTATGCAGAACCATCCATCAAAACTTTCCTGTTCAATCCTGACGAACCCCGACTTACTGGGAAATGTCCCTGCAGTTTCTTCAAGAGATCCAACTTCGTGCAGTCTTTGTTGACCTAACAGAACAATTCCCTGCTTATATAAGCGATTGAAGGTGATAAAATCCTTTAAATGATGTTCTGCGAACTTAGATTGCAACAGATTATTTGCCATAACACCGTCCACAAATGTGACTTATCACCTTGCAGTTGCCACTAGGTCAAATGGAAAGTATCCCATTAAAGGAATGAGTATGTAAAACTTACCAACCGCCACAAAATTCAAAGATTGAACAAAAAAGAAGACTTATAATCATCATCCTTGATAATACTAATATATAAACCATATACTTAATACTTGAACACAAGTTATTAATAGAATAATACTTTCAAATCCGAGACAAAGAATTCAATGTTACAATACTGGAGCATTACTTATTTCACATTTGTCATTTACTTAAACCATTGCATTGATACAAATGAAAATATGTGTGATGGTAAAATAATTGCCATTTCTTCTAACAGTTATGTCGTGAGCATCAGTATTTGTTAAATCAAATAATTTATGTTGATTACTGTTGCTTTTTTATATGTATTTTAAACTCAGATGTAGAACAATACTATATTTTACAAACTTTTATCTAACAACTAAGTTGTCTTAGGTGCTTTTGTTACCTGTACTTTAAACATACATAAAATGAGTGGTGATCTTTATCTATTACTGATTTAAGCTCTTGAAGGTGCCTATATTTAGATTCAGTTATTGGTATTAGTCACTTCTACTGTTTGTGAGTACATAATTTACGTCTTTGAGACAACAAGTTCCACTCTTCGAAATATTTCAGTTTGTAAAATATTTCTCCATTTGGACTGTATTCTAGCATCCTAAGATCATGAACAGTTGGATCCCCTGCTTTCTTACCAGGTCTTAGAGAAGGTAGAATACAATTCACAGCTTCAACATTTTTGAAGGAGAACTCATTCACAATTACTTTGTATGGTCTTTTAGGCCTGGCCATTGTCACTGATCTGATGTAGTCTATTGGAGTATATCAGTGGTTTGAAGTATTGCTCAAGGATAGAATGAATGTGTGTGGCCTTTCTCAAGAAAAACTTGTTCAATTACAATGCCCTTTGCCTTTGCTGTATCACTTAGTGTTGTTGCCAAAATTTTATTTCTTTTTTGGTAGGCATATGCATCCAATATTAACACTGTATGTGTGTAGTTTTCTGAAATATTGTTTATATAATGGATAATGCAGATTGAGAGTTCATTTGAAGATACACCTCCATTATTTTTATGCCAAACATAAAGCTAATGTCATGGTTATTGAGTTTGTATATTATGAAACTATGCATTTGCAATTTCTGCTTATAATATGCTTAGAGGCAGCAAGTCTAGGACATAGGAGCACACTTTATAGATACATGTTACAACAAATTTCTCTTCTGAGGCACTGTCCTTCATTACATTTTTTATTTCTCTAGCTTCATTTTTCCTTCTGATATAATCCTGGTAATCATATTCACTGACAGTTTTGTGTTTATAGCCATAGCATATTGCTGTTGCGCCTGCAAAAGCGGCTATGTGATCTTGAAGTTATTTTACAGGAGACAGAAAAATCTTTGCCAAATATTATTTTGTCAACATATCTGCATGTCAAGTTTTCTTATTTATCATTCCTACAATGTTGTTACATGAAATACATATTTCACAGACACCAGAGTTAAGGAAATAACTACAAAATCAGCACATAGCCACTTTTAGCTGCACCTTTTTTTCACATAGCCTATTTTGAAAGGTAGTTAAATAAATTGTTTCAGAGAGCATTTTACAGCTTTTATTTATGTAAATGGTGCAACACATAACAAATAATTTATGAATACACTGAAATAAAATAACAAAAAATATGAAAGCATAATAGCTAAGCACACCCAGTTACATGATATAATATGTCTTCTGTCAGATGGAAATTCCTTTTGATGATCATTGCTCAGTTATAAACCGATTTAAAAATCAAGATATAAATTAGCATTATAAGCATTAGTATTCAAGTGAAATATGGTCAGATGTCGCTACAAAATAGCAGAAACAAAATAATGGTTAATTATTTAGTGGATAATTAATAATTCAACTTGAAATTATGAAGATACTGAGATTCTAGATTATTCACATTTAAGACTGTCATAAAATGCATGATACTCCTTATGAACATAACTTAAGACTTTCAAATTTAGTTTTTTCTATTTTGCATTATGCTTGTTAGAGTTGTTCAGGACTTTATTTGATTCAACTGTTTTCTTCGCTATGGAAGTGAATGTCATTCATCCCTGTGATGTACTTTATAGAACACTTTCCCTTCTTTGTATAGAAGCACTCTTATGTCTGTGAGAGTCAGATCACTTACTTTCTTTCTTTCCAGTCCTAATAGAGGAGTAATTGAAAGGGAGAGCTTTGTAGTTCTTGAATAGAATGTGGTCCAGGTAGTTTATGGTATAGGGGTGAGCATTTTTCTTCCTCATTCTTGCTGATTCCATTTTACTGACATAATGTGTCAGTGTATAAATGGTGGGGTGAAGAGACGTTTCAGGGTGGAATGTACACTACTTCCATCATTGTATGTCCCCTCTCTATTATCAGCTGTTCAATTTCAATTCCTAATTGTTTGGATTTATTGGCTAAAGTGCTCACCAAAATTTTGTTTTTGTTCTGATAGGAGCAACCATCCAAAATGAGCACTTCTTCTTGTAGGAGCTGCTCTTTTCAGTTAAGTTTACGACACAACATGAGAACTCATTGGCCGTCACTCCCCCTTCCCTTTCATGCCACACATATAGATGAACATCTTTGTTTGTCACATAAATGGTAAAATTGTGGACTAGTAACTTTTTGGCAATAATGCTGTTTCGAGACTTGCTATTTTGGACACAGCAAAACACTCTGTAGTTGTGGCAACAGGGGCAGCTTCTAATTCAGAAGAAACAGCATTTTCCTTTGCTTTATGTGCATCATCCTTTTTTTTTTCAATGTGCAAATTGTATTATTTTTTACTCAAGTTTCTCTCTTGAATGCAACACAAATGTCACATTGATTCTTTCTTAGTTTAGACATTGAGACCTTTTCCTTCTCCAAAATCTCACAAAATGTTTTTCTTTCCACAGATTTGTTGCCTGTTTCATTGCACCATTCCTTGTATATTTGATGCATACTGTTTTCAATCTAAACTCTGAATGTACATAGACTCTAGAACTTGATGCCCTGCAGTAGTGGCTAGGTACTTTGGGAATTAATTTAAGCCACTTGATGACTGAATGTGATTTCATAACTTCCTTTTTAGTTTTTTGATCTCCTACTGTCTCTCTTTTCCTTTTTAGTTCAATTTTTGAATCATTGTTTTTTTTCATTTTCCACATCCCTGCTTCTTTTATTGAAGTTTTTTATCCATACATTGAAAAGTGTTTCTTCAATCTTAATAAGAGGAAGTTTCTGCATACCCTCACTTTTTTTTCCATCTTCTTTTTGTAAGTAACAATCAAATTCATACTGTTTGAATGGATTCACTTTTGCTGTGTCTTTCCTCCTTCTAAGTACTTGTTCACCAGGCCATTCACATAAATCTTTTTTTTTGTCCCAGGTGTTTAGAGCCCAGAATTTCCCACAAATTTGTTCTTTTACATTCTGTGCTACTAGACCACACATAAAGCTTCTTTTTGAAGGTGTTCCTTGTTTATGTGAACAAGTCTTTGGGAGTAATTTCTTCTTTCCCAGGTGTTATACTTGAGGTGTTACCAAGTTCATTATATTTTTTTGCCATGAACTGTAAAATTCTTATTGTTTTCTCTAGTGCATTTTTTTCATTTCTGGACTATTTCATGAATCTACTAAAAATGTATTCTTCAATACAATCTGTGCAGAAGTATCCAGTAACCACACATTAGAATTTTCATTAGTCGACTCACCTTCAACCTTTGCTAGCAGTAAACACATCATCTTGGATGGCACTTTCATAAAAAATATCAGCACAGTCTTCTACAACTGAGCTTTTGTTTTCCAAAGCTGTTTAAAGAATGGATAGAGCATGTTCACTGGTAAGAGTCGCTGAAATATTTTCCTCTACTACATCAGAAGCATTTAACAAAATCATTATAATGCAGTCCTCTGTGGGGAAAAAGAAGAAATGGAAAATGTTTACTGTGTGGTTACTACACTATATTTACTTTAATTTCAGTTTTTGCTGCTTAAGTGTGAGTGAAAATATTTTATGCTACAAACACAAACCTAAAGCCATTTTTTCAGTTGCCCCATCACGCTTAATAGCACCAAGAACTTTGCTGTGTTTTGTGGAAATATCTTGATGTATTGGGTTTGTTGTTAGCGCCAGATCAAAAATGTTTTCCAATGCTGAATAATGATGCTGTCTGCAAAATAACATTTAAAAATGTCTACAACATAGATCTAAAAGTGAATATTTTTCACTAAATTAATAATCGAATGTGTTGAGCGATTATGTATATACTGAAATATTTTCTGCCAAGTTCAGTACATACCTAAAACCATTTCTGTTCCCACATCACATATTTTAGCAACAAGATCTTCATCAAGTTCTGTTGAAATGTTTTCCTGTGTTGGATTTGTTGTTAGCCCCTTATTAGGAATATTTTCTGGTGGCAATATACTGACAGTGTCTGCAAAACAAATGTAGAAAATACCTATTATGTAATCCAGAAAAAATGCCCTTTCATTGAACTGATGATAAAATAGCATTCATTTGAACTGTATACTTTTTTCAGCTTGTAATAATTACACATGAATTACTTTCTACTGATTGTGAGATGAAATAAGTTCATACCTGAGGACATGATTTCCATTGGTACTTCACACGTTTTAGTGTTGAGATCCTCATTTGCTTGAAATTCAAGAGCTAGTTTCACTAAATGTTTACCTCTGCTTTCTATGTTTGAAAATCAACTCCAGAAAGTACGAAATAATCACGACTGTTTTACTGTCATGCAGCTAACAATATGAGAATGCAACTTTGACTATGGTAACATAGGTCAAGTCCAGCCATGTGTACTTTTCAAGACATAGTCGTTTCAAAGGTGCAATTTTGTGCAGTAGCACATGGCTGGTTTTGTTTAAATGTCTGCATAAACTTAACCTTGATTTGTTAATATTCCTCATTTAGAGGAGCAATTTTAGCCCACATTTTGCTTCCTGAGTGCACTTAGCTCAAATTTTCACCAAAAAGTGCACATAGCCGGTTTTGCAGGTGCAACGATATGTAATATTGATCTTTTCTTGGAGCATCTTTTCTCTTTTTGTAATTTCTTTGGAGAACCTTCTACACACATGTCACATACACTTCATGCATGTGTAGAACTGAATGAAAAGATGATTCTACATAGGTCTTCTTACAGCTGGCCCTGCAGTAGTGGCTTGGAACTTTCGGTAGAGATGTTCACTTTTTCACATGGCTGCTTTCATGGATGTGTCTTTTCTTTTTAGAAGGTTCATTTACAGTGTTATTTTCAGTATAAGCAGCTTGCTGCTGTTCATTAGATTGAGAGCAGTATATATCGTCCTTTGTCCATCACTTAAAGATGTCTTCACCAATGCCCAAAATATTGATAAACATAGTTCGGCATGTAGAATATTATTATATATAATTAATTAAAATTAATTATATTTTAAAGACCAAGCCTGCTCTATAATATGTTTTTAATATAGTGTCAACTGAAAAAAAATCTGATGTGTTACACTCACATGACTTTCTCTTCTCTTGTACAAACTATTTTTACAAATGCTTATTCTCCATATGCTTCATGTTAATCGAGATATTAATCTTATTGCTAATTTTCTTGTAAATGCAAGGGGGAATTGCTAGGCTTTAAGCGATAGTCAAATATTTTAAGAGCTGGTTGCTATGTGGAGTATTCCATTCTCTTTGCATTACCAGGACAAAAAAAATGAATAACGAATTTGAGAAAAAGTATAAGTATTGGAAAATTTAAGGGAATAACAAGCAATATCTCAAAAATGGTTCACCCAACAAAAAATGTATGACATAAATTGTGTATTTTAACGCGATCTACATTTTTTGTGTAGTAAAATTTTGTCTATCTCTTATGGTTTACCAGTTATGCAAAAGTCGTCACAATGAAGAATACTTTTGGAGACATTCCCAGAAAATTTGAGATATACATTTTATTTGTCATGAAAATATCTTAAACATGTGATATTTTAATCAAAATCGTGAGAGCCATTTTTGAGAAAATTAAAATTTTCGAAAAATGTTCCATGTAAAGGGTAATCTGGGGTGTCGCATCTCTGGAAGATACTGAACCCAAATACCAAGTTTGGTGTTTATCCAATTATTCGTTTCTGAGTTATGCTGTTCACAGACACACACATGGACATGTTTCCAAAAATGCTTTTTTTGGATTCATGGGGTGTCAAAACATGTATTTCTGGTGAAATCTCGGTATCGAATTTTTGGGTGGAATACAATACTTCCCCTACTTACTATACGTAGTAGAGAAAGTAATAGTTCGGCATATCCTAACTTTTTCACCTGTCAGCTTGTTTAAAAATATGTCATCGCAAATGTTCTTTGTTTCCTCACAGGTTATCTGCCTCCTCCGTAGAATGTTTTTTATAATTACCTGACCACAAATAAATGTCCTCTTTTCACTCCATGACCCTAAGCTCCAGAATGTATTAAACAGTTTAATCCTCACCTCTTCTGTAATTTCAGCACAATGAAGTCTTTGTGCTGTTACTGTCGTGGCTTTGCAAGTTTGGCTTGTTTCTTAGCTTCTCTGGCACAATTTTGAACCACTTTATTTCCAACTCTTTGAAATCCTACATATATTTGCCCCTCTAACCTTTTATTTTTATTTATTTCCCTTTTTGAACCATGTTCCACAATATCTGGACAATATGTTTCATCGTCTTCTGATCACATGTTCATCTTCTTGATGCTCCTCGTCCTTTTTTTTTTCCTTCTTCAATCTGCCCTTCCTCTTTCTTCTTTTCATTTTACTGTTTGTTTCCTAATTGCCCTTTACAATTCTGTACGTTGCTTTCAGACATTGTGTAGTCTCTGGATCAAGAATTTGTTCCGCAATTATTTGATTTTCTGAAGCTATATCAGAGACTGAAATTGCAAGGTCTTCTACTGGAACTATGGAAACATTAATTTCAACATTTTTATTTGTGTCTTGAACTTCACCTGCAGCTGCAGTCCCAAATCTACCTTCACTGACAGGACCATTATCATTTAAGCTGTCTAAAGAAATTAATAAGTTGGAAAAAACCTGAAGATGAAAGCAAGTGGTGCTTTTGAAACATGTTCAATTAATTTAAAGTAAGTGATATTTCAGTGTATCCACTGACTCAAGATTCAATTAAATTATGACGAGTTTGATTCATCTGGCATGTCATATCCTAATAATTCTGCAAGTTCAGGTTCTAGTTCAAAAATCACAGTATTGATCTCAGCAGGAAATTTGCTTGGTGTACACTGTGTTGATGTCATTTATTAATTCAGTATCAGCATTATTTGGTTGTAGATTGTTCTAGTCTTCTACTATCTTCATCATCAACCTTCCTCTCGAAAGCATTCTGAGTGAACAAACAAAGACACAATGTAGACTGGCTTTTGAACTGATTGTGTATCACTAGGGTAATGATTTCGGGCATTTTAAAATTGACATTTAGTTTTCTGAGTCTAAGTTTAGTATTTTGTGTGATTTTTAAATTTTAATTTTGTATTTGGAAGGAAAGTTTAAGCTTATTCTGATAAATGCAGGTTTTTGATAACATTAACATGAAATTAAACTAAGTTTTGCACAGAGCCATAAGAAAAATGAAAATGTATGGAGAAACTGTTGATTTCCCATATATGTCGCATTTTAACATAAATTTTACATTTTAAAGCATATCCAATACTCAGTAAAAAGAGACTTAGTGTAAAACAAATTACAAAAATACAAGGGTAAATTCTTTATAAATGTTTCGAGTATTATTATTGCGAAAAATCATCCCTATATCATCACATTGTTTAATGGCTAGATGTACAGTAACATGCAAGTAAACATTCATTAAGCTGTTTCTTAATGATAAATAATTAAATTAAAACTATGGAGAAGTCTTTATAAATGTTTCAAGTATGGTCACTATTGCAACAAATCACCATCCTTATATCACATTGTTTAATGTACTGTAAGTATGGTAATATGAAAATAAACACCTACGCTTTAAGCTGTTTAATGAAGACGCATAATTAAATTAAAACTATGGACAGCACAATAAAGCACTGGTAAGAATGACTGTGAACACAACAAAACTGCAAAAAAATCGGGAAACAATAGGCTAATACAACTGGTCACAAACTAAGTAATGCAGCGCAACAAAATCTTTTTTGTGTAAATAAAAGCAAATAGGTGGTGTCTCAATAGCTCCTGTGTATTCTCACATATACATGAGGTTTTGATGATTCACTCTATAGCACTGGCACAAGGAAGAATGTGAATCCTTGCCTTTTCAAAGGGAAGATGTACGCTTGCACATAGGAGATTTTGCTATATGTTGCACCACTATTTAATCTATCTAATGGTGCAGAAATCTGAAAACAGGCAAAACTATATAGGAGGTATTGCAGGAACAATGATATGTATATGTGTACAGAATAACTTAATTCAGAAATCATATTCAAAACATTGTCAAACTTTATATGCCCCACAGTGATATACCACGTTTTTCAGGAGTCAAATCCCCTTTTGATCAGTTTGCCATCCTGTGCAATGTACAGCACTGTCAAGTGTTATTCTGAAGTAACTGTGTACATGTACAACACTTTGAGCACTAAGAACCTCCTTGGTCAACTGCAGTGCTGTCCTGTTTCCTTCCTAGATGCTTCTCAACTTCTAGTTGAGCCATGCAGCTAAAGCTATCTGTAATGCACCTGATGTCTCTGAAGGGTAGTGAAGGTGACTTGACATAATTGCAACAATATTATTATTTAACAGAAGTGACATAGTGATGCATGTATACATTTTAAATTAAAAAGCCTTTAGTCACCTTTTTTAAATTTGAATGACATCTTTACATAACTATACTGTCACCACAAAGCATTAATTATAATTGAGTTCTAAAAGCATTCGGATAAATAAGCTACAATGTCACCTACCATTATCCAGAACATTTTAATGAGATTGTTCATTGGCAGGAGTCCCAAATTAAGTTAGTCCTGATAATTTTCAAATGATGTTTTTCCTAATTGTAAGTTCTTTGCCACCCAAGACATACTTCAAAGTTCCAGCAGAGGATTTATCTCAAACCTCTTGATTCAAAAGTGTTCAGTAACAGTGGATCTTCCAATTTTCACACATTTAATATATTAACAGATATCCTTGATAATGGCAGCATGGCTGTCAAAACAAGTCAGACACACAAAGTGATATTTCTAAGGCCTTAATCATTAAAGAGTGGACTTAAAATCATTGAATTGTGTAGATTGTTTAGGCAGTTTCCAAATTAATTCTAGTGGCTAGTACCGAGAAAACAAACACAAACCAAGAGTGGAATATTAGAAACTTTTGGAGATATCTCTCAATGTTTCTCCTATCACATTTTGGTGTCCAGTTTGAAGAAAGGATATATATATTAAGATTGAGAAATAATAACACATTTTAACATTCTGGATGAATGAATTTAATGATTATCTGCTAGAATGTACAAAACAACTCATATACAAATAAATTATAATGTAAAAACGAAATATTAAGGATCAACTGTGCACCTTGTCTTTCTTTAGCTATCACAATGAAGACAATATTACAGCAGTGTTAACAAAGACAGATAATGCAAAGAAACCCTGCTCATTAATATACAACTAATACACGGCAAGAATTTGCTCTTTAACCCCTTGGCAGTTACAGACCAATGTCTGAGTCTGGCAAGATGGTCTGCTATTAACTTTCGGATAAGGGACTTTCATTTTCTTCTTTCAAACCAGATCTTAGCTATTCAGTCAAATTTATATGCTAAAGAAACAACTTAGTTTAGTTTAAACATTATGCAAAGTATGCTACACCTCAAAAGAGTTTGAAGCATTGTAGTGCCAGTCTTTCTGCAACTCATTCCCTGCCATGTATAATTTCTTCGTAAAGCATTTGAGAAACTAATAGAGATGTGGAATAATCTACTTTCCCTTTATATCTATGAAATGGGGGATGCCAAAACATTCAAAAACATTATTTTAAAGACATGCAGAGCACTAAATTTCAGACATCTGCTTTCTTGTGACCGAAAGTGATAGCATTAATAAAATGAATTGTGGAAATTTACAGAAATAATCCTTAAAATCTTAAATCTTTTAAACCTTTAATTTTGTATCAATTTCAACCAAAGCTGAAATCCATCAACAAATTTTCTTCAACCTCTTATTTAAAAAATATCAAATCTAATACTTGCAAGCTATTCGTCTAAAAGCATATATTTTTCATGCTTTCTCCAAGTAAACTATCCTTAGTTTTGTACAAATTTCAACCAAATTTGAAATGACTTAACACATCTTCAAATTCTTTTATAAAGTTCAGCTCCATGAAGTAGCAGTTCACATATAAACCATAACTTATTAGAAAGCATTCCCTATATACTACCCTCAATTTTGTAGATTTCAATCAAATCTGAAACATGTTAACAAATTTTCCCCCAAGTTTTATGCATATAAATTCAGCTCCATGTGCAAATTATACCAGAGGTTCTTAAATTAACTACTCTTAAATCTGTACTGATCTAAGTAAAATTTGAAATGCTTAATAAATTTTCTTCAAACCTTTTTAGAAACTGCATGTTTGTAGCAGTTCATCTAAAACCTAAATTTTTAGGAGGATCTTCATAAAAGCTGCCCTTAATTTAACACTGATTCTAATCACATTTGAAGCTGAAATCTTCTCCAATTCATGTATGTAAAATTTCAACTCTCCACATTCAGTGGCTGGTAAGTTGTTTCAGGCAGATGTACATAGTAGCAGTAACAGGTGCTTTGAGCACTGGACTTAAAAATGCAGGTGGTGCTAAAATGGTAGTCTAAATGGGTAATAATTTTCCTATTTAAAGCCTTGTGCTACATGTTTAACACAGATGAAAGATGGGGCTCTGAGTGCATGTCACCTAAGACAGACAAGAATGATGCGACAGTTTCACTTGGGAATTTCTTCAGTGAAAGTGGTACATAAGACAATAAGGGCAGCAGTTTATCCCTAAAGATAATATAAAAAATCTGATGTGTTGCATTCACAGGACTTTCTCTACTCTTATTATTCTCACAAAAATCTTATACTTCTGTCTACTACTTGTTGAGATAAACTTTCGTATACTACTTGTTGAGATAAACTTTCATTACACGCTTATACATTTGTTGCAGGTACAAGAAGGATACAGTAGGCTAAAGCAATAGTCAGATTTTTAAAAAGAAGATTGACATATGATAGCTTTGAAATTACATCTTCCTTATATGACCACAGGAAAAAAAATTCTGTGTTACATTCAGATGACTTTCTCTAGTATGATTTATTTTTTTATGGCTTCTACAGACTATTCCAATAGAAGCTTATTGTTAAATGAAATAAACCACTGCAGAAATACAGAGAGGTCCCTCAGTGCTCTGGCCGGGAATTGCATGGCAGTCTTGTGCGACATGTCTGAATTAAATTTAAATTGAGTTTTATTTATGGACGCTCTTTAACTACTATGGTTCTTAGCATCCCATTCCATATTGGGCATGAAAGACCGATAATTTTGCTCAGAGGCCTCTTTATCAGGCTTGAGGTTCTTTTATGTACCATAAATCTACGACATGGGACCACCGGCTTTACTTCCCTTCTGAAGGAAGCCATGCTAAGGATTTTTATGCCCGAAAAAATCCATCGCCCTCCGCCGGGTATGAACCCGCGACCTTGGGAACTAAAGGCTAGCACAGTACCACTAGTCCATGGAGGACGACATGTCTGAATGAACTCAAGGCCACGGGCTCTTCCACTTATCAGACATGTGGCAGCAGGTTTCAGTCAGCTGTTATTGCTTCTTGTGTATAGATGCCAGACGCGTGTGTATTTGTTTGCGATTGAATTATCGGATTATTACAACTCAGAAATGGTACTCAAATTTTCGCTTGAACAAAGAAGTTTTATGTATGACACGTATGTGAAAACAGACTCATGTAGACAGGTGTGTAGGCAATTTCACAATAAATTTCCTGGTGTTCCAGTTCCGAGTAGAAAAACAGTTAGATATCTAGTGAATAAAGTGAAGAGAACGGGATCAATTAATTTTGTAAGTTGTAAAAAGAAACAAAGGGTTCTAACGAAAGAAAAACTTGATGAAATTGGCAAAGCATTTGAACGGTCTCTGAATAAATCTTTACAATGTGTGGCACAACAAGTCAGTGTTTCAAAAACCTCAGTGCATAGGTCTACGAAACTGTTGAAATTAATGCCATAGAGAGTGACTATTGTCCATCAATTACGACTGCGTGAGACTTCCTTGAAAGACATCAAAAATGTTTTTGATGACAGAATAATCTCTAAAGGGTTATGGCGGCTCGATCGCTGGATCTTACTGTGTTCGACTTTTATCTATGGGGAACTCTCAAAAACAGAGTCTAAAGGAATAATCCTCGCACCATAGACGATCTTAAAAACAATATAAGAACAGAAATTAGGGAAATTACGCAACAAGAACATATTCGTGTGAATGGTAATTTCATCAGAAGATGCCAAGAATGTTTATCTGCCAAAGGACACCACTTTCAACACCGACTGTGAAAAAGGTTAGTACTGATAAAATAAAAAGTAATTATGTTTGTTCAATAGGTAATCAATATACCGTAATAATCATCATAAAATCAGTAATAATATGGTATCAGTATCAATAATGGGAATAATAAACAGATATACTGAATATAGCGCGCGGAACACACATTGCAACTACCGGCCAGATGGCTGAGGGACTGCTCTGTAGTTTCACTACGCATTTTATTGAAGGTACAAGGGGGACAGGAGAACTGAAATGATAGTCAGTTGTTTAAGAACCGGCTGGCATAGAAATTGCATATTCTTTCCATGACATTGGAAAAAACAATTGAACAGTGACAGCACTTTAAAAAATTCAAACCAATAGCAATGGGTACCTCAGAAACGGCAAATGCCACAAAAAAGTTACACATATGAAATAAATTGTGTTTTAAAGAGATCTACATTTTTTGTGCAGTATGTTTTTGTCTCTCTCTTATGGTTTACCACTGATATAAATTTATACAAAATTCCTTCCGAATGAAGGGGGACTTCATAGGCTATTCCCAGAAAGTTCAAGATATATATTTTATTTATCATGTAAATATCTTAAACATATGGTATTTTAATAAAGTTGTTAAGAGCTAGTTTTGGGAAAATAAAAAATGTCGAGAAACCTTCTATGTAAAGGTGTAGTTTAGGGTGGGGGAATTTTCTTGAAAATCTTTGTGTTGTATCTTTGGAAGATGCTGAACCTAAATACCAAGTTTGATATTTATCCGACATTTCATTTCTGGGTTATGCTGTTCACAGACACATATATACAAATCTTTTTCCAATTTTTTTTTTTTTAATTTTATTAAGGGGGCCTTAAAATATGTAATTACAGTAAAATCTCGATATCAGATTTTTGCAATACCTTCTCTACCCACTAAGTACATGGTAGAGAAAGTAAAAGTATCACTGGGTACTCTTCCATTCTACTATAAGACACTGCACAGCTATGCTCAACAGGGTGCAGAGAAATTTATTTACAAATTAAAATAACCAATACATTATGAAAAAGAAACTTGTTTTTTCAGTTGTTCATAAGACATTAGAAAAAAAATTAGAGCCTATGCCTTTTTATTTTCAATATGGTTTTACTGAACCAATCCCAAGCAAAACTATGACACCATTCCTTATGAGATGCAAAACTGAAGCAATATGCATTCATGTTCATATTTCAGGATGGGGATTTTATAAAAAAAATTGTTGCTTGACAGCCTTAAATGGTATCTGACTCAAGACTGAAATTGATTTAAATTAAATGCAAACGAACACACATACTATTTCACTCACCACATTTTTGTGCCATACATATTTTGTAGGCTTTTGCCTCCATCGTTATCTAAGTTGACAGCATGAAAATGTGGTAAATGAAACCCTATGCATTTTCAGTTGACTGCATTTTTGTGTAATTTAAATTGGTTTCCTGCAAAAATTGCTTTTTATTTTAATGAAACTTGATATTTATCTGACTTTCTCTAATGCTCTTCTCCCCATATGGGCCTTTCTCTAAAATTACTTTCATTATTCATTTTGTCAGGGGAGCTAAAAATATTTATTTTTGGTAAAGCCTGAATACCAATTAGGATGGAATACTACTTCCTCTATCTATCATTGATAAGCAGTAGAGGAGATAAAATTCAGTCAACTCTCTTGTTGCTATAATAAGCACTGTAACAGAACTTGTACCAGACTCAGAATATCTTTGTATGTTATACAATTCTAATTCTGAGTTATTGACTATATAAAATCCAAGACATGCAGAGCTCTTAATTCACCATCTCAAAAGCTGTTAAACAGAGCTTTAATTATTTGTTTACAGGTTAAAAATTTCAAGGCAAAGGAATCAAGGGCATTTTGCATATTAGCCTGCAGATGCTACAGTTGTTTATGATAAAATTATTTACAACATACTTATAGTGAAGAGGGATGCTGGGAAAAAATGTATGATATATATGGAAAATCTCTTATACAACTGCCGGGAACCATTCCCATGTTACAAACTGGAAAAGTATAAAAAATATTCAAAAACCTCTTTTATGATTATTTCAATTGTTTTGTGACAAAGCAGATTTTGTAAAACATTTTAATTTCTAAAAGCAGACAAAATTAAGTAATTTTGGGTCATTAAAGAAGTTATCAAGTAAAATGCTGCAGTCATATGAACAGGTTTGCCCTTAAAAATAAACTTCAATCAGAAATTAATGTTGCTGAATGAATCTAATAAAAGTAGAATCAAGTTTAACTATTTGGAAAAGACTCTGTCATGTAATGCTTTAAAAAAATCAGGTTACATCTCTGGGAAAACACACACACATTACTTCTGTTTATATACACATAACTCTTCATATATTTATATATATAATTTCTCTTAATAAATTACACGTAGCGGAGAGAAGTTCATTCATTTCTTTTTGCGATCTGCTGTGCATTTTGGACAGAACCACTTTCCTTTTGGTTTGGTCGTGAGCCCCACGCAAGCAAAGTGGAACCATTCTATTGGACACTGTAAAGAAAGAGAAAAAGTATCATATATCCATTATGTCTTTACTGGTTTATGAGCAATAATAGAAACAAGAATGGCGAGGGTCAACAAATTATTACATTAAGTTTTTGGCACTAACACACTGAGAATGGGTGCTGCATATTTTGTGTTTACCAATTTCAAACACGGAACATAGATGGTGTAAATGTGCAATGGCTTTACTTCCAGCATTGCAGATGTCGGTTATGTATAACATCTGATTCTACACATCAAGCAGATTTCAAATGTTTGCTGACATGCTGTAGAGCTGGCATGAACCTATTAATCTACGTATGTAATAAAACTGTCTAGTTACACTGTAATACAAGGGTAATCCCAAAAGTAAGGTCTCCAAAGTGCTGGGATCGCAGAGAAACTGTTTGTGTGGATGTTGGCCATACTGCTTTATTCCTTCCTCCCTCCACTCTCTTCCGAAACCACCGCACATCCCTTAGCGCCCTCAGTCTTGGCTTGGCAGCCAGTTATAATGGAGCTCCCATTAGCCACTACCGCCAAGTGCGAAGTTCGCACAGTTATTCGCTTTTTGAGTGCAAAAGGGGTTAAACCTGTCGAAATTCATCGACAGTTGATGGAAGTGTATAGAGAGTCTTGTATGGATGTCAAAAATGTCCGCAAGTGCTGTAGAGAATTTGAAAATGGTTGCACGGAAATTCATGACGAGGAAAGAAGCGGGAGACCATCCATTTCTGACAAAACAATCGCAAAGGTTGAACAAATCGTGCTTCAAGATCGGCGGATCACTCTCAATGAGCTCTGTATTGTTTATTCCTCAGATTCTTTGATTGAAGAGTTGAAATTTCGGAAGGTGTGCGCAAGATGGGTCCCAAGAATGCTGACAGAAGTTCACAAAAGGCAATGCGCTGAAACTTCCCGCCAATTTCTTCAATGCTATGCAGATGAAAAGGACAACCTTTTGGATTCAATAGTCACGGGTGATGTAACCTGGGCTTTCCATTTCACACTTGAGACCAAACAACAATCACGTGACTGGCGGCATTCCGGTTCACCCAAGCCGCGAAAATTCAAGAGAACACAGTCTGCTGGTAAAGTCATGGCAACTGTGTTTTGGGATCGAAAGGGGATACTGTTGGTCGACTTTATGGATCCTGGGACAACAATAAATGCTGACAGGTATTGTCAGACATTAAAAATACTCAGACAGGCAATTCAGAACCGTAGAAGATGAATGTTGAGCAAGGGCATAAGCCTTCTCCATGACAATGCTTGTCCCCCGTCAAACCATGAATCTTCTGCAACAGTTTGGATGGGAAACCATCACCCATCCACCCTATAGTCCAGACTTAGCACCCAGTGACTACCACTTGTTTCCCAAGTTGAAAGAACACTTGGCTGGAAGGCGCTTCGGTGATGACGAAGTGAAAAATGAGGTCCAGCACTTTTTCAAGAGCATGGCAGCAAGCGCTGGTATGACATGGGCATACAAAAACTGCCACAGCGTC